>OV121132.1:0-2500000 GCA_921294245.1 Brassicogethes aeneus | reverse complement strand
GAAAAAAAAAATCAAATTTTCTTTGCTGAGATTCCAATACAAAAAATTTGAAAACCTTTTCAAGGTAAGACATAATACTTCAATATTTCAAAGTAAAAACGAGAAAAAAATTATTTTTTTACAAACGGGGCTTGGATGAAGTTATTGAAATTTTTGACCGTTTTACAAATCACCATGTACGAAATTTACTTGAAGAACCGTGAGCTTCATATCTATAGCATGAATTGGCAGAGGATAGGGCTAGCAGACATCAGAGACCAAAATAAAATCGTTCAAGAAACAAAAAAGTTATGTCGTTTTGAAAAAGGACGAACTTTTTGGTCGCGACACATTGAGTGGTGCGCAGTTTAAATAGAAAATATTTGAAATTAAAATATGATGTATTTACAAATAAGTTCACTTGATTTTTTGGTAGATTATCCTCTATAACAAAGAAAAGCAGGTTTTCTTTGCCATTAATAATTTTTTTATTCTAAATTGCCCCAATTTTGACCTTATCAATTAAACCTTTCTACTAAATTCTTTGTTCTAAAATTTTTAAAATTACGAATGTAGGGGAACCGGGGTAGAACGGTGTTTTATTTAAATTTCCCGCGGCAGACGATCTACTATCGTTATCGTTTACTAGAAGTCCAAAACATCAGTTAGTAATGACAAACGGGTTACTACAAACGTTTACTGTGTTTTAGACTAAACGTGGTGAAATTTTGTTTAGTTTTATAACTTTTCGATATATATATATATATATATATATATATTGTATATACCCATTTCAGCTTCATTTGATTAAATAAATCATTACGTGTTTGTTTTCGCTGGGGATTACTTATCGTATACTACGAGCCCTAACCACATAATGTTCGGACACTTCATAATTTATACAGAATTTTTTTTCGTGAATACTATCTCAAAATTATTAGAAGTTATGAAAAATTCAGCTTATTTTGGCATATACCCCTCGAAGCGATTTTTATTTTTAAAAAGTTTACCTTTTATTTTTAGCTTTTAAAAAAAGGCTAACTTTTTAACTTTTTTTTGCATGAGTAAAAAAAGTTATAAATGGGCCCATTAAAAAGAACATAAAATATTATACAAACCCTGAAAATTTGGTAAAAATTGTATAAATAATAAGAAAGTTATAGCGATATATATATCTGCAAAATCTCCCGTTTCCTAAGAAAATTGCAAAAACTCTTTAAAAATAGCATTTTTAAATTACTTATACTTTTTTATAACTTATTTATTTTTTACCAAATTTTCAGGGTTTGTATAATATTTTATGCTCTTTTTAATGGGCCCATTTATAACTTTTTTTACTCATGCAAAAAAAAGTTAAAAAGTTAGCCTTTTTTTAAAAGCTAAAAATAAAAGGTAAACTTTTTAAAAATAAAAATCGCTTCGAGGGGTATATGCCAAAATAAGCTGAATTTTTCATAACTTCTAATAATTTTGAGATAGTATTCACGAAAAAAATTTCTGTATAAATTATGAAAAAGGATGTACACTTTGCACAAAATGCACTAGTGTGCTACACTGATGGCTCTCGTATGGCGAGTACACTGTCTTCAGGGGCAGGTTTCTGCGTGGAGGACAGGGATATCCAAAGGAGCTACCCGCTCGGAGGATATACCACTGTCTTTCAAGCGGAAGTGTTTGCCATACTTGAGGTTGCAAACTGTGAGGATATAAGAACAGGGAGTGAGACAGATATATACATCTGCTCAGATAGCCAAGCAGCTCTGAAAGCGCTTTGGGCAGCGAGAACCACATCGAAGTTGGTTCAAGAGTGTGAGGAAGCGCTGGAAAAGCTAGCAAGTACAAAAAGAGTGCATCTCGTATGGGTACCAGGTCATAGTGGGGTTGAGGGTAACGAACGGGCTGATGAGTTGGCCAGATTGGGATCTGAAACCCCCTGTGTAGGACCCGAACCAATTTTTGGAATCACGAGAAAGCAGGTCAAATCAGCCCTAAATAATTGGGCTGATAAAAGAGCGAATGAAAGCTGGAGAAGAAGCGGTGGCTGTAGGCAGACCAGGGATTTTCTGGTCACCCTAAGCAAACCCAAATCCATCTGGCTTCTAGGTAGAAGCCGAACCTCCTTGGGCCCACTTGTGAATATACTCACAGGTCATGGCCTAAGGAAACACCTCACAAGAATAGGGGCTGAAACCAGCCCCTCCTGTACCCAGTGCGGAAGGGAGGATGAAACCTCCTTTCACTTCCTGGGACAATGTGAGGCCCTCGGCAGACTAAGGTATAAAATCTTTGGAGTGATGACACTCCAAAGGGAAGAGTTGGCCTCTCTTGCCTGGCAGGATATCCTGACCTTTATAAGAAGGTCTGGAAGATTCGAAAGGGCTGGTATGGGCGAAGAGGAAGATGAGGAGTAGTCTGGTTGGTTTAGGAGGGGCAGATAAAAAGGACCATGGAGTCTAATTGTCAGGCTTCGAGCCTACCCAACCGTACTACTACTACTACTACATGAAGTGTCCGAACATTATGTGGTTAGGGCTCGTATACGACGTATAGATAGATAACAGGGATGTTGCGAATATTCGCATCCGCATCCGCAAATGCGGAGCTTCCGCATAAATTTGGACATCTGCATCCGCATCCGCGGATGTGAGCCTTCAAAAATCCGCATCCGCATTCACATCCGCAGATGTGAAAAAATCGGCATCTGCAACATCCCTGTTCCCTACCTACTTACTTATTTAAATTTAATAATAATTAGGTACTATTATTAATTTTTTGGTCACAAATTTTTACTTCCAACAACAGATCAAATATAAAAGAAAAAATTTAGAGAAACAATAATTGGTTATGACAAATAATTATTATTTGTGATAACCAATTTTATCTCATCAGCATATGTTTGCGGATAAAATCAGATGTTTGCGGATAAAAGCAGATGTTTGGAGATTAAAACATATGTTTGCGGATAAAAGCAGATGTTTGCAGGTGAAATCGGATGAATCAGACTTTTGCGGACTAAATTGGATGTTTGCGGATTAAAACAGAAGTGTGTGGATTAAAGCAGATGTTCAAAGATAAAAGCAGATCTTTGCGGATATAAGCAGATGTTTGCAGGTGAAATCGGATGAAGCAGACTTTTGCGGACTAAAGTAGATTTTTGCGGATGAAATCAGATGTTTGTGGATTAAAATAAATGTTCGCGGATGAAAGTAGATCTTCACGTATAAAAGCAGATGTTTGCAGGTGAAATCGGATAAATCAGACGAGGTATTTGCGGATGAAACCAGATGAAAGCAGACATAGAACTAAATAGATAAAACCCGACGTTCGCGGATAATATGTATACCCGCAATTGCAGATAAAAACCGACATGTCGGGTAAAATCAGATATGTCGGATGAAAACAGATATAAATGGACATAAAACTAGCTTGGTTTTTTATCCGAAATCATCCAGTATTACCTTTTCAGGAGAGAAAACCAATTAAAGTAATTGTAGTGATTATATTTTAGAAATTCCCGACATGTAATATTGGCTAAAAATATTTTCTTATCGCCATTTTTGTTCATAATTATAACATTTTTTAGTCTCATTAAATCGTGTTTGAATTTTTAATTTTTTGTTATCACCTAGCTGATTACATGAGCTATAAAAGCAACGATTTTCTTTTATAAAAATATTAAATATTTAAACATGTTAGAAAAATTTATCATTTTTGCCTTAATAATGCTCCTATACATTGGTAAGTATTAAGTAAATTTATTATATTGTATTCGAAGACATTTAGTATTTCCCTGTATTGAAGTTAACATTCGGGAAAATCTTTTTACACGACTGTCGAGTTTGTACGAGTATCAAAAAATTGGATTCATCCCGTTTAAACCTTTCTGATTTTTTTTTGGTTGCTAAATAAGGTGAGTTTAAAACTACAAACAGTTATAATTAAAAGAAAATATTTGGAAATGGCCTTTATTTTATATATTTCTATAGAAATTTTTGACTTATATTATCATATTTAAAATTCAGTTTTGAAAAGATTTTGCAACTTATATACAGGGTGTACCAATTGATACATTATAACTATAATTTAAAAAAATCCTAAACTTAATTATTTAATTTATTTTAGATTGTATGAATGCTTATATAAATGATCTAAACGACGCTCCTAAAATAATGAAGTAAGTTATTCATTTTTTGAAATATTATATTATGAAGGGTCAATAAGAACGTCCTGATTTTAAAAGTAAATAAAAAGACTTTGGTTCGAGGAAAAATGCAAATGGTTTTAAGAAAAAATTAAACCTACACTTCGCCAACTTTTTTGTTTTGTGTGCGTTCCACCAACTTCAAATACCGACAGACAGCTGTTTCGACCTATATTGGGTCTCATCAGTGTCGGGCAACTTGGTAAGCCAACAGAGGCGAGATGTAAAAACATCAGGTGATCCACATCGTCAAACGACGTGGCCTTTATTGGTTTTATTTAAAAGCATATTTTATAAAATGTATACATATATGATTTAAACAAAATAAGTTCGGGCCTTCTTAATACTAAGCCTTTTATTACTAAAAATTAATGATTCCATTTTTGTTTAGAAAATATGTGGAAATTTGTAAAAAACTAGAAGAGAGATATGAAAAAGATGAACTCGATATGGATGATTTTAAAGACGAGATTATGAAATGCGAGAAAACAAACCTTGAAAGAGCAAGTTGGGATTTTGATGTCGCGGCTTTAGTACAGTATTCGACCTCGAAAGCAGTAGAAGGTATTAGGGATGCACGAAAACAAATGAAAAAATTTTTGCTCAATGGATATTCAACTACCGAAGAGTGGGAAAATTTTTTAGTTTGTTTTGAGAAGATTTAAAAAATTTGTAAGTAATACAAATTTAAAATTTATACAGGGTGTTTCATTAATATTACCAAAACGCTTCGATTCCCAACTCTGATTTTTCTAAATAGGTGTGTCTGTTTTCATAAATAATGGTCAGCTTTTGATGTATTTAGATATATAAATATAAGCACACCTCAAAATATAAGAATAATTAAAAATATAAAATAAATATAAGGTCGCCGAGTCTAAAGTTCCTACTGGTAGGAACTTTAGCCACCTGGTCAAGAGTTACTACCAGTAGGAACTTGGTGTTGTGGTTCCCGCTCTTTGTCTATACTGAAACCTTAGTAACAAAACCAAACGATAATTGCAAAATAAAAAAAAATAAAAAATAATTCAAAAGTTGTCTTTGCGTGCATTGAAGATAACGGTGGACATTTCCAACATTTTATTTAACTTTTGAATTATTTTTTATTTTTTTTTTAATTTTGCAATTATCGTTTGGTTTTGTTACTTGTTCTAAGTTAGAACTTCTAACGTTAAAATAAATTTTGTTTAATTAGTAAAAAAAAAACTTTTTTATTGACCATGTTTTTAAACATAAAAGTTGATTTTTCTTGAAAACGGTCAATTTTAGAGCATAGGACAAAGAGTACCTTTTTTGTGTAGAAAACATTGGCGGATGGAATGGGCCTCTCAAAACCGTACTTTTTTCAGGGGCGTAGAAGTTGAGGAAAAAAACACCCGCTACCCCTTCAAAATCTTCACCAATTATAAGTAAAAATAAAAAATTTATTTATTATGAGTAGAAAATGCTTACAAAAGCTGTTTTTTGTACGATAAATGGTTCCGGAGATATTCGAAAAAAAACAATTTTTTTCTAAAATTTACACACCCTCGAAAATTGTGCATTTTAGAGGGTAAGTTAATAGCGATTTTTTTCATCTTTTTGGATGAGCTATCACATCCTGAAGTCCTGCGCATATATTATGAAACACATTCTTAATGAAATGGCTGTACCATTTCCTATAAGTAGGAAATGGTAAAACCTAAACCTAAACTAAATAAACTTAATAGTTTTCGAGTTAATAATTTTTTTCGTAAAATTTTGACTTCATTAAAAATAGCTTATAACTTTTTTTGATATTCGGTTTGCTGGTATGCTGTAAGGATTTTTTGAATCACCGATTTTGAAAATAATCACATTATTGTGTAGTAGGCATGACTTTTCAAAAAATTTCGAAAAGAGGAGCAGCTAGGATTTTGGTAAATATAATTTTTAAGTCACCAAAGGGTCCCGAACAAGAAACTGCGGAATTTTTATGTGACTTAAACTTCGTTCAGGCACACCGTGTGCTGACGAGCTAGCAGCGAAGCGCGCCGCGTACACCGAAAAAAATATATTCGTTGAGTTAACATTTGCCTAAATGTCATTTTTGAAAATGTTGTTTCAACAAAAAACCTATTGGATTAATCTATATTTTGGTGTCAAAGCAATAGTCAGAGTTTGTCAAAGTTTATTTGTTCATTTGACAATTTAAAATATTGATCTTACATGAACTAATTGTTTGAATTAAAGTTTTTATCCTATTTTGATTTAATAGCTGGAATTGGTTAAATCAAATACTAAAATTGTTGGGATTACCTAAAAAAACTATTAGATTAACGTTTAGTTGCTGTTTAATCCACAACATTAAATTTGTTCATTTAACAAATTGTAAATGTTATTTTAAAATTTAAAATGTTAAATTTGCATTCATAAAGTTGCCTTAACACTCTAAGAATGTTAAATTAACAAAATTAGCAGATTGGAACAAATATCCTAATTTTGTTCATTTGACTGTTATTTGTTGTTCAATTAAACAATACAATTTGACATTTTTAGATGGTTAAGTAAACGTGCAAAAACCATTGCTTGTATTTAAAGTGCATAAAGAGTTGAATTAATATTTTTTTTGTTGTTTCAACAGCTTATTTTTTTCAGTGTACTGATCAAGCGCACAGCCGGACAAAAAAAATAATATCTCTGGAATGACATATGAAAGGCAAATTTTTGAGTACATCTTATTAAACGGAAACGTTTGCCGCATATTATGACACAAGATTAATTTTTTTTCAGCGTGAAGAACACATACAGGATTTCAATTGTTTATAATAAATGTATGCAAAATTCTTTTATTTAAACAAATTAACCTTAATTAAATGATCATTATATACTCTAAACATTTCTACAATAGTGTGTAAAATTTAATTCAATTATACAGAGTGGTCCCAGAGATTCTATTTTTTCAATTTTACCGTGCTCTAAAGTTTGACAAAATTGTCAACCTTAATAACATTACCAAAAAAACGAATTTTAAAACAATATTTTTACTGTGACATATGAGTCATGCCTCCTACACAATAATGTGATTATTTTCAAAATCGGTGATGTCGTGAAATTTTCTGGTCCCACTTGACGTGGTTTGACTCAAATTTTATTTTAAAAACTTTATGTAATAAATGGAATCCTTAATATTTAAAAAAAATTAAAAATTCTTAACTAAATAGAAAATATTTGAAATTAAAATATGATGTATTTACAAATAAGTTCACTTGATTTTTTGGTAGATTATCCTCTATAACAAAGAAAAGCAGGTTTTCTTTGCCATTAATAATTTTTTTATTCTAAATTGCCCCAATTTTGACCTTATCAATTAAACCTTTCTACTAAATTCTTTGTTCTAAAATTTTTAAAATTACAAATGTAGGGGAACCGGGGTAGAACGGTGTTTTATTTAAATTTCCCGCGGCAGACGATCTATAGTACTATCGTTATCGTTTACTAGAAGTCCAACACATCAGTTGGTAATGACAAACGGGCAGGCCCGTTCCTGGCGAGCGTGCAGTGCGTGCACGCACGCAGGCGCAACATTTCGGGGGCGCAAAATCAAAGAGTCAATCAGTACTTTGTAACGATAAACTTTCTTGCATATAATACTTAAACATACATTGGATAAAGGTTTCTGCCTTTTTTGCGTCGGCCGCTCTTTTTTTCGGTCGCTATAAAGCGCCTTTTGCAGCTTGATATTGGCTGCTTATTTTGTTTTGATATGATCAAAATAAAAGGAGAGAAATGGTCATATTATCTTTAGTATTTGTTTGATAGTTGCAATTAACGGTAGCAAAGTTTAATAGTAGTAACTCTCTAAAATAGAATTATTCAAAAATGACTAATTCAATTAGTCTAATTGCAATAGCAAAAAAGCAGCGACTAATAATTATTGTCAATAGTAATTTGTATCCCGGATATTTAGCAGTCAACTCCTATGTAAAATTGTCCGCTGAATCCGAAAATGTCAAAAGATATAAAAGTAGAACGTTTTTGAGATTTAGTAAATTTTCCATATAATATGGTATTGACTATATCTTAAAAACTGCTTTACTTTTATAATTTTTGACGCTATTTTCAGATTCAGGGGACAATTTTACATAATAATAAGCTGTTAAATGCCCGGGATACAAATAGCTGTGGACTAAAGTTATTAGTGACTGTTTTTTTACTTTGAGAATTTTTAGAGAGTACGTCACTAAAAACTAGTTGTAGTTATTATATTGTTTAGATTGTTTTTTTTTCTTTGGAGTATTTTTATCACTGACTATTTCCCTCGTCTTAATTTCCACCAAACACAAACGCGCAATTTTGAATTACAAATGGTTTCTAGGTGGAAAAACTGTATGACAGCACCTGTCAGCAGTTTTTTCGAGTTTACCCGCGGCAAAACTTGACAGCTGTTGTCACCAAAAATTGCAATTTATATTTTAATTGTTAACTGTTACTCATGAAATAGTCTTGTTAAATACCATTCGGGCATCTAACTTTTCCTATGAAAAAAATCGTTAAAACACAATGCTAAGTAATATTTTTTAACAAAATGCATTCGTGCAGGTGCAAAAATCCTCGTCTTCGACTCTGATTTTTGTTGCCACCAGCACTCATGCTTCTTGTTAAAATATTACTTAGCAACGTGTTTTTTTTCGAAAAAATAGATGCCCTTATGATATTACTTGTTTGTTTGGTAATTTAATAAATATTTTTTATACTTAATTTAAGCGGTTTTTTACATTTTCAATTACATATTGCCAGTCGCAAAATATATATATTTTTAAATTTTACGACTTAAAATTCGAATATTTAATGTATTATATTTAAATATAAAAGGGGCGCACCAACGAATGCTGCACGCAGGCGCCAGACACCCCAGAAACGGGCCTGCAAACGGGTTACTACAAACGTTTACTGTGTTTTAGACTAAACGTGGTGAAATTTTGTTTAGTTTTATAACTTTTCGATATATATATATATATATATATATATATATATATATATTGTATATACCCATTTCAGCTTCATTTGATTAAATAAATCATTACGTGTTTGTTTTCGCTGGGGATTACTTATCGTATACTATACGACGTATAGATAGATAACAGGGATGTTGCGAATATTCGCATCCGCATCCGCAAATGCGGAGCTTCCGCATAAATTTGGACATCTGCATCCGCATCCGCGGATGTGAGCCTTCAAAAATCCGCATCCGCATTCACATCCGCAGATGTGAAAAAATCGGCATCTGCAACATCCCTGTTCCCTACCTACTTACTTATTTAAATTTAATAATAATTAGGTATTATTATTAATTTTTTGGTCACAAATTTTTACTTCCAACAACAGATCAAATATAAAAGAAAAAATTTAGAGAAACAATAATTGGTTATGACAAATAATTATTATTTGTGATAACCAATTTTATCTCATTTTATCCGCGAACATCTGCTTTTATACGGTTTCACCCGCAAACATGCTTTTATCTGCAAACATCTGATTTTATCCGCAAACATCTGCTTTTATCGGCAAACATTTGCTTTTATCCGCAAACATCTGATTTTATACGCAATCATCTGCTTTTATCCGCAAACATCTGATTTTAATCGAAAACATCTGATTTTATCCGCAAACATCTGCATTTATCCGCGAACGCCACCATTAATCCGCAAACATCTGTTTTAATCCGCAAACATCTGATTCTATCCGCAAACATCTGCTTTTATCCGCAAACATCTGTTTTAATCTCCAAACATCTGCTTTTATCCGCAAACATCTGTTTTAATCTCCAAACATCTGCTTTTATCCGCAAACATCTGATTTTATCCGCAAACATATGCTTTTATCCGCAAACATCTGATTTTATCCGATTAAAGCAGACGTTCACAGATAAAAGCAGATCTTCGCGGATAAAAGCAGATGTTTGCAGGTGAAATCGGATGAATCAGACTTTTGCGGACTAAATTGGATGTTTGCGGATTAAAACAGAAGTGTGTGGATTAAAGCAGATGTTCAAAGATAAAAGCAGATCTTTGCGGATATAAGCAGATGTTTGCAGGTGAAATCGGATGAAGCAGACTTTTGCGGACTAAAGTAGATTTTTGCGGATGAAATCAGATGTTTGTGGATTAAAATAAATGTTCGCGGATGAAAGTAGATCTTCACGTATAAAAGCAGATGTTTGCAGGTGAAATCGGATAAATCAGACGAGGTATTTGCGGATGAAACCAGATGAAAGCAGACATAGAACTAAATAGATAAAACCCGACGTTCGCGGATAATATGTATACCCGCAATTGCAGATAAAAACCGACATGTCGGGTAAAATCAGATATGTCGGATGAAAACAGATATAAATGGACATAAAACTAGCTTGGTTTTTTATCCGAAATCATCCAGTATTACCTTTTCAGGAGAGAAAACCAATTAAAGTAATTGTAGTGATTATATTTTAGAAATTCCCGACATGTAATATTGGCTAAAAATATTTTCTTATCGCCATTTTTGTTCATAATTATAACATTTTTTAGTCTCATTAAATCGTGTTTGAATTTTTAATTTTTTGTTATCACCTAGCTGATTACATGAGCTATAAAAGCAACGATTTTCTTTTATAAAAATATTAAATATTTAAACATGTTAGAAAAATTTATCATTTTTGCCTTAATGATGCTCCTATACATTGGTAAGTATTAAGTAAATTTATTATATTGTATTCGAAGACATTTAGTATTTCCCTGTATTGAAGTTAACATTCGGGAAAATCTTTTTACACGACTGTCGAGTTTGTACGAGTATCAAAAAATTGGATTCATCCCGTTTAAACCTTTCTGATTTTTTTTGGGTTACTAAATAAGGTGAGTTTAAAACTACAAACAGTTATAATTAAAAGAAAATATTTGGAAATGGCCTTTATCTTATATATTTCTATAGAAATTTTTGACTTATATTATCATATTTAAAATTCAGTTTTGAAAAGATTTTGCAACTTATATACAGGGTGTACCAATTGATACATTATAACTATAATTTTAAAAAATCCTAAACATAATTATTTAATTTATTTTAGATTGTATGTATGCTTATAGAAATGATCTACGAAACGACTCTCCTAAAATAATGAAGTAAGTTATTCATTTTTTTAAATAATATATTATGAAGGGTCAATAAGAACGTCCTGATTTTAAAAGTAAATAAAAAGACTTTGGTTCGAGGAAAAATGCAAATGGTTTTAAGAAAAAATTAAACCTACACCTCGCCAACTTTTTTTGTTTTGTGTGCGTTCCACCAACTTCAAATACCGACAGACAGCTGTTTCGACCTATATTGGGTCTCATCAGTGTCGGGCAACTTGGTGTAGTGGAACACACTCAAAACAAAGGACTCCCTGAGCTTATATGCTCGGTTGGTAAGCCAACAGAGGCGAGATGTAAAAACATCAGGTGATCCACATCGTCAAACGACGTGGCCTTTATTGGTTTTATTTAAAAGCATATTTTATAAAATGTATACATATATGATTTAAACAAAATAAGTTCGGGCCTTCTTAATACTAAGCCTTTTATTACTAAAAATTAATGATTCCATTTTTGTTTAGAAAATATATGGAAATTTGTAAAAAAACTAGCAGAGAGATATAAGAAAACTAAAATCGATTTGGAGGACTATTTTAAAGACGAGATAATGAAATGCGAGAAAGCAAACCTTGAAAGAGCAAGTTGGGATTCTGATGTCGCGGATATAGTACAGTATTGGACCTTGCAAGCAGCAGAAGGTATTTGGGATGCACAAAAACAAATAAGAAAACTTTTGCTCAGTTATTATTCAACCACCGAAGAGTGGGAAAATTTTTTAGTTTGTTTTGATAAGATTTAAAAAAATTTGTAAGCAATACAAATTTAAAATAAATACAGGGTGTTTCATTAATATTACCAAAACGCTTCAATTCCCAACTCTGATTTTTCTAAATAGGTGTGTCTGTTTTCATAAATAATGGTCAGCTTTTGATGTATTTAGATATATAAATAAGCACACCTCAAAATATAAGAATAATTAAAAATATAAAATAAATATAATTAGTAAACAATTAAAATTTCGTTTTGGAACTATTTTTGTTGGAACAAACCTAAAAAAAATAATCCGAGATAGCAATAAAACTTTGATTGGCAGCACTGCGGTTTTAAACGGTTAAATGTTCCGACGTTGCCGGATTTCTTTACGAACTAAATAGGCTTCAATTGAATTAAAGGGTACCCAGCAAACACAACCGTAAAGGTTCTATAATGGCCCTTTATAAACGTGCCTTTAATGAAGGCTCTCTAATGGAAGTGAACATATTATGTCGCGTTCACCTTTAATGGGCATGTAACGGCAGTCAATAAAGGCACTTACAAAAACCATTCCATTTTTTGATATGGCGTACGCACGTGCTAAATAATAATAATCTTTATTTGCCCAACAGAAATTAATCCTATAGGATATATATATAATATATTACATGACAATAATTATAATAATAATAGATACAAATGCATTCATAAAAGAAACAACTAAAAATAAACCTAACTGTGTTTTAAAACAAAAGTTGCAACTTGCATCATGATTACATATGTTATATAATTATATGATAAATAATTCACTATAATTGTAGAAATATCCTACATATTGCCAAAAGATCGCTTAACTTACAAAAGAATAAATCACAAATCTAAGCTAACATTATTAAAGTTTAAGCACATTGTATGTATCGAAGATTTTTTAAGTATGTTGGTCCTTGCGAAACCAGGATAGAATGTAAGAGTTTGGCGCAAGTTTACTCTAGGTACAAATAAATTTAATTTAGGTTCTGATATGGCAGATTAAAGGTACCAATGTGACAAGCTAAAGTTTAAATTATGATATGGGGTGTTAATGATTATATAGTGGTTGATTATTTAAATAATTTTTAATGGTTAAAGTATCTATTATGGAGGATTAAATGTGGTATGTAGGTATCACAAAACTAGTTTTGTGGTAGGTATACACCCCTGCAGGGTGTTATGTAATTAATGTTATATATTAAAATGGGTTGTTCCTTAGGGTCCATAAAGAAGCATCTGAAACTTTTTTTTTCTAAATTCCAAAGTCTAAAAATAATTTATAATAACCTTTATCCTACCAAAAAGTACGCCACTGATCGACTAGGAACCTTAGGTTAATCTGGTGGATTTATTATGTTATGGTTGGTAACAACAGTGTTTCCAAAATCTCTCAAAAAAGTTGACAAATATTGTTTAAATTTAGCTTAATTACAAAAATGACAAAATTAACAATGCAAATTGTCAATTTGGCGTTTTTATTAATTGTTGGTCATGTCATTTTTTTGTTATGGTTGGTAACAACTGTGTTTCCAAAATCTCTCAAAAAAGTTGACAAACATTGTTTAAATTTAGCTTAATTACAAAAATGACAAAATTAACAATGCAAATTGTCAATTTGGCGTTTTTATTAATTGTTGGTCATGTCATTTTTGTACTGAAGGTAAATTCAAACAAAATCTGCCAACTTTTATGACAGAATCTAGTGCATTTCTTTAAAATTTTAGGTTATGTTTTCAAATTGTAAATATCTTAAGTTAAGATATTAAGATTCTTAACTAAGGGAAGTGCTTTTGGATTTATTTACACAAATTAAATGTTTAAAGTTTAACCTGTGAACTGGTCCCAATTTCATCTGAGTAAACAGAGAAAAAAACTGATGAAAAAATTAATTTTGTGGTTATGGATTTCAAATTTCAAAGGTACTAAATTTTCTAATCATTGCTTAAGCTAATAGCTGGATCAGTAAATAAATACAGAAGGGTATTAGAGCTTTAAGGGCATACAACTTTTGTATTTATTGAGTTTTTATTTATTTTTTGCAAGAAAAATTTTTAGTAACAATTTTTTACATCTGGCAACGCATAGCTACTTTGTTGGTTGGTATCTATGTAGATAAACCAAGTGTGTAACCAGTGGCGTATCACAAAAAATATAAAAAACTTCTAATGCATATTTTTTCTTTATCTTTTATTTGGAAAAATGTTTTTTTAAATATTTTTCCTTTATTCCTTATGTCAAAAGGTATTCAGTATTTTAATATACATAACATTATAACATTAGTATAACATTAATTACATAACACCCTGTATATTTATTACATAAGGATATTCCACGATAATCAAATATTGTTATCCCTACCGTCACAAATTGTATTGTGACTCACAATACAATTTCTGACGGTCGGGATAAAAATTTCCGATTATCGTGGAATATCAGACCCAATAATATAAAATGTATAAACAGCCAAATAAAATAAAACTTTTTTGTGTCACAATTATTTATTTCACATTTTATAACAAATTATTATACAAACTAGACATTCTAAATATACAAACAACTACAAGTTAATATATCCGTTTCTATTCGTACTTGACTTTATCTAAAGGCATGAAATACATAATCATACGACCGAGTATTGCGATATTGGCGCAAAACAACGAAACACTCTGTATCCAGATGAGCATGAAAGTGTTTTGGCCCTGGAACTCCAAGTAATAGGCTGGGAGTAACCAGGCGGCTTGAGCCACAAACCAAACCATTAAAAGTAGAAGAGCGCTTTTTGCGGAGATTTTTATTTGCCACAAGCACAGAGGTAGAATTGCCATGATCCACACAAAGTATTGCGATGTCAATACGGTGTTGTATATCACAAAAACGATCGTCTGCGTTAGGATGGCGAAATTAAGGCAGAATTTGTTCAAACCGAACCTTACGGAGAATACAATTAACAGCAAAACTTGCGGAAATACTATTAAAACGTTCTGCCATATTCCGATATTCCTCACCCAAGCCGTTAGGTATAATAGGTAGAAGTATAGCGAGAAATTGTGTCGCGTATCTTTTCTCACAAAGTGGTAAATGTAGGTTTCGTGTAAAAATGTATAACCATATAGATAATAGAATACAAATGTTAATATAGTGAGTGATAAAATACATCCTGTTACCAATTTTATCTGATCCCAATTGGGTACCAAATAAAACAAATATTTTTTTTTGAAAATCGTTTTTCGTTCCACTGGATTATTCGCCACTAAAGCGCGATCGTTTTGCAATAAAACATCTTTGGATTTGTTGTCTAATTCTTTGAATTTTCCACCTTCAATAAACCGAGTACTCGGTTTTTTAACTCTCCTATCTTCAGTGGTGTAAAATGAGTAAGAGCTTAGGTACATAAACATAGTCAAGCTGTAAATGATTGGATACAACCGGAAGTGTATTGAAAACCCGTGCAATATTCCGGCAATAAAAGGTTTATTTTTGCATTGCAAGAAATAGATTGAAAGCAATACAAAAAAACCTGCTAAAGAGTCGCAATTACCTCTGGTACCTATAGCTATAGTCATTGGGTTATACAACCAAGTTAACATACTAATGTTAACTTTACTTTTAAATTCTTCAGACTTTTTGTATTCCAACTTACATCTATCCTCTACATTTTCAGAAAAAAGATATTTTTGATAATTCTTCAAGTTATACTTAACAATTGACTTTATAAGAAGAGCCACCAATACATCAACAAAACAAAATAAAACCTTACCGAAACACGGGTAAAAAGTAAGGTTAGGAATCAAAGCAATTGCTACCAAAGGAGTATATCGATAAGTATGCCTGCTATAAGGGGAACCATTATGTAAAACATGCCTGGATGCATCAGTAAAAACTTTATAATCTACATCGGTATATTTAACCGCATTATTTTGATCGTGATGCACCCCATAAGCGATAAGAGAAAATCGAATAATAAGGGCTATTAATAAATGGATTTTATAGTTGATATTTACAATTTTTCCTACGAAAGCACTCATTTTATCTAACAATCCGAGGTGATATTAAAACTAAATTCTAGTTTTTAAAGACGCGGCAGATTTTTGCAGACACACCTTGAAATTTGAGAACTCCTTATTGCAATCGTTCAAACCGACATTGTCCCTCTTCAAAACACACTGAGCATAATTTGTCGCCTCTTTGCCACACTTAGCTAATATCAACGGATACTGTCTATACCTGGATTTGGCTTTTTGAACAGATTCCATCGTTTAGTTTTTTGTAAACCTCGATTTGTGATTTCTGCGGATTTCCTCGATATCGTACACTTCCGTGCTGAAAAAAGTGTCGTAAATCGGTTTGGAGAACAGAGAAAGTAGAGCTGCGGCAGTCGTAACTCCCACAAACAATCTGGGATACTTGTAAATCAAGCCACGATCTTTAGCTAGAATTTTTTGCTTCATTATCGTCGATTTTAATGCCTTGACAAACGAAACTCTTATCCTTCCACACGCGGCAGCACCTTTTCATTTCCTCAATCTCATGCAGGCACTTTTTTTCTTGAAAGTTATTCGCTGAAAAAATACTGTGGTATTATGTAATATTATTTGAGGTTATGCGTTACCTGTCAGACAAGATTGAATTCTGCAAGCGAAGGCTTTGCACGGGTCTTTCTTTGGCATTAATCGCGAAAAAAAGAAAAGTGAATTGAAAGCGAAAATTTGACAATTTTCCAGCAGGAAAATGACTCAGCCGGTAAGGTAGATCGCCAACCTTAATGACATAAGGCGAGGATGCCGTGATTAACAGTTTTTGGGAATTTATGACATTATTAAACCGTTTTATTAGGTTATTTTGCATTTCATAAATTAAATATAGTCATAGAGTCTCTGAATATAGTATGGAACTATATTAACTTTATAGATTGCCCTATTTAAATGAGAATATTCGTTTTTAAAAATGGTGTCTTCGAGCTTCAGCAACGTCGGATTGTTCCCCTAACCTCGTTTTTTTCAAGACCATCAAAACAAACAAAATGGTAAGGAAGCGTAATAAAAGGAAATCGCGGGGCAAAATTTATCAGAGCGACGAAAGCGACGATGAGGTTAAAAGTGATAGTCCTGTTCCGGAAGAGCCGGTGCAAAAAACGTACAGTTTGCGTAAAAGAAGCCGACCGAATTTTTCCGAAGGTTTCGAATACGATTTGGACGATGATGGGTGCATAGAAAAGTTGGAATCCGAGGATGAAGAGTTTGTTTTGGAAGGCGGTAACGATGAGGGTGTGCTTCCACAGTTAGAATTGGAACCTTCGGAAGGTGATGAGTTTGTGAACGAATCTACATATGTGAAGAAAATCGAGCCTGAAAAAACGACAGAAGTAAAACCCGACGAGTTGATAGACTTTGAGGACATGATAAGGGCCGATATTGTTGTGAATAGTAATATTATTGATTATGATAACCTCATTGAGAAATCGGAGATCAAAGTGTTACAATTTAATAAACCAATAGAAGAAAAACCAGCAAGTAAACTGCCTGGGAAGAAAAGAGGTAGAAAACCGAAAAATTACAATGAGACAAACAGTGTCGAAAATGGACACAGCATATTCCAAGACCTTTTAGTACCTATGATAGAAAGTACAACTCACAATGACTCAAATAGTAGTGACGATCTTCCATTGGCTGTGGCATTCAGACGGCAGTCAAAATCCGAAGATACAATACCAAATGGACAAAACGACACAGACATAGCAGCTATAAATACAGATATAACATCTGAAGCTGATAATTTAAACGGCAATTCTTCTCCGATGAAGCTAGTACCCTCAGTGGAATCTCAAGGTTCGGAGGACGATGTGGTTTTAGTTGAAGAGCCCCAACAAATAATTGTGTTAGATGATGATTAATGTGCCCGTTTTCGCGGTATCCTTTAGTATTTATTTATGTTTTTAATAAATGTCCATTATAATACAGTTTTTATGCATATTGGGTCTGAAAATGATTGTTTAAATGCCATGCAATGAAATTCCAAAATAATTTTTTGCTCCAATGTGCATGACTGATTGATTTTTTGTGATAATTCTGTATGAATTTGATTAAATTTGTATTTTTTTTTTGCAATAATTATGAAATTAAATTATGAACAAAAATTGGTTTATAATGTCTTCATATAATTTTGTTGGTATGAAAGTATTGACATTTGTTACTGTGTACTTTTTTAATTTTATTTTAAAGATTTGTATTCCTATTTATAAAGATTAAAAAGTCTTGAATTCACACGATTTTTTAATAAAAAAAGACCATGCAATATTTTTTGAAAAAAATTTAGGGTTTAAATTTTTTTTTATTTATTGACATAATGTTATTTTGTTGTGGGTAAATATTTTTGAAGGAAAATTAGTTTTTTTTTATAGAAATGAAAACTTAAAACCTTGTACAAAAAAAATTTTTGTCAATAGGAAAACTTTTTTATTATGCGTTTTTTAAAAATTTTTAAAAAAGATCAAAATTAAAATTAAAAAAATTGGAATCAAATGTACAGGGTTCTCGGAAATTAAGAAAACTTGAAAACGCTGCAAGAGTAGAAATACTACTTTTATTTATTATTTTCTAGAAAAATTATAAATTTAATTGAAGATAATTACGATTTTTTTTTGACATTTAATTTTGTTTATTTGTTTACTTTTATATACAAATAAAAATAAAGTACTTTTATTTATAATTAAAAAAAATATATAAGAAAAAGTTGGCAAATTGAATTAAAGTCTAAATACAAAATAATTTTAAATTTTATTTTATTTTTTGAAAAAAATTAAAATATTAATTTTTATTATTATTATTATTATAAAAATTTTCTTTACAGGGTGTAAATTAGGATGTAATTAATGTCCATAAAGAAGCACCTGAAACTTTTTTTTTCTAAATTCTAAAGACTAAAAATAATTTATAACCTACCTACCAAAAAGTACGCCACTGATCGACTAGGAACTTTGGGCTAATCTGGTTGCCTAATTTAATTTATTATGTTATGGTTGGTAACAACCAGCGTTTCCAGATTCTGTCAAAAAAAGTTGCCAGATTTTGTTTAAATTTGGCTTAATTACAAAAATGTCAAAATCAACAATGCAAATTGTTAATGTGGCGTTTTTATTAATTGTTGATTATGTCATTTTTGTAATGAAGGTAAATTCAAACAAAATCTGGCAACTTTTATGACAGAATCTAGTGCATGTCTTTCAAATTTTAGGTTATGTGCTCGAATTGTAAATATCCTAACTAAGGGAAGTGCTTTTGGATTTATTTACACAAATTGAAAGTTTAACCTGTGAACTTTTCCTAATTTCATCTGAGTAAACAGAAAGAAAAAAACCGATGAAAAAATTAATTTTGTGGTTATGTTTTTTAAATGGGTACTTACTAAATTTTCTAATCATTGTTTAAGCTAATTGCTGGGTAAGTAAATAAAAAAAAATTAATTTATTAAAATTAATTATTTGCGTACATAGATAAACATAATAATCGATTTCAAACTATTTTGTTTATTTACTAAACCACGCATTAATTTATTTACTGATAAATCCGTTACGTAGCAAATTTATGAGTAATGCACTTCTAGAAGTAGCTAGTAAATAAAAATCGCGAGTTTGTGGCAAAAACAGCAGTTAAATCGATTTACCTATTTCCTTTGTAATTCGTTTTTTATTGGCACAAAACAAATTCGATCGCTTCCGCTTTGCATGACAACGCGATTATCGATGAAACATCGACCAATTAAAAATTCAAGGTCCTGTGAAATCCCGGTTTTTAAAGACAAATATTCATTCACAAATCGGGCGAATTTTGTTGTTGTATAAGAAGTGAGGTTATTTGTGAGATGGCGGTAAACGGTTCAAAAATCGATGCTGAAAAAGTGCTGCGAGATTTCCTGAAAAAACATAAGAAAACATCGGAAAATGCCGTTGCAATTACAAAAGACGAGTTCGTTTTGTTCTGTCGAGAAATATACGGGGCGAATCACGAATCATACCCGGCAATATTCGACGTTTTCTGTCAAAATAAAGACGAAATCCTGCGTGAAAATGAGTTACAAATATTCATTGACAAGTGGTTGTCAATTGTTTTAAACCCGGTCACCGCGATTATCATAGTTGACGTACAAAACGACTTTATAAGCGGTACGTTGGCTTTGAAAAACTGCCCGGCCAACCAGGATGGGGCCGATACAGTTTTGGGCGTCAACAAATTATTAGCGACGGTAAAATTCGACAAGGTTTTTTACTCGCTGGATTGGCATCCGAAAGACCACATTTCCTTCTATGAAAATCGCCATTTAAGGCCGTTCCACGAATCCAGTTTGGGGCTGGATAAAGCACAAATGTACGATAAGGTTATATTCGAAGGTACCCCACCTACAGAGCAAATATTATGGCCCACCCACTGCATACAGGGTACATGGGGAAGTGAGTTACACAAAGATTTATTGAGGGTGGAAGGGGCTGTGTACATCAAAAAGGGCGTCAACTCCGAGATAGACTCCTATTCGGCTTTCTGGGATAATAAAAAACACTCCGCCACTGATTTATCAAAGTACTTAAAAAAATTTAACATAACCGACCTTTACGTGTGTGGCTTAGCCTACGATGTTTGTGTGGGCTCGACAGCATTGGATTCTATGGCACTGGGCTTCCGTACCATACTCATCGAGGACTGCTGTAAGGGTGTAACAGAGCAAGGGATGGCAGAAATGAAAAACAAAATTTTATCAGGGAACGGCATTGTTGTTTCTTCAAAAGAAGTCAATAAGTTATTGGATGGTTCGGTCAAAAGACCTGAGCTTGGCTATTTCTTAGCCAAACACCTAACCAGTCAAAAATAATAATTTCCATATGTATTTATGACCATAAGTGTACTTAATTTTATTATACTAATGTTGATGTTAAATAAAAAATGTAGTTTAATTTTAATTTTTTATTTTATTTTTTTTTACTATTTATTATGTACTTTTATGTGACTCAATAAGGATATTTTCTTTTTACATTGTTTTCCACAAACTGAACATTTGTACTGAAGTTTTGCAGCTAAAATATATTTTTAATTAAATTTATAAATAAAAATGAGCCCCTCAACTTTTCCAGAGATTCCGATTATACAAGGTGTTACGTAATTAATTTAATATATTAAAATGGGTTGTTCCCTAAACAAGCACCAGAAACTTTTTTTTAATGACAAAATCAACAAAGGAATTGTTAATTTGGCGTTTTTGTTAATTGTTTATTATGTCATTTTTGTAATAAAGGTAAATTAAAACAAAATATGGCAACTTTTATGACAAATTTTAGGTTATGTGATCAAATTGTAAATATCTTAACTAAGAGAAGTGCTTTTGGATTTATTTATACAAATTGAATGTCTAAAGTTTAACCTGTGAACTTGTCCTAATTTCATCTGAGTAAACAGAAAGAAATAAAACGGTGAAAAAATTAATTTTTTGGTTATGGAGTTTTTAAGATAGGTACTAAATTTTCTAATCATTGCTTAAACTAATATTAGTATATAGCTGGATGAGTAAATAAATACAGAAGGGTATTATAGCTTTAAGGGCATAAAACATTTTTTTTTTGCAAGAAAAATTTCCTTATCTTTGGGAAAATATTTTTTTATTATTTTTCTGTTACGCCTTATGTCAAAAGGTATTCAGTATTTTAATATATTACATTAATTACATAAATATTTCCAATGAATGGAAATAAATTTAGGTGATTTTGAAAAGAATTATTAAGTTATAAAAATGTTATAGCAGTCAAATAAATATCAGAATATAATTGGAACCTTTCCTAGGTACATCAGTATCGGAATAAACTTTTGATATAAGTAGGTATTTTTTTAAATTTTTATAATCATTGTTTACTTACAACTAAATGATTTTTTTCTACTGGGTTTTTTAAAATTGTCATCCGAATTTTTATGAGTTTTTTCATGATTTTCCAAAACTAATTTTCTTTTAAATTGTTTGTTACATAAACCACACTGATACACAGAATCTAAAAAATTTAATTATCATTATGGAAATACTTAAAGCCTTTATTTCCGTTAAACGGGGGTCCCAAAATTGTTTTTTTTAGTAAAATTTCCTAGGATAAATAAAATGAAAAAAAATTTTTTAAACCACAAACAAAATTCGTCAAATTTTTTATAATTTTTTAGGTTTTTATGTATATTTTTTGACTTGATAAAGGAATTTTTAAAACAATATCAATTTTTTCAACCACCAAACAGGGTTAATATAATATACAGGGTGTTATGTAATTAATGTAATATATTAAAATGGGTAGGTCCATATGGAAGCACCTGAAACTTTTTTTTTCTAAATCCCAGACTAAAAAAAATTTATAATAACCTTTATCCTACCAAAAAGTACGTCACTGATCGACTATACACTTCTGGTTGCCTAATTAATTTATTATGTTATGGTTGGTAACAACCAGCGTTTCCAGATTCTGTCAAAAAAGTTGCCAGATTTTGTTTAAATTTAGCTTTGGATTTATTTACACAAATTGAATGTAAAAAAACGATGAAAAAATTAATTTTGTAGAAATTTTTAAAATAGGTACCTACTAAATTTTTTAATCATTGCTTAAGCTAATAGCTGGATGAGTAAATAAATACAGAAGGGTATTAGAGCTTTAAGGGCATGAAACTTTTGTATTTATTGAGTTTTTATTTATTTTTTGCAAGAAAAATTTTTAGTAACAATTTTTTACAACTGGCAAGGCGCAGCTACTTTGTTTGTTGGTATCTATGTACTCACAGAACACAGGTGTGTAACCAGTGGCGTATCACAAAAAATATAAAAAACTTCTAATGCATATTTTTTCTTTATCTTTGGGAAAATATTTTTTTAATATATTTCCGTTAAAAAAGGTATTAACTATTTTAATATATTGCATTTATTACATAACACCCTGTACATTTAGTACATACTAATAATTATTGAAGATATTTGTCCCTTTACTTGCAATTTATTTTTACAAGATTTTTCATGTTTTTTAAGATTGCAATTCGCTTTGAATTGTTTATTACAAAACAAGCAATTAAACATAATATTTTCATTTTCTGGTTTGGCAATTCTATTTTTGCAGCATTTTTTATGCCTATTTAAGTTACACTTTCTTTGGAACTGTTTTTGGCATGTCTTGCATTGAAATTTGGATCACCACATAAAATTTCTGCATTTGTTATTGTTGATTTGTTATTTTTTAGCTCTTGCTTTTCCATAACTTTACAGAAATTTTGAACGCTATTAGTGAACGTAACATCATTAAAATTTTGACATACATTTTTCGGTTTTGTAACTTTATTTTTACGGCATTTTTTATGCTTATACAAGTTACGTTTTCTTTGGAATTGTTTTTGAGATGTTTTGCTTTGAAATTTGTTATTTAGATCACCACATAAACTGAGTGCATTTGTTATTGTTGATTTGTTATTTTTTGGCTTTTGGTTTTCCATAACTTTACAAAAATTTTGAACACTATTAGTGATCGTTATATCATCAAAATTTTGATCCATGATTTCACAACTATTATTATTATTATTAATATTTTTTGAACCTTGACATTCTGTGTAAATAAAACTTCTTGAATTCATAAATTCACAACCATTATTAATTTCAGAATTATAACAAATTTGATTGTTAGTTTTACCTGTGTATTTATTTTCATCAAATATTAAGTTATACCCTTTTGTTTCCAATTTAAAATTCTTTTTTTGTTTATCTTCATTTATAAGTTGTTCCAATGAAGACACTGTTTTGATTGGGTTGCGATTTATATCAGGACTCGAGTAAATTAATTTAATATCAGGAGTATCATTATTTATAAGGTAACACGATGGACTATTTGTTAAACTAATAATTTCATTAATTTTACCACAGTTATCTAATAAATGACATGATTCTGTATCAATTTTACAATCATTGTAATCAATGGGACTTTTAGCTGGAATATTTTCATGTTTTGGCTAAAAAATGTATTGTTTATCGATATTAATTTAGTTTATAATTAATTTAATACTACTTGGCTATTACCCATTGCAAAAATTTGGAATTTAAACCGTTCAATTGACATTGATAGTCAAAACATAATAACCACATTTTATAAATTAATAAAATAGAATCATATTACCTCATGTCATTTTTCTTTTCTTCATTATGAAATTTAGGAATATTTTAACACCAAGTTGGATGTGATTTTACGTTTAATTTAATACAAATTAATCGCAAAGTACACAAATTTAATTACTCAAGATAAACTTTTTAAACCTTTTGACAGTTTTAATTTTTATTCAAACACGCAGTTGCACCAACATAAAGATATTCTGTGTTGCCACCTTTAGTTTTTGAAAATGGATTTTATCCATTATCCATATTTTATATATAGATATATAATATAAGATAATTATCTTCTTCAAACCAAATGGATGCTGTTTTTCACAATCCACACAACAAGGTCTGTTCTATCTCACTGCACAGAGTTTAACGGCGGCCATTTTTGTTGTTTACAATTCTTGTGCTTTGGGTTTATGCTGTTTAATAATTTTTTTAAACGTTGGGTTTCTTACGGAGGCACTTGTAAGCCTCAAATAAGGCCTTTAAGTGCTAAGGACAACCATTTTACTCCTCTTTTATAATAAATATACCTTATTCTATCAGGGCTGTCAAATGACAATTTGAAGGTTAATTTGTGGGTTATAATTTAACCTTAAAATTGACATTTGACAGTTTTATGACAGCCCTGATGGAATAAAGTTTATTTTTTACAATAGAGGAGTAAAATAGTTGTTCTTAGCACTTTAAGGCTTACTATGAGAAACAACGTTTAAAACGATTATTAATCTGTATAAACAGAGCACAAACCCAAAGCACAAAAATTGTAAACAAAAATGGCCGCCGTTAAACTGTGCAGTGTTGCTGTTTTTAATTAAGGTCTTTAGCAGAAGTACCATTATTTAAATACTAAATCAAACTGGCATAAGCTACCAACTTAATAAAAAAAATCAAGTCCAAATAAAAAAAAATGAACTGTAGGTGTTTTTTTAATTCATACTTTTCTTACTAAAACTAAGGTTTAAAATAAAAAAAATTCTAAATAAAACAGTTTAATACTAAAATATAATAAAGTATTTTGGTTAATGGTTACATAAAAATTAATTTTTATGAAAAACTCCTTCCTTAAACAAATGTATTTCTTTATGTAATTAAAATTTAGGACATGCTGCAACAAAAAACACAATATTAATAAATATAAAAAATCAATAAAAAAACCTAACCTCTCAATTAAACTGGCTCTCATAGCCGATGTTATATTCGATGGTACAGCCTCGTTCAACCTGAACACAGACTCAACAACTGTCAATTCGGTAGATGTGGTGTCCATACCAGCAAACGCACACCAATCGTTCACCACCAAACCTGCCGCAACCACTTCGCTACCCCTGTTAATAGTACCAGCCACTAACGGAACTTGAAGTAACGATGACAACTCCTCCTGATCAACTATACTTGTGTTGGGGTGCACTAAGCCTCCCTGATTACTCAAAACGCAGTAGGAGCCCACTAAAACATTGCTGGCGATGGTTTGCCTGAACACTTCGACCTTTAAGGTGTCAGCGATTATTTCTTCCGTTTCTCTGTCTAAATCTGGGTGTACTAGAGCTACATAGTCATTGCAGGCTATAACATTTCCCAACGCCGATAATCTTTCTTCGACTCTTTGCACTTTAACTGAATCTGGCAACGCGTTTCTTATATGCTGCAACTCAGTATCAAATGTGGAGCTTGGAACTAGTAATCCATTTTTATTTCCCACACACATGCGTCCTATAATTCGGCAACCAGCTAAAGAGGCATGTACAACAGGTATATTCTCTGCCAATTCGCCCTCAAATGCACTAAAAAACATTTATTTAATTAACATAAATTGCACAATGTTGAGTTTTATTTATTTACCTGTAAAAATTCTCTGATCCACCGATACCAACGAGGCAGTAGGCATTGGTCAATTTGGAGAACACTCCTATTTCGTTGTTATTTTCGAATTGCACACGTAAAGCCATTTTAACGCAAAAATAACGCGACAAGAATTTAAACACGCTTTATAACCTCACAAAAAGACGTCAAATTAGACTACCAACCGCGCTAGAACCAAAGAACTATAGGCGTGCAGTATGGCCAACCTATTTTTTCACAAAGTATTCACACATTTCTTTATAATTTATGATTCCCAGACAGCGAGCTGAAAATTGGCTCTTTTTACTTAACATTTTGTTAATTATAAATTTAAAAGATTTTAAAATTATTGTTAAATTTAATAAAAATAAAGTTTGCAAAACGTAAACAAAATTTCAGGTATGCAACATAACGAAAATAAAATACTATTATTTTGTTTTTAAACGCATTTGTTATTTGGCATTTCCTAGTAAACATGTCAAACATTTGTTGTCAGTTTTATTTATTTTATTTTAATTATTAGTGTTAATTTATGTGTAATTTTTAATAATAAATGACCAGTAATGTTAATAATGGGAATAATTAATAAATAAGGCTTAAAATTTAAATATTTGTAGTTTATGAATAATTTTAAAGGTGAGTTGTAATAATTATTAGTATTTTTTGTTGTGTATTTTAATTTTGACCCAAATGGGTCAAAATGATTTTTTTTTAATTTATACTAAATATATGAATATACTGCATTAGTTAATATATATTTCGATGAAGCCAAGTATCAAAATTTTAATGTTCCCTAATGGGCTACTATAGTAGCCAGTAGTATACAGATAAATAATATATGCTTTATTTATATTTAGTCTTTTTACGAATAAAATATAGGTAATTTAATATTTCAGTCTGTTTAATAGATTATATATTCTTTGATCACTTTTTTAAAATCTTTGGTTTGTTTTTCCTTTATTTTTGCTGGTAATTCATTATATTTTCTTATTCCCTCATGCATCAGTTGTTTTCGACTAGTTCTTGTTTTGCTGTGTATTATTTTTTTCCTATTTTTAGTTTTGTAATTTTGCATTTCTTCCTGTTAGAAATTCATCTTTTTGTCTAGAACACGTTTTGAAACAAACTATTTTATTGTTATTTTATAGTCATTTAATGGTTAAATGTTGCACTAAAAATTTGAACGCTTTTTTATTTTTTTTAAATACCTTCATAATAATTTTGTATTAATTTGAATGAACTTTGGCATGTTGTGTTATAATAGTTAAATTAAACAAGGAAACATTTTTTTTATTGTTTATTTAAAAATGCTAAACAAATCCATACAGATAAAATTTGTCCTGGATAGCATTGTATAAATACTGTTAAAGCAAATTCGTTAATATTATCATTTTGATTATGAAATAAGGTTCTTTCCAATTTTTTAACCATCAATGAAACATTATCAAAAGTAGTATTTAAAATAAATCCATCCATCTAAAATTAATATAATATATAAATTATTTGCATATAGCTATAGCTATAGTATTTACCTTTTGTGAAAATACTATGGGAAATATTTCTGTTACAATATCAGAATTATTTCTTTCAAACATAGCATTTGCTTCCATTGACCTTAAAAGGTTCTTGAAGGTATATGATTTGTTAATAATCCAAGTTGTTCTATTTAGTTTCCTAAGTTTTGATATTTTCTTCTTTATTTTGGTTTCCAATAGCGTTTCCAAAAATTCAACATTAATTGTAGGTTTGTATTCTACCTTAAAGTTCACTGAGTTCGTGGGTGCGTAAATATCATTACTAAACAATGGCAACCAATCAGATCTTCTTGTCAAGTCAAACCTCATAAACGGTATATTGTCGTTTCTTTGTATATTTGCCCACACCTAGAAACATACATGATTTTTCTTTGAAAACAAAAAAAAAGATGTATTCACTAACATTGGATTCGTTGACGAGGCAATACACCCTCTGTAAAGGGCACGTTCCTTCAGTAACGTAATATTTGGCGTTACAAGTGACGTCATAAATGTAATATTGTGGAAGTTCCACTTCCCTGCGGTACTCCCTAACTAAAACGTAAGCGGTGGACCCTTGTGGCACACCAAAAC
Source organism: Brassicogethes aeneus (assembly GCA_921294245.1). NCBI lineage: Eukaryota > Metazoa > Arthropoda > Insecta > Coleoptera > Nitidulidae > Brassicogethes > Brassicogethes aeneus. Next base: position 2,471,867 of record OV121132.1, on the reverse strand, counting down.
CCAATAAAAGCCACACGTCCATTTTTAAAGCCAGTAAATAGCAAGTTAAGGCGACAGCGTGGTCAATTATCGATCCGATCGATAAATTAAGAAGTTCCTTAAAAAAAATTATTTAAAATTATATATTTCCGTTGTTTTAAAGATTTCAGTTTTTTCTTATAAATATATAAAAAGGATAGTTTGTTTGTTTAAACTTTATTTACGTTTATTTAAAAATAAGAATATTTGAATTTTTAATAATAGTTTTATAAAAACATCCAAAAAAATATAGTAATTGGACATTTTATACAGTAATGGACACGTGGACCATAGTTATTTTTATATAAACATTAGAACTTTACATCAAATAACATGAATTGTAAATATTTTTTAAAGATAAATTGCTGTTTTAGGTAATTTTTTTTTATTTCGTTTTTGTAAATATCAAATAATTCATATTTTTCTTTCTCGGATTCCTCATCCCTTTTCTGGATTCTGAAGGTAACTACTAATTCCTTGGTCTGACTTGTGAAATAGTTTGTTGCAAATATCATTAAGTGTGGTATCTCTAGTTTGTGAAACATTTATAATGTTTAGGCCGGAACAGGATGATTTATATATATCTAATATTTTTTAAAAGTTGTTAAAAGTATTTTCCGAATTTATTAATTTTGTTGCCATTAGTTTTATGTTCTCTATTTCTGTATTTAAATCACTGTTATTCTGCAAGATGTCCTGTGACGAAGAAATCACTATATTACTTACTCTCTAAAAATGAATTAGTTAAAAATGTCATAGCGAAAAAGCAGCCACTAATAATTCTCGTCAATGGCAATTTGTATCCAGGACATGTAGCAGTCAGTTCCTATGAAATATTATATGCTGAATCCGAAAATGTCGTCAAAAGTTATAGGCCGTTGCTAGTCGTCCGTATATTCGGACGAATAATATATATTAGTCGTCCGTATGTTCGGACGACTAGCAACGGCCTTTCGACTTGTCTAATCGTCCGAACATACGGACGACTAATATATATTATTCGTCCGAACATACGGACGACTAATATATATTAGTCGTCCGTATGTTCGGACGATTAGACAAGTCGAAAGGCCGTTGCTAGTCGTCCGTATAATCGGACGAATAAAATATATTAATCGTCCGGTAATAACATAAATAAATAATAAAAAGATTATCGGACTCAAACTCAACAACACAACCCAACCGACCCCGCCCCATTGGCCCCCCCCGCCCCATTGAACAAAAAACCCAACTAAAATGGGCAAATTTATGTTACGATAAAAATAAAACACTTTTTAACAAAGCAACAACAAATTTATGAAATAAAAAAAGTTCGACAACTTCTAGTAGATTTTATGTTACGATAAAACTAAAACAAACCAACCAACCCAACCCAACCGAACACTATTTAACAAAGAAACAACAAATTTATGAAATAAAAAAATAAAAAAAATTCGACAGCTTCTTAGTATCGAACCCGGGACCTCTCGCATGACAAGCGAACGCCCTACCATATAAGCTATCTAGCTTGTTGTCAAATATTAAACGGTCGGTGAACAAAAGCGGATTATAATTATGACGTAACTAACGTTATGTTATTACCGGACGAATAATATATATTAGTCGTCCGAACATACGGACGACTAATATATATTAGTCGTCCGTATGTTCGGACGAATAATATATATTAGTCGTCCGTATGTTCGGACGAATAATATATATTAGTCGTCCGTATGTTCGGACGATTAGACAAGTCGAAAGTTATAAAACAGCTTTTGATAATCAATTTTTCATACCGTATGTCCCCGGATGCCAATAGGAAAAACTTTTTTATTTCGCGTTTTACAAAAAAAAGTCATTCCTCATAAAATATTTAAAAAATGACATCCCCATCAAAAAATTTTGAATCAAATGTACAGGGTGCTCAGAAATTAGAAAAACATGAAAATTCTTCACTTCACTTCACTTCTCTTTATGAATTATTTTATTGAAAAATTTTATAAAAGAAAGTCGATTACAATTCAAGTCTAAATACAAAATATATTTTTTTTATTTAAAAAATTATTTTTTTTTATTAAAAAATTGTATCTTATTTTTATAAAAAAATTATTTTATTTTATTAAAAGTTTTATAAGTGAAGGTCCATGAAACTTCAATTTAGGTTAAATTAAATTCTAAATACAAAACAAATAAAAAATTATTAAAATATTATAAAAAAAAATTCATAAAATTAAAATATATTTTTTTTAGTTTGTATTTAGATTTTAATTTGAATTGTAGTCAAATTTCTTTTATAAAATTTTTTAATAAAATAATTTATAAAGGTACTTCTCTCTTGAACAATTTTCATGTTTTGAGCACCCCGTACATTTAATTCAAAATTTTTTGAAGGTGATGTCATTTTTTAAATAAGCAGGGGTTTTTATGAAGAATGACTTATTTCTGTAAAACGCGTAATAAAAAAGTTTTTCCTATTGGCAACCCCATCCAGGGACATACCTACTGTATAATATGGAATCGACTATATCTCAAAAACTGCTTAACTTTTATAGTTTTTGGCGGTCTTTTCAGATTCAGGGGACAATTTTACATAAGAATTGGCTGGTAAATTTTCGGGATACTAATAGAGTATGATATTGGACATATGTCCAATAATAGAAATTCACATTTTTTACCAACCAGTAATTGGACACTGGCCATTTTACTGTTTGTTTTCAGAATTAAAATTAAAACGCATTAAAGTGACAATGTTTAAACCATGCGGAACACATTTATACCACACACTGATCTGTATACTTTTTAGAAATATTTTTTTATTGTAATTTAAACACAGCCCTGCTCTTAACAAAAAAAAACAAAAATCTTACCACCAAAGTAACGTGCGAACTTTTTTGTCCTATATTGGACCCAAAATAAAGTAGTTCTATATTATTACCGACTGAGATAGTTATAATTGTATACAGCGTGATCTAATGATTTGACTTTATGGTAACTATAGGTGCCTCTTTGAAATAGTACGTTTTATAATATGCGAAACGGAGCACATCCGAGCTAATAATTTTTAAGTTTGTGACATTTTTTCCACAGATTACAAAAGATTTTGTCATAGCTACTTAGATAATGTTGACGTTTGACATTATATAGGTTATGAGCATAAATTTATTCTACAGCGACCTGTAATTTAAATTAACAGTTGCCTACACTGATTTTGAGCTAAATGCGATAGATAGAACCACTCTTCCTATGTAATTTTAATTAATTAATTTTCATTATTGTACGACTTTTGAGCTACATACAAATATGAAGTCTTTCTATACAGCCTTATAAGTGAAAATTGATATGCGCTTGAAAATAATACGTTTCCTTCAATTCCTATTTCAAAGAGCTACTATAAAAATTATTGTTTATTATACAGGGTGTAATGTAATTAATGTAATATATTAAAATACTGAAGAATACCTTTTGACTTAAGGTGTAACGGAAAAATATTGAAAAAAATATTTTCCCACTGGCGCACTTGTGTTCTGTGAGTACAAAGATACCAACCAACAAAGTAGCTGCGCGTTGCCAGTTGTAAAAAATTGTTGCCAAAAATTTTTCTTGCAAAAAAATAAATAAAAACTCAATAAATACAAAAGTTTTATGCCCTTAAAGCTCTAATACCCTTCTGTATTTATTTACTCATCCAGCTGTTAGCTTAAGCAATGATTAGAAAATTTAGTACCCATTTTAAAAACTTTTTTCTTTTTGTTTACTCAGATGAAATTAGGTTAAACTTTAAACGTTCAATTTGTGTAAATAAATCCAAAAGCACTTCCCTTAGTTAAGATATTTACAATTTGAGCACATAACCTAAAATTTGAGAGAAATACACTAGATTCCGTCACAAAAGTTGCCAGATTTTGTTTGAATTTACCTTCATTACAAAAATGACAATCAACAATTAATAAAAACGCCAAATTAACAATTTGCATTGTTGATTTTGTCATTTTTGTAGTTAAGCTGAATTTAAACAAAATTTGGCAACTTTTTTGACAGAATCTGGAAACGCTGGTTGTTACAACCATAACATAATAAATTAAATTAGGCAACCAGATTAGCCTAAATTTCCTAGTCGATCAGTGGCGTGGCGTGGTAGGATAAAGGTTATTAGAAATTATTTTTAGTCTTTAAAATTTAGTTTAAAAATTTAAGTTTCAGGTGCTTCTTTATGGACCCTAGGGAACTACCCATTTTAATATATTACATTAATTACATAACACCCTGTATGTTTATTGGCAGAAAAACCTATTTTCCGGACTTACTTCGGTTTTAAGCCATATATTGTGGTAAAATTGGCTGCAATCCGTAAAAGGTATCAAAGAAACATATCTTGCACACTGATCAGCTCCAAAATCATATGACTCGTTTAGTTGGGGAGGTTCTAAGGGCCTCAAATATTTTGTTAGGCAATTTGTTTTGCAGTTAACGTCGATGGATAGAGCCGAAAATTTTCTACTCGGAAAGCTGTTATTGTATAGTTCATTCCAATTGATAATGTGTTCTTGGATGAATGGGGCATCATTTGACGGCAATTCAGCCTACAAGTGTTCAAAATTTCTTGTACATAATGCTATTTAAACATCTTAGAGTACAATAACATCCTTCTTTTTTATAAAGTTAAGAATATATTCCAAATATTACAGAAAATAACCCCTAAAGCTTGTCCCTTAATTTTGATCCCCTAGGTCACGTCTCCTGGGTCACAGCTTTTATAAATGACCTTTTGAATTGAGCGCTCATTTTTTGGTGCTGACCCCTTGCCGCAACACGATTTTTGTATTTTTTATACTAGCGTGGCAAAACTGTGCAATCTCCTGGGTCACAGTAAAAAAAAGTAGCAAAGGACTTCATTTGATTCTCAAGAGAAAGTATCCTAGTAATGGTATTAAGGGCAAAAATACAATTTTTTTTATCTTTGAAACAGTAAATAGGTTGTGTTCTAAAAACATACATTTTCCCCCTGGGTCACACGTCTCCTGGATCACATATTGTGTGACCCAGGGGAAAGTTATGCGACCCACGGGACAATTCCAAAGAAATAAATTATAATATATTTTTGAAATAATAATAAACTTATAGGAAAGTTTTAAAAACATTTTTTTTCGACCTTTTCTGTTTCTGACAGTAAAATGAAGTCCTCCACCTTTTTAATAGTAATTTTCCTAGTCAATGTGGTTTGCCTCAAAGAAGCTGGAAAATTTTTTTTTGGTAGTTCAACGAAACAATGTTATATTGACTCTTTATTATTACTAATAACTATAACTTTTTATTAATTTATTGCTCGTTAAATTGAACAAGCTGGGCCCAGATAAAAAATCGAGAAAAACGTTTTTAAAACGCATTAAAAAAAACTCACTTTTTGTAATTTTTAATTTTTTAACTCACTTTTTGTAATTTTTAATTATTTTTTTTTTTTAATTTTTTTTTTAAATACAGAAAATATATTAAAAATACTTATGTATTCACAAATGTTGAGAAATAGAACATAGTTTTTGCTTTTACTTAGTTTTTTACTTAACATTTTTTTATAAATAATAAATTTATATTCTTTTTTTAAACAATTCCTAGTGTAAATAAAGCAAAAAAAAGTTTTTTTAATGTTTTAGTAAATTTGTGACCCAGGGGACCAAGTGGACAAACTGTTGAACATCTAATTGTCTTAAATCTTTTTTAACTCAAAAGTACTATCACACAAAACCTTAGATAATAATAATTTACCATACTTGGTGTCAGCTTGGGTATGTTGGGTTCAATAGATACACTCATATTTAAGTAACTATTTACTCTTGGAGATTTAATTTTATTTTTGTCCAATTCCTCATCCAGGTTTTGCAGAAAGTATGGAACCTTAACTTTAAAATTTCCGCACAACTAAAAATACTTTCGTGAAATAAATGCAATAATGCTGATGGATTTATCTTACTGTATTATTGCAACAAACAGCCGCCAACGGTATGTCAATGCATCCTATCCAATCTGTTTCTTCAATATTACTTTTTGAATTTTTTAAATCGAATAAATTTACGAAAATTATACCGCTAAGAGCGTTGGGATTTAAATAGTCGATTTGTTGAGATCTAAAATTGCTTTATTTATAAAAAGTCACTTTGTGGGTCAACCCACGAAATACCCTCATTACAATTAAACAACATTTTAAAAATTACACAGTATGCAGGGTGATATGTAATTAATATAATATAATAATAATTATTATGTTAGCAGCGTTTCCAGATTCTGTCAAAAAAAGTTGCCAGATTTTGTTTAAATTTAGCTTAATTACAAAAATGACAAAATCAAAAATGCAAATTGTTAATTTGGCGTTTTTATTAATTGTTGATTATGTCTATTTGAAATGAAGGTAAATTCAAACAAAATCTGGCAATTTTAATGCCATAATCTAGTGCACTCCTTTCAAATTTTAGGTTATGTGCTCAAATTGTAAATATCTTAACTAGTGCTTTTGGATTTATTTACACAAACTGAATGTTTAAAGTTTAACCTGTGAACTTCTACTAATTTTATCTTAGTAAACCGAGAAAAAAAACGATGAAAAAATTAATTTTGTGGTTATGGAGTTTTTATTTATTTTTTGCAAGACAAATTTTTAGTAACAATTTTTTACAACTGGCAACTCGCAGCTACTTTGTTGGTTGGTATCTATGTACTCACAGAACAGGGGCCGTTCATTAATTACGTGAGGTGTTTAGGGGGGGGAGGGGGTCGAGCCAAACCTCACCAAATCTCACGTGGGGGGGAGGGGGGCTCTCGGCAAATATAACGTAATTTTTTTTTCCGAAAGAAAGAGTGTAAAATTGCGAGAAAACTGGGTTAAATTAAGTAAACAATTATAAGCAAATTGTTTTTTTTTTAATAAATCTAATGGAATCAAGCACAGATTAACTTATTTACATTAAAACCATGCATTTTAAAAAATCTCACGTGAGATTAAGGGGGGGAGAGGGGGTCGAGCAAAATCTCACGACATCTCACCAAGGGGAGGGGGGGGGGTCGAAAAATCGCCAAAATTGTCTCACGTAATTAATGAACGGCCCCACACAAGTGTGTAACCAGTGGCGTATCATAAAAAATATAAAAAACTTCTAATGCATATTTTTTCTTTATCTTTGGGAAAATATTTTTAAAATATTTTCTCGATTTTTATGTAAGAATGTCATATTCTTGCACGCAAAATCGTTGAAGAATGAAGCTCATTCTTAAACGATTTTTGGTAACATTTAGTTTTTAAGTATTGGTACCCCCAAAATGTCAAACTGTTTAATAACCTCAAATTCATTACTTTTAGAATTATTTATAATAGCTTTGTTTGTTATCCTGCACTAGTGCAACCTGAACTACACTTTTATTGAAAATGAAGCCTTTATTATTGTTTTGTAATATTAAGTTTGCTCCAACAATGCATTTTAATGCAAAATTTTAAGTTTAATGTGAAAAAGTGCAGTTCAGGTTGTACTTGTGCAGGATAACAAATATTGTTATTTTGTGTTGCCAACTGACAGTTTGCGAGAAAAATCCCCCAACTAACAACGACCACAAAACAATTAAAAAAACCTAAATAAAAGTTAAAATCGAGAAAATAGTATAAATCACACGTTGCAGAAGGCTATTTTCGCACTCATTCGTTCGTCCACTCGCTCCTTCGTCGCTCGAGGCCAAATTTCGAATTCGTGCGAGAATATGTGGCCTTCTGCAACTTGTACTTTAATATACTATTTTCGTTACACCTTATGTAAAAGGTATTCAGTATTTTAATATTACATTAATTACATAACACCCTAAAGTTTAACACGTATTTTAATTGCAACAGGTTTTCATGGAATTACCCTTATAATAGCAGGTCTACAAAAAATTTAAACGGATACAAGACTAGGTATATTTTGTCGTGCTTAATACGAATTGGACCTCATAATGGCTAAATCACGTCCGGGTTTAGAGAAATTCCACCAAAATTGAAAAAACCTTATTTTTTGTCAATATTAAATCAATGATTTTTCTTCACAATAATCGTCCTTTTTGAATTTTCAATTTCAATTTCAATAACCGTTGGATATTTGCTGTTGAATTGTATGATTTTGGTAACGTGATCATAAATATAGTTTCATTGGAGAGGAGATTAAAAAAAAGTGCGATAACGAGTGTGGAAAAAATATGTTTTGAAGAAACAAACGCGTTTTCCTACTTTTGGGTTAGAAATTCCCAAAAACCTGTAGATCAAGAAGGTCAAATTCAGAAGGAGGGACCCTTGTGGAAATTTTTCTCTGAGAATGTTTTAATAAGTAAAAATAAGAGTTTTGAAAGTCTTACTTTCTCTTAAAAACTGAATAAGACTTATTAAGTCGGAAAAAGTCAGGATAAGACTTGGTAAGTAAGACTAATAGCAAGATTTGGGAGTCTTAATAAGACTTTTAGCAGAGAAATAGTAGGTACCTATAGCGATTAAAATAAATATCAGGAATTATTTAGAGATGTTGTATTTGGTTATTGTAAAAGAAAACTTAAAGAAAAGTATTTATAAACATTGTTTTTATCTATTTTGCGTTCATAATGACTTTATTATAACCCCGCTTTCGGTGCTGTAATGAGACACTTAATCCCACCCAAAATTTTGATTTTATAGGTTGGCTATAAACAGCATAATATTTTGCATATTGTTTATAATATTTTTATAATTTTTCACCAAAGAAAATGTTTTTTTCTTCTTTAACATTAACAGCCGCTTATTGTAAATAAGTAAATTAAGGACGGCATGGCGAATCGATTTTGACATTAACTGTCAAACCAATGACTGTGATACCAACTATCTAAAGTAAAATTCGATCAAATTAAATTTAAGGTATAACATTGATTTTTTTATAGAATTTTTGCAAAATAGATAAAATAGCATAAAGAACTCATGTCATAATATACTATTTTGTGTTGTTACAAAGCTTATAACAACACAGAAGTAATGTTATAATACCTATATAATAATAATAGCAAAGTTTATTACAATTTACCACAAATTGTGATTCATAATAAAAGAGTTGACACTTACGTTTGGTTTGTGTACATATCATAACATAATAAATTAAATTTGGCAACCAGATTAGCCTAAAGTTCCTAGTCGATCAGTGGCGTACTTTTTGGTAGGGTAAACGTATTATAAATTATTTTTAGTCTTTGGAATTTAGAAAAAAAGTTTCAGGTGCTTCTTTATGGCCCTAAGGAAGTACCCATATAATATATAACATTAATTACATAACACAAAAAAATGTTAATAAATACTATTCTTCGTGTTTTATTTTACAATAATATTAAGTCTTATTAACTCTTCCAGAAGACTCCCAAATCTTGCTATTGGTCTTTAGACTTAATAAGTCTTATTCAGAGTTTTTAAGAGAAAGTAAGACTTTCAAAAACCCTTATTTTTACTTTCAGAAAAAAAATTCCACCAAGGCATACTTGAACAATAGAATGAGGTTTAAATTTTGTAGACCTGCCTTATTGAAAATTTACTCTATTGGAAGTGTGAGGTCTTCATTCCAGCATGGATTTTCTCCAAAACTGATTGATGAGCGTATTCTATAACCATTATACGATATTTCTATAAATCTTTGAACTTCATTTTGATTTTTTTTATTATCGTTTGGTTCTTGTTTTCGTCCAGATGTTAAATTAATTCCCGAATTTATTTTAATAATTATGTTTACTTGTTCAGAAAACTGACCGAATTTCTCCTTAATATCCTCACCATCGTTTTTAACAATTGGTAAAGGTTGGGAAATTTTTGGTCTCCACCGAAACCAATTTAAAAAATTCGAAAGTAACACTTTAATTAACTGCCTGAAATACAAGGTTTTGTGTAATAAAAAAACATTCATAATATGAAATAACTTACTCTAAATAAGGCAGATACTTTTCATTGACGACATTCTCGTACAAAAGATTATTATCGTAGTTTTTGCATTTTTGAAATATTTTGTTGTGTACTTGTCTCAAGTATTTTTTGCTGTTGCTTCTGTGCTGTTCAAAGTCCACATCGAAATCGTCTTCATAAAACACTTTATCTTCTACAGCCAATCGCTTTTTGTAGTCCGCCAGAGCATTAAGAGGAATTTCTTTCACCCTATTGGGAATCGTCATGCCATCAAATTCGATTTCATTTTGATTTCGTAGTTGCAACATCGTCAATCTTATGTTGTTTTCAATTTCTTTTATATCGCAGAATTGAAGCGACTCTAAATGAGGATTTAATCTGTAAATAATATTAATAAGAATAAGACGGTTCTTAAAATGTTGTTGTGATACGTTTATTTGTTGGGTACTAAAGACCTAATTTATTTTGTCAATGAGCCTTTCCATCTAAAAGCGACCACAGCTTTTATAAATGACCTTTTGAATTAAGCGCACATTTTTTGGTTCTGCCTCCTTGCGGCAATGCATTTAGTAACGGATTTTAGTAGAAAATGATGTTTTGAATTATCTTGAAGTCACAACACGTTTTTTTGTGTGACCCAGGGGAAAGTTATGTGACCCAGGGGACAATTCCAAAGAAATAAATTATAATATATTTTTGAAATAATAATAAACTTATAGGAAAGTTTTAAAAATAATTTTTTTTCGACCTTCCACCTTTTCTGTTTCTGACAGAATGTAGCCAATTTAAAATAATGTCCTCCACCTTTTTAATAGTAATTTTCCTAGTCAATGTATTTTGCTTCAAAGCTGGTAGTTCAACAAAACAATGTTGATATTGACTTTTTATTATTATTTTATTAATATTACTAATAACTAAAACTTTTCATTAATTTATTGCTCGTTAAATTGGACAAGCTAGGCCAAGATAAAAAATCGAGAAAAAACGTGTTAATACGCATTAAAAGAAAATTTCTTAAACTCACTTTTTTCATGGACATTTTTTAAGTACAGAAAATATTTTAAAAATACTTATGTATGTAAGAAAGTTGAGAAATGGAACATTTACTTAGTTTTGTAATTAAGCTTTTTTTTATATAATAAATGTATTATTTTTTTAAACAAATCCTAGTGTAAATAAAACCTTAAATACAAGTTTTTTTAATATTTTAGTAATTTCTTTTTCTTTTTTAGGGGCTTATTTAAAAAAATCCAACTGCCCACTTTTAGGTGTTAAATAACACCCCTAAATAAACAAAATTTGGAAAAAACAGGTTTGTAGATTATGTTTTTGTTTTCAATTTTTCTTCTTTAAAGTACAAGAATTTTGAAAATGACCCGTATACTTTTTACATCTTCTAAAAGTACTTAAGACTAGGGATGCACCGGGTACCCGGTCGGTACCCGGTATGGCCGAGTACCCGGCCAAATAACGAAGATCATCAATCATTGACAAAACAAAAAATAGAATTTTTTAAGTTTTATTTTTAATTTATAAATAAAAATTCAAAAACAACATTAACTCTTAAAATAAACATATTAAAAAAATTAACATTGATTATAAAAAAAATTAAAAATCAACATGTAATACCAAATTAAAAAATAAGATAAATAATTTGCTTTCATTTAATAATAAATTTTTATTAATGAAACTTCCCTCTGACACTGACACATTATTTATTTAATATTCATAATTAAGCAGGGGGCATTGTGGTGCAAAAAATAAGTTTTTCTCCATTTTCTGGTAAAAGACGATTTCTTTTTGTATCAAACACATTCCCAGCTTCTGAAAATATTTTCTCGGAATAGACACTGGATGGTGGAGAGCACAAATATTTTTGACACATTTGGGACAGTCTGATCTAATAAACTTGGGTTATGTGCACTCGTTTCGGCGAATACCCGGTACCCGGTCTAGCCGTACCCGGTACCCGGTGTTTAAATTTTAGGCAAACCCGGTACCCGGCTTTTTTAAAAACCACTACTCGGTGCATCCCTACTTAAGACCATTTCCGTTGAAACCAGAAGTGACAAAAATTGTTAAATATGTCAAAAAGTTCTAAATTACACTAAGCAGCATTTTTGGTTCCAAAAACCATTACCAAAGTGGTGATAACTTTAAGTTAGTTAAGTATACTAAACAGCTACTTTAATTTTTACTTAAAAGTAATTCTAACTTTTAAATAGCAATATTTTGTAACAGAAACTTAATTCTTTTTTTAAATGGTTACTATAAAGTAATAAACATTTAAGTAAAACTTGGTTGCCCCCAAGAAGACTTTGCAACTTTAAAAAAGGTGTTATAAGTAAAAAAAACTTTCAAGTAAATTTAATTTGTAGCAGTTACTTTCGGTTACTACCTAAATATTACATTATAATTATTTTTACTTTGTAGTCCCTTTGCAAGTTAAAATCTCGAAACTGGACCATGAGTTAAAAACTACAAAGTTAATAACTTAAAAGTTATTATTTTAGTATTTGGAATGTTTATGGTACTAACCAAAACTACCGTAAAGTAAATTAAGGTGGAAAAAACTTTAAAGTAGCGAAAACTACTTCAAAGGAAAATGCTTCTTATCGGCAATTTTTTACTGTACAGTACTACGTGGTAATGTAAATAATAAATTCTTTTAATTGTTTGTAAATGGTTGTTTACTTTTTAATAAATAGTAATTTTCTTGGTAATAAACGCTATTAATAATTAAATATATATTTGCTACCTTTTTGGAACTCAATAATTGTTCCCCACTTTAGTCGTAACTTAGTAATGAAAGAGTAATATAAAGAGACCGGCGACTGTCGCAAAACACTTTAAAGTTTATTCAATAGTCCCATATACGTAACAAAAACTTAAATTGTTGCTTGGGACCCCAGTTTCATAACCATAGAGTAAAAACCCTGGTCGATTTGAGATTGGAAAGACTACTTACTACTTACTTACCTAAAATGGTTGCTCTTCTTTTCATAAGTCAAATTTTTATCAAAACTCGAAATGTACTCGTACAGAATGGAGTTCTTTGGGTCCTGTGGATCGGGTGTGAACGACGTTATCCATTCGTGGAGTTTTTCCACGTTAATAATCCCATTTTTGTCTAAAACATCGTTAACGAGTTGCTCTATGGAGTCTTCCACCTCTAGAGTTTGCTCTTTCATTGAGCCTTCCCACCCCAGGTTGTACATTAATATTCCACGAGTATTTAAGTTCAAATCTTCGTCAAAAGTCAAATTGTAATCGCTTAATATAGACGCCAGTCGAATGCCTGAGCCGACTCCTTCGTGTTTGTAATGAACGATTTCATCTTTTTCGAAAAGTTTTTCCACATCTCTTGGCGCACTTTTTTGCCCGGGCAAAGTCAACTCTATCTCCGTTATTTTCCTTCTAAGCAACGATTTCGGTTGCTCTATCACTTCTATAGTAATACTCTCAGGAATGTTTGTGAGCTGTATGGATATATCTTCCTTTATTTGTACGTTAAAACTGTTATTTAAATGAGTTAAATGAGTCTTGCAAACCTCAATTTTGTTGCACACCACTCTCAACGATATTTTCGTGGAATTCACCGCGTTCCTTCGAACGTTTTCTTTTGCGTTACTTACCTCTTTGGTAACCTCGTTATCAGTTAAAAGAAAGAAGGTCAGAATTGGTTCTCCAGGAGGCTTAAAGCTTTCTTCAAATTGCTTTCGCACTTCCGATTCGATCTTTTTTTCGTCAATGTTGAAAATTGGCTTTTTCGGCGGATCTTCATCCTTATCTACATCTATGTTATCCAAAGATTTCCAAGTTTGTATTTCCTTCTTGTATTGCCTAATTTTTTCTTTATGCAACAATTTATGCTCCTCCAGAATTTCTTCTATCGCTTCCTTAATTTGCTGTTCTTGATTTATTTTTTCCTCAGCTGTATCCACTGGTTCTTTTTTAATGGCTAATTTTATATTCGTGTTGGAATATCCGTTAGCTTCGCGTATTTTTTTAATACACTTCCACGTTTCCAGAATTAATTTGGTGTTACCTCTTACAACTTTACCCTCTTCATACGATAATTTTCTTAGCTCTTTGATTTCCTGCGAGTATTTTTTCACTTCCAAACCAATTTCTCCCTTGCGGAGACTTTGAAGGTTTTTTTTGACGTGCCTTATAGCATCCAGCCTTTTCAATAACCTCGATAGGTTGTTGTTTTCCAAAAAATGTTTATATTTTTCGTGGCAAATCGTCAGTTTTCGTTCGAAAACGTGTTCTATGCTGAACAATGGATGATGCACGAATTTAAGGTTTTTCAAATGCAACTCCAAAATTCGGTCTCTTATCACTACAACTTCGCTGCAGTCTATTTTATTTGTAGGTGGAGAATAGGTTGTTATGTTTGAATCTTTAATTGGTTTTGGTTCTCTTAAAGATCTATTTAGAACGGGGTTTTCTTGCATAATTAGCCTTCCTTCGCAATTAAACCATTTTCTAGAAAAAAGTCGTAGAAATATAATTTACATTTAAATTATACCACATTATACCTGTCGTCTAAGCCCAGTAAGCGTTTTTCGACAATATTAAAATTTCTTCCTGACAAACTGTCTTTTTTAGGGACATAGAATCCTTCCTCTTCAAGGAATCTTGGTTCTTCATCATTTAGTTTACTCTGTAATTCTACAGGATCTCTGGAATAAATAATATTATATTTCTCCAAAATCGTAGTGTAAAATGACCTTAATTATATGGTTGACATTGTCACTGTCAGTGTTTTAGTGTTTAGGTTAGTGTTAGTGTTTTAGGGCCGGTTTTTCAATCATAGTTTAAACTTGGTTCAGCATTTGAACTTGGTTCAAACAAAATATGCTGTTTTTCAATCAAAGTTCAAGCTTAAATTTGGTTTAAACTAAATCAAAAGATGAACTGTCACTGTTGGCCGTTTAAACGAAGTTCAACTTGACATAAATTAATTTTTCTCTGCTTTATTGTGTATTACGTTGTTTATTTCTTGTTTTGTAATCTGCTGTTATAAATTATAACTTATAATAAACCAATGGATATGTTTGAGGTAGTTAGTGAGGATGATGAGGAAATTGGCGAATTCCTAAATAATATTCAACTTCGTGTGCACAGGCCACGGGTAAGACCGAATCATTTTGAAAGGTGGATTAATGATGAATTTTTTGCCAGATTTCGGTTTTCCAAACCTTTTGTACGTAGGATAGTGGATTTAATTAGACCAGTTATTGCAAATCCGACCAATAGGTTACCTAGTTATAAAAATAATTACTGAATAGGTAATAGATTTTAGTAAAATTCATCACATGTAACAAAAAACGACAAATTCATTTTATAATATAATACGAAATACATACAAATAATTCCTCCTTAAAAGAGGTAAAGTTGGCAGCAGGATTTTTATCCATAATAAATAATAATTATTGTTGTTTAACAATAGTAAATTGTTTTAAAGCACCCTTTCACACAGATTATAACTTTTTAAAACAGCACAGATACACAAAACTCCAAAAGTAAACACAAAATCCTTTTGTCAAAATGACAGTTTTAACTACTATTAATGTAGGCGTATACTAAATTCGGTTGTACCAACTTAACGTTGACACCGCTGATCTAAGAACTGCTGTTGAGTCGACATTGAAAAACTCATTTGACTGTGAACTAAGTTCATTAACTGATCTAAGTTCCCCTGAACCAAGGTTTAAACCCTAATTGAAAAACCGGCCCTAAGTTATGAATTTTTCAGTGGAAGAGCAAAATTCAGTTTTTCGAGAATTTTAACGTTTTTTCTTCATTTTATTGAATTATATAAAATTTAATATTGAACATTAATTTTTATTTTAAACATTAAATATTGAAATTAAATTATATATTGAATTTTGAACAATAAATATAAGCATAGGTTTAAAAAAATTCTGGCTCCTTCTTTGTTTTTTGTTGCTTTCGTATTCCGTTTCTCGTATGAGGGACCAAATGTAATCACCCATCATGGCTGCATCCCAGAAGCCGTGATTTGTTGGTGAAAACGTTCTCCGTGCTCATCACTTACGTCGCCCAGATTGTCCGGGTTATTTACGCACTCGAACTCTACTTTTTTACTGATTTTACACTTTTTATTAACTAAATAAAACCATGATCAAAATACCTTGTTGAAATATCAAAAAATAGCAATGAAATGTCACTATGCCAACACGAGAAGCAAAAGAGTTCACGTTTGCGGAGTCATGTCAAATTTAAATTTTGAATAATGTTTTCGTTTTTTATTAAAGATTATTTCCCTCATTATAATATGAACCAATCAAAAGCCTTAAATTTTCGAATAAATTTCGTTTAAATAAGCGATTAAATCGCTAGAACTATTTAACAGCGATTAAATTTTAGCCTCCATATTGGATTTTTGTTTACGATTTTATGGTGTTATTTACAAGTTTTAACAAACATTTTTAAAAAACAATAAAAAATAAGTTATCTAGTTTACGAAATATCAATTATTACTTATTACATACCTTAAATTAATGGAATTTTCTTTAAAAAAATATTTATAAATTTTGACACATACGTCAGATTTTATGAATTGTCAAATAGTTTCCTTTAATTCGAGAAATAATCTAGACCTATATCACTTAACCTATAAATTTAATCTGTCAAACTATGCTCATTAAGTTTTTTATTTGTTTTTTCTTTTTGGAAAATAGTTTCATGCAAAATAATTAAAAATAAAACCGCTACGCGGTCTCGTGATTTTATTAAATTATTTTGCATTCAACATTTTCCAAGAAAAACCAAACAAAAAACTTCTGAGCCTAGTTTAACCGATTAAATTCATAGTTCTCGTGATATAATATATGAATAAACATATTACAAAATAAAAAAACAAAATAATATAAAAAAAAATAAAATAAAAGCTGAATTTTGGTCTTCCACTAAAAAATTCATAACTTCGCCATTTTTCCATGTATTTTTATCAATATTAGCTTGTTCTTTTTGTAAAAATGTCATCTTCACGAAAAAAAATCAAACTGGAGTTCTTTGTTTGATTTAAACCCTTCCCAGGACGATATATAAATTTTCGACCTCAATTTTTGCCATAAAAAGTTATTAAAATCGCTAGCGTCAAAATACTTACACTAAAAGATTATTTAATTAAATTTTACCCTTTAAATATGAAGAAATGTTCTGCCTCGGATAATTGTACATTAGTTTTCAGTTGTTCTCCTGGTTGATACGTTAATAGACCGTCACCTTTTCGTTGAGAGTTACCTTCCAAATCATCGATTACTTCGGTATCGTGTTTCTAAAATTTTAAAAGAATAAAGTAAGTTTTAAAGTTAAAACTTAAACCAACCAACCATTTAAAATTTATATATGCTGTTGTTTTAAAGATTTTAGTTTTTTTCGTATGAATATATAAAAAGGATAGTTTCTTTGTTTAAACATTATTTACGTTTACTTAAAAATAAGAATATTTGGATTTTTAATAATAGTTTTATAAAAACATGCAAAAAAGTGTAGTAATTCGACATTTTATATAGTAGTTATTGGACATACAATTTTTATATAAACATAACAACTTTACATCAAATAATATAAATTGTTAAATATTTTTTAAAGATAAATTGCTGTATTATTATTTTTTTATTTAGTTATTGTAAATATCATATAATTCATATATTTCTTTCTCGGATTCCTCATCCCTTTTCTGGATTCTGAAGTTAACTACTAATTCCTTGGTCTGACTTTTGAAATAGTTTGTTGCAAATATCATTAAGTGTGGTATCTCTAGTTTGTGAAGCATTTATAATGTTTAGGCCGGAACAGGATGATTTATATATATATCTAATATTTTTTCGGGTGGTATGTTAAAAGTATTTTCCGAATTTATTAATTTTGTTGCCATTAGTTTTTTATGTTCTCTATCATGCACTGTATTTAAATCACTATTATTCTGCAAGATGTCCTGTGACGAAGAAATCACTATATTACATACTCTCTAAAAATGAATTAGTCAAAAATGTCATGGCAAAAAAGCAGCCACTAATAATTCTCGTCAAAAGCAATTTGTATCCAGGACATTTAGCAGTCAATTCCTATGAAATATTATTCGCTGAATCCGAAAATGTCGTCAAAAGTTATAAAAGTAGAACAGTTTTTGAAATATAATCAATTTTACATATAATATGGAATTGACTATATCTCAAAAACTGCTTAACTTTTATAGTTTTTACAATAATATAAATTTACATTTTTTACCACCAAAGTAACGTGCGAACTTTTTTGTCCTATATTGGACCCAAAATAAAGTAGTTCTATATTATTACCGACTGAGATGGTTATAATTGTATACAGCGTCATCTTATGATTTGACTTTAAGGTAACCATTTATAAAACTCTAGTTTTTACAGTAAATTATTGTCCAATAACTATGAAGTGTCTACTTTACCCTACATACTTCTGGTGATTTAACTTTGGAAAATAAGGCCAATTGTTTGGAGCTCTTTTTGCCCAAGTGGTATCTGCTTCTTGCATTTTCAAAGTCAGCGTCTATGTTGATGCTCTCCTTTCGCACTCTATTCATAAGAAATTTTTCTCGGCTACCTTTGTGAGAACTGAGGGTGTTTGATGAAGAACCAGCTCGATTTTTTACCACGTTAAAACGCTCCCTGATTTTCTCTTTGTAGGATGGTTTTCTAACATTCCCAGGTTTCGCGAATACATCGTCGGATATCTCTGTAGTCTCCAGACTCTGGCTGTCCTCGGTGCTTTCATCTGAGTGTTTTTTAAATTTGGCAGCATTCTTCACAGAAAATAAGCTTACAACGTCATGACTTTTGTGGGAATAGACCGATTGTGCGGGCGGGGAACTAACCCTATTGGTACGCGGCTTTGCTTTTCTTACATTATGGGGTGGAGGAGACTTGAACTCCACCAAACTTATTACTTCGTCCTAAAAGTTTTTATTTTTACTATTTTAAGGTAACATTTTAAGAAAGATTTAAAATACCTGTGTAGACATCGTTTTCACCGAAGTTGTTTGTTTACCTTAGCAACGGCTTTATTATCAATACAAACAACTCTTTGAATACCTACAAATAATAATTATAATCTTGTTAAAGTATAATACTTTAATTAGTAGAATTATTCCTATCTTTAGTCCAAATAAATACATGCAAATGAAATAAATAAACAAACTTATACTTTAAGAAAATAAAAACTATTCAGATTAAATATCGATAATCAAATATGGTATCGCGCATCTATAACAATCTGCAGCAAGTTTTATGACCTATATCAAAATTTAACAATTCTTTTTTCTGATATGTTTTGGGCACTAGAAAAACAAATAATAAACCATTTTTTTTTTAAATTTGCATTAAAATATTTTTTTCTACTCCCACCTTTAAAACGCCCTTTATCGTACATGTTTCCATGACACTAAGTGATCTTTTAAATACACATTGACAAGTTGTGGCTTTACGGCGCTTTAGTCACGGGCTGAAGTTAGCAACAAGTTTTTAGTCACGGGCTGAAGTTAGTTTTAAGTTAGTTGACAGTTGTCAAATGTCATACAATCGTTAAAATAAAGTGCCTTTCTTGTAAAATAATACTAAATGTAAAAATTATTTCATTATCTCAATACAAAAATACAAAAGTATTAAATAGTTTCTCAACGCCAATATTTGAAAAGTTTATATGAACATTGTACTGACCTTTTAATTTCGCCGGCAGTAAACTATAACTTAAATTCGGGCACGGATTCCACTGTAAAGTGCTCATAAAACATTTTCTTTACTTTTACTGTAAAAAACTGTCCATTTTCAAGAAATACATTTCGATTTATAAACTTTATAATCTGTTTTTATAAAATAATAAAAATGTGACATTTAACGGTGACACACAGATTCCCCTATTATTTTATAGATGGCGCCCTATACAAATGATTTAAATCATTTTAAGATAATAATAAGTATTTGTCGTAGAAAAAGTATATACACTAAATTAAATTCGTGTATAAAATGGCGTTTATCAAACTTGATACATAATATACTATTATCTACTCCTACATTGACGAGCTGTGACTTTATTGCGGCTTAGTAACGGGCTGAAGTTGTCTTTATTATAAATTACGAAAAAGTGGGGTTAAATTCGTCAAATGTCAAATATTTTTGAATTAAAATTGGCTTTAAATTCGTATTTCTGTTCGTCGTAGATAAAGTATAGTATGCAACTCGTTTTATAAACTTCTCTAGTCACTCGTTTTTATTAAACACTCGCTCGCAAGTTTCGCTCGTGCCTAATAAATCTCGTAACTAAAATGGCGTCTGATTTAAATCATTTGATTTTTTATAAAATCTAAAAAAACACTTAAAAGATCTAAAACTAAAGCACAATAATATCTTGACACTATTTAAATAAATTTATATGCATAGAAATTCTGCTTATCTTGTTAAATAAAATAATAAAGGAATATACAAAAAAATATATGACAGTTGCGGACGGTAGTTTATTTGTTTGTTTATAAAGTACCAATTTAATATTATTATAGGTAGTCAAGTTGTTTTTAGTATTTTTTTTAATACTACACTTTAATAAAAAAAGCTTATAATTTAAAAAAACATTTTTTGTTGATTTTTTTAATAAAAATCATTGATTTTGGTTCCCATGTAACCACTCTTTCTATGTAATTTCAATGTATTTTCATTATTGTACGGCGGTGTATAATAATTTGACTTTTGACTGTACAAATATAAAGTAATTCTATACAGGGTGAGTTTTAAGTTGACGCGTTCCTTTTAACAGCGTGTAGAAATCAGATAAACAAATAAATATTTTAAGTAACTTTTTTATCAAAACTCAAAAATAAGAGAGTTATAGGCCTTCCAAGTTTAATTAAATTTTGAGCCGGTCTTGGCTATTGTTAACAAAAAACATAACCATAAAAATAAAAATAACAAAATAAACAATGCAAAATGTCATCTATGACAACAAACAACCATTTAAATCAAAATGACATTTAGCAATGAAAAATGTCAGTTTTTTTGTGC
This sequence comes from Brassicogethes aeneus, assembly GCA_921294245.1. Classification (NCBI taxonomy): domain Eukaryota; kingdom Metazoa; phylum Arthropoda; class Insecta; order Coleoptera; family Nitidulidae; genus Brassicogethes; species Brassicogethes aeneus. The sequence goes on along the minus strand of OV121132.1, from coordinate 2,450,894 downwards.
CTTAATTATTGTTAAAAATGGTTCATAATTATAGCAATTATGAATTAGTGGAAATGTTACTAATTTATGGAGAGTGTCGTCAAAATGCAAATGCTGCAACTTAAGTTAATAATGACATTTTTTATTGCAAAATGTCAATTTGATTTAATGGTTATGTTTGTTGTCAAATATTACATTTTGCATTGTTTATTTTGATATTTTTATGGTTATGTTTTTCGTTAACAATAGCCAGGACCGGCTTAAAATTTAATTAAACTTTGATGATCTATAACTTTTTTATTTTTGAGTTTTGATAAAAAAGTTACTTAAAATATTTATTTGTCTAGCTGATTTCTACACACTGTTAAAAGGAACGCGTCAACTTAAAACTCACCCTGTATAGTAGGGTGGAGCGAAACGCGTAGTGATTTTTAAATTTTTTTATTTAAAATATGTAATAGGGTAATAAAGTTGCCTTTTATAAAGCCGATTAATATAGTGTTTTTGTTTTTTTTAATTTAGTTACATCTTCAGGGCTCTACCGATAATTGTTATCTACGAAAATTATGTTATGTTTCTTATCTATATCTATATTATATAGCCTGAAAAAACTAAAACTAGGTGTTTGTTAAATAATATTTTAACTAAAGAAAAACATTTATTCTAAATAAAAACAAAAATCATCATACAAAAAAAAATTGAAAAAAACATATTTTTGACGATTGCTATTAAATAATAAGAAACATTTTATTTTCCGACATTATATTCGGCCTTTGTGTAAAACTTTGGTAAAATGCCTCTAGAATGAAATATTTTATTCACATCAATATTTAACCTACAACCTGAAGCCATTAATTAAAATGGTTCAAATTTTAGGTAACAACAACTGAATATCAATGACAACTTTTGATAACTATTACTAACAAAAATTATAACTTTCATTTTTTCGCTCCACCCTACTGTATAGACTTCCCAGGTAGCACAACGTGACATTAAAAATTAGAAGTGACGAAAACGAGACAATATTTCGTTACGATTAAGGAAATTTTAATAAAAAGTAAATAAATTGCGTGACGCCAAATTCGTGACGAGGGGTCTATGAAAATACGTGACGAATTTTTTCATAAAGTCGTTAGTCACACGAAATAGTGATAATTTTACTTTAAATTTTGGTATAAAATTCTTGACGTGCAGCTCGTTACAAAAACGTTACAAAATATTTATACAAATCGTCACGAAAACATCACGTAAAGTCGTGACACCAATGCGCAGTCGCCAATAGTCATATGTTCTGTGCATCAGAGATAAAGTAGGATCTCCATTTTGAATGTTTGGTAACGACCCAAGCCATTGGTTTCTGTAGGTTTTTCTATATTTCTGCAAAGTTTTTAATGGTAAACAAAAGGATAGTTTAAAACCGTAAGTACCTACTTTTGCTTTTCTATATTTCAGTAGCTTAAGACAATTGTCTGCAATGCTAAACAACTCCACACTCTAATCTAAGAAATGTTTTGCTGTAGCAACAAAATATAAGTAACCACAACATTTTTAGTGTGTTAATATATCCTTAACAAATTTATTATTATAGCTTAAGTATTTTAAGTTGAATTTCTACTGAAAGAGGAAAAAATACATTTTTTTGTACGTGAAATAAATTTTAAAAAAGCCATGGAGAAAACTGCTTATTTCTTATGATCATTTTGCAGGTCAATTAAAATTAAAAAATTGGTAACCAACATAACATAGACTGTTTTACAGTCAACACTCTGGACACACTCCACACAACTGGATATATCCTATAGGGACGAACGAAAACTTTAGACTAAAAGACATATTGATGGCAAACACAATTGTCTTGGGTTGTCTCGGGGGAAAGAAATATTACAAAGGATGACGTTGAAAAGCACATTATGTATGCCTTCCAGCATAGGTACATATGATAAGATGAAATCACAGGTTTGTACTTCAGCTGAACCCCTAGTGTTATTTAAGTAAGTTTATTATAAATAAATGTTTATTATAAATAAATGTTGCAGTTAAACTGCAGAAATAAAATAAAAATTTTATACTAGATGAATTATTTAATTTAATTGACTTCATTCATTTCATTTTTTAATTTATAAGAGAAATAGAGTATACTTGTTTATTTTGTTATACTGTTTTTTATATTAGGTATATTCTAATAAAATAGTGTTTTATTCTACTGGAGAATTATATTTTTGTGTACTGTTTTATCCTTAAAATAGAAAAATAATTTAATTTTTTTTTTCAAAGATATGAAATTTGAAAACTAATTGCAATTATTGCTGGTTTTCAAAAGTGGAGGTATTTTTATTTTATAAGAGAAATATTTTTTTATTTTGTTAGTGTTTTTCTATATATATATACATATAATATATATTATTATAGTTTATTGTAGAATATGTTTTTATTGTTTTTCTAATAAAATATAATTCAGTTAAATGTGCTTTCTTTGCATTAACATTGCAAAATAAACAATCCTAACAACAATATGTTATTATTTGGGGATGTAATAATATTGTGTAGTGTAATGCAGTGCAGTACGGTATAGTGGGTTGTTTTGTGTATTGTGGAATTATTGCTTACCTTCAAAGTTTTGTAATTTGATTTCAACCTGATGATGAGGTTGAAATCAAATTACAAAACTTTGAAGGTAAGCAATAATTCCACAATACACAAAACAACCCACTATACCGTACTGCACTGCATTACACTGCACAATATTATTACACCCCCAAATAATGCAACTATACGCCACAATTACGTGACCAGTTCAGTTCACTATTCGGTAACGAAGCGTCGTGACGAAACCGTGACAAATCATCGTGAAGAATCCGTGGCGTATTCTTAACTACATCGTGAAGATTTTTATTCATATTAATGTAACGTATTCGTCACAAAAACTATGCTTAAATTTAGCGCGGTTTGGCAACTGTTTTTAATTAAATACGTTACGATTTTTAAATAACGTCCAAGTCACGACTGACTGAAAACGTCTCGTTTACGTCAAGATTTCGTTACGTTGTGCTACCTGGGTTATGAGTCTTATAATATAAAAATTGTTATACAATTAAATTTTATTTCATAATTTTATAATATACAATACGCGTTTATTGACTGTGCCAGCAATATTACTTTGCATTTGTTTTTTTACAGATTAAAATATGTCTGTCCTCAACAAACTAAGTATTTGCGGAGTACGAAGTTTCAGTCCCGATAAAAATGACCAACAAATCGTTTTTACCACTCCTGTTACCTTATTGTTGGGTCAAAACGGTTGTGGTAAAACTACCATAATCGAGTCGATTAAATATGCATGTACCGGGGAACTACCCGCCGGGGGAGGAAGTGGGTTTCTGAATAATCCTAATCTAACCAATAAGCAAACTATCCAAGGAAACGTCAAAATGAGGTTTTTTGATCGAAACGGAAACGAAGTTACCATTGGCCGGTAAGTATTACACTCCGAAAAAAAATACCACATTTAGAACACACAAATATTTTCTCGATAATTAAAAAATATAAATTTTTTCCAAACATATACAAAGAACTATGGCACAGAAATTTATTAAGTTAAATTTTTTTAAACTCAAAACAATTGATAGTCAACAAAATATTTTAAATATAAAATGCAACAGTAAAAATTTATGTTTAAAAATATTGATTTTTAAAAGTTTTGGTTATAATATTTTATTCTACAAAATTATTGGTTTAAATTTTTAAAGGGTCATTTAAATGATAGTTGATAAATTTTTAATACAAAAATTCTCACATTACATTTAAATGTAAGTTTTAAATTTTAAAGTAGTAATTTTTGGATTAAAAATTTATCGACAATCATTTAAATGACTCTTTACAAATTTAAACCAAATTTTTTTATTTTTAACAATTTTAAAGTAATATATTTTTAAGACAAATTTTATAACTTTACATTTAAATGTAAGTCGATAATTTTTAAATTACAAAGTGTAAACGTAGCTTTAGTAGAAGGCACAAGAGTCTGGGATCGGAGCCACGATGCAGCCAGTTTGATCCGCAGTGTTGCCAAATCGTGCTTGCTCCATTAATATTTGACGCGTTTTAGAAATTATCGTATTGAAATGTTTCTTTATTAAATAAATTTAATTATAGAATAACAACATTTTTAGTTAAAGTTAATTTGACAATTAAAAAACATTTTTTCTAATTTTTAAGAGAAAAATTTTTAAAATGTAGTTCCACAATATTACGTGGATGCAACCATATACAAATACAAATTCCCGCTTTCCGGTTTTTGTGGTGAGGTTAAGTGTTAAGCCTGATTTATAGATTGCCTTCCTTCCTTCCTCCCGTAGAAGATGAACAATACAATCCCGTACGGTAATCTATAAACGGCACTGTGAATTTGTATGATGAATCCACGTAATATTGGGCACTACATTTAAAAAAATTTTCTCTTAAAAATTAGAAAAAATGTTTTTTAATTGTCGAATTAACTTAGTACAATAGGCACTAAAAATGTTGTTGTTCTATTATTAAATTTATGCAATAAAGAAACATTTCATTACCATAATTTGTAAAACGCGTCAAATATTTATGGAGCAAGCACGATTTGGCAACACTGCGGATCAAACTGGCTGCATCGTGGCTCCGATCCCAGACTCTTGTGCCTTCTACTAAAGCTACGTTTACACTTTATAATTTAAAAACTATCGAGTTACATTTAAATGTAAAGTTATAAATTTTGTCTTAAAAATGTATCAATTTAAAATTGTTAAAAATAAAAGTTATTGGTTTAAATTTTTAAAGAGTCATTTAAATGATAGTCGATACATTTTTAATGCAAAAATTACCACTTTAAAATTTAAAACTATATTTAAATGTTCAAATTTTTGTATTGAAAATTTATCGACTATCATTTAAAATTTAAATTTTAAGAGTCATCTTTACAAATTCAAGCCAATAATTTTGAAGAATAAAATATTAAAATTCCATTTTTTAAAAATCAATATTTTTAAACTTAAACTTTACAGTTGCATTTTATATTTAAAATATTTTTTGATTTTCAATAGTTTTGAGTTTACAAAAATTTAACTTTTTAAACTGTTTTGGTAGAAAATGTTTTATACGTGTTTTTATTTTAAATTAACTTTACCAAATTAATCTCAATAATTTTATAAAATATTTATTTAAGTTTACAAAATGCCACCTAAATAAATTATACTTGGGAAATTATCGACTTTCTGTGAAACCTAATTTTTTTTTATATTCTTGTTATTTAGGTCATAACTAAAATTTTAAGAGCAAAATAAAAAAAATTGACGGTTTGAATTGTTTTAATTGGCTGTTTATTAAAAATATTATGCACTTTTTCAATTATCCAATTAAAACTAGCGATTTAATTTAAATATTTAATATTTGCATAACTAAAAAAAAGGTTTTTACAATTTTTTTTATATATTTTATTGTTTTGTTGCAATAAACGTTCAAACTTTTAATCTAACCTTTGACGTATACATGTATGTTCCCTTAATTAATATATCCTTAAAGGTTGCCATGAAACTTAAATCTATTAAAAATTTATTTGACGTTTGAATTGTCATTTTCAGTATACGTATTCTATAATTTTTGTTTAGTTTTTTTAAGTGTTTTTTATAAACAAAAATGAAAAATTGTAGTAAAAGTTACGAAGAAATTCATGAAATTTAACTATGGACCGGTTTATTCATCTTTAGTAAAGTTTATTATATTGTTTTATAAATGTATACTATACATTTAACCTTTAATTAAAACTTTAAACGTGTATTACAACAAAACAGAAAAGATATAAAAAATGTATAGACCTTTTTTTAGGAAATTAACTAATCTTTAATCTGATTTAAAAAGTTATGATAATATTTAAATAAAATCGCAAGTTTTAATTGGAGAATTGAAAGTGTGCATACATATTTTTAATAAACATCCAATTAAAACAAAATTAACCGTCAATTTTTTTTTATTTTGCTCTTAAAATTTTAGTTATGACCTAATTAACAAGAATATAAAAAAAATTAGGTTTCACAGAAAGTCCAAAAATCACCTCTCAGAACAGCAATGTTTATTAAAAAATGATACTTAGAAATTTTTGCAAAAATTGATAGAAAATAATATTGTTTAATATAGAAGTGAACTGTTAGTTAGTAAATTTTGTCTTTCAATACATGATAGTTGAAAAGATTTTAAATTTATAAATGTAAACGTAAAATTTTTAGTAAGAAAACCAATAAAATTTTAAATTAAAAAATTATTTAATAAATGTTAAAACGGCGTGCCATAAAGAACACCCAAAATTTCAATTCGATTGCTTTTTTCCCATCATTAAAAACCTTTCAAAAAGTAATTTTATTGAAGTAAAATATTTTTTTTAGATTTATGCAAGTAAATCTTTCTCCCAAAGAAAAGTTTAAATCTACTCTGACAAGGATAGAAATAAAGAAACCAGATGGAAGCACGGAACACGTATGCGGCCGTATTAACGACGTTTCAGATTATTGCACGCAGGCGCTGAACGTTTCGGCGCCCATTTTAAACCACGTTCTGTTCTGCCACCAAGAACAATCCTCGTGGCCCCTAGATGAACCCAAAAAACTAAAAGAACGTTTCGACGAAATATTCGATTCTGCCAAGCACAACAAATGCGTGGACGCTTTGAGGAAACTGCAAATAAAGAAAGACGTGATCGAATTGAAAAAGAAGAGTCTGGAAGACGCGCACAACAACAAAATACGGGCCGATGATTTAAACAACAGAATAAATTTATGCATGGAAGAACTGCGCGACATTGAAAACGACATAACTCGCAGAAATGAGTTGCTAGTACCCATAAAAAAGCGTTTAACGGAAATTATAAAGAGTGAAGGCGAGCTAGGTGTTTTGCAAAGAAATCTGATCGCTCTTGAAGAGCAAAAGAAAGGTTTAATAGAACAACAGGAATATATCAAAAAGAATATTTCCGTTGTGTTCGATAGAACCGATGAAGAATTGCGACAACAAATGGAACAATTTGACGCCAACACCAAAAATAAAGAGAATTCGATTACGAAACTTCAACTGCAAATCGCTGACATCGATGTAAAAACCGAAAATATGCGAGAGGTATTTCGAGAAGGTCACAAAAAAATCGGCCAGCTTAAAGAGGAGCAACGGCAGCAATCGAGCAGGCTGCAAAAACGCGAACATCTGATCCAAGACGCCACGAAACACTTTAAAAATCAAGGTTACGACACCCTCAAAAATGAGTTTAAAGTGGCGCTGGCCGCAAGCGAAGATGCGCTAAGAGATCTAGACGAAAAAATGGTGGTTGAAGAGGAAGAATTGCAAAGAAAAATCAACCAACTATCAATGGACCACTGCACAACCAAGCAGGAGATTGATTTCAAGAAAAACATTGCTGCCCAATGCCAAAGTACAATTGACGAATGCACAAGAAAATTATCGGACATCGATGGTAAAAACAGTAAAATGAAAGAGTTAAGCAAGGATTCGGTGGAAATCAAAAAAGCCTTCATTAACCTGACCAATTCGCTCGATGAAAATAAAGTCAACGAAGAAATTGAAGGTTCGAAGATGGAGATCGCACAACTGAAGAAACACTTGGAAAAACTTGAACGGGATAATAACATTCTAATGAAGAACCACGAAACAGAGAAAACGATTGAAAATGAAAAAACATCCATTATCGAGAAGACATCAAAAATTAATCAAATAAAAAATGAACACAGCGAAGATTTTTTTTATTTGTTCGACGACGAACTCCCCAATAATGAATTACTCCCCAAAATAAACGAATTATTACAAACAAATGAACCCAAAGTAAAAAAAATCAACCATAGCATAAATGATATCCAAAAGAAATTAACCACATTGGAGATTAATATCAAAAACAAGGAAGAAGACATTCGACAAACTGAATTAGAAGTGTCAGAAAAACAAGGTAGAATCAAAAAAGTTTGCAAAGAAAAACCAATAGACCAACTACTTGAAGAAACGCAAATAAAAAAGGAAAACTTACAAAGAAAAAAGGGAACCCTAAGTTCCACAAAAGTGATGTATGAATCTTACATAAGACAGTTCGAAGGACCAACTCCTTGCTGTCCAGTTTGCAGCACGAATTTCGCCCAAAAAAACAACGTTATCAAAGATATCATAGCATCCCTTAAAAAACAGATCGAGTGCAGTCCCAAAAATTTGGCCGACTGCGCAAAAAAACTGCAAGTTGAAGAGGAAATGTTCAACAACCTTCAGCAGCTCAAATTTTTAAAAAATGACATTGACAGCTTGACCAAAGCTTTACCGGAGCTAAAAAAGGATTTACGCAAATTTAACAATGAGATGGAGCTTTTACGTATAGAGCTTGAATCTAAAAACTCCGAATTGGAAGGACCAGAAAGAACTGTGACCCATTGCAGAAACGTTCAAACGGATGTTGCGTTAATCAACGAACATGAAGACAACATCAAGAAATCCAAAAGCAGTATAATTAATTTGGAACGAAAAATTTTATCGGTCTCCACCAAAAAGTCCCTGCACGAAACCGATACCGAAATTTCGGAAATCCAGGACAAAATAAAGACATTCAATCACTCTTGTGAGACAAATGAAAAAAAATTGGGCGAGTACAAAAATCTATGCCAAGAATTAACTAAGAAGAAAGAAAAAAACTTGGAAGAGCAAATGCTTCTGCAACAAGACCTTCGAGAAGGTCGACACCTTGAAGAAAAAAAAGCTGAAAATGAAAAAACTCTAAATAACGCTAACATTTGTATAGAGGAGTTGGAAGCAAGAGAAAAAGAGCTAAAGGGCGAATATGACGCTGTCTATTGTGAAAAAGAGGCAACAGTAAGAAATAATAAACAGATTGCAAAAGAGGCAAACGACAAAGTGAACCAAAGTAGACAAAAAATAGAAGACCTCGAGAAACTTCAAGATGAAATAGATAATTATTGTTTAAGAAATAATGAGGACCGATTAAAAAAGGAGAACGAGAAATTAGACAAATTACGAGTTGAAGAGCAAGAGTTAAATGAAAAAAAAATTGAATTATCAACCAATGCAACAAATACAATAAAGGATTTGGCCAAACAGAAAATTAACTTTAGAGAATTGCAGGATAATATTTTGTTAAGAGAAAAACAGGTTCAGGAGAAAGAATTGGAGTTTAAAATTGATAAACAAAAAATCCAAATTGGGCACCACAATTACAAAGAAGAAAAAAGCAATCTTTTGAATGAAGAAAATAAAATATTACAGGAAATAAATAACATAAAAGGGGGAAAGGACGCTATAGCAAAACACGTCGAAGATTATAAGATTGAACAAGAAAAGCCAACAAATAAAAATGCTTATAAAGAATATAAAAAAAAATTATTCGAATATCACATTGAAAAGAATCTAAATTGCGATTTGCAAAAGTTCGCAATAGTTCTGGAAAAGTCGATACTTCGTTTTCACAAAGATAGAATGGTGCATATTAACAAGGTGATAAGAGAGCTGTGGCGGGCCATATATCGCGGAAATGATATAGATTACATTGAAATAAAAACAGAAAATGAAATCGGTACCGAGAAAAAAAGGAGCTATCAGTACAAGGTGGTGCAGGTGAAGAAGGGCGTGGAAATCGACATGAGGACGCGGTGCAGTGCTGGCCAACGGGTGCTGGCCTCTTTGGTCATCAGGATGGCCTTGGCCGAAACATTCTCAACGCATTGCGGTATCTTGGCTCTCGATGAACCCACCACCAATTTGGACAGACAAAACATTTTAAGTTTAAGTGATGCTCTGGTCAGTTTAATTGATTCCAGGAAAGATGAAAAGAACTTTCAATTGTTAATTATTACACATGATGAAGAGTTTTTAAATACCCTGACTAGAGTTCAAAGTATTCCACACTACTGGAAAGTTTCCAGAAATAATGAGGGGTTCTCTGTTATCAACAAAGTTTCCATGTAGATTGTTTATCAATTATTTTTAATCAAATAAAAGTTTATATACTAAGGAATATTTTACTTCTTTGCATTACTGCCATTGGGGAAACTTAACATTACTGGGTTTTTGCTACTCAAAAGCGAGGTTGAGCATACTCTAGAAACAAATTTGACTTATTTTAAAATTACCTGGAGAGCAACTACCAAACAATATACTATTATTTTCCTAACATTCAGGTGTGTAAATAACATCTTAAAATAATCTCACAAAAGCCCATAAAGTTAAAAAAAAGTTTTTTCCCATTTTGCAAGGTATACTTAGGTAATTTACCGATTTTAATCCATGACCCAGATTAACTGGATTATCTGGCGTGATTAAAAAAAAATTAAAATTAATGAGGTTCTTACCTGATTTTCATTTATTTTTTTTTAATTATTAAATTTATAATATTAGGTAATTATTATTTTTGACCAGGAAAAGCAAAATGATTAAACAAGAAAATTAAAAATTTTCATCCAGCCGTTTTTTATTTGGGGTAACTTTTGACCCCACGATATAATAGGTTCATTCCAACCAGCAGTAATTTCCAGTAATATTACTGATACACATGCGCGTTTGTAAAATGTCGTTCCAACCAACTAAAATTACTAGTTTAGAACTGGCAATTACTGTCAGTTCGTCGTTCCAACCAGAGTTACGAACAGTTAAATTACGGTTCAAACGATTCTTGCTCGAGAGCAAGAACTGTTGATAATAAAATTAGACGCATGCGTAGAAGGGGCACATAACCTCATCTTTTTGTTTATTTATTAACGTTTGTAATATTGTAAGTTTGTTTTCTGTTAAAGTGGACATATTATTTAAAAATGACTGCTATACAAGGTGATTTTATTAATTTTTAATGTTAATACATCTAATTTTTATCATTTGTGAGCAGGAATGGAAGAATTTATTATCAATGTGCGATGTTATTAAAATTTACTTTTATATATATTTATAAACTCAACAAACCTGGGTTATATTTATTTCTAGTAGCAATGTCCCCAATAAAATCTAAATCCTCGTCATCCGAAGAATCATACAAGTAATTATTTAAAAAACCTGCCATATTTATTACTTTATTGAAATAGATATACCTATATGCGCTTTACTTAGCTTTTAGCACAATACAATTGTGGGTTTTAGGTTATATTCTTTTTCTTCTGATTGTGAGTACTACTAGTTCAAAAAAAGGTTCCAACCAGTTTATACATTATTCAAAATAATTTTACTATTTTTGTTCGCGCAGTCGCATTAACGCTGTTACGGACGATAATATTACGGTAATATTACTGCTGGTTGGAATGAACCTTATGTTAAGGTGAATATAGCCAGCATTGTAATGAAATGTAACGAAACGTAATTTAACGAAAAATTGTGCCATTTAAATAATTATACATGATGTTTTTGAAACTGATGTTGGCAAGACTGTGGTTAACTGAATGATAATTATCTTTACTTTTAAGCATAATACAAAGATTTCAAGCACAAAACAATATAACTTACCTTCAAACATTCTATGGGAAATAATGTTAGTAACTTGTTACTGGTTCTCCCGATTTAGCATTTTAAAGTTCGGTAACACCGATTTTTTCAATTCTGGCATTACTTGCTGCTTACGTCACTTTTTAATGGGAACCCATAGAAAAACAATGTTTCTCTATGTGGGAACCACACATGATTTATTATTATCTATGGAACCACACAAGTTGAACTGTCAAAATGTAAATTGGAAACCCTAGCAGAAACCTTCTTTGCCGATTTGCAACTTCCTACAGCTAAGGTTAGATGGCGCAGGTAATGTTTATTTGCATAAGTATGTGTTTATTTGCATAAACTTACCACTGGTAAGTAAATGTTTATTTGTTTAATTTCTATTTTTGTGAACACAAAAACGTTCTTAATTTTGTTATATGAAAGAGAACATAAGTTTGTCGGCAATGTGTATATCAGCATTAGTATGTTCTTATGCTCTGTGTAACTTAATTGATAGGTAATACAAAAATTTGTTGTTAACATCATTTTTAGTTTGTATGAGTTGATTATATGAGGAAATAATAGTAATAATAATTACCTGGAAGTTTATTATCCACTTAAACTACTAAAAACACCAATATCGTCTTAAAATTGACTTATTTTTTGAAAAATTAACGGATATCTATCAAATGTCATTTTTTATGACATTCAACGCCCTCCTAGATGCATTTGTTTAACAACCAATAAGGGCATTTGTTTTTGTAACCAAGCAACCTTAGAACAAATGAATTGTTTGTGATGCCAACGGTTTTTTTAAGAAACTTTCTCATCTTTAAGTTAGGTAGTTACATGTAACAAATATATGGTGAGTTACTACTGCGCTGCGCACAATTGATTGTGGTACTGCGTAAAGTGCGTGATAATCGGGTAAATGAACTAATACATACATTTATAATTTATTGTTAATTTATACGCGTATTGTAAATGGGTAGATTTTAGACATTTGTTGCGTATATAAATTGCATGCGTTGTGCAAGAGGCGCCAAAGAATAGCGGTCGTGTAAATTGTCTATTGAATTTTATATTCGGCAAAAAGAATTGTGCACAAGCAGCTAAATTAGTGTTAAAGACGTTAGGTACATAATAGTGATTATAGTCTAGGCGTTGATCGACTCTTAAGCGTTAAGTCTCAACGTTCAAGGTAAGAAATACACATTAAATGACATGTATCTCTGTTATATGCATAAAATGGCCATTTTACATTCGGTACCTACAGGGTAGGTACAGCAAAAACATTGCCAAATACTTAAAATGCCGAAGTTATAGAATATACCTAACCTTAAACTTGTTGATTTCAGTACAAAAAAACAGTTGTCATGGCGATATACCTTAAGGTAACGAAATTTAGTTTAAACTTGTTTTTGTTGTACCTACCTACCTACTTAAACATTTGTTACGATCTTATGTTCTGTGGTTACCGAGGTGGTTACGATATTATCTATGAGTTAGCCAAATTCCCGGGCGGCTTCCATTTGGCGTGGAAGTCATTATCACATCATTTTATGATTTTTCCTTAGCTGCAGAGCATAGGGTTAAAAGCAGCAAGGACAAAACATTTTGAACCGTCTTAAAAGTAATTTTTTGCGGTCGGCACTATTTATACTGAGAATCTGCGACAGTAACGTTACATGTACGTACATGATAAACGATGAGACTTGGTTCTCTTTTGTATAAGGGGGTCCAATTTATGATCTGTGATCTGTGTCAGTAGGTACCGACGCTTTCGACAAATTGATAAAACATTTTGCTCCACCCTTGCGGAATTTTTTAAGTAAGAGTTTTGAAAGTCTTACTTTCTCTTAATAGATTGGGAAAAAGTCTGAATAAGTCTTAGTAAGTCAGACTAATAGCAAGATTTGGGAGTCTTCTGGAAGAGTTAATAAGACTTATAGCAGAGAAATGGTATAAATAGCGATTAAAATAAATATCCGGAATTATTCCGAGATGTGGTATTTGGTAATTGCAAAAGAAATCACAAAGAAAAGTATTTATAAACACTGTTTTGTGTTGTTATAAGGCTTTTAAAAACACGAAAGCAATGTTTACAGTACTGAGAATTTCTTTAGTTATTATTTTAATCGAATTGGTCAGCTGAGTTATATGGCTGACTATTTCCCTCGTTTTAATTTCCACCAATCACAAACGCGCAATTTTGAATTACAAATGGTTTCTAGGTGAAAAAACTGTGTGACAGCACCTGTCAGCAGTTTTTTCGAGTTTACCCGCGGCAAAACTTGACAGCTGTTGTCACCAAAAATTGCAATTTATATTTTAATTGTTAACTGTTACTCATGAAATAGTCTTCGGCCATTTCAAGCGGATGGACGGGACAAATCACAAAACTGTTTTTATAAAAAAAATTGTAGCTAATTTATTATATATTATTTTTGCATCAAAATTGTCAAATATATTCTTCTATTATTAGGGTATACATTAAATAAAAAAAATCGCAAGAAATATTTTATAAAAGTAGAGATAATTTCAATAATTGACAGGGATGGACGGGACAAGATAAATCTTTTTTTTGTCCCGTCCACACCTTTCAATTATTAAAATTATATCTACTTTCATAAAATATTTCTTGAGTTTTTTTTTATTTAATGTATAACCTAATAAAAGAAGAATATTTTTGACAATTTTGATGCCAAAATATTATATAATAAATAATCTACAATTTTTTTTATAAAAACAGTTTTGTAATTCGTGCGTTTCGCGCGCTTGAAATGGCCGTCTTGTCAAATACCATTCGGGCATCTAATTTTTCCTGTGAAAAAAATCGAAAAAACACAATGCTAAGTAATATTTTTTAACAAAATGCATTCGTGCAGGTGCAAAAATCCTCCTCTTCGACTCGGATTTTTGTTGCCACCAGCACTCATGCTTTTTGTTAAAATATTACTTAGCAACGTGTTTTTTCGATTCTTTTCGGAAAAATTAAATGCCCTTATGATATTACTTACGACTATTTCCCTCGTTTTAATTTCCACCAATCACAAACGCGCAATTATGAATTACAAATGGTTTCTAGGTGAAAAAACTGTGTAACAGCACCTGTCAGCAGTTTTTTCGAGTTTACCCGCGGCAAAACTTGACAGCTGTTGTCACCAAAAATTGCAATTTATATTTTAATTGTTAACTGTTACTCATGAAATAGTCTTGTCAAATTGGTATTCGGGCGTCTAATTTTTCCTGTGAAAAAAATCGAAAAAACACAATGCCAAGTAATATTTTTTAACAAAATGCATTCGTGCAGGTGCAAAAATTCTCCTCTTCGACTCGGATTTTTGTTGCCACCAGCACTCATGCTTTTTGTTAAAATATTACTTAGCAACGTGTTTTTTCGATTCTTTTCGGAAAAATTAAATGCCCTTATGATATTACTATCGCTAACAAAAAAAACTCATACAGCTTAAGAATCTAGTGTTCCTGATTTTCTATCATTTTGTTGGAGTAATTATGGCTTTTAACATGATACGTCACATTTGAAAGGTCTAAAATTAAATACAAAGTTAGGTTAAAGTTAAAAAAAAATATTTCGTCATCCCTCTGTTTTTGTCAATTACTGCCCCCAAACGGCAAAGCATGGAAGTCGCCGTCTTGCTTTATCTCGTTCCAAATGGCTTCAATGGCTTGCCAGAGTTCGTCTGCATTGTTTGGTTGAAAATGTTGTTAAAAAAGTCATAATGGATGTGACAAAGCTCGATGTCAGCTTGACATTGACGGAAAAGTTTTATTCACATAGCCACAATATAGCTGTATGAGTTTTTTTTGTTAGCGATAGTACTTACGAGAAAATCGATATTGCGTCTAGAACACATGTGTTGTTGTTTTTGGAACAATGGTTAAATGAATATTTGCGTACCTATATGAAAAGAAACTATTAAAATAAAACGTACAGTGGCAACAATGAAAGCAAGTTAAGCGCATAATCGATATTGCGTCTAGAACACATGTGTTGTTGTTTTTGGAACAATGGTTAAATGAATATTTGCGTACCTATATGAAAAGAAACTATTAAAATAAAACGTACAGTGGCAACAATGAAAGCAAGTTAAGCGCATCGTATGTGTACTTTTCTTTGTGTTTTATTTTTTAATATCCAAATACAATATCTCTAATTAATTCCTTATTTTTATTGCTATAGCTAAACCTAGGTACCTATATTATATTTTATTTTAAGGAAATAATATTCCTGGGAATTATGAAAAAAGTTTTACATGCTAACAAACACATTTATTTAGATTTTTATCCAAATTGTGTTTTTTTTTGCCTACTGAATTTGAAATACCACAATCATCTTTTGTTTTTTCTATGGCCGCCATATGGTTAAATAGAAAAATTATTATGAATTATTATGATTGTGATGTTAACTCAAAACATAGAAGCGAAGAAACTCATTCGCGACGCCAACGGATATTTCTTTAGTTTTGCGTGTTTTGTTAAATCATTCTATTTTTATTATATTAGATAGTTTTTTATTTCTATTTTACGAGTTGATCTCAAAAAATCCCCCATGGCCGTTTCACTATATGTATCTCATGAGAAACTCGTACCATGATAGGAATTTTTGTACACCATAAGATGAGCTCACCATGACGTCCGTATTACTTTAAAAAGGGAAATCATAATATGATTTTTAAAGTGTAGTTTAAGGTAATTTTTACTGTTTTTTTTCATAGTGAAGATGGGTGACGAGTACGAAAAAAAGTTATCGAGTTTGGAAAAGTATATTCCATTTTTGAATGATATGCTAGCACAGTTAAAGGATTCAAAGAAGATAGATAAAAAAAAACAACTGAATAAAATGGAATTTCTGTACTCTATTATTACGAATAGAAGGAAAAGGTAGGTTATGTATTAAAAATATTTATGATTATCATCGGTTAATAAAATTAGATATTTACAGCAGTTGAAGCGATGTTTTATATCTGTACTATAAGTAGTTGACATTGTTTTTTACTAATACGTTAATAATAATAACAAAATAAAATCAACCAAGAAAAATATTTTTAGAGTCAAATTTGAGAGCCTACAAAAATGCGAGGACGTCATTATACAGCTATACAATAAAGTGGTAAGTACCCAAAAGTCCAAGTTGTTTTGAGTTACAACTTGTTTATTTTTTAGAACAAAAATCCAGCCCAGAACGAAGCCCCTGTTAAATCGATAGATTCGTCTAAATTAAGTCCTAGTCCTAGTCTGCCACGAGATATAATTCATAGCAAACCCATGGTCATGCCTTCAGAAAAAGTTGGAAAACCAAATAGGTATGCAACTATTCACACACCGCCTAACATAGCAAGTTAATTCTAAGGAAGTTGTCCTGATCAGTTGGTTATCTAATATTGCGACGGTCATGTTTGAAAACATTCTTGCTATCATTCTGTGGTTAAACACTATTTACTTATATACCAATATCTTTTTAGGGTTGAAAATGATAATTTGTCCAGCGAACCAGTCTTCTATCCGTACAGCGTATCTGGTGGTTCGTTAAACCAAAATAAGTCCATTTTGGACTCCAACGAATTCGACATAGCGCTCTCGAAACCACCTATAAGTTTGGATGATTTACAAAGACTTGAAGAAGATGTACGTGACAAAATAATAAACTCGCCTCCTGGCAATGCACTGGATGACAAATTTTTGGACGACTTTTGCGATTTGAATAAAATTATCAACCTTGAAACTAGTAGTTTACCGGAAAAAAATACAACCAAATTGCCTGTTAAAGTACCACCGAAACTTTCAGAATGTGTAAAAACTGGAAAGACGATAAAAGATTCTGACAGTATTTTTGGTAATACGCTATCAAAAATCGATAATCAATTATTGGAAAAAAGTAAGGAAAAAGATACTAAAAAAGAGAGGACTTCATGTATCAGCAAAGAGTATAAAAAGGAAAGGATTTTAAGTAAAGAAAGTAAACATAAGCACAAGAAGTACGACTATAAGAAATACCATAAAGATTACAAACAAAAAGACCATAAAACTGTCATTAAGACTAAAGAAACTAAAAGAGAAGAAGGCAAAATATACATTAATCGTGGAGAAAACGACAGCAACAAAAAACCTTCTGCAAAACCCGACATTCTAAAATCCATTTCTGAAATCATAGATGAGAGTAAAAAAAACGCGTTTAAAATACCTCTACTAGGTAAAAAACTACCAGAGACTATAACGAGCAGTAGTGTACAAAACGTTCCTGTTCAAGTGGTGGAACCGCCAAAAATGGTGCCTCCACCAAATTTAGCCGAATTCATCAGGATTGACCAAAATGTACCAACGAATAGTTTTCATTACATCCACAGACAACAGAATAATATATCTGTACCTATACAGCATAATTTTGGAAGCCCTGATTATAACAACCCCCACAGTAATAGGGTGACGCCCATAATAAACGAACAATATTTTACAACACCATACTTTAATAATGCACCAAATGAACACAGACCAATTCAATTCATAGGTCAGCAACAGCATGATAAGCCAGAGTTCATGGAGGATTACCAGTTCATCCAGCAAAATCAATTTAGTTATGAACCCTCTCCTCCACTGAATAGATCTCAGTATAGTTTGAATAAAGATAATAGAGACCCCAGAAGTTATAAAGAGCAACATAAACAATATGAGAATAATGATTTTAACCAGCCACAAACTTCTAAGTTTAGAGAGGAAGACTCCAGACCAAACTTAAGGGACCCTAGACTAGCCAGAGTTGACCCTAGGCAGCGCAACCGTGACCCTAGACTAAACAGAGAAGATCCTAGACCACAAAATCGGGATCCTAGACAGTTCAAAGTAGACGATAAACCTAGAGGTCGATCTAAAGAAGCAAAAGAGGTTGGAGATACGCATGATTCAATTCGATACAAAAACCAATTCGATAGGGTTTATAGTGCTATGAATAATAATAGATCTAGTTCGGATGTCGGCGACAAAAACAACAACTCCAGAACAGTTTACGGGGTTCAGAACTTCAAAATCCCAAAAATCATAAAGGAGGTCCATATTACAAAAAGTGCAGATGTTGAATCTGATCTTAACTTGGAAGGAGGACCAGAAATTAATTCTCTAAAAGAACCAGAACTTGTAGAGTCGACATCGGAAACTATTACTGAAACAGTATCTTCAAGTGTACAAGACGACGCCAAAGAAAAAAGTGCAGAGAAAGCAGTAAAGAAACAACATACACAAGAAGATAAAGACGGAAAACCCGAGACCAAAAACGATAGCAGGAAATCGGAGCAAAATGTTTTGGCGCAATTTTTCGCCAATCTGATGGGTAGCGAGGATAAAAAAGAGAAAAAAGGTGCCTTTCTATCGTTGATGAGAACTTTTAGCGACAGTTTCAGTGATTCGCAGCTCGAGAAAATTTCGAATATAATTAAAGATGAGGATGATGAGGCTGCCAAAAAAACTGCAGATAAATCAACCGTAGAAACCAACAAAGAAAAAGAATGCCCGGTTGTTGATCAAGAAGAAGAAGAAGAGGAACCTTCCAATATTCAGGAGGTTAAAGTACGGAGGAAACCTGGTCCTAAACCAAGGAAGAAAGGAACAGAGGTTTTACAGGCTGACCCAGTAAAAGTCTTAGTGGGGGGACGTATAAAGAAGTACAAAAGACCGACTTCGACAAGAGTCAAAAGACCGACTTCGACAAGAGTCAAAAGACACAAAACAGAATTGGATCTTTTACACGAAAATATTCAAGACATGTTTATAAGTGATGTGTTGACGGCGAATAGCAAAAGATTATGTCGCATGCCAAAATCTTATCCACAAGCATTGAATACAGACATGAAGGATGAAGAGAAAGATAGTAAAAAGAAGATTTCACGAAAAGAAGACTCAGTGGGTGTAAAACATATGTCGAACGTTAAGGTTGTTAAAATATCGCCTAAAGAATCTTTAGAAACTGAAGATTCGAAACATGGCAAGGACGAAGAAGACAAAAACACGCAAAAAACAAACAAACGTAAACGTGAGACCCTCTGGGGAAGCGCTTTAATTAATAAGTGGAAAAAGAAGAAAACTGATGAAGATAAACCAATCGTTGCACCAGACGAGGAAAAAAACAAAACGCAATGCAAGTTGTGTGCGTTTACTGGCAAATCCTTGACGCAACATTGCGTTATGAACCACCCAGATGAAGACGTATGGTCGTCACGACTCACAAAGGAAAACGCCAAGTTGGCGCTGGAAGATGCCAGAGTAAACATGAAAAAATACGAAGAGTTGACAACCGCGTTCAAGCTTAAACGTAAATACAAATTTGCTTGCCGCTTTTGTACGCATAGTAACTCGATGCGTCCCATTGCGTTCTACGATCATGTCACAATGCATACGGGGGAATTTAGGTTTAAGTGTCAAGACTGCAACTACGCCAATAATAACAGCAATGGTTTGGGGGTTCACATACAGAAAAACGAAGCCCATCAACGACGTGTTCTACCCAGTAAATTATCCGGTTTATACACATTTTTGTTCATGTGTAACGAGTGTAATTATTGCCAAATAGACGAGGAGAATGTTAAGAAACACGCAAAGAAATCGCACGGAAAAAACGTCAAGATTACAAAGATTGTATCTTCCACATTACCCATATTAGACGTGGACGATGATTACCTCCAAAAGAGAAGAATGCAGTTGGAGAAAGACGAAGTAGATACGACTGTTATCGAAAAGAAGAGACATGTCAGAAAGGCTATCATCGACTATACAACGTCTAAAATATCAGAAGAACCAACCTTAAAAAAAAAGAAAACTTCCGATGAAACGGATTCTCTAATGGAGAACCTTAACGCACCTGCAAATTTGGATTTATCCATCAAAGATGTAGTATTACCACAACGACATTCAAAAAGGGCTGCTAAAGAAAAGGCGATAGCCAAAATAAAGGCACAACTGGAAGAAGACAACCCCAAAAAGGATAAATCTACAGTTTTGCCAAATCAATTTGAGGAAGAAGCTACACTTATTATACCTGAGGTAGAAATACAGGGCATTCAAATCAACGATACTGATATGAATGAAGATAACGAAAAAATCGAGGGATTAAAGAAAATGGAGGATGTAAACAAATTCGTAGCTACAAATCGCAACTCTCTAAAGTTTGTGGAAAAATTGAGTTCCAGGCTACAAAACAACAAATCAACAGTTTTGCAAAATCAAGTTGAGGAAAAAGCAACACTTATTATACCTGAGGTAGAAATGCAGGGCATTCAAATCAACGATACTGATATGAATGAAGATAACGAAAAAATCGACCGGGAAAGATTAAAGAAAATGGAAGATGTAAACAAATTCGTAGCTACAAATCGCAACTCTCTAAACTTTGTGGAAAAATTGAGTTCCAGGCTACAAAACAACAAATCAACAGTTTTGCAAAATCAATATAAGGAAAAAGCAACACTTATTATACCTGAGGTAGAAATGCAGGGCATTCAAATCAACGATACTGATATGAATGAAGATAACGAAAAAATCCACCGGGAAAGATTAAAGAAAATGGAGGATGTAAACAAATTCGTAGCTACGAATCGCAACTCTCTAAACTTTGTGGAAAAATTGAGTTCCAGGCTACAAAACAACAAATCAACAGTTTTGCAAAATCTAGTTAAGGAAAAAGCAACACTTATTATACCTGAGGTAGAAATACAGGGCATTCAAATCAGCGATACTGATATAAATGAAGATAACGAAAAAATCGACCGGGGAAGAATTAAGAAAATGGAGGATGTAAACAAACTCGTAGCTACAAATCGCAACTCTCTAAACTTTGTGGAAAAATTGAGTTCCAGGCTACAAAACGAGGTTTTCGATAAGTTAAAGCCAGAGGAAGAAGATGGTATACCTGAATTAGTTCCACTTCCTGCTATAGAAGTACCAGTAACATCTTCATTGCCAGTAGTGGAAACTTCAATTAAAAAACCTGTTTTCGTGGAAGAACCACTACAGATATCAAATCTAATAAACCAAGTTCCGCAGAAGTCCAACAGTTTTATTGCCGGTATAATTGGCAAACTAAAGGACTCATTAGACAAAAACTTAAGTGATAAAGATGACGACAGCAGTAGGCCGCCGAATTTGCTGCACCTGAACGATGTTAACGATAAAGCATCTTTGGACGATAGTGTGATATTGAATTATCGCTACTTTAAAGTTGTTAAAAAAGACGATGTGTTAACGTATTCATGCCAAGTACCCCCTTGTGTGTACAGCTGTGAAAATCAGGATTCGTTCATGAAACATTGCAAGGAGCATGGAAAGATCGATAAAGTAGATTGCGATGTTTGTAAGCTTACCATCGATGGTGGTATGATGGACGACATGTTTCGACATGTCTTGAATGTGCACTTGACTGAATCCGATTCGTTGAGCGATGACAAATTGTCCACTGTGGTCGATAGAACACCCGACTTAAGTAACAGCGATATAGAGGAAGATAACATAGTTACAGGAGATATTATTGAAAGTAAAAACCCGGGACAAGACAAGAACCCGTTAAAATTAAAAATCTCTGAAGTCGTTGTACCTCCTCTTAGACCGCTAAAACTAAAAATACCCAGAATTAATTCTAAAATATTCGGGTTTAAAATGAACGACAAGCAGTTAAGAAACCCGAGGAAAAGTAAGCAAGCCATGGCTAAATTTTTGACCGCTTTAAGCGATCTATACAAGTGCCCGGCGTACTCTTGTTTGTTCTCAACGAACGTACGCGACTTTTTCGAGTCTCACCTAAAATCGCACAAAATGTGGGCCAACTCCTATATACCCTGCGTGTATTGCGACTATAATATCTCTTGTGAGCACGTCACCACCCATATAGACGTAAAACACGGCAATTGCCGTTACGCTTGCGGCTACTGCCTGTACAGAACCGTGAATTCTGATTATGTTTACGCGCATCACTTACAGAGGCATGGAGGTAAAGGAAAACCTATAACTGTACAAGTTGGCATCACTGCAGTGCGTTTGGCCGCAGAATCACAAAACACCTCTCCGTCATTGAATATACCGAAATATTGCAAACCTTATCATTGCAAACGTAAGTAATCTTTCAAGTCCCTGTATATTTCTTTGATTTTAATTTAAGTGTAAAATATAACTGTTCTAAGATACCCTGTCCAAACCAGGCAAAAACACTTTTTTTGTATCCTTAATGAAAAACAGCCATTTGATTAGCTATAGCTATAGAATTCAATAAAGAAATGTTTTATTTTACTAATTAGCAACACAATAGGCTAAAGAAGTATCGCTAGTAGCGCCACTCGGCTATTATCATCGTAACAAAAGTAGAACTTTTGATAATCAGCTGTCAAACGTTTTTGAGAATAAAGCTGGAAAATGTTAAAAAATATCGAAAAAAAACCGTGGCACGATATGTTGTGTTGTTTGGTGTATTTCGAGAGGAAATCCTGGGTTGAGTTTATCCGGTTTTCCAATAAACAGTGTTAATCCGAATGAAGAAATAAATTTCATACAGTCCCTGTAAATATAAATTGTATCTATTAGATACAATAAATACACATTTTAGTAATGATTAACGTGAAAAGTGTAAACATTTCAATTCAGTAATAATCGTCAAACAAATAAGTCGTCTAAATTTAAACGGCATTTAGCATTATTAAAAGCGTTGATTAAGAATTCTTTAAAGTCTCCACTCAACGGTAAAATACTATTTTATATTATATATAATATTATGTTGCCATGAATTCTTAGGTTGTTTAAAATGCAGTTGTCAGCGTTTTTTAGAGAACTCAAATATAAAAATGGTTGATTTTAAGGTTATGTTTGTGCAAAAATTATGTTAGGTAAAGTTATCATTAGTTAATTCTGCACCAACAAATGTACTTACCGAATTGTATCCTTTGGCAAAACATGAAAATGCAACGATTTATTTCTTGAATTTTATTTACAATTAAAAACAATAATTCACCATGATCCCTTAGATAAAATACACACTAACGGAACTATATAAGCATTTAAGCGTTGAGTTTCTTAATCAATGATATAAAGAATAATCAATCGAAATCGAGTACTAAACCAGTTCTTAGTTTTTTCCTTGCAACGTAAAACACAAATAACGTGCGCGATTTAGCTGTGCAATTGAACAAAATTTGTCGAGTAAGACTTCTGCCTTTCTCTTTTGTGAAAATACTACCTATTTATTTAAAAATGATGTACAGTTCGTATGCTTTAAATGTATTGTTGACAATTCTTAAATTCACGCAATGCTTTTGAAGTCCACCAGATGGCGCGCGCGTTGCGAAAACCCGATACTTCTTTAGCGTATAGTTAGAAACACTTTATTAGTTAGCCACATTTGACTCGTTAGCAAACAATCATACACACAAATCTGACATTTAACGAACAAAATTATTCACAATTTTTACGTTCATAAATATTAAATGTACAATTAGATATATTTTGGAATGAAATTCCATTTGTACATTTAGAAAACTCGTTTAATGAAACATCCTTGATGAGGATAAGTGCTGCCAAGAGTCATCCTTTGAAGCTTCCTGTTGATTGGAGCCTCTAAAAATTTTCTCCGATGTTTGAATTTTATTTTGAATGCTTTCTCCTGTATAACCCTCAGCAGAAGATGTTGAAGACCATCCCCCCAGTCTTTTCAAATCAGGGATACTGCCCCCATTATTAACCAACATGGTAGCTGCACTCCTTCGCATACAATGCTATGTAGCTATTGGAATCAGGAAGCTTCAAATATTCAGCAATTTTTCTCGGCAAACTATAAAATGTGTTGATCCCCACCGGCTGCACAGTGCATTTACCATTCCGGTAACAAACGATAAATCTGGATAGATTCGTGTTTTGTGGCCTTAATTGACGATACTTCCGATACAACTCAATTCCGTTCGCTTCCGAAGTTATGGTAAAAACTCGCTTCTTTTTCGTTTTTGTATTACGTAGTGTTACGATAATAACTGATTCATTCTCTTCTATATCGTTAATTGTTAGTGTTCGTAATTCTTCCCCTCGCATTGCTCCATTTAAAGCAAAAATTAATGCCACTTTCATAAATAGATACGATCATAGATAACAAAGCCTATACGATTCATTCGAAGCGTCATTTAGAAAATTATTAATTTGTTTCATAATTGACAACACATTTGACTTTTTAGGATCATATCCTCCATTCTGTTTTTTCAAAAATGCAATTAATTGCTTGTATTTTGAAATGTCACTGCTTTCATATATTTGCATCGTATTCTTCAGCATCGAATATGTTGACCACAGTGAAGATGCCTTCAGATCTTTTGACTAAAAATACAGGAAAAAATTAGAAAATTTATTTTTTAAAAGCATTAGCTTTTTACGTTTCCCAAAAAAACGCTAGCATAACATTTTCACTACTACAATTGTACCTTAAGGTGTACCCCTTTATTGTTTCTCCATTGACAGAATTGTTCAAAAGTTTTATCATATTTTTAGATGGAATCAGATTTTGAGTCGCTTCTCGCAACTTCCAAAATACCCTCATTTTCTTCAAAAACACTAATCTTTCAACAAAATTCTGTTTTTATTTAATTTGTTGTCATGCGTTGCTACGCTTTACTGTTCATAAGCAACTATGTTAAAGATTGTAAAAAAACAATTTTTGCTAAAATATTCTTAAGTTTTACACTTTTACATTAAGGATACAAAAAATAGCATGTTCAACTCGTAAGAAAAGTTGGAAAACTCACTTTTCTTTACTATATTTCACACAAATTTTAGCTTGCCAGAAATCTTTTCTATTCGAGAACGACTTTAACCGTCACTTGTTGCGTCACAACTTCGTGGACTTGATGCAATGCGGATATCCGGTTGTATGTTCCGCTTTGGAATCCACAAACAAGATGGTTCAGCATTGGAACTCCGTGCACAATGTGTGCGCATATCAGTGCGGATATTGCTACTTCAATGCGCCCAATCAGGTTACCACATTCCAACACCAAGTCGCAATACATTTTAATCAAAGTCCCATGGTGTATTGCAGAATTAATCCCAACGAGGTGAGTACCGAGTTATCTTGTTTCGACTGCGCCATTCTGAAATTTTTATTAGGGTGAATATTAGACTGGGCCAAAAAAATTGACTATTTTTTTTTTGAAAAATATATCGAGAATGTCATTTAGAATAACAAAAAAAATTTAGTGAAAATTTGAGCCCTTAATATTAATTTTAAGAGGTCTATCATCGCTATTTTTGATTTTTAGTCATAATTTGATGTTTTACGTTAGAACTGTCAAAACATTAAAGTGAAAAAAATTCCTTTTCACTTATTTATATATAAAATTAAATTCTCTACAAAAAAGGTCCGATTGAAAATTTTCGTCAGACAAGCCGTTTCCGAGTAATTGAGCTCAATAAATCGATGTGTTTTTTCGATTTGCCCTTTTTACTTTGAAATTTTGTAACTAATGAATCAATGAATATTTAAAAAAGCTCACGTCGGATTCTTAAAGGAAATTTAATGTTCTACAAAAAAGGTCTCTTAACATTTTTGCCTAAATTTAATTCTTCAAAAGTTATTCACGATTAAAAAAGGAATTTTTTTCACTTTAATGTTTTGACAGTTCTAACGTAAAACATCAAATTATGACTAAAAATAAAAAATAGCGATAGACCTCTTAAAATTAATATTAAGGGCTCAAATTTTAACGAATTTTTTTTTGTCATTCTGAATGGCATTCTCGATATATTTTTCAAAAAAAAAATAGTCATTTTTTTTTGCCCAGTCTAGTGAATATATTGAGATGTCCCCCAAGTGAAAATGATTATTTTTGGTTAGTCTAGAATGAGGTTTTTGGGAAGCCACCGGGTCTAGTAATAACATAACATAAGTGGTTCTGCACTTATACAAGAATTTTAAGAAATCATACATTTTGAATATTAGAGCTTTACCGAAGATAGCTTCACGGAGGTTAGGATTTCGTATGTTTTTTTTAAACATCCCTTTATATATTTGAAATAAGTTATTGTATATTTTGACACCTTAATATTTTTTAAAAATACAATTGTACATATATAAAATATTTATAAAAAAATCTACTTACTGAGATATTACACTTCAAGGTGGATAGGTTTTTAAATGGCAAATTAATGAACTAAAACTTTTGAATTACAAAACAGCAACACTCATCTGCATATAAATTCTAACTGACCTTCAGGAATCACATGCATCTATAATGTCGTAAACAGAGGTTTTTGCTTATTTAAAATGATTAAAGCGCCATCCGTTGCATAAAATTTAAAGCAAAAACAGATTCACGGAGGATAGAATCAATTTTTGTAACACACACATAAATGGTTACAAAAATTATTTCTTTTAATTTTTAATAATATTTTATATTTGATTCGATTGCTTTGGATGTGTTTAATTTACTTAGTGAACTGATATTTTTAGTATGCTTTTACTACCTCAGATATTTGAATACATACAGGTTAACCTAGAAAGAGTAACAGTCACGGAGGATAGGTTTTAGACTTTTAAAACATTGTAAAAAATAATTAATTGCGGTTAAAAATCTGGAACCTGAGCTGTAATATCTACTTAATTATAAAAGATCAAAACACAATAAAAGTGTAGGTCAAACTCATTTGGTTTTATTAAATATCACGGGGTAACAACATCCGGGGACATTTCGTGAGATTCACCCATTACAAAAACGTCAGCTTGTCCTGTAGCAAGGATTATAAACTATAAACTATAGTTTTGGGATTCTAATTGTATACGCATAAATATGTTTGTTTTTCTTTAGAACATAGACAACCTCTTCTACGGCAATGAAGCTTTGGCCATGCTTCCGGTTCTACGCCAACTTCCGGATTCCATGAAGCAACCGGAAGCTCCATCTAAAGGTCAACCAATCAAAGTTACCAACGTTTACGCCAAAGAAAATTCTTTACTGGATTCGCCGATAAAAATCGTTTCCGGGTTAACGACGACGACCGGAAGTAAGCTTTTCCAAGTTTTGCCGAGCGAGTCCTTAATAAGTTTGGCGACTAACGCGAAGTTCCAGATTTTAAAGCCTATTCCTAATAGGTTTAATTCCCTGTTTTCGCTTGCCAAGTATGTATTATTTTTTGTTACGTAATTTGTTACATAAATTATTAAAAACATGTTGACTATTAATTGTTTTGGGTTTAGAAAAATTTCTGATACACTTTAATCTTCAAACTATCATTTCTATTGGTTAAAAATCTGTATCATAATGAATAATGGATCTCATTATAATACACATAAGAAATGTAATAAACAAATAAAGTATGAGGGTAGAAAAAAATAATATCAAAATTATATTTAATTATGTCTTGAATACTTAGGAATGTCCCGGTACATACAGCTTATGCCAGTTTGATTTAGTATTTTTAGTATTTAAAAAATGATACTTCTGCTGAAGATGAAGACCTTCATTAAATACTCTGACACTGTCAAATTGACAGTAATATTTATTATTAATAATTTACTTGTTAATTATTATATATATATTAGACTGGTTCAAAAAAATCGAATATTTTTTTTTCTTCAAAGCCCGCATTAAAATATCTTTCTAGTAGTGAAAAAAGAAGCCGGTGAAAATTGTAGCTCTTAATATTAATATTTAGAGGTCGCTCATCGTGAATTTCTATTTTACGTTTAAATAACACAGGAATTCTTTTTTCTTAATTTTAAAATTTTATAACTCGTTTTTGAGTGAACATATTGAAATGAACTCTATATATTTTTGAAGAAAATTGAACGTTCTACAAAAAATGTCTCCTATAATTTTTTCGTAAATTCACTCCTTTAATAGTTACTCAAAAAAAATTAAAAAAAGTTCAAAATCTGGATTTGAACTCAACTGTAACCTGTGAGTTCGAATCCAGATTTTTGTGAACTTTTTTTAATTTTTTTATGTTTCTTAAAAAAAAATTATCGCTCATTCCAATATGTCCACTCAAAAAAAAATTTATAAAATTAAAAGTTAAAAAAAATTCCTGTGTTATTTAAACGTTACATTTATTATATGTCTAATTTCAACCTTGAATAACTATTAAAGGAGTGAATTTACGAAACAATTAAAAGAGGCATTTTTTGTAGAACGTTCAATTTTCTTCAAAAATATATAGAGTTCATTCCAATATGTTCACTCAAAAACGAGTTATAAAAGTTAAGAAAAAAGAACTCCTGTGTTATTTACAATTTTCACAGGCTTCTTTTTTCACTACTAGGAAGATATTTTAATGCGGGCTTTGAAGAAAAAAATATATTCGATTTTTTTGAACCGGTCTAATATATATATATATAAGATAAATAAAACTTATTTGCTGTTAGGTTAAACCTTTTTGTGAAAAATCTAACTACTTTTTTATATGATTTTACTCATCTACTCACCACCAAAGCCAAATTAATTGCATTTTTAACTACGAATTTTGACAACTCAACTTGACAACCGTTCGATATAACCTACAATAATTTAAACATAACATAATGGGGTTGCCAATGGCAACAACAAACTTAAAACTTTAAAAGTAACATTTCAAAACGTATTCTGACGTTTGTTCTCTTTTTGCTTTAATTTTGGTTAATATTTTGAAGATTGTGGTGAATATAACCCGCCCAACCTATCCCTGGTAAATTTAAAAAAATTTATTGTAAGATATTGCACAAAATCCTTGGATATAACTCATAATATTAATATATATTAAAGTTTCTTTTAAATACAAAAATATTTGTTTAGGTTAAAAATATGAAAATCATTATCAAACTGGTAATGATGAAACAAAAAAGTGAAAGTGGAAAATGGCACTTACAATGTTATATGATTTGTATACCTACTTTATTTTTACATATTGTTTTTTAAATTCAATATTTTTAAAATTTTTGCATTTTTTTAATTTATTTCTTTCAGGCTTCCTCAAATCACTGTAACCTCTATAGTATCGACTTCTTCATCTTCTTTAACATCCCTACCATCCGTAGTACCGACCTCATCTTCTTCATATTCTTTAACATCCCTACCATACATAGTACCGACTTCTTCATCTTATGTAACATCCCTACAATCCACATCTATAGGACAAGGGTCCTTTTTACAACAAACTTCTTCTTCGGGAAACTCGCAACCAGCAGAGATAGGAAGGATTGAAATTCCTCCGGTAGAAATTTCATCGAAGACGTCTGAACTCCCGGAACAATCTGAAGTGAATTTTTTTAGCGTTGCGGACTCTGAAAGGAAGAGTTTATTGCAAAAGAACGCCACATCTTCGGAAGACGAAGGATCCGAGAAGAGTTCTGACAAAGTAAGCAATTTTCTACTTTTTTATATAGTCTTTTAACTTGAAACTTTGAAATAGGGTAAAGTAGACAGTTATCGGACACTTTATAGTTATTGGACAGTTAACAATAATACTGTAAAAACAAGAGTTCTATAAATAGTTACCTCTTTTTGTTTTTTTGTTAAGAGCAGGGCTGTGTTTAAATTACAATAAAAAATATGTCTAAAAAGTGTACAGATCATTGTGTGGTATAAATGTGTTCCTCATGGTTTAAACATTGTCACTTTAATGCGTTTTAATTTTAATTCTGAAAACAAACAGTAAAATTAAACATTATAAATGCTTCACAAACTAGAGGTACCACACTTAATGATATTTGCAACAACTATTTCAGAAGTCAGACCAAGGAATTAGTAGTAACCTTCAGAATCCAGAAAAGGGATGAGGAATCCGAGAAAGAAATATATGAATTATATGATATTTACAAAAACAAAATAAAAAAATTATCTAAAACAGCAATTTATTTAAAAAATATTTAAAAATTTATGTTATTTGATGTAAAGCTGTTATGTTTATATAAAAATTGTATGTCCAATAACTATGGTCCATGTGTCCAATTACTATATAAAATGTCCAATTACTATACTTTTTGAATGTTTTTACAAAACTATTATTAAAAAAATAAAATCTTTAAAGCAAAGGCAAATATAAATTTTAAATTAAAAATATTCCTTAAGTGTCCAATAACTATGTGGTTTACCCTAGTAGGTCCTAGACTTCCACAAAATTGTCATTTTTAGCCATATTTCGTTTGTTTTCGACAAACATATACCGTGTCATATGTGATGATAGCGAAAATAGTAAACAATCTAAAGAATGTTTTGCTGTATTATGCTAACTTTATATTTCTTATATTATGAGATTTTGGAGTAACAAGATTACAATTATTGTTAATTATTATTAACTAAACATTTTTTTTTCTTAAAATATAAATATATCATCATTTGACTTTGGCCTAGTTTTTTTTAGCCATATCTACATTTTACCTCACTTTTAATTTTTCTTATTAAAAAAACTCGTCGAGCGATTTGGTTAAAAAACTAGTCAATGCAACCTATTCATTTGCATACTTTATTGCTCCTAAAATTCTCCTAAAAAAACCTCCTAAACTCCTAAATAAAATTTGTAATTTAGACACTTTTTTTTTCTTATTATAATTTTTGCGAAAAGCGCTGTCTTGCCGGCAAAGACCTGTTCAAGTGCGCCTACTGCGACTGCGCGTATCCCAACGCCAACGCCTTCAAATACCACGCGGCGTTCTCGATCACGTGTCGATCGGCCACCAATCAGGAGACGCCGTTCGAGTGCGCGCACTGCAAACGTCGCCTAAACAGTGCGCAGGCGCTGGTAGATCACATTCAGTACCACGGCAACTTCAAATACTCTTGCTCGCTGTGCGAGGACCAGTATCCTTCTGCTGCGCAAATAAGGTGAGAAAACGAGTGTTTTTCGTTTCTCGTATGTTTCTCGTTTCGCGCATACTAAAAATCACAGCACAGAATCTAACGGCGGCCATTTTTATGTTGTTTACAATTTTTGTGCTGATCTTAGGCTTAAAAGTGCCTCTGTAAGAAACAATGTTTGAAACGATTATAATTATTAATCTGTATAAACAGAGCATAAACCCAAAGCACAAGAATTGCAAACAGCATAAAAATGGCCGCCGTTAGATTTTGTGCATGATTTTTAGTATGCGCGAAACGAGATAGAACAGACCTTGCGAACCAACGTATGTACATTAATAAATCTTCAGGAGCCACATGAAAACAAAACACAACGTCGCCAGTATACTGTTAACGCCCCTTAACAACCAGCAACACGACACCCAGGAACTGCACGAGTTCTTGGTGCGACCGCGGTTCGCGCAGGCCGCCGCAACGACCGCCACTAAGGAAAAATCGGAAAGCATGGAATTTATGCCCGACAAAATCGACCGCATCCCGTCGCGGGCGATTTTCACCGCGCCGCTAAAGTGCGAAATGTGCGGGTACACGAACAAAGTGAGGGCTAACTTCGTGCGCCACTTGAGGATGCACGGCGAGGGGAAAGAGGTGCCCCGCTCGGCACCTGTGAATCCCCTGCCCTCTTCCGGCAAGAAAAAGAAGACGTTCGATAAGATGGCAAACAACTGGTTCCAAGGAGGCGGAACGGGCGGCCAAGAGAAAAGTAAGTGTTGTTTTTGCTTTATTAAATGTCAAAAACATTGTTTTCTGCTGAAGACCGTAATTTACTGCCATTACTATCAGTAATTTTACTGTCAGTAGCGAAAAAAGACTGTTCCGTAATTTATTCAGTACTGACGCAAAGGCAATAGCAGCAGAAAGTGACAACGGTTACGCAAGGTTATGATTTGTGATTTACTGACATTTGACAAACTTTACTTTTGGCACAGCAGAGAATATAAATAAAAAATAAATATAACAGCTATAAGTCACTTGAGAATTTATAAATTTTTCTCGCGTGACTTATTTTCAACATAACACACTTGTACCATAAATAACTAGTTTCTCAGACGAAACTTTTTTCCATGTTCGACATTTTTGTATTTTTTTTTGTATGAATTGTTATAGTTAGCTGTTCTTCTAATAGGTATCTCTCATTTTTAACAAATACTTTTTTGAATTTCCCTTCAGTAGTGGTAGGATTATTAATTGCAGTGACGGCTCGTCGTTATTTTCATTTCTGGTTTTCTAAAAATCTTAAATATCTTAAAATCAAAATAGTCTTTATAAATAGAATAATTAAGAATTTTAATTATTTATCAGGTATAATACTATTGGACGATACAACGATACAGCCTAAAGCCGCTAAAATCTCAAAACCCTCTACTTCTGCAACCCACCACACACCACCGCCATCTTCGATGGATTCTTCCATTGAGACAGTGGCGTCGGGAAGTTTCTCAAAGAAAAAATCCCTTCACGTAAGCGAGGATTTCATAGCGAAAATCAACAAGGACGTTAAAAAAACCGCCAAACAGCTGGAAAAATTGAAGAAAAGCAAAGAAGTCGTCGTAGTTTCCGACGACGATGCGCAGAAAACCGAGGAAAAACAAGTGCCGGATCCCTACGACCTGACTCACTTGATTAGCGAGTTCGGCGGATTCGGCAACCCGCTCGACAAGCAGTTCAAATGCCCCGTGTGCGAGAAATTCAAGAGCGCACAGGTGGTCGATTTTATTTTGCACCTGTACAAGGAGAAGAAGGTAAAGAGGTGAGTCTCTTTTATGTATTTTTATTAAAATGTAGTTTTTAATTGTTATTATCAAGCATTTATAAAAAAGTCTACTTCCACGTTTAATAACGATTGCCGTGGAAACAAACCAATATTTAAATTTGTAATAATACACTCCCAGGCAAAATAATCGATCCACACAAATTTTCGATGAATTTCAATCGCAAATAACTTTTTTATTTGATGTCGGATTTAAACGAATATTAAAAAATATTGTAGATACATTAATGGAGAATCGCTCACATTTTAAAAATTACTAAAAAATATATGTACGTTTATAATATACAGGTTTAAACAAAAAGATGTTTTTTACCATAAGTTTAAGACACTCTGTAGAGTGGCAAAACCGTATATTGTTCTAAATTAAGTTTTAATTATCAAGTCACATCTATTTTTAAGTTTTGTTTTTGGTTCACCTTGATATATTTAATTTGTGGAAAATATGGATTTAAAAAAAAACATTGCAATTTCCAATATTTTTCCTGTATGAAGAACTAAGGTTGCTATGGTCCATCCATAGGCTATGGAGAATGACAGTGACAGTTTTGTTGAATCATCCCATACTCGGACATGTCATATACGGGGCAAAATTTGCCAAGTGTACCAGGTGAAAAAAATTTTGTCACCGATTTTGTTTAAACTTTACTTATTTGTTGTTCTTATAACGAAGAATCATAGCATAACATTTTTTTGCTCTAGGATTGTTCATTCAAGAGTTATGGATTATTGAAATTTATCGATTTATTAGGTACTTTTTGGTGAAATCGCTTTTTATTTAAAAATTCATAACTTCTGTTCATCTCTTTATTAAATATTTCAATTTAACCACCTTAAATGACTTTTTTCGTACTTTTCAATGGGCTATACCGTTTTTGCAAAAAAATAAAAATTGCAATTTTTTTTTGAAATTTTGCAATATTTTGCATTTTTTTTAACAATGTGTTTTTTTTTTAAAAATTAGAGTGGGCCCGACATGTAGAAGGGAAGTTTTTCATATTTGAATGCGTGCGGGTCTAGCCATCGAATAGCTACTACCCTGCCGTATGCGTTTATACCTATATAATATATATATTATATATAATACAAAATGATAATTTAAAATGTAAAATTATGTTTGAGTAGTCAATGATGTATTTTAAATATTTACACTGTCGCACGATATAGTTTTTTAACTGTATTTTTTTGCACAAATATGATTTGTAGATTTCATAATTCGGAGGATTTTTGGCGGATATTACTAGAATGTTAATTTTTATTTTTGTGGCTAAAGTAAAATACAGAAAGAATAAAGTATCGGTGTTTTTTTTCTTCAATTTTTCTCCCTACCATACTTTTAAATTAAATTAAAATTAATCTGCCGATTGGCAACACAAATATTCTGACTGACCGTTACGGTTTAAAAAGTAAGTCCGTACGGCGAATGTTTAGAGCTCGTCATGACAGCAAAAACCGTTTATAGACATTATATATTATTTAATAATATTAACGCCATTGACCTATTCAGCTTATAGGCAAGCCGTTACGGTTATAACAATAATTTTTTTATTTAATATCATCGATCCTCCTTGCGAAATCTATGTAGACCCATGCTTAAACAATTTGTGCAACAAAATACAGTTAAAAAACTATAACGTGCGACAGTGTAAATATTTAAAATACATCATTGACTACTCAAACATAATTTTACATTTTAAATTATCATTTTGTATTCGTTTACTCGCATCTACTAGGTATAAACGCATACGGCAGTGTAGTAGCTATTCGATGGCTAGACCCGCACGCATTCAAATATGAAAAACTTCCCTTCTACATGTCGGGCCCACTCTAAATTTTTTTTTATTCAAAGGTAACATAATAAACTTCAATTTTATGCTATTTTAAAAAAAAATAAAAAATACACATTGTTTAAAAAAATGCAAAATATTGCAAAATTTCAAAAAAAAATTGCAAATTTTTTTTTGTTGCAAAAACGGTATAGCCCATTGAAAAGTACGGAAAAAATCATTTAAGTTGGTTGAATTGAAATATTTAAAAAAGAGATGAACAGAAGTTATGAATTTTTAAATAAAAAGTGATTTCACCAAAAAGTAATAAATCGATAAATTTCAATAATCCATAATTCTTGAATGAACAATCCTAAAGCAAAAAAATTGTATGATATGATTCTTCGTTATAAGAACAACAAATAAGTAAAGTTTAAACAAAATCGGTGACAAATATTTTTTCACCTGGTACACTTGGCAAATTTTGCCCCATACAGCTTTCAAAAGCTATTAAATTGTTTTTTGTAAATTAATGTGTTAATTTTGAGGTGTCTTCTTACTTTTAAAAATGTCTCCGACTGATGTTGCCCTTTGTACTTTACTTCTTGTGACGTTTAAAACACTTGCCACGTAATACTGTGACCGTCCATCCTGGATTAAGTTAATGGCTCTGGCAACATCATTCGGAGACATATCCATTTTTTAAAGTAAGAAGACACCTCAAAATTTAAACATTAATTTGCAAAAAACAATTTGATAGCTTTTGAAAGCCGTGTATGACATGTCCAAGTATGGGATGATTCAACAAAACTATCACTGTCACTCTCCATAGCCTATGGATGGACCATAGCAACCTTAGTTCTTCATACAGGAAAAATATTGGAAATTGCAATGTTTTTTTTAAAAATCCATATTTTCCACAAAAATAAATATATCGAGGTGAACCAAAAACAAAACTGTTAAAAATAGATGTGACTTGATAATTAAAACTTAATTTAGAACGATATAAAGTTTTGCCACTCTACACCCCTAATAACACAAGTATATACTAGAAACATGCCAGAAACATATGGATGCGACAATAGAAACATCCCAGGAATGACCCTATTTTCCCACAGATATACCAGAAATGTTTCTGGCAATGACCATGTCGCCCTTTTTAACGTCCCTCGGCCATCCTTTTGGGATGTTTTGAGATCATCTTAGAATGTTGTAGGTATGTCTTTAAGACATTTTATATTTACTTTCAGAACATAACAGAAATGTTTCATACAAAACATTTATGTAATTTTTATAGGTTTTTTCCTTAAATAAAAAACATTAAATACTTTTATCATTTAATTAACATAAAACCATTAACATAACCGAAAATACGCATAAATAAAAATAAATATATAAAAATTTACAAAACTCTTCATCGATGAATCCGCAAAAACTCGTTTGAGACATTTTTGACAAAATCGATTGTTTTTGAATAATTAAGTACTCATATAATAATGCACATGATTGTAAAACCTCTTATCTCCCAAGATAATCTCAAGACCCTTAAAAACAAATTAATTTGTCCTATAGGTATATTTAAAAAAAGCCAGATATGAGAGCTTTTAATGTTTTTTTCGTCTCCTGTAAAACTACAGTTTTTTTCATATGATGTTTTTCGGATTCGACGAGTTATTACCTAAAACACCTTTAGAAATCTTGGATTGGCTAAAATTTTTTTGCCCTTTTTGAAAAAAGGCTTTTTCCCAATAAAGAAAAACTGTTGTGCGACCTAGTCTGAAATAAAATCATACAGGTTATTGCCACCAATACCCACAAAAAATAAAAAAGACGCCTCAGGCCACCCACACAAAACAATAAGTGTACAACTTAAAATTTAATTTAAGTCTTAAATTACTGTGATCACATTATAAAACGAGAAGAAAATTCTCGACACGTTCTCGATTTTCACGAAATGTCATTCTTGGCAATAAAAGCCGCGAACCTACAGAGATGCCGTTGGTTACAAAACAAAATTCCCCAGGTAACAATCAATTAAAAAATATCTAGTATGACGACATTGTTCGCGGTCAATTTAAAAATTACAAAGTTATTGATATTATAAGAATTTGGTGTTTTTGCTAAATTGATAGGTTATTTTTTTTTAATAAAGTGTGTTATGTGTTTTGATCATATACCTAAGGTATATGGTTTTGATATAAATTTATTTAATATTTGCATATACCTATAATGAGTTATGAGTTATAGGTATATGAATATTTGTAACAAGTTGGTTACAAAACAAAACAAAATTCCCCAGGTAAAAATCACTTAAAAAGTAACTAGTACGACGTCATTGTTCGCGGTCAATTTAAAAATTACAAAGTATAATAATTTGGTGTTTTGCTAAAAATTGATTGGTTATTTTTTTAATAGAGTGTGTTATGTGTTTTGATATAAATTTATTTTATATTTGTACCAATATCAGCTATTTAAAATGTTTATGCAACATCTTGGTGTTTTTGCTAAATTGATAGGTTATTTTTTTTAATAGTGTGTTATGTGTTTTGATATAAATTTATTTAATATTTGTAACAAGTTGGTTACAAAACAAAACAAAATTCCCCAGGTAACAATCACTTAAAAAGTAACTAGTATGACGTCATTGTTCGCGTTCAATTTAAAAATTACAAAGTATAATAATTTGGTGTTTTGCTAAAAATTGATTGGTTATTTTTTTAATAGTGTGCATAAACATTTTAAATAGCTGATATTGGTACAAATATAAAATAAATTTATATCAAAACACATAACACGTACGTGTTATGTGTTTTGATATAAATTTATTTTATATTTGTACCAATATCAGCTATTTAAAATGTTTATGCAACATCTTGGGGAAATCACACCAGAAATGTTACTGAGGAAACATCGCAGGGATATACGATTTAAGTCCGAAACATTGGGGCATAAATAGTACATAAATTGTATGTTTCTGGCATGTATTGTGTTATCTGGGACAGTGTCTTAAAGTTATGGTAAAAAACATAATTTTGTTTAAACCTGTATATTATAAACGTACGTGTATTTTTTAGTAATTTTTAAAACGTGAGCGATTCTCCATTAATGTATCTACAATATTCTTTAATATTCGTTTAAATCCGACATCAAATAAAAAAGTTATTTGCGATTGAAATTCATCGAAAATTTGTGTGGATCGATTATTTTGCCTGTGATCAGATATTCAAGTGAATCATGAAAACATAATCGAAGTTCAATCGTATTCGATCAGATTTCTAAGTGGACTTTTTCCTTCGTACAGATTCAGGTGCCGAAAATGTTCGGCCACCTCCGTTGCCTACGATATCATGCGCCGTCACATGACTAAGTTGCATGATACCCCCACCCCGTGGGAAGACATTAGGCGGCTGCCGCGTCACAAAAAACTCGAAGCCTGGATACAGTTGCTGCTGCGCGCGCAGGCAGATGAAATAATCCGCAAATGCGGCGCAGTACCTGCTGTAATTGACGATAACGAAAAGATTATTCGCGCGTGCAAGTTTTGCGATCTAAAGTTTTCAAGCGAAGGTCGTCTGGAAGAGCACCATTTGGTGCACTGGAGGAAAAAGCCGTTTAGGTGCGGCTTGTGTAAATTTGACGATGTAAGGCGCGAAAAAGTGGTCGAGCATTGGAAGAGAGAGCACACAGGCGAGTGTGCAGTCTCCATTAGAGCACCTCTGGTCGCGGTGGTTCTCGCGAGCAAAGACGAAAGCGATAAACAATCGCATAAAGAGGCTGAGAAAGAGCTCGACCTCAAAAAAATTAAAACCACCCTGCCAGTGAATCAGCTGGGTTTTAACGTGACTGCGGAACAGTTGGGCAACATTGTCGACCTAAATTGTTACGTGGAAGTGGAAAAATACGTCCCCGAAGAAATCTAAACATTTCCTGACACGTCGACGATTTTTAAACCTTGGACCATGCACCTACACTTTCTAAAAGTCTTAATGGTCTTTTTTGAAATTTATCCCCAATTGAGCTGTGATAAATTATTAGTTTTAAATTGATAATTTAGGTTTAAAAACTTGTTTGGTTTCAATGTTTTAAACGATTTTGTTGATCTAGTTTTAATATGTAAAACGTTTGAGTTACGTTTAATCTTTTCTACGTTTTTTAATAAAAATAATTTAAAATTATATTTCTTTTTTTACTTCACCTACCTACTGAAACTTAACAAACCAATAAAACATAACGGGTAAGTAAAAATTCACAGATTAGGGATTCTTAGAACGATCTGGCAAAATTACAATTTTAATCGCTCAATGAAAAGTTTGAAATATAGATAACTTTTCGATCTAGTAGGGACAAAATTGGATTCCGGGTATAAAAATATTGAGGAAAGTCGCCCAATTTCAGATACCTTTTTAAAATAATCAAAATTATTTATAAAATAATTTTTATCTCCAAGCGGTCTATAATTTAAACTTTATTGTTGTCAACATTCGATAAAGAAATACCTTGATATGGCCTAGGCCGATAAAAATTTTTATGAGGCAAGTAATTAGTTCGATTTTTTCTCGCTAGGGGTATTGTTTTGACAAACTAATTCTTTTCAATAGGTTTTCAGTGAAATTAAATGTTAAACACAGCTTAAACACTCCAAACTACCTATTTTTTAAATAAAAATCCAAACAAATTGAAATTAGATACCTACCTACCTATTTATTAAACAATTAATTGAATTCAATGTAATAGCAAAAATCCATTTCTACTTAAATCATGTTACTAGGTATTGTCAAACTATTACTGCTTCTAAAAGCAATAATAATTATTGTACATTTAATGCAATCTTTAGTTAATAAATAAATGATATTCAAAAAAGTGAGGTTAGGCCGCTTTGATGTTAAATTAAATTGACCTATAAAAAGTGCTTTGAAGATAAAATGTTGTATGTAGCACAAAAAGCCGGCTTCTTAACCTAATGACTAGGGATGGGATATTTATAGTACTAGGTACCCAACTTTTAATGTTTTTTTTACCTAAAATGCTGTTTTTTTTAACCTAAAATGCTTTTTTTTAGTACCTTTTTAGTTAACTATTTTTCAGTTTTTAGTACCTACCTATAGCTATAGGTACTAAAAACTGAAAAATAGTTAACTAAAAAGGTACTAAAAAAAAGCATTTTAGGTTAAAAAAACAGCATTTTAGGTAAAAAAAAACATTAAAAGTTCAAGTTTCGTTTATTTTTATAAAATAAGTAACGTAAAATATTTTTTTTATAAACTGACCAATAGTTAATTAAAGCTATAAGGAACTGGATAAAATATTGGCGCAAAATTTGAAAAGAAAACAAAAAATAAAATAAGTAAAAATACGTAAAAATAGGTAACAAACAGGTGAAAATAAACTAACAAATTAAAAAATAGGTAACAAAAGTATAAAAAGGTAGTTTAAAGCAAAAACCTCCAAAAAAGGTAAAAAAGGTGAAAAGAATTTAAAAAAATAGGTAACAAAAGTATAAAAAAGGTAGTTTAAGGCAAAAACCTCCAAAAAAGGTAAAAAAGGTGAAAACAAGTTAGGTTCATATAAAAGAAAATCTTTTAAAACACATTTTGGCATTATTGGTTTTCAAATAGTTACATCGGTTGAAAAAAGGTAAAATAACTAAAATCCCATCCCTACTAATAACATAAATAACTATTACTTCTTAACCTAATGACATAAATAACTATTAATGCTTTATCTATTCCCTAGTATACATGCAATGCATTGCAAAGAAACAAATTTTAATATCAAAACATTTTTATTACAAAAAATGTTTACAAAAAATGAGGTTTTTGTTGTAATTGCAATTTTTACAAATTTAAAATCGGGCTCTCAATTTCGGACACCCTATCCAAAATAAAAAAAAAACTTTTTTTAGTAACAACATATTTATTAGTCCATGCATAAGTCACATATATAAACTTTATATTCCTTAGGCGACTGTTGGTATTTGTTTAGTTCATAATTTTGGAAACCTAATTTCGGATAGAGGAACTTCCGAAATTAGGCAATTCCTCTATCCGAAATTAGGTTTCCAAAATTATGAACTAAACAAATACCAACAGTCGCCTAAGGAATATAAAGTTTATATATGTGACTTATGCATGGACTAATAAATATGTTGTTACTAAAAAAAGTTTTTTTTTTATTTTGGATAGGGTGTCCGAAATTGAGAGCCCGATTTTAAATTTGTAAAAATTGCAATTACAACAAAAACCTCATTTTTTGTAAACATTTTTTGTAATAAAAATGTTTTGATATTAAAATTTGTTAACTTTATACTTTTTGCGATAAGTTTTTTTAAATAAAATCATTGAAAAAATTTCCTAGTTTTGACAAATACAATGTCTTAAACAAACATTTACCTTGTCCAGGTAAAAAATACAAATTTTTACAACGAATATTTATAAAAAAAAATAAGGCTTAAACTATGACCAAAAAAACGTGGTTCCGATCACATACTTGTGGAAGTTTATCAGTGCCATCTAATGGAGAGTGATAAGTATCATCTAAATAACACTGGAAATGCTTGCTTGGGCTTTTTATATTGCATTCGAGTAAATTTCCGTTTAATGATTTGATTAGTTTCAAATATACACCACTATCCGAAATTAGGCGCCTACTTGAAATTAGGCGACTTTCCTCCAACTGTATTTTTGTTATGAGACAAATAAAATTACGATAAGGCCATCAAGAATAAACTTAAACTAAACGTACTTATTGTAAAATTGTAGGTGATTGCAATCATGCATTATTGCAATCACCTACAATTTTACAATAAGTACGTTTAGTTTAAGTTTATTCTTACCATGGTAACTTTATATGTTATTCCTAAGCAGCATTTTTTACGGTTAACCAAAACGGTTTTATAACGGTATAGATACGAAAAATTAACAAATTTGGGGAATAGCTTATTTCGTTATTTTACCTACATAATAACCTTTTTGATCTACTAAGAAAATAACGCAATAAAAACAATATATATAATACCACAAATTTACGTAAAAATAACGTTATAATTACTAACTCTTTCTAAAACATTGACATTCGTAATTTCTTTATTTTTTAATTTATATTTTTCAAAATGGTAGGTACTTACTATAATATATATATTATATAGTAAGCTCACTTAGGTACTATTGCTAACAAAAAAAACTCATACAGCTTAAGAATCTAGTGTTCCTGATTTTCTATCATTTCGTTGGAGTAATTATGGCTTTTAACATGATACGTCACATTTGAAAGGTCTAAAATTAAATACAAAGTTAGGTTGAAGTTTAAAAAAAAATAATGTTTCGTCATCCCTCTGTTTTTGTCAATTACTGCCCGCAAACGGCAAAGCATGGAAGTCGCCGTCTTGCTTTATCTCGTTCCAAATGGCTTTAATGGCTTGCCAGAGTTCGTCTGCATTGTTTGGTTGAAAATGTTGTTAAAAAAGTCATAATGGATATGACAAAGCTCGATGTCAGCTTGACATTGACGTAAAAGTTTTATTCACACAGCCACAATATAGCTGTATGAGTTTTTTTGTTAGCGATAGTACCTACTTTTAATAACTAAAACTTTCCTTATTTTAGAAAAATATTTATGAAAAAATATAATATAAATGTTTAGATAAATAATGGATGCCATCTTAAAAAACTCATTGTGGCGACCTGAAAAAAAAATTTCCTTTATTTTTAACTTTAAGCTTATAGGTTCATTCCAACCAGCAGTAATATTACCGTAATATTATCGTCCGTAACAGCGTTAATGCGACTGCGCGAACAAAAATAGTAAAATTATTTTGAATAATGTATAAACTGGTTGGAACCTTTTTTGAACTGGTAGTACTCACAATCAGAAGAAAAAGAAAATAACCCAAAACCCACAATTGTATTGTGCTAAAAGCTAAGTAAAGCGCATATAGGTATATCTATTTCAATAAAGTAATAAATATGGCAGGTTTTTTAAATAATTACTTGTATGATTCTTCGGATGACGAGGATTTAGATTTTATTGGGGACATTGCTACTAGAAATAAATATAACCCAGGTTTGTTGAGTTTATAAATATCCCTAATATACCTAAAAGTATATTTTAATAACATCACACATTGATAATAAATTCTTCCATTCCTGCTCAAAAATGACAAAAATTAGATGTATTAACATTAAAAATTAATAAAATCACCTTGTATAGCAGTCATTTTTAAATAATATGTCCACTTTAACAGAAAACAAACTTACAATATTACAAACGTTAATAAATAAACAAAAAGATGAGGTTATGTGCCCCTTCTACGCATGCGTCTAATTTTATTATCAACAGTTCTTGCTCTCGAGCAAGAATCGTTTGAACCGTAATTTAACTGTTCGTAACTCTGGTTGGAACGGCGAACTGACAGTAATTGCCAGTTCTAAACTAGTAATTTTAGTTGGTTGGAACGACATTTTACAAACGCGCATGTGTATCAGTAATATTACTGGAAATTACTCCTGGTTGGAATGAACCTTATTTTTCCTTGTTTAGTCAATATTAATAGTATTTATTACCAGGAATTATTTACGGTTATAAAGTGGTCTTAATATCGTAAAATTATGATTAACATTTACCATTAAGTAAAAATTCTGACGTTAATATTACCGTTAAATTTTCCTTTAGGTGAAATTCACTATAAGCATTGAGAAGTTACTCGAGTAATTGATCAATGCTTATAAGTAATTTTCTTTCGTAAAAATTACGTCCCTCATAATACTTTAAACTGTTGAAACTAAAGTGTTATCAAAATAGGTAAAAATAACATAAATAAAACTTGGCACTACGATTTTCGTATTGTTCATCTTTTACGGGAGGAAGGAAGGAAGGCAATCTATAAATCAAGCTTTATAATTGAATTATTTATAGTGTCTAAAATGACAATTCAAAAAAATCAATTAAACTGGGTAAAACGTTTAAAAATTCAAAAAAATAAAATACTTTAAAATAAATATAGCATTGTTATTTGGTAAATTGGATTAATTTTCATTTAAACAAATTAAATAGTAAAATAATTTGTGTCTAAAATAACTAAGAAAGCTACATGGCGATT
Source organism: Brassicogethes aeneus (assembly GCA_921294245.1). Classification (NCBI taxonomy): domain Eukaryota; kingdom Metazoa; phylum Arthropoda; class Insecta; order Coleoptera; family Nitidulidae; genus Brassicogethes; species Brassicogethes aeneus. The sequence continues at coordinate 2,406,953 of OV121132.1, read as the reverse complement.
TTACAAGGTCAATGTTTAGTTGTGACGTTGCCGGATTTCTTTTTTATCAAACAAGATTTATTTTAAAGAGGAATTAATTCGGTTAAAGAGTACGCTTTGCACAAAACTAAATATATATCTGAGCATTCTAATATAATAACTTCATTTATTACATACATTCTGGGGTTAGAACCAGTGATGTATATATTTGTATGCCTATAGGCAACGCTGCATACTGCGTTTGAAAATTTTGCAGTCGACCAAGTAAATTTTGTCCGATTTTGGATTATTTATGTCAGATAATTTGTTGGTTGGCAGTTTTCTGCCCATATTTTGAAAAATTTGTGTTCTGTCACAATATGCTGAACTATTTCGAGTTTATCGAAGGTGTTGAGTTTTAAGTGAATTTTGCACAAATATAATAATATACCAGAAGAAAATAGCAAAAATGGTGGGTGTTGAGTTATTTTGAAGGTTATGTTTTCACGAAAATGATTTTTTCTAGTCTTATCAGGACGATGAAGAAGGAGGAGGTTTTGATGGACACCCGAGTAGTTTTCCAAAGGACTTCGGCTACGGAGTGTTCGAGGAGGGTCATGAAATCACTTTATCGGCAGGAGATCAAAAACCGAGAATCCTACTTATGGGTTTACGTAGGTCAGGAAAATCGTCAATACAAAAAGTAGTTTTCCACAAAATGTCCCCGAATGAAACCCTATTCCTTGAAAGTACAAATAAAATCGTCAAAGACGACATAAATAACTCGAGTTTTGTGCAGTTTCAAATCTGGGATTTTCCCGGTCAAATAGATTTCTTCGACCCCACTTTCGATGCAGATTTAATATTTGGCGGGTGTGGGGCTTTGATTTTCGTCATCGATGCCCAGGACGATTACATGGAAGCTTTGAATAAACTTAATTTAACCGTTACTAAAGCATTTAAGGTGAATCCAAATATCAAGTTTGAGGTATTCATACATAAGGTTGATGGATTGGGGGACGATTTTAAAATGGAATCGCAAAGGGATATTCACCAGAGAGCCACTGATGACCTAACAGATTCAAGTAAGTTTAATTATTAAACAACATGTTTTTGTGTACTTATTGTTATGAGTGGTTTCTTAGGAATGTAATATAGATAAAACATTGTTTAAAAAATATTTTGCATGAGTCAAAAGCTAAATTTTAAACATCCCATTTACCTAGTAAATTTTTAAAAAAGTAATGGATATTTGAAAAAAAGCATTTTTTTTAAGACTTTATTAACTTTTGATTGAGTGAATTTAGCCAAAAATATTTAAAGGCTTTTTTGTAAAGCATTTGATTTCCCATAAGAATATTTATCGGTTTTTTTCTGGGACTGATTTTACCTGAATTACAAAATTCCAAAGTAAAAAGATCAATATGTAAAACAATACCAATTTTTAAGGCATGATTTTAAGGAAACGGTTCATCTGACGGAAAATTTCATTTTAAACTTTTTTGTAGAGCATTTAATTTTCTTCAAAAAATATTTCTGAGTCAATTTTGTTAAACTCAATAGTTTGGGAGTTCTGGGACAAAAACTTGCTGAGGAAAAAAAAATCAAAAATTGCGATGATAGACCTCTTAATATTAATATTATGGACTCAAACTTTCACAATAATTTTTTTTTGTCCCCCCAAACAATATTTTCGATATACTTAAAAAAAATAGTTGATTTTTTTGGCCCAGTCTAATATTTATGTCAAAATTACATGGGCTGAAGTTAGCTTCTTCTTCTTCTTCATAAGTCTGAATACAGACTATTTTCATGGGTAATGGCCTTTAGCTTTCTTAAAAGCTATTAGCCATCTCATTATATTTAAAAAAAGATCAACTCATCCCTTGAATCATTTTTTTTATATTTTCTTATTGAATATAGTTTCCTTCAATACTAATTTCTCTTTTTTTATCATTGTAACTTATTTTCTTTTTTAATTCGATTTTAAAAATAAAAATAAATAGTCATTTATTAGCATAAGCTATTTTACAAAAATACAAATAATTATATATTGTATATAAACAAATAACATAGTTAAAATATCACAATACAAAGTTTTGTTTAACAACCAGTTTTCTAAATATTTCAACCCTATCACAGCTTTTTAATTCATATGGGAGGCTATTAAATAATACAAAACCATTAACAAAAACATTTTTTGTTTGCACCCTATTCCCTACATAAAAATCATTAATATTAGTATTGTAATTATGGACACTTTGTTATTTAGATATGCAGGAAGAATTCCAGCCTTGACTTTAAATATAAATAATAATGTTTTAAAAACCACACACTCAAAATACTTAATATATCAAGTATCATTTTGATTGGAGTATACCTGTTACATTTTAAATTAATTCTTAATGCTTTATTTTGAAGTTTTTGTAGTTTTTGCATTTCATTATTATTTATACAGAACAACACAGTTGAACAATAATCAAAATGTGGAGCTATACAACAATAATTTCACTTGCAATGATAGATTTTTCCCCATTCTACCAAGGAAATATACTTTTTTTGAAATTTTATTTAACAAATACTTAATATGATTTTTAAAATTCAAATTTGAATAAAAACAACACCCAGATACTTTATTTTATCCACTTTTTCAACTTTTGTATTATTAATAAATATGTTTACATTATCAAAATCTATATTAACAGTTTTATGACTAGATGATATACACATACATATATTTGTTTTTTTTTTAGATTTAGACACATATTATTTATAAATATTTTCTTATTCCAAATTTAAAATATTATCACCACTAACATAAATCATAGTATCATCTGCAAACATAGTAATAACACAATCTTTGGCATACTTTGGCATATCATTTATATTCAATAAAAATAATAGAGGTCCCAAAACAGTACCCTGAGGTACTCCATAATGGTTTTCAATTTTATGTAAGATTACCTACATTATTAATTTTAACAATTTGAGATGTATTGGTTAGATATGAACCAAACCATTTTATTTTTCCTTATTTTTTTCTTAATTCATTTATTCACCATCTTTGCACATACAGTTTGTTACAATAAACTTGAAATATTATTCTATTCTTAAAAAATCAACTTTTTTTCAGCACTTGTTCTTTCATTAAATTTGTATATACAGGGTGTTAATTAATGTAATATTTTAAAATACTGAATACCTTTTGACATAAGGTGTAATGGAAAAATATAATAAAGCTATAATACCCTTCTGTATTTATTTACTCATCCAGCTATTAGCTTAAGCAATGATTAGAAAATTTAGTACTTATTTTAAAAACTTCATAACCACAAAATTATTTTTTTCATCATTTTTTTCTTTTTGTTTACTCAGATGAAATTAGGTCAAGTTCACAGGTTAAATTTTAAACATTCAATTTGTGTAAATTAATTTCAAAAGCCTTAGTTATAATATTTACAATTTGGGCACATAACCTAAAATTTGAAAGAATGTAGATTCTATTATTAAACTTGCCAGATTTTGTTTGAATTTAACTTCATTACAAAAACGACATAATCAACAATTAATAAAAATGCCAAATTAACAATTTGCATTGTTGATTTTGTCATTTTTGTAAGTAAGCTTAATTTAAACAAAATCTGGCAACTTTTTTGACAAAATCTGGAAACGCTGGTTGTTACCAACCATAACATAATAAATTAAATTAGGCAACCAGATTAGCCTAAAGTTCCTTTAAATTTTTAATTAAAAAATACAGTTTCAGAATAATTGTACCACTAAATTGTATTAATCTTAAATTAAAATAAATAATTATAATTGGTAGGTACTTAGTTATAAAATTCCATGCAATTATTTTTGTCTTGTTTTAGGCAATGACCAAATACATTTAAGCTTTCACCTAACATCTATCTACGATCATTCTATATTTGAAGCATTCTCGAAAGTTGTGCAAAAACTAATACCTCAGTTGCCAGCACTGGAAAATTTGCTTAATATTTTAAATACAGTAAGTAAATGCAATAACATTTGTGCATTTACCATAAAAATGTAATTATTGTAGAACTCAGCAATAGAAAAATCATTTTTGTTTGATGTGGTGTCAAAAATTTACATCGCCACCGATTCCACACCAGTGGATATGCAAAGTTATGAATTATGTTGTGATATGATTGATGTCGTGATTGATGTTTCCTGGATTTATGGGTAACACTAATAATTACCTATAATTTTTATTGTTCACGCTAAAGAAGTATCGCTAGTAGCGCCACCACTCGGCTGTTATCATCGTAACAAAAGTACAACTTTTGATAATCAGCTGTCAAACGCGTGTGTTACAAACGAGTGTTTTAAGAATAAACCCGGAAAATGTTAAAAAAACATCGAAATAAAACCGTGGCTCGATTTGTTGTGTTGTTGGGTGTATTTCAAGAGGAAATCCTGGGTTGAGTTTTCCATTAAACAGTATTAATCCGAATGAATAAATAAATTTCATACAATCCCTGTAAATATAAATTGTATCTATTAGATAAAATAAATACAAATTTTAGTAGTGATTAACGTGAAAAGTGTAAACATTTCAATTCAGTAATAATCAAACGAATAAGTCGTATAAATTTAAACAGCATTTAGCATTATTAAAAGCGTTGATTAAGAAAGTCTTCACTCAACGGTAAAATACCATTATATTATGTATTATATATAATATTATGTTGCCATGAATTCGTAGGTATATTTTGTTGTTTAAAATGCAGTTGTCGGCGTTTTTTAGAGAACTCAATTATAAAAATGGTTGATTTTAAGGTTATGTTTGTGCAACAATTATTTTTTACTAATTTCTTAAAAATGTCCAAACTTAAATATAAATTATATTAGGTAAAGTTATTATTAGTTAATTCTGCACCAACAAATGTACTTACCGAATTGGATCCTTTGGTAAAACATGAAAACGCAACGATTTAGTTCTTGAATTTTATTTACAATTAAAAACAAAATATTCCACCATGGTCCCTTAGATAAAATTCACACACTAACGTAACTATATAAGCATTTAAGCGTTGAGTTTCTTAATCAATGATATAAGGAATAATCAATCGAAATCGAGTACTAAACCGGTTTTTTAGTTTTTTCCTTGCAACGTAAAACACAAATAACGTGCGCGATTTAGCTGTGCAATTGAACAAAATTTGTTTACCTATTTATTTAAAAATGATGTACAGTTTGTATGCTTTAAATGTATTGTTGACAATTCTTAAATTCACGCAATGCTTTTGAAGTCCACCAGATGGCGCGCGCGCTGCGAAAACCCGATACTTCTTTTGCGTATGCTTGAAAAATAATTTAGTTTCTTAAAATGTTTTTTTTAGTGTACGAGAAGAACAAGATGCCGCAGCTTTTGATGAACAAAGTTCCAGTCTTATAAAACTGAATAATGGTACTGTTCTATACCTAAGAGAAGTTAATAAGTTTTTAGCCCTAGTCTGTATATTAAGAGAGGATAATTTTGAGCACAAAGGTAATGTATCTATCTTTTTTTTCATTGTTAAAAAAAATTCATATTAAAGGTTTTTTTTTCAAGTTTAGTTCCATTTACCTAATTTTTTTTGTTTGAAGTCCAGTTCATAGACTAAAATTTAGCCACTAAATCATTTGGTCTTGTCTCGCAAGAGTGTTTGAATGTCTTTATTTTGTCCTGGAAAATAATAGTCCAGGTAATTTTAAAATAAGTCAAATTTGTTTCCAGAGTATGCTCATCCTTCCTGTTGAGTAGCAAAAAACCCAGTAATGTTAAGTTTCCCCAATGGCAGTAATGCAAAGAAGTAAAATATTCCTTAGTAAATAAACTATTATTTGATTAAAAATAATTGATAAAAAACGTGTATTTACAATCTACATGGAAACTTTGTTTATAACAGAGAACCCCTCATTATTTCTGGAAACTTTCCAATAGTGTGGAATGCTTTGAACTCTAGTCAGGGTATTTAAAAACTCTTCATCATGTGTAATAATCAACAATTGAAAGTTCTTTTCATCTTTCCTGGAATCAATTAAACCGACCAGAGCATCACTTAAACTTAAAATGTTTTGTCTGTCCAAATTGGTGGTGGGTTCATCGAGAGCCAAGATACCGCAATGCGTTGAGAATGTTTCGGCCAAGGCCATCCTGATGACCAAAGAAGCCAGCACCCGTTGGCCAGCACTGCACCGGGTCCTCATGTCGATTTCCACGCCCTTCTTCACCTGCACCACCTTGTACTGATAGCTCCTTTTTTTCTCGGTACCAATATCATTTTCCGTTTTTATTTCACTGTGATCTATATCATTTCCGCGATATATGGCCCGCCACAGCTCTCTTATCGCCTTGTTAATATGCGCCATTCTATCTTTGTGAAAACGAAGTATCGACTTTTCCAGAACTATTGCGAACTTCTGCAAAACGCAATTTAGATTCTTTTCAATGTGATATTCGAATAATTTTCTTTTATATTCTTTGTAAGCATTTTTATTTGTTGGCTTTTCTTGTTCATTCTTATAACCTTCAACGTGTTTTGCTATAGCGTCTTTTTCCCCTTTTATGTTATTTATTTCTTGTAATATTTTTTCTTCTTCATTCAAAAGATTGCTTTTTTCTTCTTTGTAATTGTGGTGCCCAATTTGGATTTTTTGTTTATCAATTTGAAACTCCAATTCTTTCTCCTGAACCTGTTTTTCTCTTAACAAAATATTATCCTGCAATGCTCTGTAGGTAATTTTCCGTTTGGCCAAATCCTTTATTGTATTTGTTTCATTGGTTGATAATTCATTTTTTTTTCATTTAACTCTTGCTCTTCAACTTGTAATCTGTCTAATTTCTCGTTCTCCTTTTTTAATCGGTCCTCATTATTTCTTAAACAATAATTATCTATTTCATCTTGAAGTTTCTCGAGGTCTTCGATTTTTTGTTTACTTTGGTTCACTTTGTCGTTTTCCTCTTTTGCAATCTGTTTATTATTTCTTACTGTTGCCTCTTTCTCACAATAGGCAGCGTCATATTCGCCCTTTAGTTTTTTTTCTCTTGCTTCCAACTCCTCTATACAAATGTTAGCGTTATTTAGATTTGTTTCATTTTCAGCTTTTTTTTCTTCAAGGTGTCGACCTTCTTGAAGGTCTTGTTGCAAAATCATTTGCTCTTCCATGTTTTTTTTCTTTCTTCTTAGTTAATTCTTAGCATCGATTTTTGTACTCGCCTAATTTTTTTTTATTCATCTCACAAGAGTGATTGAAAGTCTTTATTTTGTCCTGGATTTCCGAAATTTTGGTTTCGGTTGTCAAAATTTTTAATAATTAAAAAAACTTCACTTTATTATTAATATACATTTTGCTCAAAAGTTCATATTGAAAAAATACTACATTTTTTAAGATTGATGTTATTTATTGACAGAATATGCTTTTCCAGTTTCATGTTTCATGTTTTTTTTTTCAAATCTGAAAAAACCCGTTATTTTACATCTCTAGGTTTAAGGTTATCTTCAGATACTACCTTTGACCACACATACAATAAAAAACGAATTTTTTTATATTAATATTTTCAGGTATAATAGACTACAACTTCTTGTGCTTTAGAGAAGCAATTCAGCAGGTCTTTGAATTGAGAAATAAAAATTTAACCCCAACAACTAACTCAGTTGGTAGTCCTGTTGTCAATGGCAATGGTTCTATTGGTGATGGGCAGTTAAGCCCAACACTTACTGATGAACAAAATTAATTCAAAAAAATATAACATTAATATTGCATAGCATTGCCTCCCCCCTAGTTATTTAAATTATTTTGCTTTTTTTATTTGTCCCAGGATTTTACATATTTATACTGTAAATACAATAAATTATTTTATAAATACCTAAATTCAGTAAGTTTTAATTTTGTATATGTGGCTCACCTATAAATTTGTAAAATACTTTATTTTTTAACATTTTTTCCTTTATTTATCTTTTTGTAAATAAATATTTAAATAATATTGCTTTTTTATTTCATCAGCGGACAAGAAAAAATTCTGGTGTTTTTAGGTGTTCTGAAGTTTTTTTTATTAAAACGTACTTTATATTATATATTACAGGGTGTCATGTAATTAATATAATTTTTTAAAATTTTTTGAAAAATTTACCACGCAAAATTTCCAATTTTTACGTTTAAAATGCCAGTAGTACGACGCGGAAAAAAGGTCTTTTCGAAAAAAATGGATTTTAAAAGTTATGAACAAATAAAATAAAGCATTTATTCATAATTAACATAAAAATCCTTCTTTTATTTAAATTTAAATTAGAACATAGATTAGAGAAAAACCACTATAACTATAACCAAATGTTACATACGTTATGTGAGTTGCCTATACACAAAATATTTCTCCAGAAATCTCAATACCTACCGTAGGTACTCGCAAAGTTGGGGTAAGCTTTTCTCTTCTTAAACCAGGTTCAGTTTAATATTTGAATATTACCATGTTAATTTTTTTAACAGTTTGGGAAATACAAGTCTGTTTATGCAAAATATCTCTTTATTAACAATGTATATGAAAACAACATTGGTAAATATCTGTAACTATTTCACGAATGTGACAAACAACAGTTTTTAGTAATCTTCTTTTTAATTATTGAAAATATCAACAGTTTACAAATATAAAAATTCAAATAATGCAATTATCATTTTAATACACTTAAATATAGGCAAGATGTGATAATCTGACATTGAAAGTTTACATCCACACACTACAGAAGCTTAAAATCTTTTTTATTTGTTTTTATACTTTGATGTTAATGAAATATCGAAGTTAAAAAACTTCTATCACAAATGAGAAGCAATTCCTTTTTTAATATGCATTAAATTGAGAATACATTATATATTAATGTTCAATAAATTCAATACTTCAGTAAGAATTAAACTTCAATACATAACATAATTATATTCAGTACAAAAACTTGGCATACCCAAAACAAAATTCCTAGTAGTAACTATATAAAAAAATAAAATTCAATGATGTTAATGTCAAAGCAAAAACCCATAATATTAAAAAAAATTGTGTCACAATCTTGAAAAAATTTTAAAGCCACATTTATAATACATAAACTTTATACAATAGAATCTGAATGGGTTGCACATCATACAATGTCTTTAAGGTTCATCAGGTAGGTAACAATAAATGGAATTATTTTTCGAAAAACAGTACTTTCAGAATAGATGTTTTAGTTTCATTTATTTTAATGCTATTTAGACGTTGAAAACACGTAAAGGCGTATCTAGTTTTTAAGAAATTTTCAGGAGAGCGATTAAAAAATATTACTTATACTATTTAAAACATTTAAAAAACGCCTTTTTTCACTTCCATTGGATACTATTAACAACGGGAATAATGAGCTCATTATTCACGCTGTAATAGGCCGATTTCATTATTCACTGTGATTTGGACCAATCGGTTTTTTTATATATACGGGGGGACGATATAAATTGAGAGAAAGTGAGGTTAATTATAAATGCTTAACTGGAGTAGATAAAGCATAGTATTACACTCAAAATATTAATAAATATATTGATTAAAAGTAAGAGGGGTTTTTTAAATGTTTAAAACAATATAGTTAATTTTCTTTAAATTGGTAGGTAGTTATTTTTATTCCACCCTGTATATTCTGCCGTAAATAACCAATTTTATGAGAGCTTTTAATGTTAAACATAAAAAATCAAACTCATTTTTTTTTAATTTCGTCCTTTTTATGCAGTATAACGTAATTTATAATACAGTATGTCCTTAATAGGGTTGTATTAGAATTTTTTATGCAACCAGGGGCTTAAGAGCTTTTTGTCAAAGAATATATTTTTTCCATGATTGTCGAAATATTCGTTAATGACTTCTAAATTTTTAAAGAGCAACAAATGTTTAAAAATTTTACCATGTTAATTTTTTTAAATGTTTGGGAAATAAAAGTCTGTTTATGCAAAATATCTCTTTATTAACAATGTATATGAAAACAACATTGGTAAATATCTGTAACTATTTCACGAATGTGACAAACAACAGTTTTTAGTAATCTTTTTTTAATTATTGAAAATATCAACAGTTTACAAATATAAAAATTCAAATAATGCAATTATCATTTTAATACACTTAAATATAGGCAAGATGTGATAATCTGACATTGAAAGTTTACATCCACACACTACAGAAGCTTAAAATCTTTTTTATTTGTTTTTATACTTTTAGATTTGACGTTAATGAAATATCGAAGTTAAAAAACTTCTATCACAAATGAGAAGCAATTCCTTTTTTAATATGCATTAAATTGAGAATACATTATATATTAATCTTCAATAAATTCAATACTTCATTCAGTAAGAATTAAACTTCAATACAAAGTTAAGATAACATAATTATATTCAGTACAAAAACTTGGCATACCCAAAACAAAATTCCTAGTAGTAACTATATAAAAAAATAAAATTCAACGATGTTAATGTCAAAGCAAAAACCCATAATATTAAAAAAAAATTGTGTCACAATCTTGAAAAAATTTTAAAGCCACATTTATAATACATAAACTTTATACAATAGAATCTGAATGGGTTGCATATCATACAATGTCTTTAAGGTTCATCAGGTAGGTAACAATAAATGGAATTATTTTTCGAAAAACAGTATTTTCAGAATAGATGTTTTAGTTTAATTTATTTTAATGCTATTTAGACGATGAAAACACGTAAAGGCGTATCTAGTTTTTAAGAAATTTTCAGGAGAGCGATTAAAAAAATGTTACTTATACTATTTAAAACATTAAAAAAACGCCTTTTTTCACTTCCATTGGATACTATTAACAACGGGAATAATAAGCTCATTATTCACGCTGTAATAGGCCGATTTCATTATTCACTGTGATTTGGACCAATCGGTTTTTTTTATATATACGGGGGGACGATATAAATTGAGAGAAAGTGAGGTTAATTATAAATGCTTAATTGGAGTAGAAAAAGCATAGTATTACACTCAAAATAATAATAAATATATTGATTAAAAGTAAGAGGGGTTTTTTAAATGTTTAAAATAATATAGTTAATTTTCTTTAAACTGGCAGTTATTTTTATTCCACCTTGTATAATCTGCCGTAAATAACCAACTTGATGAGAGCTTTAATGTTAAACATAAAAAATCAAACTTATTTTTTTTAAATTTCGTCCTATTTAGGCAGTATAACGTAATTTATCATGCAGTATCTTTAATAGGGTTGTATTAGTTTTTAAACTGATGAAAAAAAATCCCTAAAAAAATTTGAGCTTCCCTATGAAATTAATAAAAAAACTTTTCCTCTCTTCAAGTATTAACTATAACGGAAATTTTAAAATATAAAAAATTTTGGAAAATTTAAAAAATTTATAGATTTTGAAAAATTTAGGAATTTTCAAAATTTATAAATTTTCAATACCTATTTATTGATTATACATAAAATACAAACGCTTTTTTTACGAATTTTTTCCATGATTCTCGAAATTTTCTGAGAAATGTAAAATGATTTTTTCTTCTTTGTTTTATCAACAAAATTTCTTTGTTTAGGATTTGTATCACAAATTTATTATAAAAATCTCAAAATTACACGCAAAAATTAAATTTAAATGTTTCCCTTAATTTTTATAGAAAGCAAAGTCGAAAATTTTAAGAAACACCCCTTTGATTTTTTTATGTTTAACAAAAGATTATCCCATGTTCGTTTTTCCTATTTTAGTAGTGTTTGTGTTTAAATTCGACAAATACAATGTAAACATTTGTATGGAATGCGATAAACTCACACAAGGTAAAAAGTGTACATTAAAACACGTGCATATTTTCGTTTTGGTTAAGTTCGGTAAAAATGAATAGGTTTATTTTGCCTAGTTACATATAAAAATACAAAACTGTGCTTATGAAGCGAACAATTTTTTTCTTGTAATTCTAAAATGATATAACTCTGAATTTTGATATTTTATACAATATTGGCACAATTTCGACTGAATGCAAAATTAAAATAAATAAATTATCCTTATATATACATATATCAATCAGATCTAGTTTTCTGTTTATAAAAGTAGTCTTATCCCTTTTACTTTATGTCCAACTATACTTTAAAACAGTAATAAAATATTTATATAAAAAATTAATAAGAGTTTTTGAGAAACAGAGATTCCGTTTCGGATAACTTTGTTGTATATATATTTACATAAATATATCGTCTTTAATATGATACCAAAACCGTAAAACTTACATTTAAAGGGTGGACCACACAAACTTCACACACCCTGTATATCCGACTGGTTCTCGACATACTCCTTTGGTATGATATTGAAGACATTTAAAGAGCAAAATTTAGTCAGATAAGGCGCTACACAATATTCTTTTATCACAAATATATACGTTGCGAGTGAAAATTAACGCATAACGAGTAAAAAAAGTTCAACTCTAAACTGCCTTTATTATTATAAAAGATTTTTTTGTTAGTATACCCTGAAAATGTGGTACAAATCAAATGAAAAGTAAGGAGAATACAGCGCTTCAAATGACCAAAATTTTTACCGACTTTGAAGCGCTGTATCTTCGTTACTGTTCGTTTGATTTGTACAAAATTTTCAGGGTATACAAACAAGAATACGAAGTACTTTCATACAAAATTTCATGAAGATTGGTGGAGGCGTTTTGGAGTTGTAATATTTTTACTTATTGTGCGTTAATTTTGACGAAATAAATTTCATAGAGTTCTTTCAAACGCAAAACAACGCACTGCACTAACTGGCCCGGCTTTTCGAGTGAAACCTACGAGGCCAAGGCAACGGCCAATCAAATTGCCGGGGCAAAGGCCCCCCCACATTTTTTTCAAAGTACATAAACGCACAGAACCACCACTCGCGTCCTATGTGGTTGTTGGGCGAGTATTGCTGGAAAAAAAACATCGGTTAAATATTTAATATTGTTGTTTTGAGCACCTACTTCAATTAAAATTTAAAAAATAAATAAATAAATTTAAAAAATAAAACCAAGTATTTTATTCAAAAAATCTCCTAATTACGTAACTAGGCTATTGACAACGTTTTCTATGGTTGCCAGTGTGTTTAGTTTAAGATTCTTACGATAGATGGCGCCACGTTATAATATTTTAGTTTTAAAACCACTTGATCTATAATTTTAGTTGAGAAGAAGAAGAAGAATTGATTTTTTGACGTTTCTTTTTTTCGGGTTATGTTTTTTTTAAATTTAGATTATTGAAAATCAATGTTATTGTTATGTTATTTGTAATTGATATTAGATAAGTGATTTATTAATAACGGACTCCAAAGCAGAGGAATCTTGTGGAATGGTTGGTTACATTGAACATTGGAGCTTTTAAACAAATAAAGTAAGTACCTATAATTATAATCATATTTTGTCGTAAATGCATTTCATTAGTATAATGCCTAGTTCTTTATTTTTTTTTTAGATATATCTTGGACTCTAAAATATCAAACAGTAATATGATACCTCGTAATAAGGAAGATAGGTACTTAATGAATTTGGTGACCATCTTTCACTCAACTGACAGTGACAGTATTTGTACATAACCTCTTCGGGTATTTTCTGACATAACCGAATGAAATCATTAACAAGACAACTTGACAACAGGGTAATTTTCAACCAATAGAAATCTTAGAATGTTGGTCACATGGCGAGGTTTGTGACGTCATAAAAATTTATATTTTTTGTAAATATCTCGAAAACGGTAAACTCAATTGAAATTCTGATTTCACAGAAATGTTTAATATTACAAAACGCCTTGAATAAAACCATAAAAAGTATAGGTCAGAAAAAATTTAACTACCCCATTAATTGAGAAAAAGTGAAAAACATTGAAACTGGAATGAGGAAATTTCCAAACTAATTATTATTATTTAGGTACTTACTTTTAAGCTAGCATTGTTGGCTAGAGTATGATAGGTCCAGAATATCCTTGTTGTAATGTAATAAGCTATTATTACATCGACACTGTAATGTCCATGGGACAATTCCAACATTATCACACCTATGACACCCAACAACCAGTAGATCCAATGGGCTAGATACCATTTTTTCGGAGTATCTAAAAAAAACGTTTTTTTTTGCAAAAATATCGCTTACCATGCATCAAATGTTTTTTATCAATATAATGTTATATTTTTAGTAAATAAATTTGAAAAAAAAAATATATTTGTTACTATCCGCTAAAGAACTATCGGGTTTTGGCAACGCGCACGCCATCTGGTGGACTTCAAAAGCATTGCGTGAATTTAAGAATTGTCAACAATACATTTAAAGCATACGAACTGTACATCATTTTTAAATAAATAGGTAGTTTTTTCACAAAAGAGTCTTACTCGAAAAATTTTGATCAATTGCACAGCTAAATCGCGCACGTTATTTGTGTTTTACGTTGCAAGGAAAAAACTAAAAAACTGGTTTAGTACTCGATTTCGATTGATTATTCTTTATATCATTGATTAAGAAACTCAACGCTTAAATGCTTATTTAGTTACGTTAGTGTGTGTATTTTATCTAAGGGATCATGGTGAATTATTGTGCTTTTAATTGTAAATAAAATTCAAGAACTAAATCGTTGCATTTTCATGTTTTGCCAAAGGATCCAATTCGGTAAGTAAATTTGTTGGTGTAGAATTAACTAATGAGAACTTTACCTAATATAATTTATATTTAAGTTTGGACATTTTTAAGAAATTAGTAAAAAATATTTTTTTCACAAACATAACCTTAAAAACAACCATTTTTATTTTTGAGTTCTCTAAAAAACGCCGACAACTGCATTTTAAACAAAAATATACCTACGAATTCATGGCAACATAATATTATATATAATACATAATGTAATGGTATTTTACCGTTGAGTGGAGACTTTCTTAATCATCGCTTTTAATAATGCTAAATGCTGTTTAAATTTAGACGACTTATTTGTTTGACGATTATTACTGAATTGAAATGTTTTCACTTTTCACGTTAATCATTTCTAAAAATGTTTATTTATTGTATCTAATAAATACAATTTATATTTACAGGGACTGTATGAAATTTATTTCTTCATTCGGATTAACACTGTTTATTGGAAAACCGATAAAAACTCAACCCAGGATTTCCTCTCGAAATACACCCAACAACACAACAAATATTTTTTAACATTTTCCGGCTTTATTCTCAAAATCACTAGTTTGTATCATACAGCTGATTATCAAAAGTTGTACGATGATAACAGCCGAGTGGTGGCGCTACTAGCGATACTTCTTTAGCGCATTGTGGACTTTAAAACTCATTTTTGGTACGATCGAGGGATGAAAAAATAACAGGTTAGAAAAAAACTAAAAATCGCTTGTACTCACATTCCGCGACGATGAGATAGCTGAAGGTCAGTATGACCGTGTGCCCGCTGTAGATGAAATCGCCGCAGTAGGTGTGCTGTCCGTTGACGGACAGTCCGAATCCGGACATGAGCTTGACTACGCGCTTGGCGATTATCAACGGCGACGTCTCGTTCAGCTTGGGCGAGCACGGGTACGTTTTGCTCGCTATGGGTAGTACCGTAACGTACATCGTGATCGCCCTGTACACGTACAGCAGCGACATTATCAGGAATATCCTTCTAAACACTATAAACCTGCAAACAATAAGGTTTCGGCGTCATTTTAACCTAGGATTGTTGGTTTTTAAGTTGTATGCACTAGACTGGGCCAAAAAAATTGACTATTTTTGATTTTTAGTCATAATTTGATGTTTTACGTTAGAACTGTCAAAACATTAAAGTGAAAAAAAATCCTTTTCACTTATTTTTATATAAAATTAAATTCTCTACAAAAAGGGTCTGATTGAAAATTTTCGTCAGTCGAGCCGTTTCCGAGTAATTGAGCTTAATAAATCGATGTGTTTTTCGATTTGCCCTTTTTACTTTGAAATTTTGTAACTAATGAATCAATGAATATTTAAAAAAGCTCACGTAGGATTCTTAAAGGAAATTTAATATTCTACAAAAAAGGTCTCTTAACATTTTTGCCTAAATTTAATTCTTCAAAAGTTATTCAAATAACGTCAAATTTACAATTTGCTATTTTTGTAATTAATGTAAATTTTTTTACAGGCTTTGGTGTCTGAATTCCATTCAAAAATTTTAAGAAGCGATTTTTCAGCGCAAAATATTAAAAAGGGTTAAAAATGCTCAAAAATTGCGCTACTCTTTGAAATGTCCAAAATACATGTATCAACCAACCAACCATACTTTTATCTACTACTATCACATACTATTGTTCTTTTCCGTGAATAATGATGAACATTATAAATTCCCTAACAACGGGAATAATGAACTCATTAATCACGTTGTTATGCATCAGTGATTGGCTGATTTCAATATTCACTGTGATTTGAAACAATTTTAAATTGGGACAACCATTTGACAGATGTCAAATTTTATTTATTTATTTTTGAAAATCATTTTATTATCTTCTTATTGGAGTAGATAAAACTCGAGATTTTGCGCATTATTCATTCGTATGATTTAAGTCTCTTGTATAATAATATACTATTATACTGTTGAAAATTTGTTTTTTATTTTTTATATAAATAAATACATAGTTTTTGCAAACTTTGTTATTTTATTAAAATTGCGAAAACGACAAAACAAGATTTTAAAAATTTTAAGAAGCACTATGTATTAATTTAATCAAATTTTAAAACACAAAAAATAATATTATGTAAAAAGTTTTACTTCAAACAAATCTAAAAAGTGTGAAATTCACTTTAAACCAAAACTTGACTAAAATTACTTTAAAGCGTAAAATCAAAAGTGCTTTTTATTATTTTAATCGATCGCCAACGTAAATTATTAATAACTTTCGTCCACGACTGTACGCGGTTTGTTTGTACAAAATTAAACGCAATTAAAAAAAAAACAAGCAAGCAAGTTTGTTGTTTTCAGATTTTTGAATATACATGATTAAATGGATTCTATTAATAGAAAATGTTTAATGAAATGTGCATTTTTTTCTGAACCATTTATAGAAATAAAAAATGATTTATGCACTTTAATAAATGCGTGCAACAAAGTCGCTAGATGACATCCGATTTCGACAATTTCTTGAAAAAAAGTTATACTTTCAGAGTATCTTGAAAAAAAAGATACTTGAAAGTAACTTAGATACACTCACAGGCAAAATAATCGATCCACACAAATTTTCGATGAATTTCAATCGCAAATAACTTTTTTATTTGATGTCGGATTTAAACGAATACTAAAGAATTTTGTAGATACATTAATGGAGAATCGCTCACATTTTAAAAATTTCTAAAAAATACACGTACGTTTATAATATACAGGTTTAAACAAAAAGATGTTTTTTACCATAAGTTTAAGACACTCTGTAGAGTGGCAAAACCGTATATTGTTCTAAATTAAGTTTTAATTATCAAGTCACATATTTTTTTAGCAGTTTTGTTTAGCAGATTTATTTTTGTGGAAAATATGGATTTAAAAAAAAACATTGCATTTTCCAATATTTTCCTGTATGAAGAACTAAGGTTGCTATGGTCCATCCATAGCCTATGGAGGATGACAGTGACAGTTTTGTTGAATCATCCCATACTTGGACATGTCATATACAGCTTTCAAAAGCTATCAATTTTTTTTTTTTGTAAATTAATGTGTTAATTTTGAGGTGTTTTCTTACTTTTAAAAATGTCTCCGACTGATGTTGTTGCCCTTTATACTTTACTTCTTGTGACGTTTAAAACACTTGCCACGTAATACTGTGACCGTCCATCCTGGATTAAATTAATGGCTCTGGCAACATCAGTCGGAGACATATTCATTTTTTAAAGTAAGAAGACACCTCAAAATTTAAACATTAATTTGCAAAAAACAATTTGAGAGCTTTTGAAAGCCGTGTATGACATGTCCAAGTATGGGATGATTCAACAAAACTGTCACTGTCATTCTCCATAGCCTATGAATGGACCATAGCAACTTTAGTTCTTCATACAGAAAAATATTGGAAATTGCAATGTTTTTTTTAAAAATCCATATTTCCACAAAAATAAATATATCGAGGCGAACCAAAAACAAAACTGTTAAGAATAGAGTGACTTGATAAATAAAACTTAATTTAGAACAATATACGGTTTTGCCACTCTACAGATCTCTAGAGTGTCTTAAACTTATGGTAAAAACATCTTTTTGTTTAAACCTGTATATTATAAACGTACGTGTATTTTTTAGTAATTTTTTAAAATGTGAGCGATTGTCCATTAATTTATCTACAATATTCTTTAATATTCGTTTAAATCCGACATCAAATAAAAAAGTTATTTGCGATTGAAATTCATCGAAAATTAGTGTGGATCGATTATTTTGCCTGTGAGTGTAGTTACCAGAGGTCACTTTCCCAGCTCTGCTTTCAGTTGAGGTATTTCGCTGGTATACCGAGTGTTTTCTAAAAGAGAGGTAGAGACAGACTTACCTATGTTTGTGAAAGACCATGGCGATCATGGACGTGTTGACGCACACTATGATGATGTACTCGGAAACGTCCAAGGCCCAGTCAATCGCAGGTACATTATCTAAGAACACATCGGGCAGGGGGCCGTAAGTTTTTCGGTCTGGCACCCGCTCGTGCACCATGCTTAAGGAGACCAAAGTGCACACGAAGCTGCAGAACATTATTATCGAAGCTGGACCGGAAAGGAAGAAAAACAAATGAGATGTTGCGCGAAGGCGAGTTCGAAACATGGAAATTTACAAGGGAGTGAGAAAAAATCTGGAGAATTATTATCTGTAGATTTATTTACTATAGTCAATCCAAATGAAAACACCAAAAATGAATTTAAAAGTGCGCTGCATGATTTTTTATTTTAATGAAAAAATTTGAGGATGATTTCTGAGGGCAAAATTGGCTAATTTTAAAAATTATCAAGTTTCAATAATTTTTTTAATAAAGAAAACGATAGTCTAGAAACTTAAAATAATAGTTACGTTTCCTATTGTAAGTACTTGATACCTGAAAAAAATCAACTTTCTAGATTTAGCAGATTAGGCACAGGAGCCAGACAAAAATCACAAAAATTGGCAAATTATTACAAATCTTTAGTGGTTTTCCATTCTTTTATGAGATGAAGTAATTAGATAATAATAATTAATATTGAAAACATACTTACTAGGCAGTAAAATAAAATTACAATGATTTCAATAATTGCCACAGAAAAAAAGTTTTAGCCTCTTGTAAGAGAGTAAGAAAATGACGGTTTTTCATATAAACTGCGCACCACTCAATGTGTCGCGACCAAAAAGTTCGTCCTTTTTCAAAACGACATAACTTTTTTGTTTCTTAAACGATTTTATTTTAGTCTGTGAAGTCTGCTAGCCCCACCCTCTGGCAATTCATGCTATGGATATGAAGCTCACGGTTCTTTAAGTAAATTTTCTACAGGGTGATATGTTAAAGGGTGAAAAATTTCAATAACTTCATCGAAGCCCCGTTTAAAAAAAGAAATATTTTTCTCGTTTTTACTTTAAAATTAAAATAATAAAGTATTATGTCTTACCTTGAAACGGTTTTCAAATTTTTCGAATTGGAATCTTAGCAACGAAAATATGATTTTTTTTTCAAAAGAGTAGATTTAAGGCTTTTTGGTAGACAGTACACTCAGTATTTTTAAGAAGAAGAAGATAATATGGTGAAAGATTGTTCCTTGAATAATTCTGAACAAGCGACAAGCAACAAATTTCCATTATTTTCAGAGGGACCTAAGCAACGACCACTTTTTCAAATGACATTTTGGTGAAAATTTGCGAAAACTAAACCTGAACCGATATTTACGATCGTGACATATTTTCTTTATAATTTTGAACTCTGATTGTGATTCAGTTGTCAAATTTAAGTTTCAGATAAAACCAAAATCATCAAGAATCAAAATTCGAAAACAATTCCCGGCTGTTAAATGTCTTAATAAAATCCTATTGCTGTCGTGTTTCTTGCATATTTATGATTAAAATGCCATTTGGGGATTAATTTTTTAGGCGAAATTACTGAAATTTGATTGGAGTGGTTAGAGTAATGTTACATAACTTACATTTACATTGCGCACTAGTGATAACTTATCACTGATAAGTACCTACCTAATTGTACTTAAATGTACTTTTTTGGAAAAAAAATCATAATTTTCGTTGCTAAGATTCCAATTCGAAAAATTTGAAAAACGTTTCAGGGTAAGACATAATACTTCATTATTTCAAAGTAAAAACGAGAAAAAAATTATTCTTTTACCAACGGGGCTTGGATGAAGTTATTGAAATTTTTCACCGTTTAACATATCACCCTGTAGAAAATTTACTTGAAGAACCTTGAGCTTCATATCTATATCAAGAATTGCCCGAGGACAGGGCTAGGAGGCATCATAGACCCAAAATAAAATCGTCCAAGAAACAAAAAAGTTATGTCGTTTTGAAAAAGAACGAACTTTTTGGTCGCGACACATTGAGTGGTGCGCAGTTTATATGAAAAACCGTTGCCGTTTTAATTTTTAGTTGCTTTATTTTTAATCGGCACCCTTTAGAAACCTGAAATCGTGTCATTTTCTTACTCTCTTACAAGAGGCTAAAACTTTTTTTCTGTGGCAATTATTGAAATCATTGTAATTTTATTTTACTGCCTAGTAAGTATGTTTTCAATTTTAATTATTATTATCTAATTAGTTCATCTCCTAAAATAATGGTAAACCACTAAAGATTTGTAATAATTTGCCAATTTTTGTGATTTTTGTCTGGCTCCTGTGCCTAATCTGCTAAATCTAGAAAGTTGATTTTTTTCAGGTATCAAGTACTTACAATAGGAAACGTAACTATTATATTAAGTTTCTAGACTATCGATTTCTTTATTAAAAAAATTATTGAAACTTGATAATTTTCAAAATTAGCCAATTTTGCCCTCAGAAATCATCCTCAAATTTTTTCATTAAAATAAAAAATCATGCAGCGCACTTTTAAATTCATTTTTGGTGTTTTCATTTGGATTGACTCATCTATAATCTTACCCAATCCCGTTTTCCATCTTTCCTGCGGAAACTTCGGCTCCTCTCTAACGGGCGCAGGCATGTCGATCTTGATGACGTTCCCGTCTGTGGGCGCATCTTCCTCGTCATACTCGTACTCGGCGCCAGAAGAGTTGAGACCGTCGTGGTGGTGATTGTGGTGGTGGTGGCCCCAAGTTTCGCCCTTGTTGTTGGCGGCCAGGAGCGGCTGGCGCTGGTACAGGTCGCCTAGAACCACCAGAATGCTGTTACCGCTGCCCTTCAGACCGCCCAGCGAACCGAAAAACAGGTCCGCTTTGCTTTTGCGATTCCAAGCGAAAAAACTCATCTTGACGGATGCTGGCGCGATTTGAGCTACTGCTCGAGGTGATTTTGGAACTACTATGCGATTTTTGAACTACTTTGGTACCTACTAGGACCCACAAGACAAGACGTCTAGCACACAACTACCTTTTAAAGTTAAAATGCACGATTGCAATCTGTTAAACATTATTATAACATAATTAGGCCTCTCAAAGGTTATATTTGTCTTATCTAATCTTACACTTATATGGTGTACCTATATTATAATTATTATATCGTAGGCTTACAAGGAAAATCCAAGTCACATTTTTTGAATTACTGCCTTGTTTATTAGAAAATTTGAAAAAAGTTGCCAGATTTTGTTTAAATTTAGCTTGCAAATTAGCCGTTTTTTCGCGTAAATACTATGTAATACTACGGTTAAATAAGTCATGACGTCACAGTTAATTCATATAACCATGGTTAGGTTTCTTACATTTGACATTTCGTCACCTGAGAATTATAGTGTTCTATCTACATTTTCTTTTTTTTATTCAGGTTAGTCTTGTTTTAAGTCTTAAAGATGATATTGATCTATCTATATATAATTGGGGTAGAAATTGTAAAGTTTAAGGCTTAAACTGTACAATTTCTACCCCAATTATATATAGATAGAACAATATGCATCTTTAATACTTAAAACAAGACTAACCTGAATAAAAAAAAGAAAATGCAGATAGAACACTATAATTCTCAGGTGACGATTTGTTTACTTGTTCATAACCTATAATTTTTGAAATGTGTTTTTTACCTATTTATATTTAATTTCTATGCTTTTACCCGTGTATATAAATTTCTTAGCCTCTTCTTATACCTAGTATATTCTTTTTCTATACTAGTTTTTTTCAATACACGTTATCCAATTCTCCTACATGTTTAATACAAAATAAGGAAGAATATAAAACAAACCTGCATATAATTCCTCCAATTCTTGTGGAGATTCCACAATATGGAGCACCCTATCATTTATTTTCACTGACAACACCCCGTTTACCATTTTCATACAAAGTTTAAATTCGGTTTAAGAGCAATTGTACCTATAGTAAATTTAAAAGTAAACTACGTACACGTCATCAATAAAACAAAAATTTTACGAATTGGTACCAACACTAAATGACTAAATCGAAGTCTGTAATTGAATATTTGAATGCATTTTAAACATCTTCAGTTGGCAACAATTAAGATGTTGTCATATTTACATTCAAATATTTCATATTTAAATGACACATAAAAAAGAATTTGACGTTTTAGAATTTCGAAGCTGTCAGTTGTGTTTTTGAATATTTCGTTTAATTCGTGTATTATTTCGTTTATTTTGTTTGTTGTTTGTGTTATTTTATATCGTTTAAGTTTTCATTGCCGTTTTTGTGTTTGTTATATATCGTTTTTTTGTGTTTCCTATATTTAAAATGCCGAAGCATTTAAATAGTCGGAGTCAAGAGTTGGTGTCATCCTTAATACGCTATTTTGAGGCAGAACGGGATAATAATGGACCTTTGTTACCTTTAACAGCTGTTAGAGAGGTAAATAGGATTATTATTAATTATATATTAGAATATTGAACAATATATATGTTGGATACATAAAATAATAATATATATACCAGAGACTGACTTTAAATGGCAAAATTTTTGGGTTTTATTTTAGAAAATGTCTTTAAAAACGGCTAAAAACCACAGACCTACAAGGTCTGTGCTAAAAACATACTTTTGGCGGTGCATCATATAGGTTATAAAAACTCTGACTTTTGACATTTTGGTATTATTCATGTAAACGCCATCTATCGCCCTGTAGTTGCACTACCACTTTCCCTTGATGCAAGGATTTTAGCATCACATTGACAACCGTGCCCGATCAGCTGATTGATGACGTGTACGTAGTTTACTTTTAAATTTACTATATACGTCAAAGGTTAGATTAAAAGTTTAAACGCTTAATGCAACAAAACAGTAAAATATATAAAAAAAATTGTAAAAACCTTTTTTTTAGTTATGCAAATATTAAATATTTAAATTAAATCGCTAGTTTTAATTGGATAATTGAAAGAGTGCATAATATTTTTAATAAACAGCCAATTAAAACAATTCAAACCGTCAATTTTTTTTTATTTTGCTCTTAAAATTTTACTTAAATTTTTTTTAATTACTTTTTGACGTTAAATGTAAACAACTTTTTGACAGATCGTAACAGAGAAAAATATATATTAAAACCACGTTGAATAACTAGCTCAGCGATATGGTCTGGTATTTGTGACGTCATAGTTAGGATTCGAAAAATGCCTTAACTTTTAACCAAGGTTAAGTTTAATAACCATAGTATTTCATGGTATTTACGCGAAAAAAACGACTATTGTTAATTTGGGGTTTTATTAATTGTTGATTATGTCATTTTTGTAATGGAGGTAAATTCAAACAAAATCTGGCAACTTTTATGACAGAATCCTGTGCATTTTTTTCAAATTTTAGGTTATGTGCTCAAATTGTGAAAATCTTAACCAAGGGAAGTGCTTTTGGATTTATTTACACAAATTTAATGTTTAAAGTTTAACCTGTGAACTTGCCCTAATTTCATCTGAGTAAACAGAAAGAAAAAACCGATGAAAAAATTAATTTTGTGGTTATGGAGTTTTTAAAATAGGTACTAAATTTTCTAATCATTTCTTAAGCTAATAGCTGGATGAGTAAATAAATACAGAAGGGTATTAGAGCTTTAAGGGGATAAAACTTTTGTATTTATTGAGTTTTTATTTATTTTTTGCAAGAAAAATTTTTAGTAACAATTTTTTACAACTGGCAACGCGCAGCTACTTTGTTGGTTGGTATCTATGTACTCACAGAACACACGTGTGTAACCAGTGGCGTATCACAAAAAATATAAAAAACGTCTAATGCATATTTTTTTTTATCTTTATACCTTTATAATCATCATTTCGGCATAATCAGAGGAAGAAAACATAAGTTAAAATGATAAATAATGACTAGCATGTATTGGGAATAACTATCGTTTTTTATTCTTATCTCGCTAATCCTGCGTTAGATAATTTTAATTTTCAAGTATGTGTATTGTAATTTTAACACTTAATTTTTTTTATCGCTAAAAATAGCAAGGGGAAATTGAGCCTAACGCGTAAGTCATAGATTAATCATTATATTAATTAGGTAGACAAAATTCTTTAAGCTTAATAATAAGTTCAAACATAGCGGCAACTTTGATAAGTAGTTGTTAAAATTCCTTATATTGATAAATAAAAATAAATAATTTAAGTATGTTATAATTCCTAAAAACTGATTAATTTTAGGGTTTACTCAGACAAATTTACTGTTATCAAATACCACATATTATGTAGGTTTTTGATATATACAGGGTGTTTCAATATCACCGTCGAATAGTCTTTGCCGATATTAATATATAATTAGTTATTAATAAAATAAAGTAGCCAATCGCAGGCGTGTTTTAGCAGAATGATTAGAGGTGGAAAACTATAATGTTAATATTAGAAATTCTATATAAAATTTTTAGGTTAGTTTTAACTTGAGACATTCTTTTTTTAGGGAAAATTGGTGTCCCTAATACAGATTAATAATCGTTTTAAACGTTGTTTTTCTTACAGAGGCGCTTGTAAGCCTAAAAGTGCTAAGAACAACCGTTTCACTCCTCTTTTGGTAAAAATAAACCTTATTCCATCAGGGCTGTCATTAAACTGTCAAATTTCAATTTTAAGGTTAATTTACCATAACCCGCAAATTTAAATTTGATAGTTTGATGACAGCCCTGATAGAATAAGGTTTCAAATGGTTGTTCTTAGCACTTAAAGGCCTCATTTGAGGCTTACAAGTGCCTCTGTAAGAAACGCAACGTTTAAAACGATTTTTAATCTGTATAGACATAAAAATAAAACAGGGTTTGTTGTGTGGATTGTGAGTATTACATATGCATTCAAATATCTCTAATTAAATAATAATGTTAAAATTAATTATTATTAATATTAATAAAATAATTATTTTAAATTATTTATTAAGTCGCAAAAATAACAAAAAAAAAAAGGTCTAACTGTCCCACACAAAAAAATGAACATTTCTCCTAAACCTAAAAAACCAAAACACTGACAGTGACAGTGAAAAATAAAATTAAGGTCATTTCACAATATAATGCGTTTATAGCCATGGAATTTCTACAAAAGTTTGTGTTGTCCCACCTCTAATCATTCTGCTAGAGTACGCCTGTGATTGGCTACTTTATTTTATTAATAACTTATTAATGGTGCCTCTGATCAAAACTGCTTTTTTTTACTGGGGGCAGTAAATGGATGAACAAATACGGTAGTTAAATTTTTTCTGGCCTATACTTTTTATGGTTTTATTCAAGGCGTTTTGTAATTTTAAACATTTCTGTGAAATCGGAATTTCAATTGAGTTTACCGTTTTCGAGATATTTACAAAAAAAATCTCCTAATTACGTCACTAGGCTATTGACAACGTTGCCAGCTTTTTCTATGGTTGCCAGTGTGTTTAGTTTAAGATTCTTACGATAGATGGCGCCACGTTATAATATTTTAGTTTTAAAACCACTTGATCTATAATTTTAGTTGAGAAGAAGAAGAATTGATTTTTTGACGTTTCTTTTTTTCGGGTTATGTTTTTTTTAATTTAGATTATTGAAAATCAATGTTATTGTTATGTTATTTGTAATTGATATTAGATAAGTGATTTATTAATAACGGACTCCAAAGCAGAGGAATCTTGTGGAATGGTTGGTTACATTGAACATTGGAGCTTTTAAACAAATAAAGTAAGTACCTATAATTATAATTATATTTTGTCGTAAATGCATTTCATTAGTATAATGCCTAGTTCTTTATATTCTTTTAGATACATCTTGGACTCTAAAATATCAAACAGTAATATGATACCTCATAATAATGAAGATAGGTACTTAATGAATTTGGTGACCATCTTTCACTCAACTGACAGTGACAGTATTTGTACATAACCTCTTCGGGTATTTTCTGACATAACCGATTGAAATCATTAACAAGACAACTTGACAACAGGGTAATTTTCAACCAATAGAAATCTTAAAATGTTGGTCACATGGCGAGGTTTGTGACGTAATAAAAATTTATATTTTTTGTAAATATCTCGAAAACGGTAAACTCAATTGAAATTCTGATTTCACAGAAATGTTTAATATTACAAAACGCCTTGAATAAAACCATAAAAAGTATAGGTCAGAAAAAATTTAACTACCCCATTAATATTGATATAAGTTTTAACTTTTTTTTGTGTGTCTTGTCTTACCTTGTGTCATTATCGATCTGGCTGATGTGTTTGGTGGTTCCTCGTCGTTTAGCGGTGTGATTGAAACTGAGCGCGGACTCAGTAAGGCATGCTGTTGAAGCTGAGACACGTCTGCTGTCGGATGGATGCTCCCATAGTCAACGAACTTTGGCTCTAACACCATTCTACCGAAAAAAGAAAAAAATCATAAAATATCATTACTATATTAATTATTACAATAACCATTAGTAGCTTTCTTAGCCCGTGGCTAAAATGGCATTTTAGTCACGGGCTGAAGTGAGGTTAGATTTGTCAAATGTAAAATATTTATAAATTAAACTTGACCTATTGCACAGACAGGTCTACAAGATTTAACCTTTAAATTAATTTAATCTTGTGATGTATTATAACCTCAAATATAAAAAAAACTGGAATACTTTTTGGTTAGAATTGAGATGACGCAATTCTTTAGAAAAAAGTTATACAGGGTGAGTTTTAAGTTGACGCGTTCCTTTTAACAGCGTGTAAAAATCATATAAACAAATAAATAGGTATTTTAAGTAACTTTTTTATCAAAACTCAAAAAAAAGTTTAATTAAATTTTGAGCCGGTCCTGGCTATTGTTAACAAAAAACATAACCATAAAAATAAAAATAACAAAATAAACAATGCAAATGACAACAAACATAACCATTTAAATCAAAATGACATTTAGCAATGAAAAATGTCAGTTTTTTTTGTGCCTCAATTATTGTTAAAAATGGTTCATAATTATAGCAATAATGAATTAGTGGAAATGTTACTAATTTATGGAGAGTGTCGTCAAAATGCAAATGCTGCAACTTAAGTAAATAATGACATTTTTTATTGCAAAATGTCAATTTGATTTAAATGGTTATGTTTGTTGTCAAATATGACATTTTGCATTGTTTATTTTGATATTTTTATGGTTATGTTTTTCGTTAACAATAGCCAGGACAGGCTTAAAATTTAATTAAACTTTGATGGGCTATAACTATTTTATTTTTGAGTTTTGATAAAAAAGTTACTTAAAATATTTATTTGTCTAGCTGATTTCTACACACTGTTAAAAGGAACGCGTCAACTTAAAACTCACCCTGTATAGTTCTGCCGTGCTTAATGAAAACGCCGTAACCAACAATTTTGCGATTTTTGTTTTACGGCATTTTCTACTAGAACAATTCATCCTGCGTCTATCCCCGGTAATAAAAAAACCGTATATATATAGATACGGTTTTTTGAGTACCGGGGATAGGCGCAGGATGAATTGTTCTAGTAGAAAATGCCGTAAAACAAAAATCGCAAAATTGTTGGTTACGGCGTTTTCATTAAGCACGGCAGAGTTGTTTACTTTAATTTAAGAGACGGATGCAACATTTTAAGCACTTCTTAATCTAATAACATGTAGTTTAGACTCTATTAAATCCAATCAATCGATAGTGTTCGTGTAGTTAAGCTTAAAAGACATTAAAATCAATTTAACGACATGCATACAAAGTACCGAACTGATTTAGTTAATGGAGAAAATTGGATATGGGCCACAATAGGGGCACTGTTGTTAACTACTCTAATAAAAATAGACCTTGGACAAAAGGGGTCAATTTTTACTAGAAAATTTTGAAACATGCAGTCATATAGAAAAAACGTCAAGGAATTTAAATATGTTTTTATTTTTGTTATATCGTTTTTAAGTTATAGCCCGTCAAAATTAATGAATTTTTAGGAGTCAAGTGTATTGAAAAAAGACAATTTTTAATCCTCTATAATATAATAAAAACCAGTCGACGAATTATATCAAAATTACTACCAAATTTTAATATTTTAAAGTATCAAATAGGTATGTTTATTGGGATGGTTACTTTATTCTCGTATAGATGTCGCTATGTACAAATATTAAGTACCTATTTGTCTTATAGTAATAGTAATAGTAATTATGCAACTCGTAACAAGTAAGAAATGAAAAACTTTTTAGAAAATTTAAAAAAAAAATAATTTTCTTATATACTATGAAAGATATTCAAAAAAGTACATAAAAACTATTAATAAATCAAAAATGTAAAAATAATTATTTCCCAATTCTTCAAGAAATATTTTCAAAAAGTGTTATGGTTTAAAAATATGACAACTTGGTCATAAGTACCTAGACAACCACAATTATATTTTTTGTCAAAGAGCAAACAAAAAATTAACTATAATTAATGGTTTTGTTTGTTTGTTACCATGGTAAATTTATAACACAATGCACTATGATAAATTAATGAATCGCACTCTTGACTTCACAATGTCAAAGTGCAGTTGTTTGCATCTACATATAGCCATTTATTATTATTTTGCCATTAAATAATTTAACTCAATAATGTTGTCACTAACAAACAATAATGCGAATTTTAAATTAAAAATTAATGTTAATTACCTAGGTAATTTAATTTACCTACCAAAGTAAAAACTATTGATGGTAGGAATATTTACAAAGGCTTACTGATTGCATGGTATTCAAACACAAGCTAATAACAGGTCAGTCGTGTAATTGCAGTAATTACCAGAATAATCAAACAGATTAAATGTAACTTAACATTTAAATATTCAACACAATTAAAAAATCAATTTTCTTCATAACATAATGATAAAGAGACGCTATTATGTTCAGTTAAATATACAGCGTTCTTAAAATAACTAAACGATCTTACAGTTGGCCTGTGGTAGCAGAATAAAGTTTATAGGCAACACATACGCAATATAGACTTGTAAAGAGAAATCCAAGTTTTAAATAAATATAGATATATGAATTATAAAGATTACAAAAGTTAATAAAAAACTTTATCTTATTGTAAATAAATTTTAAACCACTTGGATGAAAATTTTATTATATTGGCAACATACATAAATAGTGACATTTCGTCACCTGAGAATTATAGTGTTCTATCTGCATTTTCTTTTTTTTATTCAGGTTAGTCTTGTTTTAAGTCTTAAAGATGATATTGATCTATCTATATATAATTGGGGTAGAAATTGTAAAGTTTAAGGCTTAAACTGTACAATTTCTACCCCAATTATATATAGATAGAACAATATCCATCTTTAATACTTAAAACAAGACTAACCAGAATAAAAAAGAAAATGCAGATAGAACACTATAATTCTCAGGTGACGATTTGTATATTTACTATTTTAATTGAACATATTGTATCTAGGTACAATTTTTATAACGGTTTATTTTAATAAATGGCTATAATTTTATACTTTTACGAATGTAAATTAAAAATAAACTTAATTTATCGTTAAGGGCTTTATACCTATGTAGAAATAAATATAGGTACCTACTTATTTGATAAAAAATCGAAATGATTTTAATAAATTAAATCCAATATACATTTTAATAATAATAATAATAGGTATTATATTAATTATTAAAATCCCGGCATAAAATGGGTAGATATTATTCTCTACTCTCGTACTAAGTCAGCCGTGTATTTTTACTCGAAATTTAGAGGTCCAAGCTTATAATTAATGTTTAATTTGGTAGTAATTTTGATATAATTCGTCGACTGGTTTTTATTATACTATAGATATTTCAATAAATTTAAATCCTAAAAATTCACCAACTTTGTCGGGATATAACTTTATAATTAAAAAATATAACAAAAATGAAAACATATTTAAGTTTTTTCTATAGGTACCTAGGTATGACTGCATGTTTCAAAATTTTCTAGTGAAAGATTTGACAGATACAACAATAAAGGTTAATACACTGAATACGTACTGTTTACGTCACTAAACGTTTATTTTGCAAAATTGTAATTAAATTAAATTCAAAAAAACCGTTTATTACCAATTTACTTTTTAATTGTTATTTTAAAAAGCCAATTAGGTACCTACGTACTAAAGAACAAGTAGAACAACGCAAATTTATGAAATGAAAGTATTTTTTTTTAATAATATAGCGATTTTTTTAAGGTCAAACGTTTTACCTTTTATTTTGTTGATAACCTTGTTATAAATTCTAGAAAATTTGCCTACGAGTATAATATTTATTAATATCGATTGTTATCCTCAAAATTAATAACTATTAATTTAATAAAACCAATAAAGAACATACCTATCTAATACAATGAAGAAATATAATCATAGTTGTTCAAACAGGATGTAACAGGCACTGTATACTTGATAAATATAACTAAAAATATATCCCTGCGATCTGACAACAGTGAGTTAACTTTCGCTCATGAGATCTTCATCTGTTCCAATCACTGAATAATGTCCAACATAACCTAAATCTTGCTCGCCACTCAAAAACGAGCAAAAACCGCAACGGCGGGCACTTTTTTCAATACTACCGCACACCACAACAAATTACAGATGGAATTTCGTTAATTTAACACGAATAAACAAAATCTACGCAGCAAATAAGACGAAACCAGCTAAACAGACAGCGAAAAGAGACTGATTTGTGTCGAGTTGCAAGACATGGCGCTGTTGCCACGTTGTCGGCGTGTCTCCGGTACATCTGCACCGAGTTACAACTTGTTGCGGAGTTATGAAGTTATAATTAATTTCAACGGATTTATTTTCTTATTTTTACCTTGAATGTTAATTTAATAACATAAATAAATACATTATTTAAAATATTACGATACATATTTCACTTACCATAAAACTACACATTTTTATGCAAATTTGGTCGAAGTTAAAGTAAAAATATCTATAGAACAATAATCAAACAAGCTCGTTTAAACATTGACTGAATTATCACAATTGTGTTTGAAACAAAACCAAGGTAAACGTATGATAAAACAATTTTGCTATTAAACACGTGGTTCACAATAAACTTTATTATTTGATAGGTACCATTTAATTTTACAATATTTTCTTTATTTATTTTTATAATCAATTTAATTTTACCATTAATCATAATACTGAAAATAAGAAAAACATAAATTATAACCTTTTTTAATAATTTAAAAATAAATTTTCTACAATACATTTAAAGCACAGATTATACATAATTTTTAAATAAATAGGTAGTTTTTTTACAAAAGAGAGGAAGGCAGAAGTCTTATTCGACAAATTTTGTTCAAAATCGCGCACGTTATTTGTGTTTTACGATGCAAGGAAAAAATTAAAAAACTTTTTTAGTATTCGATTTCGATTGATTATTCCTTTAATTATTGATTAAGAAACTCAACGCTTGAACGCTTATTTAGTTACGTTAGTGTGTGTATTTTATCAAAGGGATCATGGTGAATTATTGTGTTTTTAATTATAAATAAAATTCAAAAACTAAATCGTTGCATTTTCATGTTTTGCCAAAGGATCTAATTCGGTAAGTACATTTGTTGGTGCAGAAATAACTAAGGATAATTTTACCTAATATAATTTATATTTAAGTTTTAAAAAATTAGTAAAAAATAATTTTTGCACAAACATAACCTTAAAATCAACCATTTTTATGTTTGAGTTCTCTAAAAAACGCCGACAACTGCATTTTAAACAACAAAATATACCTACGAATTCACGGCAACATAATATTATATACATAATAACAATATTATATACATAATATAATGGTATTTTATCTACGCCAGTGAGATAAGAACTTCTTATCCCACTCATTTTGCCTGCTCAAAAGCAGGCTTTAAAATCAATTAGTAATACAAGGAAACATGATACAAGGAAACTTCCTTGTAACATGAGTAATCGCACGAATAAAATCATCACAGCGGCAACCGCGCGGTCACTTTGCGCATGTTCGTTTGCTACGTGTTCACGTGCCGCCTTTAATTTTTCGGATTGTATTCGAGGTATTTTGATACATAACGACAAAAAGGATTCAATTTAACATTGCCGGTAATCATTTTATCACACGGTGATTTTATCGTTTAATTTTATAATATGGTAGCCATGATGCATATTTATGTATCTTCAGGTTGGTATTCAGATGTGCGATTGTTTTTATTGTTGACGTTAATTTATTTGTTGTTAAAGTGCTTTTAAATTGAAAATAACGGATAAATAGTTGTGTGGAACGCTAATTTATGTTGATAAGGTATTTTTACATATTTTATTATGACGCCAACGCTGTTTAGATGATTGTTTCGCTTTAAAATGTCAAACTGCTTTTGCCAATATTTTGGGAATTTGTTTGAAATTTATGCCGGATGTAAAGTCTTTATTTGTGAGCAATATTTAAAGTTTATAGATTATATAAATGTGAGATAAGGAAAACAACGTTGCAACGTTGTTTGAAGTTTGACAATACAAGGGTGTTTTGATAATTAATAAACTTACTCTGCATCAAAAATGGTTTCTTCTATCCTGTTGTCACTAATTGTTGTTCCGTTTTGTTTTTTGTTGTCATGTTTGCAATTGTTGTTGTTTTCCACATTATCACTTAAATCACTGAGCCCCATCATCACAGTATCTTTGTTAACATTAAAATTGAACTAAACTTAAATCACAGCCTGCATGGAAATCATTGTGAATCATTCAAATTTATGTCTGAACGGGAAACAAACTTGTTGATTATTAAACGTGTTAGCGCGAATCCTAGCACCGATTTACTGAAATCGCGGTTAAACAGAGAGTACGTAGTAGGCATCGGAAAAATTACTTACAATTAAAATCGAAGGACATTTTCGAGGAACCAAGTGTAAACTAATAATAACACGGGATACATTGGCGAAATTGTGCAAACATAGTAGGTATAGGTTAAATTTGTCTGATAACGACTACCGAATCGCTTTTATCAGTCGTAAATGTAATTTTTAATTACCTAATAATACTCTTTTTGTAATACCAGATATTTTTAACAAAGTACGCCCAGGTATGGATTTTCAAAACATTAAATGTTTTTAATCTGATTTTAAGTTGAGCTGCATGGCATTTAGGTCATGGCCTTTTAAGCTAATATTAATTTAATATTATATCGTTGATCAATGATTATATGATAAATCTACCTACCTATTTTTCAGGTAGGTACTTTTATCAAACATTTAAATTGTACAGTTGCGGAAAATAGTAATTACTTAAAAATAGACGTACGTTTATAATATACAGGTTTAAACAAAAATATGTTTTTTACCATAAGTTTAAGACAATCTGTAGAGTGGCAAAACCGCATATTGTTCTAAATTAAGTTTTATTTATCAAGTCACATCTATTCTTAACAGTTTTGTTTTTGGTTCACCTCGATATATTTATTTTTGTGGAAAATATGGACTTTTTAAAAAAACATTGCAATTTCCAATATTTTTCTGTATGAAGAACTAAGGTTGCTATGGTCCATCCATAGCCTATGGAGAATGACAGTGACAGTTTTGTTGAATCATCCCATACTTTGACATGTCATACACGGCTTTCAAAAGCTATCAAATTGTTTTTTGCAAATTAATGTTTAAATTTTGAGGTGTCTTCTCACTTTAAAAAATGGATATGTCCCCGACTGATGTTGCCAGAGCAATTAATTTAATCCAGGATGGACGGTCACAGTATTACGTGGCAAGTGTTTTAAACGTCACAAGAAGTAAAGTACAAAGGGCAACATCAGTCGGAGACATTTTTAAAAGTAAGAAGACCTCAAAATTAACACATTAATTTACAAAAAACAATTTGATAGCTTTTGAAAGCTGTATATGACATGTCCAAGTATGGGATGATCGAGGGGATGATTTAACAAAACTGTCACTGTCATCCTCCATAGGCTATGGATGGACTATAGCAACCTTAGTTTTTCATGTAAGTATTTTATCTACTATTTTCATTGATTTCTCACAATTTTATTTTTAGCACTTAGACCCTTTGGGAAGAACAAGCTTCATTTATTATAAGTTTATGCCGTTTTTATTGGATATATTTTATTGGATTTTTATATGTATATTGAAATAAGTTGGTATTGGGCAGTTATTTCATAAAACAAATATGGAGCAAACATTCAAAAGCCGATAAATCCATTTTAACTTATTATGAAATATTGTCCAAAAATGTGTACAGCAGATTGCCCCAAATGTTTAAAAACTATTAAAAGGGAATGTTGCTCCTGTTGTGTTGTCTCTGTTTCGGTTTTTACTTAAAATGCTGTGTTAAGTTAAAAAAGTTTACCAAAATTAGTAAGAATCGGTTCTATCCTCTTAAAATGTAAAAATAGATTTATCGGTTTTTGCATGTTATGTTTGCTCTACAAATAATGAAAACTAAAATGTTGATAAACGTATTAAAAGTGCATTTTTTTATAAGCACAAAATTCATTTTAGTTTAAAATTTTAATGGCTTTAATTTACATAGTAAGAATTTTATTTGCAAAATTATAAATATATTATTTTATTAAGAACAACTAACTAAATAACATGTGGTTTTTAAAATTAATTATAAAACATATATTATATTTAAATTATTTCAAAATCAATTTTATTCCTTAAATATTCAAATGGTTTAGATTATTGCATAAAAGCTTAAAAGTCAAATGTATGTAGAAATGGACATTACTATTTTCCTTAACTGTACTTTTATGAAACATTTAAAATTCTTTAAAATTAAATTGTACCTAATAAATATCCTTGACATTTTAAAATTTGATTTCTACCCATACAAAATTATTTAATGTTTCAAAAAATTAGATGATTTTTAAAGTTGGTTTCTTCTTGTTGGCAGATATTTTTAAGTTAGTTACACGTTGCTTCTAAAGGTAATTTTGAATATAAAAGTATTACTGATTCTTCACTTATGGTATGGTTGGGATTATTTTAAACGTTTTATTTAATTTTGATGTGGAATGTACAAATTCCTCTTTCATGATTGAGGCAATTAAGAAGAGAAAGTACCTTTCAAAGTATACCTAATTAAAATGAAAATGTGTATAGAAAATTACTGCGAACATAACAAAAAGTTGGCTATTTAAAATTTTCATTTAAACAATTCACAATCTAGTTAGGTATATATACGAGGTGTGTTCAGAAAAAAACGGGAATTGTTAAATTTCGCGGGTTCAGAGGGTCCGGTTGTCATAAAAAAAATTTTATTATGTTGATATACATGCCCCCGAAGTATAATAAAAACTAGTTGTTTTCATTGTTTACTTTGTCTGTGGCAGCCGCTAAGGTTAGACGTGTTTTATGAGCTCGGCGATTTTTCGTTCGTTAAAAAAATGGATTTGTATCCAATTTTGCTTACAAAATGAAATAAATTCTGTGAAACAAAGGCCTATAGTAAAACAAGAGTTTACAAGTGGTATAAGAGTTTCCAAGATGGTCGTGAAGACGTTGAAGATGACGAACGCCCCGAACGCACAAGCGCATTAACAACCGATAAAAACATGAAAAAAGTGGAAGAAATGGTTATAAACCATCAGAGAAGTCGCTGATGATGTTGGTATATCGATTGGCTCATCCCATGAAATTTTTTCGAATGTTTTGGGTATGAAACGCGTGGCAGCAAAATTTGTTATAAAATTGTCAAATTTTGAACAAAAGTTTTGGCCAAAAACAATACTGTAATGATGCCCCAGCCTCCATATTCGCCAGACATGCCTCTGTCTGACTTTTTCCTATTCCCAAAAATAAAGAGAACCTTAAAGATCCGTCGTTTTGCAAGCATAGATGACATTAAAAGCGCATCGCTGAAAGAACTAAAGGCTATCCCAAAGATCGAGTTTTAGAAGTGTTTCGAGTATTGGAAGAAGAGCTGGCACATGTGCATAATATCCAATGGGGACTGTTTTGAAGGCGACAACATTAATGTAGACGAATAAATAAATATTTGTTTCAAAAATATCCCTATATTTTCTGAACACACCTCGTATATATTATTGTGTTTTGGCAATGATGTGCCCAATTTTGGGACTCCCTGTATACGAGCATTTTAGAACATTATTTAACATGTGTTGCAATTTTCTCATGTAAAGTATTTTAATTGCTTAAACCCCATTAGGCCTTAAATAACTTCTGTATGTGTCCTCCTTTACATGACCTAGCTAGAAAACCATAATAACAGTTTTATTGCCCATTGCAAAGTTTGTAATAAATAAAATCCTTTTAACATGCGAGTTAAATTAATTTTTGCATTTGTAAAATGTATATTTTTGAAAAATTATTAACTAAAATTAACCTTTTAATGTAATGTATGTTGTTTTTAAACATCCCTTTGTATATTTGAAATAAGTTATTGTATCTTTTGACACCTTAATATTTAAAAAAATACAATTGTACTATGCTCCACACTTCAAAGTCCCACCACGTGACCAGGTACGGAACGCAGTCTTTTGAAAGTTTGTCATTTAAGGCTTTTCAGGTTATGTATCTGTCAAAGTATAGTCAATGAAAGAAATAATATTTATACTGTTACCTTTTATGTTTAAGCGTTAAAAGTTTATAAATCTTTATAGTATCACAGTAACAATGGTTGGTTTAAGAGTTTAGGAGTATAAATACTGCATTTAATGAAA
Organism: Brassicogethes aeneus; assembly: GCA_921294245.1. NCBI lineage: Eukaryota > Metazoa > Arthropoda > Insecta > Coleoptera > Nitidulidae > Brassicogethes > Brassicogethes aeneus. Next base: position 2,369,854 of record OV121132.1, on the reverse strand, counting down.
TTCTAAAGTGTATAGTGCCAAATAAGTAAAATTTTTGTGCATTTGGTCTACATAAAATGTTAATATATATCTGGTTTTATCCATAAAATAGTTTTAACTAAGTAAACGGCATTTATTAAAAAAATCTAGGTTCTCTATTATGGAATAAGAATATCTGTATCAAAGGTAGGTTAATATATTATAACAAAAAATATCATCTAATTTTAAAATTTTAAGGTTAGAAAGATCAAAGATCTCAAATATAAAACCATTAGGTAGGTACTGTAACTGTAAATTGTTTTTACAAGTGTTTTTGGAAATTCAATAGCTAACCTTCTTAAGTTCCTTACACTGTCAGCTAATATACCCATAGTGTCAATACAAGTACCTACCTATAAAAGCTTCGACAAAATTTTATCTACATCGAACAATCATTAGGTATAAATAACCTTATAAATTCTAAAATTTAAATAAAACCACAGTATACTCTATCTAATATTTTAACTTGTAGTAGTCTTTCTTATCCAGCTTAAAGTATACCTACATAAAGTTTTTTCAATACAATTACGTATAGCTTCAACTGAATTTTATCTTCATCGAAAAATCATTATAACTTTTAAAAATTTCAAAAATCACATGTTATGGGAGTATTAAATATTTTTACATTGCATGTATCTCTAAAAATTGTTTGTTTCCTTATAATCTAACTTAAAGTAGGTATCCCGAGAGGTATGCACAAGTTTTGTTGTTAGGAGTATAAAAGCTTTAATTTAATTTGAACCATATTCAACAATTATAATTGTAATAATTATTTAGTATATCTATATTTATATGACCATATTAACACACTCTTCCAAATAATCCAAAATACTTATTTATTTTGATCAAAATAGATTTTTCTAACCTTAAAATTTCAAAATTAGATGATATTTTTTGTTATAATATATTAACCTACCTTTGATACAGATATTCTTATTCCATAATAGACAAGCTAAATTTTTTTAATAAATGCCGTTTAGTTAAAACTATTTAATGGATAAAACCAGATATACCTATGTAGACCAAATGCACAAAAATTTTACTTATTTGGCACTATACACTTTAGAATTTCATTAAACCAACCATTGTTACTGTGATACTATAAAGATTTATAAACTTTTAACGCTTAAACATATATCCTTTTTCTATGACATAAATGGTAACAGTATAAATATTATTTCTTTCATTGACTATACTTTGACAGATACATAACCTGAAAAACCTTAAATGACAAATTATCAAAAGACTGCGTTCCGTACGTGGTCACGTGGTGGGACTTTGAAGTGTGGAGCATAGTACATACATAAAATATTTATAAAAAAATTCACTTAGAGAGATATTACACTTCACGGTGGATAGGTTTTTAAATAGCAAATTAAAGAACTTAAACTTTTGAATTATAAAACAGCAACCCTCTCATATAAATTCTAACTGACCTTCAGGAATCACATGCATCTATAATATCGTAAACAGAGGTTTTTGCTTATTTAAAATATTTAAAGCGCCATCCGTTGCATCAAATTTAAAGAAAAAACATATTCACGGAGGATAGAATCAATTTTTGTAACACCTACATAAATGGTTATAAAAATTATTTCTTTTAATTTTTAATAATATTTTATATTTAATTCGATTGCTTTGGATGTATTTAATTTACTTAGTGAACTGAAATTTTTAGTATGCTCTTACTGCCTCAGATATTTGAAAACATATAGGTTAACCTAGAAATAGTAACAGTCACGGAGGATAGGTTTTAGACTTTTAAAACATAGTACAAAATAATTAATTGCGGTGAGATTCAGCCATAACTTAAGATATCAAATTTTGCATTTTCCACAAAATTTGTTGTACTTGGCACCTAAAAATGTCAACTTCGTCCCACCTGCAAGCCAATCTACGCTACTGATTAAGGTCTAAACATAAACAATAGCGTCACAGGGGGCTGTGTACGTAATACGCCCACGTGATTATTTTTGTGATTCATTGGTCGCGTCGCTTGGCAAAGATAAAAAAATGTGTGATATTTCTAGAAACAAACTTAAAAAATAAGTAATTAATAAATTTGTTAAAATAGTGAGGTCATTTAAAAAAAATTCAGTTAGCAACTTTAAAGGAAAAATTTTGTTTTTATGAAAATCTATTTTCGATATTTCTATGAACAAACATGAAAATACCTATGTATATTAAATGTAATAAGTCGTAAGAACTGCTTGTTTATTTGTTGAAACAGTTTCGGTTTACAACTTAAAAGGAGAAATTTCTAGTTTTGTATTTTGTATTAGGTTTAATAACGACGTTTCTAGGAAAATCTAAAATTGTTTATGCAAGTGTTCAACAACTAAAACAGTTGTATAAAATGGTCTTTGGAACTTTTTATTTTATTTTATTTTATTGTACCCACAATATGTTGTTTCTCTATAGTTTTAATAAATTTAATATGGTAGTAGTATGATCTGTTTAATAATTAAACTTTAATTAAATAAATAAGAACATGTTTTTCAAGAAAAACGATTTTTTAAAATAAAAATAATAATGTATTTTTGTAGCTTTTAAGCTAAAATTACTAACAATGACAATTTTATGTAACGTTTTAGGTCATTAATATAAAGGTACTAAATCTATTAATAAAAAATGATAGGTACCTATTAGAAAGTAGAAAAATACACGCAAATTCACTTTTTTAATAAAAATTAAATTCCTACTTACTATATACTATACTATACTATATAAGGAAGTATCATTTTTGTTATGAATATAAATTACATTGCTTATATAAATTAAAATATAATGATTGTAGATGTAATGCTTTTTAAACTTGTATTATTGGCAAAACTGTTAAAATTATTAAAATTTAAAAGCAGAAAATAGGACAAATATTTTTTAAACACAATTTTGGTTGTATTTTATAATCTTTATTATTTATTAAATAGTAATTTTTTTAATTATCTAGGTATTATATTAAAAAATAAACATTTATGTTTTTTAATTAAAAAAAAATAAATCAACACATAGAACGATATTTGGTGTAACCTGTATAATACAATTTTCGAGTGAAATAAAAAAATTCATCAATAAAACAAACAAGTTTGGTATTTTTTCATTTCCCAGTGATATTTTTGTCAACACCCAATATAAACATTGCATTTTACGATTTTTTTGCACAAATATTTACATTGGTACCTAACTTTAAATTGCAAACATTTTTATTAACATTCCGAAAATAAAATATATTTTATTTAAATATTGTTTACAGATCTGGCTTTGAAACTCGACTTTTATGTTACTGCAAATTTTTCCTCTTTCGCTCGCAAACGTTCAAATATTTCAGCTATGAATCACAAATGATAAATGTTGAAACTATGTAAGTTAGCATATTTTTATTTAATTTACAAGATTGTAAAATGTTTAGTGATGATTTTCTAAAACGTGTAAATTCAATTTACAAGATTGTAAAATTTTTGGTGATGATTTTCTAAAACGCAAAAACGTTTCTTTTTTTAATTAATAAAAAAATAACTAGGTATGTTAATTAAAACTTTTATCCCATTTTAAATTGCAATAGAGCACATCACGGTGCTGTTCTGAGAGGTGATTTTTGGACTTTCTGTGAAACCAAATTTTTTTTATATTCTTGTTAATTAGGTCATAACTAAAATTTTAAGAGCAAAATAAAAAAAAAATTGACGGTTAATTTTGTTTTAATTGGATGTTTATTAAAAATATTATGCACTCTTTCAATTCTCCAATTAAAACTTGCGATTTTATTTAAATATTATCATAACTTTTTAAATCAGATTAAAGATTAGTTAATTTCCTAAAAAAAGGTCTATACATTTTTTATATCTTTTACTGTTTTGTTGTAATACACGTTTAAAGTTTTAATTTAAGGTTAAATGTATAGTTTACATTTATTAAACAATAATTCTAAGGGTGCCACATTTTATTTAGGGCCGATTTATTCATTTTTGATTTATTTGACGAATAATTTCTTTGGATACTAGATATTGCCAAGACATGAAAGTTATCGGCCCGATAAACTTTACTAAAGATGAATAAACCGGTCCTTAGTTAAATTTCATGAATTTCTTCGTAACTTTTACTACAATTTTTCATTTTTGTTTATAAAAAACTTTTCAAAAACTAAACAAAAATTATAGAATACGTATACTGAAAATGACAATTCAAACGTCAAATAAATTTTTAAAGTTTCATGGCAACCTTTAAGGATATATTAATTAAGGGAACATACATGTATACGTCAAAGGTTAGATTAAAAGTTTGAACGTTTATTGCAACAAAACAGTAAAATATATAAAAAAAAATTGTAAAAACCTTTTTTTTAGTTATGCAAATATTAAATATTTAAATTAAATCGCTAGTTTTAATTGGATAATTGAAAGAGTGCATAATATTTTTAATAAACAGCCAATTAAAACAATTCAAACCGTCATTTTTTTTATTTTTCTCTTAAAATTTTAGTTATGACCTAATTAACAAGAATATAAAAAAAAATTAGGTTCCACAGAAAGTCCAAAAATCACCTCTCAGAACAGCACCGTGACATGTTCTTTCCATGAATAAACGAAAATGTCATTCAGTCACTATAGGTACCTGTTTAAAACAACAGGTTGTTTCGCGCTCAGACAAAACAGTTGTTGAAACAATTAACCTTCGCGGGAAAACAAAACAAAACAAAACACTAACGCACGTCTCGAAAATGACATCGGACAGTCGCGCCACGCACCACGCCAACCGAGATTTTGTTTACAATCCACACAAACGAAACAAACGCTGTGATTCGTGAGTCACCCTACCACGGCAACTGAGTTTTCTTCGGGTGATTTAAAAAATCCACTTTCACAAACAAAATGTGTCCGCGCCGCGAGCCAATTTGTCCGTTCGACAGTTTTAACGTTGCATGTGAGAGAGTTGCAACAATTATAACCGAGGTTGAAGTCTGTTGGATATGCCGGTCAGACGCACGGTGGGCTGACCTTGGACAAAAGTACTTCAGGGGTCACTTTTTACTAGAACATTTCGAAACATGCAGTCATATAGATAAAACTTCAAGGAATTTAAATATGTTTTCATTTTTCTTATATATTTTTTAATTATAAAGTTATAGCCCGTCAAAGTTGGTGATGGGGTTATTTTTTTTAAATAATAAAACAATTGTAAGCAATTTGTTTAAAATTTTATATTATTTTCCGAAAAAATATTTCCAAATTAGTGCAGAAATTTTAAGAAATCATACATTTTGAATATTAGAGCTTCACGGAGGTTAGGATTTCGTATGTTTTTTTTAAACATCCCCTTGTATATTTAAAATGAATTATTGTATCTTAACTATGGTTTCGCGTAAAAATCGAACAAATTTTGGACATTTGTTTGCAAGTGATGTCAGAATTGAATATATTTTTTTTACCTTGTTTCTACATCTAAATGGTGCATTTTTTTCAATAAAAAAATTTCATCCATTGACCGCTATGGTTAACAGGCCTTAAGTTACTCTACTGTGTTAAAAATAGATAAATTTCGATATTTTGTAATATCATTTTTATTTAAAAACGTATCGATTTGAAATTAAGATAAAATGTAGACCTAATTAATGACAATAAATCCACGTATTATTTTTTTTTTGATTTTAACATACAGGGGGCGCTGGGGACAATTTAATTTAAAATTTTACCATTTTTTAAGGGTTAAAAAATCGAAGAAGCAACGTTGTTTTATAATTTTGAGTATATCACGGTAAAGTACTGATAATTAACTATTATTTGATATATAAACTTCTATATGCAAATTATGTTTCTACGAGAGACGTCATTTTTAAGTTAGGCCTTCAAAGAGCATAATACTAACGTGTTTTACAAAGTATATTTTGTTTTATCTAGTTTTATAATATAATGTATTATATATTACATATTATACATTATATATTACATATAATATATTATATATAACATACAATTCTTACATATTTATTTAAAAAATCGCCATAGATGGAGCTAAAATTACTTTTATTTATAAATTTAAATTTTTTTCCAAGTTTACTAATTTTGATTATAGTAGGCATCATAGACTTTTTTTCTCTATGGTAACCTACCATTGGAAGCATGAAAGATAATATGACAGTTCAGTTTATAAAATAAATAAACTAAATAATATTTATAGACAGCGTTAGCCAGTTAGAAATTATAACCTACTTTAATTTTATTTTTTGCTACACAACCAAGCTTCAATTTATTTTTTACTTAATAAGCAAGCTTTAATTTTAATTCCAAACTGAGGAAAGTAATATTTACCCAATAAATAAATTAGAATAAAGACTTTATTTTTTATGTTGCGATCGGCTATTTAGATATATGTATATTTTTTAATCAGTTGTTTTTCGCTTTTTTGTAATTAGTTATTTTGCAATTTTATATTTAATATAATGCTATACAGGGTGTTTCGCAAACTATATGGATTTAAAATTTTAATAGCCTATACAATTTGATTTAGACTATACCTAAAGTCAATAGTTTTCAAGATATTATTTTTGTTTGTTAAAATTTTGCTAAATACAAGTTAATCAAAAATAACCTCTAATTTTTTGTTATTAGGTTTGCTGACATTTTGTTGGAATTTTTGAAATTTGAATTTTGAATTTTTTAAATAATTTAATTTTTTAAAGGTTTTTCAACAAATAGATTGAGAAAAACCACTTAAAATTAGGCAAACTTCAAACAATAATTACGTTTTAATTATAAATGTAAAACCCTGTATGTTTTAACATAATCAAATAGAAAATTTAAGAACTTTTCGATTGGTATTCTAATAATTGCTTCCTATAACTTTATAAAGTTAAAATTTCAGAGACATTTAACAATTTCTAATATTTTCAATATTATTTTCTATTCTACAAGTTGGTTAATGTGACAGTATCCATGGTTACCACTTAATCTGTTATTGTTTAAAATTAATTAAATAATTTGATTGAAAAATTAATAACTAGAAAAATATTGACTTTAGGTATAGGATAAGGTATATAGCCATTTTATTAATAATTTTATGTATACATTCTATAGAATTAAAAAATGTAAAAATATATAAGGTGTCCTGTTTAAAATAAAAAGACAATTCCGGTAAAACGAGAAGTATTATTTTGTTTAATTTAAGAAAAAAATCTAAATCAAATAATTTACGCTATTAAAATTATTTTAAATCGATGACTTTCCCGATTCCCTATAGAAACTTCTAACAGACTACGTACGTGAAACACCCTGTATATTAAACGTCATTTATGTGTTATGCTTTACTTAATTAATAATAAAAGATACAACAATATTTGTATAAAAATGACAATATGTATTAAACTAAACATTTATGAATACTGCTACTGCTAATTCAAAATGGATCCTGGCCACATAAACATCATTTGCATAAAAAAGTTAATATATCAAATAAAAGTCAAATATCAATACTTTAACGTGATATACTCAAATTTATAAAACAAAGTTGCTTCTTCGAATATTTACCCTTTAAAAATTGTTAAATTTTAAATTAAATTCTTACCAGCGCCCCCTGTACGTTAAAATCTAAACAAAATTTGAATGAATTAATTGTCATTAGTAAGATCTACATTTTGTCCAAATTTCAAATCGATACGATTTAAAATAAAAAAGTTATCAAAAAAAAAAGAAATTTCTTCATTTTTAACACAGTGAAGAAAAAAATAAAAATAAAGTTGTCGATGGACAAGATTTTTTTTTTGAAAAAAGTACTGCATTTAGATGTAGAAATAAGGTAGAAAAGTTTCAATCGATTTCTTGAACCCTTGCAAATCGACCGTTCGATCCTTTCGCGAAACCGTAGTTAATATTTAAAAAAAAACAATTGTACATACATAAAATATTTATAAAAAAATCTACTTACTGAGATATTACACTTCACGGTGGATAGGTTTTTTAAATAACAAATTAATGAACTTAAACTTTTGAATTATAAAACAGCAACACTCTCATCTGCATATAAATTCTAAATGACCTTCAGGAATCACATGCATCTATAATGTCGTAAACAGAGGTTTTTGCTTATTTAAAATGATTAAAGCGCCATCCCTTGCATCAAATTTAAAGCAAAAACAGATTCACGGAGGATAGAATCAATTTTTGTAACGCCTACATAAATGGTTATAAAAAATATTTCTTTTAATTTTTAATAATATTTTATATTTGATTCGGTTGCGTTGGTTAGTGAACTGATATTTTTGGTATGCTTTTATTACATCAGATATTTGAAAACATATAGGTTAACCTAGAAAGATTAACAGTCACGGAGGATAGGTTTTATAATTTTAAAACATCTCACCCAAATTGAACCTCTGTGCGGCTCATAGACACCCGTCCAGCGAAGGTCATAGATACCCACTATATCTATGCATAGGTAGTAATCAGAGTATATAGGATGTGGCAAATATAAAAAATTCGAAAAATGGATGGATGGATCGTTTAAATAGTTAACTTTCTAAAATCAACTACTTTTATTAGTTAATTAGATGTTTTATACAGTGTGACCCATTTGTATTTATTTATTGTGCGATTTTAACCGGATTTGTTTTAAAGTGTAGATCTTGATAAACTATGTTTACAAAATACAGGAATGTTCACCGTTAGGGGAGGCAGGTGAGGCAATGCCTCATCATAGAGAATTAAAAAATTAAGTATAATTAAAATATTTTACTTTACTAATTGTGAAATAGTCAATAAAATTGATTGATTTTATACGTGGAATGCCCAGCAACATTTAAATTATTTGAATTTGAAACGACCGCAATTTAAACTAATATTTATAGCTAGATGATTGGCTCAGAAGCATGCCTGAACTAATTTAGACTCACGATTGGCGTTAGCCTTGTTGTCTCGTTCTATTACAATGCGATATCATAGTTGCCTCTTTCTCTCGTATTAGCATACGCGAGGCAGGCACGCCTACATCCAAGGAAATAAGCAGGTGTTGTGGCAACACTGTTGCGGAATTTTAGATAAATTATACTTCACACGTTTTTAAAATTCAATAATAAATGGTACTATTTTTTTATAATAAATCGATTTAATCAAAATTATGTTTCTATTCTAAAATAAACATATTTTAACACTATCGCCATCTTGTAGCCATCACAGTAACCAATAAAATAAATACAGATTCCTTCTTTAGGTTTGTTTTGGTTATAAAATTCTAAACTGTTTAAAGAACAAATCTGTGGTTATTTACGCAATATTTTGTTTATTCTTTTTCTATGAGTTTGTCTATTTTATGATTCTTTTGTAAGTGGTTTATTCTGTGGGTTTAGTTAATTGAACTTGGTGATTTATGTGAATTTAGTCATTATGGATATTACGGTGAGATATTGTTGATGGTGTACTATTATTAATTTAATGATTAGGGCTTAAACCTAATGGTTAATAATAATGCTGCACTTTACCTCTACACATTCTGAACAATGAAATATTAATTAGACCAAAATGAGGTTTATTTAAAATAAACGTCATTTTTACAATAAAATATATTTCATTGGCAAAGTAGAGGATTCCTTCCCCACCACAGTCTAAGTTTTTTACTTAGTTTTAAGTATAGGTTGTGAACTGCGACGTCAGTTTTTTTTAATTTGGGTTTAAAAAAATTTCTTTGCCTTTAAATGAGGGCGAAACCCTGCCTCTGCCTCACCAAAATGAAATGTCACGGACCGCCACTGTTGTTCACCCTGTATATTTAAAACTAAATTAACAAGTTTATAAATTATAATATAATTTTTTCTGAATTAGCTAGCCCAAAATAAAAATAAACAATTTTAGGAAAAAAGTAAATTTAGTTTTCAATAAATTGCCAATAAACCTTGATTTCTTAATACAGTTTAAATATAGAGTTTGTAATTAATTATACAGATTCTTATTACTCAGGTGTAAACTAAAATTTAAGAAAATCATTGCAGAGCAGATTAAAGTAGTCAAGTTGATGTATTAATATTAATTCTAAAACCTTTATATTCAAGCTGAATTAAGTAGCAAAACAAGAGGTAAACAAGTGATGTCAAATTTAAAACTTTTTGACACAATGTTTGTTAAAAAATTACATACAAAAATACAGCGACCACCCACCATTAACTACAAACATCTGTGTGATGATACCACCGAAAACTTTAATTTATTTTCGAAATGCTTTTTCTCGTTATTTTATGCCAAGGTTAAAAATCAATGTGTGTGTTTTTATTTTGCAATCGCGTCTGGATTGGTTTGATTGACTGGTCCGTCTTAAAAACCTGCGATAATAACTGTTTGAAGAAATTCAGGCGTAGGCAATTAATTTCCCATAATTAAAAGTGCTAAGGAGATTCGATAAAAATAAGTTAAAAATAGATGTTTATGAAAATATGTTGGGAAAGGTTCTACGAGGGGTTGTAAGGAGGTCCAAATTGTATTGTTTCATCATCATCTTTTTGTTAAAATCAGGGCTGTGTTTAAATTACATTAAAAAATATTTCTAAAAAGTGTACAGAACAGTGTGTGGTATAAATATGTTCCTCATGGTTTAAATATTGCCACTTTAATGCGTTTTAATTTTAATTCTGAAAACAAACAGTGAAATGGCCAGTGTCCAATTACTGGTTGGTGAAAAATGTAAATTTCTATTATTGGACATATGTCCAATATCATACTCTATTTGTATCCCGGACATTTACCAGCCAATTCTTATGTAAAATTGTCCCCTGAATCCGAAAAGACCGTCAAAAAACATAAAAGTTAAGCAGTTTTTGAGAAATAGTCAATTCCATATTATACGTAAAATTGATTATATTTCAAAAACTGTTCTACTTTTATAACTTTTGACGACAGTTTCGGATTCAGTGAATAATATTTTATAGGAATTGACTGTTAAATGTTCTGGATACGAATTGCTGTTGACGAGAATTATTAGTGGCTGCTTTTTCGCTATGACATTTTTGACTAATTTATTTTTAAAGAGTAAGTAATATAGTGATTTCTTGCAGAATAAAAGTGATTTAAATACAGTGCATGATAGGGAACATACAAAACAAATAACAATTTATGTTATTTGATGTAAAGTTGTTATGTTTATATAAAAATTGTATGTCCAATAACTAAGGTCCATGTGACCAATTACTATATAAAATGTCCAATTACTATGGCATCTTCTAGAATTTTGTATGACTAAATTTATGAAAACAATAAAACTGATTTTCCTGTATTTATCAATTTCCAAATGTTTATTTTTAACTTAATTATAAATTCAAAGATACAATTATTTGTATAATTATTTTTTACAATGAATCATGACGATAAAATATTATACGTTTATCTTTATGTTGGTTTGTTTTTATGCAATAATACATTTTAATAATAAAACAATATTTTTCTTCCGTTATCTGGGCAAATAAAATTTTTCATTACAATTAAACAAATTGGTTGCTTGCAAGAACAGAATTATAAAAGTGGCAGTTGTATTTAATTTCTTAATTGGAATTTTAATAACCACTATAACTTTTGTTAATTGGTTGTAATTTTGTATAGAGGTTGTTAACTTTAGTCTAAAACTAAATAAAATTGTTAAAAAGGTTTTTTAATGGCTTACCCGGTGACTAAATTTTCTGTGCTATTGTTAACGGCGTTATTTTCCATTTTTAACTTTTTTGCTTCTAATCGTACACTTTGTTAAACTTTACTAAAACTTATTTATGCTTCAAATTATTTAAACTATATCTTTATATTATCTATACCAAGATAACCCAGTAATAAGAACACGGGTCAATAAAAAATGGTAGACATATTCTTGAATCTATTTTATAAAGCACAAATGTAATCAAAACAAAAAAATTGATCTCTACATCGCTAAAAATATGTTTACGTTTACATATAAGTAAAAAAATGGAAATATGCCAACTTGTTCTGTAAGATCCAAGTAAATATAATAATTATATTTTTGTCGAATTGTCAAAAAGCTTACCCACTAATTAAGCTATCCTTTTCATCTACAGAAAGTTCTTCCATATTTTCAAGTTATTTAACATACCACGCATACACTGTGTTCGTATAATAGCACTGAAATTGGTATACTTTATGCAAAGGAATATTCATTTATACATTTTTTAATGTTATCTGCTTGAATACGCCGATAACGTTTTAAAATGGAAAAAAGAATGAGTTGGAAATACTCAGTACGCGTCAGGTTTAAAAAATATGGAGGACTGTAATCGATAGTATTAAGGTTTCCTGGTGTGAATTACGAAAAGTTTAATTAAATATCTATTACCTACCGTGTAAATATTTTGTGGCCAGATGAAAAAAAAAATTTACTTCTTTTTGATGATTTTTAAGGGTTTCATTAATGGGCTGTGTTTAAATTACAATAAAAAATATTTCTAAAAAGTTCATGGTTTAAACATTGTCACTTTAATGCGTTTTAATTCTGAAAACAAACAGTAAAATGACCAGTGTCCAATTACTGGTTGGTAAAAAATGTAAATTTCTATTATTGGGCATATCCAATATCATACTCTTTTTGTATCCCGGACATTTACCAGCCAATTCTTATGTAAAATTGTCCCCTGAATCCGAAAAGACCGTCAAAAACTATAAAAGTTAAGCAGTTTTTGAGATATAGTCAATTCCATATTACGAGTATATGTAAAATTGATTATATTTCAAAAACTGTTCTACTTTTATAACTTTTGACGACAATTATTAGTGGATGCTTTTTCGCTATGACATTTTTGACTAATTCATTTTTAGAGAGTAAGTAATATAGTGATTTCTTCGTCACAGGACATCTTGCAGAAAAACAGATTTAAATACAGTGCATGATAGAGAACATAAAAAACTAATGGCGACAAAATTAATAAATTCGGAAAATACTTTTAATATACCACCCGAAAAAATATTAGATATTTATATAAATAATGCTGTTCCGGCCTAACATTATAAATGCTTCACAAACTAGGAATATCACACTTGATATTTGCAACAAACTATTTCAGAAGTCAGACCAAGGAATTAATAGTTACCTTCAGAATCTAGAAAAGGGATGAGGAATCCAGGAAAGAAATATATGAATTATATGATATTTACAAAAACGAAATAAAAAAATTACCTAAAACAGCAATTTATCTTTAAAAAATATTTAGCAATTTATGTTATTTGGTTTAAATTATGTTTATATAAAAATTTTATGTCCAATAACTATGGTCCAATTACTATATAAAATGTCCAATACTTTTTTGCATGATTTTATAAAACTAATATTAAAAATTCAAATATTCTTATTTTTAAGTAAACGTAAATAAACAAACAATCCTTTTTATATTTATAAGAAAAACACTAAAATCTTTAAAACAACGGCATATATAAATTTTAATTCCTTAAGTGTCAAATAACTATGTGGTTTCCCCTATATAAAAATCGTATTTTTCAGTTAATTTAAGAAATTATCATTTAAGATATTGATTTCAAATTTTGTTCGGTTCATTATATCTAGTGGGTAAAAATTTCTCAACACTGAATATTTTTGAAAATAATGTCGTTTACAATATGTACTAAGTTACATAGAATAACCCTTATAAATCAGTGGTTTAATATTAAACCCACTTGAGTAGCATTTTCTATGCTGTGTCAATATTTTGAATAATAATTAACGAAAAATAAAAAATAAATTACAACAAAATCTGACCAATTAAAAAATAAAAAATTAGTTAATACCTAGACATTTTTTCTTTTCATCGAAATTTTCATTATTTAATTTTTAATTTTTGTTAAGAAATTACTGAAATATTTTATATTATTATTATTATCTACATACATATTAATAATTTTAAACGTCTAAAAACGTAAAAAAAACTTTACGACTTCATAGAGCATCGGAATGTTAATAGATATAGAGTAATAAACACATTTTGGCATGGCATTTGTGATATGTAACAGTGCCAATGATTGTTTTAGACAAAGGTCAATTTAAATTGTTTAAAAAGAATCACATCTAAATATACCAGCGAAAAAGTCAATACAAGTTCAAGATCATAACAATAAGAAGAATATTAGTAGCAATAATTGGTTTTATTTACAATTTTTATAAAAGAATTCCTTTTAAATATACACTTAGAATTTTTTTAAATAAATATAACAAAAAAGGAGTTTGTTTATAAAAATAACACTTCCAGATGCAGAAAGGCATTTGATAAATATAGTTATTATTATTTGTCCAAAAAAACAGTTCTATACCTTTTACAAAAACGTTTTGTATTATTAATGAAACCCTAATGGTATTATTCATAACAATTTTGTAAATTTTACAAATCCCTTTTCGTTAAAAATAAAACTTTTTTTATAATATTAATAAAATTTATGTAAATTTAACAACAAATTAATTGTTAATTCATTGTAACAATGGTCACATTTTCAACCTATAGGTATACTGTTGGGTATTGGGTAGTTTTTTTTTAATAATTGCAAGGCATTATTAGAATACAACTAAAATATTTCTTTTAGAAAACGTCGAAATTTTAATTTTCTTAGTGATCTTTTTGATATTTTTATCATGCTAAATTTTACCATACTTCACTCGCACAAGTGAAATCAATAATAATCTTTATTTTCTTTGACTGATAATACACCAGTATAGAAATTGTCAAAAAACATTTAGTGTATAAACGAAACATACAACTTAAATTTACATATTGAGAATTAAAAATTAAAACAGTTAAAAATTAATTTAAAAAAATAACTATATATATAGCTTACAATACTAGCATAGTTATAGAACAAAAGTATTACATTTGACATTTAAAGTATTCATCATAAGAATAAAAGGAACCGGCTTGCAGTAAATCAATAACAGTTTTTTTAAATATTTTGAAACTGCTTTTGTCCTTAATTTTTTTTGGCAATTTATTATAAACTTTCAATGAAAATATAAGTGGCCCATTTGCAACTTGTGTCAATCTGGACCATGGAACGTATAAATCTCCTGCATTTCTTGTTACATAAGAATTTATATCAGAGACTTTTTCATACTTTGGTAGATTTTTTTTAACATAGCACACACAGTTTAAAATACTAATACAATAAACAATTAAAATTTTATTTTGAATAAAAAAAGGTCGACATGATGTTCTTAAACTAAGATTGAAAATGCTGCGAATGATTTTTTTTTGAGAAATAAATACATCCTGTATATGAGACGAATTACCCCAGCATAAAATGCCGTATGAAAGTAGTGAATAAACACAGCCATAATAGTAGGTAATCAAGGTTTTTATGCTTGTGAAATTCCGGAGATTTCGTAAGCAATAATTTTTAGTTCCAAGATTTTTTATCAAGTTGGATATATGATGATCCCAAGATAAGTTTTTATCAACATATAGCCCCAAAAATTTTACTACTTCCTGTTGAACTAATGAAGTTTTTTCATTTTTAATTAATAAACTTAAATAAGATTATAACACAGACTGTGGATTACAAAGTTCACCAAGGAGAGCGACGGCCCTTTCCCCCTCTTTTTAAGGGAAATAACAAAAATGTTGTTACCATTGCAAAACAATAGTAAATATTAAAAAGTCTTTTTATAGCAATTAAATATTTTTGTTATTGTTCTTAAAGTAAGCTATTAACAAAGATTTTCTAACTGAAATAAAATTAATTTGAATTACAACGATAGTAATTTAAAAAGGACAAATATGCCATAGTAAAATGAACAAATCTTACTATAACAACTGCGCATTACTTTATGTAAGCGCAATTCACACACAACTATAGATTTAACAAAAACATTTTAAGTTCGGCAAAGATTTAATATAAACATATAGTATTTCTTATTGCCATGACAATATGATAACAAGTATTACTTTGTTGGATAAACATTTTTTTTATATAAAAGCTCAACATTGCTGCTTCATTATAGTAAATGAGAATTTTATTAACAGTAAAAAAAGTTTATTCTGTAAATAAAAATAATATCATTACTTTGACAAAGTTTCATTATCAGTGCATGAACATTTTTCAGAGTTTCTTACCTTAACAATGCTCTTCGCCACTTTTCGCCAGTTTCCACCACTATCAACTGTAGTTTCATAGCGTCTTTTAAAGCACAAAAAATGCAAAAAATAAAAATAACACACCAAATTCACTAATTATTGTCTTTTCGGAGCACTTATTTTATTATTATGTCTATGATTTAAGTGGTAGGTACTTGACACATCGACAGTGTTTGTTGACTCTTTGAGGTGGAGAAATAACAATACAAAATAATTTACTGTTAATTTATGTCTTGAACTCGCTTGTATGCAGGCAAACTGCGATGGCGTGTAACATATGGTAATTGTGACCTGATTTATAGAAATTTAGTGCAAAAATACCTAACTATGCACTCTTAAAACACCTTTAGTAATTAAACATGTATACATTTAATTAACTTTTATTTATTGTATTTATTTATTTTTTTAAAATTCTTGTACATTTAAAGAAGAAAAAGTAAAAACAAAAATATAATCCAAATTTTTTTTATTTAGGGTGTTATTTAACACCTAAAAGTGGGCAGTTGAATTTTTTTGAATTATCCCTTAAAAAAGAAAAAAAAGATCCCCTGGGTCACAAATTTACTAACATATAAAAAAATTTCATCATTTCAATTAATTTGAAAATACTTTTTTTTCTTGTTAATAATCCTTTTCAGGTTTTTAAAAAAAGAACATAAATTTATTATTTATAATAATTTTTAATATATTTTCTGTATTTAAAAAATGTCTATTAAAAAAATAAATATAAAATAATAATAAAAAGTCAATATAAACATTGTTTCGTTGAACTACCAAAACATTTTCTCCAGCTTCTTTGAGGCAAAACACATTGACTAAGAAAATTGCTATTAAATAGGTGGAGGACATTATTTTAAATTGGCTACGTTCTGTCAGAAACAGAAAAAATGGAAAATCGAAAAAAAAATGTTTTTAAAACTTTCCTATAAGTTTATTATTATTTCAAAAATATATTATAATTTATTTCTTTGGAATTGTCCCCTGGGTCACATAACTTTCCCCTGGGTCACACAATATGTGATCCAGGAGAGGTGTGACCCAGGGGAAAAATGTATGTATGTTTTCAGAACTGTTTTAAAGATAAAAATTTGTATTTTTGCCCTTTAAACCATTACTATGATACCTACTTTTGAGAATCAAACAAAGTCCTACTACTTTTTATTACTGTGACACAGGAGAATGCACAGTTTTGCCACACTGGTATAAAAAATACAAAAAAAACGTGTTGTGGCTTCATGATAGTTAAAAACCCAATTTCCTACTAAAATCCGTTACCAAATACATTGCCGCAAGGGGGCAGCACCAAAAAAGTGCGCTCAATTCAAAAGGTCATTTATAAAAGCTGTGACCCAGGGGACCAAAATTAAGGGAGAAACTTTAGGGGTTATTTTAAACACCTGTATTTTTAAATATTACCACACATGGGCTTTTTCTGTAATATTTGGAATATATTCTCAACTATATATAAAATGGAGGATGTCATTTTACTCTAAGATGTTTAAATAGCATTAAGTAGTCCATAAAAATCGTAAATTTTGCATAAAAATGACTAATTTCGAGAATTTAACCTTAGACTATTTGTTATACTTTAAGAATAAATAATTGCGATAAAAGATGAATAATTCTGAATAGGTCGCTGGCCTTATGTTTATCATAGTAAATAATTATCTTTTGGATATGTTTAGTCACTATTAGTCACGATGTGTGTTTAAAAAAGATCTGTTCCGTTGATTATGTCTTTTTTTAAATCCAATTTAATTTCGGGTTTTCATTGATTCTTGTCTTCTTCTTAACTATTTAAGGACATTTAAAAATTAGCATTCAAACAACGTTATTGCATTTATCACATAGACAAACGTTCCTGCCGTATTGACCGTAACTAAAAGACGTGGTCTGGCATACTAAATATTATACCAGGTTCACCCAAAAACTTCATTTAAACAATTTTAACTTGATACTCTAAAGTAAATCGCCCATTTGACTTGTGTTAAGATACAGGGTAAGTTTTAAGTTTAAGTTTTTAGCTTTGTACTTTGACAGCTGAAATGATGATACCCAAAGAATAGTAAAGGCTTCATGGTTTAATGACCCATAAAAACAAACAGTTTAGCTTTAGATTATTAACAATAATCATAGATATACAGGGTGGTATGTAATTAATGTAATATTTTTTCTAAATTCTTAAAATTAAAAATAATTTATAATAATAACCTTTATCCTACCAAAAAGTACGCCACTGATAACGACCAGCGTTTCCAGATTCTGTCAAAAAAGTTGCCAAATTTTGTTTAAATTTAGCTTAATTACAAAAATGACACAATCAACAATGCAAATTGTTAATTTGACGTTTTTATTAATAGTTTATTATGTCATTTTTGTAATTAAGGTAAATTCAAACAAAATCTGGCAACTTTTTTGACAGAATCTACTGCATTTCTTTCAAATTTTAGGTTATGTTCTCAAATTGTAAATATCTTGACTAAGTGAAGTGCTTTTGGATTTATTTACACAAATTGAATGTTTAAAGTTTAACTTGTCCTAATTTCATCTGAGTAAACAGAAAGAAAAAACCGATGAAAAAATTAATTTTGAGGTTATGGAGTTTTTAAAATAGGTACTAAATTTTCTACTCATTGCTTAAGCTAATAGCTGGATGAGTAAATAAAAACAGAAGGGTGTTAGAGCTTTAAGGGCATACAACTTTTGGATTTATTGAGTTTTTATTTATTTTTTACAAGAAAAAATTTTGGTATTAATTTTTTACAACTGGCAACGCAAAATTTAAAAGGATAAGGAATAAGAATTTTTTTGCGTTTTGATAAATATTTATATATTTATATTGCGGTTGACTTTTAAATGTGTTTGCCAAAAACCTCAAAAAACCTAAAAACTATTATTAATATTCTACGAAAATATAAATAGAAATTCGCGAACTCTCTTAACTTGCGGCTAAATATAAACTTCAAAACTATAAATCAACCGCAATGCCAAAAAGAATTTTGTTGTTTTTGGTTTAATTATTGGTCTATGGTTTAATTATAAATAAGTAATAAATTATGTTGCTGTTAGAGGCAGTAGTAAAAACTACATTAAATAAGTAGAGTTTAAATTATCTCGAAAATAAAATGGAATTTATGTTAGTAGGGTATGCTTCGATGTAGTCCTAAAAGTGCGCACTATAGTAATATAATATGTGCGCACTTTTGGGCAACTAACCATACGCAAGCAGCGTTTTGAATAAAAATAAGGACATGTTTAATTATGAATTATTTTTACATTAATTAGGGTAAACCACATAGTTATTGGACACTTAAGGAATATTATTTATTTAAAATTTATATGCCGTTGTTTTAAAGATTTTAGTTTTTTTCTTATAAATAAATAAAAAGGATAGTGTGTTTGTTTAAACTTTATTTACGTTTATTTAAAAATAAGAAAATTTGAATTTTTAATAATAATTTTATAAAAACATGCAAAAAAGTATAGTAATTGGACATTCTATATAGTAATTGGACACACAGACCATAGTTATTGGACATACAATTTTTATATTTATATTTTTATTTATAACAATTTATGTTATTTGATATAAAGTTGTTATGTTTATAAACATAACAACTTTATATCAAATAACATAAATTGTTAAATATTTTTTAAAGATAAATTGCTGTTTTAGGTAATATTTTTTATTCCCTTTTTGTAAATATCATATATTTTTTTCTCGGATTCCTCATCGCTTTTCTGAATTCTGAAGGTAACTACTAATTCCTTGGTCCGACTTCTAAAATAGTTTGGTGCAAATATCATTAAGTGTGGTATCTCTAGTTTGTGAAGCATTTATAATATTTAGGCCGGAACAGGATGATATATATATATATATATATCTAATATTATTTCCGGTGGTATGTTGAAATTTTTTTCCAATTTTATTAATTTTATTGCCATTAGTTTTTATGTTCTCTATCATGCACTGTATTTAAATCACAGTTATTCTGCAAGATGTCCTGCAAGATGTCCAATAATAGAAATTTACATTTTTTACCAACCAGTAATTGGACACTGGCCATTTTACTGTTTGTTTTCGGAATTAAAATTAAAACGCATTAAAGTGACAATGTTTAAACCATGAGGACCACATTTATACCACACACTGATCTGTACACTTTTTAGAAATATTTTTTATTGTAATTTAAACACAGCCCTGCTCTTAACAAAAAAACAAAAATCTTACCACCAAAGTAACGTGCGAACTAATCTAATCTAATAATTTGACATTATATAGGCAAGTAATAAAAAAATTATGTAACCTATTTGTTTTTTAGAGCAAGCCTAGGTTACAATGCCACGTGTCAAGCATAGAAAAAGTGTGCAAGATGCAAAGCAGGATAACGTGGAAAAAATAATTAGATCAATTACCTATGGGATGTAAAATTTTAAATTGGTGTGCGTGATAATAAAAGTTTATAAAAATCATACAAGTTTTTAATTGTAAAATTTTTTTGGTTAAATTTAATAATAATAATAATAATTTGTAAAAAATTTAAATAAAATAATTCCACTTAATGTATAATTATAACCGAATGAAATAAAAAAATAATAATGAAAATGTCTAACAATATCAATATTGATAAAATGATTAATTAACAACCATTCGATATCCAATTATTTTAGGGTTCAATAACCCGCTGAAAATTGTCAAAAAAAATCCTGAAAATGCCATTGTTCTTTCAGACATAAGAATTTTAAAACATGACACAATACAGCCGATACACATTTATTCCAGCTATTTACATATCGATTTATGAAAACTAAATTTAAACAATTGCATGTCTGTATATAAGTTAACGAATTATTTAAATTAGCGTTTGTTATTTCAGCCAGAAATGTTTTATTGAAGCAATACTTCAAACATGTAAACCAGACTTTATGTTTCAAGATTTTTTTTTTAAATTATATTAAATATAAAATCAAGTCAAATCATTAGATGACGCTGTATACAATTATAAATATCTCAGCCGGTAATAATATAGAACTACTTTATTTTGGGTCCAATATGGGACAAAAAAGTTCGCACGTTACTTTGGAGGTAAGATTTTTGTTTTTTTGTTAAGAGCAGGGCTGTGTTTAAATTACAATAAAAATATTTCTAAAAAGTGTACATATCAGTGTGTGGTATAAATGTGTTCCTCATGGTTTAAACATTGTCACTTTAATGCGTTTTAATTTTAATTTTGAAAACAAACAGTAAAATGGCCAGTGTCCAATTACACTCTTAGAAAAGACCTGGTATTTGCAATGAAAATTTAGTTCCCAGAACCAATTTTATTAGTGAAAATAGGCACAACAAAAAAATATGTTGTGGGAACTAATACAAATTTGTTTTTACAGTTTGTTGTCGGAACAGCCAATATTGGTAGCTCCAACCAACAAGTTTAAGTGCATCGAAATTAGTTTTTTTTTTCATACAAATAATTGATATTTAATGCAATCACATTAGTCTGTCATTTTAGCAGCGTCTAAGTTGTAACAACTGCACTTGCTATTTATCGCAACAAACATTGTATCATGCAGGAATTTATTTTTTAATTGAAATTACATGAAAAAAGGTACATTTAAAGAATTTAATAGTTGATATAATATAAATTTGTTTTGTACTGTAACTAAGTTATATTTAATATTAAATGCTTGCATTAGTAGCAACAACAAATTGGTAATATTCCACAGTACATACCTACCTGCTTAGTAAATATAACACTTTTTGTGTAAATATTATAAAAAATAGAGAAAGGAAATTCATGCCCGTTCGTTTTATAAATATTTATTATAAATTAATAATTACCTACTCTAAGAAAACATTTATAAATATTTTAACAATAAAACAAAAACGATTCTTTGGTAAATATACACAGATAGGTACAGTTACGGAATGAAGTAATGTCCATTTGAATGCTCCATTGTAATTGTTCGGAGGCATTCGGGTTTTGCTAATAAAATTAACATATCTATTTTTAAACTCAATAATTCTACCTACCTGCTATTTACCATTCTTTCTACGCACATCTCATTTGACTTTTAAGCTTTTATGCAATAATTAAATATTTAAGAAATAACATTGATTCTGAAATAATTTAAATATAATATATGTTATATAACTTATTAAATAAACTATATTTTATTTAATAAGTTGTTATTAATAAAATATAATATTTAAATGAAATATAGACATTTAATACTAAAATAATTATAAACTTTTGCATAATTTTGAGTATGAGTATGAGTATGGGAACGTATGGCAAGCCCCAGATATATTATCATCCACTGATCTCCCGAGGTTATATTACCCCCTTTCCGTTCTCCTGCGTATCCCGCCAAATCACAGCATTACCTGTGTTTGTTGGATCCGAAGTTTTTACGCCGGCTGGTAGATCCACCCTAGGAGTTCGTGGATGACAGTGTCAAAGGTTAAGGCAGCTCCCGGGATTTTTGTCAGCCGGGTCGGGCCATACGTCCAGTTTAGGAAGGGCTTTTGGAGGACATTGAACTGACCCAAAACTAAGTACAATCCGGAATCCTCCTAAACCAGGGCTTTAGTAATAACCCCATTCATTTGGTATTCCTGAATGGGGGTGGGTATGTTAGTTTTTTTTGCTTACTCCGGCTACCAACCTTGTATATTCTTTATTTATTTTATTGCTATATTAGTGTTCATACCGTTTTCATTTATTTATATCTTTGCCTTCTTACTTATTTTTTTTCAAATTAATTTAAAAATAAAAATATTAATATACAAAATAGATAAAGCCGGCCCTGTGGTGTATCGCATCAATATTTGAAACCCGGCCCCTATGTCAGGCGTGCAACGCATGCCTCAATAGATGGCCTACCACTTCATTTTCGCGTGGGGGCTTTGCCCATTTACTTTCTCCATCCTCCAAGCTTTGCTTGCGTGAGCTTATGTGTATATTATATAATATATATAATACAATAATATAATATTGCGACGCACCCACTTGATTTCCCTTCACACACGCACGCTGCCCTCTGCAATGATCAATTGTTGCCTGGTTTCCTGTTAAATTAGTATCTATATAAATTCAATATAAATTTCATTAGTCAATACCAATACTAATACCAAATAATACAAATAATCAATACCAATATCAACCAATCAATCAATTAATCAATATTAACGTTAATATCAGTATCAACCAATTAATCAATCAATATTAATACTAATATCAATATCTATAATGCCAATATCAACATCAACACTATTACCAACAATATTACCATCAATACCAATACCAATATGATTATATCAATATCGATCAATCAATTAATTTATTAATTAATTAATTAATCACTTTATGTAAATCGATCTTCAATAGAGCCGGCCCTGTAGTGCATAGTGGAATGCGGCTTTATGGCCTGCTTGGCTCTTGAATTCCGTGTATTAGCCTGGCTTGATTTATGAGTGTGACCCTAAATTTATTTATGGTAAATTTTTGTCTTCTTGCTTGAATTGGTTTATTTGCTTACGCCTTTTACGCTGGTTGTTTACGTTTGTCTACTCTGAGAAAATAGGTTGTTTATTTAACAGTTACGGAAATGTTCTTATTATTTTTTAAATTTAATTTTTAATAGATTTCTTAGATTTTTTTGCAACTTTGTGAAATGCTTATATAAACATTTAACGATTATACGGTAAGACATGCAATTAGAAGATTTACTTAGCTTGATTATTAGGCTATAAACCTGATGCTTTGTCTTTCGCGGGGAGTCCTTCTCCTGTAGGTTTTTGCATAGAAAAAGGACGTTTTTGGAACGCTCCGATCCAGGTGCGCCGGTTGACTTATCGTTGCTGCCCAGCCTCAATTAGGCACTTATTCACTTGCACACTTTTACGGCGTTATCTCACAATTTTCGCACTTCTTGCACTTGTTTGTTTATTTATGTATTTATTTATTATTCATTAACGATCACCGACATTTCCGGATACTTTGTTTCGTTTTTGGTATTTTACGTTTGTATCGTATACGCCACTTAGGATCTTGACGCATCCGACCTCTTCGAGCATCAAGACGGTATTGATAAACTTTTGCATAATTTTGCAAATAAAATTGTTAATAACCCTCTTTAATGTATTTACCTTTTTATGTGATTTTTTGTTATCTGGGCAATATAAATTAAAATATTTATTCTTACTATGTAAATTAAACCCATTAAAATTTTAAACTAAAATGCATTTTGTGCACTATTAATACGTTTTTCTACTTCTATTGCATATTATTGAAATTTTTTGGTTTTTTTTTGCGTAAATAATGGTAATCAGGCCCGGCCTATCAAAGTGAATTATATTATATTATTATTATATTCACGTTGTTAGGTATCAGTGATTGGCTTATTTTAATATTCACTGTTATTTGAACCAATCGGGTTTTAAATTAGGAAAAAGTAAGGTTGACAGATGTCAGATTTATTTATATATACGAGGGGCCACTATATAGATCATTATATAATGATCTTTAAAATAGGAGAAAAGTGAGGTTTTAATAAATTTTGTTATCAATGAAAATTACTTAATTGAAGTAGAAAAAACATAGTATTACACTCGAAATAATGCGCATTATTTACTCGGATGAATTACGTCTCTCGCCTGACGGCTCGACATGCAAACCTTATCCTTTTGAATAATAGTCTGCATTATCTCTCGTATAATAATATACTATTATCAACATTTTAGTTTTCATTACTTGTTTTATGAAATATCTGCCCAATACCAACTTATTTCAATGTATAAAAATCCAATAAAATATGGAAACGGCATAAATTTATAATTATTATAATAATTGAACTTGGTATTCCCAAAGGCTCTAAGTGTCAAAAATAAATGTTTTAGTCGTTTTGCATGGCACATAGACTATTTTTAAATGATAATATAATATTTGACCAAATTGGGTCCAAACCCTTTGGGAATGCCATGCTTCAACTAAAATTATTAATGTAAATGTTTACCATTTCTTTTTAAATAAAAAGGCAGCTTTCTTTGCTTATGGTTTTAGATAATATTTTCCTAAAAAAGGGTCCTACTAAATTTTACCATAAATTTTGTTTCGCTGAAAAAGTTTGAAAATCTTGAAAATTTCTATAAATTCAACTTTTACCTTGAATACCTTTTAAAAGAGCCCTACCAAAATTTGTTTCAGTTTTACTAATCCGAGTTATACAATTTTAAAGTATTTTAAAAAATCTCATGTTATTTTAATGGGAAATAAAAATTCCCGATGAAGGACCCCTAAATGTAATATTAAGAGCTTACATTTTAACAGGACCATTTTTTTGAGATTCTGAACAATATTTTTGAGGTACTTTAAAAATAAATATTCGATTTTTTTGTATAAGTCTAATAATTATATAATATTTTTTATCAAATATTTAAAAATTTGTCCTATATTTAGAATATTAATATGAAATTAAATTAAAATACTTTTTAACATTTTAGTCCGGAAGAACTTTGCAAAGTTCATAGGATCATAGTGTTGCACGATATGGAAACAAGTGTTAGAGAAATATCCAGGGATACAGATTTTTCACTAAGAATTCATAAAATTATTTATATATTGACAATATAAAACTAATATAAATATTAGGGTGCTCTTACCCTCTCAAATGTTTCTATTTAATATAAAAAAAATCCTCACCAAATATGGGCGTCCCAGCTCAACTCTAAGAGGTCGCTGTTTTTATTTTAGTTTCCCATTTAATTAACATGGGGAAAAATAATTTTGTGTTTATTTTTATTAAATAATATTTATAATAAAAATAAACACAAATAAAAATACACATTAACCTACATATAATAAGAGAGCAAAAAATAAATATGAAGAAATATATAATATACATATATATATATATATATATTATAGTTTTATAATATTTATATATTTATATAATATATATTTTATTATTTTATACCTATTTATGTTTATATCTTTTATATTATAATTATATTAAACATTTTTTGATAGATCCTAGTATATTTAATTTAAAAATAAACCAATTATAAAAATTTTAAATATATGTTTTTAATTTTAACACATAAAAGTGCAACAAATAATAAAATGTGTTTTTACTTCTTTGATGTAAAATAGTGTATTGAATCATTGCTAGTTCTGAAAAATGTAAAGTAAGTTTTAAAAAACTACTACTTGATAATATTATTTATAGCCTAAAAAGTTCTTATTAAAAGTTTTTTCATAGAATAAATGTTTATAAAACTATACAAAAATATATCAAAAAATTAACGATTTAATAAAAATACAGTTAAATAAGTAATATACCCAAAATAATTAATTCAATACGAGCAGGTAGTAAATCCCTAAGAGGCAGATGTTGACTATTTCCGAATGCCTCCGAACAATTACAATTCAAATGGACATTACTTCTTTCCGTAACTGTACATTAAGATGAAATTTGACTATACTTCTTCAGTAAACCGTGATGTTTACGTGAAGTGCAAGCCTTTGTTTAACAACTTAACAATGGTTAATCTTAGGTACAACGTAACATACTTGCATGATAACAGGGGTAAGCATTCGATAAATTTTGAGTGTGAGTGCCTATAGTATAGGCCCTATACCAAAAATGCGACTTGAGCTGTAACAAAACAAAACAAAAAATTCTCGAAATTCCGACGTGATGGAGACTTTTGGTGGGCACCATTGGATTCAGGAGAACATTTTCAGTCGGAATGGCATTTTCACATTTTTGGATTTTTTTTCGGACCCCAAAACTACAATAGTGTAATTAAAGGAGTGCAATAATAATACCTAACCTTTAAAAACTGGAACCAATTCAGGTAAACCCCATGTTCCTAATAAATCTGCTACTTCAGTCCGCTCATCCATAATATTTGTTCGAGATATCCATAAGTAACCAACACATAAGAGTATAATCTTATATATATATATATATATATATATATATATATATATATAAATAGTTAAAAAGTATGTCGCCACTGAATTTACAGGGGCAAATGACTAATTGTAATAAACTAGTTTCTTACCTAAAATATACACTACACACGAGCTGATACACAAATACAAAAGAACACCACCGAAGTCTGGACGCCGTGCAACACCGTTTGTTTACAGGTTAAAAGTAAAGCACGCGCCGGGCTGGACAAATCGCGCGCGAAATGCACAAAGTTTGCAGTTGCATTAACCTACAGAGACAACATCCCCAACTGACACTTTGTTTCACACCGCTGGTGTCTTAGCTGTGTGAAAAGTGACGCATAGTTTATACAACCGAACCGTTAGTTCCACGGACTAATTTTAGTCAGTTGAGAATGTTACTTAAATATTTGGTCCAACAAAAACATTTTACCGCCGAAATGATTTTTTTGAGATAATGTTGTCAATACTTCTAGCCAACACAAAGTTTCAGTTAAAATAACTTAATCGCCTTCTTGCAGTAAATAATACTCAACAACAAAACTAAATCTTTTCAGGTAATGATGCAAGCAGTTACACATATAAAGGTACTGATTACAAAAAACAAAAAATTTTATTTTCTGCAACAGTTTTACCCCAACGATAATAAGTTGGTTACAAATACCAGGTCTTTTGTAAGAGTGTACTGGTTGGTAAAAAATGTAAATTTCTATTATTGGATATGTCCAATATCACACTATATTTGTATCCCGGACATTTACCAGCCAATTCTTTTGTAAAATTGTCCCCTGATTCCGAAAAGACCGTCAAAAACTATAAAAGTTAAGCAGTTTTTGAGATATAGTTAATTCCATATTATATGTAAAATTTATTATATTTCAAAAACTGTTCTACTTTTATAACTTTTGACGACATTTTCGGATTCAGCGAATAATATTTCATAGGAATTGACTGCTAAATGTCCTGGATACAAATTGCTGTTGACGAGAATTATTAGTGGCTGCTTTTTCGATATGACATTTTTGACTAATTCATTTTTAGAGAGTAAGTAATATAGTGATTTCTTCGTCACAGGACATCTTGCAGAATAACAGTGATTTAAATACAGTGCATGATAGAGAACATTATAAATGCTTCACAAACTAGAGATACCACACTTAATGATATTTGCAACAAACCATTTCAGAAGTCATACCAAGGAATTAGTAGTTACCTTCAGAATACAGAAAAGGGATGAGGAATCCGAAAAAGAAATTTATGAAATATATGATATTTACAAAAACGAAATAAAAAAAATTACCTAAAACAGCAATTTATCCTTAAAAAATATTTAACAATTTATGTTATTTGATGTAACGTTGTTATGTTTATATAAAAATTGTATGTCCAGTAACTATGGTCCATGTGACCAATTACTATATAAAATGTCCAATTACTATATTTTTTGCATGTTTTTATAAAACTAATATTAAAAATTCAAATATTCTTATTTTTAAGTAAACGTGAATAAAGTTTAAACAAACAAACTATCCTTTTTATATATTTATGTGTCAAATAACTATGTGGTTTATCCTAATTAGAATTAAAAACCATTTTTTCCTTTTTTTTGTGCAAACATATCTAGCAATAGCTTTGTTGCTGGGCGTTGATATTGTGTTTTATAAAATTTTAAACAGTCAATACGTCCACATAAAATGTATACCGAATATGGAATTTAATTTAGTTAAATGTCAATAGATATAGTAGTCCCTCAGGATCAACTCTCTGACATTTGCGCTTGCAAATTTCCATGTGATAACTTTCAATTTATTTAGTTAATTATGGGGTCGAAGATACAGGGTGTTATGTAATTTATGTAACCTTTCCTATGTAATTTTAATTTATTTTCATTCATTGTACGGCGGTGTATAATAATTTGTACGGCGGTGTATAATAATTTGACTTTTGTACTGCGTACAAATATAAAGTCTTAGTTGTATGCTTACTACAAAAGTTGGACAACTTGATGTCATCAGTCAATAGAGTAGGTATTTTGATATTTTTTGTTAATATTTTAGTATTACACAAGATCCAGGTTTTTTTTAACTTGTCCACCTAATTATAATGTATTTTTTCAAAAGCACGTTTGTGGAAAAACATAATAAATATTCAAAACATCAGTACCTTGGCGTGTCACAACTCCTGAATCAAATATTTGAGTGATTTTAATTTAAAATATATTCAATTTATCTTAAATTTTTCAATTTCACTACAAACTATAAAACATTAAATAATGTATTTTTCATATTTTATCATAGATTTGAATAATAGCATTTTTTTAAAAATTGATAATCTTTGTACTCACTTTTACCCGTCAGTTCTGTGTCCAATGTTAAAATTCAAACCTCCTGCAAAATATTGAAGTTTAAACGTCGAGTCCTCGTTTTAACTCAAGTGTTGGTAAAAAATTACCTACAGAGCCCGCCCTTTGCACGACAGTCATCTTGAAAACAATGCAAGCGGCGAAGTTGTGGTGAATGCACGTATAGTTCCAGTCAAAATTTTAGTACTGTGGTGATTAGTTATTTTCTTACGTATATATATTTCATTGTAATTTATAAAAGGCTATATGTGATTTGTTGATAAGTAGCATCCACTAATAAAAAATATCAGTAAAATACTTAATTCCGAATTATAATCTCAAATTTGTATCCCAGTTCCATGTTCGATGTTTCGGTTATCTTTTTTTCGCAAACTTAAATTAAATTCTGCTTGCGCAGAACTTGTTTATTAATTGTCATTATAAACTCATATAAATTTGGTGTGGGTCCCATATCTAAAAATTGAGATATCGGTATACACAAAATCCACCAGCCGCCACTGATGTGTGGTATTATTTGATTTTAAGATATTTAATGTATAATATGCTCAAACGCAATAAATCTTATATTTTCCAATAAATTATGTATTTAATTGTACCCTGGTATACTCGTCACTTCCCTTGCATTCAAATTTAGAAAACACAGATATTTCAGAAACTGTTTGGAACAGCATATTTATTATATTATCTATGTTATCATAACAAAATACTGTTAAATTTTCTCCGAAAACTATATAAACAAAATGAGGTCAAAAGTTGCCCAACTTTTTTAGAATCACCCATATCATGATTAAATAAAAAAAATTCATTTAATTGCAAAAAATTTGCCCCAAGATTTGTTATAGCTGGCTATAAAATAATAGCTACTTTTATATTGGGCCATATAAACTCAACATTTCAATAACTCCCTAAAATAAATTAAATCTAATTAACTTTAATACATAAATCAATATTTTCTCTTGGCAATCTTATTTTTTATAATGTTGGTAAACATTTTTTACATCTGATATTTTTTAGGTGTGTCTAAGAATCGAGTCCTGGCAAATTTCAAGGATAATCCGATGCTCACTTATTACATGTCCTTGTCATGGCCGTCTCATTGGCGTCTACTCAGTTTCTATGCAGACAGAATAACATGATGGTGAGTCTTTAATAAGTTTTACAAAATACATTTTTAAGAATTTATATTGGCGATTTAAAAAAATCCATGAACGGCACTGGATTCACCACCCCTCAAAACTACCCTATACTAAATTTTATTGAAAATTTTCAAGTAGGCAAGATTTTTTAACCAAATTAAAAATGAACTATAATGACTATTTGCAAAAATTTATTCTATCAAGTTATCCATGAAAAAACACATTGAAATAAAATTAATATAATAGTAGCATGGTATAAATATTCCTATACGTAGTTTTGACAAATAAAAAACGCAATATAAACTTAAAACAATAATGAAACAAAAAATATGGAAAAGAGTTCTTTATGCTATTTTATCTATTTTGCAAAAATTCTATAAAAAAAATTAATTTTATACCTTAAATTCAATTTGGTCGAATTTTACTTTAGATAGTTGGTATCACAGTCATTGGTTTGACAGTTAATGCCAAAATCGATTCGCCATGCCGTCCTTAATTTACTTATTTACAATAAGTGGCTGTTAATGTTAAAGAAGAAAAAAATGATTTTCTTTGGTGTTAAACAAAATTTATTGCCAGAAAAGTCTCGTAAGTACTAGAAAAATCATAAAAATATTATAACCAATATGCAAAATATTATGCTGTTTAAAGTATAGCCAACCTATAAAATCAAAATTTTGGGTGGGATAAAGTATCTCATTACAGCACCGAAAGCGGTGTTGTAATGAAGTCATTATGAACGCAAAATAGATAAAATATTTTAAAAAATTGCTAATTTTAGTAGTTTTTAATTGATTATTAAAACAAAAATGTTACCTTTCAACTTTAAACATTATTAAAATCTAATATCATAAAACAAAATACTATTGCCACAAAATAGGTTTAAATAGAACGTCTCTCACTTCAAAGCAAAAAAACACATTAAACCAAAATATTTTAACAATGTCGTAGCTACCTAATTAAATTATGTTACACAACGAATTTGAGCGAGATAGCGATTAATTATAAAATGACATGAATACTTCTCAATAAAGGAATATGTGGAACTCACTTATGGAATAAAATTCGTTATTCGTTGAGAAAAGATTTTTATGAAAAACGCTCAGACACGTAAACTTTAGTTTTTTATTCCAAATCTTATAATGATAATTTTAAATTTTATGCCCCCACCATTTTCCCCCCCGCACATTAGGCACCCTTATCTTAAATAACAACCCCACTTTTTTTCATCGAAAATTGATAGTGCACATTTTCTTGAGTACGACGATACCACATAAGTAGGGTTTAGTAACCATAATTTTCAATACAGGGTGAATATTTAAAAACTAATTTTATTCCATAAGTATATATATTAGGGTGCTTCAAAAATTAAAATTTAATTTTGTTTTTCCCTCTTACCCTGTGAAATGTTTCTACTTAATATAACAAAATTTCTCACCGAATATGGGCGTTCCAGCTCAGGTCGCTGTTTTTATTTTAGTTTCCCATTTAATTAACATGGGAAAAAATAATTTTATGTTTGGAATTTAATACCTCTGTATCAAAGTAACTTATTGCAATGATCATTGCAGTTTCTTAAATAAAATGTAACGCTCTACAAAAAAAGTCTCTTATTATTTTTCGATAAATTGAGTTTTTCTAGAGTTATTCGAGGTCAAAGTTTGGTTAACATCAAATTTTCTGTTTTTTTTTAATTTAATGGTACAATTAGCAGACGGGAGATGAATCTGTATTGGGGCCACTAATGTTCCCTAAAAAAGAAAGTCTCAAGTCAAAACTAACCTAAAAACTAAAACACTGACAGTGACAATGTCAACCATATAATTATAAACACTTGATCACTATCCCGGCGCATCCGCCATTTTTGTAAGTTGTTTTTAGTTAGACTATTTTTGTACCACGTTTCGTCATACTCGTAGTTAAAACAAGATGTGACGTCT
Source organism: Brassicogethes aeneus (assembly GCA_921294245.1). Classification (NCBI taxonomy): domain Eukaryota; kingdom Metazoa; phylum Arthropoda; class Insecta; order Coleoptera; family Nitidulidae; genus Brassicogethes; species Brassicogethes aeneus. Next base: position 2,337,359 of record OV121132.1, on the reverse strand, counting down.
TTTGACCTTGAAATTGCCATTGCCCCTTCTTCACCCTTATTAAACATTCATCCTCCTTACAAGTGTTTCACAACGACAAAAAAACGATAAATAATTCCAACGAATCGCCATTAAATTTTGTCATCCATGTAAAAACAACGTTAACAACAATTAATAATTCATTCATTTTAACGAACCATCGCAGTTTGCCTGTAGTTTTTTGATTGGCGCGTCAACAAAAACGATCGATTTACCTTTGGATTCGGTTGTCAGTCTGTTCTCACGTTCGATGCACTGGAAAAAACACTTTGAGGTTATGTAGGAGTGCCGAAAGGACCTGGTGGCTCGCCCGGTAGGCACTAAGACCGGATGCCGTTTTATCAATCGGGATAGAGGGCTTTACCGCGCATGCCTACTATTTTCATGAATTAACAATGAAATCTTGAAATTTTTAGTTAGTTTATATACTTTTTACCCCTTTAAAAAAGGTTTCTTATCCATCATACGTCTTATTACTTCCTATTTATTAAATGGTAAAAATATTTGTAAGGTTTCTTACAAATTATTTGCGTTTTTCTTTCTCAGTACAAAATTATCGATTTCCTTTAGTACATCTTGATACGATACGATGTTAGCTTAGGACATGGGTAGAATTAAACTATGACTCAACTGGTGTGAGAGGTCACGTGTTGTTGACGACGTCACAGTATCGAAATAGATATTTTTGTCATTAGGTTAAGAAGTAAGGCTTTTTGTGCTAAGCTCAATTGAGCGAAGCACAAAAAGGCACTTCTTGGCCGAATGGCATACAACATTTTATCTTCAAAGCACTTTATATAGGTCAATTTAATTCAACATCAAAGCGGCCTAACCTCACTTTTTTAGAATCTCATTTATTTATTAGCTAAAGATTACATTAAATGTACAATAATTATTATTGCTTTTAGAAGCAGTAATAGTTTGACAATACCTAGCTACATGATTTAAGTAAAAATGGATTTTTGCTATTACATTAAATTCAATTAATTGTTTAATAAATAGGTAGGTATCTAATTTCAATTTGTTTGGATTTTTATTTAAAAAATAGGTAGTTTGGAATGTTTAAGCTGTGTTTAACATTTAATTTCACTGAAAACTTAAAGCAAATTAAAACTTAAAGATAATTTAAATCGTAGAAAAAGAATCGTCGTTTTCTTGGTTGCCTAACCTCACTTTTTGTTTTATTATTCATATTTAATTTTACAATATTTTAATGAAAAATATTAACCATTAACAGTAAAATAAACAAATTAGTGCTTATTATAAATAAATTAAACCAGTTTAGTACGTTAATTTCTTAGAAAAGGATTAATTTGTCAAAACAATACCCCTAGCGAGAAAAAATCGAACTAATTACTTGCCTCATACAAATTTTTATCGCCCTAGGCCATAACAAGGTATTTCTTTATCGAATGTTGACAACAATAAAGTTTAAATTATAGACCGCGTGGAGATAAAAATATTTTATTGCCATAAAAAGACTTCTTTAATATTTACCATTGTTCTGTAATGGTAACAAAATTTTTGTTATTTCCCTTAAAAAGAGGGGGAAAGGGCCAGCGCTCTCCTTGGCAAACATAACTTTATAATGTTATAATCTTATTGATTTCACTTGTGCAAGTAAAGTGTGGTAAAATCTAGCATGATAAAAATATCGAAAAGATCACTAAGAAAATTAAAATTTGTTGTTTAAAAAGTAAGTTCATATTTTTTTATTTTGTACATCGTATAATATGAGTTTTTTTGTTATAATAAATAATTTGTTTTAATGCCTTGCAATTATTTAAAAAAAACTACCCAATACCCAACAGTAGGTTGAAAATATGACGATTGTTACAATGAAAATTGTTTATTGAATTAACAATTAATTTGTTGTTAAATTTACATAAATTTTATTAATATTATAAAGTTTTATTTTAAACGAAAAGGGATTTGTAAAATTTACAAAATTTCTATGAATAATACCATTAGGGTTTTATTAATACTGGGTCAGAATTTCTCAAACGGGCCACCTGAATTAGGTCAAAATTAGTTTTTGATTGTAGATACATTTTTTCGATAGTATTTTACATCACTAACACAAATCCTAAAGGATTTTGCAAAAAAAAAATTTTCAATTGACATATTCATGATATTAAAAGTAAAAGTTTTTAGTAATTAAAAAATAAAAAAAAATCATTATGGCTAAACTAATTATCCGATTCCAACGATTTAACTAGCTTTGGAATCTTGTTTTGACATAGATTCTTTGTTATTTTTTTCAATTGTAAAATTTTCATTTAGGTCGATTTTTTTTTGTTTTTTTTATAACAAATTCGGAAATAATTGGCTTCTGCGCCAGCTATCGACTCGAAAAAAAAAACACATATACTCCAATCATTTTTCGAAATTATGCTGCTGAGAAAAAAAATGGCCCGCAGGTTCCAGACCACCGTAAGACGTCGCGTCACAAGCGCGTACAGCGTACACGGTTCGGAGCGTGAGCTGACACCGCGCGCGGCCACAAAAGGACGAATAACTTTTTGTCAACCTGCGGGCCATTTTTTTTCTCAGCAGCATAATTTCGAGAAATGATTGGAGTATATGTGTTTTTTTTCTCGAGTCGATAGCTGGCGCAGAAGGCAATTATTTCCGAATTTGGTATAAAAAAAACAAAAAAAAATCGACCTAAATGAAAATAGGACAATTGAAAAAAATAACAAAGAATCTATGTCAAAACAAGATTCCAACGCTAGTTATATCGTTGGAATCGGATAATTAGTTCAGCCATAATGAATTTTTTTATTTTTTAATTATTAAAAACTTTGACTTTTAATATCATGAATATATCAATTGAACATTTTTTTTTTTACAAAATCCTTTAGGATTTGTGTTAGTGATGTAAAATACTATCAAAAAAATGTATCTACAAACAAAAACTAATTTTGACCTAATTCAGGTGGCCCGTTTGAGAAATTCTGACCCTACTACAAAACGTTTTTGTAAACGGTATAGAACTGTTTTTTTGGACAAATAATAATAACTGTATTTATCAATACGTTTCTGCATCTGGAAGAGTTATTTTTATAAACCTAACGTAAATTTACTTAATAATTAATGCAAATGCTATTACTGAAAGCAGCGTTTGTAGATTAATAATTTTTATAAAAATGATCTTTTTGCCGTAACAAAAGCAATTGTTGGACGAATACTTTATTAAGACAAATTACTTTTTTGTATTTAATAAAAAAAAATCTGAGTGTATATTTTAAACCGTAGTAAATTTACAAAAAAATGAACTTTCATTGTGAAAAACTGCCTTTATATTTAAATGGTCGTTGGTCCATTTTTCAAGGGAGAAATTCTGATTTTTACAGAAAAATTTGACAAACTGACACTTTTAAAAGCAGTAACAGATTACTAGCACCAATTTCGGCTAGCGTTTCGCTAGTCGTTTATAAACTTTTCTAGATACTCAAATTTACTTTATAATTAATGCAAATGCTATTACTGAAAGCAACGTTTGTAGATAAATAATTTTTATAAAAATGATCTTTTTGCCGTAACAAAAGCAATTGTTGGACAAATACTTTATAAGGACAAAGTAATTTTTTTGTTATATTTATTAAAAAAAAATCTGAGTGTATATTTTAAACCGTAGTAAATTTACAAAAAAATGAACACCTTTTAAAATTCTTATTGTGTTTTATGTGGCTGGCAGCAAATTAGTATTTGCCTATAAAGCATTAATAATTTAGGATTATAAAACTACCTTTTTACTTTCATCGTGAAAAACTGCCTTTATATTTAAATGGTCGTTGGTTCATTTTCAAGGAAGAAATTTTGATTTTTACAGAATTTCGGCCACTCTTATTTTGTATAGATGGCGCTCTATACAAATATTTAAATTAATTAGTTATAAATTATTTTTCATAAAATTTCTCGTAAAAAAAGTATAGTTTGCAAGTCGTTTATAAACTTTTCTAGATACTCATTTTATTAAACATTCGCTCGCAAGCTTCGCTCATTCATTATTAAAACTTGATACAATAATACCATTAACTAATACCTACAAAAAAATACTTCAAATGAAGATAAAAATTTCATTTTGTAAAATTTTGGTAGTATTTTAAATTGTTGGAATAATTTTTTTTATGATTATAGGATATAACTTATTTAAATTAATAACGTAGTTATCACAGTTTTTTATTAATTTCCTATTTTTTTACGATTTGATTGCTTAATCATTTATTCATGTCAGATGTAAATTATATTTTTAATGATTTTTTTTTCTACTTCCACCTTTAAAACTTGTGCTGCGACTTTAAGTCCTCTAAACCAATGTAGTCCTGTTTGTTTTAGTTTTTAAAATTTAGGTACCAAGTTTTAATACAAAAATTTTAAAATTTCTGCCTTTTAAATAGGTACATTATAGACATCATATACGAGGTGTGTTCAGAAAATAACGGAAATTGTTAAATTTCGCGGGTTCAGAGGGTCCGGTTGTCATAAAATTTTCTTTATTATGTTGGTATACATGCCCCCGAAGTATGATAAAAACTTTAGCTGTTTTCATTGTTTACTTTGTCTGTGGCAGCCGCTAAGGTTAGACGTGTTTTATGAACTCGGCGATTTTTCGTTCGTTAAAAGAAATGGATCAAAGAATTTGTATCCAATTTTGCTTAAAAAATTAAATAAATTTTGTGAAATTTTAACAAAGGCCTATAGTGAGTCTGCTATAAGTAAAACAAGAGTTTACAAATGGTATAAGAGTTTCCAAGATGGCCGTGAAGACGTTGAAGATGACGAACGCCCCGAACGCCCAAGCACATTAACAACCGATAAAAACATGGAAAAAGTGGAATAAATGGTTATAAACCATCAGAGAAGTCGCTGATGATGTTGGTATATCGATTGGCTCATCCCATGAAATTTTTTCGAATATTTTGGGTATGAAACGCGTGGCAGCAAAATTTGTTCTAAAATTGTTAAATTTTGAACAAAATTTTTGGCCAAAAACAATACTGTAATGATGCCCTAGCCTCCATATTCGCCAGACATGCCTCTGTCTGACTTTTTCCTATTCCCAAAAATAAAGAGAACCTTAAAGGGCCGTCGTTTTGCAAGCATAGATGACATTAAAAGAATTAGAAGAAAAATCGAACAAAATTGATTTTTTTTCATTACAAATATGAAAAAATGTTTTAGACAAAATCTATCTATTTTTAGTCGAATGATCCGAATCTGCAATAAAAAATAGGGTGTTCCATTGGAAATTTTAAAGTTACCCCCTGTTCCCCCTATAAGGAGGAGAGTATGAGGAATCAATTTTAGTACTGATTGATTTCCCCCCTCGAATCATTTAATTTTTATTTTAAAATTTTTTTCGTAAAATGCATAATAACAGATATTTCAAAGTTTCAAGTTAAATGACTCATCCTGTATATATATATATATATTAGACTGGTTCAAAAAAATCGAATATTTTTTTTTCTTCAAAGCCCGCATTAAAATATCTTCCTAGTAGTAAAAAAAGAAGCCTGTGAGAATTGTAGCTCTTAATATTAATATTTAGAGGTCGCTCATCGTGAATTTCTATTTTACGTTTAAATAACACAGGAATTCTTTTTTCTTAACTTTGAAATTTTATAACTCGTTTTTGAGTGAACATATTGGAATTAACTCTATATATTTTTGAAGAAAATTGAACGTTCTACAAAAAATGTCTCTTATAATTTTTTCGCAAATTCACTCCTTTAATAGTTATTCAAGGTTGAAATTAGACATATAATAAATGTAACGTTTAAATAAAAACACAGGAATTTTTTTTTACTTTTAATTTTATAACTTTTTTTTTAGTGGATATATTGGAATGAGCGATAATTTTTTTTAAAGAAACATAAAAAAAATTAAAAAAAGTTCACAAAAATCTGGAAGCGCCCTAGAGCAGCGGAATAGTTCGCTAGTCTTTTTTTAAAGCTTGTCTTGTAACCTGCTTAGCGTGAATTCGAATCCAGATTTTTGTGAACTTTTTTTAATTTTTTTTATGTATCTTTAAAAAAAATTATCGCTTATTCCAATATGTCCACTCAAAAAAAGTTATAAAAGTAAAAGTAAAAAAAAATTCCTGTGTTATTTAAACGTTACATTTATTATATGTCTAATTTTAACCTTGAATAACTATTAAAGGAGTGAATTTACGAAAAAATTATAAGAGACATTTTTTGTAGAACGTTCAATTTTCTTCAAAAATATATAGAGTTCATTCCAATATGTTCACTCAAAAACGAGTTATAAAATTTCAAAGTTAAGAAAAAAGAATTCCTGTGTTATTTAAACGTAAAATAGAAATTCACGATGAGCGACCTCTAAATATTAATATTAAGAGCTACAATTTTCACAGGCTTCTTTTTTCACTACTAGGAAGATATTTTAATGCGGGCTTTGAAGAAAAAAAAATATTCGATTTTTTTGAACCAGTCTAATATATATATATATATATATATATATACCTGACTTTTCCAATGCCATTCGAATATCGATTAAATTTTTTGTTTGTCTTTGCTCCTCTTGAATTGTGCTTTGTCAAAACAACCAAAGCTAATTAAGGACAAGGGCGGATATACATAGACCCTACTATTAAGTAAGGTATAGTACCTCTTACACGACGTATTTTAGAAAATCGATTGAAAATTATTCGAACATCAAACTTTGACCCAAATTTTATTTGCACACGTTTATTTTCCGTTGACAAAAGCTTTAGAGTGCCCATATCTTCGCATTATATCTTCGAATCTATGCTATACAAAGTGATCTGGGTCACTTCAATTAGCCGCTATACTACTAGTTGTTGCGAAAATGTTAAAAATAAATTTAAAGGTTGTTTTAAAATTGTGTGTTTATGATAATTTTTTTTTATAGAAAATAATTATTGTTTATATAACGATTAAATGTTCTATAAATAGTTACAACAATTATAACTATCTTAGTCAGTAATAATATAGAACTACTTTATTTTGGGTCCAATATAGGACAAAATTACAATAAAAAATATTTCCAAAAAGTGTACAGATTAGTGTGTGGTATAAATGCGTTCCTTATGGTATAAAAATTGCTACTTTAATGCGTTTTAATTTTAATTCTGAAAAACAGTAAAATGGCCAGTGTCCAATTACTGGTTGGTAAAAAATTTCTACTATTGGACATATGTCCAATATCATACTCTATTTAAATCCAGGACATTTATCAGTCAATTCTTATGTAAAAAGATCGTCAAAAACTATAAAAGTTAAGCAGTTTTTAAGATATAGTCAATTTCATATTATATGTAAAATTTATTATATTTTAAAAACTGTTCTACTTTTATAACTTTTGACGACATTTTAGGATTCAGCGAATAATATTTCATAGAAATTGACTGCTAAATGTCCTGAATACAAATTGCTGTTAAAGAGAATTATTAGTGGCTGCTTTTTTGCTATGACATTTTTAGAGAGTAAGTAATATAGTGATTTCTTCGTCACAGGACATCTTGCAGAATAACAGTGATTTAAATACAGTGCATGATAGAGAACATAAAGAACTAATGGCAACAAAATTAATAAATTCGGAAAATACTTTTAACATACCGCCCGAAAAAATATTAGATATATATAAATCATCCTGTTTCGTCCTAAACATTATAAATGCTTCACAAACTAGAGATACCACACTTAATTATATTTGCAAAGATCAAGGAATTAGTAGTTACTTTCAGAATCCAGAAAAGGGATGAGGAATCCGAGAAAGAAATATATCACGGTGGTCAAAACTTAAGTATAGGACGAACAAAAATGCCAACCAAAACTGATAGCATATTTTGATTATAGACCCTTTTGGTAACACAAACATGTATTTATCAAAATCCCAGCTGATCCTATTTTAAAGTTTTGCAAACTTTTTTGTTTCTCTATTTCTATATATTATTTTGCAATTATTGTACTAAAACTACCTGTACAATTTTAATAAAATTAAGCAAAATAATCAACTCCCCAGTATTATTTTATTGAGTCACCTATTATTTTTTACCACTCAAAACAAAACATAACAAAAAGAAACGAAGATTTATATCTTAAATATTTTTTATAACAAAAAATACTGGAAGTTTGTCTATGAAATAATTACAACTTGCAAATTTTGTAAAACAATAATTAAGGTGGTTATGAAAAAAATTACTATACGTTATAACGCAAGTGACATTTTGCTTTAGTTTGTTTACTTAATGTATACTTTATAAAGTTAAAAATAGTATTTTAAAATGAAAATTAAACCGAAATTCAAGTTAAGCCGTGAAGAAAATCGAAAGAAGGTATGTGCTGGCTGTGGAGACAAAATTGTTTTTGGTAATCGAAAAATTCAGAGTTTAGGGTTTCTGAGAAAATATAAAATTACTGCAGACTTTTTCAAACGAACTCTTTAACTTAAGTAATTCAAAATTACCTACTTCAATATGGTAAAAGCGGTATTTTTGCATAGCCACAATTGCCAAATTTTCAAAATTTAAAAATTGCTAGAGAATTTCACGGCAGCCTAGAATGTATGTGCTTTATCTGCAAAATGGCAAGATATAAAGGGCATAAAAAATTATTAAGGGAAGAGGACGGACGAACGAACTAAAGTATTGATATGCTCTTCATTTCTAGGGGATATCGCTAGATGTAAGAAGCATGTTTGTACAGAGACTGAAGAATTTAAAAATACTGTTTCCATGTTAAAAACAATTCCATGTAAAACCCAAGAAAAAGTTTTACTGAAAATTTAAGGCAAGAAGTAATCGATTTTGCTTCAAAGAATCTTTAGTTATTTATTGGTTTTGTATTAGGTACCTTGAAACAATAAATAAGATATTGCAAACTGTATTTTACATTATTTTGTATTTATAATGTAATTTATCCATATTTCAGTCATGTATCCGCCAAATTTTTAAAAATATTTGATAATGGTACTAGAGTATTGACCACCGTAATATGAATTATATGATATTTACAAAAACGAAATAAAAAACAGCAATTTATCTTTAAAAAATATTTAACAATTAAGTTTGTTTGATGTAAAGTTGGTATGTTTATATAAAAATTGTATGTCCAATAACTATGGTCCATGTGTCCAATTACTATATAAAATATCCAATTACTATACTTTCGTTAAATAACGCTAAAGACTAAAACTATAAATACTCACCGTTCATCATTCTGCCTTTTGGGTATCTTAAGATTGTCGACGAAATTATATTCTGCTTGAGGAACCGGGTATACTGTGAACTGTTCGGAGGCAATAGTGGTCCAAGGCACACCGCACCTAACCGAACCGTCAACCGGATTTCCGTTCACGTAAGGACGAATGTAATGCTGGATACTCGACGTACTTGCACCTGATTCGTCGTCACCCTCATAGCCACTGCAATCAAAAGAAAATAATGTTTCAATCAAGAAAACAGTGCGCTGATTAGTAAACACTTTTATCAAGGAACAACAGAAACAGGGCTCTAGATTTCAGAGATGGAAAGTGTGAGTTTTATAGGATACTGAGATGACAAAGTCTATAACGTGTGATTTAGGTTTAGGATGTTGCGGAAAATGTTATAGTGTCACGCGAGGTAATTATAGTATTGTGAATTATCGGTAATGAAAACATGTCATGCTGATAATAGTTGGGTTTATGGAATTTTAATTAATAATAATAACACCAGTTTGGCTCTCTAAACACGAAATTGAACATATTAAAAGTTTTATTTTGTTGTAATAAGCATAGGTTTAAAAAAATTCTGGCTCCTTCTTTGTTTTTTGTTGCTTTCGTATTCCGTTTCTCGTATGAGGGACCAAATGTAATCTCCCATCATGGCTGCATCCCAGAAGCCGTGATACCGCCGCTCCATAGCCTTCATTTGCTGGTGAAAACGTTCTCCGCGCTCATCACTTACGTCGCCCAGATTGTCCGGGATATTTACGCACTCGAACTCTCTACTTCTTTTACTCATTTTACACTTTTTATTATCTAAATAAAACCATGATAAAAATACCTTGTTGAAATATCAAAAATGTCAGTAAAATGTCACTATGCCAACACGAGAAACAAAAGAATTCACGTTTGCGGAGTCTTGTCAAATTTAAATTTTCAATAATGTTTTCGGTGAAAAAAGTACGTTAAAAACTCAAAAAATTCCAATCATGCACTTTATTTAGGCTTTCATTAAAGACTAAACATATTACAAAATAAAAGAAAAAAATAAAATAAAAATCGTCAAATAGCTGAATTTTGGTCTTCCACTAAAAAATTCGCCATTTTTCCATGTATTTTTTAGGTTTTTTTTTAAAATGTCAGCTTCACGAAAAAAAATTCAAACTGGAGTTATCTGTTTGATTGAAACCTTTCCCAGGAGGATATGTAAAATTTCGTAAAATTTTTGCCATAAAAACGAATTTTTTAAGTTATTAAAATCGCTAGCGTCAAAATACTTATACCGATATCAAAAGTATGTAGAAGAAAGTTTTAGGGGGCTTAAATACCTTCAATTTAAGGGCTTGTTTGACCAAATCGATTAGTTAGATTTCAAGCTATACTCAAAAATGTCAAAACACCTCCGAAAATTATTGTGATTTTCGTGTTGAGTGGGTCAAAATACATGAGAAAATTATAATGGGATATGTTGGCCAGAATTTTTTTTTCGATTTTGTAAACTAACTAGTGTAATATATATACACTCACAGGCAAAATAATCGATCCACACAAATATTCGATGAATTTCAATCGCAAATAACTTTTTATTTGTTTTCGGATTTAAACAAATATTAAAGAATATTGTAGATACATTAATGGAGAATCGCTAACATTTTAAAAATAACTAAAAAATACACGTACCTTTATAATATACAGGTTTAAACAAAAAGATGTTTTTTACTATAAGTTTAAGACACTCTGTAGAGTGGCAAAACCGTATATTGTTCTAAATTAAGTTTTAATTATTACCTTCATATATTTATTTTTGTGAAAAATATGTTTTTTTTTTAAATATTGCAATTTCCAATATTTTTCCTGTATGAAGAACTAAAGTTGCTATGGTCCATCCATAGCCTAAGGAGGACAGTGACAGTTTTGTTGAATCATCCCATACTTGGACATGTCATATACAGCTTTGAAAAGCTATCAAATTGTTTTTTGTAAATTAATGTGTTAATTTTAAGGTATCTTCTTACTTTTAAAAATGTCTCCGACTGATGTTGCCCTTTGTACTTTACTTCTTGTGACGTTTAAAACACTTGCCACGTAATACTGTAACCGTCCATCCTGGATTAAATTAATGGCTCTGGCAACATCATTCGGAGACTTATCCATTTTTTAAAGTAAGAAGACACCCCAAAATTTAAACATTAATTTGCATAAAACAATTTGATAGCTTTTGAAAGCCGTGTATGACATGTCCAAGTATGGGATGATTCAACAAAACTGTCACTGTCATTCTCCATAGCCTATGGATGGACCATAGCAACCTTAGTGCTTCATACAGAAAAATATTGGAAATTGCAATGTTTTTTTAAAAAATCCATATTTTTCATAAAAATAAATATATCGAGGTGAACCAAAAACAAAACTGTTAAGAATAGATGTGACTAGATAAATAAAACTTAATTTAGAACAATATACGGTTTTGCCACTCTACAGAGTGTCTTAAACTTATGGTAAAAAACATATTTTTGTTTAAACCTGTATATTATAAACGTACGTCTATTTTTTAGTATTTTTTTTAAATGTGAGCGATTGTCCATTAATTTATCTACAATATTCTTTAATATTCGTTTAAATCCGACATTAAATAAAAAAGTTATTTGCGATTGAAATTTATCGAAAATTTGTGTGGATCGATTATTTTGCCTTTGAGTGTATATGCCAATTACTTCGTGATTATTATTTTACGGAAATCACAACCATTAAAAGAACTATTTCGCCCCAGCAAAAAAGTCTAAATATAGACAAACATTTTTTATATTTTGTTTGTACCCTTGGGATCGAAATGCCATTTATTGTCTTTGTAATTAAGGGTACGTGTTTTAAAAGCTTGGCCATACGACCTTAACAAAGCTTGTCAGCCACTCCTTGGCATAGAGAACGTCAAAAAGGGTGGGCCACCGTAGCCAAGGAAAACCGTTTGTTAATTTATTTATGTATGCTATACAGGGTGCACCAAGTATCCTAATTACGCAACTTTTCTCTAAGTTAAGAGCAGGGCTGTTTTTAAATTACAATAAAAAATATTTCCAAAAAGTGTACAGATCAGTGTGTGGTATAAATGGGTTCCTCATGGTTTAAACATTGTCACTTTAATGCGTTTTAATTTTATTTCTGAAAACAAACTGTAAAATGACCAGTGTCCAATTACTGGTTGGTAAAAAATGTAAATTTCTATTATTGGACATATGTCCAATATCATACTCTATTTATATCCCGGGAATTTACCAGCCAATTTTTATGTAAAATTGTCCCCTGAATCCGAAAAGACCGTCAAAAACTATAAAAGTTAAACAGTTTTTGAGATATAGTCAACTCCATATTATATGTAAAATTGATTATATTTCAAAAACTGTTCTACTTTTATAACTTTTGACGACATTTTCGGATTCAGCGAATAATATTTCGTAGGAATTGACTGCTAAATGTCCTGGATACAAATTGCTGTTGACGAGAATTATTAGTGGCTGCTTTTTCGCTATGACATTTCTGACTAATTTATTTTTAGAGAGTAATAATATAGTGATTTCTTCGTTACAGGACATCTTGCAGAATAACAGTGATTTAAATGCAGGGCATGATAGAGAACATAAAACACTAATGGCAACACAATTAATAAATACGGAAAATACTTTTAACATACCACCCGAAAAAATATTAGAACTAGAGATACCACAATGATATTTGCAAGAAACTATTTCAGAAGTCAGACCAAGGAATTAGTAGTTACCTTCAGAATCCAAAAAAGGGATAATAAATCCGAGAAAGAAATATATGAATTATATGATATTTATAAAAACGAAATAAAAAAAATTACCTAAAACAGCAATTTATCTTTAAAAAATATTTAACAATTTATGTTATTTGATGAAAGAAATATATGAATTATATGATATTTATAAAAACGAAATAAAAAAAATTACCTAAAACAGCAATTTATCTTTAAAAAATATTTAACAATTTATGTTATTTGATGTATGTTATGTTTATATAAAAATTGAATGTCCAATAACTATGGTCCATGTGTCCAATTACTAGAAAAAAACTAAAATCTTTAGTATAAATTTTAAATAAATAATATTCCTTAAGTCCTTACAAAAACTTTTCACTATTATTTCGTCCCCGCGCATTCGCCATTTTTGACAATATTCATTTTTTAATCATTAATCTTTGAAAATATTCTTTTGTTTTTAAAAAACAATTCACCAATCGATTTCTTTAATTATTCACATAAAGTTGGACGACTCCAATCGATATTAAGGCGTCCCTTTTCCACCTAGATTTCACTGGACACATGCAATCTTAGTCTATTGTTATTGATTATGAAATAAAGGTGTGCTGACCCCGCCAAAATTTATTAAATTTAACCCCCAACGTTTTCAGAAATTGCAAAAATTATTTTTTTTGTAAATGGGTTATTTTAAAATTTCTTGTATGTACATTTGCTGTCCCTTAACTTTAATATTTTATAAAAAGTTGAGTTTTAAATTATAACCCTATAAAAAAATTAAAGTTTCGCCAACAGTACAGAAAAGTAGCTGTCCCAGTAAAATTGCATTCTCCTTTTTTTTAATAGTTGAAAATATATTCCAAATATTACAAAAAAAGCCCATTTGTGGTAATATTTAAAAATACAGGTGGTTAAAATAACCCCTAAAGTTTGTCCCTTAATTTTGGTCTCCTAGGTCACGTCTCCTGGGTCACAGCTTTTATAAATGACCTTTTGAAAATGATGTTTTGAACTATCTTGATGCCACAAAACGTTTTTTTGTATTTTGTATACAAGCGAGGCAAAACTGTGCATTCTCCTGTGTCACAGTAATAAAAAGTAGTAGGTACCAGTTGGACTTTGTTTGATTCTCAAAAGTAAGTATCCTAGTAATGGTTTTAAGGGCAAAAATACAAATTTTTATCTTTAAAACAGACTGTCAGTAAAGAGGATATGTTCTAAAAACATACATTTTTCCCCCTGGGTCACACGTCTTCTGGATCACGTATTGTGTGACCCAGAGGACAATTAATTCCAAAGAAATAAATTATAATATATTTTTGAAATAATAATAAACTTATAGGAAAGTTTTAAAAACATTTCTTTTTAGACCTTTCACATTAGGTAGCCAATTTAAAATAATGTCCTCCACCTTTTTAATAGTAATTTTCCTAGCTGAAAACTTTGTTTTTAAAACGTATTAAAAGAAATTTTCTTAAACTCACTTTTTTAATGGACATATTTTAAATACAGAAAATATATAAAAAATACTTATCTATGTAAGAAACTTGAGAAATAGAACATAGTTTTTGCTTAAACATTTAATTTTCTTAGTTTCTTCAAGAAACTTTCTTGACCCATTACTGGTAATATTCATAAATAGGTTTTTGCTTTTACTTAGTTTTGTACTTAAATAATAAATTTGGATTTCCAATAAAGTTTATTATTATTATTATTAATAAATTTATGTTCTTTTTTTAAACAAATCCTAGTGTAAATAAAACCTTAAAAGGATTATTACCAAGCAAAAAAATATATTTTTAAAATGATTAAGCATTTTTTTATAAAAAATTTTAATATGTTGGTAAATTTGTGACCCCCTATTTAAACAATCAAGCCCACTTTTAGGTGTTAAATAACACATTTAAATAAACAAAATTTGGAAAAAAACAGGTTTGTAGAGTTTTGGTTTTTACTTTTTCTTTTTTAAATGTACAAGAATTTTGAAAATGTGTATGCTAGTTTTTAGTTCAAAAGTCAAAATATTATACACCGCCGTACAATAATGAAAATACATTGAAATTACATAGAAAAAGTGGTTCCATATATCGCGTTTAGCTCGAAATCAAAAAAGAAAATGTAAGGAATAAATTCATAGTAGGTACAGTGTGTTTTCTTATAAATGTGACACCTCTATAAAATCTTTATTAGAAGAGATATAAAAAAATGTCCAGTTTGCATAGTTTAAAAAAGTATTTTTTTTCACATAAATTCAAAAACAAAAAAGTATCGGTAAATTTAATAAAATACCATTGACATTGTTTTATTGAATATTTAAATAGTTTTTTCTTATGGATTTAAAAATATATACATAGTTTGTAAAGGGTTTTCCATTTTGAGTCTCATAACTTTAACCCTAAAAATAAGGCTGCTCTGGAATGTAAATGTCAAATCTTGACAACACAAATTAATATGGACAGATAACAATTTAACAGCGCTTAGAAATAATTCGTATTTACCATCAAAATGCATGTTCGGTTTGCCAAACATTTTGAAAGTTGCAAGAAATATAAGGTTTATCGTTTAAGAAAAAACTGGTTTACTGGCAAATAAGTCAACTTTTGTGCATCTAAAGGATCATGTGAAATCTCAGGTTTACAAAAATAAGCCACGAACAATTCTCGACCTTAAACGAAACATTAAACGCACTATTCAAAGTATACCACGCGATATTTGTAAAAGAATAGTAGAAATTAGGCCTTCATAATGCATTCAGTCAGGCAAAGTCGAGGGGGACATTTAAACGATATTATATTTAAAACATAATGTCATCGATCGTTCTTCAAAATAAAATATAGATTACGGGATTATAACATGTAGTTATTTTTTTATCTCATTTAAAAGTTCTGACGCTCTAAATGAAAAACCCTTTATTTATACATATGTATGTGGGTTAAGTGTTTTGTTAATTAGCTGACCCGAAAATTATGTAAAATTCAACGCGATAATCATTACTATTATGCCACTTTTATCCTAAAATAAGCATGGCGTTTGGAATTATTATTAGCGTTTTGTTAAAAATTAATAAAACAAACATGGTACCTTATCCATGGAAACTATGATTTTTTCGTTAAAATAAGCCAGGTTTTTGGTTTAATTATTAATAAAATGTTTAATACAAACAAATACAAATTATATTTTTTGAAATTAGAATAATAAATATTCAAAAATAATCAGGGGGTAACATTTAAAAAAAAGTAACTTTATCAATTTAAGCGAGGCTTTTTTGTTTTTTAATTTTTTAATATCTTTTCAAATAAAAATTTTAGAGGGGTGTCTAGGAATATTTATCCCGAATTCAAACAAAATATAACATTGCTTTAGAATCTACAATCTAAAGTTTAGATTATAGCGATTAGTTCAAAAGTAGGATTTTATTTTTGGAAAACATTTGTTTTTCTAGTGAAACTATTGCGCTAAAAATAGGATTTTATTTGTGATTCGATAGGGACATTATTTCTATATAATAACGTTGACCTTTACGTGTTACGTGTTATTCTTTGTTTGAGGCCTGAATATAAAAATAACGAATTATCGCGAAAAAAATCGGGAAAATAATTTTATAAAAATCCAAGAAAAAAATATGATTATACCAAAATTAAATATATAAATAATTAAATAAAGAAAAACTGCATTTTCCTTTTTTTTATGAACATTTCAATAAAGGATAAAAAATGCATATATGCATTTAGATATATCTTAATTTTACTGATTGTTAAAAATGGCGAATGCCCCGGGATTAATAAAAAACAAAATTACCAGTGGCGGATTCTCCATAAGGTTATTGGGATTATTGAACTTGCAATAAAACAATAAAAACATGTTGCAAATGTTTAAGACCAAAGGGTTGATCCAAAATTAAAAACATTTAAAAAAATTCCATTTTAAAAACGCCTTATTTTCATATTTTCTATTTAGAAAACCAGTAATCAAGCAAAATTAGGACGTGGCCTAAAAAAAATAAATAGCCTGCACTTAGCTTGCGGCTAAAAATATATTTATTTTAATCACAAATTATATTTACAAATTATAAAAAAATATTAATTTTTTGTTTCATGCGAAAAACTATTTTTATGAATATAAATATAATTAATATATGAATGAAAACAACACTGTTTTAAAGTTTCACTAATTTATTTATGTTTTTAATAATTAACAATTGTTTCGCTACACTGTAGCTTCTTCAGAATTAGTACTTATTTTAACAAGTGGCGGTATTTATATTAACAACAAGCAGGTAATTTGAGAAGATAAATGTTATATAAACATTATACCTGAAGGTAAAATTTATATAATTACATAATTTTGGAAAAACTGAGGGTTTGGGAAATCCTATCTAATATAATATTATAATATTAATAAATATTACTTTTTAGTACTACAAGTACACACTCTAAAATAAATTTAGCAAAGGAGAGCTGTTAGTTTCAATTTGGTCATTAAGAACAATATCAGATTTTTTCTTTAATTTATTAATTTCCAAAGACTCTAAAAGATTTAGTTTGGTACCTTTATTGGCTACATGTAATATTTTAAAGTTATCATCAAATGTGTGGTTCTCTTGTATTAAATGGTTAGCGTATGAAGAATCCTGTTTAAGGTTTATATAGGATAACTTGTGTTCTTTAATTCGTGTATTAAAATTTCTACCCGTTTGGCCTATATATGTTTTCGGACAGTCTCTGCAATTTAGTTGGTAAACGCCAGATTTTGAAGATTTTGATGTTTTATCTTTGTTGTTTTTGATAACTTACTAAGATTGTTCAACAACAACAAAGATAAAACATCAAAATCTTCAAAATCTGGCGTTTACCAACTAAATTGCAGAGACTGTCCGAAAACATATATAGGCCAAACGGGTAGAAATTTTAATACACGAATTAAAGAACACAAGTTATCCTATATAAACCTTAAACAGGATTCTTCATACGCTAACCATTTAATACAAGAGAACCACACATTTGATGATAACTTTAAAATATTACATGTAGCCAATAAAGGTACCAAACTAAATCTTTTAGAGTCTTTGGAAATTAATAAATTAAAGAAAAAATCTGATATTGTTCTTAATGACCAAATTGAAACTAACAGCTCTCCTTTGCTAAATTTATTTTAGAGTGTGTACTTGTAGTACTAAAAAGTAATATTTATTAATATTATAATATTATATTAGATAGGATTTCCCAAACCCTCAGTTTTTCCAAAATTATGTAATTATATAAATTTTACCTTCAGGTATAATGTTTATATAACATTTATCTTCTCAAATTACCTGCTTGTTGTTAATATAAATACCGCCACTTGTTAAAATAAGTACTAATTCTGAAGAAGCTACAGTGTAGCGAAACAATTGTTAATTATTAAAAACATAAATAAATTAGTGAAACTTTAAAACAGTGTTGTTTTCATTCATATATTAATAATATGGAGTTTCATCAAGTAAAGGTCGAAACAATCAACAAACTATTTTTATGCATGAAAATAAGTTAAGTGTAAAATAGGGTAGTTTAGAGCCAAATTTTTTTTGTAAATTTTCTGATAACGTGAAAATTGTACTACTTCTGCATGTTGATTAATGCAAACATTGAAACAAGTATCCAGATTTTTGTATGTGGCAAAAACTTTGGTTAATAAATAACTCCACTTGTTTTCTTTTGCAGTGTAACAAAAATATAGGTTAATTTATATGTAAAAGCCTATTTAGTTTTTTAAATTGTATGTTGTTTGACAAATAATACTCTTTTTTATGTAAATTATAGTTTGTCGGCAATATTAGGTTCAAAATAGGGTAAACCACATAGTTATTGGACACTTAAAGAAATATTATTTATTTAAAATTTATATACGAGGTGTATTCAGAAAATATCGGGAATTTTCGTTTTTTGAAACAAATATTTATTTATTCGTCTACATTAATGTTGTCGCCTTCAAAATAGTCCCCATTGGATATTATGCACATGTGCCAGCTCTTCTTTCAATACTCGAAACACTTCTAAAACTCGATCTTTGGGATAGCCTTTAGTTCTTTCAGCGATTCGCTTTAAATGTCATCTATGCTTGCAAAACGACGGCCCTTTAAGGTTATCTTTATTTTTGGGAATAGGAAAAAGTCAGACAGAGGCGTCTGGCGAATATGGAGGCTGGGGCATCATTACAGTATTGTTTTTGGCCAAAAATTGTGTTTAAAATTTAACAATTTTAGAACAAATTTCATGGTATGAGCCAATCGATATACCAACATCTTCAGCGACTTCTCTGATGGTTTATAACCATTTCTTTCACTTTTTCCATGTTTTTATCGGTTGTTAATGTGCTTGTGCGTTCGGGGCGTTCGTCATCTTCAACGTCTTCACGGCCATCTTGGAAACTCTTATACCACTTGTAAACTCTTGTTTTACTTATAGCAGACTATAGGCCTTTGTTAACATTTCACAGAATTTATTTCATTTTTTAAGCAAAATTGGATACAAATTCCTTGATCCATTTCTTTTAACGAACGAAAAATCGCCGAGCTCATAAAACACCTCTGCCACAGACAAAGTAAACAATGAAAACAGCTAAAGTTTTTATCATACTTCGGGGGCATGTATACCAACATAATAAAGAATTTTATGACAACCGGACCCTCTGAACCCGCGAAATTTAACAATTCCAGTTATTTTCTGAACACACCTCGTATGCCGTTGTTTTAAAGATTTTAGTTTTTTTCTTATAAAAATATAAAAAGTATAGTTTGTTTATTTAAACTTTATTTACGTTTATTTAAAAATAAAAATAATTTAATTTTTAATATTAGTTTTATAAAAATATTCAAAAAAGTATAGTAATTGGACTCAATTTTTATATAAACATGACAACTTTACATCAAATCAAATAAATTTTTAAATATTTTTAAAGATAAATTGCTGTTTTAGGTAATTTTTTTATTTCGTTTTTGTAAATATATAATTCATTTATTTCTTTCTCGGATTCCTCATCCCTCTTCTGGATTCTGAAGGTAACTACTAATTCCTTGGTCTGACTTCTGAAATAGTTCGTTGCAAATATCATTAAGTGTGGTATCTCTAGTTTGTGAAGCATTTATAATGTTTAGGCCGGAACAGGATGATTTAAATATATATCTAATATTTTTTCGGGTGGTATGTTAAAAGTATTTTACGAATTTATTAATTTTGTTGCCATTAGTTTTTTATGTTCTCTATCATGCACTGTATTTAAATCACTGGTATTCTGCAAGATGTCCTGTGACGTAGAAATCACTATATTACTTACTCTCAAAAATAAATTAGTCAAATATGTCATAGCGAAAAAGCAGCCACTAATAATTCTCGTCAACAGCAATTTGTATCCAGGACATTTAGCAGTCAATTCCTATGAAATATTATTCGCTGAATCCGAAAGTTATACAAGTAGACCAGTTTTTGAAATATAATCAATTTTACGTATAATATGAAATTGACTTTATCTCAAAAACTGCTTAACTTTTTTAGTTTTTGACGGTATTATATTATTATTATTATAGAAATTTACATTTTTTACCAACCAGTAATTGGACACTGGCCATTTTACTGTTTGTTTTCGGAATTAAAATTAAAACGCATTAAAGTGACAATGTTAAAACCATGAGGAACACATTTATACCACACACTGATCTGTAAACTTTTTAGAAATATTTTTTGTTATAAAGTGTCCGATAACTGTCTACTTTACCCTAGTAATATTTTGGTACCACTAGGCTACACTTTTCGTAATTTTTTTTTTACAAAATTAAAAAAGCGTGTTCATATATACTATTTAAATGTGCGATAAAACGTTATATTGTAGTATTTACTGTGTCATTCTGCGGACGCAGTTAACAGTTGGTTCACCTGCGGCTGCTCCGCGAAGAATACGAGGACAAGTCGTCGCACCAGCTGCTACCACTGACGCTTGACGGTGGGGATTCCGCGCTGCACTGTCTCCGTAAGAGAAGAGGTACGCGCTCTTCGACCTTTGACGTTTGTGATTGCGCCCCACCGCTGTCGACGCCTGCGTCGATTTTCTCGCTAACGGTGTGGCGGCGGTCGTTCGCTGCAATCAAACAGGTGGAATTCAAAGAGTTACTTTGCCATCAAAAGTGTCATCAGGCTTATTTTTGTTTTGGTAAGGCATTTTGTGGTTTATTAACATTGATAGCTTTGCTCTGACCCTCTGCAGAAAAGTGCTTTATTAAATACCAAAACTAAAATTATAATGTTTTTTTGGTAAAAAGTATCATTTTTTGAAATTTCGTTTTTTTAATTATTAATTAAATGCCTAAAGTACTATGCTCCACACCTCAAAGTCACACCACGTGACCACGTACGGAACGCAGTCTTTTGAAAATTTGGCATTTAAGGCTTTTCAGGTTATGTATCTGTCAAAGTATAGTCAACGAAAGAAATAATATTAAGTTTAGGCGTTAAAAATGTATAAATCTTTATAACATTAGAATAACAATGGATGGTTTAAGAATTTAAGAATATAAATACTGCATTTAATGAAATTCTAAAGTGTATGGTGCCAAATAAATAATATTTTTGTGCATTTGGTTCAAATATCTGGTTTTCTCCATAAAATAATTTTAACTAAACAGCATTTATTTAAAAAAATCTAGCTTCTCTATTATGAAATAAGAATATCTGTATTAAAGGTAGGTTAATATATTATAACAAAAATATCATCTAATTTTGTAATTTTAAGGTTAAAAAAATTTATTTTGACCAAAATAAATGAGTATTTTGGATTATTTAAAAGACTGTATAATATGGTATTTAAAAATGTGGTAGTTTTTCTTATCCAGCTTAAAGTGTACCTACATAAATTTTGTCAATACAAATAGTTAAAAAGCTTCGACTGAATTTGATATACATCAAAAAATCATTAAACTTTAACTTTAAAAATTTTAATAAATCACATGTCATGGGAGTACTAAAAAATTTTCACATTGCAAGTTTCTCTAAAAATTGTTTGTTTTCTTAAAATCTAACTTAAAGTAACTATGCCGAGAGGTATGCACAAGTTTTGTCGTTAGAAGTATAAAAGCTTCAATTTAATTTGAACTATATTCAACAATTATTTAGTATACCTATATTTATTTATGACCATATTAACAGACTCTTTCAAATAATCCACTTATTTATTTTGGTCAAAATTGATTTTTCTAACCTTAAAATACAAAATTAGATGATATTTTTTAATAAAGGTGTGGATTATAGTACCCAAAAATTCAATCTCCAATCATATTTATTAAGTATTATCAAAATTTAATATCAAATTGATCAAGCACACTAAAGTGCATCTATTAATTAATGACATTTAACATTTAAACTTTAAATTGTATTTTTACTTGAAAGTGATTTTAAGAACCAAAAATGAAAAAAGAACAGGAAATGGAAGTCGTAATGGAAGTGGCAGAGAAAGAGAAAGGAGACGAACCTTTATGTCGTCGTTGTACATTTGTTTTGTTTTTGCTGCGGTACCTTTACACCCAAGAAAAACCAACGCAATATTTCATTACAAAATTTCATGAGATATACCTACTACTTTAATTTTGCAGGTATATTAAATGGACCTGATATACGACGTTTAATGAAAGATGAAACATTCAAAAATGCTCTCAAAGTTGACGAGCTTGTCGCATATGGCAGTGTTAAAGCTGTTATTGAAAATGTTCTTGGTTCATATCGGGCCTAAAATTGAAAAAAGCTCTTCGTTTTGTAAAGAATTAACGTTAATATGTCATTTTTTTCATCCTGATAAATTTGCCGAACTGATGAACATGGAGAAAGATTTTATCAAGTAACTGCAAATCTAGAGCATTGGTAGATATCTATGGGTATAGCGGAAAGAAGTTGGATTCATTGCTAGGAGACATTTGCTGGAATTTGCAGCAAAAGATGTACGACGATGATGAGGATTAAGCACAATATTACTATAATCGGATTCGATATTTGATACGATTTTATAAATTTAAGGTAGAAAAAAGCAAAATTATGCAATGCATTAAATTTTGAGGGTTTAATTTGGATAAAAAATACTGAAACTTGTTTACTTTGTTGCCCTTCTAATTTAATAATTAAAATAAATGACAAAAAATGTCAAATAATGGTTGTTTTTTTTACATTAAAATTTTGGTTTTAGTATTTAAAATGTCATATTGTTAAGATAAATATAATCCATTTGCCGTATACCAATTACTTTAGTACATTCAAGATAAATTTAAGCCAAAATAATTTAATAAATAATTAAAATACTAACAAAAAAAATTACATTTTGAGGTGATTGAGCAGGGCATTTTATTACAAAATTATTTTAAATCCTAGACGTCCTAAAAAAAAAAACAAATGACATTTTTAAAATCAGCGGCTCAAAATTGTTTGGAATTTTTTAAGTGACCATGTTGGCAACACCGCATAAAACCATGAAATAATTATATTTATAGTTGGTACCAGGTAAAAAAAACAAAGTTGGATTTGTTTTTTAAATTAATATTTTAACTCGAAATCAAAAAAATATAATAAAAATAGCTTAATTAAATTAATTTAAAAAATATTGACGTTTATAAAAGGTAAAACTTCAAACTTTGAAATCTTTTTATTTTTAAAACAAAAATGGAACTAAACTTACCAAATTATAAAACTTAACAAATCAAACTTACTTTCATTATACCTTATCCACTAAATTTGTAAAATAGTTTAAACTATAAACAACGTAAAACATACATAATGATTGTTATCGAAAAATATGTAAAATTCTAAAAAACAATATTTTAAATACCTATTAAGCTTATCAGAAAAATAGTTATCTAAGTAAAATAAATGCTTTCATATTTTTAGCCACAATATTTTAAGAATTACTACGTTACTTACATTTTATTATATTAAACTTTAATACTAAAGATTTTTCTTTCCATCCACCCCTTTTTGTTCGGGGGTGGACTGTTTCCACCATTTATCATGGACACTATTGTTAATTTATCAATTAATAGACCAAATAAAACCAAAATTATAATTTAAAAAAAATTGTCGTTATGATGACGTTGATGACAATTTCTGGCATTCAAAATCTCATTTTATAAATAATCTATGAAATAAATTACAATAAAAAATGTCAAAACCATAAGATGTTGCCAACATGTAAAGTTACTTGCTATAAAGTTCATTTTTTTATTATATATTAAGTTGGTAGCTTATGCCAGTTTGATTTAGTATATAAAAATGGTACTATGCTCCACACCTCAAAGTTCCACCACGTGACCACGTACGGAACGCGGTCTTTTGAAAATTGGGCATTTAAGGCTTTTCAGGTTATGTATCTGTCAAAGTATAGTCAATGAAAGAAATAATATTTATAGTGTTACAGCTTATGTTTAAGCTTTAAAAGTTAATAATGCTTTATAGTATCACAATAACAATGGTTGATTTAAGAATTTAGGAATATAAATACTGCATTTAATGAAATTCCAAAGTGTAAGGTGCAATATAAGTTATATTTTTGTGCATTGGGTCTACATTTCTCCATAAAATAGTTTTAACTAAACAGCATTTATTAAAAAAAATCTAACTTCTCTATTATGAAATAAGAATATCTGTATCAAAGGTAGGTTAATGTATTAGAACAAAAAATATCATCTAATTTTGTATCTTAAGGTTACAAAAATCTATTTTGACCAAAATAAATAAGTGGATTATTTGGAAGAGTGTGTTAATATGGTCATAAATAAATATAGGTATACTAAATAATTGTTGAATATGGTTCAAATTAAATTGAAGCTTTTATACTTCTAACGACAAAACTTGTGCATACCTCTCGGCATACCTACTTTAAGTTAGATTATAAGAAAACAAACAATTTTTAAAGAAACTTGCTATGCGAAAATATTTAATACTCCCATGACATGTGGTTTATTAAAATTTTTAAAGTTATAATGATTTTTCGATGTAGATCAAATTCAGTCGAAGCTTTTTAACTATTTGTATTGACAAAACTTTATGTAGGTACACTTTTAGCTGGATAAGAAGAACTACCACATTTTTAAATATCATATTATACAGTCTTTTAAATAATCCAAATTACTTATTTATTTTGGTCAAAATTTATTTTTCTAACCTTAAAATTACAAAATTAGATGATATTTTTGTTATAATATATTAACCTACCTTTATTACAGATATTCTTATTCCATAATAGAAAAGCTAGATTTTTTTTAATAAATGCTGTTTAGTTAAAATTATTTTATGGAAAAAACCAGTAACCAGTAACCTATATTTAACTACTTATTTATTTGATTTTATTCATCTACGCACCACCAAAGCCAAATTAATTGCATTTTTAACTATGAATTTTAGTTTAAAAAAAAAAGTTTTTATTATGTAGTAGTTAAATAAAACACAAATTTAATAAAAAGTATATTATATTGTATAGTATTAAAATACATGGTAGATATTTCATTAAATACACAACATTCACAAATATAATCTACTGGGTATATTATTGTCTGTATTTTATTCAGTAGCTAATAGCGTAAACTTTCAAATAGATTAACAGAAAGTATATAATGTATATTTCTTTCAAAATAATATTTTCAAATATTAAATTATAGCTATGTATAGTGATGATATGAACCCTTATAGTCAACCCTGTTATGTCAAATACAAAATAGATAGATTTTATAGAAAATCTGTTCTGTGATATTATCAGAAATCCTTATCCCAGTCTGAAAATTCATCAGGAGGTATATCGTTGTCCTTTCCAAAACAATCAAAGTTCGTGACGTCGCAAGGACCTCTAACAGGTTGCTGTATCGGGGCAGGAAGAGTCCTTGATATTAGGCCGTCCCAGTCAAATCCTTGATACCACCTTAAAAAGAATTAATGTTATTTTTGTGGTATTTATACTTAAAGTTTGACATTTGTTAGCATAAAAGTACTATGCTTCACACCTCAAAGTCCCACCACTTGACCACGTACGGAACGCAGTCTTTTGAAAATTTGGCATTAAGGCTTTTCAGGTTATGTATCTGTCAAAGTATAGTCAACGAAAGAAATAATATTATGTTTAGGCGTTAAAAATGTATAAATCTTTATAACATTACAATAACAATGGATGGTTTAAGAATTTAAGAATATAAATACTGCATTTAATGAAATTCTAAAGTGTATGGTGCCAAATAAGTGATATCTTTGTGCATTTGGTCCAAATGTCTGGTTTTCTCCATACAATAATTTTAACTAAACAGCATTTATTAAAAAAAATCTAGCTTCCCTATTATGGAATAAGAATATCTGTTTTAAAGGTAGGTTAATATATTATAACAAAAATATCATCTAATTTTGTAATTTTAAGGTTAGAAAAATTTATTTTGACCAAAATAAATAAGTATTTTGGATTATTTAAAAGACTGTATAGGTAATATGGTATTTAAAAATGTGGTAGTTTTTCTTATCCAGCTTAAAGTGTAAATACATAAAGTTTTGTCAATACAAATAGTTAAAGAGCTTCGACTGAACTTGATCTACATCGAAAAATAATTATAACTTTAAAAATTTTAATAAATCACATGTCATGGGAGTATTAAATATTTTCACATTGCAAGTTTCTCTAAAAATTGTTTGTTTTCTTATAATCTAACTTAAAGTAGGTATGCCGAGAGGTATGCACAAGTTTTGTCATTAGAAGTATAAAAGCTTCAATTTAATTTGAACCATATTCAACTATTATTTAGTATACCTATATTTATTTATGACCTTATTAACACACTCTTTCAAATAATACACTTATTTATTTTGGTCAAAATAGATTTTTCTAACCTTAAATACAAAATTAGATGATATTTTTTGTTCTAATACATTAACCTACCTTTGATACAGATATTCTTATTTCATAATAGAGAAGTTAGATTTTTTTTTATAAATGCTGTTTAGTTAAAACTATTTTATGGAAAAATGTAAACCCAATGCACAAAAATATCACTTATATTGCACCTTACACTTTGGAATTTCATTAAATGGAGTATTTATATTCCTAAATTCTTAAACCAACCATTGTTATTGTGATACTATAAAGATTTATTAACTTTTAACGCTTAAACATAAGCGGTAACACTATAAATATTATTTCTTTCGTTGACTATACTTTGACAGATACATAACCTGAAAAGCCTTAAATGACAAATTTTCAAAAGACTGCGTTCCGTACGTGGTCACGTGGTGGGACTTTGAGGTGTGGAGCATAGTACATAAAATATCTTACTTGTGCTTTTTAATGTCTCCCACACCACCTCTTTGGTAACCTAGCCTCTCTGAAGGCGAATCCCTGCATAACTTTTTGATCAAACTCTGAGCTGATCTCGACACTGTAAATTTCGCGAAATCTATCATGTCAATTCCTTTCAGTATTAAATTATAGGTTTTCATGGGATCTGATGCCGAAAATGGCGGGCTAAAAACGATTAAATAAGTTTTTTATATAGGTACCCCTCACGGTGCTGTTCTGAGAGGTGATTTTTGGACTTTCTGTGAAACCTAATTTTTTTTTATATTTTTGTTAATTAGGTCATAACTAAAATTTTAAGAGCAAAATAAAAAAAAAATTGACGGTTTGAATTGGCTGTTTATTAAAAATATTATGCACTCTTTCAATTATCCAATTAAAACTAGCGATTTAATTTAAATATTTAATATTTGCATAACTAAAAAAAAGGTTTTTACAATTTTTTTTATATATTTTACTGTTTTGTTGCAATAAACGTTCAAACTTTTAATCTAACCTTTGACGTATACATTTATGTTCCCTTAATTAATATATCCTTAAAGGTTGCCATGAAACTTAGATCTATTAAAAATTTATTTGATGTTTGAATTGTCATTTTCAGTATACGTATTCTATAATTTTTGTTTAGTTTTTTAAAGTGTTTTTTATAAACAAAAATGAAAAATTTTAGTAAAAGTTACGAAGAAATTCATGAAATTTAACTAAGGACCGGTTTATTCATCTTTAGTAAAGTTTATCGGGCCGATAACTTTCATGTCTTGGCAATATCTAGTATCCAAAGAAATTATTCGTCATATAAATCAAAAATGAATAAATCGGCCCTAAATAAAATGTGGCACCCTTAGAATTATTGTTTAATAAATGTATACTATACATTTCACCTTAAATTAAAACTTTAAACGTGTATTACAACAAAACAGTAATAGATATAAAAAATGTATAGACCTCTTTTTAGGAAATTAACTAATCTTTAATCTGATTTAAAAAGTTATGATAATATTTAAATAAAATCGCTAGTTTTAATTGGATAATTGAAAGAGTGCATAATATTTTTAATAAACAGACAATTAAAACAATTCAAACCGTCAAATTTTTTTTATTTTGCTCTTAAAATTTTAGTTATGACCTAATTAACAAGAATATAAAAAAAATTAGGATTCACAGAAAGTCCAAAAATCACCTCTAGACATACCTTCCAGTGAGAAGCTCGTGCATCAAAATTCCCAAGGCCCAATAATCCACCGCCCTATCGTGCCCCTTATTCAAAATAGTCTCCGGGGAAACGTACTCAGGCGTACCACAAAATGTCCACGTCTTGCTACTGTACCCCATTCTTTTAGCAAACCCAAAGTCCACCAACTTTACGTAACCTCTGGA
The DNA here is from genome assembly GCA_921294245.1 of Brassicogethes aeneus. Lineage (NCBI taxonomy): Eukaryota > Metazoa > Arthropoda > Insecta > Coleoptera > Nitidulidae > Brassicogethes > Brassicogethes aeneus. Next base: position 2,308,663 of record OV121132.1, on the reverse strand, counting down.
ATCCAACAGGAGATTCTCCGGCTTTAGATCTCTGTAAATCAGACCTCTTGTGTGCATGTAATCGAAGGCTTCTATGACGCAACCTGTGATGAATCTAGTGGTGTGGTCGTCGAAGCAACCGCGATCTCTCAGGATTGTCCACACCTCACCTCCTAGGCATGCTTCCAACATCATGTACACGTATTTTGAGTCCCTAAATGTTCTGTACAGTCTGCAAGCAAAGATTTTTAGATTGGGTTCAAGAGATTTTAAAATGATGATGTACTATGCTCCGCACCTCAAAGTCCCACCACGTGACCACGTACGGAACGCAGTCTTTTGAAAATTTGGCATTTAAGGCTTTTCAGTTTATGTATCTGTCAAACATTAGAATAACAATGGATGGTTTAAGAATTTAAGAATATAAATACTACATTTAATGAAATTCTAAAATGGATGGTACCAAATAAGTAATATTTTTGTGCATTTGGTCCAAATATCTGGTTTTCTCCATAAAATAATTTTAACTAAAAGCATTTATTTAAAAAAATCTAGCTTCTCTATTATGGAATTAGAATATCTGTATTAAAGGTAGGTTAATATATTATAACAAAAATATCATCTAATTTTGTAATTTTAAGGTTAGAAAAATTTATTTTGACCAAAAGTATTTTGGATTATTTAAAAGACTGTATAATATGGTATTTAAAAATGTGGTAGTTTTTCTTATCCAGCCTAAAGTGTACCTACATAAAGTTTTGTTAATACAAATAGTTAAAAAGCTTCGACTGAATTTGATCTACATCAAAAAATCATTATAACTTTAAAAATTTTAATAAATCACATGTCATGGGAGTATTAAATATTTTCACATTGCAAGTTTCTCTAAAAATTGTTTGTTTTCTTATAATCTAACTTAAAGTAAGTATGCCGAGAGGTATGCACAAGTTTTGTCGTTAGAAGTATAAAAGCTTTAATTTAATTTGAACCATATTCAACAATTATTTAATATACCTATATTTATTTATATAAATAATCCACTTATTTCTTTTGGTCAAAATTGATTTTTCTAACCTTAAAATACAAAATTAGATGATATTTTTTGTTCTTATACATTAACCTATCTTTGATACAGATATTCTTATTTCATAATAGAGAAGTTAGATTTTTTTAAATAAATGCTGTTTAGTTAAAACTATTTTATGGAGAAATGTACACCCTTGTGGAATTTTTTCTCTGAGAAAGTCTTACTTTCTCTGAAAAAGTCTGAATAATACTTATTAAGTCGGAAAAAGTCAGAATAAGACTTATTAAGTCGGAAAAAGTCTGAATAAGTCTTATTAAGTCAGACTAATAGCAAGATTTGGTCTTCTGGAAGAGTTAATAAGACTTTTTAAGACTTAATAAGACTTTTAGTAGAGAAATGGTAGGTACCTACGGAGATAAAAATAAATATCCGAATTAATTCATAGAGGTTGTATTTGGTTATCGTAAAATAAAACACATAGAAAAGTATTTATTAACATTTTTGCTGTTGTTATAAGCCAAGTTTATTGCATAATTACCAATATAATAACATAGGTAAGATGTAATAATTATAATAATTAAAATTTTATACATACGATGCGCTTGACATGCATGCTTTAATTGTTTCCACCATAGAAAAAGGAGTTAATATCATGTCTATAGACATGATATTTTCGATAGACTCAGAAGATAAATATGGTTGATCTTCGTGTTTCATTCATCTTTGTATCATGGTTGATCTTCGTGTTTACTTACAGTGTTGCCATAAAAGTTCCTAAACATAAATTTCAAAATACTAAAATAATATTAAAAATGTAACAGGATAGAACAAAATAATTGTGCATATTTAGTAAATATACAATATTATTTACTGAAAATTACTTTTGTTATTCTTTTGATAGAAATTTGCAAATCACCCGCAAATATTACGAAAATACCCGATTTTCGAGTAAAATACTTGCAAACGGCAACACTGTGTCCCACTGACAGGTCAGCTGTGCTCTAATTGGTCAGCTAGCTGAGCTGGTCTCTCGATATTACGTCTAGAAGATTTGTTTGTAACAATGTTTAGATAGTTAAATATTTGCGTGTATCAAAAGAAACTATTAAAATAAAACGTACAGTGGCAACTCCTTTTTCTATGGTGGAAACAATGAAAGCATGCATGTCAAGCGCATCGTATGTATGATATAATTATTACATCTTACCTATGTAATTATGCAATAAACTTGGCTAATAACAATAGCAAAAATGTTAATAAATACTTTTCTATGTGTTTTATTTTACGATAACCAAATACAACCTCTATGAATTATTTCGGATATTTATTTTTATCTCCGTAGGTACCTACCATTTCTCTACTAAAAGTCTTATTAAGTCTTAAAAAGTCTTATAAACTCTTCCAGAAGACTCTCAAATCTTGCTATTAGTCTGACTTAATAAGACTTATTCAGACTTTTTCCGACTTAATAATTCTTATTCTGACTTTTTCCGACTTAATAAGTATTATTCAGACTTTTTCAGAGAAAGTAAGACTTTCTCAGAGAAAAATTTCCACAAGGGTACACAATGCACAAAAATATCACCTATATTGCACCTTACACTTTGGAATGTCATTAAATGCAGTATTTATATTCCTAAATTCCTAAACCAACCATTGTTATTGTGATACTATAAAGATTTATTAACTTTTAACGCTTAAACATAAGCGGTAACACTATAATATTATTTCTTTCATTGACTATACTTTGACAGATACATAACCTGAAAAGCCTTAAATGCCAAATTTTCAAAAGACTGCGTTCCGTACGTGGTCACGTGGTGGGACTTTGAAGTGTGGAGCATAGTACATACCTGGATATAAAAGGATTCCTACACCCCATCATAATAGTCTTCTCGCTAATGATATGATTCTGCTGCTGAGTATCGACAATATGCTGCTTCTTGAGGCACTTTAAGGCGAACGTGAGATTCCTGTCCTCCCTGTATTGCACCAACTCCACCCTCCCGAAACCCCCAATCCCCAACGTAGCAATAACGTCCAGATCGTCCAGATGTATGTAGTCGTACTCCTGTTTCTCCATTTGGAGGCAGCTCATTGGTCGCCCGAGGCGTTCCACGTCATCGTAGCATTTTTCTCGTATCTCGCACAAGTCGCCTATGAGCTGGTTGAAGGATTCCCGGTCTAAAGTGAGGCACTCCACGCCTGGGTGCTGAGCGATTATAGAGGCGGTTCGGCAGTCTTCTTTCAGGAGGGCTTGCTCCCCAAAATAGTCTCCTCTTTGTAGAGTGCGAATCTCTTCTTCTTCACCTTCTATGCAACCTAAACATGAGTGAGATAGTTGGTAACATTAAAACATAGAACTATTTATAACAACCTGGTAGTCTCTGGGTAACTTTAACACAACCACTGCTTATGATGAAAAATGTATCCCCACTAGCTCCTTGTCTTATTATATGGGCTCCAGCAGGATAAAACTCCTAAAGAACATTATAAGTAAATTAAAAAATACAATATAACATTTCAAACATACCACTTCCAGAACATCAGCGATCTTAGCCAACACCTCATTACACAGTTTTGCCAAGAGAGGCACCGATCTGAGGAAGCCTAAGTTGTCCTGCAATCTTTGCAGTCCTGTTCGAACCATTATCCTTTGGAATATTCTTCTGTCCAGCACCCATACTTTAGAATCTTCAACGGCTACAAAGTTACATCATCTTTTATATCACAGTACTGATTCTTATGAATAATATTATCTTACCTCTTATAGACGCTGTCCTCATGCAGTTGTACAGCAGGGCGAGCTCCCCGAACGTTTTTCCAGGACCGATGCGTCCAAGTGTTGTGTCATTTTTTATTACTTCAAACTCTCCTTCAGCTGATACATAGAGGTGCGCGCCTGAATCGCCCTCCCTGAGAAATACTGTGTTTGCTGCCACTTCTTTAGAGTACATCGAGTCCACCATCTCTCTAACTCTGACAGTGTCCAGGTTGCGCAGGAAGTCATTGTCCAAGATGGCGTCTTTAATCAGTTGCTTGGATCTGATGAAATTTTGCATTATTATTTATGATATTAGCAAAATAAATTGGCATATTCGCAATTAAATATGGAAATGGTGTAGTTTTACTTCAATCTTATTCAACAAACCGTCAAAATGTAGTTGTACACAAAAATTATAAATCCAATCCTTATTTAGCTTCCTTTGGTATACCACAGGGTTCTAATTTGGGACATTTACTTTTTGTTGATGAAGTTGGAAAAATAAATTACTCAGTCACAAAACAGCAAGCCGTCTCGCTTAGCGAACTCTTAAAACATAAAAGCTTAAAACCCACACATAATTACTAAAGTGCAAATAAAATATATTGCAACATATATAATGTGTAGACCCTACGCTCAAGAAAGAGTGAAGTGATCAGCTACAGGGTGGTCGTACCACCTGTCAATTGGACGGTTTTCACGAGACAAACAAAAGACGACAACCAAGGGAGGAAAGGGCCATCTGCAAAATCGGATAAGTAACCTTAAACATCTGCATGACCTAACACATAATTTGCAACATTGGACACGGCAGTTACCTTAAAACTTAAATTAGGCACTTTGCTAAAAAACATAAAGTAAACAAAGTGCATCAGTAACAATAGAGTCATTCCAAATAAAAACACCAAATGGGGTGCGCTGCTTGATTTTTTATTTTGATAAAAAAAATTGAGGATGATCTTTTAGGTATCAAATATGAAAATCAGTTGCGGTTTTAATTTTTGGATTCTTTACTTTTATCGGCACCCTTAAGAAATCTGAAATCGTGTCAATTTCTTACTCTCTTATAGTGGGCCAGAACTTTTTTCTGTGACAAATATTGAAATGATTTTAATTTTGTTTTACTGTTCAGTAAGTGTGTTTTCGTTATAAATTATTATTATCCAATTAGTTAATCTCATAAAAGAATGGTAAACCACTAAAGAATAATGATAATTTGCCAATTTTTGTGATTTTTGTCTGGCTCCTGTACCTATTCTACTAAATCTAGAAAATTATTTTTTTTCAGGTATCAAGTACTTATACAATAGAAAACGTAACTATTATTTTAAGTTTCTAGACTATCATTTTCTTTATTAAAAAAATTATTGAAACTTGATAGTTCTTAAAATTAGTCAATTTTGCCCTCAGAAAACATTATGTTGAGGAAAAAATAAAAATCTGAAACTTTCAGGAAATGTAGTCCCCACCTTAATATTTTTAGTCCAGTTAGTCTTGTTTTGTTATTTTTATTCCTTTTTTCCGTCATCATTATTATAAAAATGAAAGGTATTGAAAACAAAATTAAAAAAACGAATTCTTACCTAAAATCTTTCTCATGTTTGACGATGCTAATATCGCTGGCGAGACCTGTTGATTCGCTCGACTCTGCGGAAACTCCCTGCTTTTTAGTTAAGTGAATTCCTCCTGCAGCCTGTTGATTGTGCGGATTCCTGTTGGCCATCGCATGCTGCTCCTGGATGGAGGACAATATGTCCTGGTCATATTTGAACTGAGCAGTCTGCTGCAAAACACTCTAAAAGAAATGGAAGATTTTTTATTTCAAATATATATAATACAAAAAATTATACAATAGAGTGTCTCAAAAAAACGACTATTTTTTTTTCCGAAGAACATTAAAAATTCGTCAGAGTATCTCTAGAAAATGACCCTGTGAAAGTAAGAGCTCTTAATATTAATATTTAGAGGTGGCGTTTTGTAATTTTCTATTTCCCATTTAAATAACATGAGAAATTTTTATTTTCAAATTTGGAATTTTGTAACGTGATAACGAGCTACTTTATAAGTATGACGAAATTACTTTACTAAATTATTAATGCTCTACAAAAAAGGTCTGATTGACTTTTTGCGTAAGTCAGGCCGTTTCAAAGATATCGAGCCTCAAACTTCAGAATGTTTAAAATTATGCTTTTTTTTTCTAAAATACAAAAAAATCAATTTTTATGTATTAAAGACCCAAAATTATTAACTTGAGAATAAATATATGCATATATTTGATGGAATCCAGATCTAAAATTCTTAATAATTTGATAAATGATAATTTTTATTGATTTTTAGCAAAAAATATTCACTTACCTAAAAAAATTTGGTAAAAGTTTACTATAAATTTATTTACATTATGTATTAATAATATATTTACTGTTTATATAGTCAAGTTAATAGTCCATTTCACTTTATATCAATTTTCTTCTGTTATCTCCTGATTTTTTTGTATTTAAGAAAAAAAAGCATAATTTTAAACATTCTGAAGTTTGAGGCTCGATATCTTTGAAACGGCTTGACTTACGCAAAAAGTCAATCAGACCTTTTTTGTAGAGCATTAAATTTACTATAAGATGTAATTTCGTCATACTTATAAAGTAGCTCGTTATCACGTTACAAAATTCCAAATTTGAAAATAAAAATTTCCCATGTTATTTAAATGGGAAATAGAAAATTACAAAACTAAATATTAATATTAAGAGCTCTTACTTTCACAGGGTCATTTTCTAGAGATACTCGACGAATTTTCAATGTTCTTTGGAAAAAAAATAGTCTGTTTTTTTGAGACACTATTATACAACAATTAGTTTTATTTTTGGAGTTTGTTATCAATTAATAGTCAACAATAGTAGCATTATTTCCAAGAATTTTCATTAAATTTTCAGGTATCAGGTCACAACAACACAATGCCATCTGATGTTCTAAGAAATGTTATTAAATTTTCGTAAAACAATTAAAAGCTTATCAGTTTATTAAACACAGAATGTTTTATTGAAAAGTTCTATTTTTAGAAACACAACATTATAAATACTTAACATTGTTATGGTTGGTTCAACATGTTATTGTTATACGTGTGGGTTAAGGGGAAATTTTAATATATTAAGTAGTCAATATTGATATAACTCTAACATATAATATCATTAGTTGCGGAAAGGAAAAAAATACGTATAGAAACATCTTTTTCATTATTTTTTATGATTTTTTAATTTGAGATTGTTTTACAAAAATATTTTCACAGTAAATTAATTAAATATAATGTTTGGTACTTTAGTTAAAAAAATAATTTATCTTCTGAGGTGTTCTGACGTTTTAGAGTATACTTCGAGTTCTAATTGATCGATTTGACCAAACAAGCACTTAAATCAAAGGTAATTGAGTCCTCTACAACTTACTCTTGTATAGTTTTGGTATCGGCTCAGTAGTTCGATACTGTCGATTTTATGAAGTTGAAAAACTCCATTTTTTTACAATAATAAAGAATGTTTACGTTTTTTCTTCATTTTATTGAATTATATAAAATTTAATATGAACATTGATTTTTATTTTAAACATTAAATATTTAAATTAAATTTTATATTGAATATTGAACAATAAATATTGAACATTGAAGAAATTGTAAGTTTTATTTATAGGTTTAAAAAAAAATCTGGATCCTTCTCTGTTTTTTGTTGCTTTCGTATTCCGTTTCTCGTACGAGGGACCAAATGTAATCACCCATCATGGCTGCATCCCAGAAGCCGTAATACCGCCGCTCCATAGACTTCATTAGCTGGTGAAAACGTTCTCCGTGCTCATCACTTACGTCGCCCAGATTGTGCGGGTTATTTACGCACTCGAACTCTCTACTTCTTTTTACTCATTTTACACTTTTTATTAACTAAATAAAACCATGATAAAAATACCTTGTTGAAATATCAAAAAATATGAGTAAAATGTCACAATGCCAAAACGAGAAACAAAAGCATTCACGTTTGCGGAGTCATTTCAAATTTAAATTTTGAATAATGTTTTCGGTGAAAAAAGTACGTAAAAAAACTCAACCATGCACTTTATTTAGGTTTTCATTAAAGAATAAACATATTACAAAAAAAAAGAAAAAAAAAAGAAAAATTGTCAAAAAGCCGAATTTTGGTTCCACTAAAAAATTCATAACTGGAGTAATCTATTTGATTTAAACCTTTCCTAGGACGATATGTAAATTTTCGACCTTAATTCTTGCCATAAAAACGAATTTTTTAAGTTATTAAAATCGCTAGCGTCAAAACACTTAACCGATATCAAAAGTATGTAAAATAAAGTTTTAGAAGGCTCAAATACCTTCAATTTAAGGGCTTGTTTGACCAAATCGATCAATTAGATTTCAAGCTATACTCAAAAACGTCAAAACACCTCCAAAATTGATATTTCAAAAACGCATAATAATATACTATTATTTATTTTTTATTAGTCAGAAATACTATTGCAACTTTCCATTGTTTTACGTATGATTTACTAATTTACCTAAAACATATGTTTTTTTTATACAAATATAACGAAAATTTATAACCCATTTCCAAGTAAGAAAACTATAAAAATCCATTTAACTATAATATAAATTATTTACTACATAAAATGTAACGCAGTTAAAATTAAAACCAACAAAAAAAATACCATTAAAGTTAACACTGCGGAATTAAGATACAATCAAATAATATAAGTATTTTTTTATGTAAATATTATACCTATTAACTATAAATATGTTAATAAACTTACGTGTACCTATGTAGATAGCATTAAAAATTAATAACTAAGTATTAAAAACTTGGGTGTATAAATAGGTTTTGAATAATCAAAAGCAGATATGACCTATGTCGTGGTAACATTGGTAACTACAATATTAAGTAATAGCATCCGATTTTGATTTTACAGTATTCAAATAAAATTCCAGGTTGTTTACAAAACAAATTATTAAGTTTTGATGAACGAGTTTTAATAAGGCACCAGCGAGTGTTTAATAAAATTGAGTGTCTAGAGAAGTTTATAAACGAGTTCCATACTACCTAAACTATTTCTATGCATGTAAATTATTATAAAAAAATGTACCACCTAAGGTAACTTTTTTTTATTAAATTTTCAGTGTCTTATTGGGAAAGAAACCTACGATTTGTCAAAGTAATGAGACTATTTTTATTTACAGAATAAACTTTTTTTACTGATAATAAAATTCTCATTTTCTATAAACGAAGCAGACTTGTTGTTTAAAAAGTAAGATCGTATTTTTTTTATTTTGTACATTATATAATATCAGTTAATTTTTTTTTATAATAAATAATTTGTTTTAATGCCTTGCAATTATTTAAAAAAAACTACCCAACACCCACCAGTAGGTCGAAAATGTGACCATTGTTACAATGAAAACAGTTTATTGAATTAACAATTAATTTGTTGTTAAATTTTCATAAATTCTATTAATATTATAAAAAAAGTTTTATTTTAAACGAAAAAGGATTTGTAAAATTTACAAAATTTCTATGAATAATACCATTAGGGTTTCATTAATCCCACAAAACGTTTTTGTAAACGATATAGAACTGTTTTTTAGACAAATAATAATAACTATATTTATCAATGCGTTTCTGCATCTGGAAGAGTGTTATTTTTATAAACATAACGTAAATTTACTTTATAATTAATGCAAATGCTACGTATTACTGAAAGAAGCGTTTGTAGATAAATAATTTTAATAAAAATGATCTTTTTGCCGTAACAAAAGCAATTGTTGGACGAATAGGGATCTTTACTTTATTAAGACAAACTACTTTTTTTGTTATATTTATTAAAAAAAATTCTGAGAGTATGAAGCGATATCTCTACAAAAAAAAGAAATTTATCCATTGAAAATTTACTTACAACCGATATAGTTTTTTATTGTGATATTTAAGAGAGTAAAAAAACTTATAATAATTAAAATCTTTACAATTTTTTAAGTTACGCTGGAGATTAAAATTCGCCTACGCCATAACAAAAAGCACAACCATGTTTCAGCTGCCATTATTCTCTTACTTATTCAATTCTTTGTTTGGAAGCTAGTCAATATCTTTACTCCTTTAACTTGAATTCTGTTTTTCGTATAAAATTCAAAAGAAGTTTAAAAGTACCTAAAACAAATTATCGAAGATTTCCTGTTTATTTTTAAGAACAGTCCCGAATAAATGGGCTGCTATTTTATGTTTAATTAAAAATATGCAAGTAGATATTACAGCTCAGGTTCCAGATTTTTAACCGCAATTAATTATTTTTTACAATGTTTTAAAAGTCTAAAACCTATCCTCCGTGACTGTTACTCTTTCTAGGTTAACCTTTATGTTTTCAATTATCTGAGGTAGTAAAAGCATACTAAAAATATCAGTTCACTGAGTAAATTAAACACATCCAAAGCAATCGAATCAAATATAAAATATTATTAAAAATTTAAAGAAATAATTTTTATAATTTATGTAGGTGTTACAAAAATTGATTCTATCCTCCGTGAATCTGTTTTTGCTTTAAATTTTATGCAACGGATGACGCTTTAATCATTTTAAATAAGCAAAAACCTCTGTTTACGACATTATAGATGCATGTGATTCCTGAAGGTCAGTTAGAATTTATATGTAGATGAGAGTGTTGCTGTTTTATAATTCAAAAGTTTAAGTTCATTAATTTGCTATTTAAAAACCTATCCACCGCGAAGTGTAATAACTCAGTAAGTAGATTTTTTTTTACAAATATTTATGTATGTACAATGGTATTTTTTTAAAATATTAAGGTGTCAAAAGATACAATGACTTATATCAAATATACAAAGGGATGTTTAAAAAAAACATACGAAATCCTAACCTCCGTGAAGCTTTAATATTTAAAATGTTTGATTTCTTAAAATTCTTGCATTAGTGCAGAACCACTTATGTTATGTAACATAACATAACTTATGTTATTACTAGACCTGATGGCTTCCCAAAAAACCCATTCTAGACTAACAGTGAAATAACCAAAAATAAAAAATAATCATTTTCACTTGGGGGACATTCCGGATTTGTTGTTATCGCAAAAAAAATAGTCTTGCATTATGTAATATAGATAATAATACTCATAAAACAAATATTATTATTATTATTATTACACGTATTATCGTTATTATTAAACTCGCTTCTAAATTTAATCATGCAATTTAATCTATTTTTGGCATAAAATAAAAAGCACCAATATTTAGATATCGCGTCGCGTTATCGTTAGGAGACCCGCATCTGAATAAATACAGTTTGTTTATTTTTATTAATTTTTACGCGGACAAAGGTCCTTGCCACGCGATTCACCTGTCCAGAGAAAATATCGGCGGGACAAATCATAAAATTGTCGTCACGCAAAATTTTTTTATTTCGGGAGTTGTCGCTGTTAAAGGTTTCTGTCAAAATAAAAAGAACCACAAATCAGAATAAATTTATAACGATCTAACAGTAAGTAGTTAGTTGGCGATGAAATCGTCAGCGGGTAAAAATGTATTGTTAGTTTCATATTATGAAATTATTCTTTACAATTTAGATGTTGAATTAGATTTTTTGAAGTAGAAACTAAAACAATATACAGGAAAAAAATCAAGTACACACGGTGGACAAAACTAAAGTATAGGACGAACAAAAATGCCAACCAAAACTGATAGCATAATCTGATTATAGACTCTTTTGGTAACACAAAAATGTATTTATCAAAATCCCAGCTGATCCTTTATTAAAGTTTTGCATATTTCTTAGTATTTTAAAATTGTTTATGTCATTTCGATAAAATACTCTAGTACCATTATCAAATGCTTTTAAAAATTTGGCAGATACATGACTGAAATATGGATAAATTACATTATAAATACAAAATAATGTAATATGCAATATCTTATTTATTGTTTTAAGGTACCTAATACAAAACTAATGAATAATTAAAGATTCTTTGAAGCAAAATCGATTACTGCTTGCCTTAAATTTTCAGTAAAACTTTTTCTTGGGTTTTACATGGAATTGTTTTTAACATGGAAACAGTATTTTTAAATTCTTCAGTCTCTGTACAAACATGCTTCTTACATCTAGCGATATCCCCTAGAAAGGAAGAGCATATCAAAACTTTAGTTCGTTCGTCCGACCTCTTTCCTTAATAAATTTTTATGCCCTTTATATCTTGCCATTTTGCAGATAAAGCACATATATTCTTGGCTGCCGCGAAATTCTCTAGCAATTTCTAAATTTTGAAAATTTGGCAATTGTGGCTATGCAAAAATATATTTATATATATATATATATATTTATATATAACGGTATACCGTTTTTACCATATTGAAGTAGGTAATTTTGAATCACTTAAGTTAAAGTGTTCGTTTGAAAAAGTCTGCAGTAATTTTTATATTTTCTCAGAAACCCTAAACTCTGAATTTTTCGATTACCAAAAACAATTTTGTCTCCACAGCCAGCACATAGCTTCTTTCGATTTTCTTTATGGCTTAACTTGAATTTCGGTTTAATTTTTATTTTAAAATACTATTTTTAACTTTATAAAGCAAAATGTCACTTGCGTTATAACGTATAGCAATTTTTTCATAACCACCTTAATGTTGTTTTACAAAATTTGAAAGTTGTAATTATTTCATAGACAAACTTCCAAAATTTTTTGATATAAAAAATATTTAAGAAATAAATCTTCGTTTTTTTTTATTATGTTTTGTTTTGAGTGGTAAAAAATAATAGGTGACTCAATAAATTAATACTGGGGAGTAAAGTAATTTAAATGATACAAAGTTTATTATTTTGCTTAATTTTATTAAAATTGTACAGGTAGTTTTAGTACAATAATTGCAAAATAATATATAGAAATAGAAAAACAAAAAAGTTTGCAAAACTTTAAAATAGGATCAGCTGGGATTTTGATAAATACATGTTAGTGTTGCCAAAAGGGTCTATAATCAAAATATCTATGCTATCAGTTTTGGTTGGCATTTTTGTTCGTCCTATACTTAAGTTTTGACTACCGTGTCAAGTACAGTTAAAACAAGATGATTGAACTAATATTGTCAAAGCTAAACTAACATTAAACTAAATATTAATATTTCTTTAAACAAGCAGATCTTATTCTTGTCTGTTAAATGTTAAGAAAGACTTTAAATGAAATAATCTTATTCTTAATTTAAGATTAACAATCGATCAGACCAAATTTTGGAAAATTCCAACTATTCTGTTCTTAAAGATATAAAACTAAACTGGATACCTATAAATATAATAATATTTATTCTAAGATTAGTAAAAATTGGTACGACAGGCCTATTCTTAAAATATCCCCCACTCACGAAAGTGTCCGACATTTTGGAAGATTGTTTCTTGTGTTAGTTAATATTTGGTTTGGAATTATGAAAGAGCTCCTAAATTAATGGAATTTGATAGAATTACCCACCAAATGTATGTGTAGGTAATAATTATTACATAATTATATTTATGTGTGTAGTATTAGGTATTGAATTTTAGATGTTGAAGTGATATTAGGTTGGCCGAAGAATCACATAAAAAACAATTATGTATATTTTACCTCTGGATTATAATAGGTGCGAATAAAAATTTTGGGTAAACAAATGAAAGTGTCTGAAGGTTTAAAAAAATCATTGCAGTATATATTATATACTCTCCTAAAATGAACTAGTAAAAAATAACTAATTATAATAACCAATTATAATTAGTCAAATTCTACTGAATGAAATAGTCAAATTAGTAGATTTAAATTAAAAAAAGTTTTGACCCATCCGGGGATTGAACTCAGCTCTGTCACTTGTCAAGCTTGTCAAGCTGTTGACATAACCCATTCGGCTATCAATAAATATTGTTCATAATATTTTAGATACAAATATATTATTAAACCAAATCCAACAAATAAGCTATATAAAAATGTGGGTTTCCAAAACACAATAATACAGTGATTTTTTGAACCTATAACCTTCATAACAAAACATAACTTTGTTGGTCACCCTTGGTGCTTTATTGTTCCAAAGATTTGAACTTTGATAAAATCTTTGAACCCACCTAACTTGAAACTACTTAGCATGAGACTAGGATCTCGATAGACATCTCAACGACAATTATTCAGTCATATGAATTAATTTGCGCCTAAATACTGGTAAACACGCCACTAACTAATTCCGAAAAATCCATTTTTATTTTGGCTCGTTAAAATAAAGAAATTTTTACTTTTACTTGCAGATAAATTTTCCTGGCAAGGCTCCGATTTAATCTTAATGAATATTGGCGGTTCACGTGTAAGTTTTTGAGTGTACGCATTTTAACATGGTTATAGGACATGTTTGGGCAGTTTCAGACATTTGTACACGGAGAGAAATGTATAGTAAATTTTAGATAGTAAAAAAAATATATTAAAATTTACTTTAACAAATTTTTAGGGTAACAGTTATGTATATTCGTCAATACAATATTAAGATTGTAATACAAAATACTATTTTTTATTATACAATTTTAGTAAAGATTACAACACCAATATTAATAAATCATAAATGTATAAAATATATTTTAATTTTTAATATGTTCGTATAGTAAATTGATTTTACTATCTACAAATAGTAATAATTACTATATGATTTAATCAAATGTAAGTTGTACATCTAATATTATAATACACATCTAATATTATAATACACATTTAATATTATATTACACATTAATAAAAAATATAGTAAAAATATACTTTTATGTTTAAGGTAAATAAACAATATATTTAAATATAATATACAATATAGTAACTCATGACATTTAAAACATTCAATTTTCTTAGTTTCTTCAATAAACTTTCTTTACCCATTACTGGTAATACTTATAAGAAAGAATTGAACCTACTTGGTTGCATAGTATGTACCGATTGCGGCAAAGGCCACGTCGCGACGCGTCGTTAGACGGTGTGGATTACGTCATGTTCTTACATCTCGCCTCTGTTGGCTTGCCAACCATATTATATAAGCTCAGGTATTTCTTTGTTTTGGGTGTGTTCCACTACTACAAGTTGCTCGACAGTGTCGTGTCGACACTGATGATACCCAATGTAGGTCAAAACACCTGTCTGTCGGTATTTGAAGTTGATGGAACGCACTCAAAACTAAAAACTTTGGCGAGGTAGGTTCAATTCTTTCTCATAACATTTTTGTATATTAAAAAGTACAATAAATATGTTACAATTTTTAATTGTTAATATATAAAAATATTTGATTTTAAAATATTTTATATTTAAAATGGCAACATAATATTTTAAAATTTACTATACTTATTAGTAATGGAAAAAATCTAATTATAATAAGAATTAAAAACAAAATTGGTTGAGAATAATAATATTTTACCTTAAGGTTTAACATACATCGATATTTAAAAATTACTAAATATGCATAGTATCTGGCAATATACAAGATAGTTGTCCCAAATAGTAATATAAATTATAGTAAAGGGTATTATAATTGTGGTAATCAGCATTATACTTTTTTCTCCGTGCAGCAATAGTAGTAGCAAAATCAAGCAAGCTTACCCATTAGCTAGCTTGACGTTTCTGCTTTTGCAATTCTCTGCTCTATTGTTATTTTGCCAATAATGTGTACATTCACGACACCCAACACTTTCATTTTACCGACACTGCGAAACAGAAGAAAATTGTATACATACATTGTTTATGCTGTTTGTTATCGCAAACATTATCGAACCGTTTTGTTTCAATACCTTGCGATTTATGGAAAAAATGCGATTGTTTTAGGCCCAAAATAGACGGTCTTATTATTATTATTTGAAAAGGTTTTGTTTGAATATTTAAGGTTAACAGGTCGTACAATTTTGTCCAAAAACTGATAAATATGAAAATATATGTCATAAAATCATTTTTCAATAATAATTTAACTTTTTTTAAATTAAATGTTCAAAATGCTTATCTACTTTGTTTCAAAATTTTATCTTCCCTATTGATGAGCTGTGACTTTATGGCGTTTTAGTCACGGGCTAAAGTTATCAACAGTGGCTTTTGGGCATTTTAGTCATGGGCTGAAGTTAGCTTTAAGTTTGTTGACAATAGTTAAAACACAGTGTCCATTTTGTAAAATAGTACTAAAGGTGGAAATTAATATAATATCTAAAAAAAATACAAAATTATCGGTTAAACTGACCCTTTAATTTCGCCGGCAGTAAACTAGTATTTGCCTATAATGCATTAAAAATTTCTGGGGGAATACCTTTAAAACATATTCTTTACTTTCGCTGAACTAAAAAATGCTTCTATAGCGGATTTAAACTGTTGTTAGTCCATTTTCAAGGGATAAATTTCGATTGTGAAACCCGGTAAAAAAGATTCCTAATACAGATTTGGTTATTCTATTTTTGAAACCTATGAAAATATGTTGGTTAATCATGTTTCTAAAACTAATAGGAGTTTTCTCCAAAAATCATGTCGAGTAAAAATGTTTTAGGGGTCGCTTACGAATTTTGACAATTACAAAAATGATCAAAATTTGAGATACATTTATTTAACGCATCAGTAATATACGAATTAAACAAATATTTATTTAAAAATGACTTGAAAACATTAAAATTAATGAACTTGAATTCACTAAAAATGAATTAGTCAAAAATGACTAATTTAATAGTTATTAGTGGCTGCTTTTTCACTTGTACCATGGTATCCCCAAATGTAACAGCCAATTCTTATGTAGAATTGTCCCCTGAATCCGAAAATGTCGTCAAAATTTAAAAAAGTAGAACAGTTTTTGAGATATAGTAAATTTTCCATTTTATATGGAATTGACTATATCTCAAAAACTGCTCCACTTTAATAATTTTTGACGGTATTTTCGAATTCAGGGGACAATTTTACATAAGAATTGGCTGTTAAATTTTGGGATACCATGGTATTCCATGGTTAACCACGGTACAAGTGAAAAAGCAGCCACTAATAACTATTAAATTAGTCATTTTTAGAGTTTCAAACTCATATTAGGGGATACAGTGAAGTGGGTTAAAGTTACGGAATATATCAGTAAGTGTTAAAAAAATGTATGGCAATAAAATATTGTTGTTATTGTTCTTAACGCTATTGGCAAAGATTTTCTAACTGAAATAAAATTAATTTGAATTATAATGATAGTAATTTAAAATAGACAAATATGCCATAGTAAAATGAACAAATTTTACTATAACAACTGCGCATTACTTTATGTAAGTGCAATTCACACACAACTATAGATTTAACAAAAACATTTTAAGTTCGACAAAGATTTAATATAAACATAAAGTATTTCTTATTGCCATGACAATATGATAAGAACTATTACTTTGTTGGATGAACATTTTTTTTAATAAAAGCTCAACATTGCTGCTTTATAATAGTAAATGAGAATTTTATTAACAGTAAAAAAGTTTATTCTGTAAATAAAAATAATCTCATTACTTTGACAAATCGTAGGTTTTTGTTCCAATAAGACACTGAAAATTTAATATTAACATAAATGGAAATCTTTTGAAAAGAAATTAATGTAAAAAATTTTTCTTTCTGATTTTTGATGGTACCTGCCGCAACTGACCAGCCGCCACTGTTAATTTCGTAGCGAATTATGCACACCAGAAGAAAAAGTATTTAATGGCTTGTTTTTTCCTGTTATAAGAAATCGATATTTATAGCACGAAAAATGTTAATTTTCTCTTTAAATTGTATGTTATATACTGCAGAATATTTTCATGCATTCATCTTGGCAATTAGGGATTAAATAGGCCTGCAATTGTTTTCACATGTTATTATTTATTTATTGACATATATACCTTAATACAGTTAATTAATTCCACCATTATTCTTGTAATTTTCAAAAAGTACCTTGTTTATTACCCCTTAATATGTTAAATAGTGACAAAATGTACACTACAGTGCATGCCAATTTCTTTGTCTGTTTTGATGTTACTAAGATCTCTTTTTTCTTTACACTAGTATACTAGTGCACATTGTATCACAATTAAAGTTAAATTACACAAATGGCGGCAAAATACACTGAAAAAATTGGTAATATCCGAAATGCCTTTTAAAATGTTTGGTTGGTACCTATCTACCTACGCAGTGCAAATCTGGAGATACCGCGTTGTGGAAGTGTGGCATTTTAATTACGGTGAATCCATAAGAGGACATTCTTATTTTTTGGTAAGTATTATACTTCCTTTTTCTTTAAGCCTTAATACTCAATAAATACCAATATGTTAAAAGGATGTCCAAACCCGACCTATATTATATATCAATAATCTACGGCCGTAGGTCGGGTACTTGTAACATTAATAATATAAATACATACTTGATTTACTTTTTATTTTTAAGCGTAATGGTTGTTATATTAACCTATACCTACATTTTTATTAATATTATGGAAAATTTGTACACGTACATGTGTACCACATGTGGTAAATCCCCGACATACAGCGGCCTGACGCCTTTCTACCAATGGGATCACCCATTTTTTATAACAGAAAAATGGATTACTGATGAATTTCATAGATTTTTGTTCCAAATATATGTTTCTCTTTATTTACCTTTTCGTTTTATTTACTACCACCAATAGGTTTTACTCAAATAATAGTGTTAATTTACTAGAAGTTTGCACTAAAAGAGTAAAAGTACCTTTCTAAAATTAGAACTTTTCCAAAGTAGTGTTAATTTACACTGAACAAAAGGAAGGAAGTGTAGAAGTACACGATTTTAGGTAAATTAACACTTTTTAATACAGTGTAAAATTACTTTATCCACGACTACCTTATAATAAATACTTTATAAATGAGTTTTCTAAAGCAAAATGATAGTCATATTTCACAGAGTGAATAATAGCAGTGAATAATCATTATTTACTGGTCTAGAGTTCCTATAGGACACACGATATAGATTGTATCTGGCAAGCACTTATCAGTTCGTCTAGGCAATTATAGCCAGGCACTTTAATTAGCTAACTTTATACCAATCATAAAAGTCTTGTTAAAGTATTACTATTAATATGTTTTTTTAATGCAATTGAATAAAAATTTAACATTAAGTAGACTATTTCAAGTAAGTAAGCCATTGACATAACATGACAAGCTTAGCATAAATTGCTGTCAATTTGAAACGTCATAAGTTCGATCCAGCACACGATTTTTGTTACAAATTATTATTAAGCTTAAATTATACATAAAAAATCAAAGCGTGAAAGATGAAGAGATGTAACGCACTCAACAAAACATCACAGAAGTCACTTTTTGAAATACGAATTACCTAAAAAAATCACATTCATTGGAAATAAAATACTGCATAATCTATAAATAATAGAATTATCAAGTAGGAAGCCATGTAATCAACTGACAACTAATAATTATTTGAAACGTCAAATTTTAACGGTGCAATAATAATTCCTGTTAAAATTATAATTTGCTTTCAAAAATACGTTAACAATGGAAATTGATAGTGAGGAAGAGATATTGTGTACTCCACCGAAGATAACAGAAGCTGCAAAAGTCACTTCCCTGAATTTGTTGCCTGAGAAATCCCGAAATTTGTACAACACCTTTATGGACTGGAGAGCGACCAAGAAAATTAATTAATTCTTAGAGTCAGTTTTACTTTTATATTTTATATATATATATATATATTACAATTAATATAAATAAATAGTTTTAAAAATAGTCACAGGCATCTTTAATTTTTGGTTTTGTTAATGTCAAATAGGTTATAATAACTATAAAGTTTTTTTGCATTACAATCCGTTAAAAGTCAATAGTAGTCGTGGACAAAGCATAGTATTCTACTCACATATAATGAGCTATTATTCACTCAGGTTAATTATGTCACGAGCGTAGCGAAACTTAACCTTCGTGAATAATAGCCCTCATTATATGCTCGTATAATAATATACTATTATCCTCAGTGCTATAGTGTTAAATCATACTTGCTTACTTGGGGAAAACAATACAAATTAACTCTAATAATTAGATTTTTTAACTTTAATTAATAATTATCACCGAATGAAATAATGCATTATTTCATTCGGTGATAATTATTAATTGCTCACCATGGTCACTTTTTTTCTGCCAGCATTAAGCATTAAATTATTAAATAATTATTGTACTATTTTAAATAAAAATACCTCATTTAAGATTAAAAAAACATTATTTTGTCAATTAATTAATTTAAACCTAATTGAGGTATAAAAAATAGTAGATTATGTCATAAGGAGTAGAAGCGACTCTTTTTGTGGTGAGTACAGAGATTGACGGCCGAAGCGTAGCTGAGGCAGGCAACTGTACGAAGCACAAAAAGAGCTTCTACTCCAAATAACATATACAATTTTTTTTCAAGGGCGTAATATAAATAGGATAAGCAATGGAATTATTTTATTTCCTCTTAACTCATGTGGTATAAAATTTTGGCTAAAACATTAGAAATTATTGATAAAAACTAAAAAAACTTATAACCCTTACTTACAATGCCGATAAATATCCTAAACAAAAAATAAACCCTGCTCTGTCAAAATGCTGCGCTTGAATTAATTTTGACGTACTGACATTTGTTTGGAGTTCCGACATTGGCAACTCGTCTATCATCATAATATTATACTAATAAACTAGTTGTTCTTTATTTCGTTCAATTAAAATTTAATAAATAATCCCTAAATATTCCGTGCGATTATAATTAATATAATTAATACATCGTGATTGCTTAGTATGAAATGCTAAATTAATTTTATTATTTGACGTCTATTGAGACACCTATGGATTTACTTCTATCCCTAGGCTTTTTTGAGTTTTTTGTCTGCCGCTAATGAAAAAGACGCACTTCAACTATCTCTATACATGCATATAAGGTTGTATATCATGGCCGCTTGAAAAAAAATGGTATTTAGTTATAAATAATAATTATTATTGAGGTATAGAGAAACTATTTACATAGTTTAGCATTATTTAATTAATTTAGTTCGAAGATTAATTTTTAAACAAAAAGACCTCCTTTCGTTAAGCAGTTATTCATAATGGAAGAAAAAATAGAAATGATTTTGATTTATGGAGAAGCAGGCAGGAATCTTGATGACGCTGTTACACTGAAAGAAATATATACTAAAGTTAAATAAAAAAATAATTAGGGCAAATATATTTTATGTTTCATATTTGGACTACCACATACATTGCTAAAACAAATATATTCGTTTGGTTAGCAGCCTATTGCTGCCCTAGCAATATAAATGTGTTTCTAGCAATATTTTTTTGCTGTAATTCACTTATAGTTTACATTTTATAGTAAGGGTAAGTTAATTTTTATTTAGATCTAACATATCTTCTTTACAATAAATGTATTACAAAATTTAACATACATTCATAATAAACAGTAGTATAAATGTGTAAAGCACTAGTATAAAATTTTTAGTATAAATTTGTGTTTACTTTTAGCAACAAATTTCTTTCAGTGTAATATCTACGCTCAGCGTTTTCCGGTTAAAATTCGATCACGTACTCCATTTAACCGTACAGTCAAGCAGTTTACTACAAACGAGATACAATAAATAATATCTTACCTTAAGTTTGTGTACCTCCCGCTGCAGCTTCAATATGTCTCCCTCCCTGCAAGTCAAATCTTTTCTGGTCTCGAACAGCTCTCCCTGCACGTTCCCGTACTTTTCCTCCAAATCGGTCAGCTCCTTCTTGAGCCTGACCACCACGGACTTCCAGTACTCCCCGTCCCCCGGGCCGGAGACCCTCCTCTTGACCTCTACGACGTTCTTGGAGTTCCTCCTGATTTGATTCAAATCCTCCGCCGAGTTCTTCGAGGTTCTCCTGAGGTTGGTGGCCGCCCCGTTGCCCATCGGCCCGAAGATGCCGAAATCCTGGAGGAACTTCTGCGCGCGCTCCTCCTTGAAGTGCGGCTGAGATTCGTAGGCTAGCGCGTTGAATTTGTGGTAGTCTATGTTGGATTTGCGGATTTCCGGGCGTTCGGCGTATTTTGGCACTGCACACGGAGAGAAATGTATAGTAAATTTTAGATAGTAAAAAAATATAGTAAAATTTACTTTAACAAATTTTTAGGGTAACAATATATTCAAATATAATATACAATATAGTAACTCGTGACATAACATTTTAAACATTCAATTTTCTTAGTTTCTTCAATAAACTTTCTTGACCCATTACCGGTAATACTTATAAGAAAGAATTGAACCTACTTGGTTGCATAGTATGTACCGATTGCGGCAAAGGCCACGTCGCGACGCGTCGTTAGACGGTGTGGATCACGTGATGTTCTTACATCTCGCCTCTATTGGCTTACCAACCATGTTATATAAGCTCAGGTATTTCTTTGTTTTGGGTGTGTTACACTACTACAAGTTGCTCGACAGTGTCGTGTCGACACTGAGGATACCCAATATAGGTCAAAAACGAAAAACGAAAAACTTTGGCGAGGTGTAGGTTCAATTCTTTCTCATAACATTTTTGTTTATTAAAAAGTACAATAAATATGTTACAATTTTTAATTGTTAACATATAAAAATATTCGATTTTAAAATATTTTATATTTAAAATGGCAAAATAATATTTTAAAATTTACTATACTTATTAGTAATGGAAAAAATCCAATTATAATAAAAATTAAAAACAAAATTGGTTGGGAATAATAATATTTTACCTTAAGGTTTAACACACATGGATATTTAAAACTTACTAAATATGCATAGTATCTGGCAATATACAAGATAGTTGTCCCAAATAGTAATATAAATTATAGTAAAGGGTATTATAATTATGGCAATCAGCATTATACTTTTCTCTCCGTGTACAAGAACAAATTTCATTAAAAAAACGAGCCCACTAAAGCTGTTGCATACAAGAACTTTTGAGTGTAATTGATTTCAGCAGTAATTGATAATTTAAAGCGTATTAACAATGTCGAACATTGATATCTAAAAATTTTTTATGTAATTTAATTTTAGCAGTTCAATGTTTAACCAGTGTTGTGGCGAAAATCTACGGGGAAAGAAATTATTGGCAGATGTATATACGAGGTGTGTTCAGAAAATATCGGGAATTTTCGTTTTTTGAAACAAATATTTATTTAATCGTCTACATTAATGTTGTCGCCTTCAAAATAGTCCCCATTGGATATTATGCACATGTGCCAGCTCTTCTTCCAATACTCGAAACACTTCTAAAACTCGATCTTTGGGATAGCCTTTAGTTCTTTCAGCGATGCGCTTTAAATGTCATCTATGTTGCGAAACGACGGCCCTTTAAGGTTCTCTTTATTTTTGGAAATAGGAAAAAGTCAGACAGAGGCATGTCTGGCGAATATAGAGGCTGGGGCATCATTACAGTATTGTTTTTGGCCAAAAATTTTGTTCAAAATTTAACAATTTTAGAAAAAATTTTGCTGCCACGCGTTTCATACCCAAAACATTCGAAAAAATTTCATGGGATGAGCCAATCGATATACCAATATCATCAGCGACTTCTCTGATGGTTTATAACCATTTCTTTCATTTTTTCCATGTTTTTATCGGTTGTTAATGTGCTTGTGCGTTCGGGGCGTTCGTCATCTTCAACGTCTTCACGGCCATCTTGGAAACTCTTATACCACTTGTAAACTCTTGTTTTACTTATAGCAGACTCACTATAGGCCTTTGTTAACATTCCACAGAATTTATTTCATTTTTTAACCAAATTGGATACAAATTCTTTTATCCATTTCTTTAAACGAACGAAAAATCGCCGAGCTCATAAAACACGTCTAACCTTAGCGGCTGCCACAGACAAAGTAAACAATGAAAACAGTTAAAGTTTTTAGCATACTTCGGGGGCATGTATACCAACATAATAAAGAAAATTTTATGACAACCGGACCCTCCGAACCCGCGAAATTTAACAATACCCGTTATTTTCTGAACACACCTCGTATAATTCTCAAAAATGTCATTTGTTGCAAATATGATTTTATTTAGTCTTTAAAATACAAGATCAAACACATAAAAAATGTTAATTGAAAAAAATATTGTTTCATTAATAAATATGTTTAAGTACCTACCCCTGGACAAACTAATCTATAAGATTTTAGGCTTGTAAATTCCTGTTTACAATATTTTGTCAGTTTTGACTATTTAAAAAAAGATTATTGGCATAAATCTTATTTTTTGTATTTTTAAGAGTATTTTTCCATTTAACATTTGTATAAGTCAAAAATTTTTTTTTTAAATATTAAACTTATTTTGCATTTTTAATTAATTTGGAGAGTATTTTTCATCTTTTTTGCCTTTTTTAGTCAAATTTGATATTATTTTAAAACTTTTTTCTATAAACAGAGCTAGTTAGCAAGTTTTATAATCATTTAAATTTCTTAACCTTTTTTTTTACTTAACCTTTATTTTCATTTATGAAGCATATAACTTTTGTATTACGTCAAAAAATATTATCATTTAAAATTTTAAACTCTTTTTAATTTTTCAATTAATTTATAAAGTATTTCTTGCCTCATATTTTATCAAATATGAATATTGTTTTATAAACAAATTTCATTAAAAATTTAAACTTATTTTGCATTTTTCAATTAATTTTGACATTAGTTTGAAATTTTTTGTTTCCTTTTTTAACCAAATTTGAAAATATTTTTAAAACTTTTTTCTTTTTTTTAATTAACTTTATGAATATTTTTTTATAAACAGAGCTAGCTAGTCAGCAAATTTTATAATCATTTAAATTTCTTAACCATTTTGCTTTTTTAAAAGCTTATTGAACCTTTTTTTCATTTATGAAGCATCAAACTTTTGTATTTATTAAAAAAATATTTTCATTAAAAATTTAAACTTGTTTTGCCTGTTTCAATTAATTTTGACACTAGTTTTAAATTTTTGGTTGCCCTTTTTTAGTAAAATTTGAAAATATTTTTAATTAAATTTATCAATATTTTTTTATAAATAGAGCTGGTCAGCAAATCTTTTGATCATTTAAATTTCTTAACCATTTTGCCTTTTTAAAAGATTATTGAACCTTTTTTTCATTTATGAAGCATCAAACTTTTGTGTTTATTAAAAAAATATTTTCATTACAAATTTAAACTTATTTTGCATTTTTCAATTAATTTTGACAGTAGTTTTAAATTTGTTGTTGCCTTTTTTTAGTCAAATTTGAAAATATTTTTAAAGCTATTTTTTTTTTTTTTTAATTAAATTTATCAATATTTTTTTTATAAACAGAGTTAGTCAACAAATTTTATAATCATTTAAATTTCTTAGCTTTATGCCTTTTTAAAAGAATTTTTAACATTTGTGTTTATTAAAAAAATATTTTCATTAAAAAGTTAAACTTTTTTTCTTTATTAAATTTATTAATATTTTTATTAACAGAGCTAGTCAGCAAATTTTATTATCATTTAAATTTCTTAAATTTTTTGCCTTTTTAAAAGAATTTTCAACTTTATTTTTTATTTATGAAGCATCAAACTTTTGTATTTATTAAAAAATATTTTCATTAAAAATTTAAACCTGTTTTGCATTTTTCAATTAATTTTGACAGTAGTTTTAAATTTGTGGCCTCTTTTAGTCAAATTTGAAAATATTTTTAAACCTATTTCTTTTTTTTTTAATTAAATTTATCAATATTTTTTATAAACAGAGCTAGTCAGCAAATTTTATAATCATTTAAATTTTTTAACTTATATTTTGCATTTTAAAATAAATTTGGAACTTTCTTTTATTATCATTTAGAATTTTAAACCCATTTTTATTTTTTTTGACATTATTTTTAAACTGTTTTTGCTTTTTTTAGTTGAATGTAAAATTATTTTTAAACCCTTTTCAGTATTTTAATGAAATTTATCAATATTTTTTTATAAACAGATCTAGTCAGCAAATTTTATAAATATTTAAATTTCTTAACCTTTTTGCTTTTTTAAAAGAATTTTTAACTTTTTTTGCCGTTTATGAAGCATCTAAATTTTGTATTTATTAAAAAAATATTTTCATTAAAAATTTAAACCTATTTTGCATTTTTCAATTAATTTTGTCACTAGTTTTAAATTTTTAGTAAAATTTGAAAATATTTTTAATTAAATTTATCAATATTTTTTTTTAAATAGCAAATCTTTTGATCATTTAAATTTCTTAACCATTTTGCCTTTTTAAAAGATTATTGAACCTTTTTTTCATTTATGAAGCATCAAACTTTTGTGTTTATTAAAAAAATATTTTTATTACAAATTTAAATATTGTGCATTTTTCAATTAATTTTGACAGTAGTTTTAAATTTGTTGTTGCCTTTTTTATTCAAATTTGAAAATATTTTTAAACCTTTTTTCTTTTTTTTTTATTAAATTTATCAATATTTTTTTATAAATAGAGCTAGCTAGTCAGCAAATTTTATAATCATTTAAGTTTTTTAACCTCTTTTTGCCTTTTTAAAAGAATTTTTAACTTTATTTTTCATATATGAAGCATCAAACTTTTGTATTTATTAAAAAAATAATGTTATTAAAAATTTTAACTTATTTTGCATTTTTCAATTAATTTTGACAGCAGTTTTAAATATTTTATATTAAGCTAGTCCGCAAATTTTATTATCATTTAAATTTCTTAAACTTTTTGCCTTTTTAATAAAAATTTTAACTTTAAATTTCATTTTGGAAGCATCAAAATTTTGTTTTTATTAAAAAATATTTTCATTAAAATAATAATAATAATAATAATAATAATAATAATAATAATAATAATAATAATAATAATAATAATAATAATAATAATAATATTAATAATAATAATAATAATAATAATAATAATAATAATAATAATAATAATATTTATTTAGCAAAATTTTAAACCTATTTTGCATTTTTTAATTAATTTTGACAGTAGTTTTAAATTTTTTGTTGCCTTTTTTAGACAAATTTAAAAATAATTTAAATTTATCAATATTTTTTATAAATAGAGCTAGCTAGTCATCAAATTTAATAATCATTTAAGTTTTTTAACCTCTTTTTGCATTTTTAAAAGAATTTTGAACCTTCTTTTTCATTTATGAAGCATCAAACTTTTGTATTTATTAAAAAAAAATATTTTCATTAAAAATTGAAACCTATTTTGCATTTTTCAATTAATTTTGACAGTAGTTTTAAATTTTTTGTTGCCTTTTTTAGTAAAATTTAAAAATATGTTTAAACCATTAATCTTTTTTTTTTAATTAAATTTATCAATATTTTTTTGTAGGGCTCGTCAGCAAATTTTATAATCATTTAAATTTATTAAACTTTTTGCCTTATTAAAAGAATTTTTAACTTTATTTTTCATTTATAAAGTTTCAAACTTTTGTATTTATTAAAAAAATATTTTTATTACAAATATAAACTTATTTTGCATTTTTCAATTAATTTTGACAGTAGTTTTAAATTTTTTGTTGCCCTTTTATCCAAAAATGAAAATATTTTCCGTTTTTCTTGTTTTTTTTTATTATTATTATTATTTATTATTATAACTTTTATTGCTTTTTTTATAAAATTATTTTTAAGTTTTTTTCCCTCTTTTTGATGAAATTTAACTTTTTTTCTTTTTTAAACAAATGTTCAACCTTGTGAAAAAACTTTTGTATTTCTAATTAAACATTTAAACCCTTAATTGAAGGGGTATATTTTATTTTATATAAGATTGCATTGTAAAATATGTAATTTAAAAAAAAATAAAACTTAAAAAACACATGTGTTAAGCAGGATTAGTATTATTAGTATTATTGTTGTAAGAAAATCTTGTTACCGTAAAGTTTATCACAATCTTCTTTGGGCAGCTGCACGGGAATCGGAAAATTAACCTCCGGGTGGCTCAAATAAACATTCGCTTTGACCGTGTCGAGCGTCGGCTGTTTCGGCGTCAGGCACACGGTGGGATGAGGTTTAGCGTAAAATGCATCGACATCGGGCGTCGAGAGTCTTTTATCGACACCCGCACGCCTCGCGCCCGCTCTTCACGGGGTTTGAGGACCTCTTCGGCAGCGAGGTCTCACTGTCGCGCGAGCCGCCGCACGTGTGCGGCTGTTCGAAGGCTCGCGGCCCGTCGCGCCGCGCATGAACCAGCATAGCGGAAAATTTTGCCACCGAAGACGGATAGCTTTTCGAGGCGTACGACGGAGTCCTTCTTTGGCAGCCGGGATTGGCCATTTGGTCGCTCGCGGTGTCCTGGGTGACGATCTGCAACAAAATAATCGTGAGCGGCGGTTTATTTTGGTTTTGAGCGCGCGATGCGGCGCGAGCCAATACCCAAACGGATATTTGTTTTGTATGGTTTTTTTAATTGGCTGCGTTTATCACGCTCGAGAGAAAAATATTACGTTTTCACACATATACATATATTAGGGTGTTTAAAAAAAAATAAATACAATTATTGTTTTTTTCTAATGGTGTTGAAAAATTAAATATTAATTTTAAGGTTTGCGTCAATTCATTTGTTATTTTTCCATTTCATTAACAGGGGAATTTTTATTTTTTTTTAATTTTGCATTCTTATAACTTTGGAATGGTTTGTTTTCGCAACACCCAAGCGAGAGGAGTTATAGACAATTTCACGCTCTACAAAAAACATCTGAAGGTCAAGTTCTTCAGATCAACCGTTTCAAAGATATCACTAATAAAAAATTTCAAATATTTTCAAATAAAATACAAAAAAATATCATATGCCAAATTTATATAATTTTTTATGTAAAATCACTTTAATTCTGTTAACCTGAGACTGTATATACTATATAAATATTTGCGAAAACAAACCATTCCAAAGTTATAAGAATTCAAAATTAAAAAAATAAAAATTCCCGCGTGATATTGAAATGGAAAAACCACAAATGAATTGAGGCAAACCTTAATAGGCGGCAAAATTTTTGTTTGTTAATGTACTATTAATTTTTCAACACCATTAGAAAAATACAATAATTCTTTTTTTTAAACACCCTAATGTATATTGTAATGGTTCCGAAAAAGAAACACCCTGTATAAATTTATTAGAATACGTGTTATTATATATTTTATTTTTTTAATTTTAATATAGGATTAAGTAATAAAACTTTATTTTTAAGGCAAGCTAAATTTCACAAAAAGGTTTCAAAAAATACAAAATTACAAGAATTATGGTTAAAATATTGACATAGGATTTTGTTATTAAATCTACAAAATAATTAATAATTACAAACTAGTTATTCAATCAGTTAACAGAATACAGTTGGTTGTAACTTAACATAAAGTTTTGTGGACCAAGATTAACATAAAATCTAGTTAAAATTTGGTTAAAATTAACAAATATTTTTTTACTTTGTATAGTTATGTGATATGAAGTTAGATTTTCTATAAAAATAACTTTAAAATTATTTTAACGTTATAGTATATTATGTATCAAGTTTTAATAAACGCCATTTTATACACGAATTTAATTTAGGCTTAAATTAATGAGTGCATAGAAAAGTTTATAAACGAGGTGCATACTATACTTTTTCTACGACAAATACTTATTATTATCTTAAAATGATTTAAATCAAAAATTTGTTTAGAGCGCCATCTATGAAACAATAGATGAAACATATTTTATAAACACAGGTTATAAAGGTTATAAATCGAAATGTATTTCTTGAAAATTGAAAGTTTTTCACAGTGAAAGTAAAGAAAATGTTTTATGAGCACTTTACAGTGTTTTGGTATTTAATGCGCATATTGAGAAAACAATGCCATGATTAAATAAACATTTAAATTAAATTCAATTATAAAATAATTTTAAAAGAACTAAACAAAAACAAAAATGTTAATCTCAACTAATATTATTATAATTCTAAATAATCTAAATATTTATTATTTAATTATTTAATTTAATTAATAGAAATAAGATAATTAATTTTTTTTTACTCATTTGAAAGGAAATGCCTTTTCTGATCCATTCAAGTTAAAAAAGTTAAAATTCGATCACGAATTCGCAAGCAAGAGACAAAAAAGGTGTGATATAAATAAAAACAAAAAAGTTTCGACATTTTATTTAAAGTTTATTTTAACTGATAAAACTAAAAAAAATTGGACCAAACTTATTATATATACCAAGTGGTTATGTTTGTAGAAATTTGTTTTTATTATAAAACAGTCCTTAAAATAGACCTTTATCTATTAAAAAAATAATATTTTTTATATTTTGTTTTCTATAAAAGAGATATTTAATATCATATTTTTATATAAGCTTTTGAATTAAAACAAATTCTGAGAACAATTTATTGGTAAATAACCTTTTTAAAATCTATTGGTAAGAGAAATACATATGTATAAATTCGACATTTTATTATAGTTCTAAGAATTTATTTTTATTATTCTTAGAATACGCGAGTTATTGTAAAAATGTAAATAAAATATAGAATTTTTGTTTCCTTATTATTTTTTTTGTTAATATTTTCAAATATTTAAAGTTAAGTTTAAATGTTTAAAGCATTGGATTAACTATTTTGCGCAATATTTTTTAATATTGCGACATTTTAATAAAAAATGTAGAAATGAGCATTAATAAATATTAAGTGTATAGAAAAGTTTATAAACGAGTTGGATACTATACTTTTTCTACGACAAATACTTATTATTATCTTAAAATGATTTAAATCAAAAATTTGTATAGAGCGCCATCTATGAAACAATAGGGGAATCTGTGTGTCACCGTCAAATGTCAACTTTTTATATTTTATAAACACAGATTATAAAGGTTATAAATCGAAATGTATTTCTTGAAAATTGACAGTTTTTCACAGTGTAAGTAAAGAAAATGTTTTATGAGCACTTTACAGTGGAGTCCGTGTCCGAATTTAAGTTATAGTTTACTGCCGGCGAAATTAAAAGGTCAGTGCAATGTTCATATAAACTTTTCAAATATTGGCGTTGAGAAACTATTTAATACTTTTGTATTTTTGTATTGAGATAATAAAATAATTTTCACATTACAAGAACGCTAATTTATTTTAACGTTGTATGACATTTGACAACTGTCAACTAACTTAAAACTAACTTCAGCCCGTGACTAAAAACCTGTTGCTAACTTCAGCCCGTGCAATATTTTCTTGTAATATTCATTTGTAAGTTGTTCTAGTAATATTTCGTGGTAGACTTAAAATAAAAGTCAATTCTAAAATTACATATTTGTTGACCTTTTTATATAAAAATAAATTCAATTAAAAATCAAAGGTCTATTTTCGCTGCTTGCTAAAATAATCCGAAGGTAATAATAAAATTTATTATTACATATGGTTAAAATGATTTTTGTTACCGGGTGATATATTGATTTGGATCACGTGGAATAAAATGCAATTAAATCAGTAAATCAAAGTTAATAAATGGGTTTATCAATAAAATAATTTCAAAGGATGATAATATGCTAATTATTACCTCAAAAATCAGGTTTATAAACATAAGTTTGTAGTTTATTAATTTTATTTTGTAAAATTTTAACATTTTTGTAGAAAACTACACGGGGAGAAATGTATAGTAAATTTTAGATAGTAAAAAAAATATAGTAAAATTTACTTTAACAAATTTTTAGGGTAACAATATTATATATTCGTCAATACAATATTAGGATTGTAATAAAAAATACTATTTTTTTATTATACAATTTTAGTAAAGATTACAACACCAATTTTACTAAATCATAATTGTACAATATATATTTTAATTTTTAATATGTTCGTATAGTAAATTTATTTAACTATCTACAAATAGTAATATTTACTATATGATTTAATCAAATGTAAGGTGTACATCTAATATTATAATATATTACACATTAATAAAGATAATATAGTAACTCATGACATTTTAAAACATTCAATTTTCTTAGTTTCTTCAATAAACTTTCTTGACCCATTACTGGTAATACTTATAAGAAAGAATTGAACCTACTTGGTTGCATAGTATGTACCGATTGCGGCAAAGGCCACGTCGCGACGCGTCGTTAGACGGTGTGGATCACGTGATGGTTCTTACATCTCGCCTCTGTTGGCTTACCAACCATATTATATAAGCTCAGGTATTTCTTTTGTTTTGGGTGTGTTTCACTACTACAAGTTCCTCGACAGTGTCGAGTCGACATTGATGATGCCCAATATAGGTTAAAACACCTGTCTGTCGGTATTTGAAGTTGATGGAACGCACTCAAAACAAAAAACTTTGGCGAGGTGTAGGTTCAATTCTTTCTCATAACATTTTTGTATATTAAAAAGTACAATAAATATGTTACAATTTTTAATTGTTAACATATAAAAATATTCGATTTTAAAATATTTTATATTTAAAAATGGCAACATAATATTTTAAAATTTACTATACTTATTAGTAATGGAAAAAATCTAATTATAATAAGAATTTAAAACAAAATTGGTTGAGAATAATAATATTTTACCTTAAGGTTTAACATAAAAGGATATTTTAAAAGTACTAAATAGCCATAGTATCTAGCAATAAACAAGATAGTTGTCCCAAATAGTAATATAAATCAAAGTAAACTTTTCTCTCTGTGTATATTTTATTAAAATGGCGAAAACACTAGAGTTGTTAAAATATTAAATTTGATAAAAATGCATTAAAATGTAAAATATGTCCGAAAATTAGCTGTTTTGACAAAAAAAAGAAAATTCGGCTTTTGCAGTGATGTTTAATCCAATAATTAATTTTTAATATTCTTTCAAAAATGGCGGATGCGCCGGGATTAATATTGATATTTTATTGTTTAGTAGGAAACAAATCACTTCAAAGTTATTTAAACACCGTGTGAGCTTTAATGACCTTTCCCGAATTGTTTTCAATTTTTATGAAGTCTTACGGAAAAAATTTCGTAAAAAGTTAAACGCTAGCTTCACATGAATACTGTCTGGGTATCGCAAAACTCGAACAATTATTGCTTTCGAAAATGCTAATAGGCAATTTGAAAACACTTTTGTGCTATTTTCGAACACAAATGGATGACCTACAAGTATCACTCAGTGTAGAACAAATGAGTGCGGGGTCAGACCAACAAAAGAAATCCAGATTTTTCTTTTATTTAGGTATGTATATATTACAATGTGCAGTTTCAATAAGATTTGTTGTTGTTGTGGAAAATTATTGAAAATGTATTTTAGTCGTCTTCTTCTGCAGGATTATTAAGCTAAAAATAACATCTATTATTATTTTTTTTATCTTATGCTTTATCGGTTGTATTAAGAATTAAATTACAATGTTTTACATATAAACTAGCTTTTTTATATCCAGATAACGTACCTATTATTATTCAGATTATTATAATTTATATGATAAAGTCAGGGATTCTCTATTATATGTCACGACAGAAAATATATTAACTACATTTTTGTGTAGGTATATGCATTATTATCTTATATATTTATGTACCTGTATGACCTTAAAATTCACCAATATGTTGCGTAAAAGGTTAAATTAAGATTATACTGTTAAATAGGATTATGCAATTATTATAATTATATTATTATTAATTTTTACGTACTAAATCAATCTATCAATCGCACCCGAAGCTTCTTAAGTTATGTTTAAGGAGAATTCATTCTATTTATGTTTATTTATTACTTACTTATTTTGCAGTACTGAAAGACTAATAAAACACCGATTTTGTACATACACAGTAAAAAAAATCAACTCTAAGCAACACTAATTAGAGTTCACACAGGTCCAAACTAAATAGTGTTGTTTTATAACACTACAATTAGAGTTAATTTGTAGTGTAATTTTCCCCAAGTAAGCAAGTATGATTTAAGACTATAGCACTGAGGATAAAGTAATTTTACACTTTATTAAAAAGTGTTAATTTACCTAAAATCGTGTACTTCTACACTTCCTGGGTAAAATCCCACTTTTGTTCAGTGTAAATTAACACTACTTTGGAAAGGTTCTAATTTTACAAAGGTACTTTTACTCTTTTAGTGCAAACTTCTAGTGTAAATTAACACTATTATTTGAGTAAAGCATATTGGTGGTAGTAAATAAAACGAAAAAATAAATAAAAAAAAACATTTATTTGGAACAAAAATCTATGACAACTATCAAATTCGGTGCCTTTTAAATTATAATTTTATATTTGAGTCGTATGGCTGGCTTAAGCAAAATGGTTCCTTAAAACGTAAAAGTTTTAGATCAATGCAATGTTTTACTGGCTGTCAACTTGTAAGCAATGAATTATCTTGAGAATTCATCAGTAATCCATTTTTCTGTTATAAAAATGGGTGATCCCATTGGTAGAGGCGTCAGGCGGCTGTATGTCGGGGATTTACCACACGTGTACAAATTTTTCATAATATTAATAAAAATGTAGGTATAGGTTAATATAACAACCATTAAGAATGAAAATAAAAAGTAAATCAAGTCTGTATGTATTTATATTATTAATGTTACAAGTACCCAACCTACTGCTGTAAATTATTGATATATAATATAGGTCGGGTATGGACATCCTTTTAACATATTGGTATTTATTGAGTATTAAGGCTTGAAGAAAAAGGAAGTATAATACTTACCAAAAAATAAGAATGTCCCCTTATGGATTCACCGTAATTAAAATCTAACTGAACAAAAATGCCACACTTCCACAACGCGGTATCTCCGGATATGCACTGCGTAGGTAGATAGGTACCAACCAAACATTTTAAAATGCATTTCGGTTATTACCAGTCTATTTTGCCACTATTGGTGTAATTTAACTTTAATTGTAATACAATGTGCACTAGTAGTGTAAAGAAAAAAGAGCTCTTAGTAACATCAAAACAGACAAAGAAATTGGCATGCACTGTAGTGTACATTTTATCACTATTTAACAAATTAAGGGGTAATAAACACACGCATTAAGTTTTTCTACCCTTTTGATTTATTTTAATAATAAATAGTGTGAATGTACCAATGAATAATGTTCATATTCTTTAAATGTATTTAATAAAGTTAATAAGCACTAAATGCTACCTAGTGTATTTTGTAGTGTAACTTTTACACTTACAAATCAACTCCAATATTTTTACCCCTACACTAAAAAACTTACATGGGCAAAATTTTTTACTGTCTATAAAGTATTTAATTTTTGTACTTGTAACACCCGAAACAGAACCATGGTAACACTCGAAACAAAGAAAATTTTTATAAAAAATAGTAAAACGTTATTTGTCACAGTGATTATGTGGTAGATGGTTAGTAAATATTATACTTTTCGAGGCCTGTAATTTTTAGGAATGTTTTCCTAAGAAAATTCGCTTAATTTCAAATAAATGGTACAATGGTCAGGACATAGAGGCAAAATCGTGAAACACACACTTTTTGACTTAAAAAATCGTAATCCATATGCTAAACTGTACTAATTTTACAATTTAGATAAAACAACTAAAAACGTAGAGAATAAGGCATTTTAATTGCTAAAATGTTATTTCAAAATATATAAAAATTTAGACTTAGGTTAAACAAATGTAACATCCGAAACGATGGAATAACCCATATATTATGGAATCTTCGGACAGTCTATTTTTACTAAAGAAAATTTTTGGACATTGCCGCCGCGAGGAATTCGTTTCCTTGAAAAATGATAAAATGTAATTAAAAGTGTTAATGGGTGAAATCATTTTTATTATTTTACCTACCTATTTGTTAATATTATAGACTATGACATTGATCGACATTGTCAATCTTTATTCCTGGTTTAATTTATTTCCATAAACTATCCTACATTTAAATGTTATATAAGTCGAAAACTCCTCGTTATTTTGAGTATTTAAGAAAATTTTGAAATAAAACTAAAGATATAAAAAATATACTTAAAAAAATATCGCATTTTAGAATATAAATTGTATTTTAAAAAGCAAATATTAAAGAATTAAAATAAGTAAAAATGTACACCCAATCAACACATACAAATTTTCCAAACGACGTTAGATTAAAAAAAAATGCAAAAGAAATATTATAAAATGTACATGATATTGTAATGTGTATAGAAATATAGAATTTAATCATTTAACAAAATTTTGTTTATATTCCACCAAATTACACCATAAGAAAGACATGGCCCAAAAGATGCAACACCCTGTATTTTATTACTATTACTTTTCATAATATTGTACAAATTTAATTGAACAAATTTAATAAAATTAAATAAATCAAAAAGACAGTATAAAAGAATTATAAGGTTAGTTAATAAACATTTAAAGGTATGTATATATTTTCTCGATTTTTATGTAAGAATGTCATATTCTCGCACGCAAAATCGTTGAAGAATGAAGCTCATTCTTAAACGATTTTTGGTAACATTTAGTTTTTAAGTATTGGTACCCCCCAAAATGTCAAACTGATTAATAACCTCAAATTCATTACTTTTATTGAAAATGAAGCCTTTATTATTGTTTTGTAATATAAAGTTTGCTCCAACAATGCATTTTAATGCAAAATTTTAAGTTTAATGTGTAAAAGTGCAGTTCAGGTTGTACTTGTGCAGGATAACAAATATTGTCATTTTGTGTTGCCAACTGACATTTTGCGAGAAAAATCCCCTAACTAACAACGACCACAAAACAATTAAAAAAACCTAAATAAAAGTTAAAATCGAGAAAATAGTATAAATCACACGTTGCAGAAGGCTATTCTCGCACTCATTCGTTCGTCCACTCGCTCCTTCGTCGCTCGAGGCCAAATTTCGAATTCGTGCGAGAATATGTGGCCTTCTGCAACTTGTACTTTAATATACTATTAGTATATGATAAAAATAATGGGATTACATTTTTATCGTAACTATGGTATTTTCCTTATAATTTTTTCTGGGAAAACATTTCTGGTTAAGATAGCAAAAAATACATGTTTTTTAACTATTTATTATTTTAAAATGATCAATTTTTCTGGAGTAATATTGTTATTACTTTATTAACACAAATGCTTAATTAATTTACATTTAGTACTCTGTATACTCCCAACAATATTTACAAATATTAAAACTTGGTTTTTGTCTCAAAATAAAGCTTATTAATACTAATGAATAATTACGAAAATAAGACTATTAATTATAAAAATAGCTTATTATTATTTTAAATAACAAATAAAAAATCTGTTTAATGTTCAAGGCTTCACCAAATTTAAAATATTATTAAGTGCGTTCCACGTAAACATAATATAAAAATAGAGTTCATAACAAACAGGTATTGTTCTATTCCCTTAATTATTTTTTGCCCATTAAAAGTTAATATTTCCAATAGTGTAGTATGATTTAAATTTACACCTTTATACCTGATGTAAAAAAAACGGTTTACAATAATTTTTTTTGCGTGTACTATAAAATTAATTGTTTTTTTTGCTGTTAACTTGTAAAGAAAAAAATGTTTTTTTGTAGGAAATTTAGTCTTCTGCAGAAAGATCCAAAAGTAATATTTGAACTATATTGATTTAATCATTAAATATTTTACAAAATTTAATTTTTTTAGTAACAAGTTAAATGTTATTAATATAAATATTATAAATTATAAAACCAATACCTTTAATTTCGTTTTAAATTATCTTTGCAAAAAAGGGACTAAAAGGTAAAAACTATGCTTAAATAGATTAATACAAGAAAGTTGGAAAAAAAAATCATAAAATGGAAACCACCACCTTTGGATTTAAAATAAAAATAGTATATTATGAATCAAGTTTGATAAACGCCATTTTATACACGAATTTTAATTTAAATTAATGAGTGTATAGAAAAGTTTATAAACAAGGTGCGTACTATACTTTTTCTACGACAAATACTTATTATTATCTTAAAATGATTTAAATCAAAAATTTGTATAGAGCGCCATCTATGAAACAATAGGGGAATCTGTGTGTCACCGTCAAATGTCATTTTTTTATTTTATAAACACAGATTATAAAGGTTATAAATCGAAATGCATTTCTTGAAAATTGACAGTTTTTCACAGTGAAAGTAAAGAAAATGTTTTATGAGCACTTTACAGTGGAGTCCGTGCCCGAATTTAAGTCATAGTTTACTGACGGCGAAATTAAAAGGTCAGTACAATGTTCATATAAACTTTTCAAATATTGGCGTTGAGAAACTATTTAATACTTTTGTATTTTTGTATTGAGATAATAAAATAATTTTCACATTTAGTATTATTTCACAAGAAAGGCACTTTATTTTAACGATTGTATGACATTTGACAACTGTCAACTAACTTAAAACTAACTTCAGCCCGTGACTAGAAACCTGTTGCTAACTTTAGCTCGAGACTAAATCGTCATAAAGCCACAACTTTTGAATTAATGTCATAAGACGTCATTTTGTCGCACGCGGACAATTTATGTAATGGACGAGTGCGACAAAAGGTCTTATGACATGAGTTCTTTATGCTATTTTATCTATTTTGCAAAAATTCTATAAAAAAATTAATTTTATACCTTAAATTTAATTTGTCCAAATTTTACTTTAGATAGTTGGTATCAAAGTCATTGGTTTGACAGTTGATGTCAAAATCGATTCGCCATGCCGTCCTTAATTTACTTATTTACAATAAGCGACTGTTAGAAAAAAAGGATTTTCTTTGGTGTTAAACAAAATTTACTGCCAGAAAAGTCTCGTAAGTACTAGAAAAATTATAAAAATATTATAACCAATATGCAAAATATTATGCTGTTTAAAGTATGGGCAACCTATAAAATCAAAATTTTGGATGGGATAAAGTATCTCATTACAGCACCGAAAGCAATGTTATAATGAAGTCATTAGGGTTCTGGGTACAATGTACATATATTATACATGGATATTACAATTTTAAATTAATTTAGTTTTAAAAATCTCAAAAAAAGTATTAGAAACTATTTTTAAACATTAAATTTACAATTATTTATTTATTACAAAATTACTTTTAGGTAGGTACTTGCAAATTGGCAAACCTTGAAATACGTTTATGTAAAATTTGACGTCTAAGCAATATTTACTAGAAATCATTTTTATCACAATTAGTCATGATGTGAATTACCAAGCGCATATATTTTTTATATAACCTATCAGCTATATGTTTATGTTACCATTTTTTTTTACGCTTAAATGAATTTATTGATGATAAAAATAGATTTAGAGCAAATATAATTTTTTATACTTTTTAAGATAGCAATGTGTTAGCACTGGCAAAAAGTTTGTTCTGTAAACTAAGTTAATTCTTGTAGGTTTGCTTTTTTAATTATCGTTTTAATTAAAATTAATATTTCTATTTGTGTGCATTGTGCAAGCTATTATCAACTAACAGTGGCGTATAGTTTGTTTACTTTTGAAGTAGTTGTTTAATAAACATTTTTAGTTAGCGAAATGGTTCCAAAATTGTTGTAAAAGATAATATTAAATTTAAAATATAAAAAATCAAAATAAATATAGTTAATATTTTTCTTAAACATTTACAAATTAAAATGACAATACGCCACTGCACATGTCAGAACGTTATAATTAGCACAAAGGTATATTTTTAAAAACTCTCTAATTTTTACATTTTTAAACATCTACAGGGTGACCCATTTGTTTGCGACTTAACCCTGTAAAATCTTTATTTATTGTGCGATTTTAACCGGATTTGTTTTAAAGTGTAGATCTTGATAAACTGTAAGTTTTTAGGAGTCAATTTTTAGGAATTCAAATTGGCAATTTAAAAAAAACTTTTTACAAAAATTAATTTTGTCAAGTTAAATTTGAATTCTTAAAAATTTACTATCAAAAACTAACATAGTAGGCCTTGTTAAAATCACACAATAACTAAAGATTTTACAGGGGTGAGTCGCAAACAAATGGGTCACACTGTACGAGGTGTGTTCAGAAAATAACGGGAATTGTTAAATTTCGCGGGTTCGGAGGGTCCGGTTGTTATAAAATTTTCTTTATTATGTTGGTATACATGCCCCCGAAGAATGATAAAAACTTTAGCTGTTTTCATTGTTTACTTTGTCTATGGCAGCCGCTAAGGTTAGACGTGTTTTATGAGCTCGGCGATTTTTCGTTCGTTAAAAGAAATAGATCAAAGAATTTGTATCCAATTTTGCTTAAAAAATTAAATAAATTCTGTGAAATGTTAACAAAGGCCCATAGTGAGTCTGCTATAAGTAAAACAAGAGTTTACAAGTGGTATAAGAGTTTCCAAGATGGCCGTGAAGACGTTGAAGATGACGAACGCGCCGAACGCACAAGCACATTAACAACCGATAAAAACATGGAAAAAGTGGAAGAAATGATTATAAACCATCAGAGAAGTCGCTGATGATTTTGGTATATCAATTGGCTCATCCCATGAAATTTTTATGTTTTGGGTATGAAACGCGTGACAGCAAAATTTGTTCCAAAATTGTTAAATTTTGAACAAAATTTTTGGCCAAAAACAATACTGTAATGATGCCCCAGCCTCCATATTCGCCAGACATGCCTCTGTCTGACTTTTTCCTATTCCCAAAAATAAAGAGAACCTTAAAGGGCCGTCGTTTTGCAAGCATAGATGACATTAAAAGCGCTTCGCTGAAAGAACTAAAGGCTATCCCAAAGATCGAGTTTTAGAAGTGTTTCGAGTATTGGAAGAAGAGCTGGCACATGTGCATAATATCCAATGGGGACTATTTTAAAGGCGACAACATTAATGTAGACGAATAAATAAATATTTGTTTCAAAAAACGAAAATTCCCGATATTTTCTGAACACAACTCGTATGTTACCTACATAACTATAAACTTGTAAACAAAATTAATGGTTGTCATACCTAAAACTCATAAGTTTTATGTAATACGTTTTGTTAATTACTTGAAATCTAATTAAATTGTAACATGTTTCTCGAAAACGTACTTTAAATGTTTGCTATTTTATAAATGCAGAATGTTTTTTTTAAGCATCCAATAAAATTAATAATTTATTTCTATGGTATCCTTGATTATGGCATTCTGTACATATACCTTAATATTGCGGTCAATGTATTTTTGAACTTGTTTGGAATTAGTAATACATATACTGGGGATTTTTGTTTACTTGTTTTAATCAATATTTTTTAAGTAATTTTTTCTTTTGCCCTTTTATTAAAAAATTTTTATTCGAAAAATTTAAAAAAATATTTTTTTATTTTGCAATGCAATCTGTACATTACAAATTAAATATTACTTTTATTTGTATGATAAAAGTATTTTGTACAATATATTATATTTTTCATATTTATTTTTTTTGTATAAACTAAAATAATTACACCTAACAAAAAGTTTCATTTTGTCAACCAATTATAATTATTCGCGATGGTTACTTTTTGACCTTTTATCACACGTTTGTGGCATAATTATTTGAACAAGGAAGTTATTGTGTATTGTTTTTAATCAATAAAATAAAAACATTGAATTTGATTAGTTTTCTAGGAAAACAATTGACATGAAAAATTATATATATAGGTATATAGGTATATAGGTGAGTCATTAACATGTTTGTCTAAAACATTTTTTCATATTTGTAATAGATGTAATAGATGGCGCTTTAATGAAAAAAAAAACAATTTTATTCGATTTTTCTTCTGTATACGATTCTCCAATAATTTTTTAATAAAATAATTGGTTTTATTTTTTAATTTTAATTAAAGAAGGTTATCAAAATAACAATATTAAATTTTTGCTCGACGAATTCTTTTTTTCGATTGAACACTCCCGTTTGTAGTAAACTGCTTGAATGCATGGTGAAATTAAGTACGTGATCGAATTTTATCCGGAAAACGCTGAGCGTAGATATTAACAGCATCATCAAGATTCCTGCCTGCTTCTCCATAAATCAAAGTCATTTATATTTTGTCTTCCACTGTTAAAAAATCCATTATGAATAACTGCTTAACAAAATAAAGTCTTTTTGTTTGCAAATTAATCTTCGAACTAAATTGATTAAATAATGCTAAACTATAAATAGTTTCTTTATACCTCAATAATAATTATTATTTATAACTAAATACCATTTTTTATACCGAATTATGATTTAATTAATAAATTGACAAAATAGTACAATAATCCTTTAAATTAAAGGATTTAATGCTGACAGGTAAAAAGTGACCATGGTGCGCAATTGACAATTATCACCGAATGAAATAATGTATAAAACTTAGACAAAAGGACATTTAAATATTAGTTAAAAAATCGTGGGTACTTAATTTAATAAGATAATTATTACCAAAAAAAGTGATATTTTTATAAAAAAATTATTGAAGAATTGTATACAGAAGAAAATTGATTTTTTTTTCATTACAGAGCCATCTATAGCAAATATGAAATTTTTTTTTGACAAAATCTACCTATTTTTTGTTAACATAACTCAACAAATTACAACCTATGGCAAATTAGGCTAGCTTGAAACGTTAATAACTTTTTTATTTTAAATTTAATACCCTGTATGTTTTAACAAAATCAAATAGGAAATTAAAAACATTTCGATTAATGTAGAACTATTCCCTATACCTTAACTTAATATGTAACTTCAAGGATATTTAACAATTTCTAATATTAGACCCCGAATAGTTGAGAAGATGTAGAAGTAAGAATTAAGAAATGCTTGAATGTAAATGGAGGACGTTTTGAACATTTAGTAATAAATTAGTAATAAAAATTTTGTAGGTTTATTAAATTATTACGGTTCCGCATTCTTTTTGTTATTAAAATATTTTATCTATTTTGCGTTCATGATAACTAGGGATGGTATTTTAGATATTTTACCTTTTTTTAACCGATGTATTATTTGAAAACCAATAATGCCAAAATGTGTTTTAAAAGATTTTCTTTTATATAAACCTAACTTGTTTTCACCTTTTTTACCTTTTTTGGAGGTTTTTGCTTTTAACTACCTTTTTTATACTTTTGTTACCTATTTTTTTAACTTTTTTTTCACCTTTTTTACCTTTTTTGGAGGTTTTTGCTTTAAACTACCTTTTTATACTTTTGTTACATATTTTTTAATTTGTCAGTTTATTTTCATATATTTGTTACCTATTTTTACGTATTTTTACTTATTTTATTTTTTTTGTTCTTTTTAAAATTTGCGCCAATATTTTATCCAGGGCGTGCAACTCAACGGTATAGAATTTTTTCTTATGGTTACAGACTGTAACATTAACTTTCTTTACAGTTACCTTCTTTGTAGTGACTCACTAATAGTGAGCTTATGTTCTGTCATAGAACTTCTGTGTAGTGAGTGTCACTCAGTAAAACACAGTTTATTGCATAGAAATTGTTTATTGTGGGTATGTTCTGTGTTTGGGTAAACAAAATTATAAACGAAACTTAAACTTTTAATGTTTTTTTTTTTACCTAAAATGCTGTTTTTTTAACCTAAAATGCTTTTTTTAGTACCTTTTTAGTTACCTATTTTTCAGTTTTTAGTACCTAAATATCCCATCCCTAATGATAACTTTATTATAACACCGCTTTCGGTGATGTAATGAGATACTTTATCCCAGCCAAAATTTTGATTTTATAGGTTGGCTAAACTCTAAACAGCATAATATTTTGCATATTGGTTATAATATTTTTATGATTTTTCTAGTACTTACGAGACTTCTCTGGCAATAAATTTTGTTTAACACCAAAGAAAATCCTTTTTTTCTTCTTTAACATTAACAGCCGCTTACTGTAAATAAGTAAATTAAGGACGGCATGGCGAATCAATTTTGACATTAACTGTCAAACCAATGACTGTGATACCAACTTTAAAGTAAAATTCGACCAAATTAAATTTAAGGTATAAAATTAATTTTTTTTATAGAATTTTTGC
Organism: Brassicogethes aeneus; assembly: GCA_921294245.1. Taxonomy (NCBI): domain Eukaryota; kingdom Metazoa; phylum Arthropoda; class Insecta; order Coleoptera; family Nitidulidae; genus Brassicogethes; species Brassicogethes aeneus. The sequence goes on along the minus strand of OV121132.1, from coordinate 2,265,043 downwards.
AAAATATATAAAACAGCATAAAGAACTCATGTCATAAGACCTTTTGTCGCACTCGTCCATTACAAAACGTCTTATGACATTAGTTCTTTAATATACTATTATTTTGTTGTCTCCACTGAGCTAGTGCTTCACCTAACTAACATCCTACAGCTTTGTTGAAAATTTGACGACATTAAATTTTGAACAATGACAGATTACGTGGTAACCATAGATTTCTTGATACAAAATAATACATAAAATTTTAAATTGTTAAATATCTCTAAAATTATTAACTTTAGGTATAGAGCAACATATATAAATTTTACTCGTAATTTAATTTCCTTTTGCATAAGGGGGTCCAATTTACCTTGTACTAAGCTGAAAATGTATTATTTTATTTATTAAAAATGCCAATGATATTTTGTTTTATTTTTTTAAGTATATTAAAAAAAAAAATGCAACAACAAAATATATTTACATATTTCAAGAAGTTGTAAAAAATATTTGTATGTAAATGTCGAATCCTAAAATAGAATTAAGTATAATCTTACCCCATCAAGTTTTGGGCATACTTTTGTTCCAAAAATAGCACACACACTAATAATAAATGTAACCCGGAAAAATAAATAACAACAAACACTTATGTATATGTATATATAAAACCCCCGTTGTTATCGCACTATCAAACAAACATAGACAGTTGCTGAAATTTCCAAAAACCACCCACCAGCACAACAAAACAAAAGATCGTCGCGAATCGAAAAACAAACGAATATCGCGCGCGTTGCCGTCGAAGAAAAAACAATGGAAATCCGCGCGCTTCGGTACTAGCGAAGGCTGTTCAACTAACGTGTTCCGATCTAAGCGAGTTAATTTCCACCAATTGAGCATTCCCTATCGACCTTGCTCTTCTATCTTCCAAACTGACGATATGCACTCATAACACGTTGTTATCAGGCGTTGTAATCTTATCCGTGACTCCGCCAACCAAAACTGATAGCATATTTTGATTATAGACCCTTTTGGTAACACTAACATGTATTTATCAAAATCCCAGCTGATCCTATTTTAAAGTTTTGCGAACTTTTTTGTTTTTCTATTTCTATATATTATTTTGCAATTATTGTACTAAAACTACCTGTACAATTTTAATAAAATTAAGCAAAATAATAAACTTCAATCATTTAAATTACATTACTCCCCAGTATTAATTTATTGAGTCACCTATTATTTTTACCACTCAAAACAAAACATAACAAAAAAAAACGAAGATTTATATCTTAAATATTTTTTATAACAAAAAATACTGCAAGTTTTTCTATGAAATAATTACAACTTGCAAATTGTATAAAACAATAATTAAGGTGGTTATGAAAAAAATTGCTATACGATATAACGCAAGTGACATTTTGCTTTAGTTGTTTATTTAATGTATACTTTATAAAGTTAAAAATAGTATTTTAAAATAAAAATTAAACTGAAATTCAAGTAAAGCCATGAAGAAAATCAAAAGAAGGTATGTGCTGGCTGTGGAGACAAAATTGTTTTTGGTAATCGAAAAATTCAGAGTTTAGGGCTTCTGAGAAAATATAAAAATTGATGCAGACTTTTTCAAACGAACACTTTAACTTAAGTGATTCAAAATTACCTACTTCAATATGGTAAAAACGGTATTTTTCCATAGCCACAATTGCCAAATTTTCAAAATTTAGAAATTGCTAGAGAATTTCGCGGCAGCCAAGAATGTATATACTTTATCTGCAAAATGGCAAGATATAAAGGGCATAAAAAATTATTAAGGGAAGAGGACGGACGAACGAACTAAAGTTTTGATATGCTCTTCCTTTCTAGGGGATATCGCTAGATGTAAGAAGCATGTTTGTACAGAGACTGAAGAATTTAAAAATACTGTTTCCATGTTAAAAACAATTCCATGTAAAACCCAAGAAAAAGTTTTACTGAAAATTTAAGGCAAGCAGTAATCGATTTTGCTTCAAAGAATCTTTAGTTATTTATTAGTTTTGTATTAGGTACCTTAAAACAATAAATAAGATATTGCAAACTGTATTTTGTATTTATAATGTAATTTATCCATATTTCAGTCATGTATCTGCCAATTTTTTAAAAACATTTGATAATGGTTCTAGAGTATTTTATCGAAATGGCATAAACAATTTTAAAATACTAAGAAATATGCAAAACTTTAATAAAGGATCAGCTGGGATTTGATAAATACTTTTTTGTGTTACCAAAAGAGTCTATAATCAGATTATGCTATCAGTTTTGGTTGGCATTTTTGTTCGTCCTATACTTTAGTTTTGAGCACCGTGATCAACATGATGGAAAAATGTGTCTTACAAAAAAAAAATACCCAACAAAGTATATTATAGTTTTTTTAATAATTTAGTATATTTTTAGTGTTTTTTTCAAAAAGGTTAGTTTGCATAATTATTTTATCTCTCATGGGTGATTCTACAAAAGTTGGGCAACTTTTGAACTAATTTTGTTTATATAGTTTTCGGAGAAAATTAAACAGTATTTTGTTATGAGAACATAGATAATATAATAAATATACTGTTCCAGACCGGGCCAGTCACTTTTTCAAACAGTTTTTGAAATATCTGTGTTTTCTAAATTTGAATGCAAGGGAAGTGACGAGTATACCAGGGTACTAATTAAATACATAATTTATTGGAAAATATAAGATTTATTGCAACTTTGAGCATATAATACATTAAATATCTTAAAATTAAATAATACCACACATCAGTGGCGGCTGGTGGATTTTGGGTATACCGATATCTCAATTATTAGATATTAGACCCACACCAAATTTATATGAGTTTATAATGACATTAAATAAACAAGTTCTGCGCAAGCAGAATTTAAATTGAAGTTTGCGAAAAAAAGATAACAGAAACATCGAACATGGAACTGACGACACGGTACTGATGAATGGGATACAAATTTGAGATTATAATTCGGAATTAAGTATTTTACTGATATTTTTTATTAGTGGATGCTACTTATCAACAAGTCACATATAGCCTTATGTAAATTACAATGAAATATATATACGTAAGAAAATAACTACTCACCACAGTACTGAAACTTTGACTGGCTCTGTAGGTAATTTTTTACCAACACTTGAGTTAAAACGAGGACTTGACGTTTAAAGTTCAATATTTCGCAGGAATTTTGAATTTTAACTTTGGACACAGAACTGACGGGTAAGAGTACAAAGATTATCAATTTTTTAAAAATTGCTATTATTCGAATCTATGATAAAATATGAAAAATACATTATTTAATGTTTTATAGTTTGTAGTGAAATTGAAAAATTTAAGATAAATTGAATATATTTTAAAATAAAACCACTCAAATATTTGATTCAGGAGTTGTGACACGCCAAGGTACTGATGTTTTGAATATTTATCATGTTTTTCCACAAACGTGCTCTTGAAAATATACATTAAAATTGGGTGGACAAGTTAAAAAAACCTGGATCTTTTCATAATTTAAAATGATTATTTTTTGTAAAGTGATCAAAATATTCAAAAGAAACGTCATTTTTTTTAAATATCCAAAAAAAGTGAAACATCTACGCCACTGGACATTGTTAATTGTTTACATTTTACTTTAATAATTAGAAGAAACCGACAAAATGGAACTTTTGAATACTAAGAAAAATGTTGTTTTGGATTTTCAAGTTCCATATTATATTATTAGTATAAATAAATGTAGGTAATTACTATTTTCGTTGAACACATATGTCAAATGCACTAGTGTTTAACATAAACATTAAATATTAACGAGTTAAAAACAGTCCTTCAAACTTGTTTGCCTTAATCTTCATCCAAACATTTATCTGATTAGTATAAAAATTCGTTAAAACGTATACTTTTTGTTTTGTTTAAACAATCTATTAATAGATGTAACACATTTATTTAAAGCAAATAAAAATTTTAAATTGTCAAACAACAATTTAGAAAACAAAGGCGTAATTGCCAGTATCCTGTGCTAGTTACACGCTTACTTGTTATTCCCCAAATTAACGAATTTAAAAATAATTATAATTAACCGAAATGTCTCCAGTCACCAAAACGAGAATTCGGGGTTCACCCAATTAAGAGAGGCAAATATTTAAAAACAAATTTTAATCAGAAAACAAATATTTATTCAGTAGCCAGCAGGTGCCATTAACAATTGTTTAATACGTATGCGGTATTTATAATTTATTGTGTACACAAAATTAGCTGGAATACAAAACATTTTCGGATTGTGTAAGAAAAACAATGACTTATTGTTCTATTTTCAAGCCAATTTAGCTGGTTTATCGTTTACTTTTCTAGCATTAAATTGAAATTAAGAAAATTACCCTGATGTATACATTTTTTATAAATTATATTATATTAGATTTTATTAACAGTTATAAACACCCTGTATATTTTTAAGACTCAATGTGCCAAGTTCAAAAAATATTATTTTTTCCACCAAAATGTTTATTTTTACCATACACAAGATTTCTATATACAGGAGTTTTCAATTTTAAAAATATTCATATTTCGCAAAACCCTAATATACACTGCCCGTCAAAATTAACACATAATAAGTAAAAAAATTATAAGTCTAAAACGTCTTTACCAATCTTTATAAAATTTTGGATAAAAATACTTATATCTCAGTTTACGTTTTTAAGGGGTTTTCGAAAAAATATCCTTAAAGCCCTTTTATTTAATATTTAAAAAAAAAGCTCGAAAAAAACTTTTATAGGGAATTTTTTTTAAGTAAATAAAAGATAGGCTGTTAAAGACCGTATTTTTATACAAAATTTCATAAAGATTGGTAAAGGCGTTTTAGAGTTAGAATTTTTTTACTTATTATGTGTTAATTTTGACGGGCAGTGTATATTAGGGTTTTGCGAAATATGAATATTTTTAAAATTGAAAACTCCTGTATATAGAAATCTTGTGTATGGTAAAAATAAACATTTTGGTGGAAAAAAAAATATTTTTTGAACTTGGCACATTGAATCTTATATTTTCCAATAAATTATGTATTTAATTAGTACCCTGGTATACTGGCTTCCCTTGCATTCAAATTTAGAAAACACAGATATTTCAGAAACTGTTTGAAAAAGTGACTGGCCCGGTCTGGAAGAGTATATTTATTATATTATCTATGTTCTAATAACAAAATACTGTAAATTTTACAAGGAATCGAAAAATAAATTCATATATAGGGTGATCCATTGAAAAAAATATACTTTTTGTTTTTCCCTCTACATTGATCAATTTTCCATTTTTTATACATAGAAAAAAATTATTTTTTAGTACCAACACACATAAAATAAAAAAGTTAATGAATCAGTTAGGCAAATCACCCTGTATTAACATTTAAAAGTCAATATTTTTTGTACCTTATAAAATGTAAATTAAGGTCAATATGGTCTTAAGTAAGATTAAGCCTTAATAAACACTGAAAATTAATCTTAATTGTGTAAATTGTTGTTTTTCTTGATAAATGAATGTATAAATAGAGCGCCAAACTCTATAAATAGGTACATCACATAAATTTAAAAAAATAAAGAAATTATATAAAATTTGGTGCGGTTTTTATGTTTTTTGTAATTTTTTATTAATTATTTTTATTTAAAAAATCAAATTTGATAAAAACTAATTTTATCTTATATTTAAAACATCCTGGTTTGTTCTATAAAGTTCAGGTTCCCATATTACATAATTTTTTAAAAACTGACTTTTAAATTATTTCAAGGTTTTTCATAAATTACTTTTTTTGAAGATTTATTGATGCAAAAGTCAAAATCCTAAAAAAGGAAAGTTAACACTAGCGATCTCTCTACATTTTACATTGAACCAACGCACTAATAATAAAACAGTTTACGTTTTGCTGAAGGTCGACTTATTTTAGTTCAGGTGTTGTAACAAAGATGGTGCTAATTTTAATCCACTACACATAAAGATACAAACATTATTTTTGGGACTATTTGAAGGGATAAGGAGCAAAACCACCCAAGTGACAGACATTTTTATTTAAGAGATTTCACCATTAAACATAACTTTTTTTCTTATTTGTAATATTTAATGAAAAAAAATCAATTTTGTTCGATTTTTCTTCTGGATACGATTCTCCAATAATTTTTGAATAAAATACTTTGTTTTTTAAATTTATTTATTTATTTCGCTAACACTGCTCTGGGATATTCCCAAATCTCTAGATAATTCTCGTGTGCTTGCATGAGGATTAGCGGCCGTTGCTGCATTAATTTCATTATTTCCACCTGTGACTGTTTCTCGACGAACTCTTTTTTTCGGTTGAACACTCCCGTTTGTAGTAAACTGCTTGACTGTATGGCGAAATGAAGTACGTGATCGATTTTTTCCGAAAAACGCTGAGCGTAGATATTAACAGTATCATCAAGATTCCTGCCTGCTTCTCCATAAATCATAATTATTTCTATTTTTTCTTCCACTGTTAAAAAATCCATTATGAATAACTGCTTAACGAAAGGATGTCTTTTTGTTTGCACATTAATTTTGGAACTAAATTGATTAAATAATGCTAAACTATGTATAAATAGTTTCTTTATACCTCAATAATAATTATTATTTATAACTAAATACCATTTTTATACCTCAATTAGAATTAAATTAATTAATTGACAAAATAATGTTTTTTTACCTTAAATGTGGTATTTTTATTAAAAATACTACAATAATCCTTTAAATTAAAGGATTTAATGCTGGCAGGTAAAAAGTGACCATGGTGCGCAATTGATAATTATCACCGAATAAAATAATGTGTAAAACTTAAACCAAAGGAAACTTAAATATTAGTTAAAAAATCGTTTGTACTTAAAAAATCAGATTTAATTTAATAAGATAATTATTACCAAAAAAGTGATATTTTTATAGAAAAATTATTGCACAATCGTATAAGAGGAAAAATCGAACAAAATTGATTTTTTTTTACATTACAATATGAAAAAATATTTTAGACAAAATCTACCTATTTTCATTTTATTTGTTTTAGATAAATTTATTTGTTATAAACCGTTTAAATTAAAGATTTTATCCTATTAAAAAAACAAAAACTGAAAATCATCTGTCTGAAAATCACCTGCACGGTGGTCAAAACTTAAGTATAGCATATTTTGATTATAGACCCTTTTGGTAACACTAACTTGTATTTATCAAAATCCCAGCTGATCCTATTTTAAAGTTTTGCAAACTTTTTTGTTTTTCTATTTCTATATATTATTTTGCAATTATTGTACTAAAACTACCTGTACAATTTTAATAAAATTAAGCAAAATAATAAACTTATTATCATTTAAATTACTTTACTCCCCAGTATTAATTTATTGAGTCACCTATTATTTTTTACCACTCAAAACAAAACATAACAAAAAAAACGAAGATTTATATCTTAAATATTTTTTATAACAAAAAATACTGGAAGTTTGTCTATGAAATAATTACAACTTGCAAATTTTGTAAAACAATAATTAAGGTGGTTATGAAAAAAATTGCTATATATACGTATACGTTATAACGCAAGTGACATTTTGCTTTAGTTGCTTATTAAATGTATACTTTATAAGTTAAAAATAGTATTTTAAAATGAAAATTAAACCGAAATTCAAGTAAAGCCATGAAGAAAATCGAAAGAAGGTATGTGCTGGCTGTGGAGACAAAATTGTTTTTGGTAATCGAAAAATTCAGAGTTTAGGGTTTCTGAGAAAATATAAAAATTACTTTTTCAAACGAACATTTTAACTTAAGTGATTCAATATGGTAAAAACAGTATTTTTGCATAGCCACAATTGCCAAATTTTCAAAATTTAGAAATTGCTAGAGAATTTCGCGGCAGCCAAGAATGTATGTGCTTTACCTGCAAAATGGCAAGATATAAAGGGCATAAAAAATTATTAAGGGAAGAGGACGGACGAACGAACTAAAGTTTTGATATGCTCTTCCTTTCTAGGGGATATCGCTAGATGTAAGAGCATGTTTGTACAGAGACTGAAGAATTTAAAAATACTGTTTCCATGTTAAAAACAATTCCATGTAAAACCCAAGAAAAAGTTTTACTGAAAATTTAAGGCAAGCAGTAATCGATTTTGCTTCAAAGAATCTTTAGGTATTTATTAGTTTTGTATTAGGTACCTTAAAACAATAAATAAGATATTGCAAACTGTATTTTACATTGTTTTGTATTTATAATTTAATTTATCCATATTTCAGTCATGAATCATATTTGATACATATTTTTCGCGCATATCCGTCAACGCGTATCAAACCAACAAATCGCGTTAAATTCGTTCGTTTCGGAAAGCCAAACAACAATGCCCGCAAAATTTCCAAAAATATTATTACCAGAGCCGTTCGTGAGGAGGCGACGGGCGTCGGGTGGACCCGACGCTGGACGTCGGTCACCAGCGACGCCGCTGCGTTCTAAATTAGTCATCAGCCGGTCTCTTCTCGCTCAGCTTCTTGCTTACTGCCCAGTTTACAAGAGAGAACATTTTTGTGCGCCTTTCTGTTTGTGTGAGTAACACTGTTTATTTTTATGTTTATTCTTGTTCTTTCATGTTTTCATCGGTTTACATTCAACCTTAAAAATATTTTCTTTTCTTGTGTAAACACAAAATATTGTTAGTTATTATTGTTCTAAAGATTAGGTTAGTTTACGTTTTGTAATAATTTTTAATACAATTTACAAAATATAATGGTTAAAATAAATAAGGGTATTAAATTGCTAATTTATAATTTACAAACTTTTTGTGAATTTATTTAAAATAACACTGGTCGACAGCAATTTTGCCACATTTTTAAAAAGCTGTAATAAAAATTGTATTCAAATTATTTTATCTATTTTGCGTTCATAATGACTTCATTATGACATCGCTTTCGGTACTTTAATGAGATACTTTATCCCACCTAAAATTTTGATTTTATAGGTTGGCTATACTTTAAACAGCATAATATTTTGCATATTGGTTTTAATATTTTTATGATTTTTCTAGTATTTATAATAAATTTTGTTTAACACCAAAGAAAATCCTTTTTTTCTTCTCTTGTTTTTCTGTTAATTTTGAGATGTCTTCTTACTTTTAAAAATGTCTCCGACTGATGTTGCCCTTTGTACTTTACTTCTTGCGACGTTTAAACCACTTGCCACGTAATACTGTGACGGTCCATCCTGGATTAAATTAATGGCTCTGTCAACATCAGTCGGTGACATATCCATTTTTTAAAGTGAGAAGACACCTTAAAATTTAAACATTAATTTGCAAAAAACAATTTGATAGCTTTGGAAAGCCGCGTATGACATGTCCAAGTATGAAATGATTCAACAAAACTGTCACTGTCATCCTCCATAGGCTATGAATGGACCAACCTTAGTTCTTCATACAGAAAAATATTGGAAATTGCAATGTTTTTTAAAAAATCCATATTTTCCACAAAAATAAATTTATCGAGGTGAACCAAAAACAAAACTGTTAAGAATAGATGTGACTTGATAAATAAAACTTAATTTAGAACAATATACGGTTTTGCCACTCTACAGAGTGTCTTAAACTTATGGTAAAAAACATATTTTTGTTTAAACCTAAAAGTACGTGTATTTTTTAGTAATTTTTAAAATGTGAGCGATTGTCCATTAATTTATCCACAATATTCTTTAATATTCGTTTAAATCCGACATTAAATAAAAAAGTTATTTGCGATTGAAATTCATCGAAAATTTGTGTGGATCGATTATTTTGCCTGTAATTGTATTAATAAACAAATAATTGTTAAAATTTCACGAAAAATAACTATTATTTTATCAAGCACCTTTTTTAAAATACCTATAATTTTCTACACTAATTTTCCGATCTGGGCACATATTGAAGCGTACATAATAAAACATATTGTTTTTAGTGCGTTAGAAAATGCAAAAATTACTTCCCCTTTATTTAAAAAAAAAATTAATTTAAACTTTTGTGTTGAATCCAAAAATACAAAAAATAAATTGAAAATAAGAAAGTTGGTATATCATTCCAGTAAAAACCAAAAATTTAACCAATTCAATGCAAATGTATTATTAAAAAAAATTTTTTTTCTACTCCCACCTTTAAAACGCCCTTTATCGAACATGTTTCCATGACACTAAGTGACCTTTTCAATACACATTGATAATTTGTGGCTTTATGGCGCTTTAGCCACGGGCTGAAGTTAGTTTTAAGTTAGTTGACAGTTGTCAAATGTCATACAATCGTTAAAATAAATTGCCTTTCTTGAAAAATAATACTAAATGTGAAAAGTATTTTATTATCTCAATACAAAAATACAAAAATATTAAATAGTTTCTCAACGCCAATATTTGAAAAGTTTATATGAACATTGTACTGACTTTTTAATTTCGCCGGCAGTAAACTATAACTTAAATTCGGGCACGGACTCTACTGTAAAATCCTCATAAAACATTTCCTTTACTTTCACTGTGAAAAACTGTCAATTTTCAAGAAATACATTTCGATTTATAACCTTTATAATTGTGTTTATAAAATGTAAAAATGACATTTGACGGTGACACACAGATTCCCCTGTTGTTTCATACAAATTTTTGATTTAAATCATTTTAAGATAATAATAAGTATTTGTCGAAGAAAAAGTATAGTATGCACCTCGTTTATAAACTTTCATCATTAATTTAAGCACTCGCTCGCAAGCTCGCTGGTGCCTAAATTAAATTCGTGTATAAAATGGCGTTTATCAAACTTGATACATAATATACTATTATCCACTCCTCCATTAACTAGCTGTGACTTTATGACGTTTTAGTCACGGGCTAAAGTTAGCTTTACGAGTATTATAAATAAGGGAAAAGTGAGCAGTGCCGGCGTGAGGCATGTGCAAACGGTGCGGTTGCACCCGGCCCCGCGTTTTATAGGCCCCGCGCGCATCAAGGCGTCTTAACGAAATTATTGTACATTATAGCAACATGGCAAGCTGTAAGCACAGCGTGACAAAATAATATCTGGTCATTGCCAGAGATAACCCGAGTCAAAATTAAGATCGTAATTTAAACCTTAAGTCTGACAATTTCCGTCTTAAACGGTTTTATATTCGCCTAAAGATAACCAACTTATGACCTAAAACATGGCAGATAAGTCCATTTTCCCGATTTTTCGGTTCTAATTACGTTTAAATTTAAACCAAAAATTTTATTAGAGGTTTAAATCGGTTTAAAATCGGTTCAAATTAAGATTAATTCGGTTGTTCTAGTGCTAAATTGGAGTAAACAGACTGAACAGGTTTTAAATCAGTTTTGGTAGGTCAAAGTAGGTTTAAATTACGATTTAAATTTTGACTCGGGAATATCTATAGTAAGTATCGTAAGTATTATCATTCAGTTCATTCCCGAGTCAAAATTTAAATCGTAATTTAAACCTACTTTGACCTACCAAAACTGATTTAAAACCTGTTCAGTCTGTTTACTCCAATTTAGCACTAGAACAACCGAATTAATCTTAATTTGAACCGATTTAAACCTCTAATAAAAATTTTGGTTTAAATTTAAACGTAATTAGAACCGAAAAATCGGGAAAATGGACTTATCTGCCATGTTTTAGGTCATAAGTTGGTTATCTTTAGGCGAATATAAAACCGTTTAAGACGGAAATTGTCAGACTTAAGGTTTAAATTACGATCTTAATTTTGACTCGCGTTGTTGCTAAATGTGTATTTGAAGTTGCCTGTATCCGTTATTATTACGCCGAGAAAAGAGTTTTTCAAAATTAAAATTAATAAATAAATATTTAAGATCAACAAGGTATGTGCCAAGAACGACTAGTGGGTTTGGCTACATTGTCAATAGAGGATGTTGGAAAAGAGCTTCCGCTAAAGCAGGGAAAAATTATGTGTGATTTTTTCTTAAACGTTAATTTATATATTAATTGAAGGGAAAAGCTGAACCACCCAAGTGCATTTTTAAGTCAAAATTTTCTACTATCCGGTAACACGCTTAAAAAATTTTGACTTAAAAATGCGGTTTTAGCTCTAATCCCTTCAATTGGTTTTTCGTTTGATGTTTTATTGGTTTATTAATTTTCAAGAGTAAATTTTTAGTTCAAGCCCCGCATTTTTCTTTTGCACCTGGCCTCTAATAAGCTAACGCCGGCCCTGAAAGTGAGGTTAAAACCGTTAAAAGTTGACAGATGTCAAATGTCAAATAAAATGTTCTATACTACTCCTATAGTAATTAATTATATTCATAAACAATAAATAATAGTATATTAAAGCAGTAATGTCGTAAGACGTCATTTTGTTGCACGTGGACAATTTATATGGACGAATTTACTTTAGATAGTTGGTATCAAAGTCCTTGGTTTGACAGTTAATGTCAAAATCGATTCGCCATGCCGTCCTTAATTTACTTATTTACAATAAGCGGCTGTTAATGTTAAAGAAGAAAAAAGGATTTTCTTTGGTGTTAAACAAAATTTATTGCCAGAAAAGTCTCGTAAGTACTAGAAAAATCATAAAAATATTATAACCAAAATGCAAAATATTATGCTGTTTAAAGTATAGCCAACCTATAAAATCAAAATTTTTGGTAAAAACATGAAAAAAGTTGCGGATCTAAAAATATATATTTTTTATAAAACTTGTAACCAGACAAAAAAACAACATACAAATAGTCAAAAAAATTTATTACAATAATTAATCTTAGAAATGCACAACTAATTCATTATATTTGCGAAATTCCAATGTTCAAAGTAATATTCCTCAAGAACAATTAATTTTATCTTTCACACCCATTCTGCAGCAATAATATTTTACTTGTCTGTTAAGTTAATTACCAACTTAATTTTATAAATTACAGCGTCAAATACACTTAAATTACCAACATCCAAAATAGAATAGCAAACTATTTTATTTTATTTCAGCAAAATTAGAATATCAGGTTACTTAAGTAAATAAGTAATTTCATGTAGTTACCAGTTCGCAGTTTTTCAACAAAGCACTTTAAACCATTTTTTGCATGAAAATTTTATTTAAAAAAAAATGGTTTCTTCATAAGGTAAACAAAAACAACGTCCCAACCTGATAATAATTTTTCTTTGTCTTTTGATTTTCTTTTAAAAAATACACTCACAGGCAAAATAATCGATCCACACAAATTTTCGATGAATTTCAATCGCAAATAACTTTTTTATTTGATTTCGGATTTAAACAAATATTAAGGAATATTGTAGATAAATTAATGAAGAATCGCTCACATTTTAAAAATTACGAAAAAATACACGTACGTTTATAATATACAGGTTTAAACAAAAAGATGTTTTTTAACATAAGTTTAAAACACTCTGTAGAGTGGCAAAACCGTATATTGTTCCAAATTAAGTTTTAATTATCAAGTCGCATCTATTTTTAACAGTTTTGTTTTTGGTTCACCTTGATAAATTTTTTTTGTGGAAAATATGGATTTTTTTAAAAAAACATTGCAATTTACAATATTTTTCCTGTATGAAGAACTAATGTTGCTGATCCATCCATAGCCTATGGAGGATGACAGTGACAGTTTTGTTGAATCATCCCATACTTGGACATGTCATATACATCTTTCAAAAGCTATCAAATTGTTTTTTTTGTAAATTAATGTGTTAATTTTGATGTGTCTTCATACTTTTAAAAATGTCTCCGACTGATGTTGCCCTTTGTACTTTACTTCTTGTGACGTTTAAAACACTTGCCACGTAATACTGTGACTGTCCATCCTGGATTAAATTAATGGCTCTGGCAACATCAGTCGGAGACATATCCATTTTTTAAAGTAGAAAGACACCTCAAAATTTAAACTTTAATTTGCAAAAAACAATTTGATAGCTTTGACATGTCCAAGTATGGGATGATTTATCAAAACTGACACTGTCATTCTCCATAGCCTATGGATGGACCATAGCAACCTTAGTTCTTCATACAGAAAAATATTGGAAATTGCAATGTTTTTTTTAAAAATCCATGTTTTTCACAAAAATAAATGTATCGAGGTGAACCAAAAACAAAACTTTTAAGAATAGATGTGACTTGATAATTAAAACTTAATTTAGAACAATATACGGTTTTGCCTCTCTACAGAGTGTCTTAAACTTATGGTAAAAACATATTTTTGTTTAAACCTGTATATTATAAACGTACGTCTAGTTTTTAGTAATTTTAAAAATGTGAACGATTCTCCATTAATGTATCTAAAATATTCTTTATTATTCGTTTAAATCCGACATCAAATAAACAAGTTATTTGCAATTGAAATTCATCGAAAATTTGTGTGGATCGATTATTTTGCCTGTGAGTGTATTCGTAATACTTTTATCGGTAAACTCCGTCTTTGTAACTAATTTGCCCCAACCCATACCATTGAACGCCAGAATGTCAAAATAAGAATAATTATAATTATTAAAAGTTGTATTCTACTTGTTGGTATTTATTTAATTAAAAGAATTTAGGTTAAAACTCTGAAGATTAACAAATTCCCTCTTGATATAGGTTAATTGGCACAGTTTCTGGAAAACATGTTAAAAATTCCCACTTATCACTCAGAATCAAACTTTTATTTTTATATCGAAAACATTCCGAAATTCCTGAGATTTTTCACCTGTCCATACGGCAAAAATGTGAAAATTCGTAGATCTTGAAACGATTTCGCATGTTTTATTTTAATATAACAATGCCTGGGTCACTTAAATAGATCAGGTGTTTCAGTTTAATTTTACACAATTTCGTGATATTTTTAAAAGTTGTCGGAGTTTTAAAATTATAGTTGGCCGGTGTAAACGACAAGGAAGTTAAATAAAAAGAAAACAAATGGTTTTTAGAGTAAGAAAAATGAATGAAAAAGTCTATTTATAAAGTACATTTCAAACTTAATTACCGTTATAGACGTCTTTAAAATCCATTTAATATTTGGCAATATTAAAATCGTAAAATTTTATTAATTTATCGGTAATTCTAACAAAACTATAAATTTAACCAAATTATACTTACCATACCGAGTGTCTCAAAAGTCAGTTCTTTTTAGGATTTTTTCAGGATTCATGTTTTTATTAATGTTGAGTTTATACAGGGTCTCCAGAATTTAGGTAGTGAAAGCTTAACAGAGCAATCTGAATAGGAAAAAATCACTAATTTGGTTACAATGTCTTAAAAGTCTAAAACCTATCCTCCGTGACTGTTACTCTTTTTAGGTTAACCTAAATGTTTTCAAATATCTGAGGTAGTAAAAGCATACTAAAAATATCAGTTCACTAGGTAAATTAAACACATCCAAAGCAATCGAATCAAAAATAAAATATCATTAAAAATTAAAAGAAATAATTTTATAACCATTTATGTAGGTGTTACAAAAATTGATTCTATCCTCCGTGAATCTGTTTTTGCTTTGAATTGTATGCAACGGATGGCGCTTTAATCATTTTAAATGAGCAAAAATCTCTGTTTACGACATTATAGATGCATGTGATTCCTGAAGGTCAGTTAGAATTTATATGCAGATGAGAGTGTTGCTGTTTTATAATTCAAAAGTTTAAGTTCATTAATTTGCTATTTAAAAACCTATCCACCGTGAAGTGTGTAAATTTTTTTAATAAATATTTTAAGTATGTAAAATTGTATTTTTAAAAGGTGTCAAAATATCAAATAACTTATTTCAAATATATATAAATCTAGATTTAATAACTGCAAAATTTAATCATAGGCGTACCATTTGGGGTTAGAGATACAAAAAAGCCCCAATTTAATGTTTTAATATTTTTCTCGAAATCAAGATTAGGTAGGTACTTTTTTTTAATAAAAACATTTTAATAGTTTTAGAAAAAAAACATTCACACAGGAAAAAGTTTGTTCAGTTTTTGTACCTTTACCCCCAAAGGTTACGCCATGATAACATTTTGACAGTTTTGATTTTAGATACAATAAATTATTTTTTCCTATGCAGATTTCACTGTTTTACTTTGGACCCCTAATTTCGGGACACCCTGTATATTGAATCGATGTTTATAATGTAATTTCGTATTAAATTTTATCGTAAGACCCCTGTATTTATAAACTTTAACTAAATTATAATAAAATAATAAAAGAAAAGAAATAAAATTTTTATTGCACAAAATTAAAAAAAAATGTATTATTCTCATGTAGACGCTTTTTAACGATCACATTAAGTTCAGAAAAACAAAATTACATTAAAAAGATGTTTGGTTATGCAAGCTTAATGTGAAAATAGCATTTTTCCAACTATTTCTAATTTTATTTTAAAAACAGTTGTTTTTAATGCAAGTTAAATTTTAAACTTGAATATGTATTTTGTTAAATTTCGTACG
Organism: Brassicogethes aeneus; assembly: GCA_921294245.1. Taxonomy (NCBI): domain Eukaryota; kingdom Metazoa; phylum Arthropoda; class Insecta; order Coleoptera; family Nitidulidae; genus Brassicogethes; species Brassicogethes aeneus. The sequence continues at coordinate 2,248,674 of OV121132.1, read as the reverse complement.
CCAGTTTCTTGTCCTTGCAAAATAAAAATGTTTGGAGCTCAAATCCGATTTGTTAGTTTATTTAAAAATACATTTACAGGGTGTTCCGCTTAAAGTTGACCTCGTTATTTTTCTTATTAACAAAATATTTTTGTCTATTATAACCATTTTTTAAATAATTTTTTATAATTTTTTTTGAATATGATATCCTAACAATACCAGGCTGTTCAGAAAAAAATATTTTTTTTCAATGGGATGTCCTATATATTTTTTTGGCAAAAATTGAGGTCGAAAATTTACATATTGTCTTTGGAAAAGGTTTAAATCAAACAGATAAGTCCAGTTTAATTTTTTTTCGTTAAGCTGACATTTTTACAAAAAAAACATGCTAATTTTGATAAAAATCCATGGATAAATGGCGAAGTTATGAATATTTTAGTGGAAGACCAAAATTCAGCTTTTTGACGATTTTTTGTTTTTTTTTCTTTTATTGTGTAATGTGTTAATTCATATATTGTATCACGAGAACTATAAATTTAATCGGTTAAACTAGGCTCAGTAGTTTTTTGTTTGGTTTTTCTTGGAAAATGTTGAATGCATAATAATTTAATAAAACCACAAGACCGCGTAGCGGTCGAGGGGTTTTATTTTTAATTATTTTGCATGAAACTATTTTCCAAAAAGAAAAATCAAATAAAAAACTTACTGAGCATAGTTTGACAGATTAAATTTATAGGTTGAGTGATATACGTCTAGATTATTTCTCGAATTAAAGGAAACTATTTGACAATTCATAAAATCTGACGTATGTGTCAAAATTTATAAATATTTTTTTAAAGAAAATTCCATTAATTTAAGGTATGTAATAAGTAATAATTGATATTTCGTAAACTAGATAACTTATTTTTTATTGTTTTTTAAAAAATGTTTGTTAAAACTTGTAAATAACAACATAAAATCGTAAACAAAAATCCAATATGGAGGCTAAAATTTAATCGCTGTTAAATAGTTCTAGTGATTTAATGGCTTATTTAAACAAAATTTATTATATTGGTTCATATTATGATGAGAGAAATAATCTTTAATAAATACCTAATTAAAGTGCATGATTGGAATTTTTTACGTACTTTTTTAACCGAAAACATTAAAATTTGACATGACTCCGCAAACGTGAATTCTTTTCTTTCTCGTGGTGACATTTTCCTGTTATTTTTTGACATTTCAACAAGGTATTTTTATCATGGTTTTATTTAGTGTAAAATGAGTAAAAGAAGTAGAGAGTTCGAGTGCGTAAATAACCCGCACAATCTGGGCGACGTAAGTGATGAGCACGGAGAACGTTTTCACCAGCAAATGAAGGCTATGGAGCAGCCATGATGGGTGATTACATTTGGTCCCTCATACGAGAAACGGAATAGGAAAGCAACAAAAAACAAAGAAGGGGCCAGAATTTTTTTAAACCTATGCTTATTACAACAAAATAAAACTTTTAATTTCTTCAATGTTCAATGTTTATGGTTTAATATTCAATATATAATTTAATTTCATTATTTAATGTTCTACACAAAAAGATAATACTGCCGTGCTTAATGAAAACGCCGTAACCAACAATTTTGAGATTTTTGTTTTACGGCATTTTCTACTAGAAAAATTCATCCTGCGTCTATCCCCGGTACTCAAAAATATATATGAAATATAGATACGGTTTTTTGAGTACAGGGGATAGACGCAGGATGAATTGTTCTAGTAGAAAATGCCGTAAAACAAAAATCTCAAAATTGTTGGTTACGGCGTTTTCATTAAGCACGGCAGAATAGTGAGACATGGTGGGCAAAATGGCTGTAAACTGATATTGTTATTTTTTTGTACTATGTATATGTGTGCCTTTTGTCATTCGTGCTAAAATTACTGAATAATTATAATTAATAAAATGAATTATTACTCCCGGAGCATTCGCCATTTTTTGAAGTAATTGTTAAATTAATGTTATTTAAAAAAAAAGTTTGCAATTTTTATATTAGGTATTTATTAATCGCTGGAATCACCGATATTAGTGTATTAAAAAACTAATTATAATGGACGAGTGCGACGAAAGGTCTTATGACATGACTTCTTTATGCTATTTTCTCTATTTTGCAAAAATTTTTACCTTAAATTTAATTTGGTCGAATTTACTTTAGATAGTTGGTCTCACATTCATTGGTTTGACAGTTAATGTCAAAATCGATTCGCTATGCCGTCCTTAATTTACTTATTTACAATAAGCGGACGTTAATGTTAAAGAAGAAAAAAGGATTTTCTTTGGTGTTAAACAAAATTTATTGCCAGAAAAGTCTCGTAAGTACTAGAAAAATCATAAAAATATTATAACCAATATGCAAAATATTATGCTGTATAACCAACCTATAAAATCAAAATTTTGGGTGGGATAAAGTACCTCATTACAGCAGTGTTATTATGAAGTCATTATAAACACAGAATTTTTTTAAAGAACATTAAACTTGGACTTTTGAAATATATTAAGTTAACTAAAATTTATCATTTCGTTAAAATTACTCATAATATACAAAAGATTCATTGTTTATCTTGCCTTCTCGAATGACCAATTTCACACAAAGCATGTACTGTAAACAGATTTATATAAAGCGAGTAGTATCGGATTATTTACATTAATTATTTCCGAGAAAGTACCATTTTCCGTACAATGTATTAAATGACCCGCGAGAATGTGTATGGCTTATGGACTATTGCCAATGGTTAATACATAATTTACGTGAAAAACCAGTTGCGATTATTTATTCGACAATATAAAGTGCGCGGCTGTTTATGTCTACTGTATTATTTATTTTCTTGATCTATTATTGGTTAAGAAATAAATAAAAAAATTGATATTTTTCTACCTCTATTAGCCACTGGTTTTTCCAAAATATGTAGTCAATATTAAGTAACTTCAAAAACCTTTCTATTAGGGTAAATATATTGAGATGTCCCCCAAGTGAAAATGATTATTTTTTATTTTTTATTGTTTCAATGTTAGTCTAGAATGGGTTTTTTGGGAAACCACCAGGTCTAGTAATAACATAACATAAGTGGTTCTGCACTAATGCAAGAATTTTAAGAAATCATACATTTTAAATATTAGAGCTTCACGTTAGGATTTCGTATGTTTTTTTTAAACATCCCTTTGTAAATTTGAAATAAGTTATTGTATCTTTTGACACCTTAATATTTTTAAAAAATTCAATTGTACATATAATTTTTATAAAAAAATCTACTTACTGAGATATTACACTTCACGGTGGATAGGTTTTTAAATAGCAAATTAATGAACTCAAACTTTTGAATTATAAAACAGCAACACTCTCATCTGCATATAAATTCTAACTGACCTTCAGGAATCACATGCATCTAAAATGTCGTAAACAGAGGTTTTTGCTTATTTAAAATGATTAAAGCGCCATCCGTTGCATAAAATTTAAAGCAAAAACTGATTCACGGAGGATAGAATTAATTTTTGTAACACCTACATAAATGGTTATAAAAATTATTTCTTTTAATTTTTAATTATATTTTATATTTGATTCGATTGCTTTGGATGTGTTTAATTTACTTAGTGAACTGATATTTTTAGTATGCTTTTACTACCTCAGATATTTGAAAACATATAGGTTAACCTAGAAAGAGTAACAGTCACGGAGGATAGGTTTTAGACTTTTAAAACATTGTAAAAAATAATTAATTGCGGTTAAAAATTAACACAACATTTTTCATTAATTTTTACAAACTGAAAGAGTCTTCGTCTAGTGCATCAACTGTAAATGTGTAATGTTAAAAATAATTAACCATCCTTACAATGATTTATACATTCGGCTGTCGTATTTACTTTGAACATTTATCATTTTATGCGTAATATTTGGTTACTGCTTTGGATCCGATCCAACTTACTAAACAACGATTGTTTAGTGCTACGAATTGTATCGAAGGCTAAGTAGTAGAGGATGGGCACTATATGCGTTTATTTTACTTTTAAAATAACAGCTGTTTGGAGATGTCATTTAATGGCGTCTGCTAAACAAAAGAACGACACGCATTGTCAACTTTGATTTCATGGTTACGGACTGGAGTTAAATTAATTTATTGTTGAGCCAGTTGTGTTTTAAATTTTGTAAAATTTATTCTGATAATAGAAATAGTATTATTTTATGTAATAATATTTTGTAGTTATAACTCATATAACTCATAACACAAATAAATATTATTTTTTTCTTTTTTTAATGTGTTAAATATGAGTTATTACGTATAATTAACTATATTTTAATCAAAAAACATAAAGGTTTTTATTTTTTAAATGCGTTTTAGATGGTCCTAGAGCATTAATTGTGGAAATAATCCAAATACTTTTTTATTGCAAATAAATATTTTTTTATTTTTTACTTTGTTAATTAAGGTCTTTACTTTTTTAATGCCTTTTTTAGCTTTTTGCGATGAAACGATTGCGAAAATAATTCAATAACTTTTTTATTGTAAATAAATACATGTTTTTTAACTATCTTAAGCATACTTTAAGAAATAAATAAACATAATTTGAATTTTAACATTTATACCAATAATAATTCCTTAACTTCTTCAAGTGTGAATTGATTTTCATCCAAATTTGGAAATCTTCTCTTTAAATTTTCAGAAATAGACTTACGTCTTTGTCACTATTTAAAAATAGTTATGTTAAAAACTAAAAAGAAACGCAGAAAGTACTCATTTTGGAAAATCACAAAATGCAATTTGCTTTCGCTATGTATGTAAAATATAATCTTAGAAATGTCTAATAGTTTTTACCTTTAAAGATGCAAAACAAGGGATTATTAATTAATTTATAAAATATTTGTCCTTTAAAATACCTACATAGCAATGGATTATCTATTAATTAATACCTAATATTTTGTTGTGAATAGGTAATTAATTATTAATCCTATAGGATAAGTATACTTTGTATATATTTTTTAATATCATTAAAAAAAAAATTAATACATGTTGAAATATTTATAATAATTAATAAATTTAACTAAAACTTATGAGCATAGATCTGTGGGTACGAAAATCTTGAGTGCTTAGACAATGCCTTAGTTAGGTACTATGCTCCACACCTCAAAGTCCCACCACGTGACCACGTACGGAACGCAGTCTTTTGAAAATTTGGCATTTAAGGCTTTTCAGGTTAAGTATCTGTCAAAGAATAGTCAACGAAAGAAATAATATTTATAGAGTTACCGCTTATGTTTAAGCGTTAAAAGTTAATAAATCTTTATAGTATCACAATAACAATGGTTGGTTTAAGAATTTAGGAATATAAATACTGCATTTAATGAAATTCTAAAGTGTAAGGTTTAATATAAGTGATATTTTTGTGCATTGGGTCTACATTTCTCCATAAAATAGTTTTAACTAAACAGGATTTATTTAAAAAAATCTAACTTCTCTATTATAAAATAAGATTATCTGTATCAAAGGTAGGTTAATTTATTAGAAGAAAAAAAATCATCTAATTTTGTATTTTAAGGTTAGAAAAATCTATTTTGACCAAAATAAATAAGTGGATTATTTGTGTTAATATGGTCATAAATAAATATAGGTATACTAAATAATTGTTGAATATGGTTCAAATTAAATTGAAGCTTTTATACTTCTAACGACAAAACTTGTGCATACCTCTCGGCATACCTACTTTAAGTTAAATTATAAGAAAATAAACAATTTTTAGAGAAATTTGCAATGTGAAAATATTTAATACTTCCATGACATGTGGTTTATTAAAATAATAAAGTTATAATGATTTTTTGATGTAGATCAAATTCAGTCGAAGCTTTTTAACTATTTGTATTGACAAAACTTTATGTAGGTACATACACTTTAAGCTGGATAAGAAAAACTACCACATTTTTAAATACCTTATTATACTGTCTTTTAAATAATCCAAAATACTTATTTATTATGGTCAAAATAAATTTTTCTTACCTTAAAATTACAAAATTAGATGATATTTTTGTTATAATATATTAACCTACCTTTAATACAGATATTCTTATTCCATAATAGAGAAGCTAGATTTTTTTTAATAAATGCTGTTTAGTTAAAATTATTTTATGGAAAAAAACAGATATTTGGACCAAATGCACAAAAATATTACTTATTTGGCACCATACACTTTAGAATTTCATTAAATGCAGTATTTATATTCTTAAATTCTAAAACCATCCATTGTTATTGTAATGTTATAAAGATTTATAAATTTTTAACGCCCAAACAAAATATTATTTCTTTCGTTGACTATACTTTGACAGATACATAACCTGAAAAGCCTTAAATGCCAAATTTTTAAAAGACTGCGTTCCGTACGTGGTGACGTGGTGGGACTTTGAGGTGTGGAGCATAGTACGAGCGCTCGCGATTTAGCCATGCAGCGCGATAAATAAAAATCCATAACTTTTCCATATGTGCGTATATGCAGCTAATTTTTTGTGTACTTATAAAGTAAAGTTTACTGAACAACCTCATGTAGATATCAACGTGGAAATCGGAGACAATCGTACTTAAATGCCCATATGATTTTGTATCTTAATTTTACCAATGTGTCTTTAAAACTTTTAATTTTTATTTTGTTATTCAAATATTAATTTTTGTATATGGAGATTAAGGTGTACTTTAAACTTATTTAAAAAAATATACATTTTTTTGTTCGATTAAAAGATAGTTAGTTTATTAAATGTGTGCGTAATTTTTAGTCAATTTAAAAACTATTTTAAAAACATTCTAAGATTCTTAGATATAAACAATTCTATTTAAAATAAAAACACTTTTACTGATCTCATACAAATCATTTTGCGTTCCTGTGTCGTTCCAATTACATTAACCTTTAAATGCATTTTTGGCACAGGCAATGTTTACCTACCTGGATTACTAGTTGATTTATTTATGAGGCGGATCCAGTATTTTCGAAATACGTCAAATTGTCTACGCTAAAACCATGTTCAACATTTTTTACATTGCGCGTGAAGAAATATTGAAAAGTCGCCTGAAATCCGTACAGTAATGTATCCATGGTATTTTTAAAACTTGCTCATGATTTTTGTATTTTTTATAAGATTTTTTTAACTTGGTTTTCTTAGTGTTACATTTTATTTATTATGATTGTATGATCCACTAATATCTTTCCAATTTGTCACCTTTTATAAACTTAGGTCACGTGTTGTATCTCACCTGCCATGCGCTTCAAGTGCTAAATTAGTTCAGTAGATGTTCCCTTTTTACAATGGGCCAAAACAGTCTTCATTGAATGTTGATACCTGAAAGGTTCCAATGCTGTTTTAAAAAGTGTTTTTTTAATATCATGTGCAGTAAATTTCACTGTTTTATTTTCGTTCGAGAATTTTTGCAGGTCGTATTTTTGACTGTTGGGGAAGTTTTATTTTTGTTCTGTTTGAGTAACGTTTCTAGGTGTTGATGGTTAGAGATGATTAGAGATTTTTGGGAGTACTTGTGGGCCTTGATTTTTCGATTGTTTTCCACTCCTTTGCCGGCTATAGAAGGGTAAGTTTGGAGGAAAAAATATTTGGTTTAGGAATCTTTTAATTTAAAGAACAAGATTCGTTACTTGTAATAAATAATCAAAAAAGATATTTTGGAAACAAAAAGTATTTAGGGTTTTTAACAATAATAATAATAATAAATAATCTTTATTTAACAGTTTCGCTATAATATATCAAAAAGTGAAACAATAAAATACATCAAGGAATGATATACGTTATGGTGAAAAATACAACAAAATAATAAACTATATAACAAATACAAGACTTTTATACATTTTTGTAAAAAATATATCGACTAGGTATTTTACAAAATAGTAGTTTAAGTTTTATTGCAAAAATGAGTTTTAAAGCCTAATGAGCAAAAATGAGTTTTAAAGCCTAAGAAGTAGTTTTTTAAATATTAATGTTAACATAATATAAGTATTTTTAAGAAGTTTTTTTAACATGGTTATATAACTTTTTAAATTTGAATTATATCGTAAAAATTTGTTTTAGGTACCGTCCTAAAAACGTCTTTAACTAATTAATAGTCATAAAATCAGTTTTATACATCCTTGTACTTCTGATCTACTGATTAGTATACAAAATCTTTTGATTTTTTAATATGTAGACTTTTGATGTTAATTGTTTAATAAAGAATTAAATTTTAAAACACACTTTTCACTCGAGCGGAATATGCCGTATTCCAAACTTGTTACAGAATATACTATTATGTTTTGTCGGGATGTCATTTTGTGTACCATTTGTATAAATTTTGTTATTATAGGATCCTTCTTTCAATTTAAAACCCGATTTAAATCACAATGAGTTCATTATTCACGTTGTTAGGCAGGAAATTTATAATGTGTATCATTATATGCAGAAAAAACACAATATTATGAAATAGAAGTAGATAAACATATAACTAACCTAAATAGATGCCTACACTATTTTTTTGTTTAACAAAAAAAGTAGTTTGTCTTAATAAAGTAAAGATCCCTATTCGTCCAACAATTGCTTTTGTTACGGTAAAAAGATCATTTTTATAAAAAATATTTATCTACAAACGCTGCTTTCAGTAAAAGCATTTGCATTAATTATATCCAAAGGAAATTTACGTTGCAGATGCAGAAACGCATTGATAAATATAGTTATTATTTGTACAAAAAGAGTTCTATACCGTTTACAAAAACGTTTAGTAGTATTAATAAAACCGTAATGGTATTATTCATAGAAATTTTGTAAATTTTACAAATCCCTTTTCGTTTAAAATATTTTTTTTTATAATATTAATAAAATTATGTAAATTTAACAACAAATTAATTGTTAATTCAATAAACTTGTTTCATTGTAACAATGGTCACATTTTTAACATACTATTGAGTGCTGGGTAGTTTTTTTAAATAATTGCAAGGCATTAAAACAAATTATTTATTATAACAAAAAAATTAACTCATATTACCTGATGTACAAAATAAAAAAAATATGAACTCACTTTTTAAACAAGTCTGCTTCGTTTATAGAATAGACCTTAAATATTTCTTCTAGAAAACGTCGAAATTTTAATTGTCTTAGTGATCTTTTTGATATTTTTATCATGCTAGATTTTACCACACTTCACTCGCACAAGTGAAATCAATAAGATTATAAAACAGACTGTGGATTATAAAGTTATGTTTACCAAGGAGAGCGCTGGCCCTTTCCCCCTCTTTTTAAGGGAAATAACAAAAAGCTCAACATTGCTGCTTAATTATATTAAATGAGAATTTTATTAACAGTAAAAAAGTTTATTTTTTAAATAAAAATAATCTCATTACTTTGACAAATCGTAGTTTTTTGTCCCAATGAGACACTGAAAATTTAATAAAAAAGGTACCTTAGATGGTACATTTTTTATAGCCATTACAATTTTAAATTTAAGTTAAATAATATTATTTTATTAATCAAATACAAAATTAGTTTTATTATCAGTGCATATACATTTTGTGTATAGTATATAGTGTAGTAAATTTTAGAAGTGATTTAATTTAAAATAAAAAAAACTTTTGACTTTTGCATAACACCCAAACGCATAATTAGCTTTTGTACGCATCGTTTCTTCAACTTATAGCATCATTGAAAAATGTTAATTTGATGTTGACTTGAAGAGTAAAGCCAGTTGGGGGACAGTTGGTTGCTTTGCGCTTGTCGCCGCTTAGGCAAACGCGGAAAAGAAAGCAATTTATCCAAGTCCTTGGTGTAAGCTGCGTGAAGAAAAGTCAAAACATGGGAAACGGTGCGTCTATTTTCGACACGCAATGCGAGACCGATATCCGACTATTTTCGAACGCGGAAATTTTGCGTTTTTAAGGGATAATTGGCGGATTCATAGAGGCAACTCGATACAGCTGTAAAGGTGATCCAAATTGCAAGTTGTTGGTGTTTGCATTAATGACTAATAATTGAAAATAGGTTCCTGGCAAACGTAAATAGATGTTCACTTAGCAGCCAAGAAGTATAATTAATAGAAGTTTTATTAGTATATTCATCATTTTACAGTGAATTCCACCAAGTTATATTCTCACTAAAAAGTTTAGACCATGATACGAAATTATTATTAATGATTACCTTCATTTCTGTATTAAAAAAACTCAGAAATCTGATAGCATATTTGACCCTTTTGGTAACACTAACATGTATTTATCAAAATCCCAGCTGATCCTATTTTAAAGTTTTGCAAACTTTTTTGTTTTTCTATTTCTCTATATTATTTTTCAATTATTGTACTAAATTACCTGTACAATTTTAATAAAATTAAGCAAAATAATAAACTTTGTATCATTTAAATTACTTTACTCCCCAGTATTAATTTATTGAGTCACCTATTATTTTATACCACTCAAAACAAAACATAACAAAAAAAACGGAGATTTATATCTTAAATATTTTTTATAACAAAAAATACTGGAAGTTTGTCTATGAAATAATTACAACTTGCAAATTTTGTAAAACGATAATTAAGGTGGTTATGAAAAAAATTGCTATACGTTATAACGCAAGTGACATTTTGCTTTAGTTGTTTATTTAATGTATACTTTATAAATAAAAGTTAAAAATAGTATTTTAAAATGAAAATTAAACCCAAATTCAAGTTAAGCCATGAAGAAAATCAAAAGAAGGTATGTGCTGGCTGTGGAGACAAAATTGTTTTTGGTAATAGAAAAATTCAGAGTTTAGGGTTTCTGAGAAAATATAAAAATTACTGCAGACTTTTTCAAACGAACACTTTAACTTAAGTGATTCAAAATTACCTACTTCAATATGGTAAAAACGGTATTTTTCCATAGCCACAATTGCCAAATTTTCAAAATTTAGAAATTGCTAGAGAATTACGCGGCAGCCAAGAATGTATGTGCTTTATCTGCAAAATGGCAAGATATAAAGGGCATACAAAATTATTAAGGGAAGAGGACGGACGAACGAACTAAAGTTTTGATATGCTCTTCCTTTCTAGGGGATATCGCCAGATGTAAGAAGCATGTTTGTACAGAGACTGAAGAATTTAAAAATACTGTTTCTATGTTAAAAACAATTCCATGTAAAACCCAAGAACAAGTTTTACTGAAAATTTAAGGCGAGCAGTAATCGATTTTGCTTCAAAGAATCTTTAGTTATTTATTAGTTTTGTATTAGATACCTTAAAACAATAAATAAGATATTGCAAACTGTATTTTACATTATTTTGTATTTATAATGTAATTTATCCATATTTCAGTCTCAGTTTCTGCCAAATTTTTAAAAAAATGGTACTAGTATTTTATTGAAATGGCATAAACAATTTTAAAATACTAAGAAATATGCAAAACTTTAATAAAGCATCAGCTGGGATTTTGATAAATACATTTTTGTGTTACCAAAAGAGTCTATAATCAGATTATGTTATAAGTTTTGGTTGGCATTTTTGTTCGTCCTATACTTTAGTTTTGTCCACGCGGGGTTATATCTTATGAAATCAATAATGGTCATTTTTGTCGCCGAGAGCTACATACAAGAATCCATAATAAAAAATTATTAAATAAAATATTGGACATAAAAAACGGTTCTTCTGAGTTTAGCCAAACTGAATTAACCTGTTCTAGAAAAAATTAATAATATTGTTCCTTTGTAATAAAAGAATAAAAAAGACAGTGCGTTTTTTTTTCAAAATCTGATTTAACCTTTTTAAACTCTTGTTTCTAAAATACCTTTTATGATTTATTTAAATTTATTATTTAATAAAAAACGCTTACTAATTTTTTTCGTTTTTATTGTTTTTTTATTTCAGATACAATGTTAACTTTTCCTACCCAGTTCTTATTATACTCGCCTATTTTTGTTGGGATTACCTCAGGTATGAGTAATCGTGCTCATATTTCACATGTGTATACAAATTTCTCTCATCTTCTTTTGTGTATATTTGTATATATATTGTTTCTATGTTTACATCTTCAAGAAATCATCATATCTTTACCTCTGCTCTTTTATTACCTACAATTTTTGTATAATGTATTTTAAATGTCAAATGAAAGAGCAAAAGTGAGTGAATCTTTTAAAGACTAGTTCCTGGTATAGTTTCATCATATCGTTAATGTATATTTAATGTTCATTTTATTGAAACAGCTCCATAAAATTGTCCCTTTTTCAATTAAATCTAATTTATAGTTCTGTGCTGTGCAATATTCATAAATTAACCAGCTAACAAGTTTGTTTGTTTATATTTAAATTTTCATAGTCTCCACTTAGGAATCTTATATTGCAATCCTTGAAACGCTGAAACTCCTGCCAAATTCCGTCTCAATATCAGAGTATTTATTTTTAATTGCAAGAGAAATGAGAAAATTCGAGTCGGATTGGACAATAGGTGGTTCATTGAATTTGATGAATATGATATTTATTTTTAACCCGAAATGCGTGAATGTTAGGTTTCGAATTAGGTGGGAGATTCGAGTTTGTATTAAAGGAGTTATTTGGGGAATGCATTGACAGTAACAAAAAGACTTTAATACGTGTTCAAATAAAATAGAATTAGTTTTTAGAAATAATTTTTAGTTTAGTTTTTTTACTAAGTATTTTATTAAAAGGTAAGATTTTACTCAAGATTAAAAAATGTATGGTTTTAAAATTATTAAAGTCCAAACTTTTCTAGACACTAACTTTATTAAACACTCGCTCGTAAGCTCATTTGTGCCCAATTAAAATTCGTGACTAAAATGACGTTTATCAAACTGTATATATAATATACTATTTCAATATTTTTTAAATTAAAAAAAGAAATTCACAAAAATATCATTTATTATCATAAACCTTTTGGACTAACAATTATTGTGAGATGGAATTTTAAGAATTTTATAAAGTTTTATTTTATATTTTGATTTTATGATTTATTTTATTTTGATTAAATATTCTTTTTAATTATTTTAATATTTTATGAATTTTTTAAATTACTTTATTTAAAAATAAAATGTTATGTTTTTTCTATGACATGGACATTTGTTTGCCTTTTTCTGAAAAAAATCATTCTGAATCATTCTGAAAGTTGGCCAACGATCATACGGAGAATGAATGATAATTTTATTTAATTATTGATTTTTTCAGAATTTTTTTTATAGTAAATGACTATCAACATTTTTTAGCCTTTTTTGGCCACAACTTTTGAAGCTTTTTTTAGCTTTGTGTTGAATAGTTTACAAAATAATGTAATTTTTTATCTACTTTATAAAATTGCCGCTACTGATTTAAATTAAAATTAGTACTGAAGCAAGATTATTTATATATACAGGGTGTTAAATCGTTAAAAAACTCTACCTTCGTTATTTAAAAATATACAAGGGATGCATATTTTTTATATGGCAATATTTCGTAGTAATAAAGTGGTAGTTTAATTTACAATAAACATATGGGTGAATCTCACGAAATGTACTCCGATGGTGTTACCCCGTGATATTTAATAAAAATAAATTAGTTTGACCTACACTTTTATTGTGTTTTGATCTTTCATAATTAAGTAGATATTACAGATCAGCTTCCAGATTTTTAACCGCATTAATTATTTTTACAATGTTTTAAAAGTCTAAAACCTATCATCCGTGACTATTACTCTTTCTAGGTTAACCTATATGTTTTCAAATATCTGAGGTAGTAAAAGCATACTAAAAATATCAGTTCACTAAGTAAATTAAACACATCCAAAGCAATCGAATCAAATATAAAATATTATTAAAAATTAAAAGAAATAACCATTTATGTGAGGTTACAAAAATTGATTCTATCCTCCGTGAATCTGTTTTTGCTTTAAACTTTATGCAGTGGATGGCGCTTTAATCATTTTAAATAAGCAAAAACCTCTGTTTACGACATTATAGATGCATGTGATTCCTGAAGGTCAGTTAGAATTTATATGCAGATGAGAGTGTTGCTGTTTTATAATTTAAAAGTTTAAGTTCATTAATTTGCTATTTAAAAACCTATTCACCGTGAAGTTATAATTAAGGAAAACCTATTATTAATAAGTTTTTTTTTAAATATTTTTTTCTTTCAACGTCAATAATATTTTGAATATTTTGAAAATTTCTACTAAAAACTAAAATAATGTTCTCTAGGTAGGTACTTTATTTTTTTTCAAAATTTGTTTCAATAAATAAACTTTTTTAACAAAACAAACAATAATGTTTTATAATTACGTTGCTTATTTTTTCACAAAACAAATCAACATCAAAAAAATCTAAAAAAACAAAAGAACGTGTGTGTAAGACAAGCATATAGTTGGCAGCACAAATTGAAGTGGCGATACTATTTTTATTATGGCTGAAGCCGGATAAAACTTGGACGAAATCCAAATGGCCACTGTCGGAAACATCTATATTTTTCTGCACAAAAATCCACTATGAAAAAATCTATTTTTGTTCACGCAAATCGTGATTTTATTACGAAATGAAACCCCCTACTTTTTAGGCAAAAATCATGTCAATGAACTGAGTTTTCACTCATTACTTACAAGGTGTATTCAGAAAATATCGGGAATTTTCGTTTTTTTAAAACAAATATTTATTTATTCGTCTACGTTAATGTTGTCGCCTTCAAAATAGTCCCCATTGGATATTATGCACATGTGCCAGCTCTTCTTCCAATACTCGAAACACTTCTAAACCGCGATCTTTGGGATAGCCTTTAGTTCTTTCAGCGATGCGCTTTTAATGTCATCTATGCTTGCAAAACGACGGCCCTTTAAGGTTCTCTTTATTTTTGGGAATAGGAAAAAGTCAGACAGAGGCATGTCTGGCGAATATGAAGGCTAGGGCATCATTACAGTATTGTTTTTGGCCAAAAATGTTGTTCAAAATTTAACAATTTTAGAACAAATTGTGCTGCCACGGGTTTCATACCCAAAACATTCGAAAAAATGTCATGGGATGAGCCAATCGATATACCAACATCATCAGCGACTTCTCTGATGGTTTATAACCATTTCTTCCACTTTTTTCATGTTTTTATCGGTTGTTAATGTGCTTGTGCGTTCGGGGCGTTCGTCATCTTCAACGTCTTCACGTCCATCTTGGAAACTCTTATACCACTTATAAACTCTTGTTTTACTTATAGCAGACTCACTATAGGCGCCTTTGTTAACATTTCACAGAATTTATTTCATTTTTTTTAAGCAAAATTGGATACAAATTCTTTGATCCATTTCTTTTAACGAACGAAAAATCGCCGAGCTCATAAAACACGTCTAACCTTAGCGGCTGCCACAGACAAAGTAAACAATGAAAACAGCTAAAGTTTTTATCATACTTCGGGGGCATGTATAGTATACATACATACATTGTATACCAACATAATAAAGAAAATTTTATGACAACCGGAACCTCCGAACCCGCGAAATTTAACAGTTCCCGTTATTTTCTGAACACACCTCGTATGTTTGTGATATGCACAGTTTTTATAAATTTTTGTTGTTTTATTTTTTAGAATTCCTGAAGCCGACAAAGGCGAAGCTTCCTGCAGTAAACTAAATACTGATAAAGATACAAAACAAAACAAATCCAAGATGTCGGATATGCAAGTAGCCACTGTTACTGGAAATGTCAGCAAAGAAATTGAGAAGGAGGTGTCTGAAGAAACTACACTTTCAGAGGTAAAATAAAATGTTTCCATGACACTAAGTGTCATGTCATTATATACATATTATACATTATATACACTCACAGACAAAATAATCGATCCACACAAATTTTCGATGAATTTCAATCGCAAATAACTTTTTTATTTGATGTCGGATTTAAACGAATATTAAAGAATATTGTAGATAAATTAATGGACAACCGCTCAAAGTTTAAAAAATTACTAAAAAATAGACGTACGTTTATAATATACAGGTTTAAACAAAAAGATGTTTTTTACCATAAGTTTAAGATACTCTGTAGAGTGGCAAAACCGTATATTGTTCTAAATTAAGTTTATATTTATCAAGTCACATCTATTCTTAACAGTTTTGTTTTTGGTTCACCTCGATATATTTATTTTTGTGGAAAATATGGATTTTTTAAAAAAACATTGCAATTTCCAATATTTTTTCTGCACGAAGAACTAAGGTCCATCCACTCCTATGTTTGCTGACATGGGGTGGAATTTTTGGAACATTAAAACATTGTTTAAATAATTTAATTTTATAAGGTTTTTTAACAAATAGCTTGAGATAAACCACTTGAAATTTTAGTAACGGTTTTATTATAAATGTATAATGTATATTTTAACATATTCAAATAAAAAATTAAAAAATCTTTTGATTGGTATTATAATAACTGTTTCCTAAAGTTAAAATTTAATACTATTTTGTATCAACAAACCTGTGTTATTTTACATGTGGCTTAATGTAGTATCCATGGTTACCACTTAATTTGTCATTGTTTAAAATTAATTAAAATATTTGATTGAAAAATATTGACTTTAGGTATAGGATATGGTAGGTATAGCCATTTTACTCAGAATTTTATGTAGAATTCAAATATGTAAAAATATATGAGGTGTCCTGTTTAAAATAACAAAGTTAAAGACATTTTCGGTAAAACAGGAAGTATTATTTTGTTCAAAATAATTTAGGAAAAAGTCTAAATCGAATAATTTACGCTATTAAAATTTTAAATCGATGTCTTTCGCGATTCCCTAGAAACTTCTAACGGACTTCGTACGTCATTTATGTGTTATACTATACTTAATAATTAATAAAAGATACAACAATATTTGTATAAAAATGACAAAATGTACTAAACTAAACATTTATGAATACTGCTACTGCTAATTCAAAACTGATCCTGGCCACAGAAACATCATTTGCATAAAAAGGTAATATATCAAATAATAGTCAAATATCAATACTTTAACGTGTTATACTCAAATTTATAAAACAAAGTTGCTGCTTCGATTATTTACCCTTTAAAAATTGTTAAATTTTAAATTAAATTATCACCAGCGCCCCCTGTATGTTAAAATCTCATGAATTAATTGTCATTAGTAAGATCTACATTTTGTCCAAATTTCAAATCGATACGTTTTGAAATAAAAAAGTTATTAAAAAAATAAAAACAAAGTTGTCGATGGACGAGTTTTTTTTTTAATGTATTGCATT
Source organism: Brassicogethes aeneus (assembly GCA_921294245.1). Taxonomy (NCBI): domain Eukaryota; kingdom Metazoa; phylum Arthropoda; class Insecta; order Coleoptera; family Nitidulidae; genus Brassicogethes; species Brassicogethes aeneus. The sequence goes on along the minus strand of OV121132.1, from coordinate 2,231,496 downwards.
TAGATAAAGAAATAAGGTAAAAAAGTTTCAATCGATTTCTTGAACCCTTGCAAATCGACCGTTCGATTCTTTCGCGAAACCGTAGTTAACTACTACTTTTTGATTTTTAAAAAAAATTGTTTCCTTATTGGGGAACTTTGTCCTTTAACGTGTCGTTTAGATAAACTAATGCCAGTCGCAGTTGTTCGATTTGGCAGAGGCAGTAACGAGCAATTAAAAGGTGCGTGAACGCGTCACCTGTGATATGTTGGCTAAATGTTGGGATACATCGCGTATTTATGGTTATTAGAGATGTTACACTTCAAGTTTACCAGATGCCAAATCGTTCTTGCTAGGGTAAACCACATAGTTATTGGACACTTAAAGAATATTACACTCACAGGCAAAATAATCGATCCACACAAATTTTCGATGAATTTCAATCGCAAATTACTTTTTTATTTGATTTTGGATTTAAACAAATATTAAAGAATATTGTAGATACATTAATGGAGAATCGCTCACATTTTAAAAATTACTAAAAAATACAAGAACGTTTATAATATACAGGTTTACACAAAAATATGTTTTTTACCATAAGTTTCAGACACTCTGTAGAGTGGCAAAACCGTATATTGTTCTAAATTAAGTTTTAATTATCAAGTCATATCTATTTTTAACAGTTTTGTTTTTGGTTCACCTTGATATATTTATTTTTGTGGAAAATATGGTTGCTACGGTCCATCCATAGCCTATGGATGATGACAGTGACAGTTTTGTTGAATCATCCCATACTTGGACATGTCATATACAGCTTTCAAAAGCTATCAAATTGTTTTTTGTAAATTAATGTGTTAATTTTGAGGTGTCTTCTTACTTTTAAAAATGTCTCCGACTGATGTTTGTACTTTACTTCTTGTGACGTTTAAAACACTTGCCACCTAATACTGTGACCGTCCATCCTGGATTAAATTAATGGCTCTGGCGGGGACAAGTCCATTTTTTAAAGTGAGAGAACACCTCAAAATTTAAATATTAATTTGCAAAAAACTATTTGATAGCTTTTGAAAGCCGTGTATGACATGTCCAAGTATGGGATGATTCAACAAAACTGTCACTGTCATTCTCCGTAGGCTATGGATGGACCATAGCAACCTTAGTTATTCATACAGAAAAATATTGGAAATTGCAATGTTTTTTTAAAAAATCCATATTTTCCACAAATATAAATATATCGAGGTGAACCAAATAGAAAACTGTAAGAATAGATGTGACTTGATAAATAAAACTTAATTTAGAACAATATACGGTTTTGCCACTCTACAAAGTGTCTTAAACTTATGGTAAAAAACATCTTTTTGTTTAAACCTGTATATTATAAACGTACGTGTATTTTTTAGTAATTTTTTAAAATGTGAGCGATTGTCCATTAATTTATCTACAATATTCTTTAATATTCGTTTAAATCCGACATCAAATAAAAAAATTATTTGCGATTGAAATTCATAGAAAATTTGTGTGGATCGATTATTTTGCCTGTGAGTGTATTCATAGAACTCTTGTTTTTACAGTATTAATGTTAATTGTCCAATAACTAACTCTTTGTTACTCAAAAATACACTTGGGTGAAAAATTTAAAAAAATCTTCTTTTAGATGTCGAAAGATCTCGGCCACACGAAAATAGCGGAGGCATCAGCGAAGTTCGAGCAAAACAAATCACTGTCGATCACCGAAGAGAACAAATCGCATCAATCGGAATCGAGCAGGACTGTCCTGCAATCCGTTTCGCAGGAAGTGTCCGCCAATCGACAGGTAACCAAGTCTAGTTTCGAAACTTCCAGCAGTTATTCCATGGAAGAAACCGAGGAGTTCGAATGCGATGTCGAAGATTAATTTCTTCCAAGTCCCCTCATAGTTTTGTTATTTCACTTTTATCTTTTCCTGTATGATAATTTACAATTGAATTTACAGAGTATTTTGATGATAACAATCTTACCTGTGTTTTGCCGCAATTTTACCAAGTAATTTCAGATGTTTTTTAGGATTTGTACAAGGATATGATGACAGATCTAATTTATGCAGATAAGGAATATATGATGTGATCAAATACATGTGAAATTATTATTTTAATAAACTATTCACAAGTATATCCTTGTTCGTTTTAAAATAAAATTAATAACATGTCAAATTTTTAGAAAAATGTCCCAATACCTCCAAACGGTTTTGGAATATTGATGATGATCTTTTTTCAGTAAAAATCTTTTTTGAATTTTGAAAATGCCGACTAATGAATTTGCATTTTCGAGTGCCGACTACAGCTACAGCTTTTTTTAATGAAAATCGGAAATGATTAAAATATCCTTTTGTAGTAACTTCAAACAATAAATAGACAATTTACAGTGATTTTCCAGAAACTCGCCTTTTTCTTATTTAATATTTTAGTCATTTCGATGCTAAATTTGAAAATTTCAGTGAAATTTTTTAGTCGGGAAAAAGTTAAAGAAAAAATGAAATCGTCATGTTTGATGATTTTGTAAAACTTCGTGAATTTTGAAAATGCCGACTAATGAATTTGCTTTTTCGAGTGCCGACTACAGCTACAGCTATTTTGGGAATACTCTTTTTTATAGTAAATCGGAAATGATTAAAAGATCCTTTTGTAGTAACTTCGATCAATAAATAGACAATTTACAGTGACTTTCCAGAAACTCGACTTTTTTTCTTATATTATTTTTTAGTCATTTTGATGCTAAATTTGAATATTTCAGTGAAATTTTTTAGTCGGGAAAGAGTTAAAGAAAAATTCGAATCGTTATCGTCATGATGATTTTATAAATTGAATTTTAAAAATGCCGACTAATGAATTTGCATTTTCGAGTGCCGACTACAGCTACAGCTATTTTGGAAATACTGTTTTTGATGGAAAATCCGAAATGATTAAAATATCCTTTTGTAGTAACTTCAAACAATAAATAGACAATTTACAGTGACTTTCCAGAAACTCGCCTTTTTCTCTTATTTAATTTTTTAGTCATTTCGATGCAATTTGAATATTTCAGTGAAATGTTTTAGTCGGGAAAGAGTTAAAGTAAAATTCGAACCGTTATCGTCATGTTTGATGATTTTGTAAAATTACGTTATTCGTTCGCGAATTTTGAAAATGCCGACTAATGAATTTGCATTTTTGAGTGCCGACTATTTTGGGAATACTGTTTTTGATGGAAAATCGGAAATGATTAGAAGATCCTTTTGTAGTAACTTCAAACAATAAATAGACAATTTACAGTGACTTTTCAGAAACTCGTCTTTTTTTCTTATTTAATTTTTTAGTCATTTCGATTCTAAATTTGAATATTTCAGTAAAATTTTTTAGTCGGGAAAGAGTTAAAGAAAAATTCGAATCGTTATCGTCATGTTTGATGATTTTGTAAAATTTCGTTATTCGTTCGCGAATTTTGAAAATGCCGACTAATGAATTTGCATTTTCGAGTACCGACTACAGCTACAGCTATTTTGGGAATACTGTTTTTGATGTAAAATCGGAAATGATTAAAATATCCTTTTGTAGTAACTTCGAACAATAAATAGACAATTTACAGAGACTCCAGAAACTCGTATTTTTTTCTTATTTAATTTTTTAGTCATTTCGATGCAATTTGAATATTTCAGTGAAATTTTTTAGTCGGGAAAGAGTTAAAGAAAAATTCGAATCGTTATCCTCATGTTTGATGATTGTATAAAATTTCGTTATTCGTTAGAGAATATTAAAAATGCCGACAAGAGGTACAGCTATTTTGGGAATACTCTTTTTGATGGAAAATCGGAAATGATTAAAATATCCTTTTGTAGTAACTTCGAACAATAAATAGACAATTTACAGAGACTCCAAAAACTCGTATTTTTTTCTTATTTAATTTTTTAGTCAGTTTGATGCTAAATTTGAATATTTCAGTGAAATTTTTTAGTCGGAAAGAGTTAAAGAAAAATTCGAATCGTTATCGTCATATTTAATGATTTTGTAAAACTTCGTATTCGTTCGTGAATTTTGAAAATGCCGACTAATGAATTTGCATTTTCGAGTGCCGACTACAGCTGCAGCTATTTTGGGAATACTGTTTTTGATGGAAAATCTGAAATGATTAAAAGATCCTTTTGTAGTAATTTCAAACAATAAATAGACAATTTACAGTACCTTTCCTCGTCTTTTTTTCTTATTTAATTTTTTAGTCATTTCGATGCAATTTGAATATTTCAGTGAAAGTTTTTAGTCGGGAAAGAGTTAAAGAAAAAATCGAATCGTTATTGTCATGTTTGATGATTTTGTAAAATTTCGTTATTCGTTCGTGAATTTTGAAAATGCCGACTAATGAATTTGCATTTTCGAGTGCCGACTACAGCTACAGCTATTTTGGGAATAATGTTTTTTATGGAAAATCGGAAATGATTAAAAGATCCTTTTGAAACAATTTACAGTGACTTTCCAGAAACTGCCGACTAATGCCGACTAATGAATTTGCATTTTTGAGTGATTCCAAAAAGTTTAATGTTATTTAATTTAACACAAAAAAAGATTTTTAATGAAAAAAGTTCAATGAATATTCCATGTATTAGTAATTACTGGACAATTCAAATTTTATTTTATTTTATTGTAAATTATCATACTTTAAATGTAGATACTTACTAAAAAAATCTTCCCACTTAATCTCGTCTTTATTTTTTATTCTGCACATGCATTTTTTTCTATCATTGCTGTTTTAGCGCATTTTAATATATGTTTTTGATTTTTGCGGCATTTACTAAGTAAGGAAGTTAGTCTAGTAAATAAGTACGTTGTAATGTGATACAAACCTGAAAAGACACTAAATTTTTTGTATGTTCTTTCCCGCCCAGTTTACAGAAAGTTATATAGAACTGACGCTTGTACCGGTTAATTATTTTTATTTTTTATTTGTACCACGAATTAGGGAGTGTTTTGTGCCTCTATCTTCTGTCCTTATTGTAACATGTTTTCTTTTTTCAATAAATATATTTACTGACTTGGTTTATTATTTTCAGAATTTCACTATAAGCTTCAAAATGTTATGAAATCGCGCTGCATAGCGCTCAGTTCTATATAGCTTCGGGTTTTAATTGTCACATTTTACTTTACGTAACGTTTTGAAGCTTAAGTAACTTCCCTTGTTTAGTTTCAAACGCTATTAATTAGTCCATAAAGGACGATTTATTAAACAAAATATGAAGAATTTTTCAAAATGCTACATACCACCTTGAAGGTATGACCTACTACCCAGGAATCTCAGAAAATTGTAAAAAAATCTATCTTTATTATTTCAAATATAAATTTTATTTTTAAATTTAAAAATAAAAAAAAAGGTTATGTAATTAATGTAATGAACTGATCGTCATAAAAAACGACGCACCTAGTTTTTTGGAAAATATTTAAAAGCTCGTTATTGGAAAATTACTGAATCGATTCTGAAAATCTTTCGAAATTTTGAATGGCTAATTCTTTGACTCTTATGTCTAATTTTGGGAAGACGATATTTTGCACATAGCATTACTACAGCGTGTTAAACGAAGAGATGTATTTTTTCTGAAATTTCAAGTTATTCCCATTCATGGGGCAGTTGAGTTTAATAGTCGTAATACCCCTGCCTATTATAAGTTAAGTAATCCCTCGGAACGTTTTCGAGATTTTGTGAATATCGTGGCTTACTAAGATTATGTGGCAATTTTTCGAAAATTGTCGATATTTCCCAGTTTAATACAAAAAATGAGCAAAAGTGATTTTTTCGACTTACTCTAATTTTGAGAATACGATATTGTGCACATAGCATTATACTACAGGGTGTTAAAAAAAGAGATGTTTTTTTCCAAAATTTCAAATCCCCATTCACAGGGCAGTTGAGCTTGATAGTCGTAATACCCCTTCCTAATAACAGTTAGGTAATTCCTCGGGACGTTTTCGAGATTTTGTGGATATCTTGGCTAACTACGATTATATGACAATTTTTGGAAAATTCACAGGTAATCCTTTCTTATATTAGGGAGGGGTATTACGACTATCAAACTCAACTGCCTCATGAATGGGAATAACTTGAAATTTCGGAAAAAATACATCTCTTCGTTTAACACCCTGTAGTATAATGCTATGTGTAAAATATTCCCAAAATTAGACATAAGAGTCAAAGAATCAGCTATTCAAAATATCAGAAGTTTATCAAAATCGATTATGTAATTTTCCAATAACGAGCTTTCAAATATTTTCCAAAAAACTAGGTGCGTCGATTTTTATGACGAGCAGTTTATATTAAAATTTTGACACAAGGTGTAACGGAAAAATATTTTAATAAATATTTTCCCGATGATTAAGAAAAAATATGCATAGAAAAAATCTACCTATTTTTAGTAAAATCATCCGAATCTGCAATAAAAAATAGGGTGTTCCATTGGAAATTTTAAAGTTACCCCCTGTTCCCCCTATAAGGAGGAGAGTATGAGGACCAATTTTAGTACTCATTGATTCCCCCCCTCGAATCATTTAACTTTTATTTTAAACATTTTTTAGTAAAATGCATACTAACTGAGATATTCATTCATTCATTCATTAAAAATGTGAGGTGAAACTTGGTATAAAATATATTTTCCATTATTTGGTAAAATTGTAAAAGAAAAAGGGTCCATTCTTAATACAAGGTTGGAGCTGGAGATCTTGAATATTTTTTGGATAAATTGAATCATAAAAAACTAAAAATATGAATTGAACATTTAAACGAAAATTGAAGTCTTTTTTCCTTGCTTATCAGGAACCCCTAACGACTGAAGCGCCATCTCAAACCGCAATTGAAACTAAATCATCAAACCTAAGCAAAATTTACAAACCGTTGGAACCAATGAAACCGCTGGAACCTGTGAAACCATTCGAAAAACTTGAACCTGTTAAGGCGTTCGAACCTTTAAAACCCTTCGAGCCATTGCAACCTTTTGAGCCTCCAAAAAGTTTTGACCTGGCTAGAAAGTTGGAAAACACGAAAATCAGTGATGATGAGAAGATATCAAATGGTAATGCAATAATGGTAGAAAATGAAAATGATACAAATGATAGCGAATTATCTCAAATAATGACCAACAAGACTGTAGAGAAACATATCAGTAGAAGTGTTACACCCACCATAATTCTTACAGAAACATCGAATCCAGTTAGTGAGTCAGTTTTATATGAACCTCCAGAAATTCAAGGTAAAGCATGTCCAAGTGAAGTACCATCATCGTTACAAAATACACACATATCTTCTGGACACTTACATAACGTATCATCGATGCCATCATCATTTCAAACTACATATGCACCTTCTATGCCATCACCACTACAACATACTTACACACCAATGAATCATGAAGTATCGTCTTTTGGAAATGCAAAGAATACTTCTTACACGACACCCTTAAATAATAACTGGTACAACACGCAACCAACAGGTTATAAACCTGTTGCTTCTGTAAACACGTATCAACCTGTTGCTTCTCCATACTCAAATTCCCAGTATAATTCGTTAGATCGATACCCAAGCTACGCCACTGGAAGTAGAGAAAATAAGGCTGAAATCAAGGAGGAAAACATCAAGAACACCTTGAAGGAAATAATATCAGACTTGGATACATACGCTGAGAGGGATAAGGAGTTGAAAGAGAGTTTTCACAATGAAAATGGTAACTCAACATATTCATCCACATTGCAGGTTTGTTTCAATATTTTATTTGATGTATTAACTCAGTGAGTGTTTTCCCTGCATGATGGTACCTTTTTTCAGGCAAATCCACCTAGTAGTGGAGGTTGGGTACCTAGATTACCTTCTATGTTTAACTCTGAACCCAGACCTAGACCAATGTCGTGTCCTGAAAGTACATTCAACAATTTAGACTTCTCACAGGTACATTATATACAACATAATAAATTTTATGAGGTTCTACATTTTTATATTTATAATAGTAATTCGTATTTCGTCATTATAATAAAAAACATTATATAAAAAACATTTTTCATACCTACATAAAATGTTTGGTTTAAACACATTTTTCAAAAAACTGTTTTTTAATCAATTTATAAAAATCGAAATCTATATTAAATGACTAAAAATAATAATTGTCGATTTTAAGGTAAAATAGGGAAATTTTTTTCCGATTTTTATTTGTTTTCAAGCATCATTACAAAAATTAAAAATCCCAATACATTTTAAGATTTTAAATTCCATTACTACTTAAAAACTAATTTTACAACAAAATGTATTTTTTTAGAAATTATAGATAAAAAATTAAATAAAATTATGAATGAAGTATAAAAAATCAAAATAAAATAATAACATTAGGTAAATAAAAAAAATAAAAATCGAAAAAAATATTAATAACAATTAAAATTAAGTATACTACAAACTATACAAGGTGCACCTGAAATTCCTGTTAAAAAAACAATGAATAGTAAATTGTATGCAAAAACATGTTATTTAATAAAATCTAGAACTGTTAATTTTGACGAAGTAGAGGTAAACATAAAACTAACTTTTTTTTAATTGACGTATGTTTTCTTTTTGTTATTTTTTTTAACTTGCGACTTACTAAATAAGTTAATACAAGGTTAATTGGCGCACCCTGTATAGGACATTATATTTCTTTTAATAATAATTTAATCGTATATTTTTAGGTGACATCAGAAATCACCTCTAAATTTGGGACTATGGAAGAACAGGTGAGTTTTTATTTATTCATATAACCATTAATTTTTAAAAAAATTCAAAATATATTTTAATAGCTTTAATTAAAAACTTATTTTTTTCTAAACTGTCAATAAAAAATGATGTAATGGAAAATCCAAGATTAATTTTTTCGAATCTTTCTTCCTACCTATACCTATATTTTGATTGATTTTGGTTGCGATTTGATGTCAAGTTCTTGAAATTAAATGGGGCATCCGCACAAAAATAGATTCAACAACTGCTTTTCGGTCTCGAATGCACAAGCCAGTTTTACGACATTTCCAAACACATAAAACATATCTAATATATTGTTTTTGTGTTTTATTTTAACCAGCCGAATAACAAATAATAAATGACACAATTAAGCGGCAACATGTTGACTTAAAATATAAGATTTTGTCGTTGAAAAAATAATAATATTTGCATACATTGTTATTAATCAAAATGCTACATAAAGTATTTTTAATACATTTTTAAAAGGTTTTTGAAGTATTTTATTAGTAAACAAATCCAAAATAAAGCTAGACTTATTACCGATTAGAAGTTATTTTTAAAATACAACGTATTCATTGAACGCAAAACAAGGCAGTGATTTTGTTTACATGGAAAATTGAATTTAAAAATAAACCGAGTTTTAGCAGAACTGTAACGAAAATATTTTGAAATTATAAAAAGGGTTAAGTGTAGCAAGTTTGATTATATATATTAATGCCTAGACAAGCTATAATCTTATTGGAATGTATATATACAGGGATTCGACTAAAAATAAGTAGATTTTGTCTAAAACATTTTTTCATATTTGTAATAGATGGCGCTGTAATCAATTTTTCTATAAAAATATCACTTTTTTTGGTAATAATTTTTATATTAAATTAAATCTGATTTTTTAAGTACCCACGATTTTTAACTAATATTTAAGTTTCCTTTGGTTTAAGTTTTATACATTATTTTATTCGGTGATATCAATTGCGCACCATAGTTATAAATATTAATTAGTATTGAGGTATAAAGAAACTATTTATAGTTTAGCATTATTTTAATCAATTTAGTTTGAAGATTAATTTGCAAACAAAAAGACCTCCTTTCGTTAAGCAGTTATTCAAAATGGATTTTTTAACAGTTGAAGAAAAAATAGAAGTGATTTTGATTTATGGAGAAGCAGGCAGCTTTTTTTGGATAAAATTTGATCACGTACAGTCAAGCAGTTTACTACAAACGGGAGTGTTCATTCCATTACAGCGCCATCTATTACAAATATGAAAAAATGTATTTATACAAAATTTACCTACTTTTAGTCGAATAATCCGAATCTGCAATAAAAAATAGGGTGTTCCATTGGTAATTTTAATTTTTAGTACTGATTGATTTTCCCCCTCGAATTATTTAATTTTTATTTTATACCCTGTATATATGTAATAAATAAATAAAATTTCCCGGAGCATTCGCCATTTTTGAAAGTTTTTGTATATTATTAAACGCTTTGCTTATATTATGCATTTTTAAAAATATCGTAAAAATCAGCAGAAACCTAAAAATCAAACAACAAAAACTAAAACTTTTGGTTATTTTTTTTACGTATATTTTTTATGTATATTATTAAACGTTTTGCTTCTTTTATTTACTTTTTAAAAAAATCGTAAAAATCAGCAAAAACCTAAAAATCAAACGACAAAAACTAAAACTTTTGGTTATTTTTTTACGTTTTATACGTGTATGGTTATTTTTTTGTTAATGGCTATGGTTAATTTTTCTACATTTAATGCATGTCCAAGGCTGAAAATCAAAATAATTTTGAATACTAAATTTAAAACATATTTTTTAAATATCTAAAAGTTCCATAAATAAAAATTTCTAAAACTAGAGAACCCTAAAACATTAAAAAACCTAAAATTAATAAATATCTTAAATACATGCATATTTTAAATTCCCTACTTTTAACTTATATTTTTTTGATTGAATTTTTTTCCAAATTTCGTATCTAATTTATGTTTTAATAATAAAATAAAAAAAGAAAAAATAAAAAAGACAAACGTAGAAAATAGAACAAATCGAAAATAAATATACAACTTTTATAGTCAGCATTAATTTGGATAGTCAGCATTAATTTCATTATTTATTGTTCATTCGCGAAATTTTACTTTTTAAATGACGCCACATATAAAAATCTGAGGGAGTCAAATCTAGAGATCTTGCCGGCCAATCCAAAACTCTTTTTTGTCCAAACCATTGTCCAGGAAACACGAAGGACAAAATGTATGATTGTAGGGGTTGTCACTACTGCAAATGAAACTATTATAATACAACTGTTTAGTTTCGTTGAGTTACCCTGTATACATTTAACTTGAAACTTTTAAATATCTCAGTAGGCATTTTACAAAAAAATGTTTAAAATAAAAATTTAATGATTTTTATTGCAGATTTGGATCATTGGACTAAAAATAGGTAGATTTTGTCAAAAACATTTTTTCATATTTGTAATGAAAAAAATCAATTTTGTTCAATTTTAGTACTAATTGATTTCCCCCTCGAATCATTTAATTTTTATTTTAAACATTTTTTCGTAAAATACATACTAACTGATATATTTCAAAGTTTCAAGTTAAGTCACCCTGTATATGTAATACAATATATTATTGAATACGTCTCTGCTTTCAGCAATAACTTAAAACACTAAAAATGTCGATAACAGACATTTCACAGATATAAACGATTTTGAATGAAAACCACAGGTAACTTTATCAACGTGTTATACTTTGATAAGCGCTTCCTATATATTTGGATTTGGTCCAGCTTTACACCAAATCTGTTCTCTACTAGCGAGCAACTTATTTCTAGACCGGTGTACTTTGTTATAGATTTTCTCGCTTACCGTTACCGTATTATCAAACGAAATTCGGCCATAATTTGTTGACTGTTTCAATCCTGATTGAGCTACCTTTAGTTAAAAAGTGTTTTATTGTGAGGTGCAGTGAAAAATTCGGTGGAAATTGGTGACTTTGTATGACGGTGATTTCGAATCGGTGACGTTTGCTGGCTGTTTGCTGATGTAAACATATCGGGTTTGGTATAAATGGGGGCTTGCTTTGGCAAAATAATTATTCTAGAGAGTATTATTTAGTTTTAACTGTTTTAAGGTGATCATTTAGGTTAATTTAAATATAACTCTATTTAATACAGTTTCTATATTCTAATTAAAGGCGTTGTTAATGATTCACCAAGAGTGTATATGGGTTATTTTCAAATTTCTTGTACATTTGCTGTCCTTCAACTTTAATGTTTTATAAATAATTAAGTTTAACGCAATTTGAAATTTTCCTAAACGAAATCAATTGATTTAAGTGTTTTAACAACTATACGAGGTGTGTTCAGAAAATAACGGGAATTGTTAAATTTCGACAGTTCGGAGGGTCCGGTTGTCATAAAATTTTCTTTATTATGTTGTATACATGCCCCCGAAGTATGATAAAAACTTTAGCTGTTTTCATTGTTTACTTTGTCTGTGGCAGCCGCTAAGGTTAGACGTGTTTTATGAGCTCAGCGATTTTTCGTTAGTTAAAAGAAATGGATCAAAGAATTTGTATCCAATTTTGCTTAAAAAATTAAATACAATCTGTGAAATGTTAACAAAGGCCTATAGTGAGTCTGCTATAAGTAAAACAAGAGCTTACAAGTGGTATTAGATGGCCGTGAAGACGTTAAAGATGACGAACGCCCCGAACGCACAAGCACATTAACAACCGGTAAAAACATGGAAAAAGTGGAAGAAATGGTTATAAACCATCAGAGAAGTCTCTGATGATTGGCTCATCCCATGAAATGTTTTCGAATGTTTTGGGTATGAAACGCGTGGCAGCAAAATTTGTTCCAAAATTGTTAAATTTTGAACAAAATTTTTGGCCAAAAACAATACTGTAATGATGCCCCAGCCTCCATATTCGCCAGACATGCCTCTGTCTGACTTTTTCCTATTCCCAAAAATAAAGAGAACCTTAAAGGGCCGTCGTTTTGCAAGCATAGATGACATTAAAAGCGCATCGCTGAAAGAACTAAAGGCTATCCCAAAGATTTTTAGTTTTAGAAGTGTTTCGAGTATTGGAAGAAGAGCTGGCATAATATCCAATGGGGACTATTTTGAAGGCGACAACATTAATGTAGACGAATAAATAAATATTTGTTTCAAAAAACGAAAATTCCCGATATTTTCTGAACACACCTCATATGTAAGAAAGTTGAGAAATGGAACATAGTTTTACTTAGTTTTGTACTCAAATTTTTTTTTATAAATAATAAATGTTTGTTCTTTTTTTAAACAAATCCTAGTGTAAATAAAACTTCATAAGGATTATTGACTAGCAAAAAAATATATTTTCAAAATGATTAGGCATTTTTATATAAGTTTTTTTAATATGTCAAGTATGCTTTTTTAAAAAAATTCAACTGCCCAATTTTAGATGTTAAATAACACACCTAAATAAACAAAATTTGGAAAAAACAGGTTTGTAGATTAAGTTTTTGTTTTTACTTTTTCTTCTTTAAATGTACAAGAAATTTGAAAATGACCCATATCGAATAGGCGCGTAAATGTTACAAGGTTTCTTAAATATCGAAATTATAGAAAAATATTTTTAAAATTATTATTAAAAACAAAAAATTTTGTGTAGGTGTAAAAATACAACCCCAACTTTTCGAAAGTCGGAATTTTCCGAGGTAAAAATTATGTTTAAATTTGCCCCCCTCTCTATTACTTTACCAAAATTTCACATTTTTTGTAAATTAAGCAAGATAGAGAAAACATGCAATTGACAAAAAGTTGTATTTTTAATTGCAGTGGCTTAACTATACTTTTTTTAATTAACTTTTATTAACACCCTGTATTTCGAAACCAAAGCTTTAAGCATACAAATTCATATACCTACAATTTTCTTCTATTGACTATACAATTTTCCTGATTAAAATATTTTAACTTTAAACGATAAAAAAAACTTATATCTACATGATAATAATTTTAGAAGCATTGTGTTTTAAAAAATGTAAATACCTCATTATTTACCTTGAACCAAAATAGTTGGCAGCAAAATGAAAGAAACCATATGATTTTTATTATATTTAACGTTGATCTAAAAAAACTAAAATAAAACATTGATTTAATATATTTTTTCTACTCCCACCTTTAAAACGCACTTTATCGTACATGTTTCCATGACACTAAGTGACCTTTTAAATACACATTGTTGGTTAAGTTGGCAGATTTTTTAGTCACGGGTTAGTTTTAACTTAGATGACAGTTGTCAAATCATACAATCGTTAAAATAAAGTGCCTTTCTTGTAAAATAATACTAAATGTGAAAATTATTTTATTATCTCAATACAAAAATACAAAAGTATTAAATAGTTTCTCAACGCCAATATTTCAAAAGTTTATATGAACATTGTACTGACCTTTTAGTTTCGCCGGCAGTAAACTATAACTTGAATTCGGGCACGGACTCCACTGTAAAGTCCTCATAAAACATTTTCTTTACTTTTACTGTGAAAAACTGTCAATTTTCAATTTCGATTTCGATTTATAACCTTTATAATCTGTGTTTATAAAATAATAAAAATGTGACATTTGACGGTGACACACAGATTCCCCTATTGTTTCATAGATGGCGCTCTATACAAATTTTTGATTTAAATCATTTTAAGATAATAATAAGTATTTGTCGTAGAAAAAGTATAGTATGCACCTCGTTTATAAACATTAATTTAAGCACTCGCTCGCAAGCTCGCTCGTGCCTAAATTAAATTCGTGGATAAAATGGCGTTTATCAAACTTGATACGTAATATACTATTTATGAGATCACAAACCAAAGTACAATTTATTTAAATATAAATTTAACCATGATTTAAAAACTACTTGTCAAAAAAAAATATTTTTTTATACTTAAATAACCTCCCTAAATATTATACAAAATTGTATATTGAATTTAAAATTGTGTTTTAGTAAAAACACCATTTAATTTTTTTTTTAGTTTAATAATACTATTTATTATTTTTATATTTTTAAATCCAAAAAAATGTGACTTTTCCACATACACATACTTAATTCCACTTAAGCGTTAAAAAAATAATGAATTACTTAGTAATAGTGGGACAGCCAACAGATTAATTGCAAGCAAAGTAACGTAGCTTATGTCAAAATCATCATAGTCGCCTGTCGTATACTACCTATACATCTGTCAAAAGGAATTAACCTCACTTTTCCCAATTAAATTATTTCTCCTTTTTTTATTTTTATCAATGAATAATGATTATTTAGTAAAATTACGTTCCAAACAATTTTAAATAGTAAATAGTAAAACACGACAAAATTCTGTTTTTATTTAATTTGTTGTCATGCGTGGCTACGGTTTACTTTTCATAAGCAACTATGTTGAAGATTGTAAAAAAACAATTTTCTTAAGTTTTCCACTTTTTCCATTAAGGGTAAAAAAATAGCATGTTTAACTCGTACTTTTTTTACTCACTGGAAAACTCTCACTTTTCTTTACTTGTAGAACAATCTACTATTTTTTTATTAGGAAAAAAGTATTTTCTTTTGGTACATTTGTTTACTAGACAAAACTATATAACATTTAATTGGATCACTATGTGGTGCCAAATAATGCAATTAGATAAATTATGAGCATTATTTAAAACTTTTGCCAATTTAAAAAACACATATTCGTAGGAGGTACACAGCATATTGCCAATATATTTTTTTCTTAAAAATTCAAAAAAATTTAATCTAAATATAACGTTAAATTTTGCCACTCAGTGGATGTTTATTTTTTCTGCACATGCACAATTTTCCAGAACCACGTTTTATTATAATTCTACTGCAACTGCCAAAAGAAACATTTGCAACTTTCTGACAGTAGGTACTGTAAACACCGATCATTTTGATTTTTGTGCTGCCTTCTGTTAGCGTTGGAGTTAGAAAATGAGTCTATTTATATTTTCGTAAATCCATTAATATATGTAGCTTTGCGCCTACGTCGGCTATTTTTGACTATTAACAATTTGTGCTTTATGTCGTAGTCAATTTGGGCACTATTAATTATTAAATTTTCAGTGTCGTATTGGGACAAAAACCTACGATTTGTCAGAGTAATGAGATTAATTTTATTTACAGAATAAACTTTTTTTACTGTTAATAAAATTCTCATTTACTATAATGAAGCAGCAATGTTGAGCTTTTATAATAAAAATGTTCATCCAACAAAGTAATAGTTGTTATCATATTGTCATGGCAATAGGAAATACTTTATGTTTATATTAAATCTTTGTCGAACTTAAAATGTTTTTTTTTTTAATATATAGTTGTGTGTGAATTGCGCTTACATAAAGTAATGCGCAGTTGTTATAGTAAAATTTGTTCATTTTACTATGGCATATTTGTCTTTTTTAAATTACTATCGTTGTA
The DNA here is from genome assembly GCA_921294245.1 of Brassicogethes aeneus. Lineage (NCBI taxonomy): Eukaryota > Metazoa > Arthropoda > Insecta > Coleoptera > Nitidulidae > Brassicogethes > Brassicogethes aeneus. The sequence continues at coordinate 2,215,318 of OV121132.1, read as the reverse complement.
ATTCAAATTAATTTTATTTCAGTTAAACAATCTTTGTTAATAGCTTACGTTAAGAACAATTACAAAAATATTTTATTGCTATAAAAAGACTTTTTTAATATTTACCATTATTTCGCAATGGTAACAAAATTTTTGTTATTTCTCTTACAAAGAGGGGGAAAGGGCCATCGCTCTCCTTGGTGAACATAACTTTATAATCCACAGTATGTGTTATAATCTTATTTATTTCACTTGTGCGAGTGAAGTGTGGTAAAATTTAGCATTATAAAAATATCAAAAAGATCACTAAGAAAATTAAAATTTCGACGTTTTCTAAAAAAATATTTAAGGTCTATTCTATAAACGAAGCAGACTTGTTGTTTAAAAAGTGAGTTCATATTTTTTTATTTTGCACATCATATAATATGAGTTAATTTTTTTGTTATAATAATTAATTTGTTTTAATGCCTTGCAATTATTAAAAAAACTACCCAACACCCAACAGTAGGTTGAAAATGTGATTATTACAATAAAAATAGTTTATGGAATTTACAATTAATTTGTCCTTAAATTTACATAAATTATATTAATATTATAAAAAAAGTTTTATAACTTTATAACTTTATTAATACTACAAAACGTTTTTGTAAACGGTATAGAACTGTTTTTTGGACAAATAATAATAACTATATTTATCAATGCCTTTCTGCATCTGGAAGAGTGTTATTTTTGAGTACACCTTAATCTACATATATAAAAATTCCTATTTGAATAAAAAAATAAAAATTAAAAGTTATAGCTTTTTAAAGACACATTGGTAAAATTAAGAAAAAAATTCATATAGGCATTTAACTACGATTGCCTCAGAATTCCACGTTGATATCTATATGAGTTTGTTCAGTAAACTTTACTTTATAAGTACACAAATTAGCTGCATATTTTATAAATTATTTAATAATCTCTTGTTTTGCATCTTTAAAGGTAAAAACTATTAGGTTAAACATTATTCCCTCATTTATAAGGTAATAATATTTTACATATATAGCGAAAGCAAATTTAACTTAGACTATTGCATTTTGTGATTTTTTAAAATGAGTACTTTCTGCGTTTCTTTTTAGTTTTTAATATAACTATTTTTAAATAGTGACAAAGATGTAAGTCTTTTTTCTGAAAATTTAAAGAGAAGATTTCCAAATTTGGATGAAAATCAATTTACACTTGAAAGTTCAGAAATTATTAATGGAATAAATGTTAAAATTCAAATTATGTTTATTTAAGATAGTTAAAAAATATGTATTTATTTAGTTAAAAAATATTTATTTATTTACAATAAAAAACCGCGAACATCTAAAAAAGGCATTTAAAAAATAAAGACCTTTATTTTTTTTATTAAAACATAGTTAATTATACCTAATTCAACACCTATTCAACACTTTAAAAAATAAATATTTCTTTGCAGTAAAAAAGTTTTTTGATTATTTCCTCAAATGATGCTCTAGGACCATCTAAAACGCATTTAAAAAATAAAAACCGTTATGTTTTTCGATTAAAATATAGTTAATTATACGTAGTAGGTCCTATTTAACATAGTAAAAAATAAAAAAAATAATATTTATTTTTATTAAAAAAGTTGCTTTATGATAATCTAAAAACGCATTTAAAAAATAAAAAACTTTAAAATTGTTGATTAAAATATAGTTAAAAATACGTAATAACTCCTATTTAATACATTAAAAAAAGAAAAAACAAATATTTATTTGTAATAAAAAAGTTATTGAATTTTGTCCGCAAAACGCTGCTTTTTGACCATAGTGCGTCGCAGAGTAAAATTGTAAACGACTTATTTTAATTAAAAACCTCAACTACGCCTAAATCAAATTATCAACACCATTAATCAGATGCTATAAACGCATTTAAAATAAACATAATCCCAATAATACCAAGAAAATACTACACATGCTTTACATTAAATTTTATTCAAACCTACTAGGATTTCGCAAGGTTAAAACAACAAATGTAATCGATAACATTACAGGAATACATTTTAAACAAATTTATTGATTCCGAGTGGGCCGGTAATGAATTGTTTATAATTAATTACAATTATTATTATTTTAATCTAATAAATTGTAGTACTCATTTGCCATCCAAAGATAAACAGTGGTTCAGTTTTGATTGTTATTCAGTTTCGCTAAAAATCAATTAGTGTTAAATATTGTTTGGTTTGTTCTTCTAAACTATGCAATTAATATTAAATACACATATTTATTACATAAAGGGTTATTAAATACAAGAATAAAACAACCTTAAGGTTGGTAAAAATTTTAATAATTTTCAAAAATTTACTAAAATTTTAAATTTGACATACTCAGAACATTTTTTAATAAATATAACAAAAAAAGTAGTTTGTCTTAATAAAGTAAAGATCCCTATTCGTCCAACAATTGCTTTTGTTACGGCAAAAAGAATATTTTTATAAAAAAATTTTATCTACAAACGCTGCATTCATTAATAGCATTTAAATGAATTATAAAGTAAATTTACGTTATGTTTATAAAAATAACACTCTTCCAGATGCAGAAACGCATTGATAAATATAGTTATTATTATTTGTCCAAAAAAACAGTTCTATACCGTTTACAAAAACGTATTGTAGTATTAATGAAACCCTAAATTTTGTAAATTTTACAAATCCCTTTTCTTTTAAAATAAAACTTTTTTTATATTATTAATTAAGTTTATGTAAATTTAACAAAAAATTAATTGTTAATTCAATAAACTATTTTCATTGTAACAATGGTCACAGTTTCAACCTACTGTTGGGTATTGGGTAGTTTTTTTTTTTAAATAATTGCAAGGCATTAAAACAAATTATTTATTATAACAAAAAAATTAACTCATATTATATGATGTACAAAATAAAAAAATATGAACTCACTTTTTAAACAACAAGTCTGCTTCCTTTATAGAATAGACCTAAAATATTTCTTTTAGAAAACGTCGAAATTTTAATTTTCTTAGTGATCTTTTTGATATTTTTATCATGCTAGATTTTACCACACTTCACTCGCACAAGTGAAATCGATAAGATTATAACACAGACTGTGGATTATAAAGTTATGTTCACCAAGGAAAGCGCTGGCCCTTTCCCCCTCCTTTTAAGGGAAATAACAAAAAGTTTGTTACCATTGCAAAACAATGGTAAATATTAAAAAGTATTTTTATAGCAAAAAAATATTTTTGTTATTGATCTTAACGTAAGCTATTAGCAAAGATTTTCTTACTGAAATAAAATTAATTTGAATTACAACGATAGTAATTTAAAAAAGACAAATATGCCATAGTAAAATGCACAAATTTTACTATAACAACATTACTTTATGTAAGCGCAATTCACACTCAACTATAGATTTAACAAAAACATTTTAGTTCGACAAAGATTTAATATAAAAATACAGTATTTCTTATGGCCATGACAATATGATAACAAATATTACTTTGTTGGATGAACATTTTTTTTTATAAAAGCTCAACATTGCTGCTTCATTATAGTAAATGAGAATTTTATTAACAGTTTAAATTAACCCGTGAGGGTTTATTAGAAATTGTATGATTTCGGATAGTATACTCACTGCATTACTATTTTGCGCCTTAATGGTTATCATAAAACAAATAAGTCGTCTGATTAAGAAAGTCTTTACTAAACAGTAAAATACCAAGAACCGGTATTATATTATGATTGTATATAATATTATGTTGCCATGAATTCGTAGGTATATTTTGTCGTTTAAAATGCAGTTGTCGGCGTTTTTATAGATGACTTATTGATTTTAAGGTTATGTTTGTACGACAATTACTTTTTGTTATATTTCTTAAAAATCTTCAAACTTAAATATAAATGCTTCTTTAGCGTATATTCTTTTGCCAAAGTGTTCTTAAAGCGCCATCATGCGATTGATAAGCAAAATAGTGGACTCTAAAGAGCAAAGTTCTTCGTACTCCGTGAGAGAAGAAAGTTACAGTTCAAGTAAAAGTGTCAGCAGCAAATTTTTGCCATCTTCCGTACCATCGACTCCAACGGGGTCATGGCCGCCTTCCCGCGGAGGCGGTCTGCAAAAATCCCAAAGCATCACCGAGGTCATCGAGTCAAACAGGTGCTTCAAGCCCTCAGACAGGAAAGATCCTAGCAAAAAGCAGTTCTTGACCAGTTTGACCCAGAAGGTGTTCAAAATAGGATTGGTAAGTGTTGGGAAATTTTGGGAGTAATAATTTTTATGGTGTTGGTAAATATTATGGTTTCCCAAATGGCAGACGTTTGTTGTGGTTTTTGGCTTGACCTTGGGGCGATCAAAGAGCGCGAGGGGTACGCCACCCACTGGGATTTTATTGGCAAGAATCCAAAGAGTCTTTAAAATCTATTAAATATAAATATACATACAATAAAACATTATTACACATAAAAAAGTGATTTGGAACAAAAACCACTTTATCTGAACTTATTAAAAATTTATTAAAACAAATTTTCTAGAGTTACTTATTTCTTCTTCTTGAACTTTTTCCCACCCTTCTAAAACTACTTCTACTAGTTGCTCTGCCTTTCCAGGTTGTTTTAACGGGCTCTCATTCTTATTTTAACCTTATCCCTTAAGTTCTCAATTGGATTAAGATCCGGTGAACAAGAAGGCCACTCTAAAATAGTCACACTTTCTAAACTGCGCACCACTCAGTGTGTCGAGACCAAAAATTTCGTCCTTTTTCAAAACGACATAACTTTTTTGTTTCTTCAACGATTTTATTTTGGGTTGTGATGTCTGCTAGCCCCATTCTCTGGCAATTCATGCTATAGATATGAAGCTCACGGTTCTTCAAGTAAATTTACTACAGGGTGATATGTAAAACAGTGAAAAATTTCAATAACTTCATCCAAGCCCCGTTTGTAAAATACATATTTTTTTCTCGTTTCTACTTTGAAATAATGAAGTACATATTATGTCTTACCTTAAAACGTTTTTCAAATTTTTCGAATTGGAATCTTAGCAACAAAAATGTGATTTTTGACATTTGATGCTTTTTTGTAGGAAATACACTCAGCCTTCTTAAGAACAAAAAGATAAGATGGTGAAAGATTGTTCCTTCAATAATTCTGAACAAGCGACAAGCAACAAACTTCCATTATTTTCAGAGGAACCTAAGCAAAGACCACTTTTTCAAAATGAAGTTTTGGTGAAAATTTTAGAAAACTAAACCTGAACCGATATTTACGTTGTCAAATTTAGGTTTCAGATAAAACCAAAATCACCAGAAATTCGAAAACAATTCCTGGCTGTTAAATTTCTCAATAAAATCTGATTGCTGGATTGTACTGTTTTTTACTGTATTTTGCATCTTTAGTACGTTATTATCATGTCACTGAATGATCAAATCAAGAATCAAATGATGAAAATTAAATGTCAATAATTGGGTGTTGGTGGACGACAATGCCCGTCCGCATCGCGCTAATATCGTAAATGAGTATTTAAGGGACCATGATATTGAGAGAATGAATTGGCCACCTTTGTCTCCGGATATGAATCCTATTGAGCATGTGTGGAGCAGGATGAACCTGAAGATGAAAGAGAGAAAAGGACGCATGGAAAATTTGAATGAATTGGTAAATTCGATTCAGGAAGAATGGGAAGCCATACCCCAGGAATTTCTAAGGAACTTGGTCTAGGGAATGCCCAGGAGGGTTAACGAATTATTACGGGTTAGGGGAGGGCCAACGAAATATTGAAAGTTATTATTGTTATTGTTTGTTACATTTTTCTGTTGAACGTTGTAGTTTTTATTATGATTATATCTTCGCATAAAATTTTCAAAAATGAACAAACAAATTTTGTATTTAACTTTATTACCAATTAGGTAGGTACTTATCAGTAATAAGTTATCACTAGTGCACAATATAAATGTAATTTATGTAACATTATCCTAACCACTCAAACAAATTGCAGTAATTTTTCCCAAAAAATGAATCCCCAAATGGTATTGTGTAATTTCTGACCTGTCCTATGTCCTGTAGATGTGATAAATTGTGGATTAATAAATTATTATTATTATTATTAAAGGTATGATATTGAGACATTTAACAGCCGGGAATTGTTTTCGAATTTTGATTCTTGGTGATTTTGGTTTTATCTAAAATTTAAATTTGACAACTGAATCACATTTAGAGGTCAAAATTATAAAGCAAACATGTCACGAACGTAAATATCGGTTCAGGTTTAGTTTTCGCAAATTTTCTCCAAAATGTCATATTGAAAAAGTGGTCTTTGCTTAGGTTCCTCTAAAATTAATGGAAGTTTGTTGCTTGTCACTTGTTCAGAATTATTCAAGGAACAATCTTTCACCATCTTATCATTTTTCATCATGAATTTCCAGAGAATGAAGCTAGCAAACAACACAAAACAAAATAAAATCGTTCAAGAAACCAAAAAGTTATGTCGTTTTGAAAAAGGACGAAAATTTTGACTTTGATTTTCAGCGTTGGTGCATTATCAGGCATAAATAAAAGAAAATGTATGGATATTATGTTTTTTGTACACCTTGTATTAAAAACATAATTTAGCTTTAATACATAAAGCATATCAATTTCCTTAAACAAATTAAGATAAAACGCATTTGAAAGCACCAATTATTCTTCATGTTCCAGACTATAAAACACACTTTTCCGCTTATTATTGCATCATAACCAAAACCACCAACAACATGTTGTTATACCGGCCAATATTAGAACGCAGCAGTTCTACCAACCTTCCAGTGCGCTTCAGCCCGCTGAAAATCCCGAAACCGATTCAGTTTGCAGTTCTGTTTTGATGAGATACATTCCAGTTTAAATTTCTCGTTGTGCTGTTCTCAAAAACTTGTTTTTGCAGACTTTTATTTTTAAGTATTGTTACTGTACCTACTTGTTCGTTTTGTAAGTTGAATACGCGCCAACTTGAGTTTTTGTACACAACGTGTCGGTGTCAGGCAAAATGTTTTTGGGGGGGCAGATTGTGTCGGTTACCACTGAAAATTCCGAAGAGACTTTCAGGGAAAGTATCGTGAATGGTTTGAGTGAGAAATTTAACGCTAAGAAGTTTGAGAAGCATGTCAGATTTGAAGTAGGTGCAAATACATATATGTTTTGTCTACAAAATTACTATTTTTATACTTTATAGTTTATTCGTTTTTACCAAAATAAATGTATGTAGATTCCACAAAATTATTATTTTTCAAATTTTAAGAAATTCTTTTATTTAATTTTTTCATTTAAAAAAATTACGAACAAAATTGATATACGAGGTGTGTTCAGAAAATATCGGGAATTTTAGTTTTTTGAAACAAATATTTATTTATTCGTCTACATTAATGTTGTCGCCTTTAAAATAGTCCCCATTGGATATTATGCACATGTGCCAGCTCTTATTCCAATACTCGAAACACTTCTAAAACTCGATCTTTGGGATAGCCTTTAGTTCTTTCAGCGATGCGGTTTTAATGTCATCTATGCTTTCAAAACGACGGCCCTTTAAGGTTCTCTTTATTTTTGGGAATAGAAAAAAGTCAGACAGAGGCATGTCTATGTTTTTGGCCAAAAATGTTGTTCAAAATTTAACAATTTTAGAACAAATTTTGCTGCCACGCGTTTCATACCCAAAACATTCGAAAAAATTTCATGGGATGAGCCAATCGATATACCAACATCATCAGCGACTTCTCTGATGGTTTATAACCATTTCATCCACTTTTTCCATGTTTTTATCGGTTGTTAATGTGCTTGTTCGTTCGGGGCGTTCGTCATCTTCAACGTCTTCACGGCCATCTTGGAAACACTTATACCACTTGTAAACTCTTGTTTTACTTATAGCAGATTCACTATAGGCCTTTGTTAACATTTCACAGAATTTATTTCATTTTTTAAGCAAAATTGGATACAAATTCTTTGATCCATTTCTTTAAACGAACGAAAAATCGCCGAGCTCATAAAACACGTCTAACCTTAGCGGCTGCCACAGGCAAAGTAAACAATGAAAAAAGCTGAAGTTTTTATCATACTTCGGGGGCATGTATATCAATTTTATGACAACCGGACCCTCCGAACCCGCGAAATTTAACAATTCCCGTTATTTTCTGAACACACAGCGTATACTGGCTATTTGGTAACTTGTTATTATTGGAGCTACTAAGTCTGGAGTACTAAATTGGAAAACCGGTGACATTTTTTCTTCTGTATAAAATGGTAAAAACATAAAAAAATTGAATGTCGAATTTCCGAAATATTCACAAATATAACATTTTTTAAATAAAACACCCTGTATATTTTTTACATTTTTTGGGAAAAAGTAAAGTATAAGCTGGTGAAGGTCCCTTTTAGTACTTGTATATTGCGTGGAATTTTCCCTTGGATGTAATCTATATCGTGAGTTGTAATCACAAATAATTTTAAATTGGTTTATCATAAACTACTTTTAATAAAAGCGACGGTAAAAATCCACTTTGTTGTCGAAAAATTCTATTGCGTTACCCTAAATTCCATTCTGTTACCATAAGGTAACATAGTGGACTCGGTAACGCAGTGGCAAAGTTTTGTGAAACCATATTTAAAAAATAATAATAAGACATTACAGTCATCAATTACTCTCAATGAGCTTTGGTTTCCTAAAATAAACATAATCATGAAAAATAGTATTTTTGTAATCTATATCGTGAGTTGTAATCACAAATAATTTTAAATTGGTTTATCATAAACTACTTTTAATAAAAGCGACGGTAAAAATCCACTTTGTTGTCGAAAAATTCTATTGCGTTACCCTAAATTCCATTCTGTTACCATAAGGTAACATAGTGGACTCGGTAACGCAGTGGCAAAGTTTTGTGAAACCATATTTAAAAAATAATAATAAGACATTACAGTCATCAATTACTCTCAATGAGCTTTGGTTTCCTAAAATAAACATAATCATGAAAAATAGTATTTTTTCTTACCATATTTTTATTATTTTTTTGAGTAACTTAGCGGACAAACAATTATTACATTCGCGTTACCCACACTTGTTTCAAACGATATCTTCTTCCTGATTGAATAAATAAATTCTGCTGGGTAATGTGTACGTCCGAACATCATTTGTGAAACACGTAAGTGCCAAAAAAGTTGCCATATATGTTTTTTAAATATTCTATCGGTAACGCGACGGACGTAACGCAACGGAAAAAATGTCTGGGACATGAGTCAAATTTAAAAAAAGTATATTAAAATTAATTATTTTATATATAAATTGTTTACTGTATTAACTAAGGATTTATGGATTGCTATAAAGCAACACAAAGTTCTGGTTATTCAGTATTAAAAAAAAAACATGTATGTAAGTTTTATAAAACGCTAATGGGACATTCGAAAATGTGTGTTTCACAAGATTCAAAATTAAAAAAAAAATATTCTGAAATAACTAAACAAACATTTTCTAAAAGAGTTTACTAAGGGCTTGTTAGGCTTTCACTTGGTTGTTAAATTAATAAGATCCGATAATTTTTAACAAAGTTATTGGAATTCAAACTTACGGACAGCGGAAGGCGGGTGTTTTTTGAAAACGACCCATTCACTGTACCTATCATAACATGTACAGAATATGAATTTTTCATCAAAAATATTTTTAGATATAGGAAGCACCTAGAAAATTACAAAATATAGAAAGTATTAACATAAACCAAACTATTAAGTCCCCTTTTTTATTAATAATATAAATCCAGTTTATTTTTAAAAACCGATTAAATATATCAACGTTTCGGGTTTCTTCATCCTGGATGTAAGCCAATGTGTATAAGGCATTAATTAAAAATTATATCTAATTTATTTTGCAAAATGATGGACTGTGTAATCCAGACGGCCTAGTTTTGATTTTAACTGAATGTTGTTTTGTTTTTCTAGGATGAAAATGCCCCACCTTCGAAACCTATTAATTTGGAAAAAATCTTCACACCGGCTGATGGAGAACAGATTCAACCCACCAGAAATAGTAAGTCATTTTTTTATAATTTTATTTTTTTATTTACATATGGAATATATTAAAAATACGAGGTGAGTTTAGAAAATAACGGGAATTGTTAAATTTCGCTGTTTTCAGTGTTTACTTTTTCTGTGGCAGCCGCTAAGGTTATACGTGTTTTATGAACTCTGCGATTTTTCGTTCGTTAAAAGAAATGGATCAAAGAATTTGTATCCAATTTTGCTTAAAAAATGAAATAAATTCTGTGAAATGTTAACAAAGGCCCATAGTGAGTCAGCTATAAGTAAAATAAGAGTTTACAAGTGGTATAAGAGTTTCCAAGATGACCGTGAAGACGTTGAAGATGACGAACGCCCCGAACGCACAAGCACATTAACAACCGATAAAAACATGGAAAAAGTGGAAGAAATGGTTATAAACCATCAGAGAAGTCGCTGATGATGTTGGTATATCGATTGGCTCATCCCATGAAATTTTTTCGAATGTTTTGGGTATAAAACGCGTGGCAGCAAAATTTGTTCTAAAATTGTTAAATTTTGAACAAAATTTTTGGGCAAAAACAATACTGTAATGATGCCCCAGCCTCCATATTCGCCAGACATGCCTCTGTCTGACTTTTTCCTATTCCCAAAAAATAAAGAGAACCTTAAAGGGCCGTCGTTTTGCAAGCATAGATGGCATTAAAAGCGCATCGCTGAAAGAACTAAAGGCTATCCCAAAGATCGAGTTTTAGAAGTGTTTCGAGTTTTGGAAGAAGAGCTGGCACATGTGCATAATATCCAATGGGGACTATTTTGAAGGCGACAACATTAATGTAGACGAATAAATAAATATTTGTTTCAAAAAACGAAAATTCCCGATATTTTCTGAACACACCCCGAATATTTGCTTGCAATGAGGTTATTATAATTATAGGTTACACAAAACCGTCTATTGATCTGAGATCTGATATTGCATACATGTGTTTAATTCAATTTCAAACGATTTCAACTACGCAATTTTAAACAGATTGTATTTTTAAAGCATTAAATAAATATTTATCCGAATCAAAGTCTAATGGATTTTTTCATATAATTGCAGAAATCGTATTAAATTTTTATTTTGAATAAAATTTCTAGAAAGTCTAAAATTTGGTATTTATTTTATGATTTCCAGTTGCCAATTGTACGCAATTTTATTTATGACTTGGAATATTTATGGGCAAATTATTATATTTTTGTAACAAAATAATGTATATGATTTCTATATACATAAATAATGAATTCCAAAAAATATTACGGATTGATTTATTTATATATGGGTGAATTTATTGAGGTATCCCCCCAGTGAAAATGATTACTTTTTATTTTTGGTTGTTTCACTGTTAGTCTAGAATGGGGTTTTTGGGAAGCCACCAGGTCTAGTAGTAACATAACATAAGTGGTTCTGCACTAATGCAAGAATTTTAAGAAATCATACATTTTGAATATTAGAGCTTCACGGAGGTTAGGATTTCGTATGTTTTTTTTAACATCCCTTTGTATATTTGAAATAAGTTATTGTATCTTTTGACAACTTAATATTTTTAAAAAATACAATTGTACATACATCAAAAATTTATTAAAAAAATCTACTTACTGAGATATTAAACTTCACGGTGGATAGGTTTTTAAATGGTAAATTAATGAACTTAAACTTTTGAATTATAAAACAGCAACACTCTCATCTGCATATAAATTCTAACTGACCTTCAGAAATCACATGCATCTATAATGCCGTAAACAGAGGTTTTGCTTATTTAAAATGATTAAAGCGCCATCCGTTGCATAAAATTTAAAACAAAACAGATTCACGGAGGATAGAATCAATTTTTGTAACACCTACGTAAATGGTTATAAAAATTATTTCTTTTAATTTTTAATAATATTTTATATTTGATTCGATTGCTTTGGATGTGTTTAATTTACTTAGTGAACTGATATTTTTATTATGCTTTTACTACCTCAGATATTTGAAAACATATAGGTTAACCTAGAAAGAGTAACAGTCACGGAGGATAGGTTTTAGACTTTTAAACATTGTCAAAAATAATTAATTGCAATTAAAAATCTGGAACCTGAGCTGTAATATCTACTTAATTATGAAAAATCAAAACACAATAAAAGTGTAGGTCAAACTAATTTAGTTTTATTAAATTTCACAAATCGGGGAACATTTTGTGAAATTCACCCATTCATATTTTATTAGTATATTTTTTTAAATTTAACTAACAAAACGTACTTTTTAAAGTAAAATATTCTTGGTGTCAATTTAGCTAAAATTGAAATTGTTGACATTGCAACTCCAAAATTTCTGTATTTTTTACATTTAAAATAACTGTTTTTGACAATTTGAAAAGATTTTTAAAGAAGCCCATATTTTTATACAGTAAATTTTAAAAAATTTCACAGTTTATTAAAAAAAATTTTTTTCAGGGAAGATGTTTGCATCTTCGGCATTCTACGACAAAGGCTTCCATCCCACCGTTGAGGACCAAGTTGAACTGGCAAAAAGAATTTCCAGTTCACTGAGTGATATTAGCAACAAAAGTAGCAAAGGCCAGTCGATGTACGTCAACCGAAAAAAACGATCTGTAAAGTGGGTACATGAAGGAGAAGGTAAGCAAAATGAACATAAACATTCAGCCTTATTTAGTCATTATTGTACCACTATTAGTGTAAGAAACAGATATACACAAATTATTTTACCACATTGTGCGAAGATGAATTTCAATCGCAAATAACTTTTTTATTTGATTTCGGATTTAAACGAATATTAAAGAATATTGTAGATAAATTAATGGACAATCGCTCACAATTTAAAAAATTTCTTAAAAATAGACGTAAGTTTATAATATACAGGTTTAAACAAAAAGATGTTTTTTACCATAAGTTTAAGACTCTGTAGAGTGGAAAAACCTTATATTGTTCTAAATTAAGTTTTATTTATCAAGTCACATCTATTCTTAACAGTTTTGTTTTTGGTTCACCTCGATATATTTATTTTTTTGGAAAATATGGATTTTTTAAAAAAAACATTGCAATTTCCAATATTTTTCTGTATGAAGAACTAAGGTTGCTATGGTCTATACATAGCCTATGGAGGATGACAGTGACAGTTTTGTTGAATCACTTGGACATGTCATACACGGCTTTCAAAAGCTATCAAATTGTTTTTTGCAAATTAATGTTTAAATTTTGAGGTGTCTTCTTACTTTAAAAAATGGATATGTCTCCGACTGATGTTGCCAGAGCCATTAATTTAATCCAGGATGGACCGTCACAGTATTACGTGGCAAGTGTTTTAAACGTCACAAGAAGTAAAGTACAAAGGGCAACATCAGTCGGAGACATTTTTAAAATAATTTACAAAAAACAATTGGATACCATATCCAAGTATGGGATGATTTAACAAAACTGTCACTGTCATCCTCCATAGGCTATGGATGGACCATATCAGCCTTAGTTCTTCATACAGGAAAATATTGGAAACTGCAATGTTTTTTTTAAAAAAAATCCATATTTTCCACAAAATTTAATATATCAAGGTGAACCAAAAACAAAACTGTTAAAAATAGATGTGATTTGATAATTAAAACTTAATTTAGAACAATATACGGTTTAGCCACTCTACAGAGTGTCTTAAACTTATGGTAAAAACATCTTTTTGTTTAAACCTGTCTATTATAAACGTACGTGTATTTTTTAGTAATTTTTAAAATGTGAGCGATTCTCCATAAATGTATCTACAATATTCTTTAATATTTGTTTAAATCCGAAATTAAATAAAAAAGTTATTTGCGATTGAAATTCATCGAAAATTTGTGTGGATCGATTATTTTGCCTGTGAGTGTAGTTAGTTTTTCGTCACTGAGTCTGTTTACCATGATCAAATATTGCGAATAAAATCTTGCTGTTTTAAGCTCTGGTACTTATCAGTTTGTTTCCTAAAACTTTCCCCAACAGTACAGAAAAGTAGCTATCCCACTTGCAATAATACTACTTAATGCTATTTAAACATCTTAGAGTAATATAACATCGTCCTTTTTTATATAGTTGAGAATATATTTCAAATATTACAGAAAAAGCCCATTTGTGGCAATATTTATAAATACAGGTGTTTAAAATAACGTCCTCCACCTTTTTAATAGTAATTTTCCCAGTCAATGTATTTTGTCTCAAAGAAGCTGGAAAAAAATATTTGGTAGTTCAACGAAACAATGTTTATATTGACTTTTTATGATTATTTTATTATTATTACTAATAACTAAAACTTTTTATTAATTTATTGCTCGTTAAATTGGACAAGCTGGGCCCAGATAAAAAATCAAGAAGAAACTTTTTTAAAACGCATTAAAAGAAAATTTGTTAAACTCACTTTTTTTAATGGACATTTTTTAAATACAGAAAATATATTAAAAATACTTATGTGTGTACTTTTTCTTCTTTAAATGTACAAGAGATTTGAAAATGACCCAAAGCAAAATGTTTCATAAAAATGACAAAATTAATTAAATTTCTTAATTGCCTCTATATTTTCTGGGTGGATATATTTCTAAAATATGTCATTGCCAATCAATCAGTTAATCCGGAAGTAGATTTTGTTGGGCGCATGCCAGCTTTAATAGGATTACATAAACTAGTTCCCTTTCAGAGCAAAAATAGATAATAGATAATGGCTGGACCGACATTTATTTGATTTATAGTTTATGTTAAACGATACAAATACATTAAGATAAACGGTTAATTGAACTGGTTTTGATCTTTTTATTTTTATTTTTAAACTAAATATTTTTTCTACTCCAGTCAACAGGATATAATTCTGAAGCCTAAATGATGGCATGTTTATCATGTATTTATAATTCATAAAAAACACTGTTTATCAAAATTGAGTTTCAAAATGAAGAAATAGCATTCAACAATAAAAATCAAAACATATTTTTAGTGTGTCTTTCCAAGCCAAAATCTGCTTTTAGATATAAATAAATTTGTTATTAGACAATTGAAGCAGATGTGAAAATTTGACGACAATATTTTAATAGCAAAATTTAAATGTAGTTATTTAAAATACTCTACTTCATTCCTCCAAATCACAAATATTGCTCTTTTTCGTCATAATTTCATCATTTGAGGCATACGAGGTGTGTTCAGAAAATAACGGGAATTGTTAAATTTCGCGGGTTCGGAGGGTCCGGTTGTCATAAAATTTTATTTATTTTGTTGGTATACATTCCCCTGAAGTATGATAAAAACTTTAGCTGTTTTCATTGTTTACTTTGTCTGTGGCAGCCGCTAAGATTAGACGTGTTTTATGAGCTCGGCGATTTTTCGTTCGTTAAAAGAAATGGATCAAAGAATTTGTATCCAATTTTGCTTAAGAAATGAAATAAATTCTGTGAAATGTTAACAAAGGGCTATAGTTAGTCTGCTATAAGTAAAACAAGAGTTTACAAGTGGTATAAGAGTTTCCAAGATGGCCGTGAAGACGTTGAAGATGACAAACGCTCCGAACGCACAAGCGCATTAACAACCGATAAAAACATGGAAAAAGTGGAAGAAATGGTTATAAACCATCAGAGAAGTCGCTGATGATGTTGGTATATCGATTGGCTCATCCCATGAAATTTTTTCGAATGTTTTGGGTATGAAACGCGTGGCAGCAAAATTTGTTCTAAAATATTTAAATTTTGAACAAAATTTTTGGCCAAAAACAATACTGTAATGATGCCCCAGCCTTCATATTCGCCAGACATGCCTCTGTCTGACTTTTTCCTATTCCCAAAAATAAAGAGACCCTTAAAGGGCCGTCGTTTTGCAAGCATAGATGACATTAAAAGCGCATCGCTGAAAGAACTAAAGGCTATCCCAAAGATCGAGTTTTAGAAGTGTTTCGAGTATTGGAAGAAGAGCTGGCACATGTGCATAATATCCAATGAGGACTGTTTTGAAGGCGACAACATTAATGTAGGCGAATAAATAAATATTTGTTTCAAAAAACGAAAATTCCCGATATTTTCTGAACACACCTCGTATCTCTTTCCAAACGATTTTTTCGGTTCTGAAAAAACAAAATTCAAAGGGGGGTCAAATCTGGAGAATACGGAGAATGTGATAGCAATTCCCAGTCTATTTCCTTGATTTTGGTTATGGTCATAGCAGTGTTGATATCTGGGGAATTGTATTGGTGAACATTTTCTTTTTTACCAAATGAGGACCTTTTCGTATGTAAATGTTTATGTAAAAGTCCTTAAATCTTTCAATAGGATACCCTTTTTTATTTATTTTTTAAATCCAAAATTGTGGAGGTTCTTGTTTGGAAAGTCTAAGGGCACAAACTTAAAATCTTTTTTTTTTTCTATTCAGGAAAAGGTGGATTAAATGGTACAGAAGTTGGTGGTGAAGGTACAGGTGCAAAGGATACCTTAAAATTGGTGATGAACCCACATGGTCAAATCCAGGATTTGAATTCGTTAAGGAAGCAAGGAGTGTGCATAGAACCCGCTTTGTCCCCTGATGTCTGTGCAGAAATTGTTAAGGATCTGAATTCGCCCAAAGGAAAAGGTATAAATTATAAAAAATTGATTCTATCCTCCGTGAATCTGTTTTTGCTTTAAATTTTATGCAACGGATGGCGCTTTAATCATTTTAAATAAGCAAAAACCTATGTTTAAGACATTATAGATGCATGTGTTGCTGTTTTATAATTCAAAAGTTTAAGTTCATTAATTTGCTATTTAAAAACCTATCCACCGTAAAGTGTAATATCTCAGTAAGTAGATTTTTTGTTATAAATATTTTATGTATGTACAGTTGTATTCATTAAAAAAGCGTACAAGAATTAGAATGAGAGAAACCTGTCAACATTATTGCGTAAAACCGGCTTTCCACTGACTTAAGTCACTATAACTGACAGTAGAAAATAAAAATGCCTCGTCAGTTAAAAAGGCTCAAATAGTATCAAGAATAGAAGAAGAATGGTCAATTCGTACCGTGATATAATAGAAATAAAAAATCTATATTAAAAATTAAGCAACGCTGGGAACAGGAAGATTTACTAAACCAAAAAGTTGGTTCAGGTCGTCCCAAAATGTCCACCCCTGAACAGGATGCTGCTTTTTTGGGATATCTGAGGATTTATGGGAAACTATACAACTATACTATACCTACTATACTGCTGGGAGGATATTAATCTAAATATTGTATTAAATTTAATTCAGTTCATCCCAAATAGATTGTCTCAAGTAATAAAAAAACACGGATGCATGACTAAATATTAAATTTTTTTAATGTTTGTTTTTTTTCATTTCTAAAAGGTAAACATTTTTGTAATATTATTTAATTAACTTACGACGTCAATGCTCTTTATAACCTATAGTAATTATTTTAATGACTTATGTCAGTGATAAGCCGGTTTTAAGCAATAATATTATTTTGACAGTTTTCTCTCATTCTAATTCTTGTACGCTTTTTTATTGAATACAACTGTACTATGCTCCACACCTCAAAGTCCCACCACGTGACCACGTACGGAACGCAGTCTTTTGAAAATTTGGCATTTAAGGCTTTTCAGGTTATGTATCTGTCAAAGTTTAGTCAATGAAAGAATATTTATAGTATTACCGCTTATGTTTAAGCGTTAAAAGTTAATAAATCTTTATAGTATCACAATAACAATGGTTGGTTTAAGAATTTGGAAATATAAATACTGCATTTAATGAAATTCCAAAGTATAAGGTGCAATATAAGTGATATTTTTGTGCATTGGGTCTACATTTCTCCATAAAATAGTTTAAACTAAACAGCATTTATTAAAAAAACTTCTCTATTATGAAATAAGAATATCTGTATCAAAGGTAGGTTAATGTATTAGAACAAAAAATATCATCTAATTGTGTATTATAAGGTTAGAAAAATCTATTTTGACCAAAATAAATAAGTGGATTATTTGAAAGAGTGTGTTAATATGGTCATAAATAAATATAGGTATACTAAATAATTGTTGAATATATATAGTTCAAATTAAATTGAAGCTCTTATACTTCTAATGACAAAACTTGTGCATACCTCTCGGCATACCTACTTTAAGTTAGATTATAAGAAAACAAACAATTTTTAGAGAAACTTGCTATGTGAAAATATTTAATACTCCCATGACATGTGATTTATTAAATTTTTTTTTATGTAGATCAAATTCAGTCGAAGCTTTTTAACTATTTGTATTGACAAAACTTTATGTAGGTACACTCTAAGCTGGATAAGAAAAACTAACACATTTTTAAATACCATATTATACAGTCTTTTAAATAATCTAAAATACTTATTAATTTTGGTCAAAATAAATTTTTCTAACCTTAAAATTACAAAATTAAATGATATTTTTGTTATAATATATTAACCTACCTTTAATACAGATACTCTTATTCCATAATAGAGAAGCTAGATTTTTTAAAAAAATGCTGTTTAGTTAAAATTATTTTATGGAGAAAACCAGATATTTTGACCAAATGGACAAACATATTACTTATTTGGCACCATACACTTTAGAATTTCATTAAATGCAGTATTTATATTTTTAAATTCCTAAACCATCCATTGTTATTCTAATGTTATAAAGATTTATACATTTTTAACGCCTAAACATAATATTATTTCTTTCGTCGACTATACTTTGACAAATACATAACCTGAAAAGCCTTAAATGCCAAATTTTCAAAAGACTGCGTTCCGTACGTGGTCACGTGGTGGGACTTTGAGGAGTGGAGCATAGTACAATTGTATTTTTTAAAAATATTAAGTTGTCAAAAGATACAATAACTTATTTCAAATATACAAAGGGATGTTAAAAATAATCATTTTTTATTTTATAATTAACTAATTTTAACAATTTTTAGTACTTTTATTTTGCATAATAATTATTTTGTAATTAATCATATTTCGTCTTCTTGTACCATTAAAAAAGTTAATAGCAAAACATTATCGTAACACATAAATCAATCAGATTCCTCGATTTTGATTGAGGAATTGATTTTCTTGGCTCGTAACGAGTTCTTATTTTAAATCTTCTATCTTTATCCAGAGTGTTATAATTGGTATTAGCATTTAATTAATTTGAGAATGTTCTGCCAACCTCTCACGTATGCAGAACACAAGTAGTAGTACTTATTGACTTTTCGTTGTGTGGAAGACGTATTTTAATTTTGCGACACCAATATCATCGGAAAATAACTGTAAGTTAAAAAGTTTGGTTTAGTTATCTTGTATTTTCTGATGTTGGAAGATTTTTGAAGAAGTTATGTAACATTTAGTGGCCATTAAATTATACCCATTTTTAGGATCATTTTAGAGTATCTACTACTAAATTTGATTTTAATATAAAAAATAGATGTTTTTTGTACAATAAGTAACTTTTCTTCGTATTTTTAGGAGCTGAATTGTTTGCAAAAAGACGCAAAAGATCAGAAAAGTGGATTGTGGGTGAAACTAACGGCACACGTGCTCAGAATATTCCTGATATTGCACCACTACCAACACCGATATTGTCACCATTACCACCGTTGGGTAATCTACCGACACCAAGTTATTTACCGGAGACCGCCCAGAGGGTACAGCATAAAGCAAATTTAGACGAGATACAGGTAATAATATCACTTTTTCTCTAATAACCTTAAAATTATTGTTTTATCTAGTAGGTTAAAAAACCAGTCTGATCTTTGGGTTTTTATTGTTTTTTGACAAGATTTTTTGAGGAATATTAGGGTGCTTCAAAGGATAAAATTTAATTTTTTTTTCGCTCTTACCCTCTCAAATGTTTCTATTTAATAGAAAAAAAATCCTCACCAAATATGGGCGTTCCAGCTTAACTCTAAGAGGTCGCTGTTTTTATTTTAGTTTCCCATTTAATTAACATGGGAAAAAATAATTTTTTCTACTCCCACCTTTAAAACAAACTTTATCGTACATGTTTCCATGACACTAAGTGACCTTTTAAATACACATTGAAAAGTTGTGGCTTTATGGCTCTTTAGTCACGGGCTGAAGTTAGCAACAGGTTTTTAGTCACGGGCTGAAGTTAGTTGACAGTTGTCAAATGTCATACAATGGTTAAAATAAATTGACTTTCTTGTAAAATAATACTAAATGTGAAAATTATTTTATTATTTCAATACAAAAATAAAAAAGTATTAAATAGTTTCTCAACGCCAATATTTGAAAAGTTTATATGAACATTGTACTGACCTTTTAATTTCGCCGGCAGTAAACTATAACTTAAATTCGGGCACGCACTCCACTGTAAAGTGCTCATAAAACATTTCCTTTACTTTCACTGTGAAGAACTGTCAATTTTCAAGAAATACATTTCGATTTATAACCTTTATAAAATATAAAAATTTGTCATTTGACGGTGACACACAGATTCCCCAATTGTTTTATAGATGGCACTCTATACAAATATTTTATTTAAATCATTTTAAGATTATAATAATTGTCGTAGAAAAAGTATAGTATATGCACCTCGTTTATAAACTTTTCTATACACTCATTAATTTAAGCACTCGCTCGTGCCTAAATTAAATTCGTGTATAAAATGGTGTTTATCAAACTTGATACATAATATACTATTATGTTTGGAATTTTATACCTCTGTATCAAAGTAACTTATGGCAATGATCATTACAGTTTCTATATAAAATGTAACGCTCTACAAAAAAGGTCTCTTATTATTTTTCGATAAATTGATTTCTTCTAGAGTTATTTGATTATTTTGATTAACATCAAATTTTCTGTTTTTTTAAATTTTATGGTACAATACGGAAGATGACGGGGTCTAAAACTTTTCATATGCTTATTTTTTGGGTACCCCATTTGCCTTGTTTTGCCCCTTTTCACCTCCCGTCTTCTAATTGTACCATAAAATTAAAAAAAACACAGAAAATTTGTATTTTTCCTAAATTTATATTTAAAAAAATTCTCCCAAAATTTTTAAAATTTATTTTGAAAAATACCAATTTATTATTTTTTTATTATTTTTATAGGCCTATAAATATACCGATAAAAACATTGCTATTTCTTTTTTTTAATCTACGATGTTTTTTTCAGTTTGCTTTCGATTATTTTTTTAGTTAGTATTTTTTTCAATTACATTTTACATTTATCATTTTTGTTTTTCTTAAACTACTTTTTTCTTATTATTTTTTATATCTTTATTGAGTGTTTGTGGTAATCTTCTCGGTAGCCCTTGCAAACATGATATATATAATTAATTTCTAAAAGCAATTCAATTCAATCAATTAATCTGACTATTTCCCTCGTCTTAATTTCCACCAATCACAAACGCGCAATTTTGAATTACAAATGGTTTCAAGGTGAAAAAACTGTGTGACAGCACCTGTCAGCAGTTTATTCGAGTTTACCCGCGGCAAAACTTGACAGCTGTTGTCACCAAAAATTGCAATTTATATTTTAATTGTTAACTGTCTCATGAAATAGTCTTGTCAAATACCATTCGGGCATCTAATTTTTCCTGTGAAAAAAATCGAAAAAACACAATGCTAAGTAATATTTTTTAACAAAAAGCATTCGTGCAGGTGCAAAAATCCTCCTCTTCGACTCGGATTTTTGTTGCCACCAGCACTCATGCTTATTGTTAAAATATTACTTAGCAACGTGTTTTTTTCGATTTTTTTTTGAAAAAATTAGATGCCCTTATGATATTACTTACGAAAATACAATTTTTTAGGAGAAATTCACGCGCCCGCGCGTAAAACTAATAAAATCGCCGTGGGACGCGGCGTTGGAGACCGGCTCGGTGGACGGCGCGTTCGTTGAGGAGCCGCAGTGGCCTACCAGAGGCAACCTGGTGGCGCCCGCAGTGAACTCCTACGAAGCGGCACTCAAAAGCGACACGCTGGCGTCGTGGACGGGCCCCAAGACGAACGGGCACGACAAGGTGTTCGCGCACAACCCCGCCTACAACAGCAACTCCATCAACAGGATCGTGGACAACCTGCAGAAAGGGGTCACCAATGTGGACGTGTACAAGCCCACCTTGCCGCAGGCTTGGAACGTCACCGGGGCTCCCAAACAGCAACAATTTAGTAAGTGATGTACAAGTTTTTTATCGACGCACACTGGTCCAAATCGACTCATTCTTCGGCCAAAACTCGAAAAGTGAACATAATAATGTAAAAATTGGTAATCTCTAGTTAAAATTAAATTGCTACTTAATTGGTAGTTAATTTGTTTTTGTGTTTTACAATTGGTAGTTATTTATCAAAGTGCAGATTATGTTTGAGTTTCCGTAACTACAACTTCTTGTATTAGTAAAGTTGTGGTTAACCTAAAAATACATTTAATATTGTGCCAATTTTAAATATGAATTTATTAAACAAAAATTTGTTTTTACCAGAAAGGAATGTGAAAAAAATATGGAAAACTATAGATGAAATAATTTATATTAACTAGAAAAACAAATAATAAGATAGACTAAATACAAAAATAAGAATACAAGAGTAAAGAAATAGCTAATATCTATATTAAATTCTGTACTGAAGTTGCTAAAGAACTGCAAAAGATATAATAATACCTGATATAACATTTGAAGAAGTTACAAATAATAAAACTATTTTTATGTCCCCTAGGGAGCTTGTAATGAGTGAATTAGGAAAAGTTATCGCATCTTTGAACTATAATAACTCATTTGATGGTAATATTACTACTAAAGATATTAAAGAGATTTATCCTAACATAAAAGAAACCTTACTCAGATGAATAAATAACATCTTTTAATTTTCCTGAAAAATGTAAAATATCTACTTCCTATATACAAAAAAGGTAGTAAAGAAGATCCAGGATACTACCTTCCAATATCTATTACTTCTATTTTCTCTAAAATTATTATGTTTAAAAAATAATTTTTATTAGGAAAAAACACATTGATTTTTTTTTAATTTTTTTTTACTTTTGACAGCGCAAATAAGGTTATATTTGGCGATTTCCGGTAAAATTCTATACCAACCTGACAAAAATATGTCAAAAGTTGTGATTCTGTAACTAATGCTTCAACATGCGTGAAAAAACAGATTGCAATTTAACTAACAATTTGCCGCTAGTTAAATATAACTGTAACTTACGAAAGTGCTAATTAAATGCAATATTGAAAAACCGGGCCTTAGGGTTTTTGGGGTCGCTGATTACTAGGGATGGGATTTTAGTTATTTTACCTTTTTTCAACCGATGAACCTATTTGAAAACCAATAATGCCAGAATGTGTTTTAAAAGATTTTCTTTTATATGAACCTAACTTGTTTTCACCTTTTTTACCTTTTTTGGAGGTTTTTGCTTTAAACTACCTTTTTTATACTTTTGTTACCTATTTTATTTAACTTGTTTTCACCTTTTTTACCTTTTTTAGAGGTTTTTGCTTTAAACAACCTTTTTATACTTTTGTTACATATTTTTTAATTTTTCAGTTTATTTTCACATATTTGTTTCCTATTTTTACGTATTATTACTTATTTTATTTTTTGTGTTCTTTAAATTTTGCGCCAATATTTTATCAAGGGCGTGCAACTCAACGGTATATAATTTTTTCTTATGGTTACAGACTGTAACAGTAACTTTATTTACAGTTACCTTCGTTGTAGTGAGCTTATGTTCTGTCATAGAACTTCTGTGTAGTGAGTGTCACTCAGTGAAACACAATTTATTGCATAGAAATAGTTTATTGTGGGTATGTTCTGTGGTTGGGTATGCGGCTAAACAAAATTATAAACAAAACTTGAACTTTTAATGTTTTTTTTTTACCTAAAATGCTGTTTTTTTTAACCTAAAATGTTTTTTTTAAGTACCTTTTTAGTTACCTATTTTTCAGTTTTTAGTACCTAAATATCCCATCTTTACTATTCATTATTCCTGATTTAAAATAATTTTTAAAATAAAATTAAAATATAAAGGCTAAAAAAAATTAAACCAAAATATTATGTGGACTTGACAATTTTATCTTATTATTTTTATCTATTTTGCAAAAATTCTATAAAAAAATTATTTTTATACATTAAATTTAATTTGGTCAAATTTTACTTTAGATAGTTGGTATCACAGTCATTGGTTTGACAGTTAATATCAAAATCGATTCGCCATGCCGTCCTTAATTTACTTATTTACAATAAGCGGCTGTTAATGTTAAAGAAGAAAAAAAGGATTTTCTTTGGTGTTAAACAAAATTTATTGCCAGAAAACTCTCGTCAGTACTAGAAAAATCATAAAAATATTATAAGTAATATGCAAAATATTATGCTGTTTAAAGTATAGCCAACCTATAAAATTTTGGGTGGGATAAAGTATCTCATTACAGCAGCGAAAGCGGTGTTATGAAGTCATTATGAACGCAAAATAGATAAACTAACTTTTTAGTTCAAAGAGATAACTTTTGAGAATTTCTGTAAAAATATCCAATTTTTTTACATAAGAAATTTATATGGTTTCTTAAATTTAATTGAGAATAAAGAATGACTCCTAAATATTTTATTTCATCGATCTTTTCATTATTTATAAATAAACTTGTTGTTAAGAATTTATTACAATTTATTTTTGAGCCCATTTGGGCGTGTTTATGGGCTCTCTAAAAATGAATTAGTCAAAAATGTCATAGCGAAAAAGCAGCCACTAATAATTCTCGTCAACAGCAATTTGTATCCCGAACATTGTTAAAAGTTAAAAAAAGTAAAACAGTTTAATATGGAATTGACTATATCTCAAAAACTGCTCTACTTTCATTATTTTTGACAGTATTTTCGGATTCAGGGGACAATTTTACATAAGAATTTTGGGATACTATGGCATCCCATGGTTAATAATAATAATAATAATAATAACATTTATTGCCCAACAGAATACATAATTCCAATTACAGGACAACATAATATGTAATAACAACACCATTAAGTGTTTATAATAACAAAAAATAAATCATTTACCTATTCCTCAAATTAACAAAACAATAACAAATATAAGTTTTAAGTATTAAGGGAAAAAAATAACATGGCTGTATTAGATACACTTCTAAAACCATCATTAAACAAATCACATAAATTACAAATTTGGTTAAAATTTTGACACATAACATGTATTGGGGACTTAATTAAAATATTTGTTCTAGCGTTTGTGTTATAAAATAAAGTCTCTGATCGTAAACCCAATCTTGTTACAAAAATGTTTATTTGCGACAGGAGACTAGGAGAATCGATCCTGTTATTAAACAACTTAAAAAGAAACTTAATGCTTGAAACTTGTCTTCTAACATGTAATGGATTAAAATGGAACCGTGCGAGTAAAATGCTATGATCAATACCACGGGGGGGGGGTAGACTCTATCTGTACGATAGGAAATCAGCTTGAGGTAACGTCTTATATTTTCAAGTATATTTATTTGAGATTGATAGCATGGGTACCAAATGATGGAGCAGTATTCTAGTCTAGAACGAATAAGTTGGCAATATAGTGCGTTTAGAGCTGTGATATTTTTAAAAGTAGATGTGTTACGATTTATGAAACCCAGAAGTTTAAGAGTGGAAGAGGATATACTTTGAATATGAGCGTTAAATGAAAGTTTACTGTCAAAAACGACACCTAGGTCCTTGATTGTATCAGTGCGAGAAAGGATAGAGTTATTAATAAAATAATCAAAGACAATAGGCAAAGCTTTAAGGGTAAAAGTACATATTTTGCACTTGTTAATGTTAAGTGACAGCTCATTTAAATTGCACCAATTAGCTACTGTGTCCAATTGCTCTTGAAGGTAAAAACTATCTTGTGTACTGGATATTTTATGAAAAAGTTTTAAGTCATCAGCAAAAAGTAAGTGTTGACAAGACAGAGCTAAAGATAAGTCATTAATAAAAATATTAAACAAAAGAGGTCCTAAGTTGGATCCTTGAGGAACTCCAGAAGTAGCAACAAAATAGTTTGAATTGAATCCATTATAGCAAACAAATAATTTTCTATTATAAAGATAAGATTTGATTAACTGTATTAAAGAGTGACTAAATCCGAAGTTCCCCAGTTTCTTCAATAAAATCCCGTGGTTAACCTTAAGGCCTTTGAAAAATCCGTGTAAACTACATCAACTTGGCATTTGGAATCGAGATGTGTGGAGGTAAACTGAGAGAATTCGGCAAGGTTAGTCAGTGTAGAACGCTTGCTCATAAAACCGTGTTGTTGGGAAGAGATAATATTTTTGATATAATTGTAAATAATTGTGTAGACGGAAGATTCAAATACCTTTGCAAAGTTTGACAACAGAGCTATTGGTCTATAGTTAACCATGGTACAAGGGAAAAGCAGCCACTAATTACTGTAGTAATTAGTCATTTTTGACTAACTCATTTTTAGAGAGTGGTTTTATTAATTTTCGGGCAAGTTTGTGCAGTCGATTTTTCAAGAAACTAATAATAGACAGTTTAATAAACATTTTCCCGTAAAAAAACATCTTTTGCAAAGAACCACAACTTAAATTAATTATCGAAAAAATTTCAAGATCATGTTAATATAACTTTTAAGAAATAAAATACTTTTTTTTTGAAAATTAAGTGCACAACCGCACAACAACAAAATAATATTGTACAAGCACAGTAGGTATATGAAACTCAACGATTTAACACTAAACTATAAAAAACATGAATATTTTTATTTATATTTTACGCTTGCATTTTTATCACCACTTTCCATTTTAACGCTAAGGCAGACTAAACAGAAATAAGAAACTATAAACACGCATAGATCTAATTAATAAGCTTTGTTTACTAAAACATTCCACGCCCGCCCAGTCTTTTACAACGGCTGACAAGCGAGCCGCACAGATCTCGGGACTGACTCTGCTGTCTTCCATATACTGTGGTACAAGCCCAACTTTGTGGGCCTCAATGTCTACAAAAATTCGCGTATTATCAACGCCTTGCGGGGGTGCCGGCGGCCGCTGCACGGGTGTGAAGCATGATTTTGTGACGTATATGAAGCGTAAATTTCTGGGATTACTATTTCCCTATTATGCAGTCGGGCGTTTAGAATTAAAGTTGGAAGGGGTGCGCGCTAAATTTATAGGTTATTCGATGTTTTGATACTTTCAATGACTGGAAATTAGTTTAAAAACGTTTTATATTTAAATAATAAAGTAATGTATTCAACATTTCAAATTATATTATAATTTTAACATGTGAGGCCCGGCCTCAGTTGCTTTATACGACGAGCCGCCACTGGTATATACCTTCATAAACATTTTCCATTTTAAAATGTTAAAATTTAACTTTTGTTATGCAATCAAAATAAACACAAGAACTGTTCAACCGATTGAAAAAAGGGCTAAAATAGGACTGCGGATTTAAATAATTGCTTAATTATTAAACTTATTTTTAGGGTTTTGGCCAAGGTCAAGCCCGATTTGGACTAGTGTGCGATGTGACCAATAGGGTTGCCAGTTATATCCCACCTCATGTTGAAATTTTAAAACAGTTATATCTACTATGTGCGCATTTTTACTTAAACGCTTCTGCTTGATATTAACCGCTTATTTCTCACCAGGCAGCATCAATCTAGCGATATCTAACATCATCAAAGCTCATCTCCCGCAAAAAGAAGAACGCCCCACCTCCCCTTTTCCCAATATCCCTGACATAACCACAAACCCCGACATATTGAACGAAACCAAAACCGACAATAAAGTTATCCGACCTGTTACGCCATCATTCTTGGAACCCAAAGTTGACCTTAAAAAGCAGCAAGAAGAGCTGTTGGCTCAAAAAAGAGCCGAGAGAGCTAGCTCTCCTTTTCCCATCATACCTGATGTTCAGTTGGAGGGCGAGGTTTTGGAAGGTGATGTGGAAAGGTTTCAAAAGAACAAAAAAATTGAGTCTGCCATAAGACCTTCCTCACCCTTTCCGGCTATTGCAGATATAAAATTGAACCCCGAATTGGTTGAGCAAGATGTTGTTACCCTCAGAACAAGTCCAGTACCTTTTCGCATACCATCAGTGGTACCTTTCGATGATGATGATGAAAAAAAAGATTTAAAACCCAAAGACGACACTGACGAAAAAATACCGTTTCCAACCATACCAAATATATCGAAATACCTAAAATCACCTTCAGAATCAAACCTATTCAAACCAATACCGAACAAAATGTTCGAGCCTGTGACTCTGGAAAAGAAGTACGATATGAAAACACCGTTAGATAACTACGTAACACAGCCGATAAAGCCTGAATTTAACTACGCAATAGCAGATCATAAAGTGGTGGAAAACGCATTCTCAAGTTCAACCCAACAAAACTTGAGAACCCTGCAATCAGAAATATTCGAAAGCCAAGGCCATTTCAACGCATCCAGAGCGCTATCGCCAAGAATATTCGTGCCTAAAGACCACCTGGAGGATTACGATAAACCCAAAAAAGAACCCGATGAACCAAAAGAACCAAAACAACTTATTGTAGTCGAAAAACACGACCCTAAAGATCCAAAATTCGAGGAGCAAATGAAGCAACTGATTCTGTCCAGTAAAGAAAAAGTTGATGTGTTGATGCATCAAAAAGGTTGCTTCACAGAGTTTGCAGACATTAAAGACGCATACAGACAAGTAGATTCGCACTATGTTAAAAAAGGCAACCTAGTTACGCAGGAAGACAATGAGATTAATAGTATTTTAAGGGATATGAAAAAAGTCAGAGAGGGTATTGATGTTAAAAGCGAGGAACTGCAAGAAATGTCATCTTTGATTGTTGCTAGTGAACGAAAAGAGATTTTTACCCCTCCAGTGGAGTTTCAAGGCGTACAAGAAGAAAAAATGGAGGAAAAATACGAAGAAATCATGGAACAAGTGGAAATGACTTGCAATATAGTTGAATCATTAAAAACTGATGTAAATCAAGAATCTAAATGGGAAAAAATAGAGCAAAGTTATGAAACTATAAAAGAAGATTTACAACAGTTGGTTGAAGCCAACATTGAACAAAAAACATCACCAGAAAAATCCCCAGAGAAATCACCAGAAAAGGAACAATACTCAGAAAAAGAAGAATCCCTCACTAAAGTAACAGCAAAACCAAACATCAGAAGACAGCAAGGAATAATGATGGAAAGTATTGAACAAAAAACTACGCCAGAAGAATCCCCAGAAAAAGAAGAATCCCTCACTAAAATAACAGTGAAACCGAACAACAGAAGACAGCAGGGAATAATGATGGAAATAGAACCGAAAATATGTAAGAAAGCCCCAGAGAATATCATAGGCGCTAGGCCTTTATTTGGGCAAACCGACATAAACAGCGAATTTAAAAAAGCGCTTGTAGGTCGTCAAAAGTCAATACAAGGTAAACGGTCAAGAGAGGTAAATAAAAACGTGGAACACACCCCAGGGCCTGAGCCAAGAATAAAAATAGAAAAAACTGAAAGTGGAAGCAATGAAGAGTTCACGAAGGATTCGAAATTATCAACTCAGTATCAAACGAACGAGACTGCTCATGTGGAAATATTCAGGCCGAATGACAATGAAGAGATTGAGAAAATTTACTATCAACAGGAAAGGGAATATCACATCGATTTTCAACGGGTTGAAGAGGAATACATAATGCCTGATGGTTCGATTGTGAGGAATTATGTGCCGCTGAACTTTAGCGAGCACGATATACCGGAAATAATGGCTCGGCAGCTTCCAGAAGCTCTCGATCAAAACCAAATAATGCAGAGTTTGTCTCAGTATCAAATGAGCATGCCTGAGCCAACTGTGAAGCAAGATAAGAAGGAGAGTTTGGGAAGGAATGAACCATATCAGAAGGTGCAGAAAAATGACTCAAATACATCTGAAGATGAAGAAGAGTACAAGAAAATACCTGTGAAAAACTTAATCAAAAATTTCGAGCAGTGCTCGATGCCAGCAATGAAGTACAAACAGGTGCGCGAAAATCTGCCAGACGTGGTTGAAAAAATAAACCCCAAAATGAAAGAAAACATCACGTTTTCTGTGGAACAATACCAGCAAAAATCACTTCAAGCCCAAAAGCAAGAAATAATGCTGCAAAAAGCAGAAAAGGACTTCGATAATTTGTTCTACGTTGCGAACTCAAAAGTCGAGAGCAATTATAGTGAAGCAAGTCAAAGCAGTAACAGCATAACTCGGTCCGAAAATAGTTCATTTTGCACTTATCCTTCTAAACCTTTAATCCAAGCTTATCCTTCAGCTTTTCAACCTGTGCAAAAAAACAACACGCAGCCGATAGTGCAAGGCAAGCTTTTCTGTATGTTTTTTGTGGATGTGGTTTGGATTTTTAGTTGGTTTTGTTTTTCCAATTGCAACATTTTTGAACACGTGCGCAAAGTTGCACTTTTCCGCGCGCATTTGCATTTATTCCTAACACATGCGCAAAATAATTTTTCCGCACTGTTACATGTACAAATAAACCCCAATTAATTTAAAATATTATACACCAAACTTAGTTGTTAAAAAGTTGACTAATTTCTTTCCAAAACCTTGGTTCTCTGGGTGGAAATTATCCAAACTGTTAATCATCAAAATGTAAAATATTACTACTTACTTGGAAAGAGCAACTTACCAGATTTGAATAGAATGATATAGGGTAAAGTAGACAGTTGTTGGACACTTTATAGTTATTGGACAATTAATATTAATACTGTAAAAACAAGAGTTCTATAAATAGTTACCTTAAAGTCCAATAATTAGATGGATTGGACAATTAATATTAATACTGTAAAAACAAGAGTTCTATAAATAGTTACCTTAAAGTCCAATCATTAGATGACTCTGTATACAATTATAAATATCTCAGTCGGTAATAATATAGAACTAATTTATTTTGGGTACAATATAGGACAAAAAAGTTCGCACGTTACTTTGGTGGTAAGATTTTTGTTTTTTTTGTTAAAAGCAGGGCTGTGTTTAAATTACAATAAAAAATATTTCTAAAAAGTTTACAGATCAGTGTGTGGTATAAATCTGTTTCTCATGGTTTTAACATTGTCACTATAATTCGTTTTAATTTTGTTTCTGAAAACAAACATTAAAATGGCCAGTGTCCAATTACTGGTTGGTAAAAAATGTAAATTTTTATTATTGGACGTAAGTCCAATATCATACTCTGTATCCCGGGCATTTATTAGCCAATTCTTATGTAAAATTGTCCCCTGAATCCGAAAAGACCGTGAAAAACTATAAAAGTTAAGCAGTTTAGTCAATTCCATATTATATGTAAAATTGATTATATTTCAAAAACTTTTATAACTTTTGATGACATTTTCGGATTCAGCGAATAATATTTCACAGGAATTGGCTAAATGTCCTAGATACAAATTGCTGTTGACGAGAATTATTAGTGGCTGCTTTTTCGCTATGGCATTTTTGACTAATTCATTTTTATAGAGTAAGTAATATAGTGATTTCTTCGTCACAGGACATCTTGCAGAATAACAGTAATTTGAATACAGTGCATGATAGAGAACATAAAAAACTAAAGGCGACAAAATTAATAAATTCAGAAAATACTTTTAACATACCACCCGAAAAAATATTAAATATATATAAATCATCCTGTTCCGGCCTAAACATTATAAATGCTTCACAAACTAGAGATACCAATCATAAGTGTCCAATAACTATGCGGTTTACCTTATCTTACATGAAGCGAATTATATTGTCAAAGTACTGGTTGCTAGAGTATTTTATCACTTTTAGACTCGAACACTCTCCCAAGAAGCAAACCAAAAGCACCCCTATCTCCAAGCTACAGGCCGGATGTTACCCCACCAATCTTCGTACCTAAAGAGAGCACCACACCTGTATCTTCTCACATACACCCATCGTACAACGCCCAGCAAAGCTCCATGCCCGAACCATCGTACCATGGTACCAGCCCGGTACCAGAACCGTACTACACATCGCAAAACCCCCCCGTTCCTCCCACCAGGATCAACTTTAATTGCATGCAGAATTACAACACAGCCGCTAGAGGCTGGGGACAGAGCAAAACCTACAAACCTGTTACTTTTGATAACCCATATTCGGATTTTTAGTTGAAACGACAAAACGATTTTTATTTGAATTTTATAAATTCTGCGATGTTTTTAATTTGTTTTGAGACGCCTCATTCGTGTAAAAGTACTTTTCCTCTCAATCCCTCCCTCAGGATTGTAGATTCGAGATTGATACGTAGATTTGCTGTATATGTATATAAATGATATCCACTAATATAGGTAGCAATTTTTGTTTTTTGTCGCTAAAGCTGGGTAACAGTTTTTGGCCACCTCACGGATTGAATGCAGTTTTTTGATTACACTATGATAGTTCGATTTACTAACATTGAGTACGCCCACCTATATTACCTAATTTTGGGCTGCTCATTTCAAAAATGCCACTCGTTTTGCTCCAGGACGTCTAGGATTCGAAATAATTGCCTAATAAAATGCTCTGCCCAATTATCTCAAAATGTAAGTTTTTCGTTAATATTTTCGTTATTTATTAAATTATTTTGCCTTAAATCTATTTTGGATGTTCAGTATATTTTTGACGTTTTTTGTCAAATATATACAGGGACTCCATACAAAGTCATCGGTAGATAAAATGTCAAATAGAAATTTTGTTTGTTCCATTGTAACCGTATACTATAGTAGTAGTAGTAGGGATATTTAATAAAGCACTTTTCTGCAGAGAAGTGCTGTATTAAATACCAAAACTAAAATTATAATGTTTTTTGGTAAAAAAAAAATCATTTTTTGAAATTTTTGAGTCGTTTTTTAATTACTAATTACATTGAAAAGGCAACAAAGTAAATGGGTTTCGGTATAAGCATTACTCTTCGACTATTATTTGATATGTTTTTATTCACATCATGCCCAAAGTACCCAAAAATTTAATCTCGAATCTTATTTATTAAGTCTTATCAAAATTTAACATCGAATTTAAGTATAAAGGCGCCTTTATCTACTTTATCGTTCAATCACACTAAAGTGCATCTATTAATTATTGACATTTAAAATTTAAACTTTAAATTGTATTTTTACTTGAAAGTGATTTTAAGAACCAAAAATGAAAAAAGAGCAGGAAATGGAAGTGGTAATGGAAGTGGCAGAGAAAGAGAAAGGAGACGAACATTTATGTCGTCGTTGTAAATTAGTTTTGTTTTTGTTGCGGTACCTTTACGCCCAAGAAAAACCAACGCAATATTTCATTACAAAATTTTATGAGATATACCTACTACTTTAATTTTGCAGGAATATTAAATGGACTTGATGTACGACATTTAATGAAAGATCAAGCATTCAAAAATGCTCTCAAAGTTGACGAGCTTGTCGCATATGGCAGTGTTAAAGCTGTCATTGAAAATGTTCCTGGTTCATATCGGGCCTAAAATTGGCGCCAATTCATTGAAAAAATGCTTTCCGTTTTGCAAAGAATTAGCGTTAATATGTCATTTAAAATATATTTTCTTTTTTGTATTCCTGATAAATTTGCCGAACTGATGAACATAGAGAACGATTTCACCAAGTAATTGCAAATCTAGAGCTTTGGTAGATATCTATGGGTATAGCGGAAAGAAGTTGGATTCATTGCTAGGAGACATTTGCTGGAATTTGCAGCAAAAGATGTACGACGATGATGAGGACAATAGCACAATAATACTATAATCCAATTTGATATTGATACGATTTAATAAATTTAAGGTAGAAAAAAGCAAAATTATGCAATGCATTAAATTTTAAGGGCTTAATTTGGATAAAAAATACTAAAACTTGTTTACTTTGTTGCCCTTTCAATTTAATAATTAAAATAAACGACAAAAAATGTCAAATAATGGTTGTTTTTTTTTACATAAAATACATTAAAATTTTAGTTTTAGTATTCAAAATGTCATATTGTTAAGATAAATATGATCTATTTGCCGTATACCAATTACTTTAGTACATTCAAGATTGATTGAGCATTTTATTACGAAATTATTTTAAATCCTAGACATCCTAGAGAAAAACAAATTACATTTTTGAAACCAGCAGCCCAAAATTAGTTAAATTAAGCTGGAGTACTTAATGTTAGGAAAAAAAAGTTTGTAAAACTATCAGTGTTATATTCTTGAAATAATAATATCTTGCCCCCCTTCACTAGATTTCTGCTGCTTACACTTCAAGTAGTTTTATTGTTAGCGTCCACACTGAACAGACGAAATATATAGTTGATGTTATGTTAATAAAATGATAATAAAGTATTAAAAAAATGTTTTATTTACCTACAACAAATATTTAGTGTATTGCGGTTCTGCAGTGGCGTACTTGTCAACTGTGACTCTGAAGGCGTTAGCAGGTATGGTTGATATAGTGTACATAGTTTTTTCAGCCATGGATTGAGGGCACCAGAAGCCGTACAGATTTTTGGATTTGTATTTCTTCGATAAAATTTTATCAGCGTCATATTCGCTGACATAAGGATCTTTGGCTGGTGCTGCAAATGTTGAAAATAGCTCTTTTGCTTTCTGAAACAAATTTTATTTGTTAGAAAGTTGCTCATTATAATTATATAATTATATAATTTTATGAAAAACTATATTATAATATAGTTTTTCATAAAAAAAATGTCATTTTTATTTGTTGAAAGTGTTGAAACAAGGGTTTTTTCATGGACAAAAAAGTCTATAGCCCAGCATAAATTAAATATGGTCGAAGTCATCTTTATTATAGGAGTTGGCTTTAAAAAGTGTATCTTAGTTAATAACAGAGATTATTTCCCTCATTATAATATGAACCAATCAAAAGCCTTGAATTTTCGAATAAATTTCGTTTAAATAAGCGATTAAATCACTAGAACTATTTAACAGCGATTAAATTTTAGCCTCCATATTGGATTTTTGTTTACGATTTTATGGTGTTATTTACAAGTTTTAACAAACATTTTTTAAAAAACAATAAAAAATAAGTTTCTAGTTTACGAAATATCAATTATTACTTATTACATACCTTAAATTAATGGAATTTTCTTAAAAAAAATATTTATAAATTTTGACACATACGTCAGATTTTATGAATTGTCAAATAGTTTCCTTTAATTCGAGAAATAATCTAGAGGTTTATCACTCAACCTATAAATTTAATCTGTCAAACTATGCTCAGTAAGTTTTTTATTTGATTTTTCTTTTTGGAAAATAGTTTCATGCAAAATAATTAAAAATGCCGTCTCGTGATTTTATTGAATTATTTTGCATTCAACACAGAAAAACCAAACAAAAAACTACTGAGCCTAGTTTACCGATTAAATTTATAGTTCTCGTGATATAATATATGATTAAATCAAAGCAGTAGACACATCTTAAAATGTATTATGGGTTGCATACAATACCCGTATTAAATCGGCAGTAAAGTTCTACTTTACTGCCGATTTCGGATAAAAGTTCTTTTACTTTAGAATCAGATAATATATTTGGCATAGTTATCTTTTTATATCGATACTATATAATAAGCACAATCCACACAACAAGGTCTGTTCTATCTCATGCTAAAAATACAAAAAATCACTGCAACACTGCACAGAGTTTAACGGCGGCCATTTTTGTTGTTTACAATTCTTTGGGTTTGTGCTGTTTAATAATTGTTTTAAACGTTGTGTTTCTTACAGAGGCACTTGTAAGCCTCAAATAAGGCCTTTAAGTGCTAAGGACAACCATTTTACTCCTCTTTTATAATACATATACCGTATTCTATCAGGGCTGTCAAATGACAATTTGTAGGTTAATTTGTGGGTTACAATTTAACCTTAAAATTGACATTTGACAGTTTTATAACAGCCCTGATAAATAATAAAGTTTATTTTTTACAATAGAGGAGTAAAATGGTTGTTCTTAGCACTTTAAGGACTCTTTTAGGGCTTACTATGAGAAACACAACGTTTAAAACGATTATTAATCTGTATAAAAAGAGCACAAACCCAAAGCACAAAAATTGTAAACAACAAAAATGGCCGCCGTTAAACTGTGCAGCTGCAAAAATACAAAAAATCACTGCAAAACTAGTTTTGCAGTGATTTTTTGTATTTTTAGTACGAGATAGAACAGACCTTGTTGTGTGGATTGTGATAATAAGTAAATTATCAATAAAAAATATTACTGTCAATTTGACAGTATCAGAGTATTTAATTAAGGTCTTCAGCAGAAGTAAAATACTAAAAATACTAAAAGTACCTACTACATCAAACTGGCATAAGCTACCAACTTAATAAAAAAGAATTAACTGTAAGTACCTACATGTTTTATATTATTTAAAAAAATATTATTCAAATTTAATCAAAGCAGCTCACTAATAAAATGTTTATTTCAATAAAATATTTTTAGCAAGATTTCTTAAAACTACTAATCTCTACTGATTTTTACATTATGTGGATTGTGATTTTATACTGAACAAATAAAAAAACGATCTGGCATCACTGGTTTGTTATCAGATAACAGTTATCTTATAGTTTGTTCTTTATCTCTGGTTGTGTATGATTTAACCTCAAATCAAAAATATTATTTTCATTTATAATTTACTTTTAAACTGTGCTATTTTTCTGGTAGGTAAGTTGTTTTAATAAAAAAATTATTATTATATTAACGTTATTTTATTAGGGCAATATGGCAAACGAAACAATGATTCAATTTACTGATGATCTTTTGGAGGCGAAAATATTTCACTGCCAGATTTGCGATGAACTTTGCACCTCCGATATTTTCCTGGTAAAAGGTAAAGGAAATGTTTGTGTAAACTGTATTGAAGATAAGTGTGGAGAAGAGATAAAATCGAGGGCAGAATTAAATACGGCCCTTGTCTTAATTTTAAAAAAACTTATGCTATTACCATGTAAATTCCAATATAAAGGTTGTAATAAAAGGGTGCCGTCTAACAATTATCACAAGCATGTCGCAAGTTGCAAATATAAAATAAAATCGTGTCCAATGGTTAACTACGAAGAATGTAAATGGAATGGATCCAATTCAGAAATAAGCGAACATATTCGGAAGGAGCATAAAGAACACATTATTAAAAGTGAATACAATATTTTTATTGTAGACACATCCTTAGTAGAACCCAGTGTTAAATTATTTTTTGATGGTCAAAAAAACTACCTTTTAAACACATCGGTTGTTGATAATAAATTTTATTATGCTTTAAGTCCAATTGATCATTTCGAAGAAAATGTTGAATATATAGTAAAACACAGGAGTACTCAAACTCCAAACAACACTTTTGTAAAAACTGATGGTACCATCACCCAATTGAATGGCATTTATAATGAAAGATGTCTAGATAAGAACCCCAATGCCACTGGAGTAGATATTGGCATTTTAGAAAAGATTGCAGGCGAAAATATGGTAAGAAATGAATTTAATCTGCATCCAGGGGAAATTGATAAACATACGTTAAAACTATTGGAATGCCCTGTGTGTATGAATATTATGAGGCCCCCCATTTATAACTGCACCAAGGGACACAGTATCTGTCACTTTTGCTGTGAAAAAGTACGGTATTGCCCCACATGTGAGGGAGAATGGACTAATTCGAGAAATTACTTAATAGAAAATTTGATGGCAAAGGTAAAATATCCATGCAAGTTTGATGGCTGTAAAGAAGAGGACTTTGTTGATGGAATAAAAAAACACGAGGAAACGTGTTCCTTTTTTATTTATCAATGCCCAATGGGTTGCACAAATTCCGGAGACTACAATTTTATTTTGGAACATTTAAATAGTGAACATAAGAGTATGGAATATGAGAAGTTTTCGGAAATATCTTACACGAGGTTTAAAAAAGAAACTCAAAAATGGACCTTATTTGATTCAAAATTATTTAGGATATCCTATTATTATTTTGATGAATCCATGAATTGGCAAGTAGAATTAATTTGTTCAAGTGATAATCCCAACATGTATAAATATAGGGTAGTTATAACAAACTATCCTGATATAGAAAACTGGGAATTAGCAAAGCATTCAATTTGTTTGGAAGAAAGAAAACCATTTCGAAAATCAACTGAAGGTATAAGATTTAAATATTACGATAAATTAAGTTTTACTGTTATTATTGGAAGGTAGTTTGTTATTCAACACATTATTTGTATTCTGGATTATATTTCCCAATACATTTTTAATTTGTTTTTTTTGTGTATACATGAACTATTGTCATATGATATTTCTCAAAATATATTTTTTAAACAGTAATAAAAAGACTACAATCTTATTAAGGTATGTGTACATTTCTATACGTTTTTAATTAAGAAAGTGGAAACTGTAGAGAAAATTGAGCTTTTGATCGCTAATATTGCCAACGTAAAAAAATAAAAACGTAATTTTTTATATCAAATTTGAAAGAGAAAAGGTAAAAGAAACATTATTTTATAAATTAATTAATTTAATCCTAATTGAGGTATAAAAAATGGTATTTCGTTATAAATAACAATTATTATTGAGGTATAAAGAAACTATTTATACATAGTTTAGCATTATTTAATCAATTAGTTCGAAGATTAATTTGCCAACAAAAAGACCTCCTTTAGTTAAGCAGTTATCCATAAAGGATTTTTTAACAGTGGAAGAAAAAATAGAAATGATTTTGATTTATGGAGAAGTAGGCAGGACTCTTGATGATGCTGTTAATATCTACGCTCAGCGTTTTCCGGATAAAATTCGATCGCGTACTTCATTTCACCGTACTGTCAAGCAGTTTACTACAAACGGGAGTGTTCAACCGAAAAAAAAATTCGTCGAGCAACAGTCACAGGTGGAAATAATGTAATTAATGTATTAGCAGCAGTATGATAATACACGGTGCTGTTCTGAGAGGTGATTTTTGGACTTTCTGTGAAACCTAATTTTTTTTTATATTCTTGTTAATTAGGTCATAACTAAAATTTTAAGAGCAAAATAAAAAAAATTTGACGGTTTGAATTGTTTTAATTGGCTGTTTATTAAAAATATTATGCACTCTTTCAATTATCCAGTTAAAACTAGCGATTTAATTTAAATATTTAATATTTGCATAACTAAAAAAAAAGGTTTTTACAATTTTTTTTTTATAAATTTTACTGTTTTGTTGCAATAAACGTTCAAACTTTTAATCTAACCTTTGACGTATACATTTATGTTCCCTTAATTAATATATCCTTAAAGGTTGCCATGAAACTTAGATCTATTAAAAATTTATTTAATGTTTGAATTGTCATTTTCAGTATATGTATTCTATAATTTTTGTTTAGTTTTTTTAAGTTTTTTTTATAAACAAAAATAAAAAATTGTACTAAAAGTTACGAAGAAATTCATGAAATTTAACTAAGGACCGGTTTATTCATCTTTAGTAAAGTGTATCGGGCCGATAACTTTCATGTCTTGGCAATATCTAGTATCCAAAGAAATTATTCGTCAAATAAATCAAAAATGAATAAATCGGCCCTAAATAAAA
This sequence comes from Brassicogethes aeneus, assembly GCA_921294245.1. Lineage (NCBI taxonomy): Eukaryota > Metazoa > Arthropoda > Insecta > Coleoptera > Nitidulidae > Brassicogethes > Brassicogethes aeneus. The sequence continues at coordinate 2,175,827 of OV121132.1, read as the reverse complement.
TGTGGCACCCTTACAATTATTGTTTAATAAATGTATACTATACATTTAACCTTAAATTAAAACTTTAAACGTGTATTACAACAAAACAGTAAAAGATGTAAAAAATGTATAGACCTTTTTTTAGGAAATTAACTAATCTTTAATCTGATTTAAAAAGTTATGATAATATTTAAATAAAATCGCAAGTTTTAATTGGAGAATTGAAAGTGTGCATACATATTTTTAATAAACATCCAATTAAAACAAAATTAACCGTCAAATTTTTTTTATTTTGCTATTAAAATTTTAGTTATGACCTAATTAACAAGAATATAAAAAAAAATTATGTTTCACAGAAAGTCCAAAAATCACCTATCAGAACAGCACCGTGAATAGTCTTACCAGTTTGTTGGGTCCTATGGGTGTCCAATGGTACGGTGCCAATTTCGGGAACTCCTTGTAATTCGGTTTAACATATTCCGGTCCTGGTTTCATTTTTGGAGGGAGCGGGTATGGATTTTTGTCGAAGTATTCTTCTGGATACATGTTTACGTGTAAAGGCCCATCTAGAACCTTTCCGTAAGGTGGATGAGGTTTCTTAGCCCTCGGAGGTTTCCTAAAAATATATTTGAAAATTATTTATGAAGTATTATCTTTAATATTTACATCGCGGCAGGGTAGGGTCCAATGCATATATCCTTGTAACCAGGTCCTCCTTTCTTGGGGTTTTTAGTGACAAAATTTTTTCCTGTTGGTATGACGGTTCCTTTCTTCGGTTTTTTGAGTAACGCACTAAACGCTTGTTGTTCTTTAGTAAAGGTTCCAAAGTTATCACCAGGTGTGGAATGTATTTTTGTCTCACCGGTGGGCATAAAAGGCTTTTGGTTTACAATTGGCATTGTTTTAGGGCTTTTGAAAGTGTTAATAATTTAGAGTTGTTTTATAGTTTTTTACTACACGGTTTTCGTCCTCCCTTAATAGCTTCACCAATGAAAAGTCTTCTGAATTCATCATCGAAATAACCATGTTGAGTACCAGTTTTAGATTTGTAAGAATTTGTGATGAAGTTTTTGCCTTTATCGTTAAACACTAAAATTTTAAAATTATCTAGTTTGGTACCTCTATTTACTTTGAACTTTTCATTATACCAAGAGGATCTTTATATTTAACTTGGAGATATGGCATTTCCGAAAATATTCCCAAACGTTCCGGGTCAGGTTTAGAGTATTTGTGGCCGAGCTCATATTCGCCTTTTTTAGGTTTTTTCGGCATTTTTTAAATTGTACACAAAAATTACAAAAAGTAAAAAATTTGTAAGACTTTCAATAACCAAATACTGACGTTACAAAATTATGTCAACATCAAATTTTACAGATTTTGAATTTTAAATTTTGACAAATTGTTCCACAAGGTTTTAAGTACATTGAAAAGTTAAATGAATGGGAACTGAAAATAGATCACCAAGAGTTGATATTTTTTGACCAAATATAAAAAAGTATAGTTATTTATTGTACTAGTGTGTTATGTTGAAAATAAGTCACGAGAGAAAGATTTATACCACGAGGCCGTCAGGCAGATTGGTATAAATTCTCCAGTGATTTAGGAAACATAAAACACGAGTGGCATACAATGTTTTATCCAACTAGTGGAAGAAATCGTTTTTTATGAAATAATAATTAATAAGCTTTGTGATCAAATCAAAGCTACTTGCGTCTCAGTACCCTATAAATGTCAGAATGACTTGATAGTGACTTTTTTACATTTTGGGTCAAAGTAGGTTGTTTGTTTGGTTGCCACGGGCATGATAGCATGTTAGAAAATGTTTAAATAAATTTTGACACTTGTCAGTTTTCCCTGCAGAAAAGGAAAGCTTTTTTGAAGAAAAAAACGTATAGAAAATGGAGGAAACCGATGAAAGTTACGTTCCTGAGGATATCCTTACGTAAGCGGAAGAAGCAGCGATGCAGATTTTGCCAGAAAAGTCCCGAGATGCTTACGACAAGGAGTTCAAAATGTTTGAGTCTTGGATGAATTCACGGAATATAAAAGGTATCGATGAAAATGTTCAATTGGCTTATTTTTTACATTTGCAAAAAAAATTAGCCCCATCGTCGCTATGGACCAAATACTCGATGCTTCGCTCGACTATTCACCTTTATAAAAAAATCGACATTTCAAAATCTGGCAACCTAACGAGCTTTTTGAAAAGCAAATCACGGGGATACAAACCAAAGAAGTCCAAGACTTTAGAACGACCTGAAATAGAGAGAAGTTTTTGAACGAAGCTCCCGACGACGAGTACCTGTTGATGAAAGTGGCTTTGATAATGGGGATTAGCGGTGCTTGTAGATGCGATGAATTGGTCAATTGGAAAATAGAAAATATTCAAGGCAAAGGGAAATATTTTCACGTAGTTTTGCTAGACACTAAAACCAAGAAATTGAGTAGTTTCACCATACTTGAAGAAGGATTTCCCGTCAACCCGATTAATTTGTGTAAAAAATACATAATATGTAAGATATTATCTTTGAGACCAAAGAATACTAGTTCTAGCCGCTTTTTTGTTTTTTACAAAAATGGAAGGTGTACTAGCCGGTGTGTGGGAATAAATACGTTGGCGAAGATACCTTCAAGAATTGCAATGTTTTTGAAATTGGAGGAACCAGCGCTATACTCCGGTCACTGCCTGAGAAGGTCTTCGGCGACTCTTTTGGCCAATGCAGGGGCTAACATGACACTTTGGAGCGTCACGGAGGATGGAAGTCCTCGACGGTAGCAGAAGGATACCTAGAAGAATCGCTGCATGACAAAATACAAATTGCAGAAAAAATACAAGGTTCTAATGCGTCGGCGTCTTCCAGCACTATCAGCAGCTGTACCGATATGGGAGCGTCTGGTTCCAATGAACCAACGAATTTTACAATGACTTCAAATTCGAATAAACCTTTAGCGTTTTTCTTAAATTTCAATATCAATGTGAATTCTGCTTTGATAGTTTACTTGTCTAAAATGACAATAATGACAGTCATAACTCATGTGTTGGATAAAGTGATTAAAATCCAAATAAAGTTGATGTAGACTTTTTTCATTAAAATCATCCAAAGGTTGTGCCCATTCACTGTTGCATACACTTATTAATGGCGGCGACGAAAAAAAATAAAACAATTTTACAAATAATTTGTTCTTTATTCCGTCTTAAATTTAATTCACTAAAAATAATTAAGAGATCTAACTGCCTAATAGGAAAAATAAAAAACAAACTATCAAGAATAATAAAAAAATAAAATTCAATAAAATACTGCACGTTAAGAGATTTGTTTATATAATACACATGTACAGAATAAATAAAATATTAAAACCTATAAAAAACATCACTAGCGCCCTTTTAGTGTCAAATTGTTTGACTAACAGTCTTTATTTTTCTTTCAATTTCAATGACTTTGTTCACTGAACGCGTTAATGATTGAGTGTATGCTCTCGTAGCCGCCAGTGGCCATTCCGCACAGGGCTACCAACATTATCACAATGTTTTTGATGACGCAAGACGCGCGCAAATTATCACTAGTGTAGTCTATCACAATTTCTAGTAGAGGGGGGAACAGCAGCGCCAGCGCAGAACTGCTTACTGCTCCCACCAAGGATATGAATAGGCCCAGGAACGGGATAGCCTCCGCCAAAACAACTAAAAAAATAAAGTAAATATTAAAAAAATCAACCTGTATAGCAATATTCAAACAAGTGAAAATACTGCACGAAAAAAATGACCTGTGCAGGTGAATTCAATGTACTATGCTCCACACCTCAAAGTCCCACCACGTGACCACGTACGGAACGCAGTCTTTTGAAAATTTGGCATTTAAGGCTTTTCAGGTTATGTATCTGTCAAAGTATAGTCAACTAAAGAAATAATATTATGTTTAGGCGTTAAAAATTTTTTAATAAAAATGTATAAATCTTTATAACATTACAATAACAATGTATGGTTTAGGAATTTAAGAATATAAATACTGCATTTAATGAAATTCTAAAGTGTATGGTGCCAAATAAGTAATATTTTTGTGAATTTGGTCCAAATATCTGGTTTTCTCCATAAAATAATTTTAACTAAACAGCATTTATTAAAAAAATAAAGCTTCTCTAATTTTGTAATTTTAAGGTTTGAAAAATTTATTTTGACATAAATAAATAAGTATTTTGGATTATTTAAAAGACTGTATAATATGGTATTTAAAAATGTGGTAGTTTTTCTTATCCAGCTTAAAGTGTACCTACATAAAGTTTTGTCAATACAAATAGTTAAAAAGCTTTGACTGAACTTGATCTACATCGAAAAATCATTATAACTTTAAAAATTTTAATAAATCACATGTCATGGGAGTATTAAATATATTCACATAGCAAGTTTCTCTAAAAATTGTTTGTTTTCTTATAATCTAACTTAAAGTAAGTATGCCGAGAGGTATGCACAAGTTTTGTCATTAGAAGTACAAAAGCTTCAACTTAATTTAAACCATATTCAACAATTTTTTAGTATACCTATATTTATTTATGACCATATTAACACACTCTTCCAAATAATCCACTTATTTATTTTGGTCAAAATAGATTTTTCCAACCTTAAAATACAAAATTAGATTATATTTTTTGTTCTTATACATTAACCTACCTTTGATACAGATATTCTTATTTCATAATAGAGAAGTTAGATTTTTTTTAATAAATGCTGTTTAGTTAAAATGTTTTTAATAAATTATTGTCATGAAAATACTTACAGGTAACTAATACAAGTAAAGATCTAAAAGTTAGTTCGGCCATTACAGGATACTTCACTGGTCCAATGAAATTCAACACAGTTGGCCACGTAATTTCCACCGCAATGTAGAACTGTAGAGAGTACGTCAATAGAATGCCCAGTGGAATTATTATTTTTACTGATTGAGCCAAGCTGAAAACAAAAAGAAAATTTTATACCTACTTCCCACAATCCACACAACACAAGGTCTGTTCCAGTGTTACCAGATTCTGTCAAAAAAAGACCGTACGTTTCGTTCGAATTTACCTTAATTACAAAAATGACTCAATGGACAATATTAAATAACGTCAACTTGACATAATTGCATTTATTTGCATTGTTTCATTGTGTCATTTTGTAATTAAGGTAAATTCGAACGAAACGTACGGTCCTTTTTTGACAGAATCTGGTAACACTGGTCTGTTCTATCTCATGCTAAAAATACTAAAAATCACTGCAACACTGCACAGAGTTTAACGGCGGCCATTTTTGTTGTTTACAATTCTTGTGCTTTGGGTTTGTGCTGTTTAATAATTGTCTTAAACATTGTGTTTCTTACAGAGGCTCTTGTAAGCCTCAAATGAGGCCTTTAAGTGCCAAGGACAACCATTTTACTCCTCTTTTATAATAAATATACCTTATTCTATCAGGGCTGTCAAATGACAATTTGAAGGTTAATTTGTGGGTTACAATTTAACCTTAAAATTGACATTTGACAGTTTTATAACAGCCCTGATAAATAATAAAGTTTATTTTTTACAATAGAGGAGTAAAATGGTTGTTCTTAGCACTTTAAGGCCTCTTTTAAGGCTTACTATGAGGAACACAACGTTTAAAACAATTATTAATCTGTATAAACAGAGCACAAACCCAAAGCACAAAAATTGTAAACAACAAAAATGGCCGCCGTTAAACTGTGCAGTTGCAGTGATTTTTTGTATTTTTAGTACGAGATAGAACAGACCTTGTTGTGTGGATTGTGCTACTTCCTAATACCTAAATTTAATTGATTCTTTTGGTACTTACATATCACTCTCAGGCAGGTTAAGGGTAACACTGCCTTTAATATCTTCGCCGAATTTCAAGTAACCCAAAAATCCCACCATCAAATACAAAATAATCACAAAAGTCATTCCAACATTCAGAACGCCAAATGGAGTCTTAAACTTCCTGGGTTCTTTCATTTCGTTCTGAAGAGGCAGTACCTAAAAAGAAGAAATATTGTTATAACAATAATAATAATTATTAATATTATGTCAAGGTGCGATTTTATGAAGTAGTCTAAATTTGACTCACCAGACCGATTCCTTCGAAAGCGAAGAGTGCTGTGCCGAAGAAAAGGGGAAGTTGTTGCCAGTTGGCAACGTATTTCCTCTCCGAAATTTTTGGCAAGTCGAGGCAGCTGTAGTACAGACACGTGAGGATACCGACAAACATCAAGATGTTTGCGAAAGTCGAAAACGGGGCCAGGTACTTCAGATTTCTTATCAGCGCAGTCAATAGGATCGGCAATAGGATTATTGCCATGTGGAAGTGGACGTCCAGCTCGTATCCGTAGAAATCACAAACCTGGAAAAATATTAAAACTGTTTCATCAAGCAGCCCTCGTCAATGCAGTAGCACCAGAGCTGGGAAAGTTACTTCTAAGAATGTTTTTTAAATCTTCCAGTGGGAATATTCTTAGGATCATGCTATATTTCTTCTAGTCATGTTCTAAGAATGTTTTTTAAACCTTCCAGTGAGAATATTCTTAGGATCATGCTATATTTCTTCTAAAGAACATGCTTAAAAGAAATATAGCATAATCCTAAGAATATTCTCACTGGCCTATAGGCAGGTTTTTAGAAGGTGCAAAGTTTAGTGGTAAAAATTAATCCACTCTAAACATATGCTTAGAATGTTGAGAAAGTAATTGCTATAGAAAGTTCGTTTAGGAATATTCCTGGAACATTCTGTTAAGCATATTCAGTTCAGTTAGGTACCTATATAATAGTAAAATATACCATAATCTACGTATAAAGGTACCCATACTTAGTATTAAATACTAAGTAAAAAACACAACCCAAAATATTTTTTATAGTTATTTGTAAAATTAAAACAATATTCGATAACAAAAATACTTTTACTATAGGTATCTAAATTATCCGGCTTTTACATAAAATCTTCTATCCAACTTAAATACAATGAAAAATGTTTTTTTATGAAGAACCATTTGGTTTTTTCTTTTATGATGAATTATTTTATAAGGAAATATTTTGTTTTTTCATATTTTATTTTATGTTAAAAATAAATATTTATTAATTTGTATACCGATTTTTTATTTCTGAATTAACATTTTTATGTATAATAATCCCAACTATCTTCAACTTCAATCTAATCTGACTTATCCCACAAAATTTTCCAATTTTACTTTTTATGAAATAATGTCATACAACTTATGGTTTAGAGGTCAAATTGTTTATTTAATACTTTTAAATAAATAAATATTAATATGTCGCAAAATTTTTTAAGGGGACGAAAAATACATTTCACTGTCATATTATGACAGAGGCCTATTTGTCGCCTCGTGAAGAATTTTACGAATGTAGAATCCAACATATTAGAACGTGGGTATCTAACATATTTGGAAATATTCTCAAAAGCTTCCTAAAAGCTCCACAAGAAACCTTCTAAGAACATTCCAAAAACGTATTCTTAAAATGTTCTTAGAATGCTTTTTAGGAAGGTTTTAAGAAGCTTCCATGAATCAAATTGCATCATTAAAAGGGTATCTATGGAATGTTTTAAAAGTCCCTAAGAACATTATTAGCAATAAGGGAAGGTTCTAAGAATATTCCATTATTCCGGGTCATATCTTCTTAGAACATTCTTAGAATCAAATTTTGCTATCAGGGAAGTATCTAAGTTACTTTTAAGTATCTTTTTTTTTAAGATACTTCCAGCTCTGAGTATCTGTGTTTGATGAAAAAATCTGGAACAATGTTGTGTTAAAGGAACGTAAAACTTACCTGTTTCAGATTTTCCGATATGAATACGAAATAAACGCAGCAGAAACCAAGTTGTGTCACGCATAGGAACATGTTAACCACCGTCTTCATAGTTTTTCCAAATTTTTGAATAGGTCGCGGTCCATTTTCTATTACTATTTGTACAGTCTGTGCGTAGTCTGGTGCTTCTGTTAATTGAAGCTTGTCAACCATAGTTTTAGATGCTGATAACTAAAAATAAATAACGTTAAACAAAATGTGATTGGTCAGTCAAAATATCGAGGGCATTTAAACCATACCCACCGTTTGGAATCTACACGGAGAGAAAAGTATAATGCTGATTACCATAATTATAATACCCTTTACTATAATTTATATTACTATTTGGGACAACTATCTTGTATATTGCCAGATACTATGCATATTTAGTAATTTTTAAATATCCATGTATATTAAACCTTAAGGTAAAATATTGTTATTCTCATCCAATTTTGTTTTAAATTCTTATTATAATTAGATTTTTTCCATTACTAATAATATTACTTATAGTAAATTTAAAAATATTATGTTGCCATTTTAAATATAAAATATTTTAAAATCGAATATTTTTATATGTTAACAATTAAAAATTGTAACATATTTATTGTACTTTTTAATATACAAAAATGTTATGAGAAAGAATTGAACCTACACCTCGCCAAAGTTTTTGTTTTGAGTGCGTTCCATCAACTTCAAATACCGACAGACAGGTGTTTTGTCCTATATTGGGTATCATCAGTGTCGACACGACAATGTCGAGTAACTTCTAGTCGTGGAACACACCCAAAACAAAGAAATACCTGAGCTTATATAACATGGTTGGTAAGCCAACAGAGGCGAGATGTAAGAACATCACGTGATCCACACCGTCTAACGACGCGTCGCGACGTGGCCTTTGCCGCAATCGGTACATACTATGCAACCAAGTAGGTTCAATTCTTTCTTATAAGTATTACCAGTAATGGGTCAAGAAAGTTTATTGAAGAAACTAAGAAAATTGAATGTTTAAAATGTCATGAGTTACTATATTGTATATTATATTTAAATATATTGTTTATTTACCTTAAACATGAAAGTATCTTTATTTTTACTATATTTTTATTAATGTGTAATATATTATAATTTTAGATGAACACCTTACATTTGATTAAATCATATAGTAAATATTACTATTTGTAGATAGTAAAATCAATTTACTATACAAACATATTAAAAATTAAAATATATATTATACATTTATGATTTAGTAATATTGGTGTTGTAATCTTTACTAAAATTTTATAATAAAAAATAGTATTTTATATTACAATCTTAATATTGTATTGACGAATATATAATATTGTTACCCTAAAAATTTGTTAAGTAAATTTTACTATATTTTTTTACTATCTAAAATTTACTATACATTTCTCTCCGTGTATACGGCACGTTTTCGTACGCGTTCAAGTATAGGAAGTCGATTATACTGTCTCTATATATCCTCGTGTGTTGGGTACTTTATGCAAATTATTATTTCATAATCAAATAATGACTTTATCAATTATAATTGTGTGTTTAAATTAAAAATTAAAAACACCTACACGAAAAAACGTGCAATTTTTTACTCCTATATACATTTTGTTTATTACTGTTAATAGCAGGATGTCTGTAATTTCATTGTGTTTAAAAGAATTTCTACCAATGTTAATTCAACCGTTTCGTTTTGTTTGCAATAATCGGGCTCAGATTAAATATTTATTTGGCCATGTCTATATTGAATAATACGAATAAAAGAATTAGGTTATAGTTTAGCGAGATGACCTGATAAATTTTTGTTTGTAAACAAATTTCTTCGATAGTTTATGAATACGAATTCTGCAAAATTTGAATACGTTTTTAAATAAAATATTCTGCTAAATATTTCAATTTTATCATTAAAATTTATCCACATTTTTGTTATAATATTTTAGATAGTTGGATAAATCAATTTTAGGTCATTTGGATTTTTTTAAGTTAAACATTACACTGTTATAGTATATTAGTATCAAGTTTAATAAACGCTATTTTAGTGACGATTTTTAATTAGGCACGTGAAAGTTTGCGAGCGAGTGTTTAATTAAATGAGTATAGAAAAGTTTGTAAACGAGTTGCATCCTAGTTATACTTCTACGACAAATACTAACTATTATCTAAAAATGATTTAAATTAAATATTTGTGTAGAGCGGCATCTATAAAACAATAGAGTAACCATTCTAATTTCAAGTTAGTAACTTGGGAATCTGTATTCAAATTTTTATGTGTAAATCAAAATATAGATATAGAAGCAGTTTTTCACAGTGAAAGTAAAGATAAAAATTAGTTAATATAATATAAAGGATTTTTCTTACCAATAAATGTTGACAATGTACACAAATAATTCCCAATATGAGAACAACCCCAGGTCCAAGCAGTATTCCGGCATTTTTTATTGCATCACCCATGGCAAAAATTCCCGAGCCAACATTCCCTTTAAATAAATGCATTATGGTCTCAACATATCTAGAAAAAATACTTTAATTAATAGGTTTATCAATATAAAAAGTTTACTTATTTTTCTAATGTTTTAAAAGACTAAAACCTATCCTCCGTGACTGTTACTCTTTCTAGGATAACCTATATGTTTTCAAATATCTGAGGTAGTAAAATCATACTAAAAATATCAGTTCACTAAGTAAATTAAACACATCCAAAGCAATCGAATCAAATATAAAATATTATTAAAAATTAAAAAAAATAATTTTTATAACCATTTATGTTGGTGTTACAAAAATTGATTCTATCCTCCGTGAATCTGTTTTTGCTTTAAATTTTATGCAACGGATGGCGCTTTAATCATTTTAAATAAGCAAAAACCTCTGTTTACGACATTATAGATGCATGTGATTCCTGAAGGTCAGTTAGAATTTATATGCAGATGAGAGTGTTGCTGTTTTATAATTCAAAAGTTTAAGTTCATTAATTTGCTATTTAAAAACCTATCCACCGTGAAGTGTAATATCTCAGTAAATATATTTTTTTATAAATATTTTATGTATGTACAATTGTATTTTTAAAAAATATTAAGGTGACAAAAGATACAATAACTTATTTCAAATATACAAAGAAATGTTTTTACAAAAACATACGAAATCCTAACCTCCGTGAAGCTCTAATATTTAAAATGTATGATTTTACTAGAACTGGTTGCTTCCCAAAAACCCCATTCTAGACTAACAGTGAAAGAACCAAAAATAAAAAATAATTATTTTCACTTGGGGGACATCTTAATATATTCACCCAACTAAATATAAAAATATTTTTATTGCTTATAAGAATAATTAATTTTAATACAGGTATAAATCTTTAATCTTTAATAGGTATAAACAATTGTTAACTTTAAAATCCTTTATAATATTATTTATTGTTTAATGCTAATTACCGTAAAATTTCAACTTTAATTTGTTATTATAAACTGTACACATGAAATGATAATTAGCAATTGGACATGACAAAATAAGCCGATAAAAAAATTATAATATTAAAATATTTCTATAGAAGTGTTAACAATTGTTAACAAATTAAATAAACCTCACTTATTGTCAAGATTTTTTATTATACTTATGTATGTATGTACATATAAGCGAATAATTTAAAAAACAAACTTAATTATTCAGAAATTTTATAAAATAATATTTATTCTGCAAAGTTCACAGGCCTGTTTTAAAAACAACAAATTAAGTAAGTAGTTAAACAAAATAAAATGTCACAAGAATAAAAATTTTATCATTGAATTTTATTGTGATTTTTTATATTATTTTTATGAATTAAATGAAATAAGATTTGTTGGAATTTGGATATAAGACTGTAGTGTCTAATAATGCAAATAAAGTTATTATTTTTTGTATTAATCAACTGCCCAATTTCAAACAAAATTGGATAATTGAAAGTTGTTTTAAAAACAATAAAATTAGCACAGTGGGTCAAAATAAAAAAATGTTAGGACAAAGTGGCATTCTTTTTTTTTTTCTTTTTTTTTTACTTACGATGTCGGGTGTTCAACTGTCAGCCCATGTCCACCAGCTGCTTTTTCTTTTGAGGATTTTTCTTGCATTGGTATCGATATTATGGGATCCTTTGATTGAAATGTCATAAATACATCATCATTACTGCTGCTGCAAAAAATAAAATTAATTAATTAATAAATATGGAAAATTATCCCGGCGCATCCGCCAAAATTTAAAAAGTAGCAATATCAGTTTATCTGATTTAGATAAATCGTAATTTTATTAAAAATATTTTATAAAAAATTTCGCACGTTACTTTGGTGGTAAGAAAATATTTCTAAAAAGTGTACAGATCAGTGTGTGGTATAAATGTGTTCCTCATGGTTTAAACATAGTCACTTTAATGCGTTTTAATTTTAATTCTGAAAACAAACAGTAAACTGGCCAGTGTCCAATTACTGGTTGGTAAAAAATGTAAATTTTTATTATTGGACATATGTCCAATATCATACTCTATTTGTATCCCGGACATTTTCCAGCCAATTCTTATGTAAAATTGTCCCCTGAATCCGAAAAGACCGTCAAAAATTATAAAAGTTAAGCAGTTTTTGAGATATAGTTAATTCCATATTATATGTAAAATTGATTATATTTCAAAACTCTTCTACTTCTATAACTTTTGACAACATTTTCGGATTCAGCGAATAATATTTCATAGGAATTGACTGCTAAATGTCCTGGATACAAATTGCTGTTGACGAGAATTATTAGTGGCTGCTAATTCATTTTTAGAGAGTAAGTAATATAGTGATTTTTTCGTCACAGGACATCTTGCAGAATAACAGTGATTTAAACAGTGCATGATAGAGAACATAAAAAACTAATGGCAACAAAATTAATAAATTCGGAAAATACTTTTAACATACCACCCGAAAAAAATATTAGATATATATAAACCATCCTGTTCCGGCCTAAACATTATAAATGCTTCACAAACTATAGATACCACACTTAATGATATATGCAACAAACTATTTCAGAAGTCAGACCAAGGAATAAGTAGTTACCTTCAGAATCCAGAAAAGGGATGAGGAATCCGAGAAAGAAATATATGAATTATATGATATTTACAAAAAAGAAATAAAACAATTACCTAAAAAATATATACCCAACAATTTATGTTACTTGATGTAAGGTTGTAATGTTTATATAAAATTACACAATTACTATACTTTTTTGCAGGTCTTTATAAAACTAATATTAAAAATGCAAATATTCTTATTTTTAAGTAAACGTAAATAAAGTTTAAACAAACAATCTTATTAAAAAAAAGTAATTTTTTACATCAATAACAAAGGCATCGATATACGGTATACGTAATGTAGGTATTGCAATTATAAGGGGAAAAATCACCTAAAAATATGTTTCTTAAATAATTGAAATCTAATTCACATAATAGGAAGCCGTTGTAGAGCAAGCAATTAGATTTGTTTTATTGTTTAATCAAACGGATTTCTTTGTAATTAAATTTTCATGGTCACCATTAAAGAAAATGTACCCATAAATATCACTCCTAATACATATAAGTAATATGTCATTATATTACATAATAATCGTGTTTGCCTTTCTGTAATTATAAGGTAGTTAGTATAGTAGTATACCTAATACTGTGTAAATAAATTAATCTAAAACTACTTATTATGATTTTTAGTGCGTGTTTCGGAATTTTTTGTGACAAAATATTAATTAAATCAATCTTGAAAAGATTATGATAATAATCGGCCATTTCAAGCGCGCGAAACGCCTAATTACAAAACTGTTTTTATAAAAAAAATTGTAGATTATTTATTATATAATATTTAGAAGAATTTTTTTGACAATTTTGATGCAAAAATAATATATAATAAATTAGCTACAATTTTTTTTATAAAAACAGTTTTGTGATTTGTCCCGTCCATCCGCTTGAAATGGCCGTAATGCTTTACCTACTTAGTTCTTTTTAAACTGAGTCAAGGATTCAAAAAATTCCAGATGTTAATATAAAAATAAATACAAATAAAGATAAAGATTTTCTACATTTAATTAAATATTGTATGGGTCATTCCACTTTTTTAGTCAAAATTCAAATTTGCCTATAATTATGAAAATTAAGAAAAAAACTATTTGTTTAAAATAAAAATTAAATAAACATTTATGTTTTGCATGTTTGAGTTTGTTTATTTATACAGGGTGCACCAAGTATCATTCTATGCGTAATAACAAGTCTATTAAAATGGTATTGGAGAATTGAAAAAATTAGAGGATTTTGAATAATTAAAAAAAAACGAAAACCAATCAAAACAAAAAATCGTTATGACCTTGTTATTTGTAGGAATTTGCGAGCGAGTATTTAATTAAATGAGTGTCTAGAAATTTTTTTAAACGAGTTGCATACCATACTTTTTCTACGACAAATACTAATTATTAACTAAAAATGATTTAAATTAAATATTTGTATAGAGCAACATCTACAAAATAATAGAGTAACCAACGATTGTATTACATTTGACAACTGTCAACTAACTTCAGCCCGTGACTAAAAACTTGTTGCAAACTTCAGCCCGTGACTAAAACGCCAACTTCTCGTCAATGTGTATTTAAAATATCACTAGTGTCATCTACGATAATGGGTGTTTTAAGGGTGGGGTAGAAAAATATTTATAATGATTTTGACACACTGTGAGAATGTACATTTGTTAACCTTGTCAATGTCAGCTGCTTAATTTGATTTTTTTAAATGTAATATTTTGGTTTATCACAACGTACAGCTGAAATTCTTTACATAGCCAATAGCGGTTGTTATGGAAACAAACCAAATAGAGAAATGAGCTTGACATGATTTTCATGTAATTTATGATTTTAAAGCAAATTTTAGATTTTTTGTTAAAAATTTGTTTTTGTCCCCCGATGGTGTTACCCCGTGATATTTAATAAAACTAAATGAGTTTGACCTACACTTTTATTGTGTTTTGATCTTTTATAATTAAGTAGATATTACAGCTCAGGTTCCAGATTTTTAACCGCAATTAATTATTTTTTACAATGTTTTAAAAGTCTAAAACCTATCTTCCGTGACTGTTACTCTTTCTAGGTTAACCTATATGTTTTCGAATATCTGAGGTAGTAAAAGCATACTAAAATATCAGTTCACTAAGTAATTAAACACATCCAAAGCAATCGAATCAAATATAAAATATTATTAAAAATTAAAAGAAATAATTTTTATAACCATTCATGTAGGTGTTACAAAAATTGATTCTATCTTCCGTGAATCTGTTTTTGCTTTAAATTTTATGCAACGGGTGGCGCTTTAATCATTTTAAATGAGCAAAAACCTCTGTTTACGACATTATAGATGCATGTGATTCCTGAAGGTCAGTTAAAATTCATATGCAGATGAGAGTGTTGCTGTTTTATAATATAGTGTCAAAAGATACAATAACTTATTTCAAATATACAAAGGGATGTTTCAAAAAAAAACATACGAAATAATACCTTCGGGAATCTATCTTCCGTGAAGCTCTAATATTCAAAATGTGTGATTTCCCAAAAACCCCCTTCTAGACTAACATTATAAACAAAATTAAAAAAAAAAGTAAAAACATAAACAAAACATTAAAGAAGCATTAAATATTTATGAAAACAATAATATAAAAATAAATTTGTTTAATTGTGTCAATGACAATAAAAAATACAAATTAAACCTAAAAATGCATAAAAAATCCTTTAAAATCAAGGACCAACCATAAATTTAACATGGGAATGTTTAAACATCCAAAACGCATTATGACACGAGCGATTGAATTATTTAAAGAAAAATTCAGGTTAAAACCGCTTCGTAACGAACGGGTTCTTAATATCGCATTGTAATTAAAATAATTTTGCAACTCTTCTTACTTGTTGCTGTACGCAGGCAAGATGTTTTTGTTTTTATTTTTTCGAGAAGACCTTAGAGTAAAACCACATAGACAGAGCAATCCACACAATTTTTTTAGATATCTTTCTTTATGAAGTTTATATAAAAAAAGCTTCACGGAGGTTAGGATTTCGTATGTTTTTTTTAAACATCCCTTTGTGTATTTGAAATAAGTTATTGTATTATTCTACATACATAAAATATTTATAAAAAAATCTACTCACTGAGATATTACACTTCACGGTGGATAGGTTTCTAAATAGCAAATTAATAAACTTAAACTTTTGAATTATAAAACAGCAACACTCTCATCTGCATATAAATTCTAACTGACCTTCAGGAATCACATGCACCTATAATGTCGTAAACAGAGGTTTTTGCTTATTTAAAATGATTAAAGCTACTTTATTAAAGATTCACGGAGGATAGAATCAATCAAAACACCTACATAAATGGTTATAAAAATTATTTCTTTAAATTTTTAATAATATTTTATATTTGATTCGATTGCTGATGTGTTTAATTTACTTAGTGAACTGATATTTTTAGTATGCTTTTACTACCTCAGATAGTTGAAAACATATAGGTTAACCTAGAAAGAGTAACAATCACGGAGGATAGGTTTCAGACTTTTAAAACATTGTAAAAAATAATTAATTACGGTTAAAAATCTGGAACCTTAGCTGTAATATCTACTTAGTTATGAAAGATCAAAACACAATAAAAGTGTAGTTCAAACTCATTTAGTTTTATTAAATATCACGGGGGTACCACCATCGGGGGACATTTCGTGAGATTCACCTACATTTTTTTTATTTATGTAGGATACATATTTTCGCAGATATCTTAAATTTGATGCAAGGTGCTATCTACAGCGTAGTTAGTCTAATTGTAAGGTAAAGTAAAAAGTATAATGACCTACCTTTTATCCGTTTGGCAACTTGACTTTGACCCATACCACGGCTGTTTACCATTGTCCGTGTGGTTACTTGACTTTTTGTTTTGGAGTTCCATTCTGAAAAATGAAGATAGATTAATTAAAGGTCTTGCAAAATGAATAAAATAGAAATAAATAAAAATGTTTCGTTCATTAATAATAAATATACATATTAGGGTGGGCCGAAAATCCGCTTTTTTAGAATTTCGTTTAGTAATAGCAAAAATTTTGTTCATTATGTTGTAAAAAAAATTTGTGTAAAAGATTAAAATTTTCGATCAACATCCTAGGCTCGCCCAACGCAATTAAAGATCAAAATGTTCAAAACAAATTTTTCTTAATTTATTTCGATCGGAAATTTTATGCTCTACACAAAATTATTTCAGATGGATAGTTTCAGAAATTTGTTCATTATGTTGTAAAAAAAATTTGTGTAAAAGATTAAAATTTTCGATCCTCATCCTAGGCTCGCCCAGCGCAATTAAAGATCAAAATGTTCAAAAAAAAATTTTCCTAACTTAATTCGATCGGAAATTTTATGCTCTACAAAAAAGGTCCTTACACTAAATTACTTCAGATGGATAGTTTTAGAAATAAACCCGATTTTAGTATCAAAATTTTTTTGAACATTTTGATCTTTAATTGCGTTGGGCGAGCCTAGGATGTTGATCGAAAATTTTAATCTTTTACACAAAATTTTTTTACAACATAATGAACAAAATTTTTGCTATTACTAAACGAAATTCTAAAAAAGCGGATTTTCGGCCCACCCTAATACATATGTTTTAATACTTATACAACGTAAAAGGTCAAGATACTTTTTAAAACCTAGATGCATTTTTGTTTTAATCCAGACTTTACCAAAATTTATGTAAATTTAACAAGAAATTAATTGTTAATTCAAAAGACTATTTTCATTGTAACAATGGTCACATTTTCAAGCTATTGTTGGGTGTTGGGTAGTTTTTTTTTTTAAATTGCAAGGCATTAAAACAAATTATTTATTATAACAAAAAAATTAACTCATATTATATGATGTACAAAATAAAGAAAATATGAACTCACTTTTTAAACAACAAGTCTGCTTCGTTTATAGAATAGACCTTAAATATTTATATTAGAAAACGTCGAAATTTTAA
Organism: Brassicogethes aeneus; assembly: GCA_921294245.1. Taxonomy (NCBI): domain Eukaryota; kingdom Metazoa; phylum Arthropoda; class Insecta; order Coleoptera; family Nitidulidae; genus Brassicogethes; species Brassicogethes aeneus. Next base: position 2,157,997 of record OV121132.1, on the reverse strand, counting down.
TTTTCTTAGTGATCTTTTTGATATTTTTGTCATGCTAGATTTTACCAAACTTCACTCGCACAAGTGATTCAATAAGATTATAATACTGTGGATTATAAAGTTATGTTCACCAAGGAGAGCGCTGGCCCTTTCCCCCTCTTTTTAAGGGAAATAACAAAAATTTTGTAACCATTGCAAAACAATAGTAAATATTAAAAAAGTCTTTTTTTTATTGCTATAAATATTTTTGTTATTGTTCTTAACGTATGCTATTTCTAACTGAAATAAAGTTAATTTGAATTACAACGATAGTAATTTTAAAAAGACAAATATGCCATAGTAAAATAAACAAATTTTACTATAACATCTGCGCATTACTTTACGTAAGCGCAATTCACACACAACCATAGATTTAACAAAAACATTTTAAGTTCGACAAAGATTTAATATAAACATAAAGTATTTCTTATTGCCATGACAATATGATAACAACTATTACTTTGTTGGATGAACATTTTTTTTATAAAGCTCAACATTGCTGCTTCATTATAGTAAATGACAATTTTATTAACAGTAAAAAAAGTTTATTCTGTAAATAAAAATAATCTCATTACTTTGACAAATCGTAGGTTTTTGTCCCAATAAGACACTGAAAATTTAATAAAAAAGGTACCTTTGGTGGTTCATTTGGTGGTACATCAAAATGTAAAAATTAAAAATTTCAAAAATGTTTAAAAGAATCTTAAAACACTCCGTAAAGATATTTCTTGACAAATAATGTGAAAATTAAATAATTAATAAAACATTGTACTTTTTTATAGTTATAGTTATAGTTGTTGACTTGGGATTTCTTGGGATTTATCGGTTTTGCAATATGGGTTAATCCACAAATTTAAAAATGTAAACCTTACCTGCATAACAAAAACTGTTTCAAGGCTCTGTATTTACATATGTTGTCAATTTAACTAATTGCGACTTATTTAGCATATCAGATATAATTAAAATAATAACTTTATTTTTTTATTTACAATAAATTACGGTTACGTTGATAATAATATTTGCTGGAAATTGTGTTTTTTACGATTTAATTCAACCGCGAATAACAAGGTGTTATATTAATAATGTCGAATTAAAAATTGTGGTTACCATAATAATAAACAGGTGGTTAATAAAAAATAAATACATCGTTATAGTGGTAAAAACTAGATATACAAGGTGTGTTCAGAAAATATCGGGAATTTTCGTTTTTTGAAACAAATATTTATTTATTCGTCTACATTAATGTTGTTGCCTTCAAAAAAGTCCCCATTGCACATGCACATGTGCCAGCTTTTCTTCCAATACTCGAAACACTTCTAAAACTCGATCTTTGGGATAACCTTTAGTTCTTTCAGCGATGCGCTTTTAATGTCATCTATGCTTGCAAAACGACGGCCCTTTAAGGTTCTCTTTATTTTTGGGAATAGGAAAAAGTCAGACAGAGGCATGTCTGGCGAATATGGAGGCTGGGGCATCATTACAGTATTGTCTTTGGCCAAAAATTTTGTTCAAAATTTAACAATTTTAGAACAAATTTTGCTGCCACGCGTTTCATTCCCAAAAACATTCGAAAAAATTTCATGGGATAAGCCAATCGATATACCAACATCATCAGCGACTTCTCTGATGGTTTATAACCATTTCTTCCACTTTTTCCATGTTTTTATCGGTTGTTAATGTGCATGTGCGTTCGGGGCGTTCGTCATCTTCAACGTCTTCACGGCCATCTTGGAAACTCTTATACCACTTGTAAACTCTTGTTTTACTTATAGCAGACTCACTATAGGCCTTTGTTAACATTTCACAGAATTTTTTTCATTTTTTAAGCAAAATTGGATACAAATTCTTTGATCCATTTCTTTTAACGAACGAAAAATCGCCGAGCTCATAAAACACGTCTAACCTTAGCGGCTGCCACAGACAAAGTAAACAATGAAAACAGTTAAAGTTTTTATCCTACTTCGGGGGCATGTATACCAACATAATAAAGAAAATTTTATGACAACCGGACCCTCCAAATACCCGTTATTTTCTGAACACACTTTGTATTAGATAATATAAAGGATTGTTTACACGTATTTATTTTTGTACAATTTTATTTGTTAATGTTTTTCCAATTTATAATAATAATAAACTTCAACCCGTGACAAAAGAGCTTAAAAGCCATTGTTTCTAACTTCAGCCCCTGACTAAAACGCCAACAGCTCGTCGCAAGAAGTGGATAATAGTATATTATGTATCAAGTTTGATAAACGCCATTTTAGCTTGCGAGCGAGTGCTTAAATTAATGAGTGGATACAAAAGTTTATAAACGAGGTGCATACTATACTTTTTCTACGACAAATACTTATTATCTTAATATGATTTAAATCAAAAATTTGTATATAGCGCCATCTATGAAACAATAGGGGAATCTGTGTGTCACCGTCAAATGTCAAATTTTTTAATTTTATAAACACAATTATAAAGGTTATAAATCGAAATGTATTTCTTGAAAATTGACAGTTTTTCACAGTGAAAGTAAAGAAAATGTTTTATGAGCACTTTACAGTGCAGTCCGTGCCCGAATTTAAGTTATAGTTTACTGCCGGCGAAATTAAAAGGTCAGTACAATGTTCATACAAACTTTTCAAATATTGGCGTTGAGAAACTATTTAATACTTTTGTATTTTTGTATTGAGATAATAAAATAATTTTCACATTTAGTATTATTTTACAAGAAAGGCAATTTATTTTAACGATTGTATGACAGCCCGTGACTAAAGTGCCATAAAGCCGCAACTTGTCAATGTGTATTTAAAAGGTCACTAAAGGGCGTTTTAAATTAGTTATGCCAACAAATCCCAACTGTCCTCTGTGCATAAGATTTTTAAAGCGCCTGCCCTAATTGGGGTCTTATTTAAATTGTAAGAAATTGCAGGAAATTTAATATTAGCTAATTAAGTAATTGGGTAAATGCAAATAATATTTTTTTCTGGAAATATTGCACATTTTCAATTTTACGCCTACGAAATCAATTACTTAGTTTAGGTTAAAACTAACCATATCTAGACTGTTTAGTTTCCGCATATTTTAAAAATTAATTAAAAAAAATGTTAAATTTATGTATAAACATTTTAAGAATACAAGAAAAAAAATATTTCCTAAACTGTTTAAACGAAACATGTTTTCAATGCATAGGAAGTAAGATCATCAAATATACATTAATAATGGGATGATTCAAAACAGTAAAAAACATATAATTTATAGGTGCAAAATCAAAAATTCTGATCAGATTACTCACAAACAAATTGTTCAAGTTAAACACTTTTTTAACCTCGGAACCAGTGTAGCACATCAAATTGTAGCAATAAAGCAAAAACACTATTTAAACGGCATGTCAGTAAATAATAGTTTTATAGCCTTGATTTTGGAATTGTTGATACCTTCTACAAATTAATATTATTAACACATTAAAAGAGATTTAATTTTACAGGAAAAGTGTTTTTATAAGATATTTTTAGCTAAAAAAAACACATATTAAGGTGATTTGTTTTTTGTCACTCCCCTAGCAAAATATTGTCGTATATATCGAGAAAACTTCCCTTAAAGTTTCATCCCCTAATATTACCTAATTTTAAGTAATTTTATTTTGATTATAGGTTTTTATTAAAATGACAGAAAGTTAAGGATATTTATTAGACTGGGCCACTATTAATCATAGAGGGCCATGGAAATGACATATTACACTTTTTTTCTTTAAAAGATTTGTGTACTAAAAACTTAAAATATATTTTTTAAATAAACATCAATAAAAATAAAACACACTGTAGATAAATTAAATGCACTAAATGGATTGATTGTTAATTTAAAATCTAAACTAAAAAATAAGACAAGAGTATAAAATATTGTTTCTAAAAGAGAATGTGTTTAATTTTATTAAACCTCTATTTATATTAAATTGCAACTTTTTATGCGATTTTTTTGTATAGTAACATTTTAAATAAATTAAGAACGACTCGAGGCACGTGGAATATAAAAATTGTATCAAGCATTTATAAAACTATGCCAAATAAATTATCCATAATTTAATTTAATTTATTTATCTACTTACGTACAAGAACCCAAGCTTTTTCTAAACGTTCTAAAAGCTGCCATACTACGAAAACTTTAGTCAAAATTTAGTCACCAATTTCCAAAAAATAAGTCCTCACAGGATTACATTAAGTCACTGGAATTTTCTTTGAATTTGTTCGATTTGTGTAATCACGTGGCGATTATTCCAAATATTGGTTCGTTACTGAACGCTGAAGTCTCTTCAAGTACGTTAGGGACGAGAAAAAACTTCAGAAAAAATTAGTGTTTTTAGTTTAAAGAAATTTTATACATTTTGCATAATGTGTGTTTAAACAATGAAAATAACTGGGATAAATATCAAACACCTATATCTTTAATGTCTAATTTTCTGGGATTTAAAAAAATATATTTCCTAATAACATTCTAAATTTTCAATATACACGGAGAGAAAAGTATAATGCTGATTACCATAATTATAATACCCTTTACTATAATTTATATTACTATTTGAGACAACTATCTTGTATATTCCCAGATACTATGCATATTTAGTAATTTTTAAATATGCATGTATATTAAACTTTAATATTATTATTCTCAACCAATTTTGTTTTTAATTCTTATTATAATTAGATTTTTTCCATTACTAATAAGTATAGTAAATTTTAAAATATTATGTTGCCATATTTATTGTACTTTTTAATATACAAAAATGTTATGAGAAAGAATTGAACCTACACCTCGCCAAAGTTTTTTGTTTTGAGTGCGTTCCATCAACTTCAAATACCGAAAGACAGGTGTTTTGACCGATATTGGGTATCATCAGTGTCGACACGACACTGTCGAGCAACTTGTAGTGGTGGAACACACCCAAAACAAAGAAATACCTGAGCTTATATAACATGGTTGGTAAGCCAACAGAGGCGAGATGTAAGAACATCACGTCTAACGACGCGTCGCGACGTGGCCTTTGCCGCAATCGGTTCATACTATGCAACCAAGTAGGTTTAATTCTTTCTTATAAGTACTACCAGTAATGGGTCAAGAAAGTTTATTGAAGAAACTAAGAAAATTGAATGTTTAAAATGTCATGAGACTATATTGTATATTATATTTAAATATATTGTTTATTTACCTTAAACATAAAAGTATCTTTATTTTTACTATATTTTTTATTAATGTGTAATATATTACAATATTAGATGTACACCTTACATTTGATTAAATCATATAGTAAATATTACTATTTGTAGTTAGTAAAACCAATTTACTATACGAAAATATTAAAAATTAAAATATATTTTATACATTTATGATTTAGTAATATTGGTGTTGTAATATTTCCTAAAATTGTATAATTGTGTTACAATCTTAATATTGTATTGACGAATATATAATATTGTTACCCTAAAAATTTGTAAAAGTAAATTTTACTATATTTTTTTTGATAATTTTTTTAAAGATATTTATGTTTAAAAAAAATTCAGCGTTTTTTCAATTATTAAATTTAATATACAGTATTCGGTAACTAGAGGACAAATATGTATTTCCCAGATAACGCTTTAAAAAAATTTATTGGTTACAACTTTAAGAAACTCTTATTGAAACTAGTGTAAGGGTCAACTTTAGATCTAAATCTTTTTTAATTCTAAATAATTTGTAACAATCAGGACAATTATTTTAATAGATTAATGACGCAACATATTTTACTGTTCTATTTTTGGGTTATGCGCATTTATTTATAACACAAAAAATTATCGATTTATATCCTCATTGTTAAATTAAAAATTAAACTGAATTTCAAGTAATGGTAATTGTTGCATTGCAATAAATGCACGTGGTTTTACACTAATAAAGGTTAAGGTTATAAATCATAACATTAATAATTATTTAGAGTTTTAAGTAAAAGTTTCCTATAAAATAAGATTATTTTAAAAAACTTCCGTGTCTCTGGAAATATGTAATTATTGTTATTATATCAATTACTTTAAGTGTTTGGATTAGTGTCAAAAAATTCCAAAAAGTAATCTTGAAAAAACTAGTTTTTTTGTAAAGATAATATTTATGGTTTCTAATTGTTTTATATTAATTAATTAATTATTGGTTATTTTAGTTAGATATTTTAAACAAGATATTAAATACTTAAAAAAAAGTAAAAAAAATTGAAATGTTTTCAAAAAAATATCATCAACGACACTTTTTTTAAATAAATATTTTTTATTTTATTTTGTTTTTATCTTTTTGGTTGATATTTTTGCTAAAAATGTTTAGCAGAAAAATTGTAGATATTCCAAAAAACTTATTTATTTAAATCCAACTATAAATGGCGATTTTGTATTTTTTCATTGAAATGTATTTTTTTAAATTTTATTTATGTATAATAATAGTTATTTTTATATGGAAACCATAAAATTAGGTGAAACTTTTTTCTACAAATTAGTTAAAAAAATTCTTAATTTAGGTAAGGTAAAGTAGACAGTTATGTAAAATTGTCCCCTAAATCCGAAAATACCCTCAAAAACTATAAAATTTAAGTATTTTTTGAGATATAGTCAATTCCATATTAGATGTAAAATTGATTATATTTCAAAAACTGTTCTACTTTTATAACTTTTGACGACATTTTCGGATTCAGCGAATAATATTTCATAGGAATTGACTGCTAAATGTTCTGGATACTACTATTGACGAGAATAATTAGTGGCTGCTTTTTCGCTATGACATTTTTGACTAATTCATTTTTAAAGAGTAAGCAATATAGTGATTTCTTCGTCACAGGACATCTTGCAGAATAACAGTGATTTAAATACAGTGCATGATAGAGAACATAAAAAACTAATGTCAACAAAATTAATAAATTCGGAAAATACTCTTAACATACCACCCGAAAAAAATATTAGATATGTATATATATATATCATCCTGTTCCGGCCTAAACATTATAAATGCTTCACAAACTAGAGATACCACACTTAATGATATTTGCAACAAACTATTTCAGAAGTCAGACCAACGAATTAGTAGTTACCTTCAGAATTCAGAAAAGGGATGAGGAATCCGAGAAAGAAATATATGAATTATATGATATTTACAAAAACGAAATAAAAAAATTACCTAAAACAGTAATTTATCTTTGAAAAATATTTAACAATTTATGTTATTTGATGTAAAGTTGTTATGTTTATATAAAAATTGTATGTCCAATAAAAATTCAAATATTCTTATTTATTTATTTATTTATTTTTAAGTAAACATAAATAAAGTTTAAACAAACAAACTATCCTTTGTATATATTTATAAGAAAAAAAACTAAAATCTTTAAAACATCGGCATATATAAATTTTAAATAAATAATATTCCTTAAGTGTTCAATAACTATGTGGTTTACCCTAATACAATTTAGGGAAAAGTCGACTGATGTCCAACGCGAACACCCTGTATAAATTAAGGTATTTTAAAAGCAAACTTATATTACACCACCAATTTGCATAAAATTTATAAGTTTCAAAGAAATTAAAAATAACTGTTTAAATGTTTTTGGAATCTTGTCAAAAAGTAGGCTGAGTCTATTTTAAACAATTATTGTAAAAATCAGATCACACATTTCCTCACTTTGTAATCTTTTAAATGCATTTGACCAAAGGCGTCGCTAGCCAATGGGCTAGGGGAGTAAGATAATAAAAAGTAAAACAATTTTTAAGATATAGTCAATTTTCTATTAAATATGGAATTGACTATATCTTAAAAACTGCTCCACTTTCATAATTTTTGACGGTATTTTTGGATTCAGGGGACAATTTTACATAAGAATTGGCTGGTAATTTTTGGGATACCATGGTATTCCATGGTTAACCATGATACAAGTGAAAAGCAGCCACTAATAACTATTAATTTTTATTATTTTGAATAATTAATTTTTAGAGAGTAGAACTATCAAATTTTTAAGTATGTAACTATTGTATTATATTTTTTTAAGTCAATGATAAATACTAGTTGATATTAAAAAAATAAAAACCTTATATAAAGTAGCCATATCTTATCTGATAAAAGTGAAAAATTTTATAGTTATTTAAAACATAAAAAAAATAATTCTGAAAATTTAGCGCACAATTTTTATAATACAATATTATAATTATCAACAAAAAATAATTACAGACTTTTTTTTAATAGCCTAAAAAATTTAATTGTTTTTCTGATTATTCCAATTTATAAATATACAAAAAAATCAAAAAATTAATATCGTTTTTTGTTTAATGGATAAACTATGCCATTTTTGGGACACCCCGTATAACCATTGCGTTGCTTTTAGACATTGTTCCTATATCATTAAGAAAAAGCCCAATTTGCACACATAATTGATTTTTAACCTCAGTTTAATTACAATATATACTTACTTCTAATTATCTAATTCTCTAATTGCAATCTTTAATCCCTTTAATTTTATTTTTAATGAAAAAGTCTGGGCACTTAAATGTCCTACCAAAAAGGAATGTTTGACAAAATAAAATTTATTAGTAAGATAAACTAATATAATGTTTAAAAAAAAATAAGAAAAACACAATAAATATTGTGGATCTATTCCGAGACCAATAAAAAATTAAATATTAAATATGGAAATATGTATTTTTATTTATTTTTTGATAAAAATCAAAATGTGTTTAAAAATTATTAATATTATATACAGGGTCTCCCGAAAATGGGGCACTAAAGGCATTTTAAGTTATCAAGCTTTTAATATTAAAAAAATTGACAACGGTGTATTTTTGTACCTAGGTATATAAAAACAATTATACTTTATTCCACCCAAAATTTTAATTTTATAGATTGGCTATACTTTAAACAGCATAATATTTTGCATATTGGTTATAATATTTTTATGATTTTTCTAGTACTTACGAGACTTTTCTGGCAATAAATTTTGTTTGACACCAAAGAAAATCCTTTTTTTCTTCTTTAAAATTAACGGCCGCTTATTTTAAATAAGTAAATTAAGGACGGTATGGCGAATCGATTTTGACATATGTAACTGTCAAACCAATGACTGTGATACCAACTTTCAAAAGTAAAATTCGACCAAATTAAATTTAAGGTATATAATTAATTTTTTTTATAGAATTTTTGCACAATAGATAAAATAGCATAAAGAACTCATGTTCTAAGACCTTTTGTCGCACTCGTCCATTACAAAACTCTTATTATTAATTAGTTTAAAAACATATAAAAAAATAATTAAAAATTAAAAAATAAAAAAATTAAAATTTTTGTCTGTTGCAAAATAAATAAAAAACAAAATATTGCTTATTTACCTACTGTTTTTAAAGGTGAACAACAAATAATTAAAAAGAAAGTATTAAAAACACAAATATTGGATAAAATAAGAAAATATTTTTACTCTTTTTTTTATTTTTTGGTAAAATCCAAAACGTGTTTAAAAAATAATAACATTAAATACAGGGTGTTCTTCTTTCAATATTAAAATAATAATATTTAATATAAAAAAACTCAAATTCAAATTCTGCTAAAATTAACTGTCAAAATAATTACAACAGATAAAAAAACATATTGCATTTTACCACTAAAAAAAGGTTGTTTTGCATAATATCAACTACTTTTTATTCCAACTTGCACAACACTGCATTACCATCGACAGCATTTAAAAAAACATATTTATCTTACCGAAATTTCAAAACCGAATAAATCCCTCAAAAACCGCCACTGTACCCTTATTAAGGCCACTTCACACCGCAAAAATGAAATGATATAAAATTTGGATTGGGTAGCACATGGCTACTGACCAATCGCATTTCTCCGTTTATTTATCAACATACCTGTCGTACAGATGTGTAGTGAAACTAAGCGCATGCCACAGCCACTGCAAACGTTGTGTACACCTTGGTTAGACGACTTTAAAGATTGTGTTGATTGTCTCTCCCACTCTCTCGTGGCGGTTTGAATTAAAGATTCGCGATTTTGAGAAAATTGCACTGACTTCATTCATCGAGCACATTTCGTTTTTATACGGTTTTTTTAATTGATCGGGTCCCCATTTCCGGGAAAATGCGTCTTTGGATTTCGGTTGTCGTTCAGGACTGACACAACTGATCAACAAGAGCGTCATCTTTTAATTTCAATGATTGATTTATGGTTCTAAATGCGCTTTTTCTTCTAAGCTCTTTGATTTAATTAGTCAATTTTTACCAGGGTATATAATACACAAAATAAATTTCTATAAAAGTTCAACCGTTTTGCAGTAAAACAACATAGGACAAAATAGTTCATAAATATTTGACACTAAAATTTATTAAATTATCTTTTAAAAAATACATTTTATTATATCATTTCAAAGGACCTTTTTGATAGGAAATTGAATTTTTTATATATTTTTTTATTATTTTACCTGTAACTTCCTCAAAATGAATAATTGATTTATGGTTTTAAATGCACTTTTTCTTCTAAGCTTTTTGATTTAATTAGTCATTTTTTACTAGGGTATATAATACACAAGACAAATTTTGCAAATATTGCATTTATTCACGAGACCTTTTTTGTAAAAAATTAAATTCTATAAAAGTTTTTTTACTTTTTACCTGTAAGTTCAACCGTTTTGCAGTAAAACAACATAGGACAAAATAGTTCATAAATATTTAACACTGAAATTTATTAAATTATCTTTTAAACAATACACTTTATTATATTATTTCAAAAGAACTTTTTGATAGGAAATTGAATTTTTAATATTTTTTTTTATTATTTTACCTGTAACTTTCCCAAAATGAATAATTGATTTATGGTTTTAAATGCGCTTTTTCTTCTAAGCTTTTTGATTTAATTAGTCATTTTTTACTAGGGTATATAATACAAAAGACAAATTTTGCAAATTTTGCATTTATACATGATACCTTTTTTGTAAAAAATTAAATTTCTTTAAAAGTTTTTTACTTTTTACCTGTAAGTTCAACCGTTTTGCTGTAAAACAACATAGGACAAAATAGTTTATAAATTTTTGACACTAAAATTTATTAAATTATCTTTTAAAAAATACAATTTATTATATTATTTTAAAGGACCTTTTTGATAGGAAATTGAATTTTCTATATATTTTTTTATTATTTTACCTGTAACTTCCCCAAAATGAATAATTGATGTATGGTTTTAAATGCGCTTTTAAAAAATAAATTTTCCTTTAAAACGAATATTAGATATTTTCTATATATACGTTTAAATTTTGTATTTGTTGTGGAAAATTTTAGAAAATAGATACCTGTTTGTCAATAAAATACTATGACAATAATAAGTAATAACTTATCCAAAGGAAATAAACTTTTCCTATATTTTTTATATTATCTGCGTCATGTGAAATCAATATTTTGATTAATCTCAAGGATCAAATCATAATTACCTACTTAAATAAATAAGAAAAGTGCCAGTTGAATATTAATATTCAACAATTAATTTTATTTTTTTTATTAGAGACCGGACTTTTAAGCACTCCAAACAAGAAAAAAAGCAAAATAGGCAAGAAAGGCAAAAGATAACTTCGGACACCCTGTACATATCGTTTATCCAAAAATATTTTTGTAAGAGGAGAAAAAACATCGTTTTTAATCTATTTAAATAATAGATAATTAATTATTTTTTACAATGCTTTAAAAGTCTAAAACCTATCCTCCGTGACTGTTACTCTTTCTAGGTTAACCTATATGTTTTCAAATATCAGAGGTAGTAAAAGCATACTAAAAATATCAGTTCACTAAGTAAATTAAACACATCCAAAGCAATCGAATCAAATATAAAATATTATTAAAAATTAAGAGAAATAATTTTTATAACCATTTATGTAGGTTTTACAAAAATTGATTCTATCCTCCGTGAATCTGTTTTTGTTTTAAATTTTATGCATGGATGGCGCTTTAATTATTTTAAATAAGCAAAAACCTTTGTTTACGACATTATAGATGCATGTGATTCCTGAAGGTCAGTTAGAATTTATATGCAGATGAGAGTGTTGCTGTTTTATAATTCAAAAGTTTAAGTTCATTAATTTGCTATTTAAAAAACTATCCACCGTGAAGTGTAATATCTTAGCAAGTAGATTTTTTTTATAAATATTTGATGTATGTACAATTGTACTTTTTAAAAATATGAAGGTGTCAAAAGATACAATAACTTATTTCAAATATACAAAGGGATGTTTAAAAAAAAACATACGAAATCCTAACCTCCGTGAAGCTATCTTTCGTGAAGCTCTTATATTCAAAAGGTTTGAAAAATTGGTCATTTTTATTTAATACTATTTTCTGCAAGAATGTCATCATAAATAAATAAATAAATAAAACTTTTATAGCAATATGCAAATTTTAAGAATTAAAAAACAAACAAATGTTTTAAACTTTTAAAACAAAAAATTAATTCCAATTAAATTCTCTTGAGAACAACTTATTATATCATAAAACAATTTTAGTTGTTTTTAGTAAAATAAAATAATTTATTCAAAATTTGTTTCGAAAAACTGTGTTAAATTTTTAGTTTATTTCTTTGTTCTAAATTTTGTTTTTTTTATTTATTCATGACGTCAAAATGCACATGTGCATCTAAATAAAAACAATTCAATAAATAAATGATATATACCAAAACATTTTAATAGAATTCGCTTAAAAAATTAATAAACACACAAAATAAAAATTAATTTCAGTTGGGTATTTATAAATACTGGGTGAAAACTTTAACTTGTATAATTTCTGTATTTTAAAAACAACTTTTTTAAATCTCAAAAAACCCCTCATTTTTTTTTCAAGTGATACCACCTTTTTAAGAATTTTTATCAAGTTAGCTGCCAGGAGCCACCTGTGAGTAACCAAGTATACCATGATTTTTATTATAAGGGTGAATCTACAAAAGTTGGGCAACTTTTGACCTCATTTTGTTTATATAGTTTACGGAAAAATTAAAAAAAATTAAACAGATAATATAATAAATATACTGTTCCAGACAGGGCCAGTCACTTTTTCAAACAGTTTCTGAAATATCTGTGTTTTCTAAATTTGAATGCAAGGAAAGATACGAGTATACCAGGGTACTAATTAAATACATAATTTATTGGAAAATATAAGATTTATTGCAACTTTGAGTATATTATACATTAAATATCTTAAAATCAAATAATACCACACATCAGTGGCGGCTGGTGGATTTTGGGTATACCGATATCTCAATTATTAGACATGGGACCCACACCAAATTTATATGAGTTTATAATGACATTAAATAAACAAGTTCTGCGCAAGCAGAATTTAAATTGAAGTTTGCGAAAAAAAGATAACCGAAACATCGAACATGGAACTGACGACACGGTACTGATGAATGGGATACAAATTTGAGATTATAAGTCGGAATTAAGTATTTTACTGATATTTTTTATTAGTGGATGCTATACTTATTCTTTGAGTGTACTTTGAGTGTACTTATTCTTTGAGTATACTTATCAAAAATCACATATAGCCTTATATTAATTACAATGAAATATATATACGTAAGAAAATAACTACTCACCACAGCACTGACATTTTGACTGGAACTATACGTGCATTCACCATAACTTCGCCGCTTGCATTGTTTTCAAGTCGTGCAAAGGGCGGGCTCTGTAGGTAATTTTTTTACCAACACTTGAATTAAAACGAGGACTTCATGTTTAAACTTCAATATTTCGCAGGAATTTTGAATTTTAACATTGGACACAGAACTGACGAGTAAAAGTGAGTACAAAGATTATAAATTTTTTAAAAATTGCTTTTATTCGAATCTATAATAAAATATGAAAAATACATTATTTAATGTTTTATAGTTTGTAGTGAAATTGAAAAATTTAAGATAAATTGAAGATATTTTAAAATAAAATCACTCAAATATTTGATTCAGGAGTTGTGACACGCCAAGGTACTGATGTTTTGAATATTTATTATGTTTTTCTACAAACGTGATTTTGAAAAAATACATTAAAATTGGGTGGACAAGTTAAAAAAACCTGGATAATTTGTAATATACTAAATATTTACAAAAAATATTAAAATACCTACTCTATTGACTGATGACATCAATTTTTCCAACTTTTGTAGAATCATAATTATCATAATTTAGCCATAAAAAATTAAAGTAAAAGTGTTTTTTAAATTTAAAAAAATAAGTTGTTTTCAAGATAAAGAATTTATTAAAGTTAAGGTTTAAACCCTGTATCTTGTAGTTATTTAAATTATTACTTAACAACAAGTTTTTATTTTTCATTTATACTGTACAAAGTGGATAAATAGCACTGATTTTTTATCATAAAGATTGGACCATGATGATACTTATAAAAATTTACAATAGATAACATTATTTTTAACTGATTTATACGCCACTTAAATATTTAAATAAATAGACTTATAATCATCAAGATAAAGTAGGTACATAGAAAAAATTAATGTTTTTTCTATTCTGTCAAAGTTATTGTAAAATCCTAGGACAGGGATCTATTACTGAAGGTCACAGAAGTTATAATATCTTAAACTAAAATTATGTTTTTGGTGAATAATAACTACGCTACTGATTTTTGTTGACCATTTTGGTATTTGGGGTTCAAAGGACCCAATTTCCAAGATCATACAAGGTGACCCATCTACTATTTTTTACCGTATGGTACCCAATTTTTATTCCATATAATAGCAGACCTGAAATTGCATTCTGTCTGCTCAACTTATATAAACACCTGTTTCACTGATTTAATCGTATGTGTTTTAAGGGGGCATTCTCCAAAATTTATTTATATTTAATTTTTATTTTTTTAACAATTGAAATATAATAATAAGTTTAAAGAAACTTGACATCGTTGTGTATCAGATATGACATCAAAAAATGCCCAATTAAAAAATAATAATATTCAAAAAATGTTAAATAGGTTAAAAGTTCTTCTCTACATCTTTAATGGTAGAAAAATATTGACATACGTTAATGTTATAATTTTTTGTTACAATATCTCAAGTGTATTTTAATTTATAACAAATCTGACCTTCACATTCTACACATTTTTAATTAATAACTTTTACGTAATACCGTTTAAAAAAGGTTTTAAAACTTATGCAAACAAGCAATATTGTTTTCTGTTAAAACTTACCTTTAGGATCAAAAGAAAAGTTTGACACTTAATAAACACTTTTATACTTATAACAAACAATAATTGTAGGTATATATTTTTAGCCATAAAATATTATCACACATATTTAAAATATGTTAAGATATTTTAAAATTTGTATGCATATTGGTATAAATTAAAATAATAAGTAATATACATACATGCATTCAAAAATATACAGGGTGTTTTATTAAAAAAAAAATGTCAATGCTATTTAATTAAATTTATCGAAGCTTTTTGTTTTTTAATTTTTGCTTACTTATAAGAATAGTATATTATGTATCAAGTTTTATAAACGCCATTTTATACACAAATTTAATTTAGGCAGTGTTTAAATTAATGAGTGTATAGAAAAGTTTATAAACGAGGTGCATACTAGGTATACTTTATCTACGACAAATACTTATTATTATCTTAAAATGATTTAAATCAAAAATTTGTATAGAGCGCCATCTATGAAACAATAGGGGAAACTGTGTGTCACCGTCACATTTTTTTTATTTTATAAACACAATTATAAAGGTTATAAATCGAAATGTATTTCTTGAAAATTGACAGTTTTTCACAGTGAAAGTAAAGAAAATGTTTTATGAGGACTTTACAGTAGAGTCCGTGTCCGAATTTAAGTTATAGTTTACTTCCGGCGAAATTAAAAGGTCAGTACAATGTTCATATAAACTTTTCAAATATTGGCGTTGAGAAACTATTTAATACCTACTTTTGAATTTTTGTATTGAGATAATAAAATAATTTTCACATTTAGTATTATTTTACAAGAAAGGCACTTTATTTTAACGATTGTATGACATTTGACAACTGTCAACTAACTTAAAACTAACTTCAGCCCGTGACTAAAAACCTGTTGCTAACTTCAGCCCGTGACTAAAGCGCCTTAAAGCCACAACTTGTAAATGTGTATTTAAAAGGTCACTTAGTGTCATGGAAACATGTACGATAAAGGGCGTTTTAAAGGTGGGAGTAGAAAAAAATATTTAAATATCAATGATACAAACAAAAATGTTTAAAACTTTCGGGTCTAATATTTGTTTTATTTTAAGGATATTTTTTTATAAAACTAAAAATTTTAGTTCTTAACTGCGTAATACAGTAAACATATTTTTCATAAAACCCATTGGGTTATAATTAAAAAACACATGTTGAATAATAAATAGGAGTAATACATAATTTATCAAATGATTTGGATGAATTAATTATTTCTTCGAATTCTATATAGGTTTTTACAACTTTTTTATGTGTTTAATATTATATGTAATTCTTAAATGTAAATAACTTTGAGGGAATTGTAAACAAATATAATACATACCTTAAGTAAGAACGTCTTATAGATAGATCACGATAAGATATCGTGTTATTTCAAGGACCTCAAGATAGAATTATTGTACCTTACAACGGTGTTAGAAATACATATTATTAATTATGGTATTAATAATTATTAAAAAATCAATACCTACATTTTTAATTCACTAGAAATATTATTTTCTACATATATGTATATAAAATTATAATTTTTAATTTAAAAATTATTTGAAAAAATTAGAATGATTAATAAGCTTGTTATTTTGCAAAGAAACATCAGATTTTGCTCATATTTTTATGATTTTTCTAGTACTTACGCGACTTTTCTGGCAATAAATTTTGTTTAACACCAAAGAAAATCCTTTTATTCTTCTTTAACATTAACAGCCGCTTATTGCAAATAAGTAAATTAAGGACGGCATGGCGAATCGATTTTGACATTAACTGTCAAACCAATGACTGTGATGCCAACTATCTAAAGTAAAATTCGACCCAATTAAATTTAAGGTATAAAATTAATTTTTTTATAGAATTTTTGCAAAATAGATAAAATAGCATAAAGAACTCAAGTCAATTTAATAAATTGCTATTATAATCGCAGATAATAAAGTAACAATAAGTAATCGAACTGGAAATATCAGGATCAAACGTACTTAACGTTTTAATTTTTCTATAGCATATTTGGAATATAGTTTGTTGTTAAAAAATTTTTTCCTACGCTTCTCAAACAATTTTTAAGAACGCCACAGCGTTTTTAAAACCGCAAGATTCAAAACGCTTTGATGACCTTGAAGAGAGATCGTGACGTCACGATGTTATAACAGATTTGTCAAGAATTACGAATTAATCCACCGTTTGTTCCCAGAATGGTTTCTAGGTTATGAACAAAATTTAGAGTGCGAATATTTAATTTTAAAATACTTTTATGAAAAGCAAAAACATCAAATGGTCGAAGAATGTGTTATGTTCGGATTTTTATTCGGAAAACTTAACAAGCCTATAGGCTAATAATAATAATAATATATTATATCTACAGAATGATTAGAGGTGGGACAACACAAACTTTTGTAGAAATTCCATGGCTATGAATGTATCATATTGTGAAATGACCTTAATTTTATTTTTTCACTGTCACTGTCAGTGTTTTGGTTTTTTAGGTTCAGGAGTAATGTTAATTTTTTTGTGTGGGACAAATAGCCTACAAATAACCTACCTATTCTTTGTGTTATTTTTTTTTAACTTGCGACCTAATAAATAAGTTAATACAAGGTTGATGGTGATATACTTTACTTTTCCTTTTTTAAATAAGTTAAAATTATAATTTTATTAATATTAATAATAATTAATTTTAACATTATTATTTAATTAGAGATATTTGAATCACAATGCACACAACAAACCCTGTTTTATCTTGTTTCGCGCATACTAAAAATCACTGCAACACTGCACAAAATCTAACGGCGGCCATTTTTATGTTTATACAGATTAAAAATCGTTTTAACGTTGTGTTTCTTACAGAGGCAGTTGTAACCCTCAAATGAGGCCTTTAAGTGCTAAGAACAACAATTTTAAACCTTATTCTACCAGGGCTGTAATCAAACTATCAAATTTGTGGGCTATGGTAAATTAGCCTTAAAATTGAAATTTGACAGTTTAATGACAGCCCTGATAGAATAAGAATTATTTTTACCAAAAAAAGAGTAAAACGGTTGTTCTTAGCACTTTTAGGCTTACAAGAGCCTCTGTAAGAAACACAACGTTTAAAACGATTATTAATCTGTATTGAGGCCACCAAGTTTACCTTAAAAAATGTCACAAGTTAAAACTAACCTAAAAACTAAAACACTGACAATGTCAACCATATAATTAAGGTCATTTTACACTATGATTTTATATAGAATTTTTTACATTAAGCTGCACATTATAGTTCTCCCACCTCTAATCATGGTGCTAAAAAATAATAATCAATTATATGTTTTACTAATTTTTATTTAACAAAATAAACTCAAGAACAAATTTAACACCTTACTACTATTTTAATAGAAGAATTAAACTATTTTTTTGTTAACACAAAAAATTTCACGAAATTTACAATGTTAATAATAATTATTAATTAATTAATTATTTTACAATTATTGTTGAAAATTAAATTTTTTAACTCGATTATTATTTTTAACGCAAAATTTCCGATTCATTTTTATTTAACAAAATAAACTCAAGAACAAATTTAACACCTTAAACTATTTTAATAGAAGAATTAAACTATTTTTTTTGTTAACACAAAAAATTTCACGAAATTTACAATGTTAATAATAATTATTAATTAATTAATTATTTTACAATTATTGTTGAAAATTAAATTTTTTAACTCGATTATTATTTTTAACGCAAAATTTCCGATTCATTTTTATTTAACAAAATAAACTCAAGAACAAATTTAACACCTTAAACTATTTTAATAGAAGAATTAAACTATTTTTTTGTTAACACAAAAAATTTCACGAAATTTACAATGTTAATAATAATTATAATTATTAATTAATTAATTATTTTACAATTATTGTTGAAAATTAAATTTTTTAACTCGATTATTATTTTTAACGCAAAATTTCTGATTCATTAAAATCAGGAAAAAGCTTTTCCAACCAAATTCTAACCATTGTTTCATCAACTTTATATCTAAAAAAATATTTTAAAAATTATTAATTATTCTCAAAGGCTCAGTAGCGTAATAAAAAAGCCCTTGGCAATTTTTTAATGTTTTACTGTGACATTTGAATAAGGAATAATTGAGGTTATGTATCTCATAGATTTTTGACTGTCCAATCACAATTTGTTTAATTTTATCTTTTTGGTAAAAAGAACACAGCTATTGTAAAGAAAAGATTAGGAAAATCGATATAGGGGAAAGTGGCGTAAGAAATTGGTGGCTGAACAGTAGTAATATGGCTTACTGAACTTAAAAAAAAAATCATTAAAATCTGTCCCTTCTACCTCGCAGTAATAAAAAATAAATAACTTACTTGTTACCAACTGGTTCCAACATTTTATATTGGATTAATTTGGATCTTAATTGTATGGTTTCTTTCTCTGTTAGTAGAGAAAATATTTCTTCCGGGTATTTTTTCTTTACGTACATTAAAAACACGATTAACCTAAAATATGTGGATAGTCTTGGTTTGTTTTCACAAATAAACTGAGCACGGTGCTGTTCTGAGAGGTGATTTTTGGACTTTCTGTGAAACCTAATTTTTTTTATATTCTTCTTAATTAGGTCATAACTAAAATTTTAAGAGCAAAATAAAAAAAAATTGACGGTTAATTTTGTTTTAATTGGATGTTTATTAAAAATATGTATGCACACTTTCAATTCTCCAATTAAAACTTGCGATTTTATTTAAATATTATCATAACTTTTTAAATCAGATTAAAGATTAGTTAATTTCCTAAAAAAAAGTCTATACATTTTTTATATCTTTTGTTGTAATACACGTTTAAAGTTTTAATTTAAGGTTAAATGTATAGTATATACTGTATATACATTTATTAAACAATAATTCTAAGGGTGCCACATTTTATTTAGGGCCGATTTATTCATTTTTGATTTATTTGACGAATAATTATTTCTTTGGATACTAGATATTGCCAAGACATGAAAGTTATCGGCCCGATAAACTTTACTAAAGATGAATAAACCGGTCCTTAGTTAAATTTCATGAATTTCTTCGTAACTTTTACTACAATTTTTCATTTTTGTTTACAAAAATTATAGAATACGTATTCTGAAAATGACAATTCAAACGTCAAATAAATTTTTAATAGATCTAAGTTTCATGGCAACCTTTAAGGATATATTAATTAAGGGAACATAAATGTATACGTCAAAGGTTAGATTAAAAGTTTGAACGTTTATTACAACAAAACAGTAAAATATATAAAAAAAATTGTAAAAACCTTTTTTTTTACTTATGCAAATATTAAATATTTAAATTAAATCGCTAGTTTTAATTGGATAATTGAAAGAGTGCATAATATTTTTAATAAACCGCCAATTAAAACAATTCAAACCGTCAAATTTTTTTTATTTTGCTCCTAAAATTTTAGTTATGACCTAATTAACAAAAATATATAAAAAAATTAGGTTTCACAGAAAGTCCAAAAATCACCTCTCAGAACAGCACCGTGTGAGAAATACACACCGGAATCTAATTGGAGTCAGAGTGTCCCTCATTTTTCTGTTTGGATTGCAGCGGATGCACATGTGCACATAGTCCTTTTGGTAGTTAATTTTCATAAAACCCAGGCATGGGGTGTGCATGTGCACGTGGCATTTGGAACAAATTATTTCCGGAATCAGACCGTATTCAATATTTTCGAGATTTAAAATGCAAATACATGTGGGGTTTTCCTCTACTATAATTATCGAAGCATCATCGGACAAGTCTAAAATTAAATAGTTACCGGATTTAAACCAAGAGTTTTACTATCGTGACATGTCTTCCATATTGTTACGAGGTGTGTTCAGAAAATAACGGGAATTGTTAAATTTCGCGGGGTTGGGGGGTCCGGTTGTCATAAAATTTTCTTTATTATGTTGGTATACATGCCCCCGAAGTATAAAAAAACAATATTATGCAATGGTAGTAGATAAACGTTATTGTTAAGTTAGCATTACTTACCAATTAAGCAGTTTTCTTCAGCAGAACTAGCACCTCCAATTGTTGAAGCTGTGTTCACCGATTTATTTATTATTACCTCTTTCTCTGCAATTTTTTTCAGCTCATCCTAAACCAATAAAATAATTGTCAAAATACTTTTGTTGGTTCACTGTTTAAAATATCTGTGGTGTAAAGAGTAATCCTAAAATGGTGTCAAAATCCAATACCAAGTGGTGTTAATATAAACACAATGAATTATGGTTGAAAATGTTATATACAGCAAACACCAAAACGGTGTTTATCTAAAAATATTTGAGAAGTGCACCTACCCAGAAAAAAAGGAATAGTTCATTTAACTATATTAATTTAGTTGACCCATAAGTATTTATTTAAATCAACTGTGGGAAGGTTAATAAAAACAAAGATTAGTTGGACGGTACTAAACCAGATAGTTATTTTTTTAATTGGTTAAATTAACCCAGAAAACTTTAGTGAAACCAACCGGCTGTATGGTTCAGTTTACTAAATATGTTGTTTGTAAAATAACAGTTACTTCAACCTAAAGCACTCTGTTAAAACGATTAAAACAATTTGCCGTGCATTACTGGTTGCATAGTGGGTACCGATCGCGGCAAAGGCGGTGTGGATCAAGTGATGTTCTTAAATCCCGCCTCTGTTGACTTACATGAAAAGTATATAAGCTCAGGTAGTCCTTTGCTTTGGTGTGACACTACAAGTTGTTCGATACTAAAGAGACCTTAAATAGGTGGAAACAGCTGTCAATACTTGAAGTATTTTAAGTTGGTGGAACGCACTAAAAACATTATCTCTAGCGAGTTGAAGGTTCAATTTTCTGGAATAATACCAGTGCACTGCTAATAAACTAGTAATGCGTCAAGGAACTGTTTCCTTTTTTTTTCCTTTTTTTCTGTGTAGTATGATTTAATTTGACCAAAAACACATAATATTTAACACTGAAAAGGAGTTCAATTTACACTATTTTATTATTTGAATTTACACCGGACCAACGAACCATATTTAACACTATTTTGGTTTGTATCGATATAATAATAATAATAATAATAATAATAATAATAATAATAATAATAATTTTTTGTTTGAGAAGATAATAAAAAAAATTGTATACTTACATTAAGTGTTCCTTTAACCTGGGCCTTCAGTTTATGAAACCCGGTATTAATATTTACAAACGAACAGCCCTCATCATCATGCAAAGCTGCAAAACGCATTTCTGTTTTGGCTTTTTCAAAATTTATTGGCTCATATTCATTTGGAGTGTCTAAAATGTTTCAAATTAAACAAGCAATTGGGGGTTGCATTAAGGGTCATTCCATCGTTTCGGGTGTTACATTTGTATGTATTTTAAAATATTATTTTAGCAATTAAAGTCTCTACGTTTTTAGATGTTCTATCTGTGGGGACTGGATTTCCCACTCTTGTCTGTCAGTACAATTTAAGTGATTTTTATAATAATTTTTATTTATTTTATTTTTATTGCTATGTATTTCGAATTATTATTAGTCAGTAATTATGTTTAAACTTTTCAGGTAGTAGGTTGTAAATAGTGTATTGCAGAGAGCGTGTGTTTGTTACCTGGAGCCTTGTAAAACATTGGAGTTTCCTGTCATCGGTAAACATCCTTTACGATTGCTTACTTACCTCTCCGGTTTCTTTACCGAAAGTAATTTATTTAATTTTATTTTTATTACCCTTTTATAGATGCGCTTGGATTTTTCCAAATGTGTCCTACCTATCCCCTACCACGATTAGGGGTGGGTGGCCAAAGGGCTCTTGGAAAATGTCTTGGTCTATCACCAGACAACGTACTGACTGCCCGTTTTGAGTACATCGGCTCCGGGTGACAACACATTTAAATTATAATTCTGTTTGTGTATATATGTGTATTGTATTGTATATTGTGTATATGTAGTGTAATAAAGTTAAGTTTGTAAATACCTCGCCGTCGATCAATTTGCACACAACTACCCGCACCAAAGCAGTCGCTAAAGTGGTGACCCCGACGTGATCTGTAAGTTTTTTTTATGTATTCGCAAAATTTTTTGTAAACTTAGTGACAATAATTGTGTTAAGTGGTGGACGACACGGGTAGTTTGTCGGTAGTGCGCGCGTGATTGTAGACCGATTAACAGCCGTTATAATAGTGTAGGTATAGACATTAAGCAAGTGTCAAGATGACCAACGTCGATCAAATGAAAGAAACCGCCACGAGCACGCTCACAATGTCGAAACAACCACGTTTCCCGGAGTTCAATGCAGCCGATCCGGAATTATGGTTCTCGATTGCGGAGAGGTATTTTGAAGCGTTAGGTCTAAACGACAGCCGTAAACAATACCTGAGTGTGTTATCGGCCATACCAACACGTTACGCTAACGAGGTGCGCGATATCCTAATGCAACCATTAGGCGAGGAACCGTACAAAAATTTGAAGGAGAACCTCGTAAAACGGTTGAGTTCATCTCAGGACGAAAAGACGCGCGAGTTACTTGAAAACGTAGTAATGGGAGACGAGAAGCCATCGCAGTTTCTTCGTCGACTACAAGCTCTCGCAGGGACAGCAATACCGGACAACTTGCTGAGAACATTGTGGATGCGTGGCTTGCCGGAAAAGATAAAGCCTACGATGGTTACCGTGCAGGACAAGTCCATCACCGATATGGCTGAAGTTGCGGATACGGTATACGGGTTATTGCCACCACGCTCGACCGTCGCAGAGACATCAAAACCGCCATCAGCAGTAATGGCCGACGTGCAACAAGCAGTGCACGTGCAACAGCTTCGGTTCGAAATGGCCGAGATTAAAAAGCTACTCGGTGAAATTTACGAAGGTTCAAACTCCCGAGGAAGGTCTCGAACCCCTTACCGCGGACGCTCACAAAGCCGGTCCCGCTCCAGGTCAGAATCGCGCGGCCCGCGTCCAACTGGCATGTGTTGGTATCACTGGAATTTTGCAGAGAACGCACAGAAATGTACCAAGCCATGTAGTTGGACTCCGGAAAACGAGAGGGGCAGTCGTTAATGGCGGCCAACGACACCAGCCCGACAACATCTCGCCGTCTTTTTGTACGCGATCGCGAATCAAATGTCCGATTTTTAGTAGACACTGGTGCCGATCTGTGCGTATTCCCGCGTAAGTTTTATCGGGGGCCGTGTAGAAGGTCCAGCTACGAGCTTTCCGCAGCCAACGGTACACGCATCGCGACTTACGGCGTAACGACGCTCACCCTCAATCTGGGGCTGAGGCGGGACTTTTCATGGAACTTTTTAATCGCTGACGTTTCCAAGCCCATCATTGGAGCCGATTTTTTGTCGCACTATGGACTACTTCCCGATTTAAGAAGCGGGCGACTACTGGACTCCGTTACCAGGCTCGCTCTGCAAGGAGAGGTGACTGAGTGTGAAGCTCCCAGCATCAGGACCATCACCGGCGCCTCGCAGTACCATGATCTTTTACGGGAATTCACGTCAATAACGCGGCCTGACGGAGCTCCAAAAGCGGTCAAACACCAGACGAAGCACCACATCATCACGACACCGGGTCCTCCGGTAGCACTAAGACCGAGGCGCCTTGCTCCAGACAAACTCAAAGCAGCCAAGAAAGAATTCGAAGCAATGCTCCGACTTGGACTCGCCAGGCCCTCAGAAAGCCCGTGGGCAGCACCGCTGCACATGGTGCCGAAGAAAGGAGATGAGTGGCGACCTTGTGGTGATTACCGAGGTCTCAATGACCGGACACAACCGGATCAATACTCGGTGCGCCACATTCAAGACTTCTCCCAAATGTTAGAAGGAAAGATCATCTTTTCTACTGTCGACTTAGTACGTGCCTTCAACCAGATACCCGTAGCCGTAGAAGACATCCCCAAGACAGCCATTACGACACCGTTCGGACTGTACGAATTTCCATACATGACGTTTGGACTTCGTAACGCAGCCCAAACTTTTCAACGGTTTATCGACGAAGTTCTACGTGGCTTGGACTTCTGCTATGCATACATAGACGACATCATGATCGCCTCCGAATCGCAAGAAGAACACTTGGAGCACCTCAGAGTACTTTTCGAGCGCCTCCACGAGTACGGCGTCGTCATCAACCCCGGTAAGTGTATATTTGGAGTATCTGAAGTCCAGTTTCTCGGCTATCTCGTTTCAGGTTCGGGAACTCAGCCATTACCAGACAAAGTCAACGTCATCCGGTCATTTCCTCAGCCTCAAAGTGTTAAGAAGCTACGGCAGTTTTTAGGAATGGTGAACTTCTATAGGAGGTTCATACCCAAGGCTGCAAACGCGCAGGCACCGCTCAACGATCTGCTACAAGGTAACGTCAAGGGCAGCACACCAGTCAAGTGGACACCAGAGGCAATCGCGGCGTTCGCGAAGTGTAAGGAGAGCTTAGCACGAGCTACCTTACTGGCACATCCAAAGACTGATGCACCCCTAGCCATCTTCACCGACGCATCGGACGTTGCAGTAGGCGCAGTGCTGCAACAGTGGTTAGACGGCAGGTGGCAGCCGCTGAATTTCTTTTCAAAGAAGCTGACAGTTCCAGAGCTCAAATATAGTGCATACGACCGAGAACTCCTGGCGATCTACATGGCAGTCAGACACTTTAGGCATATGGTCGAGGCTCGGCAGTTTGCGATCTTTACAGACCACAAGCCGATTACGTTTGCCTTTCGGTTGAAGTCTACACAGTGTTCACCACGCCAACAACGCCATCTAGACTTCATTGGACAATTTTCCACAGACATTCGTCATGTGTCGGGCCAGGATAATGTGGTGGCTGATGCATTGTCACGCATTGAAGAACTGGAGTCAGCCATCAACTACAAGGCACTTGCAGAGTCTCAGAAGAGAGATCAAGAGCTTCTGAATCTGCAACAAGGCTTTTCATCCCTCAAGTTGAGATCGGTACAGATTCCAGGCACAACTGAGTTTATTACGTGCGATGTGTCAGCATCAGCGCCTCGACCGTATATTACAAAACCATTTCGGAAGGCGGCGTTTAACTCAGTTCACCAATTATCCCATCCCGGGGCAAACGCTACATGCAAGCTTGCGACCCAACGATACGTCTGGCCCTCAATTAAATCGGACTGTCGTCAGTGGGCACGAAGCTGCGTGGAATGTCAGCGATCGAAGATATCTCGCCATGTCTCAGCGCCAGTGGGCTCGTTTGCGCCACCATCAGCAAGACTCGACCACGTACACCTTGACCTGATCATCATGCCACACTGCGATGGGTATCGTTATTGTTTGACTATGATCGATAGATTCTCTCGCTGGCCCGAGGCCGTCCCACTTGTCAACCAGGAAGCAACCACTGTTGCAGAAGCAT
The DNA here is from genome assembly GCA_921294245.1 of Brassicogethes aeneus. NCBI lineage: Eukaryota > Metazoa > Arthropoda > Insecta > Coleoptera > Nitidulidae > Brassicogethes > Brassicogethes aeneus. Next base: position 2,131,406 of record OV121132.1, on the reverse strand, counting down.
TTTTCAACCACTGGATAGCTCGTTTTGGCGTCCCGCTGCGAGTCACGACAGACCAAGGAAGACAATTCGAATCCAACCTGTTCAAGCATTTGAATCGCTTGACAGGTACGACTCACATACGGACAACCGCATACCACCCAGCATCCAACGGTATGGTCGAGCGCTTTCACCGTCAACTTAAAGCAGCCATCCGTTGTCATCAAAGCCGCTGGACAGAGGCGCTTCCAGCGGTGCTATTGGGGATCCGTTCGGCGTGGAAGGACGATATAAATGCCACCACTGCAGAAATGCTATATGGCCAACCGTTGCGACTTCCAGGAGAGCTGTTGACACCCCGAATTCGTGAGGAGGACGACATCAACGCGGAGACTTTCGTTAAACAGCTGAGGCAGCGATTGCAGGACATAAGACCAGCAGTCATCAACCGTCATGGTGACAAGAAGATTTTTATCTTTAAAGACCTTGCAACAACGGGGCAAGTTTTCGTCCGCCACGACGGCCCTAAAAGACCTCTCCAACATCCATACGATGGGCCGTACCGAGTGGTTAGCCGTTCCGACAAGTTCTTCATAGTGAACGTCAAGGGCAAGAACATTACAATTTCAATTGATCGGCTAAAACCGGCATACACGATACTTGACAACATAGAACAACCCGAACAAGAGCCAGAACAACTTGGCGGATACGTTATTACCACAGCTCCGTTAAAGCCTGACCCACAACCCGAGCCACCAGCAGCGCTTATCGCACCAGACGTCCCACCAGCACGCGTCTCGGCTGGTTCGGGAAATACAACCACCAGAATTCATCGGCAGACGAGATCGGGCAGACAGGTTCGGTTTCCCGATCGCTTCCAATCCGGACTCTCGTGATCTTCATCACTGGCAGGGGAGTGATGTGGGGACTGGATTTCCCACTCTTGTCTGTCAGTACAATTTAAGTGATTTTTATAATAATTTTTATTTATTTTATTTTTATTGCTATGTATTTCGAATTATTATTAGTCAGTAATTATGTTTAAACTTTTCAGGTAGTAGGTTGTAAATAGTGTATTGCAGAGAGCGTGTGTTTGTTACCTGGAGCCTTGTAAAACATTGGAGTTTCCTGTCATCGGTAAACATCCTTTACGATTGCTTACTTACCTCTCCGGTTTCTTTACCGAAAGTAATTTATTTAATTTTATTTTTATTACCCTTTTATAGATGCGCTTGGATTTTTCCAAATGTGTCCTACCTATCCCCTACCACGATTAGGGGTGGGTGGCCAAAGGGCTCTTGGAAAATGTCTTGGTCTATCACCAGACAACGTACTGACTGCCCGTTTTGAGTACATCGGCTCCGGGTGACAACACATTTAAATTATAATTCTGTTTGTGTATATATGTGTATTGTATTGTATATTGTGTATATGTAGTGTAATAAAGTTAAGTTTGTAAATACCTCGCCGTCGATCAATTTGCACACAACTACCCGCACCAAAGCAGTCGCTAAATATCTAAATTGTAAATTAGTACACTTTAGCATATAGGATAACGATTTTATAAGTCGAAAAGTGTTTCGGGTGTTTCACGATTCTGCCTCTATGTCCTGACCATTGTTACATTTATTTGAAATTTAGCGAATTATCTTAGGGAAACCTTTATAAAAATTACAGGCCTCCAAAAGTATAATATTTACTAACCATCCACAACATAATCACAGTCACAAATAACGTTTTACTATTTTTTTTTTATAAAATTTTACTTTGTTTCGGGTGTTACAAGTACAAAAATTAAACACTTTATATGGACAAAATCGGTGTTTTATTAGTCTCTAAGTACTACAAAATAAGTAGGTAACAAATTAACATAAATAGAATGAATTCCCCTTTAACATAACCTAATCAAATCAAAAAGGGACAAAACGGTTGACAGATTGACATTTTTTTTTCTTATTTTCAATAGTTAGAGAAAAATGGTCATTTCACTTGAGTACAGATTTTAAAGACTAATTAACTTAAAAAATACGCGTTTCTTCTAGTTTTTTTTTGTCGCACATTATAATTTGGAATGTTTTCTTTGAAAATTCATCTGATTTAATGCGAAAAGAACTTATTTTTTCACCCTCAGTATCGTTTGTCATGGAATGACCCTTAAGTAACAAAGAAGTTTTTTGTTAATTAAAAACATAAACTTTACACTAAGAATAAAAGTTTATCAAATGCATTTTGTAATAATTTAAGCTAATTTGAAAATCTCCAATGTTGCCAGATGTAAAATATTTACGCTATTAGGATAATTTGTTATGCAACCCATTATACATTAAATGAATAAATATTAAACAGAGTGCCGATTTAATATTTAATTTTTAGATTTTATTAAAAATTAAAAACATTCCATGGAAAATGCTTTCACAAGCTTAGGAGTGGATTCCAATTTGAGTACCTACAGTTAATTTTTTTATTTGGACCAGTGTTTTTTTTATTAAGTTGGTAGCTTATGCCAGTTTGATTAAGTATAGTATTTAAAAAATGGTAGACCTTAATTAAATACTTTGACACTGTCAAATTGACATTCATATTTATTATTGATTATTTCCCTCATTATAATATGAACCAATCAAAAACCTTGAATTTTCGAATAAATTTCGTTTAAATAAGCGATTAAATCACTAGAACTATTTAACAGCGATTAAATTTTAGCCTCCATATTGGATTTTATGTTTACGATTTTATGGTGTTATTTACAAGTTTTAACAAAGATTTTTTAAAAAAACAATAAAAAATAAGTTATCTAGTTTACGAAATATCAATTATTACCTATTACATACCTTAAATTAATGGAATTTTCTTTAAAAAAATATTTATAAATTTTGATACATACGACAGATTTTATGAATTGTCAAATAGTTTCCTTTAATTCGAGAAATAATCTAGACGTATATCACTCAACCTATAAATTTTATCTGTCAAACTATGCTCAGTAAGTTTTTTATTTGATTTTTCTTTTAGGAAAATAGTTACATGCAAAATAATTAAAAATAAAACCCCTCGACCGCTACGCGGTCTCGTGATTTTATTAAATTATTTTGCATTCAACATTTTCCAACAAAAACCAAACAAAAAACTATTGATCCTAGTTTAACCGATTAAACTCATAGTTCTCGTGATATAATATATGATAATTTACTTGTTAATTATTTTATAATATTAATATAAAAAGATAACTATACCAAAAATAATATCAGATTCTAAAGTAAAAGAACTTTTAAGGGCAAAACTTCATTTCCATGAAATTATGCCCAATGCCTCAATGGCAGAAAAAGTACATCGCCTTATGGACATTTTTAGAGTAAAAAAGTAACGTTTTTGGTTTTACAAATATTAAATCACACATTATTTTCAGCTAAGCAGATCAAAAATTTTTGAAATTTTAAAAATAAGGGGAAAATAAAAAATATTTGCTGTTAGGTTCAACCTTATTGTGAAAAATCTTTAAAAATAGCATCAATTTGGTTTGAAAAAGATAAGCAATAATCACGAAACTTTTTCTTCTTTCAATTTGCAAGTTACTGATCATTAATAGTCCTGGACAATATATACATTGTAATTATTATTAAGCCACTACAAGTATTAACGTCCAGTGGCTTTAACAAAATACCCATTCACCATTGTCCAATGATTGGACAACATTCACGTGTGTTTGTAAACATAAAATTTTAATTTCTTTTATATAAATTATTTTCAAAGCGAAGATTATTATCCGCTAGGAATACTTTGTCTCTTTTGGGCCGTAGTAACCTATATTTAACTACTTTTTTTATATGGTTTTACTCATCTGCGCACCACCAAAGCCAAATTAATTTCATTATTAACTACGAATTTTGACAACAATAAATAATTGATCATTTATTGTCCACACAAACAATAAATAAACTGTAATTGTAAACTAAATTTTCCTAAAATTCTTGGAATCTTACCGTCGTAATATGTCAATTCAATGTGTGGTTGGATATTTTCGCCAAGCTTGGGGCATTTTTGCATTTTTTGAAAAAAATTCAACAGAGCTTTTGTCGATTCGACTTGTGCTTCTGGAGTTTTTCTATATTTTTCTGTAAATTTTTCTTTATTGTACTGTAACTTTAGATTGTACATCTCCAAAATATCCCCATTATCGGCATTTCGTAGATACAAAAAAATACCCTTAAGCTAAAAATATAAACCATGTTATTGTTATAAGTTTATTGTTTCAAAAGATGCTAAGTAATTCGAAAAAGAACAAACTGGAATCCAATGTGATTTCTTTTAATTATTGTGGTATTATTAGACCAGTACCAGTGGCGGCCCGTCAGGGGAGGTAGGTGAGGCAGTGCCTCATCATAGAGAATTAAAAAATTAAGTATAATTTAAATATTTTACTTTCTATAATATACTATACATTTTTAATATTTGGATTACATGAATTGTGAAATAGTCAATAAAATTGATTGATTTTATACGTGGAATACCCAGCAACATTTAAATTATTTGAATTTGAAACTAATATTTATAGCTAGATGATTGGCTCAGAAGCATGCCTGAACTAATTTAGACTCACGATTGGCGTTAGCCTTGTTGTCTCGTTCTATTACAATGCGATATCATAGTTGTCTCCTTCTCTCGTATTAGCATACGCGAGGCAGGCACGCCTACATCCAAGGAAATAAGCAGGTGTTGTGGCAACACTGTTGCGGAATTTTAGATAAATTATACTTCATACGTTTTTCAAAATTCAATAATAAATGGTATTATTTTTTTATAATAAATCGATTTAATCGAAATTATGTTTCTATTTTAAAATAAACATATTTTAACACTATCGCCATCTTGTAGCCATCACAGTAACCAATAAAATAAATACAGATTCCTTCTTTAGGTTTGTTTTGGTTATAAAATTCTGAACTGTTTAAAGAACAAATCTGTGGTTATTTACGCAATATTTTGTTTATTCTTTTTCTATGAGTTTGTCTATTTTATGATTCTTTTGTAAGTGGTTTATTCTGTGGGTTTAGTTAATTGAACTTGGTGATTTATGTGAATTTAGTCATTTTTACAATAAAATATATTTCATTGACAAAGTAGAGGAATCCTTCCCCACCACATCCTAAGTATAGGTTGTGAACTGCGACGTCAGTTTTGATAAGTTGGGTTTAAAAAAATGTCTTCGCCTTTAAATGAGGGCGAAACCCTGCCTCAGCCTCACCAAAATAAAATGTCACGGGCTACCACTGACCAGTACCTAATTGGTAAGTAATTAATTCTGATTAATCTTACGTAATTTTTATCAAGAGCATCCAATATGCCTTTTACCCAAGAATGGTACTGCCTTATGTGGGGATTCTTACTATTCCTTTTAAACATTTTAAACTGTATACCTTCGTAGTCCATATTGACGAAATCTTTTTCGTCCAACGGTAAACGATGGTACAAAACGTTTAAAAGGGTAATTCTGCAAATTCCCTGTATGTATCGCTTGGAGGCGGTAAACGTTTTTACCGACTGTTTTACTTCCTCCATGGTGATGGACTAAAATAAACGTCAATTGGGTAATTTCATACCAAACCAAAATTATATATACCCTGCGATTTAAGTATAAATTTATTGTATACAATTGTAGGTTCAACATATATCCTACAATTGAAGGGGTAAGAAGCAAAAGAGTACAAGTGCAAATAAGTTCAGAATTGGGTAGTATACAAACATTTAAACAAGAATACAGATTTTTGTATATACGCTAAAGAAGTATCGGGTTTTCGCAACGCGCGCGCCATCTGGTGGACTTCAAAAGCATTGCGTGAATTTAAGAATTGTCAACAATACATTTAAAGCATTCTAACTGTACATCATTTTTAAATAAATAGGTAGTTTTTTCACAAAAGAGAGGAAGGCAGAAGTCTTACTCGACAAATTTTCTTTAATTGCACAGCTAAATCGCGCAAGTTATCTGTGTTTTACGTTGCATGGAAAAAATTAAAAAACTTTTTTAGTACTCGATTTCGATTGATTATTCCTTATATCATTGATTAAGAAACTCAACGCTTAAATGCTTATATAGTTACGTTGGTGTGTGTATTTTATCTAAGGGATCATGGTGAATTATTGTGTTTTTAATTGTAAATAAAATTCAAGAACTAAATCGTTGCATTTTCATGTTTTGCCAAACGATCCAATTTGGTAAGTACATTTGTTGGTGCAGAATTCACTAATTATAACTTTACCTAATATAATTTACATTTAAATTTGGACATTTTTAAGAAATTACTAAAAAATAATTTTTGCACAAACATAACCTTAAAATCAACCATTTTTATATTTGAGTTCTCTAAAAAAAACGCCGACAACTGCATTTTAAACAACAAAATATATACCTACGAATTCATGGCAACTTAATATTATATATATATAATATATATATATTATATATATATATATATAATACATATAAATATAATGGTATTTTACCGTTGAGTGGAGACTTTAAAGAATTCCTAATCAACGCTTTTAATAATGCTAAATGCTGTTTAAATTTAGACGACTTATTTGTTTGACGATTTTTACTGAATTGAAATGTTTACACTTTTTACGTTAATCATTACTAAAATGTGTATTTATTGTATCTATATCTATATCTTATAATAGATACAATTTATATTTACAGGGACTGTATGCAATTTATTTCTTCATTCAGATTAACACTGTTTATTGGAAAACCGGTAAAAACTCAACCCAGGATTTCCTCTCGAAATACACCCAACAACGCAACATATCGTGCCACGGTTTTTTTTCGATGTTTTTTAACATTTACCTGCTTTATTCTCAAAATAGACCAGGGTCGATAATTTTTGAAACCAAAAAAAATAACAGTAGGATGAAACCCATTGGAACAGGAGAAGAATATAATAAAAATGAAAGGAAAAATAAATTAAGGGTAAAAAATGGTTTATCTCGATTTCCGGCAAAACTACAAGTCCTATGAAAAAAAGTTAAATGGCAAAGTTGTAGGTAATAAAAGGATCTACAACTTTTGTAATTACAATTTTTTTACATAACCTCAAAATTTATGTGAAAAATTCAAAAAACCAAGTTTTTGGTTTTTTATTTTTATCTTTAAAAAAAAAAAAAATTTCCACGAAATTTGGTGAAAACTTACCTTTTTATGTCCCAAATACACTGTAATTTATTTGATTTGAAATATTTATTATTTCGCCTTATTTTGACTTAATATCAAAAAAGCACCCTAATTTTCAATCGAAAATTCTCGCATCAAAATATCAGCTTTTTTCAAAAAGTCGGTGTGCTTTTTGTTCGTTGAAATCTCTACTTTCTGATGGTGTAAAAAAAAATATACATTACTATGGTAAATGTTCTCAGAAAATGCAAAAAATATTATAGCGATACTTCTTTAGCGTATACCTATGACCGATGTTTTAAAACTCGATCATCAAGTTTTTTTCAGCAGGAAATAATTTCCACTGTTTTGAATACATTAAAGCTTATAAGAACTCAAAACAGCAACAAAATGCTTTAGGCTTTAGGAAAATTCAAATATTTTCATTTTTAGGGGTGTTTCTGTAAACCCTGGACTCGCAACCATGGTTTGAACATAATTAACAATAAAAAAAAACAAGTGTAACTTACAAACTCCATTGTTGTTACTTTGGAACTCATTTTGGAAACTTCAAAACACAACTTGTGACCATAAGTTATAAACAAATATGACTGACTAACAAATAAACAAACTGCCAATATGGCTGCTTTAAACAAAACACAACCATCCAAAGCCGTCTTTGATACAAATTTTGAATCATTAATTATTTCTATTCTTTAAACGAGTTATTTAGTATTTTATTAAAAAAAAACGTGTCAAATAAAGGAGAAGTTTGCAAAAATCCATCAATAAATTAAACATATTTTCTAAAAAAGATTATTTGAATGTCGCTTTGATTTGTCACCGATAGATGGCGTGTTACATAACCTCAAAATTAAAATGTCTTGAAAAATATAAGTATTTATAAAATACGAAAATGAATCCGAATCAGAATGATCCGTACGATAAGGACGAAACGCGCCCTTTTCCTGGACCGAACAGGCAACGTCCCCAGCAGGTAAATATTAGTAATTAGATGATTTTGCAATAATATGTAATTTTACATTTTTTAGTATAAATTTTCGGCGGAAGAATTACGCGTTATTAAGGAGTGTAATGAGGAGAGTTTTTATCAGAGATGCTTGCCGATGAGCGGCCTACTGGCCGGTAGCATGTACTACGGTGTTAAAGCAGGTTAGTGGTTGAAAATGATTTTTTTACAGAGTACATCGTAAACTTGCTTTGAAGGTTACCTAGCGCCTAGCCAGAGGTTCGGGGCTGTTCCCAAGGTCGCAATGGGGGTGTTTTTAGGTTATTTTCTGGGAAAATTCTCCTACCAGACGAAATGTGCTGAGAAACTCATGCAGCTGCCGAATAGCAAAGTCGGTGAAATGCTGAGGCAAAGGCGAAGGGGAAACATACAAGAAAGGTTAATATTTTAATAATTTAGGTTGTATTAATTGACGGAAATTTTAGTAGTGATAGTTTTGGACCGGGTATGGCTTTATCACCATTTTCCAGCATTCCTTCCCCAAACGATACTTATAGTGATCTTAACCCTAGAAATAGTTTGGATATGGATACTTCAAGGCCGCAGAACGATGGACTTGATGAATCGCAGAGGCCTTCACTCGATAGTGAGTTTAATGGTTTGTTATATTTATTTATATTAAAAATATTTTTTTAGATCCTATATATGACGAAGAAATGCCTCCGGTAAAGCCCAACTATAAAACATCGTACGAAGAACTAAGGAAACAAAATAGAGAAGAATACCAGCAAAAAAGGACTGGTACTTACGGGTGAGTTTAATTTTTTGAATATCGAAAAAAATAATAAAAATAAAATTTTAGTCAAGCCAATAAACCGCCTTACACGTCTGCGCCCCGTGCTAGTGATAGCGAGTCTATACCAACTTATAAACCTACAAATAAGTATGGTGATGACTTTGAATAAATATTAATAATTGTAGTGATTATACTTAATAAGTCGTATATTAATTTTAGAAAAACAATTTGTACTATTTGTTTATTCTAAAAACACATTAAAAGGTAACAGAAAGATAAAAATGTATGGTGTTTAAATATGGTTGCCTTTATTTTTTTTTAATTAATTTTTAATTTTCTTATACATTTGCTGTCCCTCAACTTTAATATTTTATAAAAAATTGAGTTTAGCGCCATTTTGAACTTTACTAGTTAAGAATACAGGGTGTTATGTAATTAATGTTATATATTAAAATACTGAATACCTTTTGACATAAGGAATAAAGGAAAAATATTTTAAAAAGCATTTTTCCAAAGATAAAGAAAAAATATGCATTAGAAGTTTTTTATATTTTTTGTGATACGCCACTGTTTATCTCTGCACACCTGTATTTTGTGAGTACATAGATACCAACCAACAAAGTAGCTATGCGTTGCCAGATGTAAAAAATTGTTACTAAAAATTTTTCTTGCAAAAAATAAATAAAAACTCAATAAATACAAAAGTTTTATGCCCTTAAAGCTCTAATCCCCTTCTGTATTTATTTACTGATCCAGCTATTAGCTTAAGTAATGATTAGAAAATTTAGTACCTTTGAAATTTGAAATCCATAACCACAAAATTAATTTTTTCATCAGTTTTTTTCTCTGTTTACTCAGATGAAATTGGGACCAGTTCACAGGTTAAACTTTAAACATTTAATTTGTGTAAATAAATCCAAAAGCATTTCTCTTAGTTAAGATATTTACAATTTGAAAACATAACCTAAAATTTAAAAGAAATGCACTAGATTCTGTTATAAAAGTTGGCAGATTTTGTTTGAATTTACCTTCAGTACAAAAATGAAATAACCAACAATGGGGTAGTTAAATTTTTTCTGACCTATACTTTTTATGGTTTTATTTAAGGCGTTTTGTAATTTTAAACATTTCTGTGAAATCGGAATTTTAATTGAGTTTACCGTTTTTGAGATATTTACAAAACAAAATCTTCTAATGACGTCACTAGGCTAATGACAACGTTGCCAGCTTTTTCTATAGTTGCCAGTGTGTTTAGTTAAAGATTCTTGAGATAGATGGCGCCACGTTATAATATTTAAGTTGAGAAGAAGAAGAAGAATTGATTTTTTGACGTTTCTTTTTTTCGGGTTGTTTTTTTAAATTTAGATTATTGAAAATCAATGTTATTGCTATGTTATTTGAAATTGATATTAGATAAGTGATTTATTAATAACGGACTCCAAAGCAGAGGAATCTTGTGGAATGGTTGGTTACATTGAACATTGGAGCTTTTAAACAAATAAAGTAAGTACCTAACTATAATTATAATCATATTTTGTCGTAAATGCATTTCATTAGTATAATGCCTAGTTCTTTATATTCTTTTAGATATATTATTATTTTTTGTAAATTTATTTCATTCATTTTCAGCTTTATTTTGCCACTTTTTTCTATGAAATATATTAAACTCTGCTTTAGACAGTTATTAGGTACCTTTTTATTACATTTTATTAGGTTTCACACGTTGTTTCAATGTGTAAACCTATCAATAAAACTTTTAATTTCAGAATTTTCTTTAACCTCCTCTTCTTCTTCTTTCACTCAACTGACAGTGACAGTATTTGTACATAACCTCTTCGGGTATTTTCTGACATAACCGAATGAAATCATTAACAAGACAACTTGACAACAGGGTAATTTTCAACCAATAGAAATCTTAGAATGTTGGTCACATGGCGGGGTTTGTGACGTCATAAAAATTTATATTTTTTGTAAATATCTCGAAAACGGTAAACTCAATTGAAATTCTGATTTCACAGAAATGTTTAATATTACAAAACGCCTTGAATAAAACCATAAAAAGTATAGGTCAGAAAAAATTTAACTACCCCATTAATAAAAACGCCAAATTGACAATTTGCATTGTTAATTTTGTCATTTTTGTAATTAAGCTAAATTTAAACAATGTTTGTCAACTTTTTTGAGAGATTTTGGAAAAACTGTTGTAACCAACCATAACATAATAAATCCACCAGATTAACCTAAAGTTCCTAGTCGATCAGTGGCGTACTTTTTGGTAGGATAAAGGTTATTATAAATTATTTTTAGACTTTGGAATTTAGAAAAAAAAAGTTTCAGGTGCTCCTTTATGGACCCTAAGGAACAACCCATTTTATTATATAACATTAATTACATAACACCCTGTATATCCCAAATATTACCGCCCATTTGCGGTAATATAACTTAAATACATGTTTTTTTTTTTAATATTGAATAACCAGAACTTTGTGTTGCTTTATAGCAATCCATAACATCCTTAGTTAATACATTAAACAATTTATATATAAAATAATTAATTTTAATCTACTTTTTTAAATTTGACTCATGTCCCAGACATTTTTTCCGTTGCGTTACCTCCGTCGCGTTACCGATAGAATATTAAAAAAAACATATATATGGCAACTTTTTTGGTACTCACGTGATCAACAAATGATGTTCGGACGTACACATTACCCAGCTGAATTTATTTATTCAATCGGGAAGATGATATCGGTTGAAACAGGTGCGGGTAACGCGAATGTAATAATTGTTTGTCCGCTAAGTTACTCAAAAAAAATAATAAAAATAAGGTAAGAAAAAATACTATTTTTCATGTTTATGTTTATTTTAGGGCACTAAAGCTCATTGAGAGTAATTAATGACTGTAATGTTTTATTATTATTTTTTAAATACGGTTTCACAAAACTGCGTTACCGAGTCCATTACATTACCTTATGGTAACGCAATGGAATTTAGGGTAACGCAATAGAATTTTTCGACAACAAAGTGGATATTTACCGTCGCTTTTATTAAAAGTAGTTTATGATAAACCAATTTAAAATTATTTGTGATTACAACTCATGATATAGATTACATCCAAGGGAAAATTCCACGCAATATACAAGTACTAAAAGGGACCTTCACCAGCTTATAGTCAAAGAAAAAGGGTGTCTACAATTTAGAAATCTAAGTTGTTATTCTGCAAGTGAGCACCACTACAAGGGATTTTGTTTATGCATTACTCTAAAATCGTACCACCCTTTATAGTTTCTTTTTTACGTTATCTGATTAAGTCCTTTGTGTACCCCAGTCCGTTGTGATACCAATTTCGTTACTTTTTTTTGTTTTTGTTAAAAAAAATACTAAAATGATTTTTATACACTATCACTTGGTAATACGCGTTTATAAATTAGAGTTTAATTTACTAATACAGTGACTAAAAAAAATATTAATGGTATTATTTTTTTTAACAAAGAATCGGAATGGTTTCTTTTAAAAAGTAACTTAACGAACATACATATTTAAAAAAAGCATACAATTTTTAATAAAAAATAAAATAAAAAATTGGAGTCAAAAGTTTGTAAATTAAGTACATTTTATTTCAAATTATTTTTATAACAACTTCTTTAATTGAATTAAATTTTGGATTTCAAATTGGTAACACAGTGGAGATATATAAAGCTAGCTAAACACATTTTTCTGAAAAAAACGTAAAAAACATTAAAAAGTGCACTGCCTGTCTTAAATGTAAGTAAACAAAACTTTAAACATTTATAAAAATCCAACCAAAAGTCAATTTAAGCAAAAAAATTTTGATCTTCATTTTCCTGAAAGTGGGGGTTTCTTGAAAATGACTCAAATACAGAAAATAGGTAAATTAAAAATACTTATGTATGTATGAAAGTTGAGAAATAAAACATAGTTCTTGCTTTTACTTAGTTTCGTACTTCAAATTTTTTTATAAAAAATAAATTTATGTTCTTTTTTTAAACAAATCATGTAAATAAAACTTTAAATTTGTGACCCAGGGGACCGTTTTTTTTCTTTTTTAAGGGCTAATTAAAAAAAATTCAACTGCTGTTTTTGTTTTTACTTTTTCTTCTTTAAATGTACAAGAATTTTGAAAATGACCCAAATCACGAATTTTTGTCAAATTTTCAAAATTATACAAGTCTAACAGAAAACACATGAACAGCTTATAAGAAAGCAGATTAAAACCAATAACAATAATAATTATGATATTTAAATATTTAACCAAGTTAAAAGTTAACCAGGTAATAATAATGAATAATATTATATTAACCATTTTATCCCATCAAGTTTAAAATTTTAAAATAATATTGCAAAAGTTTGACAGTTTCTTTCACTCAAAATTTCTATTTGTCAAAGAATTTGCTGTTAAATCCTGGTATGGCAAAAACATGTAAAAAATGCGTGGAAACATGTGGTGTAGGAAAATTGGAACCGTCAGTGTTAAAAGAGCTTAACGAAGCCTTTGAAAAATTATCGACTTCGGATTCTAAATCGCTTTTAAAAAAGTACCTAACTGCCGATGTTTTTAAAAGCATCGTCAACAAGAAAACCTCCTTTGGGTCTACTTTGCTAGACTGTATACAATCAGGCAAGTATCGTTTATATGGGTGATTCTACAAAAGTTATAGAGTAGGTATTTTAATATTTTTTGTAAATATTTTAGTATATTACAAAAGATCCAGGTTTTTTAACTTGTCCACCCAATTTTAATGTATTTTTCCAAAAGCACGTTTGTAGAAAAACATAATAAATATTCAAAACATCAGTACCTTGGCGTGTCACAACTCTTGAATCAAATATTTGAGTGATTTTATTTTAAAATATATTCAATTTATCTTAAATTTTTCAATTTCACTACAAGCTATAAAACATTAAGTAATGTATTTTTCATATTTTATCATAGATTCGAAAAATAGCAATTTTAAAAAATTGATAATCTTTGTACTCACTTTTACCCGTCAGTTCTGTGTCCAATGTTAAAATTCAAAATTCCTGCGAAATATTGAAGTTTAAACGTCAAGTCCTCGTTTTAACTCAAGTTTTGGTAAAAAATTACCTACAGAGCCCGCCCTTTGCACGACAGTCATCTTGAAAACAATGTAAGCGGCGAAGTTGTGGTGAATGCACGTATAGTTCCAGTCAAAATTTCAGTAGTTATTTTATTACGTATATATATTTATTACGTATATATATTTCATTGTAATTTATATATATATATGTGATTTGTTGATAAGTAGCATCCACTAATAAAAAATAGCAGTAAAATACTTAATTCCGAATTATAATCTCAAATTTGTATCCCATTATCAGTACCGTGTCGTCAGTTCCATGTTCGATGTTTCGGTTATCTTTTTTTCGCAAACTTCAATTTAAATTCTGCTTGCGCAGAACTTGTTTATTTAATGTCATTATAAACTCATATAAATTTGGTGTGGGTCCCATATCTAATAATTGAGATATCGGTATACCCAAAATCCACCAGCCGCCACTGATGTGTGGTATTATTTGATTTTAAGATATTTAATGTATAATATGCTCAAAGTTGCAATAAATCTTATATTTTCCAATAAATTATGTATTTAATTAGTACCCTGGTATACTCGTCACTTCCCTTGCATTCAAATTTAGAAAACACATATATTTCAGAAACTGTTTGAAAAAGTGACTGGCCCGGTCTGGAACAGTATATTTATTATATTATCTATGTTCTCATAACAAAGTACTGTTTAATTTTCTCCGAAAACTATATAAATAAAATGAGGTCAAAAGTTGCCCAACTTTTGTAGAATCACCCATATACAAAAAAAACTTATAAACATATTGTTGAGCGTTATTATAATAGGGGTTGCAAATTTGGATTCTTCCGTGGGACTATATGCCCCGGATACTGAAGCTTACAATGTTTTCGCCGAATTGTTTAACCCTGTTATTGAAGAGTACCATCTGAATTTCACCAAAGATGATTCTCAACCCCCTGTAAATTTCGGTAATACCAACTGCATGGCGGATTTGGACCCTAAAGGGACTTTCATTGTTTCTACAAGGGTGAGATGTGGCAGATCATTGGCTAAATATCCTTTGAATCCTTGTATGACTGAGGAACATTATATTAAATTGGAAGAGGAGGTCAAATGTGCTTTAGGAAATCTTACAGGTATGTATATGAGAAAAAAAATCATTTTAAAATTCTAAAAGATGAGAGCAATAATATGACATTCTAAAATTACTATATGCTGTAATAACCACAGGGTATTATGTAATTAATGTAATATATTAAAATACTGAATACCTTTTGACATAAGGTGTAAAGGAAAAATATTTTCTTAAAGAAAAAAATATGCATTACAAGTTTTTTTATTTATTATTATTATTTATTTACTCATCATCCAGCTATTAGCTTAAGCAATGATTAGAAAATTTAGTAAACTTAGTGTTTATTCAGATGAAATTAGGACAAGTTCACAGGTTAATTTTTAAACATTCAATTTGTGTAAATAAATCCAAAAGCACTTCCAATTTGAGCACATAACCTTAAATTTAAAAGAAATGCACTAAATTCTGTCACAAAAGATGCCAGATTTTGTTTGAATTTACCTTCAAAAATGACATAATAAAAAATTAATAAAAACGCCAAATTAACAATTTGCATTGATTTTGTCATTTTTGTAATTAATCTAAATTTAAACAAAATTTGGCAACTTTTTTGACAGAATCTGGAAACGCTAATAACATAATAAATTAAATTAGGCAACCAGATTAGCCTAAAGTTCCTAGTCGATCAGTGGCGTACTTTTTGGTAGGATAAAAGTTATTATAAATTATTTTTAGTTTTTAGTATTTAGGTGATTCTTTATAGACCCTAGGAAACTACCCATTTTAATATATTACATTAATTACATTACACCATGTATAATAGTGATATCTAAAATGATTAAAAGTAAAAGTAAAAATAATGAAATTTTAAATTGACGGTAAAGTAAAATGCCTACATGCTAAATTACTGACAAGCTAAAATGACAACAAGTTATAATATAAAACCTAAAATAATGACATTCTAACAAAACAATAATAGTTACTATTTTAGTAACAAGCTAAAATAACATAATTTCATTCTAAAATGACTATTAGCTAAATGACAACAGATTAAGAGGATGACAATGACCTTTTAAAATAAAAGTTGGACAAACTAAAATAATTACTTTCTAGAATGACAATAAGCTAAAATGACTATAGTCTAAAAGGACGAAATGCCAAAAGAAATAGAAGTTAAAATGACGGAAAATGAAAATAATGACATTTTAAAATTACTATACGCTAAAGAAGTATCGCTAGTAGCGCCACCACTCGGCTGTTATCATCGTAACAAAAGTACAACTTTTTATAATGAGCTGTCAAACGCGTGTGTTAGAACGAGTGTTTTTGAGAATAAAGCCGGAAAATAATAAAAAAAATTAAAAAACAAATATATTAAAAAATACACATTTTTAGTAATGATTAACGTAAAAAGTGTAAACATTTAAGTCGTCTAAATTTAAACAGCATTTAGCATTATTAAAAGCGTTGATTAAGAAAGTCTCCACTCAACAGTAAAATACCATTATATTATGTATTATATATAATATTATGTTGCCATGAATTCGTAGGTATATTTTGTTGTTTAAAATGCAGTTGTCGGCGTTTTTTAGAGAACTCAAATATAAAAATGGGAGATTTTAAGGTTATGTTTGTGCAATTTTTTTTACTAATTTCTTAAAAATGTCCAAACTTAAATATAAATTATATTAGGTAAAGTTATCATTGGTTAATTCTGCACCAACAAATGTACTTACCGAATTGTATCCTTTGGCAAAACATGAAAATGCAACCTTTTAGTTCTTGAATTTTATTTACAATTAAAAACGCAATAATTCACCATGATCCCTTTGATAAAATACACACACTAACGTAACTATATAAGCATTTAAGCGTTGAGTTTCTTAATCAATGATATAAGGAATAATCAATCGAAATCGAGTACTAAAAAAGTTTTTTAGTTTTTTCCTTGTAACGTAAAACACAAATACCGTGCGCGATTTAGCTGTGCAATTGAACAAAATTTGTCGAGTAAGACCTCTCTTTTGTAAAAAACTACCTATTTATTTAAAAATGATGTACAGTTCGTATGCTTTAAATGTATTGTTGACAATTCTTAAATTCACGCAATGCTTTTGAAGTCCACCAGATGGCGCGCGCGTTGCGAAAACCCGATACTTCTTTAGCGTATACACTACTATATTTTTCCGTTTGCTGTGTTAAGCCTGAATTATAGATTGCCTTTCTTCCTTCCTCCCGTAGAAGATGAACAATACGAAATTTTTGACTTAATTGTCACCATTAACATTTCCCGTGTAAGAATTTTTAATACTTTGTGATAATATTTTGCAATTATAGTAATAAAAAAATCAAAGGATAAAATATTTTCTTAACAAAATCATATTTTGAAGTTATTTTAATATTTTAAAGTATCAATAATTGTTAAGTTTAATTAAAATTAATAACGGGCAATGTTAATGGTGACAATTACGTCAAAAATGTTTATTTAAATCGTAGTGCCATTTATAGATTCCATAACCTTAAGGACGGCATTCCTTCCTCCCGTAGAAATTTTTAAGTCTTATCTTTCACCGTAAAGGTCTTTGACATGACCAATCACAGTGCTTGTTATGGACATGCGCTGTAGGGTGACGCGTAGGCACAAAATATTTAAAATACATGATTGTTTAGTATTATTTAAGATAGGTGTTCAGTTTATTAAATAATTTGTGTCTCTAAATAGGATATTTAGATATTGTTTATGATCAATGTGTTTCATTTTTAGAAGCGTTGCTTTGTAAAACCCCGTAGTTTCCCGGTCTTGGTAAAGTGGACGAGTCTTCCAACGTCTTGTTCGATGTTTTTTTCATTATACCCTACTATAGAGAAAGGCAGTAACTACAAAAAAATTCTAAATGCGTTTTCTTGTGCTATGATAAAGCTATGGACATTTTGTATCTTAATTCAACAAAGAAATGCAGTAAACTATCTTTAAAGTTAAATAAATCAGTTAAATACCTACTGCTTTTTATAAAAATGTAGTTTATGCTAATTTCCCACAATATACAACAAGCTGCCTGGGCAATTAAAAATTGTGATCACTGCACTAATATACAAATGTTTATCTTTCATATTTACACTAGAGTGTCTCAAAAAAACCGACTATTTTTTTTTTCCAAAGAACATTGAAAATTCGTCAGAGTATCTCTAGAAAATGACCCTGTGAAAGTAAGAGCTCTTAATATTAATATTTAGATGTGGCGTTTTGTAATTTTCTATTTCCCATTTAAATAAGATGGGAAATTTTTTTTTTCAAATTTGGAATTTTGTAACGTGGTAACGAGCTACTTTATAAGTATGACGAAATTACTCCTTATAGGAAATTTAATGCTCTACAAAAAAGGTCTGATTGACTTTTTGCGTAAGTCAAGCCGTTTCAAAGATATCGAGCCTCATTTTCAGAATGTTTAAAATTATGTTTTTTTTTTTAAATACAAAAAAATCAGGAGATAACAGAAGAAAATTGATATAAAGTGAAATGGACTATTAACATGACTATATAAACAGTAAATATATTATTAATACATAATGTAAATAAATTTATAGTAAACTTCTACCAAATTTTTTTAGGTAAGTGAATATTTTTTGCTAAAAATCAATAAAAATGATCATTTATCAAATTATTAAGAATTTTAAATCTGCATTCCATTAAATATATGCATATATTTATTCTCAAGTTAATAATTTTGGGTCTTAAATACATATAAACTGATTTTTTTTGTATTTAAGAAAAAAAGCATAATTTTAAACATTCTGAAGTTTGAGGCTCGATATCTTTGAAACGGCTTGACTTACGCAAAAAGTCAATCAGACCTTTTTTGTAGAGCATTAAATTTCCTATAAGGAGTAATTTCGTCATACTTATAAAGTAGCTCGTTACCACGTTACAAAATTCCAAATTTGAAAAAAAAAATTTCCCATGTTATTTAAATGGGAAATAGAAAATTACAAAACGACACATCTAAATATTAATATTAAGAGCTCTTACTTTAACAGGGTCATTTTCTAGAGATACTCTGACGAATTTTCAATGTTCTTTGGAAAAAAAAAATAGTCGGTTTTTTTCAGACACTCTAATTTACACACAATGGGTAAAACGGAGAATGTAAACAAAAACAAATGTCAACCATTTTAGGTGTCATCGCGCATGGTTACGGAATTTTACACGGAAATCTATAAATTGAGTTTTTACAAGTCGCACAAATCGTACGGGCACGACTACGGGAGGAAGGAAGGAAGGCAATCTGTAATTCAGGCTTTACACTTAAACAGCCTGTGTAAGAGACAAGTGTAGCAAATTATTAAACATTTTTTACAGGTGAACTGGGTGGCGACTACTTGCCCCTAAAAGGCATGTCGAAAATAACTCAGAAGAAGCTAATAGACGATCATTTTTTGTTTGCCGAGGGCGATCGGTTTCTCCAGGCGGCTAAAGCCTCGAGATTTTGGCCGACAGGTCGAGGAATTTTTTTGAACGACGCCAAAACATTCGTCGTCTGGGTAAACGAGGAGGATCACATGAGAATCATCTCGCTGCAAAAGGGGGGCGATTTGGGGCAAGTGTATAAAAGATTTGTTAAAGGGGTGGAAGAACTGGGCTCTCAGCTGACGTTTGCCAGAGACGAAAGGCTTGGTTATTTGACGTTTTGTCCCACCAATATAGGTATATATTTTATATTTATTACTAAATTATACTACGATAGTTTTAGAAACTTGTTTTTAGTAACATTGAGTACTCCAGCTTAGTTTAACTAATTTTTGGCCGCTGATTTAAAAATGTCATTTGTTTTTCTCTAGGACGTCTGGGATTTAAAGTAATTTCATCTTTTGCTGCAAATTCCAGCAAATGTCTCCATGTTCATCAGTTCGGCAAATTTATCACGATGAAAAAAAAAATGTATTGTAAATGACATATTAACGTCAATTCTTTGCAAAACGGAAAGCATTTTTTCAATGAATTGGCCCGATATGAACCAAGAACATTTTCAATGACATATGCGACAAGCTCGTCAACTTTGAGAGCATTTTTGAATGCTTGATCTTTCATTAAACGTCGTATATCAGGTCCATTTAATATTTCTGTAAAATTAAAGTAGTAGGTATATCTCATAAAATTTTGTAATGAAATATTGCGTTGGTTTTTCTTGGGCGTAAAGGTACCGCAACGAAAACAAAACAAATTTACAACGACGACCTAAATGTTCGTCTGCTTTCTCTTTCTCTGCCACTTCCATTACCACTTCCATTTCCTGCTCTTTTTTCATTTTTGGTTCTTAAAATCACTTTCAAGTAAAAATACAATTTAAAGTTTAAATTTTAAATGTCAAAAATGAATAATAGATGCACTTTAATGTGCTTGAACGATAAAGTAGATAAAGGGGACTTTATACTTCAATTCGATATTAAATTTTGATAAGACTTGATAAATAAGATTCGAGATTAAATTTTTGGGTACTTTGGGCATGATGTGAATAAAAACATTTCAAATAATTTTCAATTTAATTAGTAATTAAAAAACGACACAAAAATTTCAAAAAATGATTATTTTTACGAAAAAAACATAATAATTTTTGTTTTGGTATTTAATAAAGCACTTCTCTGCAGAAAAGTGCTTTATTAAATATCCCTTATATAATACTACTATAGTATACGGCTACAATTGAACAAAACAAATTTCTATTTGACATTTATCTACCGATGACTTTGTATGGAGTCCCTGTATATATTTGACAAAAAACGTCAAAAATATACTGAACATCCAAAATAGATTTAGGGCGAAATAATTTAATAAATAATTAAAATATTAACGAAAAACTTACATTTTGAGATAAATGGGCAGAGCATTTTATTACGCAATTATTTCGAATCCTAGACGTCCTGGAGCAAAACGAGTGGCATTTTTGAAATCAGCGACCCAAAATTAGGTAATATAGGTGGGCGAACTCAATGTTAGTAAATCGAACTATCAGCAAACAACATTTACTAATTTAGTAGTATATTTACTAATTTAGTAGTATATTGGTTTTAAGGGTTCTTTAAAAGTATCCCAAGTAGCAAGATAGGTTTTTTAGGTATGCAAGGGCTCCATAAAACTATTCTTAAGGGTAATTTGCATTGCTCAGTTAAAACCTATTTGCTTTAATAGCAGCTATACAGCTTCGATAAAACCATCATAGGGCTAAAAAGGAGAATCCTATCGCTGTCCTTAGGAGCAATTTGTGTGTCAGCCACAAAGCAACTTTGCTTTATTGTATTACTCCTAAGGCACACCTTACAGCAGCCATAAAACCTACCTTACAGCTGTCATAAAACCTGCTAAGTGCAATAGGTTTTAAGGAGGTAGTGTGCTTTTGTCATAAACACATTTTAGCTGACAATTTGTACTTATTGTTGTACTTTGTAAATTCCATATTGCTTTAATCAAATACTTGTTTGGTATATTATTGCCTTATGAATCACAAGCATAGGCCACCTTATACACTCACAGGCAAAATAATCGATCCACACAAATTTTCGATGAATTTCAATCGCAAATAACTTTTTTATTTTATGTCGGATTTAAACGAATATTAAAGAATATTGTAGATAAATTAATGTACAATGCTCACATTTAAAAAAATTACTAAAAAATAGATGCACGTTTATAATATACAGGTTTAAACAAAAAGATTTTTTTTACCATAAGTTTAAGACACTCTGTAGAGTGGCAAAACCGTATATTGTTCTAAAATAAGTTTTATTTATCAAGTCACATCTATTCTTACAGTTTTGTTTTTGGTTCACCTCGATATATTTATTTTTGTGGAAAATATGAATTTTTTAAAAAAATATTGCAATTTCCTATATTTTTTCTGTATGAAGAACTAAGGTTGCTATGGTCCATTCATAGGCTATGGAGGATGATAGTTTTGTTGAATCATCCCATACTTGGACATGTCATACACGGCTTTCAAAAGCTATCAAATTGTTTTTTGCAAATTAATGTTTAAATTTTGAGGTGTCTTCTTACTTTAAAAATGGATATGTCTCCGACTGATGTTGCCAGAGCCATTAATGTAATCCAGGATGGACGGTCACAGTATTACATGGCAAGTGTTTTAAACGTCAAAAGAAGTAAAGTACAAAGGGCAACATCAGTCGGAGACATTTTTAAAAGTAAGAAGACACCTCAAAATTAACACATTAATTTACAAAAAACAATTTGATAGCTTTTGAAAGCTGTATATGACATGTCCAAGTATGGGATGATTTAACAAAACCTAGTTCTTTATACAGGAAAATTATTGGAAATTGCAATGTTTTTTTTTAAATCCATATTTTCCACAAAAATAAATATATCAATTTGAACCAAAAACAAAACTGTTAAAAATAGATGTGACTTGATAATTAAAACTTAATTTAGAACAATATACGGTTTTGCCACTCTACAGAGAGTCTTAAACTTATGGTAAATAACATCTTTTGGTTTAAACCTGTATATTATAAACGTACGTATATTTTTAGTATTTTTTTAAAATGTGAGCGTTTGTCCATTAATTTATCTACAATATTATTTAATATTTGTTTAAATCCGACATCAAATAAAAAAGTTATTTGCGATTGAAATTCATCGAGAATTTGTGTGGATCGATTATTTTGCCTGTGAGTGTATTTTTGGAAAGTAAACTGTGCTTTATTAGGCACTGGTATTAGAGCTTCAGTGCACATCAAAGTGCCAAAACTGGCGGCGGACGAAAGTGTGTTGCACGCGGTTGCCAAAAAATACAACTTGCAAGTGCGAGGTACCGGGGGCGAGCACACTTCTGCGCAGGACGGTGTTTATGACATTTCCAACAAGCGCCGTCTTGGATTAAGCGAGTACGATGTGGTAAGAGAGATGCAAGACGGAATAATGGAAATTATAAAAGAGGAAAAATCGAAATCCGATTGATGTAATGTTTATGTTTCATGTTTAATAAATAAAAGGTTTGTGATTTGTTTTACATTAGTTTTATTTATTTAAGAATTAAGTGTAGTTTTTGAAGAATTTTAAATATGTAATGACACTTTTGTGACATTCCGCAGAATGTTCCCTGATAGCAAAATTTGATTTTAAGAATCTTCTAAGAAGATATGACCCGGAATAATGAAATATTCTTAAAACCTTCCTAAAAAGCATCCTAAGAACATTTTAAGAATACGTTTTTGGAATGTTCTTAGAAGGTTTCTTATGGAGCTTCTAGGAAGCTTTTGAGAATATTTCCAAATATGTCAGATACCCACGTTCTAATATGTTGGATTCTACATTCGTAAAATTCTTCAGGAGGCGACAAATACGCCTCACTGTCATAATATGACAGTGAAATGTATTTGTCGTCCCCTTAAAAAAATTTGCGACATATTAATATATATTTATTTAAAAATATTAAATAAACAATTTGACCTCTAAACCATAAGTTGTATGACATTATTTCATAAAAAGTAAAATTGGAAAATTTTGTGGGATAAGTCAGATTAGATTGAAGTTGAAGACAGTTAGGATTATTATACATACAAATGTTAATTCAGAAATTAAAAATCGGTATACAAATTAATAAATATTTATTTTTAACATAAAATAAAATACCTAAAGTAAAAGTATTTTTGTTATCGAATATTGTTTTAATTTGACAAATAACTATAAAAAAATATTTTGGATTGTGTTTTTTACTTAAGTACTTAGGTATAGGTATATACCTTTATGCGTAGTTTATGGTATATTTTACTATTATATAGGTAACTGAACTAAATATGCTTACCAGGAATATTCCTAAATGAACTTTCTATATAGCAATTACTTTCTTAACATTCTAAGCATATGTTTAGAGTAGACTAATTTTTACCACTAAAACTTTGCACCTTCTAAGAACCTGCCTATAGGCCAGTAAGAATATTCTTAGGATCATGCTATATGTCTTTTAAGCATGTTCTTTAGAAGAAATATAGCATGATCCTAAGAATATTCTCACTGATAGGTTTAAAAAACATTCTTAGAATAAAGTGTGCTATCAGGGTTAAAGTTTGACTTCATTGCAATGGCAGTAAATTATTTTGTTTTGTTCTGTGACTACTGCGCCCTCCAACGGGTGTAGTCGAAAATAGATAATAAAATTATTTTTTAAATTTTTTTACTGGATGTTCCTTTTTTTACTTCCACTAGATAAATCATTCCAATATTTTTCTATTGATAGGAAAAAGAGGAATTATAAAACTACATTTTCGTAATTATTATACTATGAAAGTTTTAGAAACTTTTTTTTCCTAAGATTGAGTACTCCAGCTTAGTTTAACTAATTTTGGGCCGCTGATTTCAAAAATCTCTTTTGTTTTTCTCTAGGACGTCTAGGATTTAAAATAATTTTGTAATAAAATGCTCTGCTCAATCACCTCAAAATGTATGTTTTTTGTTGGTATTTTAATTATTTATTAAATTATTTTGGCTTAAATTTATCTTGAATATACTAAAGTAATTGGTATACGGCAAATAGATAATATTTTTCTTAACAATATGACTAAAATTTTAATGTATTTTATGTAAAAAACAACCATTATTTGACATGTTTGCCGGTTATTTTAATTATTAAATTGAAAGGGCAACAAAGTAAACAAGTTTCATTATTTTTTATCCAAATTAAGCCTTCAAAATTTAATGCATTGCATAATTTTGTTTTTTTCTACCTTAAATTTATTAATCCCCATCATTCGTCGTACATCTTTTGCTGCAAATTCCAGCAAATGTCTCCTAGCAATGAATCCAACTTCTTTCCGCTATACCCATAGATATCTACCAATGCTCTAGATTTGCAGTTACTTGGTGAAATCGTTCTCCATGTTCATCAGTTCGGCAAATTTATCAGGATGAAAAAAAAAGAAAATGTATTAAATGACATATTAACGCTAATTCTTTGCAAAACGGAAAGCATTTTTTCAATGAATTGCCGCCAATTTTAGGCCCGATATGAACCAAGAACATTTTCAATGACAGCTTTAACACTGCCATATGCGACAAGCTCGTCAACTTTGAGAGCATTTTTTTTAATAAAGCACTTCTCTGTAGAAAAGTGCTTTATTAAATATCCCTTATATAATACTACTATAGTATACGGCTACAATGGAACAAACAAAATTTCTATTTGACATTTATCTACCGATGACTTTGTATGGAGTCCCTGTATATTTTTGACAAAAAACTTCAAAAATGTACTGAACATCCAAAATAATTTAATAAATAATCAAAATATTAACGAAAAACTTACATTTTGGGATAATTGGGCAGAGCATTTTGTTACGCAATTATTTCGAATCCTAGACGTCCTGGAGCAAAACGAGTGGCATTTTTAAAATCAGCAGCCCAAAATTGGTAAACCAATCTTAATAACGTTACAAACATTATCTAATAAATTGGAAATTTTATTAAAAAACTTGGGATTTGTTTAACAAATATTTATTTTTTGTTTAACTTGTTATAAACTATTACAGTTCTAACATTTAGATTATATGCCTATATATATAACATTGTGCAATAAAATTTACCACAAAATAATTAGTGCCTTTTTTGTATTTTTTCGTACATTTTTTGTTTGATGATTAATGATCATTACTTCACAAATCACATCTAATTAACAATGAACAATTGTTATAATACGTTGTACAATTGAATTGAGTTGAAGAATAAAACTTCTTCATATACAATAACATCTAAAATAAACGTTACATTAAAAACATTGTAAAGAATTATATAAAATAGAATTGTAATGTTAATTATGCAGTGCATTTATTCGTCGAGGATACAGGTCCTGACAATGGCTTCGGTTACTGAGTAGGGATCGCAATTGGAGGATGGTCTCCTGTCCTCCAAATACCCCTTTTTCTCCTCAGCGCAGCCCCGGGGAATGCGGATACTTGCCCCACGATTAGCAACACCTACAATTTTTTTTTAATATCCAGTTTGTTTTGTGTTTTTTTGAAATGTAATGCAAGGTAGATTTCACTGAAAAAAGTGTTTATTATTATTTTTACCTGCACTAAAATCGTGGATGGATGAAGTTTCGTGTCTTCCGGTTAAACGACGTTCATTGTCCTTTCCTCCTTTAGGATCGTAGGCCTGGATGTGTCTAAGGTGGTTTCTGGAAAGCTTGTCAATAGCCTTTTCAATTTCACTGAAATGAAAACAACATTTGAAAATATTTTAACTGCTTATTTTGGACGTTAATATAGCTATTTTTAGAGGGCCAGCAATAAGCCTTCAATGAGCCAGCAATGGCCTTTTACCGGCTTATTGCTGGCTCGTCAAAAACTTGCTAGTTTTTACACTTATTTGTATATGTTCACAGGGTAATACAATATACAGTACTTCCCAATACAATATATGAGGAGCATCCGTGCAAAACCGGCTATATCCACTTTAATAAAATGTTGGGAAAATGGCAAAAACTCTCAGTTTCCTGGTCTTTACAGATAAAAGAAAAAGCAAACTTGAGTTTTGTGGGCTTTGTGGTACTTGATTTATAAGACATACTTTCGTTTTCAAAAACTTTATATTAAGGCCAAAATTTCAAAAAATGTTTTGTATATAGCCGGTTTTGCTCAAAAACCAAATAAAATGTGAAAAAAACCTTTATTATTCAAAAATATTAACAAAATAAATTTAGTCCAAACATGAAAAAACAGAACAAATTTTAGTAGTAGTATCGACATATCCAAGCCACATGCTAATCATCATTATTATTTATTGGATATAGCCGGGTTTGCTATAAAAACGTGGATTTGACCGGTTTTGCTCCTAAAGCTACCTTTTAAATGTGATTTTAACATGGATATAGTCGGATTTAAACAGAATTATCTTGGTTGTCGATAGAAATGAACCTAAAGATGCGAAATCAAAAAAAAAACAAAACTGAATAAAATGGATTTAGCCGGTTTTGCACGGATGCTCCTCATATACAGTATATTCCAATTTTTAAGATTTTTTAGTTAAATCGTTTAAATTTGAAAAATCCTTAAAATGTAATATTATAGCTATTTTTAGAGGGCCAGCAATAAGCCTTTAATGAGCCGGCAATGGCCTTTTACCGGCTTATTGCTGGCTCGTCAAAAACTTGCTATTTTTACACTTATTTGTATATGTTCACAGGGTAATACAATATACAGTATTTTCCAATACAATATATGTGGAGCATCCGTGCAAAACCGGCTATATCCACTTTAATAAAATGTTGGGAAAATGGAAAAACTCTCAGTTTCCTGGTCTTTACAGATAAAAGAAAAAGCAAACTTGAGTTTTGTGGGCTTTGTGGTACTTGATCTATAAGACATACTTTCGTTTTCAAAAACTTTATATTAAGGCCAAAATTTCAAAAAATGTTTTGTATATAGCCGGTTTTGCTCAAAAACCAAATAAAATGTGAAAAAAAACCTTTATTATTCAAAAATATTAACAAAATAAATTTAGTCCAAACATGAAAAAACAGAACAAATTTTAGTAGTAGTATCGACATGCTAATCATCATTATTATTTATTGGATATAGCCGGGTTTGCTATTAAAACGTGGATTTGGCCGGTTTTGCTCCTAAAGCTACCTTTTAAATGTGATTTTAACATGGATATAGTCGGATTTAAACAGAATTATCTTGGTTGTCGATAGAAATGAATGAAAGATGCGAAATCAAATCAAATCAAATTTAGCCGGTTTTGCACGGATGCTCCTCATATACAGTATATTCCAATTTTTAAGATTTTTTTAGTTAAATCGTTTAAATTTAAAAAATCCTTAAAATTTAATATTATAGCTATTTTTAGAGGGCCAGCAATAAGCCTTTAATGAGCCGTTAATGGCCTTTTACCGGCTTATTGTTGGCTCGTCAAAAACTTGTTTTTTTAGTTAAATCGTTGAAATCCTCGAAATGTAATAAAAGCAAAAACTAAAAATTTAAAAAAATATTACTCACATGATTCCTCCATCTTCCCTCATGGCCTTGGTGGAGAAGTTGGTGTGAGCACCGGCTCCGTTCCAATCTCCCTCCATGGGTTTGGGATCGAAAGTGACGATGACACCGAAATCCTCCGCAACTCTGTGCAAAATGTACCTGGAAATCCACAACTCGTCGCCGATGGAGATACCCTCGCAGGGTCCAACCTGGTACTCCCACTGCGCCGGCATGACCTCGGCGTTGGTACCGCTGACGTTCACGCCTGCGTACAAGCAGGCCCTGTAATGGGCCTCGACTATATCGCGGGCGTACACCTTGTTGGCGCCCACGCCACAGTAGTAGGGGCCCTGGGGGCCGGGGAAGCCGTTCTTGGGCCAGCCCAAGGGGCGCATGTCCATGTCCAAGAGGGTGTACTCTTGCTCGATGCCGAACCACGGCTTGGTGTCTTTGGCGGCCTCCATGGCTTGCAGGCATGTCACCCTTTTGTTGGTTTCTGTAATTGTTTTATTCTTAATAAGCTATTTTTAATGGGCCAGCAATTTGCCTGCAATAAGCCAGCAATGGCATTCCACTGGCGTTTTACCGGCTCATTGCTGGCCCGTGCTATTTTTGCTCTATTGTTAAAGTGGAGGTTTTCTTACCTGTTGGTTTTTTGTTGTACTTGTAGGTATCACAGAGAACAAGTCTATTGTTGCCCCTCAGGAAGGGGTCGTTGTAAATAGCAACAGGGAAAAGATATGTGTCGGAATTTGAGCCTTCAGCTTGATAACATGAGCTGCCATCGTAGTTCCATACTGGAAGGTCTGAAAAAAACATTCTATTATTAAATTGGTTTTAACTAAAGGATATTTTTATTGTAACGGGTGCGACACTAAAACTGCGTTTTTTTCATGATAATAAAGTGTATATTCATATATATCAAGATACGAATATTTTAAGGTTATAAATTACGTCGCAATTAAACTATTTAACTTTATATATAGTTGTTATTTTGTTAAATAACACATCTGATTTTTTGTCAAGGTGGGGTAAGGTTTCGTGGAAATACCCTAAATTTAAAATAGCCTTTGGAAAAAGACGTTAACTAACAAAATATGGAATACTTCACAGTTGAACATAATGCTTTGGAAATTCTTGTATTAAAGACGGTACTTTGAACATTCAAATTAATAATTTTAAAACACAATTTTGTATTAAATTTTTTTTACAAAACTATGTGATTTCCACTCTTTTGGATAACAAAATAATAAAAAACAACTTAATCAAATCAAGGTCTACTCACAAAGAACATCATAAATAAAATATCACTGTCATGTCTAAACAAACAATTGTTTCCTATAAATTTAAATAGCACGCGCTAAAACTGAAATAAAGGCCATGGTCAAGCATAAAAATATAACGCATGTAATCAGCAACTGTATTATTAACAACAATTCTATTTTATATTATATATTTTTATGTAATTTGGTGTTTACGCCAAACCAAATAGAAAGTACAAAACCGCATGATAATATTATACTTAGGAAAATACACGTGTGTGGATCATGTATTTTGTTTAGATTTTAGCAAATAGACAAACAATAATTAAAATTAAATTTAATTCTGCATAGTTTTGTTGATCAGTTTATCACAAATGTTGTAGATAAATACCCACAAATTAAATTTACAGACCAATTTAAAAACTTATTTATTTATTTATTTATTTAAATTCAAATACTAAACCATCTTTTATTTGCTCGCTTGGAATATTTAAATAGCTAGATAGACAGATTTAAATCGCATTTGGAAATTTTTAATTACTTCATCAAGGCCATTCTATAGGTGACCTTTATAAATTAAAATTAACAAACAAATTTATTTACACAAATTCTATAAATTCATCCTAATCGGTAAATGCATATTTATGTCGTCGATAGTGTTTTCAGAAATTATGCATTTTCGATATCGTTAAGTTAATTATTTTTAAATTACTGCTCTTCGCCTTGAACTTAAAAAGGTAAATAGTGGACAATGGGATGTTAGAAATAAAAACATGCCATGCTTAAATGACAAATAAAGATTCTATTGTTTTGATCACGAATGTTATTTTTATCATAATTTTCTTTTTAGTCACGAAAATGTTACAATTATTAAATAAATTACTGTTAAATCTATTGCAATGACTTATGGTACATTATTTCAATTTCACTTGCCTGATGGTTTGGTTGGTACAAAGTCCAAGGTGCGGGTTTTTCCCCTAACACCTTCTCCAGATCCATCTATCCAGATGTAGGTAGCTTGGCATTTTCCATCTGGAATGGGCAGTGACATGTAGTTATTTAATACTGCTTTATTGAGCACCGCATTCGGTGAATGCTCAAGCGTGTGGTTGGGCATAGTTCTGAAAAAAATATATTTTTTTAATCTGAGTTTCGACCATCAACCCCTTAAAGCCATCTTGGATTAAGGGGTGCATTCGGCAATAACTTATTTTTGATTTTATCGAAAAAATTCCTAATACTATTTTGACAAGAAAAGTAGTTCTACAAATTAAAAAAAATGTTCAATAAAAGTTGTAGATAATTGTGGTTAACAACTTTTTAATAAACATTTTTAAGATACCGCTAATATTTAATATTTAACAATGTATCGTCAATTAACAAAGTGCTAATTTGATATATAAAATGGTTCGTCAATTTCATTTAAAATCTAACCTTGATTAATTTATCGCAATTTAAAAAATTATCGTAATTGTAATAAAATTATTTCTACCATTTTAAAACATTTAAAACTACACTAAACTACAAATATTTGCACGCAAATATCAAATAAACAACTACTTTAAACTTTAAATTTAAAACATGCACACATTAAAAATCATGAGAGCACTCCAAATCGCAAACAAGTTTAGAACACAAGCTAAGCAACAAAATAATAAAATTGAAAACTTACATCTACAAATGTGTATGCACCTAACAAACAAAAACTTTATAAACGAACCGCACGACCAATAATTGTAAACTAAATATTTTTTGTTTGGATCTTTCAATTTATTAAAGTTTAATCTACGTCATTGTGCAGAGCCGGATTCGGCCAGATTGTTATCTGATAGATTGTTTGGGAGTATATTTGGTTACTATTTTTTCCTCGGGGACTGTCAATTTTTTTCCAGGCTATCCAATATAACACTTTACAAGATTTAATATAAATTAGTTAATAAAACCCAAAAATAAAATTTTTACAAACTATTATTTTTGCATACTCTTTTAAATTGTTAGCTTATTAAAAACTGTATTAATAAAAATTAAAATAATTGGTACTTCTAAATAATTAACATAAAAATTACATATTTTATTTAAATACAATGATTTTTATTTGTCTTATCAAATTGATAACCACTTTTATTTCAGTTTTCAAAAACTTAAAAAAAAATAATAGCGGTTGCTATGGAAAAAAACCAAATAAGAGAGATAAGCTTGACATGACTATTAGACGTATTTCATGACAATTTGTTAAAAAAAAACCTTAGTATTAATTACTTCTCCTAATATGACATAATATACATATTATTTTTACTTGATTTAATAATTGATATTTTTATTAAAATTCTTAAATTTAAACCTTACTTAAACCCGTAGGTGTTATTGTTCTATAATTATTTAATCCACTTACATATATAAAGTAGATAACTTTTTATGTACTGAAATAGATTTTATCTTTTAATGTTTTATAAAAATACTTGTTGAAACATTGTTGTTAAAAATAAATGATCAATTGTTACTGTACACAGTGGTCAAAACTAAAGTATAGGACGAACAAAAATGCCAACCAAAACTGATGGCATAATCTGATTATAGACTCTTTTGGTAACACAAAAATGTATTTATCAAAATCCCAGCTGATCCTTTATTAAAGTTTTGCATATTTCTTAGTATTTATGCCATTTCGATAAAATACTCTAGTACCATTATCAAATGTTTTTAACAATTTCGCAGATACATGACTGAAATATGGATAAATTACATTATAAATACAAAATAATGTAAAATACAGTTTGCAATATCTTATTTATTGTTTTAAGGTACCTAATACAAAACTAATAAATAACTAACGACTCTTTGAAGCAAAATCGATTAATGCTTGCCTTAAATTTTCAGTAAAACTTTTTCTTGGGTTTTACATGGAATTGTTTTTAACATGGAAACAGTATTTTTAAATTCTTCAGTCTCTGTACAAACATGCTTCTTACATTTAGCGATATCCCCTAGAAAGGAAGAGCATATCAAAAATTTAGTTCGTTCGTCCGTCCTCTTCCCTTAATAATTTTGTATGCCCTTTATACCTTGCCATTTTGCAGATAAAGCACATACATTCTTGGCTGCCGCGAAATTCTCTAGCAATTTCTAAA
Organism: Brassicogethes aeneus; assembly: GCA_921294245.1. Lineage (NCBI taxonomy): Eukaryota > Metazoa > Arthropoda > Insecta > Coleoptera > Nitidulidae > Brassicogethes > Brassicogethes aeneus. The sequence continues at coordinate 2,098,999 of OV121132.1, read as the reverse complement.
TTTTGAAAATTTGGCAATTGTGGCTATGCAAAAATACCGTTTTTACCATATTGAAGTAGGTAATTTTGAATCACTTATGTTAAAGTGTTCGTTTGAAAAAGTCTGCAGTAATTTTTATATTTTCTCAGAAACCCTAAACTCTGAATTTTTCGATGACCAAAAACAATTTTGTCTCCACAGCCAGCACATACCTTCTTTCGATTTTCTTCATGGCTTAACTTAAATTTCGGTTTAATTTTCATTTTAAAATACTATTTTTAACTTTATAAAGTATACATTAAATAAACAACTAAAGCAAAATGTCACTTGCGTTATAACGTATAGCAATTTTTTTCATAACCACCTTAATTATTGTTTTACAAAATTTGTACAGTTTTTGATATATAGTCAATTTTCCATTTAATATGGAATTGACTATATCTCAAAAACTGCTCCACTTTCATAATTTTTGACGGTATTTTCGGATTCAGGGGACAATTTTACATAAGAATTGGCTTTTAAATTTTGGGATACCATGGTATTCCATGGTTAACCATGGAACAAGTGAAAAAGCAGCCACTAATAACTATTAAATTAGTCATTTTTGACATTCATCTTAAACTTGAATCTTTTGGAGTGTACACTACGGCGAATCAGCCCAATTCTCAGTATCCTGGCTTGTCCCAGCAACAAAATCCAGTAAAAAAGCTTTTTTATTTATTTACTATTATTATTATGCCACAAATCAAACTAAAATTATAAAGATTTTTCCTGCCCTGGAAGTTCAAACTATCAAATTTTCTCAAAATTTATTAAAAAATTACTTTGAAGAAATATTTAAAATCTCTCAGTATCCTGGTCTCAGACTTTCTTAGGTAGATTACAAAATTGATCTATTTGTTTACATCTTTTAACAAATTACATCTATCTATGCGTAGGTCATAACTGAAAGACTTAAAATAAGCTTAATATAAGGCTTAATTTAACTACTAAAATGTGCAAAAAATGTCGGGCTCGTTTTCGTCGCTAGTTTACTATTTCATAATAATTGGTCATGTAATATTTTTGCCTCGTAACTTAAAACCAGAAAATAAAAGTATATTTCCTTAACGACCAATTAAAATTATAGTATACTAAATTTTATACCAAATATAACTTAACCTATAAAAACCAAATGCAAATTAATAAATCCTTTAACAAAATCGTGATAATGATTTTGTCGACAGTCGCAAACGTTAAGTTCAAATATTGTAAATACACCACTTAAAAACCTGTTGCATTTTAGCGCTTTACAGAATAAAAAATCAGTTGTGTACTTTACATATTTTTCTAATTAAGTATAACACTAAACTTTGCTCCCGTAAACAAGGACATAAAAACAAAGTGTGATCTTAATAACACGTTAGAATTTTCCTTTAATTAAATTTCAAATGAAAATGTTTAAACGTTTTATATTCTATTTTAATTTTAACATAATAGAAAACAATTTTTTAATGACATTTAAAAAAATGGTTAATAATAACAAGGTTATGATGATAGATATAAAAAAGTCTTGATTCTTTGAAAAATAGTATATTATGTATTAAGTTTGATAAACGCCATTTTATAAACGAGGTGCATACTATACTTTTTCTACGACAAATAATTATTATTATCTTAAAATGATTTAAATCAAAAATTTGTATAGTGCGCCATCTATGAAACAATAGGGGAATCTGTGTCACCGTCAAATGTCAAATTTTTATATTTTATAAACACAGATTATAAAGGTTATAAATCGAAATGTATTTCTTGAAAATTGACGGTTTTTCGCAGTGAAAGTAAAGAAAATGTTTTATGAGCACTTTACAGTGGAGTCCGTGCCCGAATTTAAGTTATAGTTTACTGCCGGCGAAATTAAAAGGTCAGTACAATGTTCATATAAACTTTTCAAATTTTGGCGTTGAGACACTATTTAACACTTTTGTATTTTTGTATTGAGATAATAAAATAATTTTTACATTTAGTATTATTTTACAAGAAAGGCACTTTATTTTAACGATTGTATGACATTTGACAACTGTCAACTAACTTAAAACTAACTTCAACCCGTGACTAAAAACCTGTTGCTAACTTCAGCCCGTGACTAAAGCGCCATAAAGCCACTACTTGTCAATGTGTATTTAAAAGGTCACTTAGTGTCATGGAAACATGTAGGATAAAGGGCGTTTTAAAGGTGGGAGTAGAAATTTTTTTATTTTACCCTTAGTTAGAAAAATGGCGAATGCACCGGGATCAAAATTATCTTTTTTTAATTTGATTATATAAATAAATATTATTAACCATAACCATGCTTTTTTTTATTTTTTTAATGTTTCTTATAAATAACCTTGGATATATTTTTTTAATTGAAAAAACATAGATTGTTTAATTAAGTTATTTAAATAATAAGCCAAAAAAGTAACAAAAAAATTAAAAAAGTTTAAAAAATGGTAAAAGTTTCAAAAATTCATTTTAATTGAAAAAACAAAAGTTTTTAAAAATAGCATATGTTACTATCTATGCAAATCACGTCAAGCTTTTATTACTTATGTTGCTAAAAATAATCTTAAATATATTTACCTTTTTAAATGGATTTTTTAATTTGTTCTCATAAAAATTCCGACTTTAGTTTGTTATTTATAGATTTTATTATATGCACCGTAAATTTGCTAATTAAATCCTGCACAAATGTGTATTCAGAAAATATTAACATAGTAGGGTAAAGTATGAAACTTACGTAAGCAGTGAAAATTTATTAGTAAATAAACATTTAAATTTATCTAATTACAATGTATTAAAAAAAAATTGTATGCGCTTTTATCATAAGTACCTACATAAGTATACTTGTATTGGTTGTGACGATATCTTAAAAATTAACTAATACCAATCGAGCTGAAATTATTTTTAAGTTTAAAAATCACACATCTAAAAGGGTTATTATTATTATAGAAACAAAACAAAGTAGGTAAGCATGGTTTCTGAAAGTTTGTGTGAAAAAAATTAAACTATAACTTTATTATTACACTCACAGAAAAAATAAGCGATCCACACAAATTTTCGATGAATTTCAATCGCAAATAACTTTTTTATTTGTTTTCGTATTTAAACAAATATTAAAGAATATTGTAGATACATTATTGGAGAATCGCTCAAATTTTAAAAATTACTAAAAAATTCACGTACGTTTTAATATCAGGTTTAAACAAAAAGATGTTTTTTACCATAAGTTTAAGACACTCTGTAGAGTGGCAAAACCGTATATTGTTCTAAATTAAGTTTTATTTATCAAGTCACATCTACTCTTAACAGTTTTGTTTTTGGTTCACCTCGATATATTTATTTTTGTGGAAAATATGGATTTTTTAATTTCCAATATTTTTCTGTATGAAGAACTAAGGTTGCTATGGTACATCCATAGGCTATGGAGAATGACAGTGACAGTTTTGTTAAATCATCCCATACTTTGACATGTCATATACAGCTTTCAAAAACTATAAAATTGTTTTTTGTAAATTAATGTGTTAATTTTGAGGTGTCTTCTTACTTTAAAAAATGGATATGTCTCCGACTAATGTTGTCCTTTCTACTTTACTTCTTGTGATGTTTAAAATACTTGCCACGTAATACTGTGACCGTCCATCCTGGATTAAATTAATGGCTCTGGCAACATCAGTCGGAGACATATCCATTTTTTAAAGTAAGAAGACACCTCAAAATTTTAACATTAACATTAACAAAAAACAATTTGGCTTTTGAAAGTATGTCAAAGTATGGGATGATTCAACAAAACTGTCACTGTCATTCTCCATACCCTATGGATGGACCATGGCAACCTTAGTTGTTCATACAGAAAAATATTGGAAATTGCAATGTTTTTTTTAATCCATATTTTCCACAAAAATAAATATATCGAGGTAAACCAAAAACAAAACTGTTAAGAATAGATGTGACTTGATAAATAAAACTTAATTTAGAACAATATACGGGTTTGCCACTCTACAGAGTGTCTTAAACTTATGGTAAAAAACATATTTTTGTTAAACCTGTTTATTATACACGTTCGTCTATTTTTTAGTAATTTTTTAAAATTTGAGCGATTGTCCATTAATATATCTACAATATTCTTTAACATTCGTTTAAATCCGACATCAAATAAAAAAGTTATTTGCGATTGAAATTCATCGAAAATTGGTGTGGATCGATAATTTTGCCTGTGAGTGTATTAAAAAATGTTAAATTTTTGTTTTAAATGTTAAAAAAAAATATGTTCTCTTCTTTTGTATGAATAAATAGTTTTGAATTTTATTCAAATAATCTTGGTTACGCATAAATTTGGAAACACCGTATCATCTGCTCAAACCGTGTACAGTTCGTGGTTGCATTGTAAAAACATTATACTGGATTTGTAATAATTATTTATGACCGCAAAATTGTTTGTGTTTACATTGCCCGTAAGATTTTTATTTAAAATAATTGGTAATATTTTAGAAACTGATATTACTATGTAATAATTACAAAAAACACTTGTATTGTATCCAAGGATGATAAGATAACAAAAATTCCATAGCTTAGTAGTAAAAAATATGCCATGCCAATAAACTGCAAATTTAACCAAACTTTTTCCCAATTTATAATTCAGCCCGTGACTAAAACGCCATAAAGTCACAGCTTGTCAATGTAGGAGTATATAATAGTATAGTTTTTAATATAAAAAAAACTAAAAATTCATTTTAAAGTTTGACGTTGTTTGTAGATGAAAACAAACAAATTGTTGATAGTTTTTGACCTTTATGGTTAAACAAATAGAGAGTGACAGTATAAACATAATAAACTTAACTAAATAATAATTGCGCATATATTCAAACGAGTGTTTCCTTTTTAACTATATGGGTATGTATACGAATTGAATGAACTATTTAAATAGTACTAATAATGCCATCAGTCTAAAAATATACTCTATAAACTGTTGAATGTTTTTAAACCGTAGTCAAATTTTTAATGGACAAATTATTGTTTATCTTAATTATTATTAACAGGTCTGTTTTTTATGTTTGTTTTTATTGTTGGTAATAAAGAGAAATGCATAAAATGTACCCAAAACTATGTATATATCACTACTAAAATTTAGAATATTTACTTATAATTTTAAGAACGATATAAAATTGTTTAAGAAATAAACCTTTTAAGTGAGTCTTAAATCTAAATTCAGAAATTTCTTGTTTCATCTTTTTATGTTTATTTTATATTAATTGTCAATAGACAATTTTGACCTTGCTTTGTTTCATTACCAAATAAAATGTGTTTTTAGTTAAGTTTACATTTTTTTTTATGTATTTTGCGTATTTTTAATGATTAAAATTAAATATTTGTAAAAAGCGACATCTATACGAAAATAAAGTAACCATCCAAATAAACATTTTTGACGTAATGTTCACCATTAATATTATTTTAATTAAACCTAACAATTATTGATACTTATTAATAAAATAACTTTAAAATATGTATATTAAGAAAATATATTATCCTTTTACTATAATTTCAAAATACGAGGTGTGTTCAGAAAACATCTGGAATTTTCGTTTTTTGAAACAAATATTTATTTATTCGTCAACATTAATATTGTCGCCTTCAAAATAGTCCCCATTGGATATTATGCACATGTGCCAGCTCTTCTTCCAATACTCGAAACACTTCTAAAACTCGATCTTTGGGATAGCCTTTAGTTCTTTCAGCGATTTGCTTTTAATGTCATCTATGCTTGCAAAACGACGGCCCTTTAAGGTTCTCTTTATTTTTGGGAATAGGAAAAAGTCAGACAGAGGCATGTCTGGCGAATATGGAGGTTGGGGCATCATTACAGTATTGTTTTTGGACAAAAATGTTGTTCAAAATTTAACAATTTTAGAACAAATTTTGCTGCCACGCGTTTCATACCCAAAACATTCGAAAAAATTTCATGGGATGAGCCAATCGATATACCAACATCATCAGCGACTTCTCTGATGGTTATAAACCATTTCTTCCACTTTTTCCATGTTTTTATCGGTTGTTAATGCGCTTGTGCGTTCGGGGCGTTCGTCATCTTCAACGTCTTCACGGCCATCTTGGAAACTCTTATACCACTTGTAAACTCTTGTTTTACTTATAGCAGACTCACTATAGGCCTTTGTTTACATTTCACAGAATTTATTTCATTTTTTAAGCAAAACTGGACACAAATGCTTTGATCCATTTCTTTTAACGAACGAAAAATCGCCGAGCTCATAAAACACGTCTAACCTTAGCGGCTGCCACAGACAAAGTAAACAATGAAAACAGCTAAAGTTTTTATCATACTTCGGGGGCATGTATACCTACATAATAAAGAAAATTTTATGACAACCGGACCCTCCGAACCCGCGAAATTTAACAATTCCCGTTATTTTCTGAACACATCTCGTATAAGCAGTTTTTCACAGTAAAGGAGAAGAGAATGTTTTATGGGCACTGTACGCAAAATTTTAAATCTTTATCAGTTAAATCATATAATCTTTTCAAATATTGGCCTCAAGAAACTATTTAATACTTTTGTATTTTTGTATTGAAATAATAAAATAATTTTCACACTTGGATATTATTTCTTTACATGCATCACGCGACGACCTCGTGACCCGAGGGTCGGTATGCGTCGTTTTAATACAGCGAATTTACACATCTATTTTTCGAAACAAACGATCAGCTGGTTTAAACTAAGCCAACAAACTCCTACGTGGTGTATTTGTGAATTTCCCACGAGTGGAATATTTAGTTTTCGTAGAAAAATGTAGTTTTATTTTTTTATACAGAAATGTGAATTTATTAAATCAGCAATGAACAAAAGTGCTCCTATTTAATCAAAATATGAAAAAAAACTCTTTTATCTGTTTTGCGTTCATAATGACTTCATTATAACACCTCTTTCGGTGCTGTAATGAGATACTTTATCCCACCCAAAATTTTGATTTTATAGGTTGGCTATACTTTAAACAGCATAATATTTTGCATATTGGTTATAATATTTTTATGATTTTTCTAGTACTTACGAGACTTTTCTGGCAATAAATTTTGTTTAACACCAAAGAAAATCATTTTTTTCTTCTTTAACATTAACAGCCGCTTATTGTAATAAGTAAATTAAGGACGGCATGGCGAATCGATTTTGACATTAACTGTCAAACCAATGACTGTCATACCAACTATCTAAAGTAAAATTCGACCAAATTAAATTTAAGGTATAAAATTAATTTTTTATAGAATTTTTGCAAAATAGATTAAATAGCATAAAGAACTCATGAACTTAAGACATTAGTTCTTTAATATACTATTATTTAAGTATGTATCAACTGTGTATCAAAAATAACTGTAATTTAATGTTTATAATAATTTTCAACAATATTAACAAGTATTGTCTTCTTCTTCTTCATTGTTCCAATAATGGTACAATGTTTTCATTGTTCAACTAGTGAAACAATAGCCTACTTTGTCCATTGTTTTCGAGCGTATAATGTCTCAATTCTAAGTTTGAGTGGGACAAAAGGTTTAAAATTACTATAACTTTTAGCTTATTTTCCATAGTAAAAAACAATCATCTAATTGTACAACATTTCCGAATGAACTTTAGTAATTCATCAAAGTCTTACAAAATATTGTTTGTTCTTACAGAGCAAACAACTAAACTAAGCTGCCATTAACATGATTAAAGTGAAATTAGATAATAAAACATTGGATGATAAGAATTTCATTAGCTGTAAAAGCAAAAACTAAAAATAGTGAAAATAAATTTGTTACCACCAATAGAAGAAATAAATGAAATATATTTTTACTAAACAAATTTATCTCTTAAGGAAAAATGTCGTAAATTATTAGTACTAATAATAATTTTATTATCTTAATAATTTTTGTTATTTGGCAATTAAATCAAAAACCTAACAAGATGTTATAAATTTTTAATGTAATAGGTCAATTATAGGTTTATTATTCTATGTACAAAATCTTTTAATTAAATTTACAAATCGGTATTTTTACGGCCTATAAAATCAAAATTTATGTGTTCGATCGATGTCATTTAATCAAACACTCAATTAAGAAATCTTACAATCTTTGTACGAAAGTGGATTGTTTGGTTTTATTAATTATTTTCTTTATTTACTTACACCATTCAGTAAGTAGACGAATCGAAAATAGAACAAATTGAGATCAATAACCTTGTTTGTGTATATGTTTTGAAAAAATGCGATGTAGTTAAAAATATGGAACAGATGCAAGATAAAGTTGTTCCCATGCGAAAAAACTATTTAGAAATAGTGGAAAGTTTACCTATGCCTATAATAAATAAATGAGGTTCTCTTATTTTGGAATTCAAGCCTGTTAAGGCTTAATTTAAAAAAACTAATAAAATTATATGAATATTTTAAAATAATTAATGGTTATAATAATTGAATTGAACTTATTGGGTGGCGGCTGATGGATTTTGGGTATACCAATATTTCAGTTTTTAGACATGGGACTCACACCCCAAATAGCATTTTCATTAGAGCTTCGCGACTCCCGACCAAATTTGTACCAGAACCAACGTCGGTCATTGTGCAAATCAAAGTTGTTTTCGAACTTCTAACATAAAGTTGCAAAAAGTCGTCCAGACGACGACTGCACAACGTCTGCGACTATAACACCTATAGAGTAATAAAATCTGTCCACTGATGACGTCCGCGCAACGTTTAAATATATGTAGGAAATATTACTGGAGTACGGCAACGATGGTCCGACGTTGGCTTCTTTCCCTCGAAGGCAACGTTGCGAAGTAGTGCAAATGGGACGTCGGACTGTAGGTCAAAAATGTGTTGTTTTGTTTATTTTTCTATGGTTGAAAGTGAGGTTATAGTTGCGTTGCGTTTTTCTATCTTGCGTTTGTTGCAGAGACAAGTTGTCTATATATGGGTCTATGGGCCAATATAAAACCCCATTTTCCTCCCATTGATGGGGTACCGGCTCGACTTCCCCTAGATCTTTTATTTGAACAACTTTAAAATGATGTTCGCCCATTTTTTGTGCAAAACAGACACAGACCAACAAAGAATTAATCAACAAACAAGTCACCATCCAAAATAAGTGATAGTTGTGTCTACAGACCCGAAACGACGTTGGGGCAAATAGTCGGACCGACGTAGTAATGTAATACGAAGGGTGCACCGCGGTCGGAAATGGTGCGCGCTTTAAGACTTGGTTGTCCTCTTGGTCCAAATAAGTAATGAAACAGTAAAAATTTATAGACACTTCGTCGGAGTACGGTTAAATATCTGGAGTTTCCCAACTACGCCATTTTTATATCATCCATATTTGCAACTCGAGTAATGATCATCACGAATATTCACTTTTACCCATTGAATGTTTAAAATAAAGTTAAAAATTATGTCTCGTAGTTTTTAGTTAATTCTTAAAGATGTTTTGGTGCATTTTCACATTGATATCTGCACAAAAAAAAATATGTTTATTTTTTTTTCTTCCGAAAAATATTGTTAATTTAAATATTTCTTAGGGCGCATTAATTTTTTTCGATCCACCTCGGTCACATTCATCAGTAAAGTGACCTGTGTTTGTATTTTTCAAGAATCTCTCAGCGATACAATTCCATTCTTAACGAAAATAATATCTATAAATTAGTTAGTGTAAGCGACATGATTGTTTCGTTTGTATGGATGATTGTGTTTGATGCCACGATGCCATCTGTTGGTTAAAATATATTCGTACTCTATGATTACACAATGTTAATCAAGAGGGCGCTAATCACTAGCGGCCAGTGTTAGAAAGGTCGTCCCGAGTATATTGTTTTGGAACAAGACGACGTCGGGAGAGTCGTCCAAACCGACGTTGAATTTAGTAAGGAATTCTTTCTTAATCCGACGTCGCGTCCGACGTCGTACCGACCAGGATTTTTATTCCCCATTTTGGTGCAGATTCAAGTAAATACGTAGTCGCGCAGACGTTGTGTACCGACGTCGGGTTGTTATAAGCGACGTTGGCCGGACGTCCAAATGCTATTTGGGACCAAATTTATAATAGTTTATAATGACATTAAATAGACAAGTTCGGCGCAAACAGAATTTAAATTGAAGTTTGCACTTATTTTTTTAATGTTATATCATAGTTCTATTAGGCACGAGCGAAGCTTTTGAGCAAGTGGTTAATAAAAACAAGAAGTTTATAAAACGAGTTAAATACTATACTTTATCTAGGTAATCCTATTGTATAATATTCGATTTTGTCCATATACAGTGTGACCTATTTGTTTGCGACTCACCCCTGTAAATTTTTTATTGTGCGATTTTAACTGCATTTGTTTTAAAGTGTAGATTTTGATAAAATGTATTATAGAAGCAAAAATACTGAATTCTCTATTTTTTGTTTTATTGTTGTTTTAGCCAAAATTAATAAGCTTTCTCTGCCGGGTTGTATTTACCATTTTTCAAGCATATTTCTTTGATATCTTAAAACATTATTTTTAGGTTAGGTTTAACCGACATTTGAGCTTATATTTTTTTTCCACTCCCACCTTTAAAACGACCATTATCGTACATGTTTTTATGACACTAAGTGACCTTTTAAATACACTTTGACAAGTTGTGGCTTTACGGCGCTTTAGTCACGGGCTGAAGTTAGTTTTAAGTTAGTTGACAGTTGTCAAATGTCATACAATTGTTAAAATAAAGTGCCTTTCTTGTAAAATAATACTAAATGTGAAAATTATTTTATTATCTCAATACAAAAATATTAAATAGTTTCTCAACGCCAATATTTGAAAAGTTTATATGAACATTGTACTGACCTTTTAATTTCGCCGGCAGTAAACTATAACTTAAATTCGGGCACGGACTCCACTGTAAAGTGCTCATAAAACATTTTCTTTACTTTTACTGTAAAAAACTTTTCATTTTCAAGAAATACATTTCGATTTATAACCTTTATAATCTGTGTTTATAAAATAAAAAAATTTGACATTTGACGGTGACACACAGATTCCCCTATTGTTTCATAGATGGCGCTCTATACAAATATTTGATTTAAATCATTTTAAGATAATAATATGATTTTTTTCTATATGGACTTACTAGTGTTATAATATAAAAATTATTATATCCTTGAAAAAAGTTTATTTATAATTGATTCAATTTTTTTTTATTTTTTCAAAATGGCTTTTAAAAATAACTAATTTAAAACAATGGAATAGAATTTTGTCAAGTAAAAATTGGCCTTGCATGTTAGATAAAGTGAGACGTAGTAGTAATTTTGGACGAAACTCAAAACAAATTTGTTCAAAGCGTGCGTATATAATAAACCGCCTAATTACACTTTGACAATTTGTTTCATAAAAAGCTAGTATCAATTAAAAGCCAACTAAGTGCCAGGTTTAAAAACTTTTAATTACTTAATGATTTACTAAGTTTTCAAAGTACATTGACTTTCCATTTCTTTTCTTTATATATAATTAATTAATATTTCTCAATATCCGCAAGAAAAAAATTAACGTGGTTGTAATAATTATTAAGTTGCGTAAGTGTATCAATAAAAAAAATTGATGGATAACCTCAGGGCTTAATATTAGGTAACTGATATAAGAATGTGTAAACACTATGCAATCTAATAGTTCGTTAACTAATATTTTTTGATTTTACATTTTTTGTATTGAAAGCTGATAATTTATTATTAGTTTATATACCTACCTACAATTAAACTATTTTTGTTCAAATAATTGAGGTTATGCTTAACACCAATTTCGTATTATTTTCTAAAATAGTATATTACACTACAAGGGCAGAAAGTGTGAGATTCCTGCACTGCGCGCCATGATGCCCGAGGCGAAGCCGAGGGCATCATGGCGCGCAGTTCAGGACTCTCACACTTTCTGCCCGTGTAGTGTATACTATTTTTCTTGCTACCCCGCAGAAAATACGGGAAAAAATTAAATGTATATAAAAAACCTTGTGTCAAAATTAAAATCTGACGTTTAATTTAATTCTGACGTTTACATTCAAAATCAATCAAACTGTAGCGTTGTCATGGTAATTCAGCGGTGCCAATACAGTAAAAATAAAAGGTTGTATTTTAATTAACAAATTACTACTTTATAACAAATAAAAGTACCATTAAACACTTAAAACAACATAAAAAGTAAAAAAGTAAAAACATAAATTGTTTATTTGTTGTTATAATTGCAAAATTATGTTTAAAACTGTCATATTTTTGTGTTTCTCATGTTGGCAGTACGAAATTTGAATGTTAAGCACACGACTAAAAAATTTTTACTCCCGCTATTAGAGTGTGCGCGTATAGCTTGACCAATGCAAGAAACGTAAACTTTCTGCCGTGAAATCGGGGACGAAACAACGTATTTTGAGTCGAGGTAGTAAGAAAATAATATTGTGACAAACTAAATGTGTACGAGGTGTGTTCAGAAAATATCGGGAATTTTCGTTTTTTTGAAACAAATATTTATTTATTCGTCCACATTAATGTTGTCGCCTTAAAAATAGTCCCCATTGGATATTATGCACATGTGCCAGCTCTTCTCTCAATACTTGAAACACTTCTAAAACTCGATCTTTGGGATAGCCTTTAGTTCTTTCAGCGATGCGCTTTTAGTGTCATCTATGCTTGCAAAACGACGGCCCTTTAAGGTTCTCTTTATTTTTGGGAATAGAAAAAAGTCAAACAGAGGCATGTCTGGCGAATATGAAGGCTGGGGCATCATTACAGTATTGTTTTTGGCCAAAAATTTTGTTCGTAATTTAACAATTTTAGAACAAATTTTGCTGCCACGCGTTTCATACCCAAAACATTCGAAAAAATTTCATGGGATGAGCCAATCGATATACCAACATCAGCGACTTCTCTGATGGTTTATAACCATTTCTTCCACTTTTTCCATGTTTTTATGGGTTGTTAATGCGCTTGTGCGTTCGGGGCGTTCGTCATCTTCAACGTCTTCACGGTCATCTTGGAAACTCTTATACCACTTCTAAACTCTTGTTTTACTTATAGCAGACTCACTATAGGCCTTTGTTAACATTTCACAGAATTTATTTCATTTTTTAAGCAAAATTGGATACAAATTCTTTGATCCATTTCTTTTAACGAACGAAAAATCGCCGAGCTCATAAAACACGTCTAACCTTAGCGGCTGCCACAGACAAAGTAAACAATGAAAACAGCAAAAGTTTTTACTTCGGGATCATGTATACCAACATAATGAAGAAAATTTTATGACAACCGGACCCTCCGAACCCGCGAAATTTAACAATTCGTATATTATATTATTTTCAGAAAATAGGACAAAATTGGCGTTAAATTGACAGATGCATAACCTCAATTATTTACAAAAAATTACTTACAAATACTTTATTAATTAATTGTGTTTAAACAAAAAATATCTGTCGTAAAAATAACATATTTTGTGTAAAAAATATCAGCTTTCAGAAAAAAGGCCAGAAAATCGCTTTTTTACTTTAATTATTTTTTTTATGGTATTTCTTTACATATAATAATAAATAAATATTTTTAATGAAAAGCTAAAGATTTTTTTTCCAAGAACAGTATTGTTGTTTTTTAATTATTTACAAAATATCGAACAAGAAAATCCTTTTTTTCTTCTTTAACATTAACAGCCGCTTATTGTAAATAAGTAAATTAAGGACGCCATGGCGAATCGATTTTGACATTAACTGTCAAACCAAAAACTGTGATACCAACTATCTAAAGTAAAATTCGACCAAATTAAATTTAAGGTATAAAATTAATTTGTTTTATAAAATTTTTGTAAAATACTCATGTCAAGACATTTTGTCGCACTCGTCCATTACAAATTGTGCAAAATTTGTTTTACACATTTAAAAATGTTTCCTTTAAACAACATAATAATAAAATATTAGAAATAAAACTATATATTATAATAAAATTAAAAAACAAGCAATCATTTATTGTTGTGCTTTACACACTGCACAAGTGCAAACAATAATACCATCGATTTTCCTGGGGATCAAATTTATCGCTATTTCTAACACAAATAAACAAAGCCCGCAACGAAATCAAGTTCACTGCCTCTCTCGGACCAACCGCAAAGCAACAAACAAAAGAAATCGCAAGCATCAACTCACCTTTGCGTTGCAACGCTCAGCTGATTCGATGCGATGAAGGCTAAAAATAAAAGAACGTCACTGCTATACGGTAAAAAGTAAAAAGATGGGTTGCGGGCACTTTTCAGTTCAGAGGTCGGGAAACCACTGAAAATTCCCGTCACTCGGTGACTTCTTTATGTTGGGAGTTCCCCACCTAGCGCGCATGCGCAAACCGCGGCTGTTTTCTTTGTGCATCCTGAGTATTCCTGAATACACTGGGATGTTTTAATCATGTCAATGATATATACGCAAATTAATGGATATAATCCTGGATTTAATTTTGAGAGGTTTTTATGTTAAACATGTTTGCTTGCTTTAAGATCCAGTTTAAACATGCTAATGTTTGTAGGTACACATTATGCATTATACATGATGGAGAATGATGATATTTTTATAATGCAATCGCGTTTTCAACACTGCTATACATTATTTATTCTGAGATAAAAATTTTAACTTGTTTTACAAAGTAATATTTTTATACTTTCAAGGTTACGTTTTGTCCCAGGGATGCTATCCCTTGACTATTGACCTTATTTTCTCCTCTGGAACAAAATCGTATTGGGTCAAAGTCAACTGTAAGAGACACTCTTCCAGATGCAGAAAGGCATTGATAAATATAGTTATTTGTCAAAAAAACAGTTCTATATCGTTTACAAAAACGTTTTGTGGTATTAATGAGACCCTAATGGTATTATTCATAGAAATTTATGTAAATTTAACAACAAATTAATTTTTAATTCAATAAACTATTTTCATTGTAACAATGGTCACATTTTTAACCTACTGTTGGGTATTGGGTAGTTTTTTTTAAATAATTGCAAGGCATTAAAACAAATTATTTATTATAACAAAAAATGTAACTCATATTATATTATAAAATAAAAAAAATATGAACTTACTTTTTAAACAACAAGTCTGCTTCGTTTATAGAATAGACCTTAAATATTTCTTTTGGAAAACGTCGAAATTTTAATTTATTGATATTTTTATCATGCTGAATTTTACCACACTTCACTCGCACAAGTGAAATCAATAAGATTATAACGCAGACTGTGGATTATAAAGTTATGTTCACCAAGGAGAGCGCTGGCCCTTTCACCCTCTTTTTAGGGAAATAACAGAAATTTTGTTACCATTACAAAACAATAGTAAATATTAAAAGAGTCTTTATAGCACTAAAATATTTTTGTTATTGTTCTTAACGTAAGCTATTAACAAAGATTTTCTAAGTGAAATAAAATTAATTTGAATTACAGGCTGTAATTTACAGCTATATACTATATAGTAATGCCATAGTAAAACTAAGTGACCTTTTAAATACACATTGACAAGTTGTGGCTTTATGGCGCTTTAGTCACGGGCTGAAGTTAGTTTTAAGTTAGTTGACAGTTGTCAAATGTCATACAATTGTTAAAATAAAGATCCTTTCTTGTAAAATAATACTAAATGTGAAAATTATTTCTCAATCTCAATACAAAAATACAAAAGTATTAAATAGTTTCTCAACGGCAATATTTAAAAAGTTTATATGAACATTGTACTGACCTTTTAATTTCGCCGGCAGTAAACTATAACTTAAATTCGGGCACGGACTCCACTGTAAAGTCCTCATAAAACATTTTCTTTACTTTCACTGTGAAAAACTGTCAATTTTTAAGAAATACATTTCGATTTATAACCTATGTAATCTGTGTTTATAAAATACAAAAATTTGATATTTGACGGTGACACACAGATTCCCCTATTGTTTCATAGATGGCGCTCTATACAGATTTTTGATTTAGATCATTTTAAGATAATAATAAGTATTTGTCGTAGAAAAAGTATAGTATGGCGTTTATCAAACTTGATACATAATATACTATTATCGGCTCTATAAATTTCATCTTGTTAATGTCTATTTAAAAGATCACTTAGTGTTATGGTTATTAAAGTTGGAAATAGGAATAATTATTCAATGATTGTATATATTAGGCAATTATATTTATTTTTTTAATTATTTTGGCATAAATTGTTTTTTATAGGTATTTTTAAAAGATATTATGAAAAGTATAGGACAATATACGGCCTTAAGTCACTATAGGTATAATATTTGTTAATTTTATTTATTATTTCACCTTGAAGCAACCTTATGTTTACAATAAAATTAATTATATTCAATCTATCCAAATATGTTTGTAAAATCCACGTCTATTTTAAAACCGCAAACAAAGATTAAATAAAATGTTATAAATATAAAATAATTAAACTACAATTAATACATATAATAATTAAATTATTTTACTTGAATAATTGTACATTCTTTTAACTTTATATACAGTTGGATTATAAAATATTTAAAGCTGTTTGTAACATAAATAATATCAAGTTATTGACACACCAATTGAAGATGACACAATTCGTTTTGTTATAAGGGTCAAGATAATAACATCAATATGTCACGATTGCGAAATGCTGATAAAATAATAAATAATAAAAGGCACGGATGTGGTTAAAAAAATTTAAAAAAATGGTTTTAATAAACAAAATCATTCTAGTTTTTTTTACAAAAATCTAAATTGCAAATTAATCATAGGCAATATATTATATTATATATATATATATATATATATATATATATATATTTGTAACCCCATCCTGGACATACATACATAAGTGTCCCAATTTACACCCAATTGACACTAATGCTCTTATTGCGATCTCCAAGGTCGTTTTAAAACTATACTATAAAACTTTGAATAAAACCAAATGATCTTCAAGACAGCTTTAGGACCACCCTTAAAAAGTCTTCAAGACTAAATTTTAAAATTATATTAAAAGCATTTAGTTTTATTTTTACATTCATAAAAAGTTCTATAAGGCAACTTAAAATTTATGTATTAAAACTTATTTGCATTTAAAATATATTTGCCTTATGCAGAAACGTTGATTTATTTATATCAACTGATTAAGCATATCAGTGAATATATGTAGGTTTTTGCACGATTTGGCAACGTAGTATTTTTCTTTAAAAACTGTTGTTTTATAAAATAAATTGGGTAATTATCTTTCAACGTTTATATTTTCCCTAAAAAAGTCGATTTCTATACATTGACATTTTAAATTAGACGTAAAACAATTTAAATGCCATCAAGATTTATTTGATATTTGTGACATTTGCTTTTAACCATAGAAAATAATTTCGCTAATATAAGTCTTTGATATAAGTCATGGTTTACTAGATTTGTTTTAGGCCAATAAAATCATCTAAAATGTAAATCGGTTGATATAATTTATATCAGTCGTTAACGACTGATTTAAAATGTCGATAAAAGTAGGCAGTGATACTGCCGCAGTATTTTTGTTTATAAATATACATGAAAAAATAAATTCAGAAGGTAATTACTACCATGTTAATTATATCAAATACCTTTGCTGTTTTTTTATGTGATTAAAAAGCTGAATGCTTGAAATCAATTGATTTATAACTTTCTTTAGTTTCATTGTAAAATAATTACCCCTAACATTGAACTTGGGTGAAAATAATTATTGATTCATTTTTTTATTATTAAAAACATATGTACATACCTTCCATAAATATTTACTTTATAATATAATACCCAGATAATTAAAAAAAATACTATTTATTAAAAAATGATTATAAAAAAACCAAAATTGTGTTTAAAAAATATTTGTCTTATTTTTTAAATACTTTTGAAGAATTTTAAATTTTATACCATGTTCAACTTATTTTTTCTTACAGTAGGTTTTGGGTAAAGGGCTTAACAAAGTAGAGGGGACTTTTTTTCTGAGGAAATTTTTACTCCATTTATTTTTGGACTATTAAAAAGAAAATGAAATGAAATGTAAAAATTATAAAAATGTATCCCTGCGCATTCGCCATTCTTGACAATACACATCGTGACCAATCCAATTAAGTTATTTAACTAATTTAAACATTTTAATTTATTTATTCATGTAAAAAATGTATACCCATTATTTATATAAAAAGCCGTAATTATGGTACGTCATAAAAAATTGACATAAAAAACAACAAAATTTCATAGACATCCAACAACAAATTTATTTGTTTGTTTATCAAAGTAGGTACTGTTTTTAAAGGCCGAATCAATTTGGGTAATTGATAATAAAAAGGTTTGCGTGACAACTTTCAATAGGTCGTAATTGGGCCAATTAGAGACAGGTTTCATGTCGACGGTACCTACGATGGCGATGCTATGCGGTCGAGTTAAAAAGGTTTTTATAACTGGTTTTATGAGAATAAAATGCACAAAGTTTATCAAAATTCCTTTTGTGTGAAGGTAGAAAATATCCACTCATAAAATTTTCATGATTTTGTAGGTATAAATGTTTTAAGTCAAATTTGGTAGTTATAGGGTTTTCTACAAAAAAAAATCATAAAAATATATGGGTTATTCTACAAAAGTTGGGCAACTTTTGACCTCATTTTATTTATATAGTTTTCGGAGAAAATTAAACAGTATTTTGTTATGAGAACATAATAAATATAACATAATAAATATAACATAATAAATATACTGTTCAAAACAGTTTCTGAAATATCTGTGTTTTCTAAATTTGAATGCAAGGGAAGTGACGAGTATACCAGGGTACTAATTAAATACATAATTTATTGGAAAATATAAGATTTATTGCAACTTTGAGCAAATTATACAGTAAATATCTTAAAATCAAATAATACCACACATCAGTGGCGGCTGGTGGATTTTGGGTATACCGATATCTCAATTATTAGATATGGGACCCACACCAAATTTATATGAGTTTATAATGACATTAAATAAACAAGTTCCGCGCAAGCAGAATTTAAATTGAAGTTTGCGAAAAAAAGATAACCGAAACATCGAACATGGAACTGACGACACAGTACTGATGAATGGGATACAAATTTGAGATTATAATTCGGAATTAAGTATTTTACTGATATTTTTTATTAGTTGATGCTACTTATCAATAAATCACATATAGCCTTATATAAATTACAATGAAATATATATACGTAAGAAAATAACTACTCACCACAGTACTGAAATTTTGACTGGAACTATACGTGCATTCACCACAACTTCGCCGCTTGCATTGTTTTCAATATGACTGTCGTGCAAAGGGCGGACTCTGTAGGTAATTTTTTACCAACACTTGAGTTAAAACGAGGACTTGACGTTTAAACTTCAATATTTCGCAGGAATTTTGAATTTTAACATTGGACACAGAACTGACGGGTAAAAGTGAGTACAAAGATTATCAATTTTTTAAAAATTGCTATTATTCGAATCTATGATAAAATATGAAAAATACATTATTTAATTTTTTATAGTTTGTAGTGAAATTGAAAAATTTAAGATAAATTGAATATATTTTAAAATAAAATCACTCAAATATTTGATTCAGGAGTTGTGACACGCCAAGGTACTGATGTTTTGAATATTTATTATGTTTTTCTACAAACGTGCTTTTGAAAAAATACATTAAAATTGGGTGGACAAGTTAAAAAAACCTGGATCTTTTGTAATATACTAAAATATTTACAAAAAATATTTAAATACCTAATTTATTGACTGATGACATCAAGTTGTCCAACTTTTGTAGAATCACCCATATGCAAAAACCATAAAATTGTTTTTATTTTTTTTAAAATCTAAGTTAGTTAATATTTATTAAAAAAATGTTTTTCAAACATGTATGAAGAAAAAATATAAAAAATATTTAAATGTTAAATTAACAAAAATAAAAACAAAGAAATTTAAGTAAATCATGTTAAATTATATATAAACTATGTGGAGAAAAAACACACTTGGCATTAATGTAATATAATAAAATACTGAATACCTTTTGACATAAGGTGTAACGAAAAAATATTAAAAAAAATATTTTTCCAAATATAAAGAAAAAATATGCATAAGAATTTTTTTATATTTTTTGTGATACGCCACTGGTTACACACTTGTGTTCTGTGAGTACATAGATACCAACCAACAAAGAAGCTGCGTTGCCAGTTTTTCTTGCAAAAAATAAATAAAAACTCAATAATAGCTCTAATACCCTTCTGTATTTATTTACTCACCCAGCTATTAGCTTAAGCAATGATTAGAAAATTTAGTCCCTATTTTAAAAACTCCACAACCACAAAATTAATTTTTTCATCGGTTTTTTTCTTTCTGTTTACTCACATTCAATTTGTGTGAATAAATCCAAAAGCACTTACCTTAGTTAATATATTTAAAATTTAAGCACATAACCTAAAATTTGAAAGAAATGCACTAGATTCTGTCATAAAAGTTGCCAGATTTTGTTTAAATTTATATTCATTATAAAAATGACAAATTCAACAATTAATAAAAACGCCAAATTAACAGTTTGTATTACATATTACCCTGTATATCATATAAAATTTGTACTCTTATAAAAATTTATATAAACATTAACCAACAAAATTTTTTTATTTTGCTGTTTGATACTGTAATTTTGTTGACCAGTGTTTTTACAAATATACAATAATAAATAATTATTTAATATTATAATATTAAATTATTTTATATTTAAATTTTGTATTTCTTCCTCTAATCTAGCCACATCTAACTCCAGAAAACTTGTAGCTTCATTTTCAGCGTCATCAGTCTAAAAATAAATGACATTAATTAGGCACAACAATATTGGGTTGAAAAGGAAACAACGTACATCAAATTTAACACTACTAATGTTCACTAAAAGCTCCTTTTCATTTTCGCTTAATTGCCTTATGACATTCTCTTTTTCCTCTATGCTTTCCTTTACGCCATTCAAATGGGTTTCGTAATGTTTTATTGTCTCTTTGCCTTCCTTATACACTTTGTCTATTTTTTCTTTCAAGAGCTTCTCTTCTTCCAGTAAACTGCTCAATTTTTCATTTAAGTTCCTTTGAACTTTTATCTTGTAATTGTTTGATATTTTGCATTCGTCAATTTGTCTCGAAAGAATGTGAATCTAAAAAATAAAATGTTGAATAAAATTATTCAATATTTTAATAATACAAAATACTAACCTTTTGTTGAAGTCTAGCAGCTTCATTTTGCAAGTCTATTATCCGTTCTTCAGATTCTTCCTTTTCTAGTTTCAGTCTGTCCAGTTCCGAAGTTTCTTGTCCCCAGTATAATAAACGGGCCACCATATTTTCATTTTCTGTTATTACTTCTTTACTACCATCACAAATCTAAAAAATAAAATATAAAGTCAAATTATTAAACATTGCTGTATAGTAATGAGAAAACATAGAAAAAGTGGTTCCATCTATCGCATTTAGCTTGAAATTAGTATAGATAACTGTAAAATTACAGGTCACTGTAGAATAAATAAATATAATGTAATTGTTTCAATTATTGTAGGTTACATCCCTAATAGCACAGTTTATTCTAAGAATGTTTTTAAACCTTCCAGTGGGAATATTCTTAGGATCATGCTATATTTCTTCTAGTCATGTTCTAAGAATGTTTTTTAAACCTTCCAGTGAGAATATTCTTAGGATCATGGTATATTTCTTCTAGTCATGTTCTAAGAATGTTTTTTAAACCTTCCAGTGAGAATATTCTTAGGATCATGCTATATTTCTTCTAAAGAACATGCTTAAAAGAAATATAGCATAATCCTAAGAATATTCTCACTGGCCTATCTTAGAAGGTGCAAAGTTTAGTGGTAAAAATTAATCCACTCTAAACATATGCTTAGAATGTTGAGAAAGTAATTGCTATAGAAAGTTCATTTAGGAATATTCCTTGAACATTCAGTTCAGTTGGGTACCTATAGTATAATAGTAAAATATACCATAATCTACGTATAAAGGTACCTATACTTAGTATTAAATACTAAGTAAAAAACACTACCCAAAATATTTTTTTATAGATATTAAATAATTATAAATAATAAAATAATATTAAATAATTTTGTTAAATTAAAACAATATTCGATAACAAAAATACTTTTACTATAGGTATCTAAATTATCCGGCTTTTACATAATCTTCTATCCAACTTAAATACAATGAAAAATGTTTTTTTTATGAAGAACTATTTGGTTTTTTCTTTTATGAAGAATTATTTTATAATAGGAAATATTTTGTTTTTTAATATTTTATTTTGTTAAAAATAAATATTTATTAATTTGTATAGCGATTTTTTATATCTGAATTAACATTTTTATGTATAATAATCCTAACTATCTTCAACTTCAATCTAATCTGACTTATCCCACAAAATTTTACAATTTCACTTTTTATGAAATAATGTCATACAACTTATGGTTTAGAGGTCAAATTGTTTATTTAATATTTTTAAATAAATATGTCGCAAAATTTTTTAAGGGGACAACAAATACATTTCACTGTCATATTATGACAGTGAGGCGTATTATCATTGTTTGTCGCCTCCTGAAGAATTTTACGAATGTAGAATCCAACATATTAGAACGTGGGTATCGGACATATTTGGAAATATTCTCAAAAGCTTCTTAGAAGCTCCATAAGAAACCTTCTAAGAACATTCCAGAAACGTATTCTTAGAATGCTTTTTAGGAAGGTTTTAAGAAGCTTTTAAGAATCTAATTACATCATTAAAAGGGTATCTATTGAATGTTTTAAAAGTCCCTAAGAACATTTTTAGCAATAAGGGAAGGTTCTAAGAATATTCCATTATTCCGGGTCATATCTTCTTAGAAGATTCTTAGAATCAAATTTTGCTATCAGGGTCAAATTAACAAAAAACTTACCAGTAGGTTCATCTCGTTTTTCAAATTACTTATATCCTGCTTAACCGTTTTAAACTCTCTTAAAACCTTATCCTCCCTCAATTTAAACTCAATGTACTCCTCTTGAAAATGCCTCGCAGTGGTGGGGTCCTTTATATCGTTTATGTCCCTCTGCAAGTGGTTCTGTTCTTGCTTTAATTTATGTATTATTTCGTTTTGTTCCGCTATTTTTAGCCTATGCTCCGTCAGCTCTTCTAGCAGTTTTATGTGTTCTTTTATCGAGAGCCGCTCCGAAATCGAGTTCAGTTCGTTCATTGACGACATGCAGGATAATTGCTGGAAAGAATTAAATTGAATTCAAAGTAAAACAACTCGTTCACTATTCCACAAGAAATCATAACATTTGATTCTAATATAGCCCTATTCTTAAGAATTTTGAATACGCTAGGTTGAATTCAAAAATAACCCCTTATTGTTTTAATAACTACGAATAATACTCTGAAGTATTTTTTATTTTTGTTTCAAAAATATTGTAGCTTCAATGTAAACAATACTTTTACTGAAAATAGTTTACATTTATATGTGATGAAAGGTGGGTATGTACAAAAAAACAAAACATTTATATATTTATTTTAGTAAAACTAACAAAGTGGTAACTCTATTGAGGCAGTGAGATTAGCAGAAAATGGCCCCAAACCGTTTGCAACAAGACTTCAGTTGCTCAATACACTAAACCATCAGAAATTTGATGCTATTACAAACCTATTATAATAAATAACGGTTTGTTTTTACCCAAAATACCCAAATAGCTACCCATTTTTTGCATTTTTCTTGCCATTTTTCCTTGTTTATTCCCGTTGCCCGTTATTATTATTAAATAGGAAAACTGAAACTATAAAAGTTTTTGAGATATAGTCAATTCTATATTATATGTAAAATTAATTATATTTCAAAAACCGTTCTACTTTTATAACTTTTGACGACATTTTAGGATTCAGCAAATAATATTTTATAGGAATTGACTGCTAAATGTCCTGGATACAAATTGCTGTTAACGAGAATTATTAGTGGCTGCTTTTTCGCTATGACATTTTTGACTAATTCATTTTTAGAGAGTAAGTAATACACGGTGCTGTTCTGAGAGGTGATTTTTGGACTTTCTGTGAAACCTAATTTTTTTTATATTCTTGTTAATTAGGTCATAACTAAAATTTTAAGAGCAAATTGTTTTAATTGGCTGTTTATTAAAAATATTATGCACTCTTTCAATTATCCAATTAAAACTAGCAATTTAATTTAAATATTTAATATTTGCATAACTAATAAAAAGGTTTTTACAATTTTTTTTATATATTTTACTGTTTTGTTGCAATAAACGTTCAAACTTTTAATCTAACCTTTGACGTATACATTTATGTTCCCTTAATTAATATATCCTTAAAGGTTGCCATGAAACTTAGATCTATTAAAAATTTATTTGATGTTTGAATTGTCATTTTCAGTATACGTATTTTGTAATTTTTGTTTAGTTTTTTAAAGGGTTTTTATAAACAAAAATGAAAAATTGTAGTAAAAGTTACGAAGAAATTCATGAAATTTAACTAAGGACCGGTTTATTCATATTCAGTAAAGTTTATCGGGCCGATAACTTTCATGTCTTGGCAATATCTAGTATCCAAAGAAATTATTCGTCAAATAAATCAAAAATGAATAAATCGGCCCTAAATAAAATTAAGCACCCTTAGAAATATTGTTTAATAAATGTATACTATACATTTAACCTTAAATTAAAACTTTAAACGTGTATTACAACAAAACAGTAAAAGATATAAAAAATGTATAGACCTTTTTTTAGGAAATTAACTAATCTTTAATCTGATTTAAAAAGTTATGATAATATTTAAATAAAATCGCAAGTTTTAATTGGAGAATTAAAAGTGTGCATACATATTTTTAATAAACATCCAATTAAAACAAAATTAACCGTCAAATTTTTTTTATTTTGCTCTTAAAATTTTATTTATGAACTAATTAACAAGAATATAAAAAAAATTAGGTTTCACAGAAAGTCCAAAAATCACCTCTCAGAACAGCACCGTGAATATAGTGATTTCTTCGTAACAGAACATCTTGGAGAATAACAGTGCGTGATAGAGAACATAAAAAACTAATGGCAACAAAATCAATAAATTCGGAAAAGAGTTTTAACATACCACCCGAAAAAATATTAGATATATATAAATCATCCTGTTCCGGCCTAAACATTATAAATGCTTCACAAACTAGAGATACCACACTAATGATATTTGCAACAAACTATTTCAGAAGTCAGACCAAGGAATTAGTGGTTACCTTCAGAATCCAGAAAAAGGATGAGGAATCCGAGAAAGAAATATATAATTTATATGATATTTACAAAACCTAGCATAGCATTAATATAGGCAACCCAGAGGTGTGTTGTACACGTGTACTATTACTATACATTTTTCACTACACCTTAATCGTCCTACGATAAAAGAAAGGTCTTCGACCGTTCTTCACGTAACTTAACTCCCTAAGGCTAATAGTCACGATACCCAACAACCTGACACGTAATCACGTAAAAGAGAAATTACCGTACAAAAATCCACCATATTTTAGTAAAATGTTCTCTAATTTGAGGGTTTTAAAGTGCTTTTTCTTACCATATTATCCGATGAAGATGTAACGAACAAGTCCACTTCTTTAGCAGCTTCAAGAGCTCTGGCATTTTGCGAATTTATTTTTCTTTGTTTTATTACTTCGTTGAATAAAACTTGCAAGTTTGTGTTTACATCTGCGGCTCTGATGCTGTTACTTTTAATCCTATCTTCGATTTCGTCCCTGTGAAGAAGTAGAGCCTTTTCTTTGTTTTTAAGCTCTTCATTTCGCCTTTTTGCTTCCTAAAAACGCCATTAAAAAAGTATTATTTATTGTTTTGTCTTGTATTTTTATTAAAATTCTATTTATTTACCTTTAATTCGTGTCCTTGTTCCTCGCATCTACTTAAGAACATCATGTTTAAAAATACACTGCATTTGTATGCGGTTATAACGTAAAACAGGTGGAGCGTATTGTTTACAAGCATTTATCTGATAATGATTATAGGTATGATAATCCACAGGTCGTCGGTTGTAAGGTAATTTTAATGTGGCCATTTGTAGGCGTTATTTTTACATTTGCATTTTAAAAAATGCCTTTGTTCTATTATATTATATTAAGTATAATTTATAAAATATTTTTTGTATGAATCATCATTATTAACTAACCATATAAGAGAAAACAAAAAGCAAACATCATCATATCTTGCTAAAAGATAACAATCGCGTAAAATGATATAACAATTTGTGTAATAAAATTGTATTGAATTAAAAAAAACAGAATAGGGTAAACCACACTTAAGGAATATTATATAAAAATTTTTTTGTAAATATCATATAATTCATATATTTCTTTCTCGGATTCCTTACCCCTTTTCTGGATTCTGAAGGTAATTACTAATTCCTTGGTCTGACTTCTGAAATAGTTTCTTGCAAATATCATTAAGTGTGGTATCTCTAGTTTGTGAAGCATTTATAATGTTTAGGCCGGAACAGGATTTATATATATCTAATATTTTTTCGGGTGGTATGTTAAAAGTATTTTCCGAATTTATTAATTTTGTTGCCATTATTTTTTTATGTTCTCTATCATGCACTGTATTTAAATCACTGTTATTCTGCAAGATGTCCTGTGACGAAGAAATCACTATATTACTTACTCTCTAAAAATGAATCAGTCAAAAATGTCATAGCGAAAAAGCAGCCACTAATAATTCTCGTCAACAGCAATTCGTATCCAGGATATTTAGCAGTCAATTCCTTCTCAAAAATAATTGAGAAAATTTATTCAATAAGATTACTAGACTTTTTAATGCAAAACAAAATAATTAATAATAATCAACATGGTTTTTTGAGAGGTCGCTCTACTTCTTCTGCAATAACAACGTTCTTGAATGACTTATATTATAACATGGATAGAGGTAATAAATGCTTAGGCATATTTGCAGATCTCAGTAAAGCTTTTGATTTGATTGATCATAACTTATTATTCAGTAAACTAAACAGGTATGGCATAAGAGGAAATGCATTTAACTGGCTTCAAAGTTATTTAATTAATAGAAAACACTTTGTAGAAATAGATCATAATAAATCTGAACTTTTAATTAGCCAAAGAGGTGTGCCACAGGGATCAACCCTTGGCCCTCTATTGTATATTGTATTTGTAACTGACCTAAATATTCCAAAAACTGTTGTATTTGCTGACGATACTTCGTTATTAACAACTAGTCCAAACTTTACTACTCTATCAATTGTAGCAAATCAAAGATTTCTAGAGTTGAATAGATATTTTAATGAAAATCAATTATTTATGAATATATCAAAAACAGTTTTTATGCAGTTTAGTTTGCAAAATAATGAGAATGAGTCTAGCCATTTGATTAAAACTAATAATAAATCATTGATAAGAGTAAATAATACAAAGTTTTTAGGAGTTGAGATCGACTCCAATCTAAAATTTACATCTCATATTAACAGCCTGTGCAACAAAATCGCACAATCATGTTATGCAATAAGAAGACTTCGAAGCATCACTAATGTAGAGATTCTAAAAATGTATTACTATGCGCATGTTCATTCTCTAATCAGATACGGAATAATAGCCTGGGGTACCTCTGTAAATATTAATAGGGTTTTTAAATTGCAGAAGAGAGTTTTAAGAACCATGTTGTTTCTGAGCAATAGTGTTAGTTGCAGGAGTTTCTTTAAAAAATTAAACATTATGACACTGCCTAGCCTATTTATATACATTACATTACTTTATGCTAAAGATAACATTTTAAACTTCAGTAAAGTCAATAGCCACCACCAATATAATACTAGGAATGCCAATTTGCTCGAAATACCACCTCACAAAACTTCAAACTATGAGAAATGTCCTAAATATATAGCAATAAAATATTTTAATCATTTACCGGATAATATAAAAAATCTTAATGCAAAAAAGTTTAAAATTAAAATTAAAAGTATACTTTTAGAAAAGGAATATTATTCAACCAATGAATATTTGTGTGACCTGGCACTGCTGTGATATTTCTAATTAATGTGATAATTTTGTTTTTTGTTTTGATATTTGTGTAATAGGTATTGTATCGTAATCTACCATATGTCTTGTAAATTTATTTAATTATGTACCCAGTATTGACGTATTCCATACAATGTATTTTGTCGCAGGAATAAAGAGATTATTATTATTATTATTATTATTATTATGAAATATTATTTGCTGAATCCGAAAATGTCGTCAAAAGTTATAAAAGTAGAACGGTTTTTGAAATATAATCAATTTTACATATAATATGGAATTGACTATATCTCAAAAACTTTTATAGTATTTGACGGTCTTTTGGGATTCAGGGGACAATTTTAGACAAGAATTAGCTGGTAAATGTCCGGGATACAAATAGAGTATGATAATGGACATATGTCCAATAATAGAAATTTACATTATTTACCAACCAGTAATTGGACACTGGCCATTTTACTGTTTGTTTTCAGAATTAAAATTAAAACGCATTAAAGTGACAAAGTTTAAACCATGAGGAACATATTTATACCACACACTGATATGTACACTTTTTAAATATATTTTTTATTGTAATTTAAACACAGCCCTGCTTTTAACAAAAAACCAAAAATCTTACCACCAAAGTAACGTGCGAACTTTTTGGTCCCATATTGGACCCAAAATAAAGTAGTTCTATATTATTACTAACTGAGATATTTATAATTGTATACAGCGTCATCTAATGATTTGACTTTAAGGTAACTATTTATAGAACTCTTGTTTTTACAGTATTAATGTTAATTGTCCAATAAAGTGTCCGATAACTGTCTACCCTATTCTACTTATACATTGGGGGAAATTGAGGTTAAAACCGTTTGACAGGTATCAGATTTTATGGTAGTTTACGAGTAACCTACTTCTTACTACTATTAATAAATTTTGTTGTTTTAAATATTTTTTTTAATAAAATTAAAAAAAATAAAGAGACATGGCCATTTTCGCTCGGATAAATTACAGATTTTCATCCTTATTTCAGCAAAATATTAAAAAAGGGGCCATTTTTACCGACTTTGAAGCGCTGTATCTTCGTTACTGTTCGTTTGATTTGTACAAAATTTTTAGGGTATACTAACAAAAATACGGTCTTTAACAGCATATTTTTTATTTATTAAAAAAAAATCACTACTTATTTTTTAAACGTTTTTTATTAGTAAATAATAGAGCTTTAAAAATATTTACTCGAAAAACACGTAAACTGAGATATAGTTAAAGTAGTTTTATACAAAATTTCATATTGATTGGTAAATGCGTTTAGAGTTAGAATTTTTACTTATTATGCGCAGTGTATGTTTCAAAACAATTTTGTTTTTATAAAGACATTAACTCATTTAAGAACAATTAAGTACAGTAAGTAGAAATAATATTAATAGTATTGTAAATAAATAGAATATAAAATATATTTTATAGTTTTTTTTTCAATTAAATTAAATAATTATAATTATAATCTCTTATACATTTCATATGTGTTAAAATTTGCCTTTTATATTTTTAAATGTACTTGATATTCTAAATTCTGTTTTTTATTCCAAGTATAAATTAAAATTTTCAAATATGGCTTGGAAATTATAAAATGTGATTTTGACATTAAAATTGGTTTTTTAACTTACCTTTCTAATCTTCACTAAAATAATTTGGAAAATACCAAATAACCTGAGAAGAGACATTTTTAAATAAAACAAACATTCTTGTTGTACAAATATATTTAAGAAAAACAATACATTTAAGCAAATAATACAATAGATAATAAATCAAATATTTTTACATATTGCAGCAGTAATACTTTATTGCTATAAATCGCTATTAAAAAATAAAATTTAAAACGTAAAAAATTTACCACACCAATGTTTTTAAAATATTAATGTGCGCAATACATTGAGTATTATATCATAATAAAAATTTATATAAACTTCTACAAAAATTAAAACATTAAATACTTCGATGTTGACTATGGAATGTATATGGGTTTAAAAATTAATCTCATAGTAAAATTATATAAAAAACATTAGCACCAAAATAATAATAAATAGCTGTCAAATAAAATAATTTTACACTGCTCTAGAATGCTAAAAAATTAAAATGTTACAATAAAAATTGTGTGCCTTTAAAAGAAACAACATAAAAATAAAAATCTATAGAGTAGGTAGTTTGCACAGCAAAATTTCATTTATGCGCGTTTTTTTTAATTTTTAACAGCCCACCATTTAATTTAATTAATTAAATACTACAGTATTAACACAGATAGAATATTACAAAATCTATAAACTAACAATTCTATGATTCTCACTATTTCATAAGTTATTTTTATGACTATTTGTTAACTTATGAATGGGGTACTTTAAAACATTTTTAACATACACTTTTTATGATTTTAATTTACTGTTATTTAGAAAAAATTATGTTGTCTGTGCTGAAAAGCTCAACATCACAATTATTATCATTTTTTTCTATACAAGGTGTGCCTGAAATGCCTGTACAAAATGAATCCACATATTCCTAAGTTCGTTTTAATTTTATTAAATAACTTTGGTAAAAACAAAATTTGGTTTTTGGGTTTATTTCCAGAAATCCCCCAAATATCAAATTTTGTGCAAAAAGTTTTTTTTTTCAAAGTTATTTCATAAAATCGAAAACTTTTTTCACAGGAATATGTTGAATTATTTTATACAGGCATTTCAGAGACAAATAAAAGTTATAAAAACATACACTGGGCGTCAAAATTAACGCATAACAAGTACAAAAATCCAACTCTAAAACGCCTTTACCAATCTTTATAAAATTTTGGATGAAAATACTTTAACTTAATAATAATAATATATAATAATAAAAAATGCTCAAAAATAAAAATATGCTGTAAAATAGCGTATTTTTCTTAGTATACCCTGAAAATTTTGTAGAAATCAAACGAACAGTAACGAAAATACAGCGCTTCAAAGTCGTCAAAAATAATCAAAATTTTTTTACCGACTTTGAAGCGCTGTATCTTCGTTAGTGTTTGTTTGATTTGTACAAAATTTTCAGGGTATACTAACAAAAATACGGTCTTTAACAGCAAATTTTTTAGTTAATAAAAAAATCCCTAAAAGTTATTTTTCGAACGTTTTTTATTATTAAATAAATAAGTTGAAGTATTTTTATCACAATTTCATAAAGGCGTTTTTTTATTTATTATGCGTTAATTTTGAGGCGCAGTGTCTTTATAAAAACAATTTTGTTTTTATAAAGACATTAACCCATTTAAGAACAATTAAGTACAGTAAGTAGAAATAATATTAAAAGTATTGTAAATAAATAGAATATAAAATATTTTTTATAGTTTTTTTTTTCAATTAAATTAAATAATTATAATTATAATCTCTGATACATTTCATATGTGTTTGTACCCTGCACTTCGCGAAGAATTTTATATTTTAATAAATTTCCAATTATATTTACATTAATATTCACAAAATATAGCAATTATAGGCAATTTTAAGTTAAATTAAGAGAGCCAATGGTGCAGAAAAGTAACCATGCAATTTTATACTTAAATCTAAGCGGAGCTGGGAAAGTTACTTCTGAAAAGTATCTACACTCACAGGCAAAATAATCGATCCACAAAAATTTTCGATGAATTTCAATCGCAAATAACTTTTTTACTTGATGTCGGATTTAAACAAATATTAAAGAATATTGTAGATAAATTAATGGACATTCGCTCACATTTTAAAAAATTACTAAAAAATAGACGTACGTTTATAATATACAGGATTAAACAAAAATATGTTTTTTACTATAAGTTTAAGACCCTCTGTAGAGTGGCAAAACCGTATATTGTTCTAAATTAAGTTTTATTTATCAAGTCACATCTATTCTTAACAGTTTTGTTTTTGGTTCACCTCGATATATTTATTTTTGTGGAAAATATGGATTAAAAAAAAAAACATTGCAATTTCCAATATTTTTCTGTATGAAGAACTAAGGTTGCTATGGTCCATCCATAGACTATGGAGAATAACAGTGACAGTTTTGTTGAATCATCACATACTTGGACATGTCATACACGGCTTTCAAAAGCTATCAAATTGTTTTTTGCAAATTAATGTTTAAATTTTGAGCTGTCTTCTTACTTTCAAAAATTGATATGTCTCCGACTGATGTTGCCAGAGCCATTAATTTAATCCAGGATGGACGGTCACAGTATTACGTGGCAAGTGTTTTAAACGTCACAAGAAGTAAAGTACAAAGGGCAACATCAGTCGGAGACATTTTTAAAAGTAAGAAGACACCTCAAAATTAACACATTAATTTACAAAAAAATAATTTGATAGCTTTTGAAAGCTGTAGATGACATGCCCAAGTATGGGATGATTCAACAAAACTGTCACTGTCATCCTCCATAGGCTATGGATGGACCATAGCAACCTTAGTTCTTCATACAGGAAAAATATTGGAAATTGCAATGTTTTTTTTTAAATCCATATTTTCCACAAAAATAAATATATCGAGGTGAACCAAAAACAAAACTGTTAAAAATAGATGTGACTTAATAATTAAAACTTAATTTATAACAATATACGGTTTTGCCACTCTACAGAGTGTCTTAAACTTATGTTAAAAACATCTTTTTGTTTAAACCTGTATATTATAAACGTACGTGTATTTTTTAGTAATTTTTAAAATGTGAGCGATTCTTCATTAATGTATCTGCAATATTCCTTAATATTTGTTTAAATCCGAAATCAAATTAAAAAGTTATTTGCGATTGAAATTTATCGAAAATTTGTGTGGATCGATTATTTTGCACGTGATACTTTTAAGTAACTAAGATACTTTTGAGTAACTAAGTTACTTTTAAGTTTGAATAAAAACTATAAAATTATAAACATAGGTTAGATAATTACTTCTTAGTTACTTTACCCAGTAACTTAGATACTTTTTAAGCTACAAGTTACAAGATACTTTTCCAAAGTAACTAAGTTAAGTATCTAAGTTACTTTTAAGTATCTTTTTTTTTCAAGATACTTCCAGCTCTGCATCTAAGTTTAGTACAGATTTCATATTTTCCAATATTCGTGTTTGGGGGGAGTTTTATTAAATAAATATTTAATAAAACAAGGGCGATTAGTCCTAATCGTGGGGCAAAGAAAATGTCAAATTATGAAAAATTTACTCACGTTTTCATTTCATTTAATTTCTTTCACTGTTACAGTCTTTTTTGCGAACTGTTCATCGTTTTCAGCACTCTGCACTTAAAAATCTATCCTTAGACTCGGCAGTTCTGACGTCAGAGGGCGTCTTCGTCGTTTTGGAGGTGGAGGTGGAGGGAGGGGTCGTCGAGGCGGATTTTGTCTTCTTCGTTCGTCCCAGTGCTGTCTATCGAGGAGGAACGTTGCTCGGGTTGCCTACCTCCGCCTATCCATCTTTGCTTGAAAGATTCCAGCCTCATGACCTAAGGGGTGACCGAAAATGAGCTTAGGCAACTTTTTTTTCTGATTCTAAACGCCAAAATACCCTTTAGTACCTGAAGGTGTTTAAAATTTCCCAGGTAGGAAAATTTCCCCAAGGTTGGTGGGTGTTTTTATACAAATATACTACATTAAGGATATTTAATTAGTCTATAATTAAAAAAATCCCTGACTTTTCCATGACATTTTAAAATGTGTTTTTGACATTTTCATTTGTATTTTACCATGAAATTTGTTTGACTGCAAATTATATTTTTAAAAATTTTATTTTAACCGTCTCAAATATGATTTTGTTATTTTAAAAAATGCTTTATTTTTTTTTAAATAAGTTCGACGTTCTTAAATAGGTTGTTTTTTACATTTTAAAATGTGGTTTTGACATTAAAATTTGTTTTTTTACATTATAAATGTTTTTAATATTTTAGGCTTTGTTTTTTTCATTAATAATGAAAATTAACACTCTTAAACATAGTTTTTGACATTTTAAGTATTCTTTAAATTTTTTAAATCAGATTGACATTTGTTTTTTACATTTTAAAATGTCTTATATTTCCAAAATGGCTTTTAAATATTCTAAAATGTGGTTTTGACATTACAATTTTTTTTTACTTTCCTAAATGTTTTTGATATTCTAAAATAATTTCATTTCTAATTAGGATTAATATTCTCAAATATAGGTTTGACATTCTAAAATGTGTTTTTGACACTTCTAAATGTTTTTTAAATAAGCATTGTTCTTTACATTCTAAACTCTGTTTTTCATTCTAAGTATAAATTAAAATTCTAAAATGTTTTTAATATTTTAGGCTTTGTTTTTTTTATTATTAATGAAAATTAACATTATCAAATATAGTTTTTGAGGAATCTTTAAATTTTTTAAATAAGATTGACATTAATATTTGTTTATTACATTTTAAAATGTACTTCTAAATTCTGTTTTTTATTCTTAGTTAAAATTAAAATTCTCAAATATGGCTTTAACATTCTAAAATGTACTTAAAATTTTCAAATATGGGTTTACAATTTCATTCCATTCTAAAATGTGATTTTGACATTAAATTTTTTTTGTGCATCCTAGAATGTGTTCGATATTCTAAGCTTTATTGTTTATTCTTAATAAAGATTAACATTCTCATATATAGTTTTGACATTTCTTAATATTTTTTGAGTTTTTTAAATAAATTTGTTTTTTACATTCTAACATAAATTTTAAATTCTAAAATCTGGCTTTTATTCTTAATTTGGCTTTAACATTCTAAAATGTGGTTTTGGCATTAAAATTTGTTTTTTTACATTCTAAAATGTGTTTGATATTCTAAAATGTGTTTTTGACATTTTTAAATATTTGTTGAATTTTTAAATTAGATTGATATTAAAATTTGTTTTTTGCACTCTAAAATGAATAATTTTGTTTTTTTAAAT
This sequence comes from Brassicogethes aeneus, assembly GCA_921294245.1. Lineage (NCBI taxonomy): Eukaryota > Metazoa > Arthropoda > Insecta > Coleoptera > Nitidulidae > Brassicogethes > Brassicogethes aeneus. The sequence goes on along the minus strand of OV121132.1, from coordinate 2,064,027 downwards.
GAGATTTACATTAAAATTTGTTTTTTACATTCTAAAATGTACTTATTATATTGTTATACATATTATTCCAAACTTTGTTTTTCATTTTAAGTAGAAATTAAAATTCTCAAATAATGCTTTAAAATTCTAAAATGAGTTTTAAATATTCTAAAATGTGTTTTTTATATTAAAATTTGTTTTTTGACATTATAAAATCTTTTTTCATATTTTTAGCTGTTTTTTTTATTCTTAATGAAGATTAACATTCTCAAATATAGTTTTGACCTTCTAAAATGTGTTTTTGGCATAAAACTTTGTTTTTTGCATTTTAAAATGTACTTGATATTCTAAATTCTGTTTTTTTTTATTTTTGCTAAAAATTAATATTCTCAAATATGGCTTTAACATTCTCAAATTGATTTTAAACATTCTTAAATATGGTTTTCACATTAAAATTTGTTTTTTACATTTTAAAATGTACTTGATATTCTAAATTCTGTTTTTCATTTTTGGTAAAAATTTAAATTCTTAAATACGGCTTTAACATACTAAAATGGGTTTTAGACATTCTAAAATGTGGTTTTGACATTAAAATTTATTTTTACATTCTAAAATGTGTTTGATATTCTAAGCTTTGTTAATAAAGATTAACATTCTCAAATATAGTTTTGACATTCTAAAAATGTGTTTTTGTCATTTTAAAACATGCTTTAAATTTTATAAATAAGATCGACATTAAAATTGTTTTTTACATTCAAAATTCTGTTTTTTCATTCTCAATAAAGTTTAACATGACTTTAAAATTTCAAAATAGGTTTTAATCATTCTAAAAGGTGGTTTTTACATTAAAATTTGTTTTTTAAATGAGTTTGTATCTCAAACTCTGTTTCTTTTATAACCATTTTAAATTTACATTCTTAAACATAGTTTTAACATTCTAAATTTTTAAATAAGATTTTTTCTATCTTTTTTTCAAATATACATTATGAAATTTATTTTTGGCGTTATAAAAAATGTTAAACATTGTTAAATATGGTTTTCACATTCTAAATTGCATTTTGACGTTCATAAGTAAGTTACACATTTATATATATTTAAAGGGATATAAGAAATTTAAAAAACAACCTCCACAGTTTAAAAAAGTTACTTTTTGGCAAAATATGTTCTTCTAATAATTTTTTTTAGTTCGTTTTTTGGTGTTAAAACATGCTATAAAAAATATATTTTGATATTCATGCATTTAAGTAAAACTTAACCAAAACCGAAAATATTAAAACTCAACCACAAACATGCAGAAATACATTTTGTACTAAAGTGTCCAACTTTGTCATGCTTTAGATAAAGATAAAATATGTTTTTTTATCTCATCAACCATCGAGACAAGCACTAAATACTGCAAGACAAACTTTTATAGTTTATAGTAAGTAATTTTACCACTTACTCGAGCCACTTCCAGGGCTCAGTTTCCGGACTTGTGATTGGCGTGGGAAACTAAATAAATTGTTATTAGAAAATGTCAATTTTCGTGTTACAAATATTGATTGAGTCAAAAAATACTTTTACCAGATTTCAATAAAAATTAAAAACTTTTTTCCGAAACAAAAGCTCGTGCGTTTCGTTATTTTGCGACAGCGTTGGTTAGTGTGGTTTGTGTACAATAAAGCTTGAAAAATAGTTTAAAAAGCTACATTTGCAAATACTTACTTCGGCTTTGAGGTCCGCTACTTTATCCTGAAGCTCTCTAACTCTATCACTATCATCTACTGAATGAATTCTAAGTTCGCCCTCTGTCGCAATTTCTTGACTCTATAAATGAAGAAATAAAAAATCTAGCCTCTATGCTAAAAAATGTGTAGTAAGTTCCATAAGACAAGACTTTGGCATTGGCTCTTAGGTAAGTTTGTCATTTTTGAGGTTGTACTTCTTTTAGCGCGTTGGGAGTTATATTGCAGCATGCAACGGAAGTGACGTCACGGAAAATCGATATGAGAGAGAGATGTCGCGCAAACGGAGAAGGAAATTTGTTTCAGTGCACAAGTAGGAGAGAAAGATATAAATTAATCGAATAAGGCGGATTGCCTATTTTTTCAAAACATGGGTATTATTTTTGGTCTAAAAAGAGTAAAAAAAGATAAGGGGTTTGAAAATTTTGCAAAATTTAAAAAATAATTTAAATTTTTAAAATTTAAAAAATGTTTAATATTTTTGATACCTTCAATATTTGATATTTCATTGAAAGTTTAAAATTTCCTAAATTTGAAATATTCAATAATTTCAAAATATCAATATTTCCAATACTTTTAAAATGTCTTTAATATTTTTAAAATTTAAATTTTTCAAAATGTTTAATGGGGTTTGACGAGTAAAAAAAAGATAAGGGGTGTAAACATTTTCCGAAATTTTTAAAATCTCCAACATTTCCGTTTTATACAAATTTCAAAATTTTAAAAATTTCGGTTTTTCTAAAACTGTTAAAAATTTTAATTTGTTTAAAATTTTTAATGGCCATCTTAGATTGGCCGCATTACTATTTTTTACAACCCCCTTGACGAGTAGAAAAAATAAGGTGAGTGAAAATTTTCCAAAATTTTAAAAATATAAATTAGACTGGGCCAAAAAAATCGTCTATTTTTTTTGGAAAGTATATCGAAAATATTGTTTGGGGTGGCAAAAAAAAGTTATGGTGAAAGTTTGAGTCCATAATATTAATATTAAGAGGTCTATCATCGCAATTTTTTTTTCCTGAGCGAGTTTTTGTCTCAGAACTCCCAAATCATTGAGTTTAACAAAATTGACTTAAGAATATTTTTTTAAGAAAATTGAATGCTCTACAAAAAAGGTTGGATTGGAATTTCCCGTCAGATGAACAGTTTTCTTACAATCATGCCTTAAAAATTGGTATAGTTTTACAATTTGATCTTTTAACTTTGGAATTTTGTAATTCAAGTAAAAATCAGAACAGTTTTAAAGCATTTGATTTCCCATAAGAATATTTATCGGTTTTTTATGGGTACTGATTTTTACATGAATTACAAAATTCCAATTTAAAAGATCAAAATGTAAAACTATACCAATTTTTAAGGCATGATTTTAAGGAAACGGTTCATCTGACGGAAAATTTTATTTTAACCTTTTTTGTAGAGCATTTGATTTTCTTAAGAAAATATTTTCAAGTCAATGTTGTTAAACTCAATGGTTTGGGAGTTCTGAGCCTAAAACCTGCTGAGGAAAAAAAAATTAAAATTGCGATGATGGACCTCTTAATATTAATATTATGGACTCACTTTCACCATAATTTTTTTTTGTCACGCCAAACCATATTTTTGATATACTTCTCAAAAAAAATAGTTGATTTTTTTGGCCCAGTATAATATAAATATATTAAATTTAATATATATTTTCCAAATCTTAAAAATTTTTAAAATGTTTGAAATTTCGAAAATTTCGAAAATTTTCAATATTTCCAAGTTTAAAAAAGGGTTTGACGAGTAGAAAAAACTGAGGGGAGTGGAAATTTTCCAAAATTTTAATATTTACAAAATTTCAAAAATTTCAAAAAATTTCAATAGAAAAGTTTTAATATGAAATTTTTCAAAATGTTTAAAAAATATGACGGTAGTTCTAAGATCCGTCATTAGGTAAGATAAGGGGAGTGAAAATTTCAAATTTCCAAAATCTCCAAAATTTTTGAAATTTCTTATATTTTAAAAAATTCCCAAATTTTCAATATTTTCAAGTTTTAGAAAAAAGTGAAAATTTTCCAAAATTTTAAAAATATTTTCAAAATATCAAGAATTTCAAAAAATTTCAATAGAAAAGTTTCAATATGAAAAATTTCAAAATGTTTAAAGAATATGACGGTAGGTCCAAGATCCGTCATTAGGTAAGATAAGGAGAGTGAAAATTTTAAAATTTTCAAAATCTCCAAAATTAACTAAATTCTTGAAATTTAAAAGTTAAAAAGGGTTTGACGAGTAGAAAAAATAAGGAATGAAAATTTTAAAATTTTCAAAATCTCCCAAATTTTTGAAATTTCCTATATTTTAAAACTTTCCTAAATTTCCAAAATTTCCAAAAAAAAGTGAAAATTTTCCAAAATTTTAAAAATATTTCATATTTTCAAAATTTCAAGAATTTCAAAAAATTTCCTATAGATATTTTAAAAATTTCCCAAATTTGCAAAATTTTCAATGTTTCAAATTTGCGAAATTTTCAAATTTCCAAATTAAAAAAAAGTAGGAGAGTGAAAATTTTAAAATATCCAAAATCGCCAAAATTTTTAAAATTTTTGAAATTTCCTGTATTTTAAAAATTTCCCAAATTTCTAAAATTTTCAATATTTTCAAGGATATTTGTAAAATTTACAATATTTCAAATTTCCAAATTAAAAAAAAAGTATAAAATTTTAAAAATGTTTAATATTTTCAAAATTCCAAGAATTTCAATAAATTTCCTATATTTTCAAAATTTACCAAATTTGCAAAATTTTCAATATTTCCAAGTTAAAAAAAAGTGAAAATTTTCCAAAATTTTAAAAATATTTAATATTTTCAAAATTTACAATATTTCAAATTTCCAAATTAAAAAAAAAAGTATAACTTCCGTACTGTACTAAATCTTATTAAATCCAAAAAAAAGTCTCATGGAATTTGTATGTAAAAATATCTATAATAATCATATATTTTCTTCAAGAAAATCCTCCAAAACGTGCCTACAAAAGCATCTCTCTCACCTTCAACTCCAGCTGGCTGATTTTCTGCGTCAGCTCCGCCATGGCCTGCGTTTTTTCCGCGTCGCTGATCCTGGCGCGCATCAGCTCGTCCTGCATCTTGCTCCCCAGATCCGAGTACCGCCTCTGCTCTTCCAAGAGCCGCGCGGCCGCCTCCCTGTCCCTCAGTTCCGCCGACTCCAGCGACTCGCGCTGCTTTTTGATCTCCTCGTCCTGCCTGCGCAGCTGGTTCGTGCTCACCTGCACCTGAGTTTCCAGCTCCATAACCTAGACAAGTAGAATAGAAGAGTTTTACTCTTCAAGAGTACCTACCATTTTTGATAGAATAAATATAAAAAAAATCTTCCAATAGCTTGGGTATAACCATTTTTAACAGGCTTACAAAGAAGATTTAAATTTAAAAACTGTAGCAACATTTTTAAAGTCGTTTTTGTTATTTAATTATTTTTATAGCATAAATAAGTTTTTCGGTATTTATTTAATTAATTATCAGTTATATACTCGTATATTTTATTTCTTGTGTGTATTTGTTATTTTACGTTTAGGTATCATTTTATAAATCATGTGTCAAAAAAATGATAGATATGTTAGCTTACTGAATTATAATAATAGGAACAATTATTATAATAATAATAATAATTCACTTTTTTCTTGATATCAGTGTACAGATATTTGGAAATAAAAAAAAATTGACATTATAATTTTTTTTGCAATATCAAAATTTTGTAGTAGTAAAAATAAACATAAATCTCAATAATTTTAAGAAAAAAAAACACCTAAATTTGAGAAAAATTGTAGAAAACAGGGCTCCCACGGTTAAATTACAAATTTTATTTAGGAATTTAGGAGGTTTTTTGGAGAATTTTAGGAGAAAAAAGTATGCAAATGAATTTATTTAATTAAATAAAAACAACTCTACACTATACTTAAAAAGTAAGAAAAAAATAAGTAATTCTTTTTAACAAAAATATAAATAAATATCACTTCTTTTGTACGAATAGGTTATATTGACTAGTTTTTTAGCCAAATCGCTCGACGAGTTTTTTTTAATAAAATGAAAAGTGAGGTAAAATTACTACTTTTGTATATATCTACAAGTAGAAATTTCACCACACTTTTAATTTTATTTAAAAAAAAAAGCGTCGATAGATATGGCTAAAAAAGTAGGCCAAAGTTTAATGATATTTTGAAAAAAAAATTAACAGTTTAGTTCATAACTAACAATAATTGTAATGTTATTGTTACTAAAAAATCTCATAATAGAAAAAATATAAAGTGCATGTACAGCAAAACATTCTTTAGATTGTTTACTATTTTAGCTATCTAGAAAATTAAAAATCCTTTTGTTTGATATATAATACGGTATATTTATATATGTACAGCAAAACATTCTTTAGATTGTTTACTATTTTAGCTATCTAGAAAATTAAAAATCCTTTTGTTTGATATATAATACGGTATATTTTTGTCGAAAATTAACAAAATATGGCTAAAAATGACAATTTTGTAAAAGTCTAGAAGCTACTACATGGATTTTGTTTTATGGTATATTTTGTTGTTTTTTAAGAAAAATGTAGGTTGTGATACCTATTAGACTGGGCCAAAAAAATGACTTTTTTTTTTTTTTTGAAAAATATATCGAAAATGTCATTCAGAATGACAAATAAAAAATTTCGTGAAAATTTGAGCCCTTAATATTAATTTTAAGAGGTCTATCATCGCTATTTTTGATTTTTAGTCATAATTTGATGTTTTGCGTTAGAACTGTCAAAACATTAAAGTGAAAAAAATTTCTTTTCACTTATTTTTATATAAAATTAAATTCTCTACAAAAAAGGTCTGATAGAAAATTTTCGTCAGACGAGCCGTTTCCGAGTAATTGAGCTCAATAAATCGATGTGTTTTTTCGATTTGCCCTTTTTACTTTACTAAATTTTGTAACTAATGAATCAATGAATATTAAAAAAGCTCACGTCGGATTCTTAAAGGAAATTTAATGTTCTACAAAAAAGGTCTCTTAACATTTTTGCCTAAATTTAATTCTTCAAAAGTTATTCACGATTAAAATCGAAGAAAAACTTAAAATTTCAATTTTTTCTTCGTGAATAACTTTTGTAGAATTAAATTTAGGCAAATATGTTAAGAGACCTTTTTTGTAGAACACTAAATTTCCTTTAAGAATCCGACGTGAGCTTTTTAAAATATTCATTGATTCATTAGTTACAAAATTTCAAAGTAAAAAGGGCAAATCGAAGAAACACATCGATTTATTAGGCTCAATTACTCGGAAACGGCTCGTCTGACGAAAATTTTCAATCAGACCTTTTTTGTAGAGAATTTAATTTTATATAAAAATAAGTGAAAAGGAATTTTTATCACTTTAATGTTTTGACAGTTCTAACGTAAAACATCAAATTATGACTAAAAATCAAAAATAGCGATGATAGACCTCTTAAAATTAATATTAAGGGCTCAAATTTTCACGAAATTTTTCATTTGTCATTCTGAACGACATTCTCGATATATTTTTCAAAAAAAAAAATAGTCCATTTTTTTGGCCCAGTCTAATACCTATATCATTTTAAAAAGAATTTAATAAACTAAAACCCAAAAATATATATTTTTTAAATTACTTTTTTAAAAAGAAATTTTTTAGCACAACTACCTAATTAAACGCAATCAAGTTGGCGTACTTATTTATTTTTAGGAGTTTTTAAGGAGATTGATGGCAATTTTAGGAGAATTTTAGGAGTTTTTAAGATTTAAGCCAAATTTTAGCAATTTTATGAATTTTAGGAGGTGTGGGAGCCCTAAGAAAATCAATCAAAATAAATTAAAATTTGACAAAAATACAAAAACTTCAAAAAAGTGTATAATTGTTTTTAGTTTATTTTTCTCATCTATAACATTTTGCAAAATAATTGTAATTATTAGGTCAAAAAAATCCACAAAAATTATAAAAAATTTAAAAGTCAAACAAAAAATCAAATTTTTGTAGTTTCTAAAAATACCCTAAACCTGAATAATTAAAAAAAAACACGTAAATTTGAGAAATATTGTAGAAAATCAATAAAAATAAATTAAAATTTGACAAAAATACAAAAACTGCAAAAATGTGTATAATTTTTTTAGTTTATTTTTTACCTCTGTTAAAGTATTTGCAAACATTTTGCAAAATTTGTGTTAGGTTAAAAAAAAACAAAAAATTATAAAAAAATAAAAAGACAAACAAAAAATCAAAATTTTGTAGTTTCTAAGAACACACCTAAACCTGAATAATTTTAAGAAAAAAAAACTAAAAATGGGTCAGAATTTCTCAAACGGGCCACCTGAATTTGGTCAAAATTAGTTTTTGATTGTAGATACATTTTTTCGATAGTATTTTACATCACTAACACAAATCCTAAAGGATTTTGTAAAAAAAAAATTTTCAATTGACATATTCATGATATTAAAAGTAAAAGTTTTTAGTAATTAAAAAATAAAAAAAAATCATTATGGCTAAACTAATTATCCGATTCCAACGATTTAACTAGCGTTGGAATCTTGTTTTGACATAGATTCTTTGTTATTTTTTTCAATTGTACAATTTTCATTTAGGTCGATTTTTTTTTGTTTTTTTTATAACAAATTCGGAAATAATTGGCTTCTGCGCCAGCTATCGACTCGAAAAAAAAAACACATATACTCCAATCATTTCTCGAAATTATGCTGCTGAGAAAAAAAATGGCCCGCAGGTTCCAGACCACCGTAAGACGTCGCGTCACAAGCGCGTACAGCGTACACGGTTCGGAGCGTGAGCTGACACCGCGCGCGGCCACAAAAGGACGAATAACTTTTTGTCAACCTGCGGGCCATTTTTTTTCTCAGCAGCATAATTTCGAGAAATGATTGGAGTATATGTGTTTTTTTTCTCGAGTCGATAGCTGGCGCAGAAGGCAATTATTTCCGAATTTGGTATAAAAAAAACAAAAAAAAATCGACCTAAATGAAAATAGGACAATTGAAAAAAATAACAAAGAATCTATATCAAAACAAGATTCCAACGCTAGTTATATCGTTGGAATCGGATAATTAGTTCAGCCATAATGAATTTTTTTATTTTTTAATTATTAAAAACTTTGACTTTTAATATCATGAATATGTCAATTGAAAATTTTTTTTTTACAAAATCCTTTAGGATTTGTGTTAGTGATGTAAAATACTATCGAAAAAATGTATCTACAATCAAAAACTAATTTTGACCAAATTCAGGTGGCCCGTTTGAGAAATTCTGACCCAAATACAAAAACTGCAAAAAAAATATTGTTAATTGTTAATATTAATAACTGATTTTGTTAACTCACCTTAAGTCTAAGCTCTTTAACTTCAGTCAATGTCTCCATTTCCCTAATTCTAGTTGTCATAAGTTCCTCCTCCAACTTCTGAGTCTCATTGTGTCTATTCTCCCAGAACAGCAGCTTTTTGGGAGTACTTAAAGCGTCGTTGGAAGAATTCGGCTCCTGTTTTTGATCCTAAAAAGAGTCAACGCAAATTACACGTCATTTACAATCGAGAAAAGAATAAATCCACAAGTGTACCTTTCTTACCTGCAGATGCCGCTGCCACTGCTGACTCAGCTCCGAGACCCGCTGCCTTAGATCCTTCAGCGACAGGTTAGCTTCAGCTTCGCGCAGCTTCACGGCGATGAGCTCCTCTTGCAGGTGCGCCACGCTGTTGTCAGGGGTGATTTCCCGCAGGGTCTTCTTGTCCTCTTCCAGCTCGTGGATCCTCGATCTGAGATCGCGGATGAGCGCGTCGTTTTCCGCTTCGCGCAGCCGCACCTTAACCAGCTCGTCCTGCAGGCACTCGATCATCTCCTCGCGCTGCTGCAGCTGCTCCTGCTTCAGCGTGATTTCCTCCATCGAGGACTGTCGCGACGTGTGCTGAAGGTAGCACGTTAATGAGACGAAAATATTTATCGTTATTTTGATAATGATTTCTTAATGATAAAATGTTTTTAACTTTTTAAAATTTATATAAAAAAGTACTAGGTAATTTACAAAAAAATAAAAAACTATACCTATAGTCCAATCTCAAATCAAAGAAAAATGTTTAAAATATCAATTTAATGAAGAAAAAAATATCAAAATGTCCTAGAAATCACCAAAAACATTTTTAATTAGATATAATTTGCACACTACTAAAAATTTCTAAAAATTCAATCGCCTCCCAAATAGATTAAAAAGCTGTGATAGGGTTGAAATATTTAGAAAAAATAAACAAAACTTTGTATTGTGATATTTTGACTATGTTATTTGTTTATATATAATATTTGTATATTTCGTAAAATAGCTTATGCTATGACTATTTATTTATTTAATAATTGTTAAAAAGTTATAGACCCACCAAGTCTCATTTTTATGATTTTTTAATTATTTATTGATCAAATTTGTAAAAATCAATTGTGTAGAAAATTAAATAGGTACCTACTATAATACATAGTTGCTACTTAACTTTTTGACCTATCATTAATAGTTTAGTTAAACATCAAAAAAGCGTAATTTTTAAAAATGTAGTCCTTTAGTAAGTAAAATATAAACGATAGAAACTTTGTAGACAATTTAATGCTCTTTAAGGATCATCAGTCAATTATATGAAAAAATTTACTACATAGAATGCAGGAAAAAAAAGAAAAAAATTTTTTTTTGTGTTATTCCCATGGGAAAATTTAAAACTCGATGATGAAATATTAATAAAATTAATTGCTATAAACTTCCTTCCGTTTCCTCCATCAAATACAAAAATGTAACAAAAAGTTAATGAACCAATTTTGGAACATTTTTAGAAATAGTAAAAATGGAATTAATATGAAAAATTAACACTAAAACCCATCTGCTATAATAATATTGCAAAATAAAAATAAAAAATCTCCTGGTAATAATAATGATATTAATTGTTATAAACTTTCTTACCGTTGCCTCCATCAAATAAAAATAATGCAACAAAAAGTCAATGAACCAATTTTGGAAATTTTTTTAAAATAATAAAAATGGAATAAATATAAAAACTTAACACCAATATAAAATTGCTATTGAACTTTTTGGCCTATCATCATTAGTTTAGTTTAAAAAACTAAAAAACGCGAATTTTTTAGAAATGTCCTTAAGTAAGTAAAATATAAACTATAGAAACTTGACTCCAAGATTTTTTTGTAGAAAATTGAATGCTTTTTAAAGATCATCAGTCAAATATGAAAAAATTTACTACATAGAATGCAGGAAAAAAAAAAAGAAAATTTTTTTTTTGTGTTATTCCCATGGGAAAATTTAAAACTCGATGATGAAATATTAATAAAATTAATTGCTATAAACTTCCTTACCGTTTCATCCATCAAATAAAAAAAAATTTAACAAAAAGTTAATAAACCAATTTTGGAACATTTTTAGAAATAATAAAAATGGAATTAATATGAAAAATTAACCCTAAAACCCATCTGCTATAATATTGCAAAATAAAAATAAAAAATCTTCTGGTAATAATAATGATATTAATTGTTTTAAACTTTCTTACGGTTACCTCCATCAAATAAAAATAATGCAACAAAAAGTCAATGAACCAATTTTGGAAATTTTTTGAAAATAATAAAAATGGAATAAATATAAAATATTAACACCAATATAAAGTTCCTATTTAACTTTTTGGCCTATCATTACTGGTTTAGTTTAAAAATCTAAAAAACGCGAATTTTTAGAAATGTCCTTCAGTAACTAAAATATAAACGATGGAAACTTGACTCCATGAATTTGTAGAAAATTGAATGCTCTTTAAGGATCATCACTCAAATATATGAAAAATCTGGCTACATAGAATGAAGGAAAAAAAAATATATATTTTCTTGTGTTATTTCTATGGGAAATTTTAAAACTTGATGATGATATATTAATAAAATTAATTGCTATAAACTTCCTTACCGTTTCCTCCATCAAATAAAACAAATGCAACAAAAAGTTAATGAACCAATTTTGGAAGATTTTGGAATTGGAATTAATATGAAAATTAGCACTAATATGATATAATAATATTGCAAAAAATAAAAATCTCCTGGTAATAATAATGATAATAATTTTTTTAAACTTTCTTACCGTTGCCTCCATCAAATAAAAATAATGCAACAAAAAGTCAATTTTGGAAATTTTTTGAAAATAATAAAAATGGAATAAATATAAAAAAATTAGTACCATTATAAAGTTGCTATTTAACTTTTTGGTCTACCATCATTAGTTTAGTTTAAAAATCTAAAAAACGCGTAATTTTTTAGAAATGTCCTTAAGTAAGTAAAATATAAACTTTAAGGATCTTCAGTCAATTTTATGAAAAAACTCGCTACATAGAATGCAGGAAAAAAAGTTAATGAACCAATTTTGGAACATAAAAATAAAAAAGTCTGGTTATAATAACAATAATAATAATGGTAATAGACTTTCTTACCGTTTCCTCCATCATGAGCGACAGCGAGCGTATCTTCTCGTTGGCGAGCGCAAGCTGGTGCGTCGTCTCCAGGTGGGTGTGCCGCAAGGCGTCCAGCTCCCTCTGCACCACGAACGTGGTCTCCTCCTCCTCGGCACGGCTCACTTGACCGCGCACCAGGCGATCAGCGAGCGCCTTGCTCTCCTCCTCGAGCATCTCGCATCTGTGCCTCAGCTGCTTGTTCTCCGTCCTCAGTCTCTGAGAGAACCAACAGTCTACGTCAGTCGAATGAACAAAATCTCGAACAACGTTATTTTACGACATTGAAAATAACGTAAAGGCACTTTGAGGTTAGGTTTGTTTTGGCGTGGGAAGAGTAAACGCGATATTGATTATTTGGAGGAAGGGAAAGTGAAACGTCCACTAGGTGGCAGGAATACGAAATTTTACCGCAAAAATACGATTTTCTCTATACAGTCAGAACAATTTGTAATAAAAACCATTATGCATAATTGTTTCTATATACAGGGTGAACCACGTATTTTTGAGTATCTTTTTTATTTGAAGAGCTACAAGTTCGGTTAAATTAGAGAAAAGTTGCGTAACTATTAAAATGGCATTTAAAAATTGCAATTTGAAATAAACTGAAAACCTCTTAAAACCAAAAATCGTTAGAACTTCGTTATTCCTGGTAATAAAAAAAGTAAGTTTCACATGTAAATATTAACATTTATTTAAAATTGTTTCCAATTTGAAAAAAAACTGAAAATCTCTCAAAACCAAAAATTCTTCAATCTTCGTTATTCCTGGTTATTTTGAAAAGAAGTAAGTTTTACATGTAAAAATTAACATTTATTTAAATTTGTTTCCAATTTGAAAAGAACTCTTAAAACCAAAAATCGTTAGAACTTCGTTATTCCTTTCACATATAAATATTATAATTTACTTAAATTTGTTTTGAATTTGAAAAAAAAACTGAAAACCTCTTAAAAACAAAAATCGTTATTCCCATGTTTCACATGTAAATATTAAAATTTATTTAAATTTGTTTCCAATTTGAAAAATACTCTTAAAACCAAAAATCGTTAGAACTTTGTTATTCCTAGTAATTTTGAAAAGATGTAAGTTTCACATGTATGTAAATATTAACATTTATTTAATTTTGTTTCCAATTTGAAAAAAACTCTTAAAACCAAAAATCGTTAGAACTTCGTTATTCCTGGTAATTTTGAAAAGAAGTAAGTTTCACATGTAAATATTTTAATTTATTTAAATTTGTTTCCAATTTAAAAAACTGAAAACCTCTCAAAACCAAAAATCGTTAGAACTTTGTTATTTCTGGTAATTTTGAAAAGAAGTAAGTTTCACATGAAAATATTATAATTTACTTAAATTTGTTTCCAATTTGAAATTAACATTTATTTAAATTTGTTTCCAATTTGAAAAGAACTCTTAAAACCAAAAATCGTTAGAACTTTGTTATTCCTAGTAATTTTGAAAAGATGTAAGTTTCACATGTATGTAAATATTAACATTTATTTAATTTTGTTTCCAATTTGAAAAAAACTCTTAAAACCAAAAATCGTTAGAACTTCGTTATTCCTGGTAATTTTGAAAAGAAGTAAGTTTCACATGTAAATATTTTAATTTATTTAAATTTGTTTCCAATTTAAAAAACTAAAAACCTCTTAAAACCAAAAATCGTTAGAACTTCGTTATTCCTGGTAATTTTGAAAAGAACTAAGTTTCACATGAAAATATTAACATTTATTTAAATTTGTTTCCAATTTGAAAACAACTCTTAAAACCAAAAATATTTAGAACTTTGTTATTCCTGGTAATTTTGAAATGAAGTTTTACATGTAAAAATTAACATGATGTGAACATAATTTTAATTATGTGAATTAAAACTAGTAGAATATTTTCTGAAAATAATATAAAATACGTATTTTTGTACAAAGTTCTTAGTTTATGTCACAAAAACATACAGATGTATATAATTTTCAGTAAATAATACAAAATAATTTTTAAAAAATTACTTACAATTCGTTTTTATTTAATAGTTTGTAAAAAAAAAACCTCGTGAAAATTTTATTTTGTGTGCAAAATCTCAGCTTTTTGAAAAAAATAAAATTTTAAATAAAAATAACACCAGGCTAAAAAAATCCACTTTAATTGAAAAGCTAAGATTTTTTTTTATAAAAAAACAGTAATTTTAATAAAGCATTATTTACACAAAAAAATAACGAAAAAGTTGAAAAAAATATCGTCAAAATTTAAAAAAAACATTATTGGGAAAAATTCGTGTAGGCCACTCCAGAAATATAATTATTTGATGGAATGACCCTATTATATTATATAATATGCAGTAAAATAGTTATTTAAACTATTATTTAATTTATATATGTATTTACCTTAAGTTCTGTCATTTCCTCTTGTTCCTTGGTTTTAATAACGTTATACTCCTTTTCCAACTTCTTCATTTTTTTGGCGTTATATTTCATGGAATATGCCGATTGCATGAGTCCCTCAGGGTCCGATTCCGCTCTGACCGGAAGTTCTTTTTGGAAAAACTGCAACATAACATCCAAACACTTCATAAAATCATCAACAAAAACTAATATATGGCATGTTGGTAATGTAAGATAACATTTTATCATAAAGTATATTTACTTATGCAAAAACCAGAGATAAGGTGACACGTTCCATAATAGACAATTAAAAACAAATGGGTGAATATATTGAGAAGTGAAAATGATTATTTTTTATTTTTGAATGTTTCACTGCTAGTCTAGAATGGGGTTTTTGGGAAGCCACCAGGTTCTGCACTAAAGCAAAAATTTTAAGAAATCATACATTTTGAATATAAGAGCTTCACGGAGGTTAGGATTTCGTATGTTTTCTTAAAACATCCCTTTGTATATTTGAAACAAATTATTGTATCTTTTGACACCATAATATTTTTAAAAAATACAATTGTACATACATAAAATATTTATAACAAAAACTACTCACTGATGGATAGGTTTTTAAATAGCAAATTAATGAACTTAAACTTTTGAATTATAAAACAGCAACACTCTCATCTGCATATAAATTCTAACTGACCTTCAGGAATCACAAGCATCTATAATGTCGTAAACAGGTTTTTGCTTATTTAAAATGATTAAAGCAAAAACAGATTCACGGAGGATAGAATCAATTTTTGTAACACCTACATAAATGGTTATAAAAATTATTTCTTTTAATTTTTAATAATATATTATATTTGATTCGATTGCTTTGGATGTGTTTAATTTACTTGGTGAACTGATATTTTTAGTATGGTTTTGCTACCTCTGATATTTGAAAACATATAGGTTAACCTGGAAAGAGTAACAGTCACGGAGGGTAGGTTTTAGACTTTTAAAACATTGTAAAAAATTATAAATTGCGGTTAAAAATCTGGAACCTGAGCTTTAATATCTACACTCACAGGCAAAATAATCGATCCACACAACTTTTCGATGAATTTCAATCGCAAATAACTTTTTTATTTGATGTCGGATTTAAACGAATATTAAAAAAATTGTAGATAAATTAATGGACAATCGCTCACATTTTAAAAAATTACTAAAAAACAGGCGTACGTTTATAATATACAGGTTTAAACAAAAATATGTTTTTTACCATAAGTTTAAGACACTCTGTAGAGTGGCAAAACCGTATATTGTTCTAAATTAAGTTTTATTTATCAAGTCACATCTATTCTTAACAGTTTTTGTTTTTGGTTCACCTCAATATATTTATTTTTGTGAAATATATTAATTTTTAAAAAAAAACATTGCAATTTCCAATATTTTTCTGTATGAAGAACTAAGTTTGCTATGGTCAATCCATAGCCTATGGAGGATAACAGTGACAGTTTTGTTGAATCATCCCATACTTGGACATGTCATACACGGCTTTCAAAAGCTATTAAATTGTTTTTTTGCAAATTAATGTTTAAATTTTGAGGTGTATTCTTACTTTAAAAAATGGATATGTCTCCGACTGATGTTGCCAGGGCCATTAATTTAATCCAGGATGGACGGTCACAGTATTACGTGGCAAGTGTTTTAAACGTCGCAAGAAGTAAAGTACAAGGGGCAACATCAGTCGGAGACAATTTTAAAAGTAAAAAGACACCTCAAAATTAACACATTAATTTACAAAAAACAATTTGATACCTTTTGAAAGCTGTATATGACATGTCCAAGTATGGAATGATTCAGCAAAACTCTCACTGTCATCCTCCATAGGCTATGGATGGACCATAGCAACCTTAGTTCTTCATACAGGAAAAATATTGGAAATTGCAGTTTTTAAAAAAAAATCCATATTTTCCTCAAAAATAAATATATCGAGGTGAACCAAAAACAAAACTGTTAAAAATAGATGTGACTTGATAATTAAAACTTAATTTAGAACAATATACGGTTTTGCCACTCTACAGAGTGTCTTAAACTTATGGTAAAAAACATATTTTTGTTTAAACCTGTATATTATAAACGTACGTGTATTTTTTAGAAATTTTTAAAATGTGAGCGATTCTCCATTAATTTATCTACAATATTCTTTAATATTCGTTTAAATCCGACATCAAATAAAAAAGTTATTTGCTATTGAAATTCATCGAAAATTTGTGTGGATCGATTATTTTGCACGTGAGTGTATAACGATATAAAATAAAGAAAATCTTACCTTCAACATTCCTTCCATATCCAGAGACATCAGCTCCTCTTTGCCCAAGGTCAACATGGCCAGAGCCACCTTGAAAATGATCTCCATGCCTTCAGACAAGAAAACGTCCATGATTCTGCAGGCCAGGGGCAGAGTCAAGGCGGTGGTGAACAGCGTCAAAAACCAACTGGACGCATACATTGAGGTGTGGAAGTTTTGCGACTGAAAGTGCTGACTCAAGTCAGGGATGTACTCGGATACGAGGTTCTCGAGTTGGTACATGCACAGACCTAATTCGGCCATACTGGGCTTAAACATGTCCCTCATCCTGTAGTCTTGCATTATTTTTACAAGTACTGCAAAGGTTTCCTCTTCCGGCATCTGCATCAGAAGGGGGATACACATTTCGTAACGTACGCATTAAGGTGTTTCATTTAAAACGAATTTTTTTTTTCTTGCTGACACATGAAAATTTTGTTTTTTAGGTTGAAAAAAAAAATTCCCTGTAAATTTGAGCCCTTAATTTTGATTCTAAGTACTTCCTTTTTAATTTTGTAGTTTTTCCATATAAAAAGCATGTATTTTTAATCATTTTTACTTTAAATTTCTATATTTTGGGTGGGTTTTGAATTATAATTTTTATCACCATAATTTTCTGCATAGTATTCACGGTTTTTGAAAGGCCCTGCATCAATTTTGTTTTTGATTTATTTACGTTGATTGTAGTAGCTCCAAAAGTCGTTTTTTCACTCTTTTCACATATTTTTGAGAAAATCGAGCGAATGACTGGTTTTACCGAAAAAGTTCAAATGAAAAAGTTGTAGAAAATTAAATTTTTGACAAAAAAGGTCTTTACGTTCATATCACTAAAGTGCTTTTTTTAAGAGATATAAGCAATATATAGTTGTTGAATCAAATTACATAAATTTCAATAAAACCTATTTTTTCTTTGTTTTTGGTTATTGAATTGCTTATATCTCTTAAACAAAGCACTTTAGTGATATGAACGTAAAAACTTTTTTGTCAAAAATTAAATTTCCAACAACTTTTTTATTTGAACTTTTTCGGTAAAACCAGTCATTCGCTCGATTTTCTCAAAAATATGTGAGAAAAAGTGAAAGGAGGAGCTACTACAATCAACGTAAATAAATCAAAAACAAAATTGATGCCGTGCCTTTCAAAAACCGTGAATACTATGCAGGAAATTATGGTGATAAAAATTATAATTCAAAACCCAGCCAAAATATAGAAATTTTTAGTAAAAATGATTAAAAATACATGCTTTTTATATGGAAAAATTACAAAATTAAAAAGGAAGTACTTAGAATAAAAGTTAAGGGCTCAAATTTTCAGGGAATTTTTTTTTCAACCTAAAAAACAAAATTTGTATGTGTCAGCAAGAAAAAAAAAATTTCGTTTTAAATGAAACACCCTAGTACGCATGCGAAGGTAAAAAAACCCGGAAAAATTGTGAAATTTTCGTAAGTAATATCATAAGGGCATTTAATTTTTCCGAAAAGAATCGAAAAAACACGTTGCTAAGTAATATTTTAACAAAAAGCATGAGTGCTGGTGGCAACAAAAATCCGAGTCGAAGAGGAGGATTTTTGCACCTGCACGAATGCTTTTTGTTAAAAAATATTACTTAGCATTGTGTTTTTTCGATTTTTTTCACAGGAAAAATTAGATGCCCGAATGGTATTTGACAAGACTATTTCATGAGTAACAATTAACAATTAAAATATAAATTGCAATTTTTGGTGACAACAGCTGTCAAGTTTTGCCGCGGGTAAACTCGAATAAACTGCTGACAGGTGCTGTCACACAGTTTTTTCACCTAGAAACCATTTGTAATTCAAAATTGCGCGTTTGTGATTGGTGGAAATTAAGACGAGGGAAATAGTCAGAAAAATTAACCTTTTTAACATTTTATTAAAAAAAATGCTAACGGCCATTTCAAGAGCGCGAAACGCAGGAATTACAAAACTGTTTTCATAATTTGTAGATAATTTATTATATAATATTTTGGCGTCAAAATTGTCAAAAATATTCTTCTTTTATTAGGCTATAGGGTAAACGGACACAGTGTACAATTAAAGACCGTCAAAAACTATAAAATTTAAGCAGTTTTTGAGATATAGTCAATTCCATATTATATGTAAAATGTAAAAAAACTGTTCTTCTTTTATAACTTTTGACGACATTTTCGGATTCAGCGAATAATATTTCAAAGGAATTGACTGATAAAAGTCCTGGATACAAATTGCTGTTGACGAGAAATATTAGTGGCTGCTTTTTCGCTATGACATTTTTGACTAATTCATTTTTAGAGAGTAAGAAATATAGTGATATTTGCAACAAACTATTTTAGAAGTCGGACCAAGGAATTAGTAGTTACCTTCAGAATCCAGAAAAGGGATGAGGAATCCGAGAAAGAAATATATGAATTATATGATATTTACAAAAACGAAATAAAAAATTACCTAAAACAGCAATTTATCTTTAAAAATTATTTAACAATTTATGTTATTTGATGTAAAGTTGTTATGTTTATATAAAAATTGTATGTCCAATAACTATGGTCCATGTGTCCAATTACTATATAAAATGTCCAATTACTATACTTTTTCGCATGTTTTCATAAAACTATTATTAAAAATTCCAATATTAGAACCTAATAAAAGAAGAATATATCTAACAATTTTGATGCCAAAATATTATATAGGTACCTAATAAATTACCAACAATTTTTCTGAAAATTATGGGTGAAAAAGTGAATTTCCGACACTGATTATAATCATAATACATTGCGCGTCAAAATTAACGCATAATAAGTAAAAAAAAAATAACTCTAAAACGCCTTTACCAATCTTTATACAATTTTGTATAAAAATACTTCAACTTATATCTCAGTTTAAAGCCCTTTTATTTAATAATAAAAAAAAATTTTTTTTAATAATTAAAAAATATTCTGTTTTTTTTACTTATTATGCGTTAATTTTGACGCGCAGTCTATAATGATTATAATAATTATTCCTGTTTTCAGTAAGAATATTCAACCATTACACAAAAAAACATATTTGGCGCTGTATAACATAACTTTTATTTGACACTTCGATTTATAAAATTATAATTTTGAAATTTTTAATGGATTTCTTTTTACTTATTTCAATGTTTATAAACTATAGTTTTATTTTTTTTTGTAATAAAGTATATTTTTTTTAATTAAAATAATGTTTTCAAATTTGTATATTTTCCAAAAAAATCAAATTTTACCAAAAAAGACAATTTTTCCAAGGCCGAGAAGAAAAATAAAAAAAAACGAAAAAAATGTTTTCGACACTTTAAAGCCCTATTGGACGACACAGTTAAAGTTAAACAACAAGTTAAATTTTTTAAAATAATCTAAAATATTATTAAATTTTTCAAACATAGTAAAGTTTTTTTTTAATCTTGAACAAATTGTGGTTTCTTTACTATAAAACTTTTCAGTCGACAAAAATCAATAATTTAAGACACATACCGAAAAATGATTTTACCTGCATAAGTAAGAGGCCTACTATAAATCCTGAACCCTGACAATAGCCGACTTCCCGATCGTGCAGGGAGTAGGCCTTGATGACGTTAAAAAGAGATTCCTGCCCAAGGCCGTCCTTTTCTTTGAAGAAGTCGTGTTCCGGATAAGTCCGGGCGATGTCCCTGCGGATCACCTTTTCGCAAGGAGATTTCGTCTGAAACGTTGATTGAATTATAGGTAAGTGGCAGATCAAGATTTTGCACGATACTTTGAGATTTTAGTTTTCTTTTTATGTGCACAGTAAAAAATTTTGCCCGTGTAAATTTTTTAGTGTATACGGGTAAAAATATTAGAGTTGATTTGTAAGTGTAAAAGTTACACTACAAAATACACTAGGTAGCATTTAGTGCTTATTAACTTTATTAAACACATTTAAAGAATATGAACATTATTCATTGGTACATTCACCCTATTTATTATTAAAATAAATCAAAAGGGTAGAAAAACTTAATGCGAGTGTTTATTACCCCTTAATGTGTTAAAAAGTGACAAAATTTACACTACAGTGCATGCCAATTTCTTTGTCTGTTTTGATGATACTAAGAGCTCTTTTTTCTTTACACTACTAGTGCAAATTGTATCTGCAGAATGGGACCAACCCACACCATGATGAAACTGAGAAAAAAGCTATCAAAGATTTTAATAATTTTAAAATTACCTGTTAATTTTATGCCGATTTTGGACTTACGGAGGTTTAAGGGATATAATTTAATAATTTCATCAGGTGGATTTTGTGATGTTATGTGTAAGGGTGACGAAAAAAATGGGCTTTTGTTGGTTGGTTCCTTTCTGCAATTTATGAAAACTACTATCTGATGTATGTATGTATTTAAAGAAAAGCGAAAATTATTTATTTCCAAACAAAATACAACTGATATTACTATTATAATGGTAATATGAATTAATTTTGATTCTATTTGAAATTCGTTCACATCATCTTCCAACCCCACCTCATCTTGTAAGCTACCAAAAAAATGCATCAAGACTTTATATTTTGCAGAAGCAGGAAATCTTTAAAGACTTTGGTAGTGGGTCTACCAGCCTGCTTTTTTACAAAAAAGATCCAACCCACTTGCAGATACTGTACAGATTCTAATTTTGGATTAGTAATCCACACTATTATTGAATGTTGGTTGGTTCAATGATTAATAGATTTCACTACACTTGCATTTTGGCTATGACCTATTTTGCAGATAAATTATACATACTTAATTAGTTCATAGGCTAAATATCTCGATTTTTTTTGGTTTTGTGGGTTGGTTCCTTTCTGCAGAAAGGCGTCCAATTAAAGTTAAATTACACCAAAAGTGGCAAAATAGACTGAAAATAACCGAAATGCGTTTTAAAGTGTTTGGTTAGTACCTATCTACCTACGCAGTGCATATCCGGAGATATCGCGTTGTGGAAGTGTGACATTTTTGTTCAGTTATATTTTAGTTACAGTGAATCCATAAGAGGACATTCTTATTTTTTGGTAAGTATTATACTTTCTTTTTCTTTAAGCCTTAATACTCAATAAATACCAATATGTTAAAATGATGTCCATATCCGACCCATATTATATATCAATAATTTACGGCAGTAGGTCGGGTACTTGTAACATTAATAATATAAATACATACACACTTGATTTACTTTTTTCAAGCGTAATGGTTGTTATATTAAACTATACCTACATTTTTATTAATATTATGGAAAATTTGTACACCTGTGGTAAATCCTCGACATACAGCCGCCTGACGCCTCTCTACCAATGGGATCACTAATTTTTTATAACAGAAAAATGGATAACTGATGAATTCTCAAGATAATTCATTGCTTACAAGTTGACAGCCAGTAAAACATTGCATTGATCTAAAACTTTTACGTTTTAAGGAACCATTTTGCTTAAGCCAGCCATACGACTCAAATATAAAATTATATTTTAAAAGGCACCGATTTTGATAATTGTCATAGATTTTTGTTCCAAATAAATGTTTCTCTTTATTTACCTTTTCGTTTTATTCACTACCACCAATAGGTTTTACTCAAATAATAGTGTTAATTTACACTAGAAGTTTGCACTAAAAGAGTAAAAGTACCTTAATTTACACTGAACAAAAGTGGGATTTTACTCAGGAAGTGTAGAAGTACACGATTTTAGGTAAATTAACACTTTTTAATACAGTGTAAAATTACTTTATCCTATAGTTTTAAATCATACTTGCTTACTTGGGGAAAATTACACTACAAATGAACTCTAATTGTAGTGTTATAAAACAACACTATTTAGTGTGGACCTGTGTGAACTCTAATTAGTGTTGCTAGAGTGGATTTTTTTTACTGTGTGAGCAAATTACTTATTTATAATCAAAAATTACTAAACCCAATATTTTTTATATTCTTGGTACATGTCAAGTTATTTAAATAAAATTAAACTAATAGTAGCATGGTATAAAAATTCTTATGCTTAGTTTTGACAAAAACAAATACAAAAATATAAAAAAAATTGTTCCTTAGTTCAAAATTAAACACAGTAGTTGTCATTCCTTGGGGGTCAAAGTAAGCAGGTTTTTTCTTTATTAATTTCGCATTAGTGCTACAGTTTTTGATAAAAAAAATCATAAAAATTAACGTGATTTGATGGGCAAAGTGAAACAAGGTCATAATTTACACGAATCCAATTTTTTTCTTCAAAAACAG
This sequence comes from Brassicogethes aeneus, assembly GCA_921294245.1. Taxonomy (NCBI): domain Eukaryota; kingdom Metazoa; phylum Arthropoda; class Insecta; order Coleoptera; family Nitidulidae; genus Brassicogethes; species Brassicogethes aeneus. The sequence continues at coordinate 2,040,910 of OV121132.1, read as the reverse complement.
TATAAAGAGATGACTACTTATTAAATGAAACCCTGTATAAAAAAGGTAGGATAAATTTTCGAAATTTTCCAAAATTCTCCAAATTTCCAAAATATTCAAAAATTTCAAAATGACTTGGTGGTTCAGTTTTTTGTTCAGAAACAAAAAAAGTTCTTAAACAATGAATTAATAGTTTTTACAGAAAAAAATTCAAAAGGTACGATACGATAATAGTATATTAAAGAACTAATGTCATAAGAGGTCATTTTGTTTTGTAATGGACGAGTTTATGCTATTTTATCTATTTTGCAAAAATTTTATAAAAATAATAAATGTTATACCTTAAATTTAATTTGGTCGAATTTTACTTTAGATAGTTGGTATCACAGCCATTGGTTTGACAGTCAATGTCAAAATCGATTCGCCATGCCGTCCTTAATTTACTTATTTACAATAAGCGGTTGTTAATGTTAAAGTAGAAAAAAAGGATTTTCTTTGGTGTTAAACAAAATTTATTGCCAGAAAAGTCTCGTAAGTACTAGAAAAATCATAAAAATATTATAACCAATATGCAAAATATTATGATGTTTTAAGTATACTATATATAGCCAACCTATAAAATCAGAATTTTGGGAGGGATAAAGTATTTCATTACAGCACTGAAAGCGGTGATATAATGAAGTCATTATGAACGCAAAATAGATAAAATTCCTAATAGAATATTATAATTAAATAAATAAGTAAACTGGATTGTTTTAAAAAAGATAATTTCCTGTTTTTCTAAGTTTACTTAAGTATATTATCGTGTTATTAAATTGTTTTTAGTAGTTAAATACTTATTTAATTGTTAAAAAAGCGTGATTCATAGGCATTGTTATTCTATTTTAAGACCGCATACTCTAAATACGCAAAATTACAAATAAAAAAAATATGCGATCAGGTTGCTAAACATTTTTAAAGTTGATAAATTATTAAACTGCACTTTATTTTTACTATTTCCTATTTCAAAACGCACTTAAGATAAACCGATTTATCCATAACAGTCATTTTTATTATCCTTTTTGTTATATCCAAGTGCGGAAATTGTTATTTTATGTTTTAAGATATGGGTGAATATATTGAGATGTCCCCCAAGTGAAATGATTATTTTTTATTTTTGGTTGTTTCACTGTTAGTCTAGAGCTTCAGGGAGGTTAGGATTTCGTATGTTTTTTTTTTAAACATCATTTTGTATATTTGAAATAAGTTATTGTATCTTTAACACCTTAATATTTTTAAAAATACAATTGTACGTACATAAAATATTTATAAAAAAATCTATTTACTGAGATATTACACTTTACGGTGGATAGGTTTTTAAATTGCAAATTAATGAACTTAAACTTTTGAATTATAAAACAGCAACACTCTCATCTGCATATAAATTCTAACTGACCTTCAGGAATCACGGGCATCTATAATGTCGTAAAGAGAGGTTTTTGCTTATTTAAAATGATTAAAGCGCCATCCGTTGCATAAAACTTAAAGCTAAAACGGATTCACGGAGGATAGAATCAATTTTTGTAACACCTACATAAATGGTTATAAAAATTATTTCTTTAAATTTTTAATAATATTTTATATTTGATTCGATTGCTTTGGATGTGTTTAATTTACTTAGTGAACTGATATTTTAGTATGATTTTACTACCTCAGATATTTGAAAACATATATGTAGGTTAACCTAGAAAGAGTAACAGTCACGGAGGATAGGTTTTAGACTTTCAAATTCAAATGAAAGAACAAAAATAATGATTGTTAATTTATTTTTACCTTTATGTATTCGGCATATAATTTTTTTTCCGGAGCTTCAGTGGCGGAACACAAGAGCTGCCACACGATCGGCCGGAAGTGCTGCGGCACGCCCATGCGCACAAGCTCCTTGATCTGCGCATTCTGCTTTTTCCAATTGTTTTCCCAGTCGTTCACTATGTGACCCCATTTGGTCCACCTCTCCTCCTCGCTGCCATCCTCCCCCCTCTCGTGGGTGGAACTGGCCCCTAAAAAGATTTTATTCTATAAGATCTGAAGATACTGATTTGTAGGTTATATTTTATATTACAAGACATTTTGTTGAGTATCTGAACAACTGAACGTCTGAAGATCTAAAAAAGACGTCTGAAAGACATCTTTTGATAGACGTCTGAAAGACATCTTTTGATAGACGTCTTAAAGATATCTTCATTTAATGTTCTAAAGACATCTTATAAATGCCTGATACCGCCGTTTATTTATTTTTATTTTTTTATGAAATAGTGAATTTTGACAAGTCAAAACCAAAATTATATTCCATAATCAGCCACTTCATAGTAAGATATAATTACACATTTCCTGAAAGTTTCAGATTTTTATTTTTTCCTCAACACAATGATTTTTGAGGGCAAAATTGACTAAATTTAAGAATTATCAAGTTTCAATAATTTTTTTTATAAAGAAAATGATAGTCTAGAAACTTAATATTGTATAAGTATACCTGAAAAAAAGCAACTTTCTAGATTTAGCAGAATAGGCACAGGAGCTAGACAAAAATCACAAAAATCGGCAAATTATCATGAATCTTTGGTGGTTTACCATTCTTTTATGAGATTAACTATTTGGATAATAATAATTTATATCGAAAACACACTTACTGAACAATAAAACAAAATTAAAATCATTTCAATATTTGTCACAGAAAAAAAGTTCTGGCCCACTATAAGAGAGTAAGAAATTGACACGATTTCAGATTTCTAAAGGGTGCCGATTAAAAGTAAAAAATCCAAAAATTAAAACGGCGACGGATTTTCATATTTGATACCTAAAAGATCATCCTCAATTTTTTTTATCAAAATAAAAAATCAAGCAGCGCACCCCATTTGGTGTTTTTATTTGGAATGACTCACATGTTTTTGTCAAAAAATCGTAATAAATACCTTTAAACTTGACTACTAAAGTTTTAGGCTTCAAAAACAACTGTTTGAGAATCTTGTTGTCGTTTTTCTTTCCTTTCGGAGTGCACTGTTCGTTTGTAATGCCGGAATACATGGTAATTAGTATGAGCATGGTGTGTCGCTTATGACATCATTGAATAAATTTAATTGAACAATTTATATAGAGTTTGAAAGAATTTGAAAGAAGTTATCGTTACGTCGATAAAAATTACTTACTAGAGCGCCAATGTGTATTACAAAAATGATAACAATATTGTTTATCATTAATTATTGTCAGCCGATATCTGATATCTTATCCATATCTTTTGAATTATTTCTTATACATGTTTTCTCTATATACAGGGTGAGTACTTTAACTTGAAACTCAGTATGCATTTTAAAAAATGTAATAAAAAAAATCAATTTTGATCGATTTTTCTTTATAAGATTCTGCAATAATTTTTTTATAAAAATATCACTTTTTTTGGTAATAATTACCTTATTAAATTAAATCTGATTTTTCACCAATATTTAAGTTTCCTTTGGTTTAAGTTTTATACAATATTTCATTCGGTGATAATTATCAATTGCGCACCATGGTCACTTTTTACCATTTTAGTTCGAAGATTAATTTGCAAACAAAAAGACCTCCCTTCGTTAAGCAGTTATTCATAATGGATTAACTGTCGAAGAAATAATAGAAATTATTTTGATTTATGCAGAAGCAGGCAGGAATCTTGAGGATGCTGTTAATATCTACGCTCAGCGTTTTCCGGATAAAATTCGATCGCGGACTTCATTTCACCGTATAGTCAAGCAGTTCAATACAAACGGGAGTGTTCAACAGTCACAGGTGGAAATAATGAAATTAATGTATTAGCAGCAACGGCCGCTAATCCTCATGCAAGCACACGAGAATTATCTAGAGATTTGGGAATATCCCAGAGCAGTGTTAGCAGAATATTATATAATAATATTAATAATAATATATTATTTTAACCTCACTTTTTATTGATTTGACATCTTTCAGACGAGTTTAACTTTTGTCTGCAATAATTGTATAAATCCAGAATGGTTTTTTATTTTTTGTATTATTTAATATACACTAAGTGACCTTTTTAATACACATTTACAAGTTGTGGCTTTATGGCGCTTTAGTCACGGGCTGAAGTTAGTTTTAAGTTAGTTGACAGTTGTCAAATGTCATACAATCGATAAAATAAAGTGCCTTTCTTGTAAGATAATACTTAATGTAAAAATTATTTTATTATCTCAACAAAAATACAAAAGAATTAAATAGTTTCTCAACGCCAATATTAGAAAAGTTTATATGAACATTGTACTTTCAATTTCGCCGGCAGTAAACTATAACTTAAATTCGGGCACGGACTCCACTGTAAAGTGCTCATAAAACATTTTCTTTACTTTCACTGTGAAAAACTGTCAATTTTCAAGAAAAACATTTCGATTTTTAACCTTTATAAATAATAAAAATTTGACATTTGACGGTGACACACAGATTCCCCTATTGTTTCATAGATGGCGCTCTATACAAATTTTTGATTTAAATCATTTTAAGATAATAATAAGTATTTGTCGTAAAAAAGGTACCTATAGTATGCACCTCGTTTATAAACTTTTCTATACACTCCTTTGAAGAACTAATAGGCCAGCATGTCTAATCAGAATATCAAAACATTGGTAAAAAATCGCTAGTTCTTGAGATATTGACATTTTCATGAATTTTATGAAACTTGACGCTTTAGATAAGTTTTTCGAGTGTCACAGCTACAAAACCACATTCTAAGATTTTATTTTATGTTGCGCAACCCTGAATGACCTGCTAATGATTACAGTTCAAAATAAAACTAATAGTAGTTTTTATCTTTTGAAAACAAGGTCTCAAGTTTTATAAAATTCATAAAAATGACAATATCTCAAAAACTAACGATTTTTTACTGAGGTCATATTTTGATTTTCTGATTGGTCATAAGTTAGGCTATCAGTCCTCCAAAGGATATCGTTGACTTTTGGGACACCCTGTATATAATATATAAGTTAGAACATTATTTTTCAATAAAATTTTTATTTTATTTTACTATAAGTAAGTTTCTACGTTATATTCTATAGCACCGGATTGAACTTGAGTTTTAGTTGCTAGGAAAAATATTCTATTAAACTGATTTACATACCATCTGCGGTATACAGGCCACCATTAAAATCGACAAAAAATACGGAATTCGCGATTTTGTAGGCAGACGTGTCAACATGCATATCCAACATCTATCACAACTACACTTACAACTTAAACTTAACATTCGCCGGTAAACATAAACAATCGCTCATTGGCCACTAAAATTGTGCACCTACTTGATCGCGAACGTACGCCTGGGTGTCAAATGGGCTTCGACATTTTCGCGAGCTGAGCGATTAGATAATTGGCCCGTTTGCTACGTGCAATCGTATAAATTGAACGTTATTCGATGTACTTATTGCGGTCAATTAGCTTAATGGTCTACCTACAAACGTTTTACCACGATAGATGTGGCAATGCATTAATGGGTATGTAATAGTGGAGGAAATACGATGTGTTTTAGCGATCGTTTCACTGTTAAATTTTTTTTAAAAATTACTATATTTTTACTAAGCAGTCGCATAGTAAAATTACAAAATGTTGAGTTGTATTGCAATTTTAATACGCATTTGTTGTAATATTACATTTTGTTATAGCCAAACTGAGTTTTATTATTACTATATTGTGGTGCGTAAAAACTTCCTAAACATGTTTAGTAAAATTACAATAGAAATTTTTAACAGTGTTGTTTGTAATGGTGCAGTTTAAAATAACACTTTAATTTTAAAATGAAGTAAACAAAATAATTTGTTGACAATGTATTTAAATTTACTTAAGAAAGTAATAGTATTTTATGTACAGGGTGATCCCCTATAATGTCGCCCCCTTTAACTTTTTTATTTTAAGTCTCCGAAAAAATTTCAAAGTGAGGTTATGTAGGTACTAAAAAATACTTTTTTTCTACGTATAAAGAAAATTGGAAAATTGATCAGTATACAGGGAAAAACAAAAAGTTTATTTTTTTTCAATGGATCACCCTATACAGGGTGGTCCAGGATTAATCTGAAAAATTATTTTTAAAAAATGTTTTTGGGTTTGTTTTTATTGTTTTTTCAGGCTCTATCGATCATTAAAATTTTTCAGATTAATCCTGGACCACCCTGTATATGTATTTATTTTTCAACTCCTTGTAAAATTCTAAGCATATTCCATATAACATACCATATACCTAAATTCAACCGTTTCTGAAATATTTAAATTATTTTTAAGATAATAAGTTGAAATATTTTGTCTTTCTCTGTCTGAGTAGGCCATTTTTACTTATTTAACAAGACATAATGTCACTATAATAATTTATTTTCAATAAAAATTTTGGTATACTGAAGCTTCTTGATTTCTAACAGTTTAAAAAAACATTTAATGATAACATTTCGAATGCGAATAGAAACAGAAACAGTTGAATTTAGGATATGGTTTGTTATATGAATTATGCTCAGAATTTTACAAGGAATCGAAAAATAAATTCATATATAGGGTGATCCATTGAAAAAAAATAAACTTTTTGTTTTTCCCTGTATATTGATCAATTTTTTATTTTTTTTAATACGTAGAAAAAAAGAATTTTTTAGTTCCTACACCTACACCACACTTTTAAATTTTTTGGGACACTTAAAATAAAAAAGTTAAAGGGGGGCGACATTATAGGGGATCACCCTGTACCTATCAAGTATGATGAACGCCATTTTATACACGAATTTAATTTAGGCAAATCAAAAATTTGTATAGAGCGTCGACTATGAAACAATGGGGGAATCTGTGTGTCACCGTCAAATTTAAAATATTTACATTTTATAAACACAATTATAAAGGTTATAAATAGAAATGTATTTCTTGAAAATTGAGTTTTTCACAGTGAAAGTAAAGAATATGTTTTATGAGCACTGTGTCCGAATTTAAGTTATAGTTTGCTGCCGGCGAAATTAAAAGGTCAGTACAATGTTCATATAAACTTTTCAAATATTTGGGTTGAGAAACTATTTAATACTTTTGTATTTTTGTATTGAGATAATAAAATAATTTTTATATTTAGTATTATTTTACAAGAAAGGCACTTTATTTTAACGATTGTATGACATTTGACAACTGTCAACTAACTTAAAACTAACTTCAGCCCGTGACTAAAAACCTGTTGCTAACTTCAGCCCGTGACTAAAGCGCCATAAAGCCACAACTTGTCAATGTGTATTTAAAAGGTCACTTTGTGTCATGGAAACATGTACGATAAAGGGCGTTTTAAAGGTGGGAGTAGAAAAATAAATTTAAGGAAACAGTATTATGAAAAAAACTAGTAGTAAATTTTCAAAAACAAAAATGTGTAAATGATGTCAGTTGAAAATAGAGTGTTTTGAAATTTTCTATCCTTTTTCTTCTTTTTAGCGGCATCTGTTATGGGCCAGTATCACGTAGTAAAAAAAAATTATAGGAACTTGTCATATTATTTTTATGTGTTCTATCTAAATCCGGGAGATGGGCCACATATTCTGGGACACCCTGTATATATTTTTTAAATTGATTTTTTAAATGGTATTTTCGGAAAATATAAGGCCCATGTAATATTTTAAATAAATTCTTTCTAAAATAATTGATGATTAAATAATAATAAGAAATGATGGTAAAGTAATAAAACACCTTGACATATTTTCGCTTGTTGTTAGTAGGCAACCCAGAAAACATCAACACAAGCAAGCGCAATATTTACCTTTCCTATATTTGTATTTGAAGTAGACATTTAGTATAAGAAGGTATTAGTAATTATTATAATTATAACTTAACAGATATATGTATTTGATACCTAGATATATTAATTTTACAAGTATTAGGTAATGTAATTTAATAAGAACATATTACCATTCTGAAAATATTACCTACATAACTTATTAACCATAATATTATTAAAATGAAAAAAATGCATTTAGAGAGTTCATAATATATTTAGTACATCATATAAAATAAAGATTACCAGCCTCATAAAAATCATACAGGTACCTAGAGGCAAACATTACATTTTAACATTCATAATAAAAAAATTACTTTTGTTTCTCCACCTGCTTTAAACGAATAAAACTCGCTTCAGGCTTCGGGGTTGTTTATTACAAAAAAATTCACACACTAATGCACCCCATTCGAAGTTTCAGGATACGAGCTTCAGTTTAAAAGCCCGAATACATTTCCATATTCAAATTGTAACTGTTAAGTTAAAAGCCATGTTAAGGGAATGAATACCAGAAAGGAAAATATATTATAAATATATTTGGTTATTTTACTATATACCTAAATAAATGAATAGGTAATTGATTTAAAATTAATTTTGTTAAATTTATGTTGAATTTAATCCTAAACAACTTTTTTATTATTTTTTCTACTCCCAACTAAAATGCACATTATACAAGGTGTCCCTAAACTTAGTGGCATAAATTTAGGAGCAGATTAAGCAAATCAAAATAAGACGAAAATCTAAATAAATATTTTTTCTAATTACGTATGTTTAAAAGATACAGGGTGATAAAGTGTTAATCATATTAGTTTTTTTAATATAACTTCTACTAAGGTAGACTTGAAAAGGTGATATTTTGCGAAAAGTCACTTATTACCAAAACACATATTCACACATAATTACAGTTGTTCGAGTGAACACAGTGTCGTAGAAACGGGGGTTGCTTTAAGCTTATTGCCCCATACAAACTTTGAGGTTAGGTTTTTATACCATTTGAGGCAATTTTTCGATTACTCAGTTCGGCTACTATTAAAAAGGTGTACCTCTCAAACTTCGATAAAAGAAACCGTTTCCGGGATATTCGAGATTACAATAATTGTTTTATCGCATTAAAGGTACCTACATATATATGATAATATTTTTTTTAATTGAATAGAACATTTTTTTTTAATGTGAAGGTCAGGGCACAAAGTCCCGAGGCTCATGGAATGCCTTTTTTGTTATCATATACCTTTTAATCCTTATAAATAATGCGATATAACAATTATTGTAATGTCTAATATCTCGGAAACGGTTTATTTTATCGAAGTTTGAGAAGTACACCTTTTTAATGGTAGCCGAACTGTGTAATCGAAAAATTGCATCAAATGTTATATAAACTTAACCTCAAAGTTTGTATGGGACAATAAGCTTAAAGCAACCCCCGTTTCTACGACACTGTGTTCACTCAAACAATTGTAATTATGTGTGAATATGTGTTTTGGTAGTAAGTGATTGTTCCCAAGATATCACCTTTCCAAGATCAGCATAGTAGAAGTTATATTAAAAAAACTGATATGATAAGTAACACTTTATCACCCTGTATCTTGGAAACATAAGTAATTAGGAAAAATATTTATTTAGGTTTTCGTCTTATTTTGACTTGCTCAATCTTTTCCTAAATTTATGCCAATAAGTTTAGGGACACCTTGTATATTAATATTAATGTAATTGAAAATAATGACACCTGTCATTATCTCCACGCGGTCTATAATTTAAACTTTATTGTTGTCAACATTCGATAAAGAAATGCCTTGTTATGGCCTAGGCCGATTTTTTTATGAGGCAAGTAATTAGTTCGATTTTTTCTTGCTTTTGACAAATTAATCCTTTTCTAAGAAATTAACGCACGTAAACTGGTTTAATTTATATATAATAAGCACTAATTTGTTTGTTTTTCTGTTAATGTTTAATATTTTTCATTAAATTATTGTAAAATTAAATATGAATAATAAAACAAAAAGTGAGGTTAGGCAACCAAGAAAACGCACGATTCTTTTTCTACGATTTAAATTATCTTTAAGTTTTAATTTGCTTTAGGTTTCAGTGAAATTAAATGTTAAACATATCAAACTACCTATTTTTAAATAAACATCCAAACAAATTGAAATTAGATACCTACCTATTTATTAAACAATTAATTGAACTCAATGTAATAGCAAAATTCCATTTCTACTTAAATCATGTTGCTAGGTATTGTCAAACTATTACTGCTTCTAAAAGCAATAATAATTATGGTACATTTAATGTAATCTTAAGCTAATAAATACATGAGATTCTAAAAAAGTGAGGTTAGGCCGCTTTGATGTTGAATTAAATTGACCTATATAATATGCTTTCTATCTATTACAAATACGAAAAAATGTTTTTGGCAAAATCTACCTATTTTTAGTCGAATGATTTTTTCGTAAAATGCATATTAACAGATATTTCAAAGTCACCATCGAGAATACATTAACTTAAATAATTACCTTCAAGGACATCGCACACTGAGCAATCACTACTGTCTTCAGAAAACTCCATTTAAAACCAATAATAAATATCGAACAAATTAAATTTAAACACCGAAAGAAAGAAAACGTAACATTAATCGTATTGCACACTGACACACAAACACAGCGTTATCTTAAATATTTTTACGCGGTTTAACGCATAAGCAATGCAACGTGTCTAAGTTTCGGTTCGGGACAGGTTTGTAAACATCGAAGGCTTTCTTATCATCGCTCACGTTTGAGTCGTATACTGAACCACAAATCCTGCTAGATGTTTTGATAATATTTATCGCGTTAATTAGTAAACATTTTCGCTGGTTATAACACATAGTGCGGTTTGTTTTTGATGTAGGAAGTTTTCTAAGGTCGCGGACGAGATTTTTTGTTTTTTATGCGGTTGCAACCATGTCGATTAGTTAACATATGGCGGGTTTTAAATCTGTATTGCAGTTTTAAAGCAAGTTTGGAATGTTTCGTCCCATTTTAGGTTTTTAGACAGATAGAAAGGGATATTTTTATATTTTAAAAGCAAAAACGTATACGGGTGAATATATTGAGATGTACTATGCTCCACACCTCAAAGTCCCACCACGTGACCACGTACGGAAAGCAGTCTTTTGAAAATTTGGCATTTAAGGCTCTTCAGGTTATGTATCTGTCAAAGTATAGTCAATGAAAGAAATAATATTTATAGTGTTACCGCTTATGTTTAAGCGTTAAAAGTTAATAAATCTTAAAGATTATCTTTAGGAATATAAATACTGCATTTAATGAAATTCCAAGGTGTAAGGTGCAATATAAGTGATATTTTTGTGCATTGGGTCTACATTTCTCCATGAAATAGTTTAAACTAAACAGCATTTATTAAAAAAAATCTAACTTCTCTATTATGAAATAAGAATATCTGTATCAAAGGTAGGTTAAAAAATATCATCTAATTTTGTATTTTAAGGTTAGAAAAATCTATTTTGACCAAAATAAATAAGTGGATTATTTGGAAAAGTGTGTTAATATGGTCATAAATAAATATAGGTATACTAAATAATTGTTGAATATAGTTCAAATTAAATTGAAGCTTTTATACTTCTAACGACAAAACTTGTGCATACCTCTCGGCATACTTACTTTAAGTTAGATTATAAGAAAACAAACAATTTTTAGAGAAACTTGCAATGTGAAAGTATTTTATACTCCCATGACATGTGATTTATTAAAATTTTTAAAGTTATAATGATTTTTTGATGTAGATCAAATTCAGTCGAAGCTTTTTAACTATTTGTATGGACAAAACTTTATGTAGGTACACTTTAAGCTGGATAAGAAAAACTACCACATTTTTAAATACCATATTAGTCTTTTAAATAATGCAAAATACTTATTTATTTTGGTCAAAATAAATTTTTCTAACCTTAAAATTACAAAATTAGATGATATTTTTGTTATAATATATTAACCTACCTTTAAAACAGATATTCTTATTCCATAATAGAGAAGCTAGATTTTTTTAATAAATGCTGTTTAGTTAAAATTATTTTATGGAGAAAACCAGATATATGGACCAAATGCACAAAAATATTACTTATTTGGCACCATACACTTTAGAATTTCATTAAATGCAGTATTTATATTCTTAAATTCTTAAACCATCCATTGTTATTCTAATGTTATAAAGATTTATACATTATTAACGCCTAAACATAATATTTATTTTATTCTTTGACAGATACATAACCTAAAAAGCCTTTAATGCCAAATTTTCAAAAGACTGCGTTCCGTACGTGGTCACGTGGTGGGACTTTGAGGTGTGGAGCATTTATAAAAAAAATCTACTTACTGAGATATTACACTTCACAGTGGATAGGTTTTTAAATGGCAAATTAATGAACTTATAAAACAGCAACACTCTCATCTGCATATAAATTCTAACTGACCTTCAGGAATCACATGCATCTATAATGTCGTAAACAGAGGTTTTTGCTTATTTAAAATGATTAAAGCGCCATCCGTTTCATAAAATTTAAAGCAAAAACAGATTTACGGATGGTAGAATTAATTTAAATTCACCTACATAAATGGTTATAAAAATGATTTTTTTTAATTTTTAATAATATTTTATATTTTAATCGATTGCTTTGGATGTGTTTAATTTACTTAATGAACTGATATTTTTAGTATGATTTTACTACCTCAGATATTTGAAAACATATAGGTTAACCTAGAAAGAGTAACAGTCACGGAGGATAGGTTTCAGACTTTTAAAAAACTGTAAAAAATAATTAATTGCGGTTAAAAATCTGGAACCTGAGCTGTAATATCTACTTAATTATGAAAGATCAAAACACAATAAAAGTGTAGGTCAAACTCATTTAGTTTTATTAAATATCACGGGGTAACACCATCGGGGGACATTTTGTGAGATTCACCCATATATACACATTTTCACTTAATATTGATACTAATTTTTGGGATTAGATTTTTATTTATTTATTAGCTCTGATATTTACCTTTCAATAAAACATTTTTACATCGTTTTCTCTAGTCAGTTTGTTCTTTTTTTGGGAATACTTCCTCCTGATTTAGTTTAGCAGTAATTAACATTCTCGGCAAATGCCTGCGGTAATATTCGGCAGACGGGTTTTCTCCTGCGAACCCAAATCAGCCTTCACTAATTAACTTTACTTTAGTTTAAGATAATATAAGATAGGAAGTCGTTTGGAAGCTTCACCCAGTTTTGAACACAGAATACATTAAGTGAGACATTAAGTACGTATTTTTTTATATAATATACTAGAATATAGAACCCTTAAAAATAAACAAAAAATAAAATTTACCAACAAGGTTGGTTTATTTTCTTTTTATTTTTATAATAAAGTCTTGATTAGGGTTTTAAAATTTAACATTTGTTTTCATTTTATTCAAAATTTAATGAAACAAAGATACAAAATCCAATTTAGTATTAATTTATTGAGTCACCTATTATTTTTTACCACTCAAAACAAAACATAACAGAAAAAGACGAAGATTTATATATTACAAAAACAAAAAATACTGGAAGTTTGTCTATGAAATAATTACAACTTGCAAATTTTGTAAAACAATAATTAAGGTGGTTATGAAAAAAATTGCTATACGTTTATTTAATGTATACTTTATAAAGTTAAAAATAGTATTTAAAAATGAAAATTAAACCGAAATTCAAGTTAAGTCATGAAGAAAATCGAAAGAAGGTATGTGCTGGCTGTGAAGACAATATTGTTTTTGGTAATCGAAAAATTCAGATTTTACGGTTTCTGAGAAAATATAAAAATTACTGCAGACTTTTTCAAACGAACACTTTCACTTAAGTGATTCAAAATTACCTACTTCAATATGGTAAAAACGGTATTTTTGCATAGCCACAATTGCCAAATTTTCAAAATTTAGAAATTGCTAGAGAATTTCGCGGCAGCCAAGAATGTATGTGCTTTATCTGCAAAATGGCAAGATATAAAGGGCATAAAAAATTATTAAGGGAAGAGGACGGACGAACGAACTAAAGTTTTGATATGCTCTTCCTTTCTAGGGGATATCGCTAGATGTAAGAAGCATGTTTGTACAGAGACTGAAGAATTTAAAAATTCTGTTTCCATGTTAAAAACAATTCCATGTAAAACCCAAGAAAAAGTTTTACTGAAAATTTAAGGCAAGCAGTAGTCGATTTTGCTTCAAAGAATCTTTAGTTATTTATTAGTTTTGTATTAGGTACCTTAAAACAATAAATAAGATATTGCAAACTGTATTTTACATTATTTTGTATTTATAATGTTATTTATCCATATTTCAGTCATGTATCTGCCAAATTTTTAAAAACATTTGATAATGTTACCAGAGTATTTTATCGAAATGGCATAAACAATTTTAAAATACTAAGAAATATGCAAAACTTTAATAAAGGATCAGCTGGGATTTTGACAAATACATTTTTTCCGAAGACTCCTTACCTGACGTCAAGGATATCTGCGACGTGTCGGACCCTTTGCGCGAGTGTCCCGAGGCGCCGCTCAGCGAGTTGAGCGACTTGGCGTCCGACTCGTAGAGCCTGTTCGCCTCCTCCAGCTTGGCTAGCAGCTCCAGCTCTGGGCCGGAAACGTCCTTGCCGCCGCCTTTGACGACGACGTCGTTATTGTTGTTATTGGTTAGGTTTTCGTTGTGGTTAGTGATCGGCGGACTGTCCAGTCTCATGGCAGTCGGCGGCATCGCAATACCCAAGTCACCGCCATCTGATTCGACGACTAGGCAACTCAGAGAACCGCCCCTGCCACTGCAACAGAAAAAAAAACATAGAGTTATTAATAATAATAATAATAATAATAATGTATTTATTTGCCCATCAGAGAATCCAATTACAGGACAAGAATTCATTTAAGTAACAAAATGTAAATATATTAAAAAAAGCAATATTAAACTAGATAAAATATAAAAAATGCATGAAATCGATCGACTCTTTAAGTGAACAATTATTTATGTCGCAAAAGTAACATATTTTATTATAATTTGAAGATATCACATAAATAGGTGATTTGGTGATTGGTTCTGCAATTACCACAATAAAACATAATATTTTGTCTAGAATTTAAACGTGGTACTAAGAACTTAAGTTTGCAAAGTAATAACGGAGAGTCAACTAAATTATGTAATATTTTAAAAAGAAAAACCTGACTTCTATTATTTAAAGACATAATGTTAAATTCTGTTAAAAGAAGTTCATGGTCAATTCCCCTTGGGGGGTAAATACCATTAAATTTAAAAAATAAATACGTTACAAACCGTCTTGGTACTTTTTCAATTTTGTTGATATGATTATTGTAAATAGGGTAAAATATAAGAGAACCATACTCCAATTTTGAGCGTACTAAGGAGAAATATAAAGACTTCTGTATTTGAAAAATAGCCGCAATTACGTATGATAAAGCCAAGTGATTTTAATGCTCCCTCACATATTATGTTATCTATATGATTTACAAACGAGAGTTTATGGTCAAAAACAATACCTAGATCTTTTGTAGAAACAACGCGTAAAAGACTTAAACACATAACAACTTCACATGAAATAACATAAATTGTTAAGTATTTTTTAAAGATAAAATTGCTGTTTTAGGTAATTTTTTTATTTCGTTTTTGTAAATATCATACAATTCATATATTTTTTTCTCGGATTCCTCATCCTTTTTCTGGATTCTGAAGGTGACTACTACTACTACTACCTTGGTCTGACTTAAGCCTGGTTCTAACAGAAAAGTAATTTAATTTAAGATGTAATTTAATTTAACTTAAAAGTTAAAAACCCAACAATCCTTCGTAACGTTCATACAGTGGTGTAATTTAAAACTTAATTTAATAGTTGGCCAACTTTTATCTTTTAAATTAAATTACGTTATTTCAAGGTTATTTCGTATTATCTAACCTATTTTGGGAAAATCTAACCTATTTTGTGAAAACGGTTTTAATAATAAGACAAATATTTCGATTGTAATTACCAAAGTAAGCCATATATATCTAAAACTTTAAGTTTTAGATACATTAAGTAAGCACTCTCTTTAAAATATTGTTTTTAATTTCAAACACTATTAAATTACGTTACTTTTTGTATGAACGCAAGTAAATTAAATTAAATTACTTTTAAAGTTAAATTAAATTATATTACGTTATTTTTCTGTTAGAACCCAGCTTTAGTCGGAAATAGTTTGTTGCAAAAATCATTAGTGTGGTATCTCTATTTGTGAAGCATTTATAATGTTAAGGCCGGAACAGGATGATTAATAACTAATATTTTTTCGCGTGGTATGTTAGTATTTTCCGAATTTACGGAAATGTCGTCAAAAGTTATAAAAGTAGAACAGTTTTTGAAATATAATCAATTTTACATATATATATATATATATACATATATATATAAATTAAAATGTTTTTAAAACTTAACAAAAAGTGAAAATTTACACCAGTTTAATTAAAAACTTTACAACCATTTTGAACTTAAGTCGGTTGTTCAATTTGGCCGATAAAGGCGTTAAATTTTTATCATCGGTTTTTAAAAAATTTTAAGTGGTAATTTGTTAAGTTTTATGGGGCATGAATGTGTGACCCGAATAGGGCGTCATAAACATTGCCATCAACTTTATTGATACTGCAAAAATCGACCCCAAGCTAACCTGCATACACAATGTGTATTACACATGCTGTTGGTATGATATAAAATAAGACATAAAAGGCTATAGGGATGCTTCATGTTATAAAATGTTGGTATTTTATGTGCAAGTTTGTTTGTGTAGTATTATTGGGTATAACTTTTTATGTTTTAATTTAAAAATAAAGCATTTAAGTGAAAAATATATGTAGTAAGGACATATTTCTATTATATTTATACATTATGTATATAAGTTATAAACTTAGATTTTATATGGAAGTTTTTATTACAATATTTTATTAAGCAGTAGTAAAACCATACTTTTACTATACAGGGTGGCCAATTTAAAACAATAGGTGCTCAAAATGATGGCCTTCGACTTCAATGCATTTATTAATTCGCATTTCGTTTTAATATTCTGCTAACACTGCTCTTGGATATTCCAAAATCTCTAGATAATTCTCGTGTGCTTGCATGGGGATTAGCGGCCGTTGCTGCTAACACATTAATTTCATTATTTCCACCTGTGACTGTTGCTCGACGAACTCTTTTTTTCGGTTGAACACTCCCGTTTGTAGTAAACTGCTTGACTGTACGGTGAAATGAAGTACGTGATCGAATTTTATTCGGAAAACGCTGAGCGTAGATATTAACAGCATCATCAAGATTCCTGCCTGCTTCTCCATAAATCAAAATCATTTCTATTTTTTCTTCCACTGTTAAAAAATCCATTATGAATAACTGCTTAACGAAAGGAGGTCTTTTTGTTTGCAAATTAATCTTCGAACTAAATTCCATTTTTTTATACCTCAATACCTCAAGTTAAATGACTCACCCTGTATATATATTTTTATGTGTTATTTTTTAATGGTAAAATATGAAGCAAATAAATATCATACAGGGTATTTTATGCGAATTTCCTGTTTTTAAAACATCTATTTCGCTATAAAATTGATACCCATCCAATATATCAATCCTAAAGTAGTGAATTATGGTTTCCATTTTCCCATTCAACTTGTTTAGATCGTAAATTTTAAATATTAGCCCATAACTTTCCAAGCTTCTTGCGGCGTTTCTGAATTACGACGTTTAGTAGCTGAACTACACCATACTCTAAAGGCTACTTTACACTTTATAATTTTATGGGGTAAAGTGGGGTAAAATGCCGCAGTAAGGTGTAAAGAAATAATATCAAAGTGGTTTGTTTGATAAATGATAATGTTTATTAGACTGGACCAAAAAAATCAACTATTTTTTGATGAAAAGTATATCGAAAATATGGTTTGGGGTGAAAAAAAAAATTATTGTGAAAGTTTGAGTCCATAAAATTATTATTAAGAGGTCTATCATCGCAATTTTAATTTTTTTTTTCCCAGCAAGTTTTAGGCTCAGAACTCCTAAATGAATTACAAAATTCCAATTTAAAAGATCAAAATGTAAAACTATACCAATTTTTAAGGCATGATTTTAAGGAAACGGTTCATCTGACGGAAAATTTCACTTTAACCTTTTTTGTAGAGCTTTAATTGTCTTAAAAAAATATTCTTAAGTCAATTTTGTTAAACTCAATGATTTGGGAGTTCTGAGACAAAAACTCGCTCAGGAAAAAAAATCTAAAATTGCGATGATAGACCTCTTAATATTAATATTATTTTTTGTCACCCCAAACAATATTTTCGATATACTTTTCAAAAAAAAATTAGTCGATTTTTTTGGCCCAGTCTAATGTTTATATATTTAAAAAAAAATACCTATTCTTGGCAAATTACCCATAAATTCATATTGACTAGCGCGCTTTCCTCAGGCGTGTCCAAATTATGATTTATTACAAACTTCATTTTAATAAAAACCGAACAAAATCCTAATATAAATCATACTTGCATAAATCTGAATTAAATTCTCTCCAAATAAAAACCCTTGGGTACAAAACTTAAAAAAATGGCGAATGCGCCGGGATTAATTCCTTAAAATTTGCAGTAACTTTTTGAATAAAAATGTCGGCTTTACATTAGAGATGTAAATTGGTAATGCATTTTTACGACTTAAAGTTTGTGGATTCGTTATTTTAAATGGTTATTTCTTAAGAAGAGAAGAAGGAAAAATATATACTTTGGGCTTATCTAAATTGCCGGAATAATTCTTGGGATAATGTAGTCCAATAAAAATTTATCTGAAACTGATTTCCTTAATCTACATAACCAATGGATATATATATATATATATATATACAGTGTGAGCCATTTGTTTGCGACTTGCCCCTGTAAAATCTTTATTTATTGTGCGTAGTATTAATAAAACCCTAATGGTATTATTTATAGAAATTTTGTAAATTTTACAAATCCCTTTTCGTTTAAAATAAAACTTTTTTATAATATTAATAAAATTTATAAATTTAATAACAAATTTATTGTTAATTCAATATTTTCAAACAACAGTTTTTTTTAAATAATTGCAAGGCATTAAGTAAAACAAATTATTTATTATAACAAAAAAATTAACTCATATTATATGATGTACAAAATAAAAAAAAATACGAACTCACTTTTTAAACAACAAGTCTGCTTCGTTTATAGAATAGACCTTAAATATTTCTTTTATAAAACGTCGAAATTTTAATTTTCTTAGTGATCCTTTTGATATTTTTATCATGCTAGATTTTACCACACGTCACTCGCACAAGTGAAATCAATAAGATTATAACACAGACTGAGGATTATAAAGTTATGTTCACCAAGGAGAGCGCTGGCCCTTTCCCCCTCTTTTTAAGGGAAACAACAAAAATTTTGTTACCATTGCAAAACAATAGTAAATATTAAAAAAGTCTTTTAATAGCAATAAAATATGTTTGTTATTGTTCTTAAAGTAAGCTATTAACAAAATTAGTTTCATTATCAGTGGATGTACATTTTTTAATAATAATAATAGTAATATTTATTATTATTATAGAAATTTACAAATTTTAATAATTCGCAATAATGAACAAACGTTTATAATTTAGTAGAAACCTAAAAATCTTATGAGAAAATTTGTATTAAAAAAGTACAAAAAATGTAATGTCAAATATAAGAATATAAGAAAAAATGATCTAATAATAGTAATAATATTTAAGCTATAGAAAAACATCGTATTACACACGACTATAAAATTCCATTCTCGTCTCCCGAAAATGTGGTCAAGATGTTTTAGCTGGAAGGCAGTAAATTTTCTAAAACAATTTGCTGAAAATCTAGTTTGGGGCGAGGCCTTAACATCGTTGATTACTATCGCGGCTTTTACATGATTACATCGGTCTATCAAATTGTTTAATTTCGTCCCAATTACGTCACCCAATATATTCAGCACCCATCCCATGTTAATTTAATAATCCTTTATAAACTTCTCCATTACATTTGTAAATGAGACTTCAAGAAAGTTTACCACTACAAAGTGTCAAAGTGACAGAAAAATGTCCATGCACTGATAATGAAACTAATTTTGTAAGCGATTAATAAAATAATATTATTTAACTTAAATTTATTTATTAAATTTTCAGTGTCTTATTGGGACAAAAACCTACGATTTGTCAAAGTAATGAGATTATTTTTATTTACAGAATAAACTTTTTACTGTCAATAAAATTCTCATTTACTATAATGAAGCAGCAATGTTGAGCTTTTATAAAAAAAATGTTCATCCAACAAAGTAACAGTTGTTATCATATTGTCATGGCAATAAGAAATACTTTATGTTTATATTAAATCTTTGTCGAACTTAAAATGTTTTTGTTAAATCTATAGTTGTGTGTGAATTGCGCTTACATAAAGTAATGCGCAGTTGTTATAGTAAAATTTGTTCATTTTACTATGGCATATTTTTCTTTTTTAAATTACTATCGTTGTAATTCAAATTAATTTTACTTTAGTTAGAAAATCTTTGTTAATAGCTAACGTTAAGAACAATAACAAAAATATTTTATTGCTATAAAATCCCTTTTTTAATATTTACTATTGTTTTGCAATGGTAAAAAATGTTTGTTATTTTCCTTAAAAAGAGGGGGAAAGGGCCAGCGCTCTCCTTGGTGAACATAACTTTATAATCCACAGTCTGTTCTATAATATTTTTGATTTCACTTGTGCTAGTGAAGTGTGGTAAAATCTAGCATGATAAAAATATCAAAAAGATCATTAAGAAAATTAAAATTTCGACGTTTTCTAAAAGAAATATTTAAGGTCTATTCTATAAACGAAGCAGACTTGTTGTTTAAAAAGTGTGTTCATATTTTTTTTTATTTTGTACATCATAAAATATGAGTTAATTTTTTTGTTATAATAAATAATTTGTTTTAATGCCTGGCAATTATTTTTCAAAAACTACCCAACACCTAACAGTAGGTTGAAAATGTGACCATTGTTACAATGAAAATAGTTTATTGAATTAACAATTAATAATAATAATATTATAAAAAAGATTTATTTTAAGCGAAAAGGGATTTGTAAAATTTACAAAATTTCTATAAATAAAACCATTAGGGTTTCATTAATACTACAATACGTTTTTATAAACGGTATAGAACTGTTTGTTTGGACAAATAATAATAACTGTATTTATCAATGCGTTTCTGCATCTGGAAGAGTGTTATTTTTATAAACATAACGTAAATTTACTTTATAATTAATAAAAATGGTTTTACTGAAAGCAGCGTTTGTAGATAAATAATTTTTATAAAAATTATCTTTTTGCCGTAACAAAAGCAAAATTTTCTGAGTGAGCAATACGCAACTTTCTGTTCCATATATCATGCAAAATAGCGAGAATTCACTTAAATAAATGAGCCGAAATTTCGACCAGTCAAAGAAATGTATTTTTTGTGGGTATGGGAATTCAATGATATCTTCGAAGCCAAATAAACTAGATGGATAGCGGTGGAATGTGCCTTATCGCTAACGGGAATGTGCAAAAATAGGCCATATTTTATATGTAATCTAGCTTGAAAAAACAAACTATCGGTAAGGAGTGTCAACATGCGTATAAATAATGGCGAAAGTTTTTCTATTGGCATTGTCCGATAAGAAAAAAATGTTTGCTTAATGTTAATGTCATTTAATAAGTACACACAGAGAAAAATTTGTTGGATTTGGTTTCATAATTGAATGAATTTGTTCAACAACATTATACAAAAAATATGGAAAATAGAATTCCTAAACTTAATATAAACTGACACTGACAACATAAAATAAACAAAACAAAACATAAACTACAAACTAAAAAATAAAATTGAGATATAATTCAACATGAACTGCGTCTCCACTTATAATAATAGTAGAAATGTCGATAGATTAAATATGTATTCAGCGACCAACACAAAAATTTTGTAAGGATAGAATTTAGTTAATATAAACTGAAAACATAAATTACAAACTTAAGTAAATAGTAAGCTGATCAATAATGTAGCACAGTAGGAACATGGAAACACTTTTTATCCTCATTTGATCACCAGGTCATAATTATTGATTTATCCCAGTCCCTGAACAATTTTACAAATACCTACCTACCTATTCGAAAAAATATTATTCAATAATTACTCACCAGAAATGTGGTACTAACTATATTTATACGAATTACTGTATAAAAGAGTAACATTTATTTTTGAAATATTTTTAACAACAGAATTTAACTCTTTTCTTGACAATATTGTGCAAATAGTAAAATCTTATTGTTTCCAACAAGTTATAAAAAATTGACTAATTAGAAAAACTAATCCAACTATCTTGGATAACGTAGCTAAAAATGAAGTTAAAAACAATTACGTACCTTTTAACAAATTGGTAGTACCCAGAAATAACCAACAAACGTTTTTCTCTACGATAAAATCCAGTTTTAATGTTTAACATCCTTATTAAATCTGACTAATATTTAGGTAATAAAAATTCAATCATTAAAAATCTATTTTTAGAAAATTGGTAATAATTTTTGTACATCAGCATCACCTATGCTTGTCTATTTTAAACCTGCAAGAGTTCACATTAGATTTTCATTCATAAATCTAAATATAAAGTACTTACTTTAAGAGGATTTTGATAATAATATTATTTCGGATTTAAACACTTCAAGGGTGGTCTTAAGGTTTCTTTTCAAGTGTTAATACACGCGCGAAAATAGCCCATATGTAAATTAAAATAAGCTAAAAGTACTTAGTAAGTGAACCTATTTCATGGAAACATGATATGATAGCCATTATCAATATGCTAATGAAAAAGTAAGTTATTAGAGGTTAAATATGGAACCAAACATTCTTGCTTTAAAAATTGAACGCAAAAAGGAAATTAGTTTAATTGGGTCGTTCTAAAATAAACCCATTTTTTACGATCATTATCGTACATTTTTAAATACAAATTGACAAGCTATGGCTTTATGGCGCTTTAGTCACGGGTTGAAGTTAGGATTACGTAACAAAATAAACACTGTTTAATATATATATGTACGTACATCACCTTATATCAAAAAAAGAAAAAAAATAACGATAAAAAGAACAAAAACCCTTCAATTTTATTTATGTATGTATAGATGTACATATATATGGGTGATTCTACAAAAGTTGGGCAACTTTTGACCTCATTTTGTTTATATAGTTTTCGGAGAAAATTAAACAGTATTTTGTTATGAGAACATAGATAATATGAGTACATTAGATGCAAAACTCTGTATTTGCAGGATAAGTGATTTTAAGAAAAACACGAAAAACCGCTCATAAGGTCATATTTGAAAAAAAAAATACAAAAATCGTATAGACGTGTTTTTGCATCATTTCTTATTCAAAAAAGTAAAAAAAAGTCCTTTAAAATTAAGTACTTTAGTAAATAATTGATATCAAAAGATTTAAAAACATAGTTTTGCATCTTCCTCGTTCAAAGACCAAGTTTTGCAAGTGAAAAGTGCAAATACCAAAAAAATAACAATTAATCAGGTGATTGTTATGCCGTCAGTTAATTCGTATACTAGCGACGTGATTGGTGATTGGTCAAATACCGAGTTTTGCATCCGACAAATACCCAGTTTTGCAGCTGCGGTAAGTTTATAAATGTATTTTATTCTACAAATATTAACTTATGCATCTGGTTTACTTAGTTATGCTGTGGGCAGTGCAGTTATGAACATAAATAAGATAAAATATATATTTTTTAAAAATGTGCAAAAACCGAGTTTTGCATCTAATGTACTCATATAATAAATATACTGTTCCAGACCGGGCCAGTCACTTTTTCAAACAGTTTCTGAAATATCTGTGTTTTCTAAATTTAAATGCAAGGGAAGTGACGAGTATTCCAGGGTACTAATTAAATACATAATTTATTGGAAAATATAAGATTTATTGCAACTTTGAGCATATTATACATTAAATATCTTAAAATCAAATAAAACCACACATCAGTGGCGGCTGGTGGGTTTTGGGTGTACCGATATCTCAATTATTAGATATGCGACCCACACCAAATTTATATGAGTTTATAATGACATTTAATAAACAAGTTCTGCGCAAGCAGAATTTAAATTGAAGTTTTCGAAAAAAAGATAACCGAAACATCGAACATGGAACTGACGACACGGTACTGATGAATGGGATACAAATTTGAGATTATAATTCGGAATTAAGTATTTTACTGATATTTTTTATTAGTGGATGCTACTTATCAACAAATCACATATAGCCTTATATTAATTACAATAAAATATATATACGTAAGGAAATAACTACTCACCACAGTACTGAAATTTTGACTGGAACTATACGTGCATTCACCACAACTTCGCCGCTTGCATTGTTTTCGCGCAAAGGGCGGGCTCTGTAGGTAATTTTTCACCAACACTTGAGTTAAAACGAGGACTTGACGTTTAAACTTCAATATTTCGCAGGAATTTTGAATTTTAACATTGGACACAGAACTGACGGGTAAAAGTGAGTACAAAGATTATCAATTTTTTAAAAATTGCTATTATTCGAATCTATGATATAATATGAAAAATACATAATTTAATGTTTTATAGTTTGTAGTGAAATTGAAAAATTTAAGATAAATTGAATTTATTTTAAAATAAAATCACTCAAATATTTGATTCAGGAGTTTTGATACGCCAAGGTACTGATGTTTTGAATATTTATTATGTTTTTCTACAAACGTGCTTTTGAAAAAATACATTAAAATTGGGTGGACAAGTTAAAAAATCCTGGATCTTTTGTAATATACTAAAATATTTATAAAAAATATTAAAATATCTACTCTATTGACTAATGACATCAAGTTGTTCAACTTTTGTAGAATTACCCATATGTATTTCACTAAAAACACCGAGTTTAAAAAAAATTGGCCAATTGCAAATAAACAAATCAAGTTTGCAGAGAATATTTTTAGAAAATGATTTGTATATAATGTAGTAAAAATTTTGTGAATACTGTTTCCAAAAATAAACTGTTACAAGGAAATATTTTAAGAATACTTGTCAATTAAATCTAGCTGTCCCTGAATTATACAAAATTATACCACATATCAAAAAGTATTTATTCTTTTATTCTTAACTTAAATTTAAAATTGTAATGGCTATAAAAAAATTTACCACCTAATGTCCTTTTTTTAATTTTCAGTGTCTCATTGGGACAAAACCTACGATTTGTCAAAGTAATGAGATTATTTTTATTTACAGAATAAACTTTTTTTTACTGTTAATAAAATTCTCATTTACTATAATGAAGCAGCAACGTTGACCTTTTATAAAAAAAATGTTTATCCAACAAAATAATAGTTGTTATCATATTGTCATTGCAATAAGAAATACTTTATGTTTATATTAAATCTTTGTCGAACTTAAAATGTTTTTGATGTGTGTGAATTGCGCTTACATGAAGTAATGCGCAGTTGTTATAGTAAAATTTGTTAATTTTACTATAGCATATTTGTCTTTTTTAAATTACTATCGTTGTAATTCAAATCAATTTTATTTCAGTTAGAAAATATTTGTTAATAGCTTACGTTAAGAACAATAACAAAAATGTTTTATTGCTATAAAAAGACCTTTTTAATATTTACTATTGTTTTGCAATGGTAACAAAATTTTTGTTATTTCCCTTAAAAAGAGGGGGAAAGGGTCAGCACTCTCCTTGGTAAACATAACTTTATAATCCACATGTTAATTTTTTGTTATAATAAATAATTTGTTTTAATGCCTTGCAATTATTTAAAAAAAAACCAACACCCAAAAGTAGGTTGAAAATATGACCATTGTTACAATGAAAATAGTTTATTGAATTAACAATTAATTTGTTGTTAAATTTACATAAATTTTAATAATATTATAAAAAAAGTTTAATTTTAAACGAAAAGGATTTGTAAAATTTACAAAATTTACAAAATAATATCACTTATAAAAAACTGCTTACCAAGTTTTAACATTCATAATTCATTCCTCATCGATTAAATACAAAAAACTTTAAGTCAAACACCCATCCACCCACTAATCAAACTACCGAGCAAATCATTTAGAAAGCACTGTATTGTTTGTAAAATGCGGTCTGGTACATCGTGTGTTAAAATCGCAGGCAACCGGAGATATAAATCGGGAACTAACAGAAAAAAACAGAGAGCAGACATGAGGGCGAAACGTCGATAAGTTCTTCAATTAGCAGCGGCTGCTAATAAAATCAAAAACAGTCAGATGCTCTTCCTGTCCGTAAAATGTCTTATTAATATCTCTATTACTTAATTTAGTTTCAGAAAAAAAAAATTAAATGCATTTATTACGATTAAGGGTTTTTTGTACTTTTGCTCTAGTTTCAGGTATTTTTTTTAAATAACAAAATAAAATTGGTTAAAACATGTTAAAAATTAAATTCGCGTGCAACTTTCCTTATGCTCTTCCTACTATTTTCATCGAAGGCATTAAAAATTGACAGCAGTGTCACAATGAAGTGAATTCCAGTCTATTTTACATATTATAATATCAACATTTTTTTAACAATTTACTAAACAATTCAATTTATAATAAAAATCATAGGTTACAAAAGTCAAGACATTTCAGTTTTTAAAAGTAAAATTTACATTTAAAAACTTTTTCAATCTTGAATTTTTAAATTTTTTATTAATATCTAACAGCCAAAAGTAAACAATTAGGTATGCGTGTAATTTTTCACAAAACTTTTTAATTAATTTCAAGTTTGAAAACTTTTTAACATAATTAGGTTATAAAAAGGTAACAAATTACCTTTTGAATGAAATTCTAATTTTAATTATAATTTTCTATTAAATTTTATCATACAAGTTATAAAGTATCCACCCACCCCAGATAAAATTACATTATAAAGTACATATGAGTCATGCGTTAATGCATGTTTTTATTATTTTTGATAGGAAAAGTTACATTACAATTATTTATAGAAAATTATAATTTCAGGATATAATTTTTTATCACTTTTTTAAGAAGGTTCGAGCACGATATTAGTCCCTATAAAAAAATTTTGAAAAAAATCTAGTTTGTTAATTAATGCATATCTTCTAACGTGACATTGAAAAATTAATCAATTTTTATCTCGTATGCACTTATGCCTGTAGAAGTGCAATATAAATAATTTGTGTCCAACCAAAATGATCAATCTGTCATTTTCGTCTTGAAGATTCGGCACGTGATTATCTAGGGATATGGTTTGATTTATTTGGTTTCGTTACAAGTAAATTATTTAAATAATAAATTAATAAAATAGCTTATTTAAAAAAAATGTCCATCCAACAAAGTAATAGTTGTTATCATATTGTCATGGCAATAAGAAATACTTAATGTTTATATTTAATCTTTGTCGAACTTAAAATGTTTTTGTTAAATATATAGTTGTGTGTGAATTGCGCTTACATAAAGTAATGAGCAGTTGTTATGGTAAAATTTGTTCATTTTACTATGGCATATTTGTCTTTTTTAAATTACTACCGTTGTAATTCAAATTAATTTTATTTCAGTTAAAAAATCTTTGCTAAGAGCTTACGTTAAGAACAATAACAAAAATATTTTATTGCTATAAAAAGACTTTTTTAATATTTAGTATTGTTTTGCAATGGTAACAAAATTTTTGTTATTTTCCTTAAAAAGAGGGGGAAAGGGCCAGCGCTCTCCTTGGTGAACATAACTTTATAATCCACAGTCTGTGTTATAATCTTATCGATTTCACTTGTGCGAGTGAAGTGTGGTAAAATCTAGCATGATAAAAATATCAAAAAGATCACTAAGAAAATTAAAATTTCGTCGTTTTCTAAAAGAAATATCTAAGGTTTATTCTATAAAAGAAGCAGACTTGTTGTTTAAAAAGTGAGTTCATATTTTTTTATATTGTACATCATATAATATGAGTTAATTTTTTTGTTGTAATAAATAATTTGTTTTAATGCCTTGCAATTATTTAAAAAACTACCCAACACCCAACAGTATTTTTTCCAAATCAGTTATCCTATTTACTCATTTCATATTCTTCGGTCCTACCGAAGCAGAAAATTGGTTTACAAGCCCGGGTTTATGTATGTAAATGAGGTTAGGTGAAATTCGCGGCCTACTTCATATAAAACGCGTAATGATGGTTCGGGACTAAAGAGCAACCCGCTTATTTTGCTAGGGGCGAAAAGGGTCCCAGAAAGCTGTGGAAACAATATATCCCCTCGCACGAATGGCGTTGGGATGCGGCTGGTCTCTTTTGTTTTTGCATATTACATTTTAGTACGTGGTCCGCCCACGAAGTGTTAAATACTGTGAGTGTAACCTTTGATGAATAAATAATTGCGGATTGGGAACGACCATGTGAAATACATTTTATTTTGTAAAATTTTAACATTCACACATAAATTTTTAAGTAGTTAATTCAATAAACTATTTTCATTGTAACAATGGTCACATTTTCAACCAACTGTTGGGTGTTGGTAGTTTTTTTTTAAATAATTGCAAGGCATTAAAACAAAATATTAATTATAACAAAAAAAATAACTCATAATATATGATGTAGAAAATAAAAAATATAAACTCACTTTTTAAACAAGTCTGCTTCGTTTATAGAATAGACCTTAAATATTTCGTTTAGAAAAAGTCGAAATTTTAATTTTCTTAGTAATCTTTTTGATATTTTTATCATGCTAGGTTTACCACACTTCACTCGCACAAGTGAAATCAATAAGATTATAACACAGACTGTGGATTATAAAGTTATGTTCACCAAGGAGAGCGCTGGCCCTTTCCCCCTATTTTTAAGGGAAATAACAAACATTTTGCTACCATTGCAAAACAATAGTAAATATTAAAAAAGTCTTTTTATAGCAATAAAATATTTTAAGCTATTAACAAAGATTTTCTAACTGAAATAAAATTAATTTGAATTACAACGATAGTAATTTAAAAAAGAAAAATATGCCATAGTAAAATTACTTTATGTAAGCGCAATTCACACACAACTATAGATTTAACAAAAACATTTTAAGTTCGACAAAGATTTAATATAAACCTAAAGTATTTCTTATTGCCATGACAATATGATAACAACTATTACTTTGTTGGATGAACATTTTTTTAATAAAAGCTCAACATTGCTGCTTCATTATAGTAAATGAGAATTTTATTAACAGTAAAAAAGTTTATTCTGTAAATAAAAATAACTTCATTACTTTGATAAATCGTACGTTTTTGTCCCAATAAGACAATAAAAATTTAATAAAAAAGGTACCTTACTGGGCAGAAAATATTGTACATTTTATGTACATTTTTAACGTGGTTTTGGTATGAACTAAATGTCTTTAAAACCCAACAGGGTTTAAAGCAATTCAAGAACAACTGGCGTTAATTTTGCGTGATTTTTCAGGCGTCATTTCAGCTTCAGGTGCTTAATATTAAGCGGTCGTTATTAAGGGAGCGAAGAGATTAGTAGAGAGAAGCTGGATAATAGGTAGTTTTTGTCAGATATAAAAAAATGAATTAAGATTAAATAAAATTAAAAAGAATTAGGACTAATTTAGTTACTAACTTTGGTTATAAACAAGTTTATATCTTTTATCTCCAAGCGGTCTATAATTTAAACTTTATTGTTGTCAACATTCGATAAAGAAATACCTTGTTATGGCCTAGGCCGATAAAAAATTTTATGAGGCAAGTAATTAGTTCGATTTTTTCTCGCTAGGGGTATCGTTTTGACAAATTAATCCTTTTCTAAGAAATTAACGTACTAAACTGGTTTAATTTATTTGTAATAAGCACTAATTTGTTTGTTTTACTGTTAATGTTTAATATTTCCATTAAATTATTGTAAAATTAAATATGAATAATAAAACAAAAAGTGAGGTTAGGCAACCAGGAAAACGCACGATTCTTTTTCTACGATTTAAATTATCTTTAG
Organism: Brassicogethes aeneus; assembly: GCA_921294245.1. Lineage (NCBI taxonomy): Eukaryota > Metazoa > Arthropoda > Insecta > Coleoptera > Nitidulidae > Brassicogethes > Brassicogethes aeneus. The sequence continues at coordinate 2,011,058 of OV121132.1, read as the reverse complement.
GTTGAAATTTGCTTTAAGTTTTCAGTGAAATTAAATGTTAAACACAGCTTAAACATGTCAAACTACCTATTTTTTAAATAAAAATCCAAACAAATTGAAATTAGATACCTACCTATTTATTAAACAATTAATTGAATTCAATGTAACAGCAAAAATCCATTTCTACTTAAATCATGTTGCTAGGTATTGTCCAACTATCACTGCTTCTAAAAGCAATAATAATTATTGTACATTTAATGTAATCTTTAGCTAATAAATAAATGAGATTCTAAAAAAGTGAGGTTAGACCGCTTTGATGTTGAATTTAATTGACTTTTCTAAAAACTTTTGCCAAACCATATTGTCTTACTGAACTAAGTAATACAATCCTGAGCACCTCGATGGTTCGATTTTCTTCGCCCTGAGCAACAATCGTCCGGAACTCGTTGAAAGTTTAATCCCGCAGATCGGAATTAAATTGGAATTGTTTGTAATTTATGTTTTAGGGATCGGCGAGATCCCGGTGTGCCTTTCGGAGGTCGCAATGGCACCCCGAGACCGTCGTCAAACTGTCTCCAGATCCGATTTACTGTCCCCTGATCGATTTATTTTCTATTATGCCGTTTCGTCTTCTAGTCGTTCTTGAAATGTAAACAATTTTATATATAGTGCAGACGTAAAAATTACGAAAATAGTTATTTATGACATTAGGTTAAGAAGTAAGGCTTTTTGTGCTAAGCTCAATTCAACATCAAAGCGGCCTAACCTCACTTTTTTAGAATCTCATTTATTTATTAGCTAAAGATTACATTAAATGTACAATAATTATTATTGCTTTTAGAAGCAGTAATAGTTTGACAATACCTAGCAACATGATTTAAGTAGAAATGGATTTTTGCTATTACATTGAATTCAATTAATTGTTTAATAAATAGGTAGGTAGGTAGGTATCTAATTTCAATTTGTTTGGATTTTTTTTAAAAAATAGGTAGTTTGGAATGTTTAAGCTGTGTTTAACATTTAATTTCACCGAAAACTTAAAGCAAATTAAAACTTAAAGATAATTTAAATCGTAGAAAAAGAATCGTGCGTTTTCTTGGTTGCCTAACCTCACATTTTGTTTTATTATTCATATTTAATTTTACAATAATTAAATGAAAAATATTAAACTTTAACAGTAAAACAAACAAATTAGTGCTTATTATAAATAAATTAAACCAGTTTAGTACGTTAATTTCTTAGAAAAGGAATAATTTGTCAAAACAATACCCCTAGCGAGAAAAAATCGAACTAATTACTTGCCTCATAAAAATTTTTATCGGCCTAGGCCATAACAAGGTATTTCTTTATCGAATGTTGACAACAATAAGGTTTAAATTATAGACCGCGTGGAGATAAAAACAATAATTAATAATTATTAATACTTACAATTTTTTAAACACATACTTTAATTATTTCTAAAACCTTTTAAGAACTAAATAATATCACATTTCAAAACGAAATCTTACTAAAAATAATTGAAAACGATTCAGAATGAAAATTTACCGTCTCAAATTTTCCGGAAAAGGACACATGGGAAAAAGCCGCCACAACGGCACGCAAATATACCGAAGCAGCTTAAATATCCTCTAATGTACCCTGCTTAGAAACGAGACGTTGCGCTTCATTAAACGTCCACATCGCAATGCTCCTTAAGGACCCCATTGCCAAAAAGGATCGTTAAAATTCGGGAGAGCTTTAACTGCTGTTTATTATCATTGCGGCGGTTATTTTAATAAAGATAATTATTTATTCCTTGTTTTATGCGCTTTTTGGGGCGTTATGTCCTATTAAGAGATTATCCTTGGGTAATTGAATGTCAATAATCCTTATCGCAGGATAATAACCATAAATTACGGTCCATAATACACGCACGGTCGCAGTGATACACACACGGAGAGAAATGTATAGTAAATTTTAGATAGTAAAAAAAATATAGTAAAATTTACTTTAACAAATTTTTAGTGTAATAAAATTATATATTCGTCAATACAATATGTAGATTGTAATGGAAAAAAAGTAAAGATTACAAAACCTGTATTACTAAATCATAAATGTATAATTTATATTTTAATTTTTAATATGTTCGTATAGTAAATTGATTTTACTATCTACAAATAGTAATATTTACTATATGATTTAATCAAATGTAAGGTGTACATCTAATATTATAATATATTACACATTAATAAAAAATATAGTAAAAATAAAGATACTTTTATGTTTAGGTAAATAAACAACATATTTAAATATAACATACAATATAGTAACTCATGACATTTTAAACATTCAATTTTCTTAGTTTCTTCAAAAAACTTTCTTGGCCCATTACTGGTAATACTTATAAGAAAGAATTAAACCTACTTGGTTGCATAGTATGAACCGATTGCGGCAAAGGCCACGTCGCGACGCGTTGTTAGACGGTGTGGATCACGTGATGTTCTTACATCTCGCCTCTGTTGGCTTACCAACCATGCTATATAAGCTCAGGTATTTCTTTGTTTTGGGTGTGTTCCACTACTACAAGTTGCTCGACAGTGTCGTGTCGACACTGATGATACCCAATATAGGTCAAAACACCTGTCTGTCGGTATTTGAAGTTGATGGAACGCACTCAGAACAAAAAACTTTGGTGAGATGTAGGTTCAATTCTTTCTCATAACATTTTTGTATATTAAAAATTACAATAAATATGTTACAATTTTTAATTGTTAACATATAAAAGCATTCGATTTAAAATATTTTATATTTAAAATGGCAACATAATATTTTAAAATTTACTATACTTATTAGTAATGGAAAAAATCCAATTATAATAAGAATTAAAAACAAAATTGGTTGAGAATAATAATATTTTACCTTAAGGTTTAACATACATAGATATTTAAAAATTACTAAATATGCATAGTATCTGGCAATATACAAGATAGTTGTCCCAAATAGTTATATAAATTATAGTAAAGGGTATTATAATTATGGTAATCAGCATTACTTTTCTCTCCGTGCACACAATATTGCTTTTGTAGGTTAAACTTTTACGTGATGACAGGCAGCTTATTGAATAAATTTTTCACCCGGTGGGTCCGGGTTACGACCGCTTTTATTAAGAAAATCGCCGTAAAATTTAGACGGTGGCTCCATGGTCATGCGTCCGGATTTTTTTTTTAATAAATTATGAGCGCCAGAAGGGCATGCAATTTAACAGCGAATAAATTGAACAGATTTAAAAAAATGTTTAATGTAGATGTTAGATTTTAAGAGGGTTATGTTTTCAAACATAATAAAATTCTCATTTACTATAATGAAGTAGTTGAGCTTTTATAAAAAAAATGTTCATCCAACAAAGTAATAGTTGTTATCACATTGTCATATTGTCAACAAAAATATTTTATTGCTATAAAAAAACTTTTTTAATAATCACTATTGTTTTGCAATGGTAACAAAATTTTTGTTATTTCCCTTAAAAAGAGGGGGAAAGGGCCAGCGCTCTCCTTGGTGAACATAACTTTATAATCCAGTCTGCGTTATAATCTTATTGATTTCACTTGTGCGAGTGAAGTGTAGTAAAATCTGGCATGATAAAAATATCAAAAAGATCACTAAGTAAATTAAAATTTCGACGTTTTTTAAAAGAAATATTTAAGGTATATTCTATAAACGCAGCAGACTTGTTCTTTAAAAAGCGAGTTCATATTTTTTTTATTTTGTACATCATATAATATGAGTTAATTTTTTTGTTATAATAAATAATTTGTTTTAATGCCTTGCAATTATTTAAAAAAAACTACCCAACAGTAGGTTGAAAATGTGACAAATTGTTACAATGAATTAACAATTAAATGTTGTTAAATTTACATAAATTTTATTAAAATTTTAAATTTAAGCGTAAATTTGCTTTATAATTAATGCAAATGCTATTACCGAAAGCAGCGTTTGTACATAAATATTTTTTATAAAAATGATCTTTTTGCCGTAACAAAAGCAATTGTTGGACATGTTTGGCTTATCAATGTTTTTTATAATTCACTTACTGCTATTTTTATCAGTAATATTGTTTACAAAACACTTAATTAGTCAACAAATTGTTTATAATAACCTGAAAAATTGACGCCATTAAATTTTGAACAATGACAGATTACGTGGTAAGCAAAGATACCGTTAACTCACCATGATACAAAGTAACATTTAAAATTTTATAAATTGTTAAATCTCTCTTATAAATAACTTTGGGTATAGGGTAAAATAACATCAATCAAATGATTATGTAAAAATAAACCGGGTGTTAGATTAAAAACAAAAAGAAGTTATTAAAGTGCCAAGTTGATATTTGCCCTGGGTTATCTCAGGTAATTTGATAAAATTTCACCCCTGAGACCCTATTAGTTAGACATTTTTAAAAATAGCTAAAACGTTCAGAAAATATTTAACAACTCTGACAAAATCTTAATTAAAAAAAACCTTAAACTAAACTATAGTTCTAGAAATGCAAAACTTCTTATAATTTCATTAAGCCGCTACCGCATTTCAAACTGGGATTTCGGGAGGTGGAGGAGAATTTTTAATGAAAGAGGAGGAGGAGGAGGAGGAGGTCCTTTGCCGTGGTTAAACTTTCCGCGCTTGACTAATTTATTTAACAATGCCGACCGAACTTTAAGTGTAAAATGAAAGCACCAACTAAGCACGCAACAATAAAATTCGAAACGGAATGAGATCTGTTTCATGGCAGTTTATAACGTAATTATGATGTGGAATTAAATTTTGTGTTCTAAGAATAGTACATTCTGTAACAAGTTTGGAATACAGCATATTCCGCTCGAGGAAAAATTTGACACACGAGCCGAAGGCGAGTGTGACGGTTTTACGAGAGTGGAATATGCTATTCCAAACGTGTTTCAGACATTATTTTCTCTACGACTATATAATTTTAACCAGAGAAAAGAAACCAAGCAGTTTTTGACATTTCAGTTTTTTGTATTGTCAAACCATTTTGTGCAGTCACAATTTTATAATGTAAATTATAATAAATTTAAACAAATGGTATGCCTAAATATTTATTATAAACAACAACAAATACAAAACTAATTTTACAAGTAATCAGATTCTGTACACATCTATTCTTTTTCTACATTTTCTTTATTTATAATGTTTATGGTTATTTGGTTATTACTACAATTAGTAAAATGAATTCCTGGTGCATTATTGCCTAAAACTTCTGAAGTAACATTTTTTAGATTATCTATAGATGTTATTGTAGATGTAATTTGTTTTGTTTGTGTGACTTCACTTAATATTTTATTAGCAACACACATTCTACTATTCAGCGAATTATCTACATAATTCTCAGCAACCGTTGATGATTTCCATCCACCATGTCTCTTTAACATGGTTATGTCTGCACCTGCATCGACCAGCATTGTTGCAGAGGTACGTCTAAAACAATGTCCTGTATATTGTTTTGGATTTTTTAGTTTCAGGAATGTTGCTATCTGATTTGGCATACTACCAAATTTGTTCATTCCAATGACTTGATTGGTGCAACGCCCTTTTTGATAATTTAAAAAAAAAATTTTACTTGTAGCATTAACAGGTCGTAATGCCCAATATTTCTTAAAAATTGTACAAAATAACCCTGTTATAGTAAATTTTCTCTCAATTTTTGTTTTTGTGTCGGGAACTTGAATTAAAATTGCACCACCTAAATCCTGAATGTGATCAGTCTTCATCTGCCACAGTTCATGCTTACGACAGGCACCCATTAGGCCAACTATGAAAGCCACCTTAAAATAAAAGTCATACATTTTAATTAAAGTATATACAAGAGTTTTGTTTACCTTTGTTGCAAGATAAACATCATCCGGAGCTTCATTAATAAATTTATTTATTTCCTCTCTTGTCAAAGTTTTAGACTTTTTTGATTGAAATCCATCAGATTTTCTTTTTAGAAATACTCGTAATGTAGCATAATTTGCTATATTAATATTGTGCTTGAGTGTAATTGTACTACGAAGCATTGAATAAATCTTCCAAAGAGTGGATGGTGCCTTTTCATTGGATAGTTCGCTGAAGTAAGCAAGAACAACATTTTCGGAAAACGAATTTGCACCTTTATTTGTTTTCCAATCGATAAATTGTTTATAACAATGTTCGTATGTGTCCTTGGATTTTTGAGGTAATAAATCGTTTACAGTGGAAGTAGCTACTTCAACCACTTCAGGAGGTGTACACAATAACTCTTCACTCATTTTGTTGTTTTTGTACCGATTATAAAGGTTTTTTCTTAAAAGGTCTTTTTTTTAACTTTTTGAATCTTTCAGTGTCAAACTGTCAAAGCCGGTATAGTAGGTAACTGGTTTATCATTTTAATATCAAATTTATTATAATTTTGATTTGTATATTTGAAAAACAATAAATATAACTAATTTTTTGTGCCTAAATCTTAATTATACAACTGTGTTTTTTTTATTTCTAAATAATACAGTAATATTTAAATATTTTTAAATTTTTTTACGTTTAATAAACAGCCAAAAGATGTCGCTACTTGTGACCATTCTTAAACAAGAGTGAGAATATTCTCGCACAGTATTGCAGAAAAACATCCTTTCTATGATCAAAAATTACACTAGAATGTTACTATTCTTAAGTAGTCGTAGAGAAATATTTTTCTCTACGACTACTTAAGAATAGTAACATTCTAGTGTAATTTTTGATCATAGAAAGGATGTTTTTCTGCAATACTGTGCGAGAATATTCCTACTCTTGGTTAAGAATGGTCACAAGTAACGACATCTCCTGACTGTTTAGTAAACGTAAAAAATTTAAAAATATTTAAATATTACTGTATTATTTATTAATTAAAAAATAATAGCAGTTGTATAATTAAGGTTTAGGCACAAAAAATTGGTTATATTTATTGTTTTTCAAATATACAAATCAAAATTATAATAAATTTGATATTAAAATGATAAACCAGTTACCTACTATACCGGCTTTGAAGTTTTGACAGATTCAAAAAGTTTAAAAAAAGACCTTTAAAATGTAGAAAAAGAATAGATGTTGACATAGATAAATAAATAAATAAAATAAAATACTTTATTTTCATCCCAAGAAACATACAGTTTATAGAGGGACACCTCTAATCATACAATTACTTGTAAAATTAGTTTTGTATTTGTTACAATGTTATTTTTTTTATTACTTAGTGTAAATAACTATTTTTAATTATAATAAAGATTTAGGCATACCATTTGTTTAAATTTATTATAATTTACATTATAAAATTGTGACGGCACAAAATGGTTTGACAAGACAAAAAACTTAAATGTCAAAAACTGCTTGGTTTCTTTTCTCTGTTTAAAATTATATAAGCGTTACTATTCTTACGTAGTCGTAGAGAAAATAATGTCTGAAACACGTTTGGAATAGCATATTCCACTCTCGTAAAACCGTCACACTCGCCTTCGGCTCGTGTGTCAAATTTTTCCTCGAGCGGAATATGCTGTATTCCAAACTTGTTACAGAATGTACTATTATACTTCGTCAATTAAGAATTTTGTGGCATACTTACGACCAGTTTGACCAATTTGGGCTTTCTTACCTAAAACAAACAAAAGTAAAAATTAATTTAAAACTTACACGAATATTATTTTATTTTAAAATTAAATAAATGTATCCATAGTTTTTGTGAAAAGTTATTTCTAAATGACTAAGTTTGGGTTGTTTTGTGTCGAAACGGTCCAAACTTGAGCAACTTTAAGAACGTTAAACGAGGGTTTTTAGTTGTAAAAGTTAAAAGATTGCTCGCATTTATCAGTGAGATTTCAGAATGGGATTTGGCGGTAAGTGCTTTTTTAACTTTAATATATCGTATGTTACATATATGTATAGTTTTTTTTATTACAAAGGGTGTTCAAGCCACAGTTTTTCTTGTTTAGTAAACTGCTTGACTGTACGGTGAAATGAAGTACGTGATCGAATTTTATCCGGAAAACGCTGAGCGTAGATTTAACAGCATCATCAAGATTCCTGCCTGCTTCTCCATAAATGAAAATCGTTTCTATTTTTTCTTCCACTGTTAAAAAATCCATTATGAATAACGAAAGGAGGTATTTTTGTTTACAAATTAATCTTCGAACTAAATTGATTAAATAATGCTAAACTATAGAAAGTTTCTTTATACCTCAATAATAATTATTATTTCTAACTAAATACCAATTTTTTATACCTCAATTGGATTAAATTAATTAATTGACAAAATAATGTTTTTTTAACCTTAAATGAGGTATTTTTATTAAAAATAGTACAATAATCCTTTAAATTAAAGGATTTAATGCTGGCAGGTAAAAAGTGACCATGGTGCGCAATTGATAATATCACCGAATTAAATAATGTACCTATAAAACTTAAATATTAGTTAAAAAATCGTGGGTACTTAAAAAAATCATATTTAATTCAATGATTATTACCAAAAATGTGATATTTTTATAGAAAAATTATTGCAGAATCGTATACAGCATTAAAGTCGAAGAAAATTGATTTTTTATTTTAAACATTTTTTTGTAAAAGGCACACTAACTCACCCTGTATATGGCTCGTTAAAAATAAAATGTTAAGACCAGGCCACAGAAAACATGAAAAGATTTTAAAAGCCCGTATCAGGAGAGCATGAATCTAATCACTCTTCAGTGTTAAAGCTCGACCTTTAAGGGGAAAAAAGTTGGTCCTACTTGAATCCTTTTCCTAAAATGACAGGGTTTTCCTTTTTATTTTCCGCTATGAAGCAGGACGACGTTTAGACAGCTAACAGGATGCCGTTTTAATGCTGCTAATAAATTTCGCGTACGTTGGCTGTAAAAACAATGCGAAAAAAAATGTACCTAGCTTGATAAGCGTCCTGGAAACAAAGGATTTTCTATGTACCTAAACTCAGAAAAATGTACATGCACTGATAATAATAATTTAACTTAAATTTAAAATTGTAATTGCTATAAAAAATGTACCACCTAACTTAGGTGACCTAAGGTACCTTTTTTATTAAATTTTCAGTGTCTTATTGGGACAAAACCTTCGATTTGTCAAAGTAATGAGATTATTTTAATTTACAGAATAAACTTTTTTTACTGTTAATAAAATTCTCATTTACTATAATGAAGCAGCAATGTTGAGCTTTTATAAAAAAATGTTCATCCAACAAAGTAATAGTTGTTATCATATTTTCAAGGCAATAAGAAATACTTTATGTTTATATTAAATCTTTGTCGAACTTAAAATGTTTTTGTTAAATCTATACTTGTGTGTGAATTGCGCTTACATAAAGTAATGCGCATTTTTTATAGTAAAATTTGTTCATTTTACTATAGCATATTTGTCTTTTTTAAATTACTATCGTTGTAATTCAAATTAATTTTATTTCAGTTAGAAAATAGCTTACGTTAAGAACAATAACAAAAATATTATATTGCTATAAAAAGACTTTTTTAATATTTACTATTGTTTTGCAATGGCAACAAAATTTTTGTTATTTCCCTTAAAAAGAGGGGGAAAGGGCCAGCGCTCTCCTTGGTGAACATAACTTTATAATCCACAGTCTGAGTTATAATCTTATTGATTTCACTTGTGCGAGTGAAGTGTGGTAAAATCTAGCATGATAAAAATATCAAAAAGATCACTAAGAAAATTAAAATTTCGACGTTTTCTAAAATAAATATTTAAGGTCTATTCTATAAACGAAGCAGACTTGTTGTTTAAAAAGTGAGTTCATATTTTTTTAGTTTGTACATTATATAATATGAGTTAATTTTTTTTTTATAATAAATTATTTAATTTTAAATGTTAAAATCTTGAGATTTCATGACATGTTAAAATAAAAAAACTACTTCTACTGAAGTACGTACCGTTTTTTGAAACGTCTTGAGTACCAATATCTAGATGTAGCAAATCTCTGCAGGACCATAACGCTTTTGATTAATTAACACATTATTTTAATTAATTAATAAATACTTTATTACATATTCAGAGAAATTAATAAATAATGATGATTACAATGAAAAAAAAAAACAAATGCGATTATTCAAGGGTTCAAACAATACTACCAAATTGAGCACACAAATCAATTAATTTTTTATTAATATCGTTTGGGGGCACCCAAATCCACAAATTTGTTTTTTTCGTTTTCGGGGACATCAATTGGATTTGTTTGTATTAAATTATCCTAATTGCCTTAATATCGATGTGAACAGAGAATTTCGTGACACGAATGCTTTGTGTAGGTTGGAGTTCACATTTTTGTATAACAAAAGAAAAATCAATAAATTCCGATGAAAGGAATGCGAGGAAAATTATTTTAAAGCAAGAACAAGTTTAATAAAATAAATATTTTAATTACTAAAAGTGGAAAGTTTCATTTTGCTTTAAAGGGTGAAATAAGTAATATAATGGGTGTATCTACAAAACTTTTCGTTGCGTAGTTCTACTAGTTATCAACTTAATTTTAAGAAATTTTTAAATTCCAAGTAATAAACATTATAAATCAAAAAGTTACTTAATGTCAGGGTTGTACTTGATTTTATCTAATAACACTAGTTCACTGTAGCACTATGATTTTCTTGTGTAGTTTGGCTCAAAAACGCGAAAATCACTTAATTTTTTTTTCATGAAGCGTTCGAGGTCTAAAATTTTCTTAGATAAGTCCAGTTTGATTTATTTTACGTATAAATTATACTTAAAGGAACAAAATAAGCTGCCAATGATAAAAATCCAGGGATAAATGGCGAATTTATGAATTTTTCAGTGGCAGATCAAAATTCAGCTTTTCGAGAATTTTATTGAATTGAATGTTTTATTTTGTTGTAATAAGCATAGGTTTAAAAAAATTCTGTTCTCCAGTCCCTACATACAAATTCTTGGTGTCTTCGAACAATCCATCGATAATGATACATCAAGTATCATAAAGGACCTCGTTAGGCTCGAATCGACAGCGAAGACAAATTTGAGCTGTGCGGTCTCGACCCGATATCAGATGTCATTTCGAACATGAAATGTTCTCGACAATTTGCATTGATGAATTTCACAGTCCATCCCCTAGTCATGATAATTTACATTTAGGGAAAGTAGACAGTTATCGGACACTTTATAGTTATTGGACAATTAACATCAATATTGTAAAAACAAGAGTTCTATAAATAGTTACCTTAAAGTGAAAATCATTAGTATACAATTATAAATATCTTAGTGGGTAATAATATAGAACTACTTTATTTTGGGTCTAATAGAGGACAAAAAAGTTCGCACGTTACTTTGGTGGTAAGATTTGTGTTTTTTTGTTAATAGCAGGGCTGTGTTTAAATTACAATAAAAAATATTTCTAAAAAGTGTACAGATCAGTGTGTGGTATAAATGTGTTCCTCATGGTTTAAACATTGTCACTTAAATGCGTTTTAATTTTAATTCTGAAAACAAACAGTAAAATGGCCAGTGTCCAATTACTGGCTGGTAAAAAATGTAAATTTCTATTATTGGACATGCGTCCAATATCATACTCTATTTGTATCCCGGACATTTCCAGCCAATTCTTATGTAAAATAAAGTTATAAAGTTATAAAGTGCTCTTTTAGTTCCACCCTTACATCCAAACTAAGATGTCCCATAAGCCAACTGAATGGCTTGTGCGGGTTAGGGGTAGGAACGGACCGACGGCTTAAAGTCCCCTCCGAAGGACTATACACAATGGACAAACACAAATAAACAACCATACCCAAGTGGGATTCGAACCCACGACCTCTCGGCTCGTACCCAGGAGCTCTGACCACTACACCACCGAGGCCAAAAACTATAAAAGTTAAGCAGTTTTTGAGATATAGTCAATTCCATATTAAATGTAAAATTGATTATATTTCAAAAACTGTTCTACTTTTATAACTTTTGACGAGAATTATTATAATGGCTGCTTTTTCGCTATGGCATTTTTGACCAATTCATTTTTAGAGAGTAAGTAATATAGTGATTTCTTCGTCACAGGACTTCTTGCAGAATAACAATAACAGAATTCGAGAAAGAAATATTACCTAATTACCAAAAACAGCAATTTATCTTTAAAAAATATATAATAATTTATGTTATTTGATGTAAAGTTGTTATACGCTTGAAAAAATATCTTTATTGTTGTTTTCATTGTTCGACTCGATCAAAATGAAATTAAGGCGCCACGCGCTGACACTTTCGAACAATTTTAATCGCCTGTCGCTGACAAAAATTCAGACGAGTGCTGCTGCATTACACTTGTTTTTACTCTGAATATTTATTTTCGAAGCGCGATTAATGAACGAAAGTTTATTCTGCCACCACCGCATTTACATTAAAAACGTAGCTCAAATTCGAAAAAACCATTATTGCTGCATTAAGCAAATATAAAAATAAATTTTCAACTATTTGCGTACCTACATAATAATGCAATTAACATAAAGTATGTCCCATGTCGATTCAAATTTAATTAAAATTGTTAATTGCATGTGAGCAGCGTGTAGCTCAGCGAATCAGCGTCAGATTAAGCTAACAAACCAATTAAAATTTTACACTCGGGGTGTTAATTGTTCAAAGGTACATAAAATAAATTCAGGGCAGTTAATTATTTCATTAGAGCTAAAATATTGCTGTTCATAAAAAATATAATTTTTTTTCTACCGAAAAACTTGAAAAATGCATACTTTATACATGAGGTCCAGACCATTTTATGGATTTTCACTGGACCAATTTACTTTTTAGTCAATTTATAAATATCGACGAAAAATGTCGATATATAAGCGAGTAAATAAATTGCCTCGCTCTGCATTCAAAGGCCACAATTTTCCTAAGGGTTTTTAAAGGAAAAATGACAGGCATTTAATATTCGTACTATAAGAATATTGAGTCATAATAGTATTTATAACGTTATTGGATTACATCATTTTTCATGTAATATTTATCAGTTCAGACTCAATCGACTGAATAATAATTATGACACAAATAAACACCTAAAATTTACAGGATATATCCTGTATATATATATTTGAGCCCTCTAAAACTTTCTTTTACATACTTTTGATATCGGATAAGGATTTAATAACTTAAAAAATTCGTTTTTATGGCAAAAATTGAGGTCGAAAATTTACATATCGTCATGGGAAAAACTTTAAATCAAACAGATAACTCCAGTTTGATTTTTTTCGTGAAGCTAACATTTTTACAAAAAAAACAAGCTAATGTTGATAAAAATTCATGGAAAAATGGCGAAGTTAAGAATTTTTTAGTGGAAGACTTTTCACAATTTTTATTATATTTTTTTCCTTTTATTTTGTAATATGTTTATTCTTTAATGAAAACCTAATTAAAGTGCATGATTGGAATTTTTTGAGTTTAACGTTTTTTTTTTCGAGAGGAGGTCTTTTTGTTTGCAAATTAATTTTCGAACTAAATTGATTAAATAATGCTAAACTCGAGGCTAAACTATGTATAAATAGTTTCTTTATAATTATTATTTATAACTAAATACCATTTTTTTATACCTCAATTAGGATTAAATTAATTAATTCACAAAATAATGTTTTTTTTACCTTAAATAAGGTATTTTTATTAAAAATGGTACAATAATCCTTTAAATTAAAGGATTTAATGCTGGCAGGTAAAAAGTGACCATGGTGCGCAATTGATAATTATCACCGAATGAAATATTGTGTAAAACTTAAACCAAAGGAAACTTAAATATTAGTTAAAAAATCGTGGGTACTTAAAAAAATCAGATTTAATTCATTAAGATAATTATTACCAAAAAAGTTATATTTTTATAGAAAAATTATTGCAAAATCGTATAAGAAAAAACATCGAACAAAATTCATTATTTTCATTACAGCGCGCCATCTATTACAAATATGAAAAAATGTTTTAGACAAAATCTACCTATTTTTAGTCGAATCATCAGAATCTGCAATAAAACTTTTTCGTAAAATGCATACTATAGATATTTCAAATTTCAAAGTTTTAAGTTAAATGATTCACCCTGTATATACCTACTTGATGATAAAAAATGCTTTATTGTGTTGTTATACAAAAATTCTTCATACATTAAAATAAATATTAATAGGCAACCCTTAAAAGGGCCACTTTGGCTAATTGCCCTACACATAAACTGCCACACTTAAAAGGCGAAATCCAATGCAATAATTTTAATCGAGAAGACTCAGGACACAGGTGTCTAATTTGCAAAGCGAGGCGATACGGGTTTGGTAAGAAGAACGAGTTAGCGCTAATTTACGTTTATGTCTCAAGAGTATGCTAAATTCAGCGTTTTCCGATGGAAAATGCCGAGAACATTTATCATGGCTAGATGTAAAGTGCTAATGAAACGGGAAAGGGATCGTGTAAATATTCAATATCGGCTTTGTTTGCGAAATATGGATGGATTTTGTAATTTAAGAGGCATAATTTAAGCCTTAGTGGAAAAAATATTGTTTCAATATTTTTAGGTAATTTTTTTATTTCGTTTTTGTAAATATCATATAATTCATATATTTCTTTCTCGGATTCTTCATCCCTTTTCTGGATTCTAAAGAAATCTCTATATTACTTACTCTCTAAAAATGAGTTAGTCAAAAATGTCATAGCGAAAAACCGGCCACTAATAATTTTTGTCAACAGCAATTTGTATCCAGGACATTTAGCAGTCAATTCCTATGAAATATTATTCGCTGAATCGGAAAATGTCGTCAAAAGTTATAAAAGTAGAACACCTTTTGAAATATAATCAATTTTACATATAATATGGAATTGACTATATCTCAAAAACTGCTTAACTTTTATAGTTTTTAATGGTCTTTTCGGATTCAGGGGACAATTGTACATAAGAATTGGCTGGTAAATGTCCGGGATACAAATAGAGTATGATATTGGACATATGTCCAATAATATAAATTTACATTTTTTACCAACCAGTAATTGGACACTGGCCATTATACTGTTTGTTTTCAGAATTAAAATTAAAACGCATTAAAGTGACAATGTTTAAACCATGAGGAACACATTTATACCACGCACTGATCTGTACACTTTTTAGAAATATTTTTTATTGTAATTTAAATACAGCCCTGCTCTTAACAAAAAAACAAAAATCTTACCACCAAAGTAACGTGCGAACTTTTTGTCCTACATTGGACCCAAAACAAGGTAGTTCTATATTATTACCGACTGAGATATTTATAATTGTAAACAGCGTCATCCAATGATTTGACTTTAAGTTTTTACAGTATTAATGTTAATTGTCCATAGTTATTGGCCGATAACTGTCTACTTTACATTAAAATAACTACAAAACGTAACTATAACGTAATAAATATTAATAGAAACTGGATTTTGGAGCGACAAAAACATTTCAAACAATAAAAGAGATTCTGAATTGTTGTATTTCCGGTTTTGCTTGCTAAATTGTATTGTTCGAAACGAATAAAAATGAATGAATAAACGAAGAGATGAAGGTTTTTTAAAATTATGTTGTAACAGCTTTAGATAATTCATTGAAGTTTAATTAAATGGGAAGCCACAAAAAAATGCTTATGAAAAATATAAAAAAAAATAATATTATTTACGGCCCGTGTATAATACGGGTCATAACATTATACTATTGGGGCTCTCTGCCAAAAAATAATAAATCAGACAGCAAATATAGAACTAGATTCATAAATAACAACTTAAAATAATAAAAATTAAATTAAATTTTTCCATAATAATAGTCGCAATGGATATGACAAATCGAAATCACAAAACTTGAAGAGTCGTATACAATAGTACCTACACAAAAATAACGGTAACATGAAGCGTTAAAAATCGCGATAATAACAATAAAAATATCGTTGTGTTTCGGCCACAAATCGCTATAAATATTTCAAGATTCCATTTTGCGATATAATAACGCCCGGAAAACACATTAGATCTTTGCCCTTGCAGAGAATGAAAAAGATCAGGGGCCACAGCAAAATGTACCTTTCAAAATTTATGAAGATATTCTCCCTTTACACCCATGCCAGTTTTATTCTTTCTTATACGGAGGAAGTATGTTAAATTAACTATTTTATTTATTTTTTAATTTGCAAAACAACTGACTTTTAACATTTTAGATAAGCTCCTTAACTGACGAAGCAATTAAAATAATTTATACTTTCTAAATAAAGTTAAACAAGATAATTCTCTAGACGGCTTTTACTAAAGAAAGAAACTTTGTTGTCGAACAAAAACACGGTGGGAAACAATCCTAAAAATACTGGTTGTCTTTGCAAAATTCTCCAAACCGTAATGCTAACGCATTTCGCACATTTCAGTATTTGTGTAAAAAATAATTTTTTATATAATATAATAATTTTTTTAATTTTGCAATTATCGTTTGGTTTTGTTACTTGTTCCAACGTTAAAATAAATTTTGTTTAATTAGTAAAAATTTTTTTTTTCAAATATTGACCATGTTTTCAAACATAAAAGTTGATTTTTCTCGAAAACGGTCAACTTTAGAGCTTATGACCAAGATAACCTTATTTGTGTAGAAAACATTGGCGGTTTGAGTGGGCCTCTCAAAACCGTAGATGTTGAGGAGAAAAACACCCGCTACCCCTTCAAAATCTCCACCAATTATTGTGTCGATTTTTTTCTAAAATTTCAACACCCTGTATCTCGAAAATTGTGCATTTTATACCCTCGAGGGTAAGTTAATAGCGACTTTTTTCATCTTTTTGGATGAGCTATCACATCCTGAAGTCCTGCGCATATATTATGAAACACTCTGTATTTACAAACACAAATACTGTCTATTTTTATCCATATTTTAAATCAGTCGTTATCGACTGATATGATTTATATCAACCGATTTACATTTTAGATGATTTTATTGGCCAAAAAACAAATCCAGTAAACCATGACTTATATATATTAGCGAAATTATTTTCTATGGTTAAAAGCAAGTTCACAAATGTCAAATAAATCTTGATGAAATTTTAATTTTTTTATGTCTAATTTAAAATGTCAATGTATAGAAATCGACTTTTTTAGGGAAAACATAAACGTTGAAACGGTGAGAATAAGAACAGTACATGTCCAGTCAGTTATTTATTGACTTTTTTTGCCCAATTCGGAAAACAAATTTAATTTATTTTAGCATTAACGTCGTATCTTCTGGCATTACAAAATCAATATCACCCCTGCAATATTTCCTTTTAATATCGTAAATAAAGCAGTTGAACAACGCTATCAAAATTTAAATTCGGAACATAAAATTTAAATGTTGCGCAAATAATGCGCGGGCTCGATTGTTCGAACAGATTTTACTTGTCAGATAGAATTCTATTTGGTCGAATGTATTGTTATTGTATGTTTAATTAAGCTCGAATGCTCATTATACAGTTAATAAAGTTTGTGAGCAAATATTGTTATTATTGTTATGTATTTACCGTATACTATAATAGTCTTATACAACACGGAGAGAAATGTATAGTAAATTTTAGATAGTAAAAAAATATAGTAAAATTTACTTCAACAAATTTTTAGGGTAACAATATTATATATTGGTCAATACAATATTAAGATTGTAATACAAAATACTATTTTTTATTATACAATATTACTAAATCATAAATGTATAATATATATTTTAATTTTTAATATGATCGTATAGTAAATTGATTTTACTATGTACAAATAGTAATATTTACTATATGATTTAATCAAATGTAAGGTGTATATTACACATTAATAAAAAATATAGTAAAAATAAAGATACTTTTATGTTTAAGGTAAATAAACAATATATTTAAATATAATATACACTATAGTAACTCATGACATTTTAAACATTCAATTTTCTTAGTTTCTTCAATAAACTTTCTTGACCCATTACTGGTAATACTTATAAGAAAGAATTGAACCTACTTGGTTGCATAGTATGTACCGATTGCGGCGAAGGCCACGTCGCGACGCGTCGTTAGACGGTGTGGATCACGTGATGTTCTTACATCTCGCCTCTGTTGGCTTACCAACCATGTTATATCAGCTCAGATATTTCTTTGTTTTGGGTGTGTTCCACTACTACAAGTTGCTCGACAGTGTCGTGTCGACACTGATGATACCCAATATAGGTCAAAACACCTGTCTGTCGGTATTTGAAGTTGATGGAACGCACTCAAAACAAAAAACTTTGGCGAGGTGTAGGTTCAACTATTTCTCATAACATTTTTGTATATTAAAAAGTACAATAAATATGTTACAATTTAATTGTAAAATTGTTAACATATAAAAATATTCGATTTTAAAATATTTTATATTTAAAATGGCAACACAATATTTTAAAATTTACTATACTTATTTGTAATGGAAAAAATCTAATTATAATAAGAATTAAAAACAAAATTGGTGGAGAATAATAATATTTTACCTTAAGGTTTAACATACATGGATATTTAAAAATTACTAAATATGCATAGTATCTGGCAATATACAAGATAGTTCTCCCATTTGAATAGTTATATAAATTATAATAAAGGGTATTATAATTATGGTAATCAGCATTATACTTTTCTCTCCGTGTAACTAAAACCTGTTATATATCGTTTTCAATTTACCAAACGTTCGAATTTCATCGAAACTTCTCTAATGCATGTTGGTCAAATAAGAAACTTTTTTATTATTTCCCAGTTAATGACTTAGTTAGTTGTGAGTGTGTGCGGAAAACCACTTTAACGGGAAATTGTTACTTTTATATTATTGGAGCTAGTACCTAAAAATAATTCACTTATTCGGCAATAAATTTTGTTTATTAGTGAATTTACGAGGTAGTTGTACAGCACGTAGTAAAAATTACTGCTTTCATTATTTAGAAGTCGCCTTAATGTACCCTACATTTTATGGTTTTTAGTTTTTATCTATTTTAATGGACTTTTTCTATTCCCACCTTTAAAACGCCCTTTATCGTACATGTTTCCATAACACCAAGTGACCTTTTAAATACACATTGACAAGTTGTGGCTTTATGGCGCTTTAGTCACGGGCTGAAGTTAGCAACAGGTTTTTAGTCACGGGCTGAAGTTAGTTTTAAATTAGTCGACAGTTGTCAAAGGTCATACAATCGTTAAAATAAAGTGCCTTTCTTGTAAAATAATACTAAATGTGAAAATTATTTTATTATCTCAATACAAAAATACAAAATTATTAAATAGTTTCTCAACGCCAATATTTGAAAAGTTTATATGAACATTGTACTGACCTTTTAATTTCGCCGGCAGTAAACTATAACTTAAATTCGGGCACGGACTCCACTGTAAAGTCCTCATAAAACATTTTCTTTACTTTCACTGTGAAAAACTAATAATCTGTGTTTATAAAATATAAAAATGTGACATTTGACGGTGACAAACAGATTTCCCTATTGTTTCATAGATGGCGCTCTATACAAATTTTTGATTTAAATCATTTTAAGATAATAATAAGTATTTGTCGTAGAAAAAGTATAGTATGCAACTCGCTTATAAACTTTACATCTAGCTAAAGCCTTTAGCTTATATATTTTGTGGATATTTAAAAAAATCTCAGTACCACTGGAAAAAATATTGTATTCTTAAAAAAACACAACAAAAAACCCTAAAGAGTAAATTATCATTATAACGAAAAATTGTAAATAATTAAAGAAACACCCACACAAAAACTGGGTCGTTCATGTCAGTTAATAAGCAGAGGCACCTAATTAACTTAATTGTTCAATAGATATAATGCTCTTTTGTGTATTCTGTTGGAAAGAAGAAATAATATATTCGCGCTGGGTCGCACCTTTTTTCCTGTTAAGGCATACATAAAAAAGTACGTTTTTTCTGTTAATTAGTTAAAAAAGATTTAAAAATAAAATGACATTGTAAGCATGTTATAATAAATTTATTAATAATAATAATAATAAACTGTTAATTCATTGTCGAATAATATCATGAAGAACATAAATTATATAATCATAACAATAAATTACAATAAAAAAGACCTAAAAGGCAGTTAAAAACTACTAAAAAAGTACCTATTTCATGTTATTTATTAAAAAAAATAGTTATTTATGTCATTAGGTTAAGAAGTAAGGCTTTTTGTGCTAAGCACAAAAAGACACTTCTTGGCCGAATGGCATACAACATTTTATCTTTAAAGCACTTTATATAGGTCAATTTAATTAAACATGAAAGCGGCCTAACCTCACTTTTTTAGAATCTAATTTATTTATTAGCTAAAGATTACATTAAATGTACAATAATTATTATTCCTTTTAGAAGCAGTAATAGTTTGACAATACCTAGCTACATGATTTAAGTAGAAATGGATTTTTGTAAGAAAATGGTTTACTTACCCTCTTGCTATTACATTGAATTCAATTAATTGTTTAATAAATAGGTATCTAATTGCAATTTGTTTGCATTTTTATTAAAAGAATAGGTAGTTTGGAATGTTTACGCTGTGTTTAACATTTAATTTCACTGAAAACTTAAGGCAAATTAAAACTTAAAGATAATTTAAATCGAAGAAAAAGAAAACAACTGTGAAATCCACAGAAACGTCAAATTGCAATGTCCTAACCTCACTTTTTGTTTTATTATTCGTATTTAATTTTACGATAATTTAATGAAAAATAATAAACATTAACAGTAAAACAAACAAATTAGTGCTTATTATAAATAAATTAAACCAGTTTAGTACGTTAATTTCTTAGAAAAGGGTTAATTTGTCAAAACAATACCCCTAGCGAGAAAAAATCGAACTAATTACTTGCCTCATAAAAATTTTTATCGGCCTAGGCCATAACAAGTTATTTCTTTATCGAATGTTGACAACAATAAAGTTTAAATTATAGACCGCGTGGAGATAAAATGTATTTATGTATTTAAGTTAATCCCGGCGCATTCGCCATTTTTGACAAATGTAATTTTTGGAAATGAAAAACCTCCTTAAATAATAGAATAGAAACTGAACATATTTTACATGTCACATTTAATAGCACGTATCAAAAAACTGCTTTTTATTTTTGTCGTATACTCTGAAAACAAAACGTAATTGCATAAATTAATTAATTCAAAGGGATCAAAAAGCGGAAAATATGCTTTTGAGGTGAACAGACAATTTTATCCCTAGCTCAGCTGGAGTTTTATCATTTCAAATTTTCTTTGAGATTCTGCCATGCTGAAAAGACCTGCGATGCGAACAGATATGTATATGAGGTATTTTACATTAAATCGGCATTTTCTAAAATTTTTTTTTTTTTTTCGAGAATAAAAAGATTTTTTTTTACTCGTTGGATGATTTGATAAATATTAAATTGTCATATCTCTGAAACTATTTATGTGTGAATAAAAACTAAAAAAGCGTTTTGTTCAACTTTTTGCATATTTTGAAATCTTTGCAAAATATTTTTTCTTGCTATTTTTGATATAAAAATTGAACACCATTTTTAATTTTTTTACATTTTTGTTTTCTTAATTTTTAGATCTCGTAGAAAGTGGACTAATTCTTTTTAGTTTTACACGCTTTTTTAATATTATTTGATTCACTTTTATACAAATACAGTGTGTTTCATTTGTCAAACGTCAAAATTTATTAGGCATTATTTAAATTTAAAAACAGATAACGTTTCTGAATTTGGCCTACCCAAAAAACCCCTAAAAGAATAATTTTGTAATACAATTTTCTCCAGGATGGTCAAAAAGTAAGGTACAAAATAATATTTATATAAATAAAGTTTTTCTACTCATTTTATTGTTGCCTAAAACAATTAAAATTTGTAAAATATCTTAAGATAAATCAACTAATTTATGCCAAAATTTTAAATTTTGATCACTGTAATAATTTTAGACTTCTTTTTGCAGAAGACTAATTTTTCCACAAAAAAATGTAATTTTTTATGTTTTTGGCATCAATTAAAACCGTTTTAGTAAAAATATCAGTTCACTAAGTAAATTAAACACATCCAAAGCAATCGAATCAAATTTAAAATATTATTAAAAATTAAACAAATAACTTTTTTATTTGATTTCGGATTTAAACAAATATTAAAGAATATTGTAGATACATTAATGGAGAATCGCTCACATTTTAAAAATTACTAAAAAATACACGTAAGTTTATAATATACAGGTTTAAACAAAAATATGTTTTTTACCATAAGTTTAAGACACTCTGTAGAGTGGCAAAACCGTATATTGTTCTAAATTAAGTTTTAATTATCAAGTCACATCTATTTTTAACATTTTTGTTTTTGGTTCACCTTGATATATTTATTTTTGTGGAAATATGGATTTTTTTTTTAAACATTGCAATTTCCTGTATGAAGAACTAAGGTTGCTATGGTCCATACATAGCCTATGGAGGATGACAGTGACAGTTTTGTTGAATCATTCCATATTTGGACATGTAATATACATCTTTCAAAAGCTATCAAATTGTTTTTTGTAAATTAATGTGTTAATTTTGAGGTGTCTTCTTACTTTTAAAAATGTCTCCGACTGATGTTGCCCTTTGTACTTTACTTCTTGTGACGTTTAAAACACTTGCCACGTAATACTGTGACCGTCCATCCTGGATTAAATTAATGGCTCTGGCAACATCAGTCGGAGACATATCCATTTTTTAAAGTAAGACACCTCAAACTTTAAACATTAATATGCAAAAAACAATTTGATAGCTTTTGAAAGCCGTGTATGACATGTCCAAGTATGGGATGATTCAACAAAACTGTCACTGTCATTTTCCATAGCCTATGGATGGACCATAGCAACCTTAGTTCTTCATACAGAAAAATATTGGAAATTGCAATGTTTTTTAAAAAAATCCATATTTTCCACAAAAATAAATATATCGAGGTGAACCAAAAACAAAACTGTTAAGAATAGATGTGACTTGATAAATATAACTTAATTTAGAACAATATACGGTTTTGCCACTCTACAGAGTGTCTATTTTTTAGTAATTTTTTAAAATTTGAGCGATTGTCCATTAAGTTATATACAATATTCTTTAATATTCCTTTAAATCCGACATCAAATAAACAAGTTATTTGCGATTGAAATTCATCGAAAATTTGTGTGGATCGATTATTTTGCCTGTGAGTGTATATAAACAAACACTTTATTATCATTAAAAAATGCAGTTTTAGTGTCGCACCCGTTACAATGGAAATACCCAATGGGGATAATCTAATAATTGGTGATAAAACAAACAAAAAAACATGATAATGGGGTGAAAAAAAAACAATAAAAACATTTGGTCGGGGTGTTCGGTACATACATAGGGGGTGTGAAGACGGGGCTGCGAATTCTCGAGAGCAAGCGTCGGCGACGGTACGCGCTACCGTTTCCCGAAACGACCGTTACACCGACTGCGGCGGCCGATTCCTGCTGAGGGACTGAAGAAGCAGGACGACTGCGTTCGGCGCGCGTCGGAGACTCCGGGCAGCCTCCGGAAGGACCCGATCGATACAGCGTAGATTTGTGCAAATAATCGCGAATTAATACTAAGGAGCGACGATGATGAGCAGAGAGAAGAAAAAACTGCTTCCTCTCTGCAGGCTGCAGGCTGCAGGAATCGGTATCGATGAAAATAAACAAAGGAGCGCTTGACATGTCGAGTAAAAACAGTAACAAGAGGAAGTTTGCTCGGGTACCTACACTCAGAAAAATGTTGAGCTTTTATAAAAAAAATGTTCATCCTACAAAGCAATAGTTGGGTCATTATCATGAACTTGTGGATATTCCCGGTATACATTTTGAAAAAAAAATTTAGATTTTACCTAAATAACACTGTGCGACAATTTTCGGGTCATCGAAATCAAACCGCACCGGACCATTTTTTTCTAAAAATATACCTATCCAATAGCAAAACCCTCGCTGGGTTTGTAAAAGTTAGCTCGATTTATTTTTTTATGGCCGTTTGTATTTTCGAGCTTCATATAACCCAATTTAGACCTATAAATCGATTTTTTTCGCATATATTCGATTTATATCGTCAAGATTTTTTGTAGAAATGTAGTTACTGAACAAATAAACTTATTTTGTGAACAACCTTTATCCCAAAAACCCAATTTTTGGGACCAAATATTCGAAACATATTTTTTTTAATTTTTTGATAATATTTAAAATTTCTTGCTACTTCTTCTGGCAAAAATGTTGTAAAGTATACTAAAAGAAGTAATTTATAAAATATGCACACAAAACGTTTTGTGTGCGTTTTTTATAAATTACTTCTTTTAGTATACTTTACAACATTTTTGGAAAATCTTGTTCAGTACTGAACAAGATTTTCCAAAATATTCATCTTTTCACACTCAACACCAAATATTTTGCCGAAAAATCTGTAGGAAAAAATTGAATAGATAAAATAGAATTGTAGAAAAGTACAGAGAGTTTGATTTTTTATTTTGTATTAATTTTATTATTAAAAAACTTTTTTATATCAAAACATTGAGTAATCTGATTCATTGCTGAAGAATTCCATCCCTTCCAATTCTTCTCCTTTATTTCCTCGCTCTTCATTTTCATTTTTTGATTCATTACTGGAGAATTTCATCCCTTCCACTTCTTCTCCTTTATTTTCTTGTTCTTCATTTTCATTTTCTTTCTGATCGTAGTCAAAAATATGTTTACTTCACCAAAATGTTTCGGCTAGTATGGAATCTGGAGCTCGTTTTCCTCTTTATCTGGACTCAAATGGCATCGCAGTTTGATGATTGTGTCGATAACTGTCGACTGAAGTAGTCCAAATGGCGATGAGGGAAATGAATTTTTAGCCACATATTGACTCCAATTTTGGAAAAAAACATCCAACATTCGTCGCACAGATCCTTCATAATTGGGAGAACGATGTTTGCCTAAAAATCCAACGATGATTTCTCTTATCGACGCCCACGCAACTATCTCATTGTCAACCTGTCAAAGTCTTCTGAAATGAAATGAATATAAAAAATATATGAAATGAAGGGATGGAATTCTCCATTGATGAATCAAAACATGAAAATGAAGAACAAGAAAATAAAGGAGAAGAAGTGAAAGGTATGGAATTCTCCAGCAATGAATCAGATTACTCAATGTTTTGATATAAAAAAAATTTTAATAATTAAATTAATACAAAATAAAAAATCTTACTCTCTGTACTTTTCTACAATTCTATTTTATCTATTCAATTTTTTCCTACAGATTTTCCAAAGATTTCGCAAAAAGATTGGTGTTGGGTATGAAAAGATGAATATTTTGGAAAATCTTGTTTAAAAATTGATTTTCAGCAAATAAGTAAACTTAAAGTTCAGTTTTGTGTCCGTATTTTATAAATTACTTCTTTTAGTATACTTTACAACATTTTTGCCAGAAGAAGTAGCAAGAAATTTTAAATAATATCGAAAAATATGAAAAAAAAAATTATTTTTCGAATTTTTGGTCCCAAAAATTGGGTTTTGGGATATAGGTTGTTCACAAAATGGGTTTATTTGTTCAGTAACTACATTTCTACAAAAAATCTTGACGATATAAATCGAATATATGCGAAAAAATCGATTAATAAGTCTAAATTGGGGTATATAAAGCTATAAAATACAAACGGCCATAAAAAAATAAATCGAGCTAACATTTACAAACCCAGCGAGGGTTTTGCTATTGGATAGGTATATTTTCAGAAAAAAATAGTCCGGTGCGGTTTGATTTTTGGTGTTGCACAGTGTAATTAGATATGTATGTATATTATTGCATATATGTATCAGTTACCCTTAGCTTAAAAAAAAAATCTAAGAAAATATCTGTAAAAACTTAAATTTGATATTAACGGAGAAGTGAATTAAGAAAATTAGTTCTTTAATATACTATTTTACTGCACAGTTTAACTACCACAAAATCATCGATCGGTTTTCCTTGTCACTGATTGCTAACCCATGAAGATATAGGTAAACCGTCAGAGTACTTATACATCTCAATAATGAAGACCTCACTAGGACTTTGTTGACTGCTGAATATTTTTCAGGTGTTAGGAACTGAACATTTCAGATTAATTTAACAGAAAACGTTAACGAACTCCTCATTTTACAAATATACCAGAATAGGTACTATAAAACCTCACTTACGTAAACATGTCTCACCTTCGTTATAAAAGCTGTTAACAGCAGTGAGATTAACGGGTGTGAGGTTTTTATTCAAATTTCCCGCTATTGACCTGTCTACTGGTTATAAAGACCCCGGTCCCAGACAATATAAACTCTTGCCTATTCATATTATTTAAATATATAATTATATTTATTAATATCTAATTGCTTACCTTTTGATAACCACTAACAGCAGTGAGAATTATGCTCCACGTTAGAACACTTAATACTTGATATTCTCGAAAATGTTCCAAAAAACCTAAAAATAATATGTCACGCACCAAGAATCAAACTAAAAATATCTATTTTTTTAGGTTAACAAATACCTGGCAATATAAGAGCCATCTATGATATTTTATTACAATTTATGTCTATATTAACGGAGGTGAGAAAGTCATCCAGGGACACTTATAAAACAATTATTTATGGGGATATAAAAAACATTTACTAATATTTTTTAATGAGATGAAAAAAAATTTTTTGAAGTTAAAACTTTAATATTATAAATAGGAAAATTGAAATTGAAATATAGTGTCTCTGGCGGGGGACAACTAACAAACGTGACATATCACGTACTGTTAACTAAAATTTTTATAAGATTTTAATAATATTAAATATTTTGTCAAAATGCATGTGGACTAGCGTTAAGGCAGTAATATTCTTTAATTTTACTACAAAAAAATATATATTTAGTATGTAAAATATTAATAAGGGACAGTAAATTGAACATTTTCGTTATCATATTATCATGGCAATAAGAAATACTTTATGTTTATAGGTAATTTTCAAGAAACACCCGCTTTCAGAAAAATGAAGATCATCAAAGTTTAGAGTTTTGTTTACTTACATTTAAG
Source organism: Brassicogethes aeneus (assembly GCA_921294245.1). Classification (NCBI taxonomy): domain Eukaryota; kingdom Metazoa; phylum Arthropoda; class Insecta; order Coleoptera; family Nitidulidae; genus Brassicogethes; species Brassicogethes aeneus. The sequence continues at coordinate 1,984,043 of OV121132.1, read as the reverse complement.
ACATGCAGTGCACTTGTAATATTTTTTTACGTTTTTTTTTTCAGAAAAATGAATTTAGCTAGCTTTATATATCTCCACTGTGTTACCAATTTGAAATCCAAAATTTAATTCAATAAAAAAGTTGTTATAAAAATAATTTGAAATAAAATGTACTTAGTTCACAAACTTTTGACTCCAATTTTATTTTTTATTAAAAATTGTATGCCTTTTTTAAATATTTATGTTAGTTAAGTTACTTTTTAAAAGACACCATTCCGATTCTTTGTTAAAAAAACAATACCATTAATATTTTCTTTTAGTAACTGTATTAGTGAGTTAAACTCTAATTTATAAACAGGTATTACCAAGTGATAGTAAAATCATTTTAAGGATTTTTTGTAACAAAAACTAAAAAAGTAACGAAATAGACATTGGTATCACAACGGACTGGGGTACACAAAGGAATCAGATAACCTAAAAACAAAATCCCTTGTAGTGATGCTTACTTGCAGAATAACAACTTAGATTTCTTAATTATAGACACCCTTTTTCTTTGACTATAAGCTGGTGAAGGTCCCTTTTAGTACTTGTATATTGCGTGGAATTTTCCCTTGGATGTAATCTATTTCATGAGTTGTAATCACAAATAATTTTAAATTGGTTTATCATAAACTACTTTTAATAAAAGCGACGGTAAATATCCACTTTGTTGTCGAAAAATTCTATTGCGTTACCCTAAATTCCATTGCGTTACCCTAAGGTAACATAATAGACTCGGTAACGCAGTGGAAAAAGTTTTGTAAAACCATATTTAAAAAATAATAATAAGACATTACCGTCATTAATTACTCTCAATGAGCTTTAGTGCCCTAAAATAAACATAAACATGAAAAATAGTATTTTTTCTTACCTTATTTTTATTATTTTTTTGAGTAACTTAGCGGACAAACAATTATTACACTGAGAGAAAAAATGTTGTAGAATCATTCAAAACGATAATAATTCAAGGGGATTCAAATATGTTTTGGTGTGTCCCATTAAACTAATAGGTGTATAACAATTGTATAATACATATCTTTTTGAAACAACGTTGAGAAAGGTAATGAAATAAATAGATTTCTTTTTGTATATATATTTTAAAGAGGGTAAACATAAAAAGTGTTTAAAAACATTCTAAAACTGTTGGTAAATGAATATAAAACTACAAATTTTTCTATTTGAATCAAATTTACCCGATTATTTAAATTAATATAATTTCATATGCTTTTCATGACATGATATTTCTCTGAGTGTACATTCGCGTTACCCGCACCTGTTTCAACCGATATCTTCTTCCTGATTGAATAAATAAATTCAGCTGGGTAATGTGTACGTCCGAACATCATTTGTTGATCACGTGAGTGCCAAAAAAGTTCCCATATATTATATATGATATATATATATATGATATATATGTTTTTTTTAATATTCAATCGGTAACGCGACGGACATAACGCAACGGAAAAAATGTCTGGGACATGAGTCAAATTTAAAAAAAGTAGATTAAAATCAATTAATTTATATATAAATTGTTTACTGTATTAACTAAGGATGTTATGGATTGCCATAAAGCAACACAAAGTTCTGGTTATTCAATATTAAAAAGTTTCAAAATAAAAAAAAAAATATTCTGAAATAACTAAACAAACATTTTCTCAAAGAGTTTACTAAGGGCTTGTTAGGCTTTCACTTGGTTTTTAAATCAATAAGATCCGATAATTTTTAACAAAGTTATTGGAATTCAAACTTACGAACAGCGGAAGGCGGGTGTTTTTTTTAAACGACCCTTATATTAAATCTTTGTCGAACTTGAAATGTTTTTGTTAAATCTATAGTTGTGTGTGAATTGCGCTTACATAAGGTAATGCGCAGTTTTTATAGTAAAATTTGTTCATGTTACTATGGCATATTTTTCTTTTTTAAATTACTATCGTTGTAATTCAAATTAATTTTAATTAATTTAGAAAATCTTTGTTAATAGCTTACGTTAAGAACAATGACAAAAATATTTTATTTCTATAAAAAGACTTTTTTAATATTTACCATTGTTTTGCAATCGTAACAAAATTTTTGCTATTTCACTTAAAAAGAGGGGGAAAGGGTCAGCGCTCTCCTTGGTGAACATAACTTTATAATCCACAGTCTGTGTTATAATCTTATTGATTTCACTTGTGCGAGTGAAGTAATTTAAGTTTTATATAACCAGATGGTTTAATATTGCAATTTATTAAAAAAATAACGCTAATAATCTTTTTGCTTTAAAACAAGTTTTTCTGCTAATTACAAAAGCAATTTAATTTCATACCAAAGTGATTTATTTATAGGGAAAACCACCCTTAATTTGGGATAACCACCCCATGTCGAGTGTAATATCCATGAAATTAAGAATGGGGATCAGTTACAATCTTCTCCGCATAAAAAATCTTTGATGTACTGTTATTAAAAAAAATCCTTTTCTCTAATTTAAATAAAATTATAATTATTATAATTGTACGGTGAAATGAAGTACGTGATCGAATTTTATCCGGAAAACGCTGAGCGTAGATATTAACAGCATCATCAAGATTCCTGCCTGCTTCTCCATAAATCAAAATCGTTTCTATATTTTTTTTCACCGTTAAAAAATCCATTACGAATAACTGCTTAACGAAAGGAGGTATTTTTGTTTGCAAATTAATCTTCGAACTAAATTGATTAAATAATGCTAAACTATAAAAAGTTTCTTTATACCTCAATAATAATTATTATTTATAACTAAATACCACTTTTTATACCTGAATTAGGATTAAATTAATGTTTTTTTCGAACAAAATTGTTTTCTCTATCTTTCTTATTCATTAAAAAAAACGTTTAAATTTAGGAGGGAAACAAATTCCGAGTAAAAAGTGTCATATAAATAATAAAAGGCCCGTTCCCGAGGGAGCTAAATAAAGTATAATAAGCGCTGTTTTTATTCCTACGCTACGTAGCATCGCCAGCGAAAGTCGCAAATAAAATATAAATAACGGAACGTGTTGCAAAGACATATTTTACGGCCAGACGTTCAGTGGTCCTCTGCGTGCACTACGCCAGTTAGATTGTAAATTTGCGGCCTACGATACCGCCATGTTTTTCACTGTCTAAATTTATTTAACGTGGAAAAAACAGACAAGAAAAAACAGGCGCCCTTCTTTGTTTCGGAGCTGTTTTAATGTTTTATCAATGTAGTCCATGGAAAAATTTTAAGAAATCATACATTTTGAATATTAGAGCTTCACGGAGGATAGGATTTCGTATGTTTTTTTAAACATTCCTTTGTATATATGAAATAAGTTATTGTATCTTTTGACACCTTAATATTTTAAAAAATACAATTGTGCATACATAAAAATTTATAAAAAAATCCACTTATACTTCACGGTGGATAGGTTTTTAAATGGCAAATTAATGAACTTAAACTTTTGAATTACAAAACAGTAACACTCTCATCTGCATATAAATTCTAACTGACCTTCAGGGATCACATGCATCTGTAATGTCGTAAACAGAGGTTTTTGCTTATTTAAAATGATTAAAGCGCCATCCGTTGCATAAAATGTAAAGCAAAAACAGATTCACGGAGGATAGAATCAATTTTTGTAACACCTACATAAATGGTTATAAAAATTATTTCTTTTAATTTTTAATAATATTTTATATTTGATTCGATTGCTTTGGATGTGTTTAATTTACTTAGTGAACTGATATTTTTAGTATGCTTTTACTACCTCAGATATTTGAAAACATATAGAAAGAGTAACAGTCACGGAGGATAGGTTTTAGACGTTTTTTTGCATATACACTGTTAAAATCAGGTTTGTTAATTTTACTTTGTAAAATTTTAACATAATTTTTTATACAAAACTGGGGTTTGGTTTCGTTAAAATTAATAAATATTTTTTACTGTGTAGTATCTCATAAGAAAAAACGATTACTACAAAAATAGAAGGGAGAGAACTGTTATATTGTTATGGCGCGTGAAAAATGCCGTACCCTGTTTCGCGTGGTCCAAACAAGAATGGAAGGGCCTGAATACCGAGAGGTAATTTTTATCCGGGATTGTCATTGTTATACGACAAGCCCTCGCGTGTGCGAAACGCCTTTACGACACCCGCTGATAAACGGAAATGGATGGGAAGTGTGGACCATTTTTTAAGGCAATCCTTTTTATGGGGTTGTTTATTAAGTAAATTGCTAGCGTTGCAAGCTATACTATGGGACGGAATTCAATACACAAAAACTTCTTACTTGTCTCTGGTTCAATGTAAGGTTAAATGTCGAAATTTTTTGTACTTAATGTAAAAAAAATCAATATTATACCTACCTACCTATTTTCTTAGGCTTGGCATTCTTTCGATAATTAGGTCGGACGGCATTTAGAACGCCATACATTATGATTTGGCGTTCTGGATGCCGTTCGACCTCATTAAAATACACAGTGTTGCCAATCTGCAAGTAATTCTTTACATTTGTACATAGAAAATGTTTAAATGAATATAACAAAAACTTTTATAACATTATTAAAATGTATGTAAATTTAACAACAAATCAATTGTTAATTCAATAAACTATTTTCATTATACATTGTTCACATTTTCAACCTACTATTGGGTGTTGGGTAGTTTTTTTTTAATAATTGCAGGGAATTAAAACAATTTATTTATTATAACAAAAAAATTAACTCATATTATAAGATGTACAAAATAAAAAAATATGAACTCACTTTTTAAACAAGTCTGCTTCGTTTATAGAATATACCTTAAATATTTATTTTAGAAAACGTCGAAATTTTAATTTTCTTAGTGATCTTTTTGATATTTTTATCATCTTAGATTTTACCACACTTCACTCGCACAAGTGAAATCTATAATATTATAACACAGACCGTGGATTATAAAGTTATGTTCACCAAGGAGAGCGCTGGCCCTTTCCCCCTCTTTTTAAGGGAATTCCTTATCAGTGCATGTACATTTTTCTGGGTGTAAGGAATTTTATGGTCTGTGAAGAATTTTGAAAGTACAGATCAGTTGTAAGTAAAATGTTAGTTATTATGATATAACGTAAATTTTACTATATAATTCTATATTTTTCTTTGGAAACTCGAATATTTATCTGATTTCCTAATATTTTTTTGGGTTCAAAACTATTTGGAGTGGTGTAACGACTTTTATATTGTTTAAATTAGATCTCTTTTTGAAGTTTTAAGTAATTTGAAAGTAAACCCAGAAACTTTTAAGAGTTAATTGGTAAAATCAATTGGAAACACTGAAAATACAAGAATATTCGTACATTATAGATCGGGCGGAGAAAGCACACACTAAAAAATATTAAAACAATAAAATATAGTTAGAAAATAATAGTAGAGCCAACTATAATTATCATTATACAAGTCAAATGTAAAATAACCTGATGGTCACTTTAACTATATCTTTTTGGTTAAAAAGATTGTGGTTAGCTTAATTATAAATATCATAAATTGGTAAAATACATTTTTAATATAATTCTGACAACCACAATAAGTGGTCGGTGAATCGATTATTATAATTTGTGGTTATGCCAACAATGTGCTTTGATTGTATTTAAAATTTCCGCGTTTTGCTGTCCAATCGGTGCGCTTGGCGGTCAACTATGCATCATTTGGTAGGGTTAGTTTCGCAAAGTGTATCACGTGTTAAAGATGGATGTAAGTAATTTATTAAGTTTGTGGGGCATAGAGCATCTAACGCCTAGATTTGGGGGTAAGTACCTATATTAAATTTTATAATAGCAATGCAATGTAAGACATACAAAAGTTTTCGCTAATGAGACAAAACGCGCCAAACCTGCCTGGACTTAACCATACAAACGAATATAATATGTATATCAAACTTGGTACTAACTGTAGGTACTCCATTTTTTCAAATTGGGTTACGTGTTTCGTATATACGGGGCGTTAAAGTAGACTGGTTATTGGGTGTAATTACATTTGTTTATTAATTAGCTACATCTCCAATATTATATAGGGTATCCCTGTTACAGTATACTATAGGTGCCCATGGGTATACCCTATATACCTATAGGTACCTATAGGTACCTATATTTAAAAAAAACAAAAATGACTTTAAATCACATTTTTATACTGTAAATCATGGCCTACCTACTTTATTTAAATATAACCTTAAACTTTGGTGAAAAAATTAATATTAATTTTTTTTCAAAAATACCATTTTTATTTGTTTTAACTAATTTTAAGATTAAACTAACAACTACCTACTTGCTTATATTGCATTTAGGAAAAGGTTTTATTAGCTTTATAGTAGGTATGGTTTTGTTTTTTTTACTAAACTAAATTAGAATCAAATAAACAAAAAATAATAATACCTACATACAAAAATATCATTAGCTATTTTTAACGCTAAAACAAGTAAAAAATCAAATAAAAGTTAAAATTTTTGTTTTTTATTAAATCGGATGGATTATTTCAAAGTTGGCTTTGATATCTAACAATAGTTGTTAGATTTCAAAGCCTATTTTGTTAATTGTCAATTATTGACAAGCTACGTTTTTTCAATAATAAATCTTATTCTAGGTCGAGTGTTTTTACTGTTTGAAAAAATATCCATAAATATAAAATACATATATTCGAAATCGGTCAAATGTAAATGTTTGCCGATATCTCGGAAATGATTGAAGATATCAAAATACGGTTTTCAGTGAAAACTTTTCACTAACCGACGTTTTAAAAGAAATCGAGATGTAGATTCACAGTTCATTTTATTATATATGCAGGACCATGGACTTTTTAACTCATTGCTATTATTGTTATTGTAAGATTTTTTAATAAATATATTTTTTATATTATAAATTGTATTAATTCAAATTTCCCGCCAAATTTATAGCATAAAGCCGAGTCTACAATTGTCGCAGGGGTCCGATCGCAGAACATAAGCTTGCGCAAAGCACCCCGCGACGTGGCGATGGAAGAAGTTTCTTTTGTCAGCTGGGTGCTTTGCGCAAGCTTATGTTCTGCGATCTGCGACCTGCGACAATTGTAGACCCGCGGCTTAATAGAACAAAATAATGTGATTGTCATAAATATAAAAGTGGTAAAATTAACAATAAGAAAGGATTGCAGTAACTAAAATTTTATAGCTCTTGGAACATTTAATTAAAATTAATGGTCAACAGAACCATAACATATAATTAATAAAACTATATTCCATTTGGTTGTACTAACAACACCACTATAGTTAACTACACAATGTGATTGCTTTGACCATATTCTGTAATAATAACTTTATGGTTTCTAGGACCACTGCAAATCATTGTATCATATTTAATAATTGATTATAGTTGCAATTGTCATAATTATTGTAATTACGACCATACATTTTTTAGTGTGCACATATTACAACCAAGAGAGGCAAATACTATTTATTAATCAATTAATTGGAATATTTCTTTGTGATTTTGAAACGTCACTTTTAGGTTAGGTTTTAATTTTTGTACGCAGTTTTATAATAATTTGACTTTTGAACTAGATTTAATATAAATTTTTTCAATATGGACTGTTTGGAGTGTTATAATATGAAAATTAGTATACGCTTGAAAAATAGTAATTTGTGTCATAAGGCTGAGAAGTGAAGGCACAGTTTTATTTTACAATAATAAGGCTTAAATAATTATTATAGAACTCTTGTACTATGCTCCACACCTCAAAGTCCCACCACGTGACCACGTACGGAACGCAGTCTTTTGAAAATTTGGCATTTAAGGCTTTTCAGGTTATGTATCTGTCAAAGTATAGTCAATGAAAGAAATAATATTTATGTTTAAGCGTTAAAAGTTAAGAAATCTTTATAGTATCACAATAACAATAGTTGGTTTAAGAATTTTTTTTAAGAATATAAATACTGCATTTAATGAAATTCCAAAGTGTAAGGTGCAATATAAGTGATATTTTTGTGCATTGGGTATGCATTTCTTCATAAAATAGTTTTAACTAAACAGCCCTTATTAAAAAAAATCTAACTTCTCTATTATGAAATAAGAATATCTGTATCAAAGGTGGGTTAATGTATTAGAACAAAAAATATCATCTAATTTTGTATTTTAAGGTTAGAAAAATCTATTTTGACCAAAATAAATAAGTGGATTATTTGGAAGAGTGTGTTAATATGGTCATAAATAAATATAGGTATACTAAATAATTGTTGAATATGGTTCAAATTAAATTGAAGCTTTTATACTTCTAATGACAAAACTTGTGCATACCTCTCGGCATACCTGCTTTAAGTTAGATTATAAGAAAACAAACAATTTTTAGAGAAACTTGCAATGTGAAAATATTTAATACTCCCATGACATGCGATTTATTAAAAATTTTAAAGTTATAATGATTTTTCGATGTAGATCAAATTCAGTCGAAGCTTTTTAACTATTTGTATTGACAAAACTTTATGTAGGTACACTTTAAGCTGGATAAGAAAAACTACCACATTTTTAAATACCATATTATACAGTCTTTTAAATAATCCAAAATATTTATTTATTTTGGTCAAAATAAATTTTTCTAATCTTTAAATTACAAAATTAGATGATATTTTTGTTATAATATATTAACCTACCTTTAAAACAGATATTCTTATTTCATAATAGAGAAGCTAGATTTTTTTTAATAAATGCTGTTTAGGTCATGGTCACGTGGTGGGACTTTGAGGTGTGGAGCATAGTATATAAAAAATATTTTTCCTGTTAATTTCAGTAAAAGATAATGTCTTTCACTACTAAATATAAATTAAAAACATGCTTTAATAAAAGTTACTAAAAAGTAATACATATATGAATATTATACTCATGAGCATAACAAAATATATCTTGATTTCTTCAAGTAACGACCATCGAGAAAAATAAACATTACTTCGCTCTCGAAAATTCCTACGGGACGTTGTTATTTCTGTTTTTTCCTTTCGTCTCTTATTTTTCCAACGTTCGGTTTTGTCTGGATATTGGATCTTTTCACAATAGACCGAGCTATTTGTTCGTTCCTAAGTGTACCTAACTTTGTTTACAAATAAGGGCCGGTTCAGTCAGTTCCGAAAGCATTTCCCATCTTGAATAGTTGTTTCTTTTTGTTTGGGTTGCGCATTTTCTTCCTTGAAGGCACGAAATTAAGTTTCAGGAGTATGGACCATGTTTTATTGAAAGATTTAAGATTGCGCAAGATGAGATTTCTTAAAAAATAATATTAAAAAAGTGGAATTTTATTTCTATCATTATTTATTATATCGGGTTAACCATGAAGATAGCGATAGCTACAAACTTATTTTATTACATTTGTTTTAGAAAACAGCAAATGATTTTATAATTATTTTTTATTTTAATTTAAAATTAACTATACAGACTGTATAGAATCAAGTAAGTAAGGCTGGAGACAAGGATGACAAATTATATTCTGATCAGAGAAAAAGAAATAAACTTTAATTGGGCGTGGTTTAAACCAAGCCATTCGTAATTACGAACCATAGTTGCCAGGTTGTTTTAAATCAGAAGAGAACGATTATAACTATTTAATAAATAGTTCAATTTTATTTGTTTGAAGCTTTAAAAATAACAAAAAAATTAATAATATGTCAAAAATAATTTGATTTAGTTAATTTTCTTACTTTTAATATTAAAAAATAAGAAAACCAACAATAATAGCATATGGCAACAGCGCGGCATGCAGCCAGATACAAGGGCATGCAGTTTGATCTACTGGGTTTGTTCAGTAGCTCCGACGCTGTCGTAGGGAAATGTGTATAGTTTTTAAGAAATACATTTTCGCAATTAATTGGAATTTAATGGATTTTAAACAATACTTACAATAATTTTTATTTGCAGAAATTCATTAAAACAAAACAAAACAAAACAAACGAATTCGATGAAAATAGAACCTATAAATTCTCAAACAAAAATAATTCTTAAATAACGAAAATAACTTTTTTCTAAATTAAATGTTCAAATAGACCACAAACAATCCCTACCATAGTGGGCGGGGTTTGGCACTTGTTTTATTTAAGTGTATCTATTCGTTTTAATACACACTGTATAAACATATATTGTAACACAGGATTAAAACTTAAAAACATTGCTTTTCGCTTTTGACAGTGGCAGTGACAGTTCTATATGCAGTGTTATTGAAAATATAAAAATGGGTTGTGAAAACGAATGAACTCAACTACAAAAAAAATTATTAAAAATATGCAGTATGTTGAAAGCCAAAGTCTAGAGAAGAGCAAAAGCAGTCTAAAGACAAGAGAAGAAAACCATAGAATGTCCAAATATTTTAACAAAATAAATAACTTAATAAAATTGTGATTTTTTTTCATAATTTTCTTTCAAAAAGAAATTGTGGTAGTAAACAAATAAATCAAAACCAAATATCCGTAATTAATACCGTGTTCGTAATCTTCTAGACGAGAATGACAGATTGATAATTTAAAATTATTGCAAATTTTTTTTAACATTCACAATACAGTTAAGCGATAATAAACGATAACATCCCGTGTAGTCTTGGCAACTTTTTACTCGGAACGGACGGTCAATATTTCTAAAACGTTTTAAACAAAAAAATGTGCGGCACTGCATTTTTTTATTTTTTTTATGATTAAGCCGCTAAAAATACAACTTTTTTGTCTTTTAGGTTGTTTTCGTATCTTACCTCATTTTTAACAACAAACAAATAAAAACCATATTATTGCATAAAAATTGACAGAACGCATAATTTCCACCTTTTTCCACTTTTCCACAACCGTATATAAATAACTTTGCCAAATTTCAACAAAATCGGGCAAACAATATTTAAAATATTTTAAAAAGCCGTTATATATGTTTAACACCCTGTATCTGGAAAACTAAGCATTTCCGGACCTACGTTAATATGAACTTTTTTCCAAATTTTTAAAAGACAAATCTCCAGCATGTTTTTAAACACCCTGTATATTTTGATTATTGGTAATGTAGCCATGGGTCATTTGCAAAGTTTTATACCTTTATAGGGTAGGTAACCCACATAGTTATTGGACACTTAAGAAATATTATTTATATAAAATTTACATATGCGGTTCTTTTAAAGATTTTTGTTTTTTTCTAAATATATAAAAAGAATAGTTTTTTAAACTTTATTTGCGTTTACTAAAAAATAAGAATATTTAAATTTTAATATTAGTTTTATAAAAACATGCAAAAAAGTATAGTAATTGGACACGTGGACCATAGTTATTGGATATACAATTTTTATATGAACATAACAACTTTACATCTTATAACATAAATTGTTAAATAATGATAAGATAAATTGCTGTTTTAGGTAATTTTTTTATTTTGTTTTTGAAAATATCATATAATTCATATATTTCTTTTTCGGATTCCTCATCCCTTTTCTGGATTCTGAAAGTAACTACTAATTCCTTGGTCTGACTTCTAAAATAGTTTGTTGCAAATATCTCTATTTTGTGAAGCATTTATAATGTTTAGGCCGGAACAGGATGATTTATATATATCTAATATTTTTTCGGGTGGTATGTAAAAAAGTCTTTTCCGAATTTATTAATTTTGTTGCAATTATTTTTTTATGTTCTCTATCATTCACTGTATTTAAATCACTGTTATTCTGAAAGATATCCTGTGACGAAGAAATAACTTTATTACTTACACTCTAAAAATGAATTAGTCAAAAATGTCATAGCGAAAAAGCAGCCACTAATAATCCTCGTCAACAGCAATTTGTATCCAGGACATTTAGGAGTCAATTATTAAGAAATATTATTCGCTGAATCCGAAAATGTCGTCAAAAGTTATAAAAGTAGAAGAGTTCTTGAAAAATAATCAATTTTACATATAATATGGAATTAACTATATCTCAAAAACTGCTTAACTTTAATAGTTTTTGACGGTTTTTTCGGATTAAGGGGACAATTTTACACAAGAATTGGCTGGTAAATGTCCGGGATACAAATAGAGTATGATATTGGACATATGTCCAATAATAGAAATTTACATTTTTTACCAACCAGTAATTGGACACTGGCCATTTTACTGTTTGTTTTCAAAATTAAAATTAAAACGCATTTAAGTGACAATGTTTAAATTACATTAATGATTTTTAAATCCTTTTTAGAACTTAAAAATATCACATTTCATAAAGAAATCTTATAAAGGCCTTACTAAAAATAATTGGAATCAGACACACTCAGTTAAAGTTTTAAAGGATATATCTATTGAGAATTTAGTATGAACTATTTCTTTATTTATTTTTTATTTATTTATATCGCAATAAAAATATTATATATAAAACTTGTTTGATTGCTTTTCCATCTTTCGCCGACTATTCTTGTGTATATTTACCTAGATGTTCAGTGAACAGGCAATGCATCATGGTATACGCTATAGCGTATCTATTTTTGACACTGCCCTTACAATTCTGTAGAAAAAATATCGAAAAACATAAACCAACAGCAAATAAATGTTTGCGAACCATTTTTCATTTTTATTGTGTGAATAAATCCAATATTTTATTACCAAAATGCAAACACAATGAAACGATAATGCTGTTTTTTCGATAAAAATGGTTTATTTGAATATTTAAACGAACAATTAGGAAATTTATTTAAATCAATAACATTTAAATGGGCCAAAAATGCGTTTTTCAATTTTCCAAATTTTCGTTAAATTCGTAAAATAAATAATCGCACGTTTAGTTAACCTAACAATACATAATACAAAAATCATTAGATGGAGTTATTTGGCAATTCTGTTAAAAAAATTTTGATTAAACGCCAAGTCTTTTCCCATTTATAAATATGATAAATGCTGTGTCAAATTACGTAAGTTTCCACGCTGAAAAAGCGTATTTTTCAGCGGCAATTTTCATCGTTAAAGGTCGAGAAATAAGAGCCGTGCATCAGATTAGAAAAGTCAAAAACGACAGCAGATTAATGATGCTGACTATGCGTAGCTACCGTTGGAGGAATTGAAATGGGAAAAATGGGATTTTTCGGGTCTTCTTGCGATGTCTTTATCGTCAAAAGAAAAAATGGGAGATTCCAAAATTCATGTTTTATGTTTTTAAGTAGGCCAACTACTATCTATCTATCTATCTATCTACAAACGCTGCTTTCAGTAATAGCATTTGCATTAATTATAAAGTAAATTAACGTTATTTTTATAAAAATAACACTCTTTCAGATGCAGAAACGCATTGATAAATATAGTTATTATTATTTGTCCAAAAAACAGTTCTATACCGTTTACAAAAACGTTTTGTAGTATTAATGAATCCCTAATGGTATTTATTATTCATAGAAATTTTGTAAATTTTACAAATCCCTTTTCGTTTAAAATAAAACTTTTTTTATATATTTTTAAAATGTATGTAAATTTAACAACAAATTAATTGTTAATTCAATGAACTATTTTCATTGTAACAATGGTCAAATTTTCAACCAACTGTTGGGTGTTGGGTAGTTTTATTATAACAAAAAATTAACTCATATTATATCATGTACAAAATAAAAAAAATATGAACTCACTTTTTAAACAACAAGTCTGCTTCGTTTATAGAATAGACCTTAAATATTTATATTAGAAAACGTCGAAATTTTAATTTTCTTAGTGATCTTTTTGATATTTTTATCATGCTAGATTTTACCACACTTCACTCGCACAAGTGAAATCAATAAGATTATAACACAGATTGTGGATTATAAAGTTATGTTCACCAAGGAGAGCACTGGCCCTTTCCCCCTCTTTTTAAGGGAAATAACAAAAATTTTGTTACCATTGCAAAACAATAGTAAATATTAAAAAAGTCTTTTTATAGCAATAAAATATTTTTGTTAATGTTCTTAACGTAAGCTATAATAGCTAATAGCTAATTAACAAAGATTTTCTAACTGAAATAAACTTAATTTGAATTACAACGGTAGTAATTTAAAAAAGACAAATATGACATAGTAAAATGAACAAATTTTACTATAAAAACTGCGCATTACTTTATGTAAGAGCAATTCACACACAACTATAGATTTAACAAAAACATTTTAAGTTCGACAAAGATTTAATATAAACATAAAGTATTTCTTATTGCTATGACAATATGATAACAACTATTACTTTGTTGGATGAACATTTTTTTTTATAAAAGCTCAACATTGCTGCTTCATTTTAGTAAATGAGAATTTTATTAACAGTAAAAAAAGTTTATTCTGTAAATAAAAATAATCTAATTACTTTGACAAATCGTAGGTTTTTGTCCCAATAGACACTGAAAATGTATAGCCATTACAATTTTAAATTTAAGTTAAATAATACTTTTTATTATTATTAGACAGACGGTAAACTTTCTAAAACTTTGCAAATATCTTTTAACCTGGAATTTTTTCAACATTTTCTCTAACCTCCTTAAATTAAATTTACTTTGATGTTTTATTATCTCATCGATCAATTCGAACATTTCAATTCGTAAAATCTCATTAAAATAAACTTCCACACCAAAGAGCAAATCTGCAACCGTCACAACTTAGGCGGCGTTGCCAACTGTATACTGAAGCGATTCAATTTCAAATGAAATTCTAAAATTTCCATTTAAAATTGGAAAGAATCCATACATATACGAAGTATGTTCAGAAAATATCGGGAATTTTAGTTTTTGGAAACAAATATTTATTTATTCGTCTACATTAATGTTGTCGCCTTCAAAATAGTCCCCATTGGATATTATGCACAGCGATGCGCTTTTAATGTCATCTATGCTTGCAAAACGACGGCCCTTTAAGGTTCTCTTTATTTTTGGGAATAGGAAAAAGTCAGACAGAGGCATGTCTGGCGAATATGGAGGCTGGGGCATCATTACAGTATTGTTTTTGGCCAAAAATGTTGTTCAAAATTTAACAATTTTAGAACAAATTTTGCTGCCACGCGTTTCATACCCAAAACATTCGAAATATTTTCATGGGATGAATCAATCGATAAATCAACATCATCAGCGATCTCTGATGGTTTACACCCATTTCTTCCACTTTTTCCATGTTTTTATCGGTTTTTAATGTGCTTGTGCGTTCGGGGCGTTCGTCATCTTCAAC
The DNA here is from genome assembly GCA_921294245.1 of Brassicogethes aeneus. Lineage (NCBI taxonomy): Eukaryota > Metazoa > Arthropoda > Insecta > Coleoptera > Nitidulidae > Brassicogethes > Brassicogethes aeneus. The sequence goes on along the minus strand of OV121132.1, from coordinate 1,968,906 downwards.
ATCTTCACGGCCATCTTGGAAACTCTTATACCACTTGTAAACTCTTGTTTTACTTATAGCAGACTCACTATATCCTTTGTTAACATTTCACAGAATTTATTTTTAAGCAAAATTGGATACAAATTCTTTGATCCATTTCTTTTAACGAACGAAAAATCGCCGAGCTCATAAAACACGTCTAACCTTAGCGGCTACCACAGACAAAGAAAACAATGAAAACAGCTAAAGTTTTTATCATACTTCGGGGGCATAAATACCAACATAATAAAGAAAATTTTATGACAACCGGACCCTCCGAACCCGCGAAAACACCTCGTATATATATATATATATATATATATATATATTCATAAGATTATACTATAAAAATAAAACCCTTTTTTTTATTAATATTTTATTACCTATTAATATACCCACCTAAATATTTTTGCAAAAAATGGCGAATGCTCCGGGCAATTTTTATAAAAAATATTTTAAATTTTTATGTATTTTTTCTACTTTCAGCTTTATACAAATATTTAATTTAAATCATTTTTAGATAATAATTTGTCGTAGAAAAAGAATACTTTGAACTGGACACTCATTTAATGAAGCACTCGCTCGCTAGTGTCTAAATTAAATTCGTGACTAAAATTGCGTTTATCAAACTTGATACATAAAATACAGTAATCATACTGCCCTATATTTTAATCAACAAACAAAAAACTTCAACTTGTATGATAGACTGAAAAATTATAAAATTCATTATGGCAACTTATGCAACTAGGTCAGTCAAAAGCACGATAGGAAATTTAATTTATTTAAAAAAGTATTATGCAAAAACTTTCATTAACAACTACTGTTTATTATAACTTAATTAAAAATTACCATTTTTAAACGTAAACACGAATCGCCTCAAATTATAGCAATTTATTGGCTGAACATATCTTTCGCTATAAAATTGAAAATACAATAATTAAGTATGTATATATAGATATACGGTACAATTGGGTTACGGTCTATATGAGATGCTTAAAATTATAAAAATTATACCTTAGATAACATAGGTCTGGAAAATTATTTTTTTTAAAGTTGTTTTATTAAATTCTTTATAATTATACAGGAATAAGTTTTGTATCCTAAAAACAACTTTTTTTATGTATTTATATCAAATAATAATTATCATTTGAATGCTCGTTTTAATGCAGTTTTTAATTATTTTATTTTGGTATGTTAAAAAAACAAAAACAAGTTTTATTTGCTGTATTTTACCCACATTGTAAGGTTTCGATATCTAAAATGTTTAAAAATTTCATAGAACTATTCGTTTTTTTTATTTTAGTCAGAACAAAAAACTTTTTTATATCCAGCAGAACTTTTTATATTTAACAGAAATAATTTATTTTAAATCTTTAAAATTAGTTGCGTTTAACGTTTAAAAAATTATATTATTCTAAATGTTTAATTGTACCATAGCCTATAGTTATTTCAATACTTGAGAAGAATATGTTCAGAATATTAATAAAAACGTCAGAACTTTAATGTTTATGGCAAAAAACAAAAACTAAATATGTACACTAGGGTGAGCCAAAAAAACTAACCTATCGGATTTATGAGTTAAAATGAACCTACATACCGAGCAAAAAATTTCCCTGCAAGGAAAAATTTTTTGCTCAATTTTAAAAGGTGTCGGTGAGCATTCTAAGTTTTCCATTGAAATAACACGTAAAAAAATCTTTTTTCATTAAAAAGACTATAACTTTTGAACCGTTTGAGATAAAAATTTTTACGTCGCGGATTCTTGTAGAGCATAAAATTTCCCAAAGAATCTATACCAGGATTATTTTTTTTAATTCAAAAATTTGCATGTTTGAAAGCTTTGAAAAGTGTAAAAAATCATAAAACTGCAGTTTCAATTTCAATTTTGCCTTGCAGGGAAATTTTTTGCTCGGTATGTAGGTTCATTTTAACCCATAAATCCGATAGGTTAGTTTTTTTGGCTCACCCTAATGTACACCATTCAAAGGGTGAAACATTTTTTTTTCAAAGCAAATACATTACCTTATTCTAAACTCTCTCGGTAGATATCTGCAACAAATAAAAAAACAATTAAACAAAAATTTATAAATCAATAAACTAAACTAAACTAATTTCAAAAGGCTTTTGGGGATGAATAAAGGTTATCGCTTCCACTAAGTACAACTGACTTCGATCTAATTTTGTACCCTGGTCACGACTTGTCGAATTAGTAGTAATTTCAAGTCTATATATAGCCCTTGTCCCTAATACCGCTTAATTTAATTATTAATTTCCTGGGATAAATGACAAAATGTCATCCCCAATCGAGTTTTATTCGCAATCGATTATTTTTAATAAAAACTAAAACAAAAGTTGAAACACGTAAATACATTGTACATCAAATACATACAGGTTTTTCTTTGAACTGCCAATTCTAATGCTGACATAGTAAACCAATAATTAGGAAATAATGAATAGTTGCCAAGTATATATTAAAATTTAAACATTTATGGAAGGTATGTATGTTTTTAATAATACAAAAATAATCAATAAATATTTTCACCCAAGTTCAATGTTAGGGGTAATTATTTAAAAAAAGGTAATTTTTTAATTATATCTTTGTTATAGGTATGTTTACCTTCTGAATTTATTTTTTCATATATATATATTTAATAATAATAAATATATTAAAAAACAAAAATGCTGTCTATTTTTATCAATATTTTATATCAGTCGTCGACTGATATAAATTATATCAACCGATTTACATTTTAGATGTTTTTATTGGCCAAAAAACAAATCTAGTAAACCATGACTTATATTAGCGAAATTATTTTCTATGGTTAAAAGCAAATATAATCATAAGCAAACATATCATCAACAGAAAAACATTCTTTAACAATCAACTCATTCTATTTAGCCAGATTCCTAACTGTAAAAGCAGCGAATTCAATTCGATCTGCAGATTGTAAAGTACTTTGAGGTTATAAACTGTAATAGTTTATAGTCGAAACCAGATGTTTTGAGCAGACGCTAACTCTTATCGAACTTTGACTTGATTAAAATGCATGTAAGGCTCTTGAAGATATTTGCTGAAAATAAATGGATGGACATTTTACAGAGACGGAAAGATGTTTTGGAATGTGTAACAATTTTAAAATAAACATGCTATAGATTAATGATAACTGGATTTCATTATTTATTATTTTTTGGATTATTAGTACCCATATTTATAAATATAGATCTATAGATCTTAGGGTGCATTTCAAAACAATAAAGACATAGTATATCAATGTTGTAAAATGTACATCCTTCTTATACCAAATTTTTACTTTATTGCAACAATTTAGAAAGTTCAAGTACCTTTTGTTATTAAATTTTCAGTGTCTTATTGGGATAACAACCTACGATTTGTCAAAGTAATGAGATTATTTTTATTTACAGAATAAACTTTTTTTACTGTTAATAAAATTCTCATTTACTATAATGAAGCAGCAATGTTGAGCTTTTATAAAAAAATGATCATCCAACAAAGTAATAGTTGTTATCATATTGTCATGGCAATAAGAAATACTTTATACTATATTAAATCTTTGTCGAACTTAAAATGTTTTTGTTAAATCTATAGTTGTGTGTGAATTGCGCTTACATAAAGTAATGCGCAGTTGTTATGGTAGAATTTGTTCATTTTACTATGGCATATTTGTCTTTTTTAAATTACTATCGTTGTAATTCAAATTAAGTTTATTTCAGTTAGAAAATCTTTGTTAATAGCTTACGTTAAGAACATTAACAAAAATATTTTATTGCTATAAAAAGACTTTTTTAATATTTACTATTGTTTTGCAATGGTAACAAAATTTTTGTTATTTCCCTTAAAAAGAGGGGGAAAGGGCCAGCGCTCTCCTTGGTGGACATAACTTTAAATACTGTAAGGGTCCTGTAGTATATAAACTTCTAAATTCAAATTTGGCGCTATTTTAACCAAGGAAATTTTGAATAATCCACGAAAAAATAATATTATAGTTATAAGTTATTTTATGTTTTAAAAAACTATTGAGTCTTAAAATTCCACTTCTTTGTATCTGAACGTAGAAATATTATGAAGACTTGTTTATGTAACACATTCTTGCTTAAGTGGCATAGAGTTTAAAAGCGAGATTAGGAAATATCATAGACACAGAGGGTTTTTGCTCGCCCTTCGAGATACTTCTGTTAAACCGTTTGTGAAATATATTATAATATAGTTATAGTTTTTGTGATTGTTACCGATTTTCTGCTATAATTATTAGGTATGTACACTTTTTTAAATTGTAATTTTTGCTAGTAATGATAAACAACTCCTCGTTTTGGGTTTTCTTAATACATTTTTGCTTATAATTTGCTTATAATTTTGAACAATATTATTTAATTCGCATTTTTGTCTATGACGTTTATCATTGCTAGTTTATTGGGTCCTAATCATTTTAATATGTGTAAATAGCGAGTGATTTTTGGTAATGATTTTTATTGTATCACTATTTCATTATTTTGGTTTAATATCTTGATATCGCGCATACACTGAGTTTTAATCTTTATGTTGTCGCATGTACACTGAATTACGTTTGACTTAAATTTTACTATTTTGTATTTTCTTTATTTTGAGTTACACTGGCCTTGATTTTGCTGTTTCCTTTTGTATAACTTTGTATGACTTTATTTAACTGAAATGTATTTTATTGTTTATGAAACTCAGTGTATCATCTCGGTATTAAGGTATTTATTTATTTTAACTCTTTACATTTGTACTCAGGCTAAAGCTTTTAACAATTATATTACTATTATAATATTGGTATTATTTGAGTAAGGTTTATTGTTGTTATTATTATTATTATTATTATTGCTATTATTATTATTATTAAATTTGATATTACCATTATGTCATATCATGGTAAGGTAATAGTATCGTTTAGCCTTTTGATAGATTCTGGATAGAGACTTGGATTTAAACTGCTTATCTTAGCGCTTTATTTGGAATATTTGATAATGACTTTAACGTTACTATATATGATAAAAATCTCTTTATATTATTATCCAGCGCGACACTTTCTGGTGGTTAGAGTTCGGGCCATGTTTAGATGTTTCTTGTTATGACGCTCTCCTATTTATTATTTTATTGTATTTTATTTATATTTTATACCATTTTATTTTATTGCATATTGTTTATTTTATTTGTGTCTATATTTGTATTTGTGTTTTCGTTTGGAGAGTGCATGCATGCACATGCATGAATATTTGAACATGGGTAATATATTAGCATTATTTCAAAAGGATTTATCCTTAGAAGAAAAATAGTGTTTTTATGTTATTACCTACATATACTCTGTGTGCAGAATTGTTTGTATATTTTTACAATACTGTTGTCTTGTGCTGGACATTGATTTTGTGAGAATATTTGAACATATTGTGATATAGGGATACTATAGTGAGATAAGGACATTAGGTTTCGTTATATCACTTCACAGAGATGCTATTGTTCCATAGTGTGGTTATTGGCTACGGTTAAATATCTGCATTAGATTATATTTTTCCATGTTTCCCCTCCTCTTTAAAGGCATTTGAATTCTCTCTATCAGAAATATGTCGTTGCTGTAGTTTATTTATATAAAATCGTATCCTCGTTCAATAGTTCGAAGATGCGTGGTAAGGTAAACAAATTATAACTATTTTACCTGAGTACAAAATGTTTTGAATATTGATAAAAACACTCAAATTATATGAAATATGTTTATCTGCTTTTTATGTTATTTTATTCACTTATTATTTATACTGTATTCTTGTGATTATGACCCATATGACTATGTTTTGTTTTGTATTTTATTTTTATTTGAACTGTGTAAGTCGCCAGGGTTTTTATGGTCCCTTTTCCCTGTGCTTTGACTCAACGGGCCACCCCTTTGTCTTTGCTTAAATTAAATCAGGGGTTTAAAAATTAAATGCTTGTGTTTCATTAAACCTGACCAATTTCAAAATAACGTTATTATCAATGTAAGTAAAAACACAACGTAGAGTCCAGTGGCGTATTTAGGATTTAGCTCCGGGGGGGGTCCAAAAAAACTAACTAAATATGTACTATGCTATGCTTTAATAACTAAAAAATCACAAATTAGGAACTCTTCTGTTCCGATAAAATAGAAAATAAAAGGAACTTTCTAAAAAAGGAAAATTTTTGTTTTGATTAAATTAAAAATTCCAATCGCCGTGGATTCTTCGCCATTTTATCCAGAACTTCTTCGGGACTAATTTCTATATTATTATCAATGGATAGAACTGCCAAACCATTAAGTCGACCCTTAAAAGATAGAGTTAGTAAATAGGACCAAAATGCAATTAATTGGGTAGTAATTTATTATATAAAAATAAGATTTTACCTCAGACATAGAATTCCTTAGATACGTTTTTATTCGCTTTAAACTGGAAAATGTTTTTTCTGGTGTTGTTGTCGATACCGGTAGAGTGGCTAAAATTTGAAGCAAACGGAAGATGTTGGGATAAAACTCTGTGTTGCATAGTTTTAAAGCATCCAATGCATTTTGTGGCTTTTCTTTCAAACCGAATATATTTTGACACCATAACTTATATTCTGATAATATATCGTTTTTGCACAAAGTGAGGTCCTCTTGGTAGGTTTCACAAAGTTCTTCAAAATCGGTACCTCTTTCTCTTTAATACGTAAGTAGTTGATTTTTGATTTTAATGATTTTATATTCAAATATAATTAATAAATAATAAAGTACGTTGACAGTCTTGAGGTTTTTATTTTTTTTTTACTTTTTTTTGTAATAAAAATAATAAAATATGTGCGCCCGGGGGGGGTCCGGACCCGGCGGACCCCCCCCTAAATACGCCACTGGTAGAGTCCTAATTTTTATAAAGTAAGTAAATTAACTAGACGATCACGAATATGCCAAAACAAGTATTTCAGTATACTTAAAGAATCGGGTTACGAAAATACATAGTGTACCTTACAATACAGAGTCTGTTTTATAATCTTATTGATTTCACTTGTGCAAGTGAAGTATGGTTAAATTTAGCATGATAAAAATAACAAAAATATCACTAAGAAAATTAAAATTTCGACGTTTTCTAAAAGAAATATTTAAGGTCTATTCTATAAACGAAGCACACTTGTTGTTTAAAAAGTGAGTTCGTATTTTTTTAATTTGTGCATCATATAATAGGAGTTAATTTTTTTGTTATAATAAATAATTTGTTTTAATGCCTTGCAATTATTTAAAAAAATTACCCAACACCCAACAGTAGGTTGAAAATGTGACCATTGTTACAATGAAAATAGTTTATTGAATTAACAATTACATAAATTTTATTAATTTTATTAAAAAAAATTAATTTTAAACGAAAAGGGATTTGTAAAATTTATAAAATTTTTATGAATATGAAGCATATCTGACTTCATCACCCTTAGTCAAGTCCAATTTTTTTAAATTAATTTTAAAAAATTTAAAACACTTTTTTACCGCCTAAATGATACTTCTCCAGGGAAATTTTCAAAACTAACCCAACGAAATAATGTAATCATGAAATAACTTGAGATAACTTGAAACTCCCAAAACTTTATTTATTAAAGTGTTACATAACATAACTTCAAACCACAAAATATAAAACTTTAACCACGAGCAGCATCTTTAGTTTAATTTTTTAACGAAAATTCTTCGAGCGCACGCTACCTACATAAAACTTTTGCAGAGTTCAGTTACAAAAATAAACCCCAATTTAGACAGGCATGCATCGCTAAGAATACTCCGATGTACCGAGATGCATTTTATGCATGCATGCATTAATGATGGCGTCTACAGTAGCGTCTCGTTTACAAATGGGCACATTTTATAAAATTTAACCAATATGGAATGCACTGTGCAACAATTTTGAGAAAATATTTCCGAACGAAGATCTGGCATCATGGCACGAAAGTTAGACTTTTGGAAATGCAATTGCTTTATGGATAAGTTGTTGCCTGTAATAACACTAGTTTACAAAATCGAAAAAAAATTCTGCCCACCATATCCTATTACAATTTTCCCATGTATTTTGACCCACTTAACTCGAACATCAGACTCTTTTTTTTATGGAAGCTTTTTTGAAATATGAATTTTCAATTGTTTTTTTTTTTTCAATATTCGGAGGTGTTTTGACGTTTTTGAGTATAGCTTGAAATCTAATTGATCGATTTGGTCAAACAAGCCCTTAAATTAAAGGTGTAAAACACCTAAAAGCCCTCTAAAACTTTCTTTTACATACTTTTGATATCGGATAAGTATTTTGACCCTAGCGATTTTAATAACTTAAAAAATTCGTTTTTGTGGCAAAAATTGAGGTCGAAAATTTACATATCATCCTGGAAAAGATTTAAATCAAACAGATAACTCCAATTTGAATTTTTTTTCGTGAAGCTCATATTTTTACAAAAAAAACAAGCTAATGTTGATAAAAATATATGGAAAAATGGCGAAGTTATGAATTTTTTAGTGGAAGACTAAAATTAATGCTTTTGACGATTTTTCTTTTATTTTTTTTTATTTTATTTTGTAATATGTTTATTCTTTAATGAAAACATAAATAAAGTGCATGATTGGAATTTTTTGATTTTTTTACGTACTTTTTTCACCGAAAACATTATTCAAAATTTAAATTTGACATGACTCCGCAAACGTGAATTCTTTTGTTTCTCTTGTTGGCATAGTGACATTTAACTGATATTTTTTTATATTTCAACAAGGTATTTTTATCATGGTTTTATTTAGTTTATAAAAAGTGTAAAATGAGTAAAAGAAGTAGAAAGTTCGGTATCACGGCTTCTGGGATGCAGCCATGATCGGTGATTACATTTGGTCCCTCATACGAGAAACGGAATACGAAAGCAACGAAAAACAAAGAAAGAGACAGAGTTTTTTGTAAACCTATGCTTATTACAACAAAATAAAACTTTTAATTTCTTCAATTTATTGTTTAATATTCAATATATAATTTAATTTCAATATTTAATGTTTAAAATAAAAATCAATGTTCAATATTAAATTTTATATAATTTAATAAAATGAAGAAAAAACGTAAAAACTGAATTTTGGTCTTCCACTGAAAAATTCATAACTTCGCCATTTATCCATAGATTTTTATAAACAGCAGCTTATTTTTTTCCTTTAAGTATAATCTATACGTAAAATAAATCAAACTGGAATTATACTAAATTATAATAATATAATATAATAATAAGTTTTAGTCAGTTATAAATGTATTTATGTATATAATAATAATGTAACAAACACACATTAAGTATATGTAAGATAACCTACAAATCTTTAATGTCATTTAAAATTTGCTATGTTGCCAAATTGGTTCAAACTTGAATCAGTAAATATGCGTTTTAAAGGTGGGAGGATAAAAAGTTATGTATCTGTATTTACTATACAAAAACAAAAGTTTAATTAGGATTAATTAATTAGTTTTACATAAACATTTTTGCAAAAATCCATTATTCAATTAACGCACGTAATTGAATATTTCTGTCTATTTGCACAATTTGTGGCATATCGAAGTAAATTAATAAAGCAAAGGTAATTCCCACTTATGCATCATATGCAAATTAGCTAACAACATTAACACAACATTAAAAAATATATTTTATTTGCGCTAATTTGGTAAAAATTTCGTACGCAGACAGACGTTTTGAAATGGCGAATCAACTTTTTCCCGATGTTATTAAAGTGGTCTTCTAGTTAGTGTAGACGACACTCTAAGAGTCTTCGGTAATTGTCAATTAACCATTTAGGTCGCAAACGGGCGAACTCTAATTTACCTGGAAGCTTCAATTAGATTCTGCACTGGAATTTTGATGGAGTCATAAAATTACGCGGGTCAACAAGATTAAGGACTAATTTTAAGTCAATTTACAAGTTGCTCATACCTAAGTACTTACTTAAAAATTGTTTTAAAATTGTAATAGTGTTCAACCACATACATCCAAACATATACTGCATATTAGGGTGATTCATTTCCGCAAAGTTTTTGTTTTTTTTCGGTGCTCAAGCAAAATATTAATCTGCATATATAGGAAAAAACATTCTCACCAAGTTTGAGCTCTTAATATTAATTTTAAGCACACTGAAAGAAATGTTTCTATAAAGCAGTATTGTTAAGACGAGTTTAATAAAGAAAATAAGAGGATGCTTAGTTAGAATCATATTCGTTTATGAAGTCAATAAGCTGTGTAGTAACTGTTATAATTTTGATTTTATTCCAGTTGTTTAATACTCGCTATAATCTAGATGCATATTGTTTATGAAATGTTTTCTTGCAGATATCATTTATTTTAAGTTATAATTTTTTTTATAAGAACTATAATATGTCTTATACTGTTTAATAGTCGTCTTTATACTCTATAGTACAAGCTATTACGCACATGCGCTTGGTGCATTGTTTTGACCGCGAGGAATAGTGTCTGTGGCTGTAGTGTTTTGTTTATTTGTTGTGATAATAGCTTGCAATTGTTAAGGGTAAGTTTTTGTAATAATTATACATCATGATAGGATCATAAGCCTTAGTTTAATAAAGGTGTATGCCTTGATCTTGGAACAGCACAACGACACAGAAGAACCTTCTGTGACAACGAGCTGAGCACGTGGACGCAGGTGCAGGTACACGAAAACTATTTTTTATTGATTCCCATTATAATAGTTTATTAATTTTTAATTATGTATTATAAATGTACAGGGTAAACTACGTACGGTGACCCATATACTTATAAGTACAATATATTAAATGGGTCACCTTACGTGGTTTACAAGGATATACTTAGATATCTTAGAAACTACTGGAGTCACAAAAAATAATAGCAAGATTTGTAAAAATTAACCAATCAAAAGCAACATTATTAATAAGTGTGGACATGGGAACATTTGGTTTAAAATTGTTTATTATTTATATTCTAATTTAAACTATATTTTATTTATTTATATTAATATATAATAACAATGTTAATATAGTATTAAAAATATACTACCTACATAATTTTTTGTTTTCTACACATTTTTTGGGGCAGTAGTTTCTGAGATAAGTATATGGGTCCCCTTACTTGGTTCATCCTGTACTCACCTACATCTAATACCTATATCTAATACCTATATTCCCCAATAATGTATTATATGGCACGTACATATAAATGTACATAACATACATTTATAAGGTTAAGATTTTAATTTAATTAGTTGATTAAAATTTACGATTTAAATCATGATAATAAAAAATCATGATTAAAATTATTAAAAAATAGCCCCCAAAACAAAAACAAACGATTTTACTAAATATTAAAAGAATACATTTTCCAAATAATAATTTTAAAAAGTTACAGTGATACGCTGTGAGGTTTTTGTAAGTAGGAATATTTTTACGCTTGTTTTATTTTTTCCCATGGCATACTTTGTAAGTTTCTACATGCAAAATTTTGATTTACTTCTGTACTATTATATACCTTATTATGTTTATTTATGTTTTATTTATTTCTTGTACCTGTTTTTTATAATAAAAGTATAAAATTTATAAGAGTTGAACTTTTTATATAACGACCCTTATCCTGCCAGCAAGTAAGTATAATAATTTTTATGAAAAATGCATAATTTCTTATATAAGACATATTTTATTAAAGTAACTAAATTGCTAATAAAGAGAATAAACCGAGTTTGTAAAAAGTATTAGCTACTACATAAAATTAATAAGAATTTTCAAATACACATAGCAATCTGAAGTTATACTAGCTAAAAAACATTTAATACTCGATATAAAGCGGGTTTATAGTATTTAAAATTTTGATTATATCCACTACAACATAATTTTATGGTGGCAGCATATCGATTTTATAAGAGATAATAGTATGTCTAATAACTTTTACAAGACGTTTTAACAAAACCGAGTTCATACTGTCTATGAACTAGTTGGCTGTCCTAATACTAATAGAGAAATCTTATAAGGAGTATTATATTTTTCATAACAGGTATTAGATTTTTCCCTCAGTGCACTTACTATTTAAATTTAAAGTTTTACCGTTTAAAATGCATGTAAAAAATATATTTTTTTTTTCAAATTTATAATGCTTACCCACCTTTGACAATATTGCAAATCGATTTAATACACCTTATGGGGAATTTCACGCTCTTTAAAATTGCTTTTGAGTTTTTTTTGAAACTCGCATTGGTTCACCAGTAGGAGTCGTCAAAGGACAGTTTTTGAAAAAAATCGTTTTTTTTTATTTTTTCGAGCAAATCGCCAAAAGTAGTGAGAAAAAAGAGCTGATTCATAAAAAAAAAGTTATCCAACCAATAATGAATTTACTGCCATTTTTATAACTGAAAACGTAAGAAATTGATAAATACCAACCATTCATGTTATTTAGATTGATTTTTTCTATTTATTATCATTATATTTCCCTACACTAAGAACTTTTTTAAAATTATTATGATTTCTCACTCATAATGAATATGAAAACAACACATAAATTCATAAAAAAAAACAACAAAACTTTAATCAAAATATACAGAAGGTTATGTAACATATTTCAAATTTCGCTTCAAAAAATTAAATAATCTTCATTTATATTTTTTTGCTATATGACAGAAATGTTGAAAAATTGCAAAATCCACGTTACAATTTTCTTATTGTTTTTTTATGAATTTATCTGTTGTTTTCATATTCATTATAAGTGTGAAATCAATAATTTTAAAAAACTTCTTAGTGTAGGGAAATATAATGATAATAAATAGAAAAAATCAATCTAAATAACATTATGAGTTGGGAATTATCAATTTCTTGCGTTTTCAGTTATAAAAATGGCTGTAAATTCATTAAATATTGGTTGGATAACTTTTTTTTATGATTCAGCCTTTTTTTCTATCTACTTTTTGCGGTTTGTTAGAAAAAATTTAAAAAAAACGATTTTTTTCAAAAACTGTCCTTTGACGACTCCTACTGGTGAACCAATGCGAGTTACAAAAAAAAACTCAAAAGCAATTTTAAAGAGCGTGAAATTCCCCATAAGGTGCACTCAGAGAAATTCGTTCTTAAAAATAAGAATAATGTGCATAAATTTAAAGCAACTCGTGAAATTCCCCATAAGGTGCACATGTATTAAACCGATTTGCAATATTGTCAAAGGTGGGTAAGCATTAGAAATTTGAAAAAAAAATATATTAAGAGCTCAAACTTGTTGAGAATTTTTTTTTCTATATGCAGATTAATATTTTGCTTGAGCACCGAAGAAAACAAAAACTTTGCGGAAATGAATCACCCTACTGCGTATTCGCTATATTTTTATTTAGAATATATCGATGACTTTCTGCCAAAGTATCGTAAGCAAAATAACTCAAATTTCGGGAATTGAAAATATTTTTTATTTTAAAATCTGTTTAACCCATATATAACCTATAGGTTTTATAACAAGTAAATAGCTATAATTATAAGCTATTTACTTGTTATAAAACCTTTAGGCTATATTTAATTTGAAACAGTCTTTAAGACAAAAAATGTTTTCGATTTCCGAAATTTTAGTTATGTTGCTTACGATACTTTGGCAGAAAGTCATCGATATGATACCATAGACATATTAACGAAAAAAAACCATTCACAATTTTTATGTTATTACTAGACCTGGTGGCTTCCCAAAAACCCATTCTAGACTAACAGTGAAACAACCAAAAATAAAAAATAATAATTTTCACTTGGGGGACAACTAAATATATTCACCTATATACTAATTAGAAGCATATTGAAATGTCACAATATGCATAATCAATTTATTTAAAAATCGTATCCTTGACAACCATATAAATTTGTCAGTTGTTGTTGTGCCCACTCGCGATTCGTATGTAATGGGCATAACAAAAACACGAAATGAAAAAAAAATGTGAACGAGTTAACCGTGCTTCCTACTCATAGTTCATAGACCTGTTTTTACGATAAAAGGCTAGCAAAGCATAAATATCGCAATTTTGTGTTGAACAACAATAAAAACCGTTTTTATCGAATGGGTTAACAGAATTTGTGCATTGTTTGGATTTTTGCACTGATTATAATTAATTAACTGTTCAAAATTTGCTGTTTCGTTTAGATTTCGCTAACCTAGTTTTCGGCGTATAAAATATATTTCGTTTTATGCCTACAAATAGTGACCTTATAAATGGCATTTAAAGAATAATGTATACATTAAATTATAACAGAATTACTAGAGCCTAACGCACATCTACACGGAGAAAATTAAACCATTATATTTATAGAATTCGTGATTCAAAATTAATCAAAACGCTATTATGCAGGAATTTTTAGCAGAAAACCAATGAGAATAGTAGAAAAAAGTCTATGAAGAACTTGCAAAAACAAAATTCTTTGTCATGGCATTAAAACAAATTATTTATTATAACAAAAAAATGTACAAAATTAAAAAAACGTCGAAATTTTAATTTGAGTGATATTTTTGATATTTTTATCATGATAGATTTTACCACACTTCACTCGCACAAGTGAAATCAATAAGATTATAACACAGACTGTGGATTATAAAGTTATGTTCACCAAGGAGAGCGCTGGCCCTTTCCCCCTCTTTTTAAGGGAAATAACAAAAATTTTGTTACCATTGCAAAACAATAGTTAATATTAAAAGTCTTTTTATAGCAATAAAATATTTTTGTTATTGTTCTTAACGTAAGCTATTAACAAAGATTTTCTAACTGAAATAAAATTAATTTGAATTACAACGATAGTAATTTAATGCCATAGTAAAATTAACAAATTTTACTATAACAACTGCGCATTATGTAAGCGCAATTCACACACAACTATAGATTTAACAAAAACATTTTAAGTTCGACAAAGATTTAATATAAACATAAAGTATTTCTTATTGTCATGACAATATGATAACAACTATTACTTTGTTGGATGAAATTTTTTTTTATAAAAGCTCAACATTGCTGCTTCATTATAGTAAATTAGAATTTTATTAACAGTAAAAAAAGTTTATTCTGTAAATAAAAATAATCTCATTACTTTGACAAATTGTAGGTTTTGTCCCAATAAGGCAATTACATTCATATCTTGATAAACCTTGACAATTCTGCATGATTTCCGCCGGTTTACTAAAATACAGTTCAACAGCGATTCTCTGTAATTATCATTAAAATTACTCAAACCTTTAACTGTTTTTCTTTAGTCATTTCACAGGCAAACTTATTAATTTTTATGAAAGGATTTCATTTTATATTATTTTCTATAGCAAATCGTTTCGCAGATAAAATAAAGAAACTTCGGGGAAGTGTGTCAAGAAATTGAGTCTGGCGCTATTCCATAATATAATAACCAGGTCAGTACTCGGAATTACATAATTTTAGATAATAGAAAACTGATAAAATGTTATTATATTGTCTTAATATTAGATCTGCATTGTAGATAAAAATCATATACAAAATAAAATAAAGTCGATTAATATTTTTTTTTATTTCTGTACCTAATCTGTTTTATATACAATTGGGTAATGTTCGCAGTTTGAAATGTGTTTTGTTATAAGTAAATTTGTATTAAAAGTTATGAAACACGAACTTAAACAAAATAGCGTCTTAAGCCTCCGAAAAGAAAAAAGATATTTTGTTGTGTTCTCTTTCTAAAACATTGACATTCGTAATTTCTTTGTTCTTTTAATTTATATTTTACAAAATGGTACTTACAAAGTAATAAAGGCCACCCTAGAGTAAAATATTGTATAAATGTTTAGATAAGTAATGGATGCCATCTTAAAAAACTCATGGCGACATGAAAAAAGTTTTATTTTTCACTTTAAGCTTATTTTTCCTTGTTTAGTCAATATTAATAATATTTATTACCACTAATAACGTTAAAAAATACCAGGCGAATAGGAATTATTTACGGTTGAAAAGTGGTCTTAATATCGTAAAATTATGACTTATGAGTAACATTTACCATTAAGTAAAAATTCTGACGTTAAAATTACCGTTAAATTTTCCTTTAGGTGAAATACACTTATAAGTAATTTTCTTTCGTAAAAATTACGTCCTTCATAATACTTTAAATTGTTGAAACTTGAGGGTTATTAAAATAGGTAAAAATAACATAAATAAAACTTATTAAATAACTATAATAAAGTTTTACTTTAAAGTAAATTTTTAAGGTTAATTTAAGTGTTTATAATTTATAATAAAAACCACAATAAAATGTATACAATGTATTATAATAGTAAGGTTGTTTTTAAATCAAAATACCACATAAATAATAAATAGTGACCTATAAAATCCTGTTCTGAAATCCTTAAGAGCATCATAAAACCATAAAACGCAAACAAAATTGGGTCAGATTTCCCTAACGCTGCACTTAAAAGGCGCATCCTTCGCAAGGATAATAAAAACATTCAGGCCGTAAAAAAAACGTCAACTTTTTTTTTTAAGGTCGGGCGTTTTGTTTCGCATTTTCCGTTTTTGGAGAGACGAAAGGCAAAGAAAAAAACCGGGTTACTGTCAGCGAAACACAAGACGTCGGCAAACAATCGCGCGAGTGCCTTAATGGGCTACGCTATTATTTCGGTGTTTTTACGTCAATCTGGGAGTTCGGTTTAGTAATTTAGGGAGGCGAAGAAATTTTGTTTTCGAACAAGAACACTTTGTAAACTACTTAGTTTCAATTTTGATATCTTTTGTGACGAAATGTCATACTAAACTGAATTGCTAAGATAAACTAATCTATTTAAATATTAAAAACAATAAAGTTTGTCTTTTGCTTCTATTAATTAATATTTTTGGCAAGCTTTCAAACGAGTGTTTAATTTATTGAGTGTCTTGAAAAGTTTATAAACGAGGTGCATACTATACTTTTTCTACGACAAATACTTATTATTTTCTTAAAATGATTTAATTCAAAAGTTTGTATAGAGCGCCATCTATGAAACAATAGGACTCCACTGTAAAGTGCTCATAAAACATTTTCTTTGCTTTTATTGTGAAAAACTGTAAATTTTCGATTTATAAGATTTAAAAATTTGACATTTGACGGTGACACACAGATTTCCCTATTGTTTTATAGATAGCGCTCCATACAAATTTTTGATTTAAATCATTTTAAGATAATAAGTATTTTTCGTAGAAAAAGTATAGTATGCACCTCGTTTATAAACTTTTCTATACAAAAAAATTGCGTTTATCAAACTTGATACATAATATACTATTAC
The DNA here is from genome assembly GCA_921294245.1 of Brassicogethes aeneus. Taxonomy (NCBI): domain Eukaryota; kingdom Metazoa; phylum Arthropoda; class Insecta; order Coleoptera; family Nitidulidae; genus Brassicogethes; species Brassicogethes aeneus. The sequence continues at coordinate 1,951,637 of OV121132.1, read as the reverse complement.
TGATAAAGCATTAAAAATTTCGGATGGAGACCCATAAAACATTCTTTTCTCTTTTACTTTAAAAAAACTGCTTCTATATTGGATTAAAACTGTTGTTAGTCCATTTTCAATGGATAAATTTCGGTTACTACACATGCCCATTCCTACGGTTACTCTATTTTTGTATAGATACTATACTATACTATACAAATATTTAATTTAAATAATTTTTAGATAATAATAAATGTATCCAAATCGTTTATAAACTTTTCTAAACACTCATTTAATTAAATTTAAATTAATCTCGTGACGTTACTCTAAGTTTATACATAATATGCATTAAGTAGTTATTAAATATAGCAATCAATAAACTAGTTTTATATTAATTTGTTTTGTTAATTCAAAAAAAGGAAGAAGACCTCGTTAAGTTTTTATGAATTTTATTTGAATAAGATACATATTAATTGGTAATAAAATACGGAAAGTTACTTAAATACTACAAAAAACACTTTCATTGATTTCTATTACAATAAGATGAAGAAAGTAACCTTCTAAATTTTTATGTTATTTGAGTTAATTGGCTTTTTTTCCTAATTGAAGTGCTAAATTAAAATAAAAACTACAAAGTAATATTAATAGTGAAATAGAATATGATATGGCATACAATTAGTTTTATCAACTTTCTTTGGTCTACGATATTTTATTTTTTATATTATTATTATTATTTTATTCGTCTACATTAATGGTGTCGCCTTCAAAAGAGTCCCCATTGGATATTATGCACAAGTGCCAGCTCTTCTTCCAATACTCGAAACACTTCTAAAACTCGATCTTTGGGATAGCCTTTCAGCGATGCGCTTTTAATGTCATCTATGCTTGCAAAACGACGGCCCTTTAAGGTTCTCTTTAATTTTGGGAATAGAAAAAAGTCAGACAGAGGCATGTCTGGCGAATATGGAGGCTGGGGCATCATTACAGTATTGTTTTTGGCCAAAAATTTTGTTCAAAATATAAAAATTTTGGAACAAATTTTGCTGCCACGCGTTTCATACCCAAAACATTCGAAAAAATTTCATGGGATGAGCCAATCAATATACCAACATCATCAGCGACTTCTCTGATGGTTTATAACCATTTCTTCCACTTTTTCCATGTTTTTATCGGTTGTTAATGTGCTTGTGCGTTCGGGGCGTTCGTCTTCAACGTCTTCACGGCCATATTGGAAACTTTTATACCACTTGTAAACTCTTGTTTTACTTATAGCAGACTCACTATAGGCCTTTGTTAACATTTCACAGAATTTATTTCATTTTTTAAGCAAAATTGGATACAAATTCTTTGATCCATTTCTTTTAACGAACGAAAAATCGCCGAGCTCATAAAACACGTCTAACCTTAGCGGCTGCCACAGACAAAGTAAACAGCTAAAGTTTTTATCATACTTTGGGGGCATGTATACCAACATAATACCCGCGTAATTTAGCAATTCCCGTTATTTTCTGAACACACCTCGTACATACATATAATTAAAAATATATATCATTGTTTTACTGAGGTTGTTGCCTTTTAGGCATTATATCACAACACATTTAACCCGTACTAGGCGTACATATATGTAAACACAAACAATGCGTAAGTAGACCATTCCGTAATAACGTTTACATGCAGAAAATGGTGAATATTCATCCGCTAAAGTATTCAAAACGTTATTACTGACACGGGCAACAATGGCATCGCACAGAGTCGAGTTCTCATGATTAAATCAAGGGCCTTCCGGTAGGTGTCATAGCCGGCGGTAACGAATGCACGGTGGTCAAAACTAAAGTATAGGACGAACAAAAATGCCAACCAAAACTGATAGAATAATCTGATTATAGACTTTTTTGGTAACACAAAAATGTATTTATCAAAATCCCAGCTGAACCTTTATTAAAATTTTGCATATTTCTTAGTATTTTAAAATTGTTTATGCCATTTCGATAAAATACTCTAGTAACATTATCAAATGCTTTTAAAAATTTGGCAGATACATGACTAAAATATAAATAAATTACATTATAAATACAAAATAATGTAAAATACAGTTTGCAATATTTATTGTTTTAAGGTACCCAATACAAAACTAATAAATAACTAAAGATTCTTGGAAGGAAAATCGATTACTGCATGCCTTAAATTTTCAGTAAAACTTTTTCTTGGGTTTTACATGGAATTGTTTTTAACATGGAAACAGTATTTTTAAATTCTTCAGTCTCTGTACAAACATGCTTTTACATCTAGCGATATCCCCTAGAAAGGAAGAGCATATCAAAACTTTAGTTCGTTCGTCCGTCCTCTTTCCTTAATAATTTTGTATGCCCTTTATATCTTTTCATTTTGCAGATAAAGCACATACATTCTTGGCTGCGCGAAATTCTCTTGAAATTTCTAAATTTTGAAAATTTGGCAATTGTGGCTATGCAAAAATACCGTTTTTACCATATTGAAGTAGGTAATTTTGAATCACTTAAGTTAAAGTGTTCGTTTGAAAAAGTCTGCAGTAATTTTTATATTTTCTCAGAAACCCTAAACTCTGAATTTTTCGATTACCAAAAACAATTTTGTCTCCACAGCCAGCACATACCTTCTTTCGATTTTCTTCATGGCTTAACTTGAATTTCGGTTTAATTTTCATTTTAAAATACTATTTTTAGCTTTATAAAGTATACATTAAATAAACAATTAAAGCAAAATGTCACTTGCGTTATAACGTATAGCAATTTTTTTCATAACCACCTTAATTATTGTTTTACAAAATTTGCAAGTTGTAATTATTTCATAGACAAACTTCCAGTATTTTTTGTTATAAAAAATATTTAAGATATAAATCTTTTTGTTATGTTTTGTTTTGAGTGGTAAAAAATAATAGGTGACTCAATAAATTAATACTGGGGAGTAAAGTAATTTAAATGATACAAAGTTTATTATTTTGCTTAATTTTATTAAAATTGTAGAGGTAGTTTTAGTACAATAATTGCAAAATAATATATAGAAATAGAAAAACAGAAAAGTTAGCAAAACTTTAAAATAGGATCAGCTGGGATTTTGATAAATACACGTTAGTGTTACCAAAAGGGTCTATAATCAAAATATGCTATCAGTTTTGGTTTGCATTTTTGTTCGTCCTATACTTAAGTTTTGACCACAGTGAATGTTACCTGTGCATCGCACAGGTGTGACAGAGGCAGCAGGAACGCGTTCCTGCATTTGTGCCATGCAGATTAGGCTAATTAATGTTGCGTCAGGAGAGATCGTAAATTCCCGAAATGAATCTCTTCTGCAGCTTGCAGCATGGCGCTTACAAATTCAGTTTTCAAGATAATAAACCTCCACATAAAATCTGAACATCCAACCGAACAAATTGCGATAAAGTCGTGGAAACCAACCAGTTTTTCACGCTGAATCAAACTATTGACGTCATTGTTTTTAACAATAATCTGTTGGTTAATTTTAAAAAACCATTAAGCAGGTACTCGCCTTTCCTATGACGATTGTTAAGTGGTCATGTTATCATATTAATAATAATTGAGTATAAGCTTACTTACTACTATTATAAATAGTAATAGGTATACAGGGTGGTCCAGGATTAATCTGAAAAATTTTAATGATCGATAGAGCCTGAAAAAACAATAAAAACAAACCCAAAAACATTTTTCAAAAATGTAAACTAACAGAGATATAGTCCTTCAAAATAATTTTTAAACCATTAAACCGATTCTTTTCAAATTTTGTCTAGGTTAAGCTTCGGTCGATAATATAAAGAAAATTTCCTACAAAAGGCCCAGTGGCGGAGGTTTTGGGGGGGTTTTCCATTTTACCTTCATATTTTCGACGCCACTGGATTTATCAGATTTATTATATCCTTTTTTAATGTAAAAGCAAAACTTTTGTGTTAATTTTTCATCAGATCAGTGGTTTCGGAGATATTTTAGTTTAAAATTTCAAAAACACTGTGTACAAAAATTAAATTATTAATTACAAACGTTAATTGTAATCCTCAATCAACGTTACAATAAAACAACCTAAAAATATGACGGGATCAGTAACAACTGCACGATGACTCCTAGACGCTAGTTTATTTTTATCTAGAATCGGTAACTTAGTAACAAATTATAACAGTAACAGTAGCTTGTAGCAAATTATATCAGACTTTCAAAATACATTCAAACACATTTGACAGCGCCGTAGAAGGAATTGGACAGCCCGTGCAGTGTAGTTACATTAATCTCGTATCCTGTCTATTAATTCTCTATTCTAAGTATTCTAGTATTCTAACGGGTTGAGGTCAGGTGATCTCGCCGGCCAAGAGATTGGCCCAAAACGCCCAATCTAACATTGCGGGAAATTTTTGTCGTACCATTGCAATGCATTGCAGCACTCGAACACTTGAATGTGCTGGAGCGCCATAAAATTTTTCGAACTAAATTGTGCTCTTCTTTTTTGAACCGGGCGGTAATGATAAGTCCATACACATAATGAATATCTGCATATTCGATGTTGCTAAACTGATAACGTGGCATAATAAATCAAATGTGTTTGACAATCTGTTGATTTTCCAATAAAATCCAGTGGGGTCGAAATATAGGGGTAAAAAGGGGAAACCCCCCAAAATATCCGCCGCTGGGCCTTTTGTAAGAAATTTTAACTACACAAAATTTGAGCAGAATCGGTTTAATGGTTTAAAAGTTATTAAAAAAACGGTTTTTTGCCTTTTAAGGGCTATTAGTGTGTTAGTGTATATTTTTGAAAAATGTTTTTGGGTTTGTTTTTATTGTTTTTTCAGGCCCTATCGATCATTAAAATTTTTCAGATTAATCCTGGACCACCCTGTATAGTATATTACACTACAAGGGCAGAAAGTGTGAGATTCCTGCACTGCGGCTTCGCCTCGGGCATCATGGCGCGCAGTTCAGGGCTCTCACACTTTCTGCCCGTGTAGTGTATACTATTTTTCTTGCTACCCCGCAGAAAATACGGGAAAAAATTAAATGTATATAAAAAAACTTGTGTCAAAATTAAAATCTGACGTTTAATTTAATTCTGACGTTTACATTCAAAATCAATCAAACTGTAGCGTTGTCATGGTAATTCAGCGGTGCCAATACAGTAAAAATAAAAGGTTGTATTTTAATTAACAAATTACTACTTTATAACAAATAAAAGTACCATTAAACACTTAAAACAACATAAAAAGTAAAAAAGTAAAAACATAAATTGTTTATTTGTTGTTATAATTGCAAAATTATGGTTTAAAACTGTCATATTTTTGTGTTTCTCATGTTGGCAGTACGAAATTTGAATGTTAAGCACACGACCAAAAAATTTTTACTCCCGCTATTAGAGTGTGCGCGTATAGCTTGACCAATGCAAGAAACGTAAACTTTCTGCCGTGAAATCGGGGACGAAACAACGTATTTTGAGTCGAGGTAGTAAGAAAAATATATATTATAAACAAAACTTTTTTTATAATATTAATAAAATTTATGTAAATTTAACAACAAATTAGTTGTTAATTCGATAAACTATTTTCATTATAACCAGAGCTGCAAGCTCTCAGAAAACTTAAATCGTTTTTTTGATTTAAATCCTTTTAATGACTTAAGTCATTTGGTAATAAGTCATTTCTCTAAAACTGACTTAAGACTTAAAATTTAAGTAATTTTCAAAATGATTTGTGACTTAAATATTTTTTTCAAAATAAAAAAACTTAAGTCATTAATAAAAGGCTTAAATCAGTATATACGATTTAAGTCATATAGAAACGATTTAAGTCAAAAAAAAGATTTAAGTCTTTATAAAAGTCGGTAAATTATTTAAGTAATTTAAAAAGATTTAAGTCTTTTTAAAAAAGGTTTAAGTCTTTTTAAAAAAGATTTAAGTCTTTTTAGAAAATATTTAAGTCAGATTTTTCATATATTTTTTTATAAATTTTTAACAGCGGCATTTTCTTTTGAACTGCTAGGGGTTCACGCGGCAGCAGATCAAAAACTCCTTTAATTTCCTACCTACAATTGCTACCGCTAGTGAATAAAAAAACCGCCGCGGTAAAGTTAGCTTTTCGGAACCGTTTGACGGCTACATTAAAAAATGTCCTATCTAAAATAAATGAAAAAAATGGGGATTTATAATTTTGTTTGCCAACATTCGTCGTGTTATGCGTGCGTAGTTAGGTCTAATTTGTGATTATTAGTGCAAAGTGGAAACAAACGATTAACAGGTAAGGACGAATAAATTTTATAAAGACGTGTTTATATCATACAGGGTGTTTCGGTTTGTTTAAGTAAATAATTAATTGAATCGAGAGTTTCGAACCTTCCATCATTACTCCCTGAAGGGAGGAATATTTTTTTTTCTAGATGGATGTTGAACCAGCTAACAAAAGTTAACAAAACAACAAGTTATCAGTTTTTGAAATACAGCGATTTTAGAAAATGCTTAAACTTTTATCAATTTTAACAGAGTTTGAATATTTTACCGTTTAGAAGTTACCCGTTTATGTATATAAAAAAGTAGCCTCCCTGTATGTACTTTACTAAAAAAGGTGGTTTAAGTTTTTATTTTGATTGTCTACTATATACTCAAGAAATGTGTTTTAAGTTTTTATTTTGTTTGTAAGTGTTCTGAAAATAAATCGTTTTAAATTCTTAACATAGTGGTTTATTATCATCTGTATCTACAATAGATTAATAATATCAGTATCATTAATACCATAAAATTATTAGTAACATTTAAAAATCGTTGTATTGACTTAAGGGTAATTATTTTGATTTAAATCACAATTTTTGATTCAAGTCATTTTATTGACTTAACTCTTAGATCACGATTTAAATAAAAAATATAGACTAAAGTCATAAAAACGACTTACTAAAGGAATTAAGTCATAAGATGACTTAAATCACTTTATATTGATTTAAGAATTTGCGAAAATGACTTGACTTAAAAGAAAATGATTTAATTCAAAGACTTAATACTTAAATCATTTGAACTTTATCTTAGAATTGACTTAAGATTTAAATCATTTTGATTTTAGAATTGACTTAAGACTTCAGATTTAAGTCTTTTTAAAACTGACTTGTTGCAGCTCTGATTATAACAATGGTCACATTTTCAACCTACTGTTGGGTGTTGGGTAGTTTTTTTTAAATACACAGTAAAAAATTTTGCCCGTGTAAATATTTTAGTGTAGGGGTAAAAATATTAGAGTTGATTTGTAAGTGTAAGTTACACTACAAAATACACTAGGTAGCATTTAGTGCTTATTAACTTTATTAAACACATTTAAAGAATATGAACATTATTCATTGGTACATTCACACTATTTATTATTAAAATAAATCAAAAGGGTAGAAAAACTTAATGCGAGTGTCTATTACCCCTAAATTTGTTAAATAGTGACAATGCCAATTTCTTTGTCTGTTTTGATGTTACTAAGGGCTCTTTTTTCTTTACACTACTAGTGCACATTGTATCACAATTAAAGTTAAATTACACCAATAGTGGCAAAATAGACTGAAAAAACTGGTAATAACCGAAATGCGTTTTAAAATGTTAGTACCTATCTACCTACGCAGTGCATATCCGGAGATACCGCGTTGTGGAAGTGTGGCATTTTTGTTCACTTAGATTTTAATTACGATGAATCCATAAGAGGACATTCTTATTTTTTGGTAGGTATTATACTTCCTTTTACTTTAAGCCTTAATACTCAATAAATACCAATATGTTAAAAGAATGTCCATACCCGACCTATATTATATATCAATAATTTACGGCAGTAGGTCGGGTACTTGTAAAATTAATAATATAAATACATACACACTTGATTTACTTTTTATTTTCCAGCGTAATGGTTGTTATAATAACCTATACCTACATTTTTATTAATATTATGGAAAATTTGACATACAGCCGCCTGACGCCTCTCTACCAATGGGATCACCCATTTTTTATAACAGAAAAATGGATTACTGATTAATTCTCAAGATAATTCATTGCTTACAAGTTGACAGCCAGTAAAACATTGCATTGATCTAAAACTTTTACGTTTTAAGGAACCATTTTGCTTAAGCCAGCCATACGATAATATATAATTATATTTTATATTTTAAAAGACACCGATTTTGATAATTGTCATAGATTTTTGTTCCAAATAAATGTTTCTCTTTATTTACCTTTTCGATTTATTCACTGGCAAATAAAAATAATCTCATTACTTTGACAAATCGTAGGTTTTTGTCCCAATAAGACACTGAAAATTTAATAAAAAAGGTACATTAGGTGGTACATTTTTTATAGCCATTACAAATTTAAATTCTAATTAAATAATATTATTTTATTAATCGCTTACAAAACCAAAAGAAAATTACTCTCCCGTGTTAACATGATATGTTACTTCGCTTGAACATTAGATTGGCATCTGGACAAACTAAATTGGGATCAGTCAGAGAAATCGGTTAGAAAAACGTGTTTATATATTTAACGCACATGTTTTTTATTTTATTTGATTAATAGTATAATATTTATTATACAAATTGTTTATGTAGGAATGACACACATTGTGTTCAATAATATTTTATTTTACTTTTGTTCGTGTTTAAAAAAAAACAAGGATATTTTATTGAAATTATTGTTATTATTTAAGTGGTACGCAACAATAAAGTACCAGTGCCCCAGTGATTGATTGAACTTTTTTTTCCTGCTTCAATTGTTACATGAGTGTGTAACTGTACATTTAAAATATAATAATTTAAAAAAATATTCTACACAATAAGCGGCTTTATGTATAAACAAATCTTATTTAAGATTATTATTAAAATGTATACTAATTGTTAGAAGTAGTGTGGGATAAAAGCTGGAATTTATATTGTGTACACGAAATGTTACGCCATTATTATAATTAACAGAATTTTTTTTAAGTAATTAGTAATATAACTATGAGTATACTTATTAATATTATTATACCTATAGGTATAATATTATACACATAATTTAGGTATATTTTGCATACCAACAAAGTAAAAACATTCTGATATCTTTTAAATTCATTTTAATGTCTAAATGCAACAGGTTAACAATAAATTAACCTTTTTAACCAAAGTTAATTTTAATCGCAGAGGTATTTTAATAAGCTTTTCTTCTTGATGACGACTTTTAAATATTTTAATATATATACAGGGTGAGTCATTTAACTTGAAACTTTGAACTATCTCAGTTACACGGAGAGAAAAGTATAATACTGATTACCATAATTATAATACCCTTTACTATATTATATATTACTATTTGGGACAACTATCTTGTATATTGCCAGTTACTATGCATATTTAGTAATTTTTAAATATCCATGTATATTAAACCTTAAGGTTATTATTCTCAACCAATTTTAATTTAATTCTTATTATAATTAGATAGTAAATTTTAAAAATAAATATAATAGATACGTAACCCATAACAAACTAAATAGTGTATTTTATTATTTTGTATAATACATTTAATTAAATCATATAGTAAATATTACTATTTGTAGATAGTAAAATCAATTTACTATACGAATATATTTAAAATTAAAATACGTATTATACATTTTTGATCTAATAATATTGGTGTTGTAATCTTTACTAAAATTGTATAATAAAAAATACTATTTCGTATTACAATCTTTATATTTTACTGACGAATATTTAATATTGTTAAACTAAACATTTTTTAAAGTAAATTTTAATATATTTTTTTAACTATCTAAAATTTACTATACATTTCTCTCCGTGTAGTATGCTTGATTGGAGTATTAGCAGCCGTTGCTGCTAATACATTGATATATCATTATTTTCACCTGTGACTGTTGCTCAACGAATTCTTTTTTTCGGTTGAACACTCCCGTTTGTAGTAAACTGCTCGACTGTACGGTGAAATGAAGTACGTGATCGAATTTTATCCGGAAAACGCTGAGCGTAGATATTAACAGTATCATCAAGATTCCTGCCTGCTTCTCCATAAATCAAAATCATTTCTATTTTTTCTTCCACTGTTAAAAAATCCATTATGAATAACTACTTGACGAAAGTCTTTTTGTTTGCAAATTAATCTTCGAACTAAATTGATTAAATAATTCTAAACTATGTATAAATATTTTCTTTATACCTCAATAATAATTATTATTTATAACTAAATACCATTTTTTATACCTCAATTAGGATTAAATTAATTAATTGACAAAATAATGTTTTTTTTACCTTAAATGAGGTATTTTTATTAAAAATAGTACAATAATCTTTTAAATTAAAGGATTTAATGCTGGCAGGTAAAAAGTGACCATGGTGCGCAATTGATAATTATCACCGAATAAAATAATGTATAAAACTTAAACCAAGGGAAACTTTAGGAAATATTAGTTAAAAAATCGATTTCATTTAATAAGATAATTATTACCAAAAAAGGGATATTTTTATAAAAAAATTATTGCAGAATCGTATAGGTACAGAAGAAAAATCGAACAAAATTGATTTTTTTTTATTACAGCGCCATCTATTACAAATATGAAAAAATGTTTTATACAAAATCCACCCATTTTTAGTCTAATGATCCGAATCTGCAATAGAAAATAGGGTGTGTATAATTCACTATATTTCTCACGTACATACAGGGTGAGTTTTAAGTTGACGCGTTCCTTTTAACAGTGTGTAGAAATCAGCTAGACAAATAAATATTTTAAGTAACTTTTTTATCAAAACTCAAAAATAAAAAAGTTATAGCCCATCAAAGTTTAATTAAATTTTAAGCCGGTCCTGGCTATTGTTAACGAAAAACATAACCATAAAAATATCAAAATAAACAATGCAAAATGTCATATTTGACAACAAACATAACCATTTAAATCAAATTGACATTTTGCAATAAAAAATGTCATTTTTTACTTAAGTTGCAGCATTTGCATTTTGACGACACTCTCCATAAATTAGTAACATTTCCACTAATTCATTATTGCTATAATTATGAAACATTTTTAACAATAATTGAGGCACAAAAAAACTGACATTTTTCATTGCTAAATGTCATTTTGATTTAAATGGTTATGTTTGTTGTCATAGATGACATTTTGCATTGTTTATTTTGTTATTTTTATTTTTATGGTTATGTTTTTTATTAACAATAGCCAGGACCGGCTCAAAATTTAATTAAACTTGGAAGGCCTATAACTCCCTTATTTTTGAGTTTTGATAAAAAAGTTACTTAAAATATTTATTTGTTTATCTGATTTCTACACGCTGTTAAAAGGAACGCGTCGACTTAAAACTCACCCTGTATATTTATAAGATTAATTATAGTTGTTTTGCTGCAAGACGAATAGATAATTAAATATCGACGTTGAATGAAAGTGAAATCGTGTCAAGATTCGAAACTTTGAATGATGGATATTTGTTGTGGAAAATTATCAATTTAAATCCTTTCAAAACTAACAAAGTGAACCATGAAAGAATGTTAAATTATGATTCCTGGCAAAAAAATAAATGTTTATGTAGGACCTATCGCGTGGCCTCCAAGATAGCCAGATCTAAATCCTTTGGATTTTCCTTGTGGGGGCGGATGAAATCGTTGAGTTTATTAAGAAAATAAATATTATTTTAACGTTTTTTATTTTTATCAAATTATTGAAGGTTTCTTTTTGATCACCCTGTATATTTACATCGTTAATTAATTAAGAATTTACAAAATAGAAGTTTCTCTTTCGTTGCAAGCGGCAATTAAAAGTTTCCCATAAAATACAACAAATATTATGTCAAAATTTAAAATATATTTCTATAGACTGAGTAGTTGGGTACTTAAGCAACGTGTGAAAAAAGCGAACGAAAGCAGCTTTCATTTGTTTTATTCGGGGAGGGTTTCGTGCAAATAAAAGAGATTACGACATAATTTGGCGAAAAAATAAAAGGGGAAACAAACACAAACAGTTATACAGATTCTGCATACAATTTGGGTTTATTTTATAAAACATGTAGGTATAGAAAATATCATGGTTAACAAGCTATATGGTTTCCTGTAATTGTTACAATTACAATAATTTTTCCATTTTCTCAAACCTTGCCGGTATATTTATTGTGAACATGACCTTTTTCAACCTAATATGTGTTGCAATTATTAAGTGATTAACTCGAGTTTATATAAAACTTATTTACATTTAAAGTAGACAATTTATACATACTGGCGATTTTATGAAGTTGAAAAAGTCTTTTTTTAACAAAAATCGAGGTCGAAAATTTACATATCTTTCTGGGAAAGATAGAAATCAAAAAGATAATTCCAGTTTGATTTATTTTGCGTATATACCTATAATAATGGGGTAGTTAAATTTTTTCTGACCTATACTTTTTATGGTTTTATTCAAGGCGTTTTGTAATTTTAAACATTTCTGTGAAATCGGAATTTCAATTGAGTTTACCGTTTTCGAGATATTTACAACAAAAAATCTCATAATTACGTCACTAGGCTATTGACAACGTTGCCAGCTTTTTCTATGGTTGTCAGTGTGTTTAGTTTAAGAATCTTACGATAGATGGCGCCACGTTATAATATTTTAGTTTTAAAACCACTTGATCTATAATTTTAGTTGAGAAGAAGAAGAAGAATTGATTTTTTGACGTTTCTTTTTTTCGGGTTAAGTTTTTTTTTAATTTAGATTATTGAAAATAAATGTTATTGTTATGTTATTTGTAATTGATATTAGATAAGTGATTAATAACGGACTCCAAAGCAGAGGAATCTTGTGGAATGGTTGGTTACATTGAACATTAGAGCTTTTAAACAAATAAAGTAAGTACCTATAATTATAATCATATTTTGTCGTAAATGCATTTCATTAGTATAATGCCTAGTTCTTTATATTCTTTTTGATATATCCTGGACTCTAAAATATCAAACAGTAATATGATACCTCGTAATAAGGAAGATAGGTACTTAATGAATTTGGTGACCATCTTTCACTCAACTGACAGTGACAGTATTTGTACATAACCTCTTCGGGTATTTTCTGACATAACCGAATGAAATCATTAACAAGACAACTTGACAACAGGGTAATTTTCAACCAATAGAAATCTTAGAATGTTGGTCACATGGCGAGGTTTGTGACGTCATAAAAATTTATATTTTTTGTAAATATCTCGAAAACGGTAAACTTAATTGAAATTCTGATTTCACAGAAATGTTTAATATTACAAAACGCCTTGAATAAAACCATAAAAAGTATAGGTCAGAAAAAATTTAACTACCCCATTATACTTAAAAGAAAAAAATAAGCTGGTTAAATGGCGAAGTTATGAATTTTTCAGTGAAAGACCAAAATTCAGTTTTTCGAGAATTTTTACGTTTTTTCTACATTTTAATGAATTATACAAAAATTTAATATTAAACATTGATTTTTATTTTTAACATTAAATATTGAATATTAAGCAATAAATATTGAACTTTGAAGAAATTTAAAGGAATAAGCATAGCAACATTAGCTTGTTTTTTTTGTAAAAATGTCAACCTCACGAAAAAAAATTCAAACTGGAGTTATCTGTTTGATTTAAACCTTTCCCAGGACGATATGTAAATTTTCGACCTCAATTTTTGCCATAAAAACGATTTTTTTAAGTTATTAAAATCGCTAGCGTCAAAATACTCATCCGATATCAAAAGTATGTAAAAAAAGTTTTAGAGGGCTCAAATACCTTTAATTTAAGGTCTTGTTTGACGAAATCGATCAATTAGATTTCAAGCTATACTCAAAAACGTCAAAACACCTCCGAAAAGTGAAAAAAAAACATTCGTATTTTGAAAAACGCTTCCATAAAAACAAAAATCAAATTTGTAGCAAATTTTTAAAACCCTAGTTAGGATGAAATTGTAAAACAGTTTTGTTTTTGGTTCACCTCGATATACCTATTTATTTTTGTAAAAAATATGGATTTTTTTAAAAAAACATTGCAATTTCCAATATTTTTCTCTATGAAGAACTAAGGTTGCTATGGTCCATCCTTAGGCTATGGAGAATGCACGGCTTTCAAAAGCTATCAAATTGTTTTTTGCAAATTAATGTTTAAATTTTGAGGTGTCTTCTTACTTTAAAAAATAGACTCGAAAATGGATATGTCTCCGACTGATGTTGCCAGAGCCATTAATTTAATCCAGGATGGACGGTCACAGTATTACGTGGCAAGTGTTTTAAACGTCACAAGAAGTAAAGTACAAAGGGCAACATGTCTTAAACTTATGGTAAAAAACATCTTTTTGTTTAAACCTGTTTATTATAAACTTACGTATATTTTTTAGTAATTTTTAAAATGTGAGCGATTCTCCATTACCTAACGTATCTACAATATTCTTTAATATTTGTTTAAATCCGAAAACAAATAAAAATTGAAATTGAAATTCTTTGAAAATTTGTGTGGATCGATTATTTTGCCTGTGAGTGTACATGACAAAACCTTATTTTACTTATTTTTTTTTAGTTTTCCTAGTAGTTATATTTTAAGAGTAGGTATTTAAATCTAATCTAATCTTAATAACTAGTTTTTATAACCCACAATATTGCAACACTAATCATAAACACAAATATTGCCAAACATTGCCAAATATTACATCCACACCCAAAATAATAAATAAATAAAAACCGTATTAAAACATGGAATAGATAGAAACTCTTAATTTGGCATCACTGTGCAAAAAACTAAAATTTATTCGTACACTCGGCAGCAGTTAAGTCACTTATGGACCGCACCCCGGGGCCAGCATACCAACCCGACACTCACAAAGTAGGTATAAAAGAAGGGGCAATGAAAATTCCGGTCAGGAACGCGTCGCGACGCTTCTTCCCACGGGACGCTGCATGTGCTGCCACTGCCACAGTCCCTAGTGACTCCGATTATGAGATACTATCCCCTGTAAGTCGAACTGAAACCCGTCAGAAATTGTTAATGGAACAAGAAGGATTACGGAGGATTTTACTTTCTTTTGAGTTAGAGTTCGAGTCGAACAAATATATAAATTTTCTAATATAAATGTAAATTGGAAAGACCGAGGGAAAGATCTTAATCTGAACTGGGGTTCTTGGCATCATTATTACCCAGATGTTAGTCCCTAGTCCAAAATTATATTAGTAGTAGTAGTAAAAAATGGTATTTAGTTATAAATAATAATTATCATTTCAATACCTCAAGAGGTATAAAGAAAGTATTTATAGTTTAGCAATCAATTTAGTTCGAAGATTAATTTGCAAACAAAAATACCTCCTTTCGTTAAGCAGTTATTAATAATGAATTTTTTTAACAGTGAAAAAAAAATAAAAATGATTTTGATTTATATATACCTAATATATATTTTTTATAATTGTATTTTTTAGTTAAACACATATTTATAATTCGCTAAATTAAAAATATTATGGGAGAAATTTTTAAATGCATTAAAAATATCATAGGAGATATTTTTAATTCATTTTAATTTTTTATAAGCAGATAGGTATTAATTGAATGTGATATTTTTAATTCAGATTAAAAGTTTGGACCACCCTTGTTATCCAAACTAATTCTGTCGATAGATGGATTTACAACGTACTAAAATAAAAATATCAGTTTGGCATAAAAATTCAATATTATTTTAAAATATCTGCCATCATACACTCACAGGCAAAATAATCGATCCACACAAATTTTCGATGAATTTCAATCGCAAATAACTTTTTTATTTGATTTCGGATTTAAACAAATATTAAAGAATATTGTAGATACATTAATGGACAATCGCTCACATTTTAAAAAATTACTAAAAAATAGACGTACGTTTATAATAAACAGGTTTAAACAAAAATATGTTTTTTACCATGAGTTTAAGACACTCTGTAGAGTGGCAAAACCGTATATTGTTCTAAATTAAGTTTTATTTATCAAGTCGAATCTATTCTTAACAGTTTTGTTTTTGGTTCACCTCGATATATTTATTTTTGTGGAAAATATGGATTTTAAAAAAAAAACATTGCAATTTCCAATATTTTTCTGTATGAAGAACTAAGGTTGCTAT
This sequence comes from Brassicogethes aeneus, assembly GCA_921294245.1. NCBI lineage: Eukaryota > Metazoa > Arthropoda > Insecta > Coleoptera > Nitidulidae > Brassicogethes > Brassicogethes aeneus. Next base: position 1,935,566 of record OV121132.1, on the reverse strand, counting down.
GGTCCATCCATATGCTATGGAGGATGACAGTGACAGTTTTAAAAGTTATTTGCGATTGAATTTCATCAAAAATTTGTGTGGATCGATTATTTTGCCTGTGAGTGTATTATTAAATCACAGGAGAAGGCAAAATAAGTACGAAATTCACATTCACAAATTGTTGCGAGGCAAATCCACGGTACATGACGCATAATAATCGGCCAGCATCTAGCATTGAAACTACATTGAAACTTTCACCATTATTTTTATACATGGCCGCGGCATGAACAGCACACCATATTGGCATCCTCTTAAATTATGCACACTAACAGACTATGAGGTAGGTACTGTGGCAAATCATATGCACAATGCAACAATTTCCAAGAAAATGTTTTTTATAGTAACTTTATTGAATTTATTTGTTATAATAAGTCATCCAATAGGACAACTGTCATCTACAAGGACAACTGTCCTATTTCTCAAATTAATTTAAAATTAATTAGGTAGGTTAATAATTGTTGTATTTTCTTTTTTTATTTAGAGCCCTAAACTTCTAATGTCCTTTAAAACTCATTATAGGTATTTTAATACCCATTCCATATTGATCTATTGTATCTATATATAGGTCATGACATTCCAAATATTAATGGTTAGTAAAACTAAAATTACAATGCTGTTATGTGGGTATAAAAGAAAGAAGAAAATTACTGTATTTAAAAAAAACAATGCAATTATATCTACAAGAGAAAAGTAACTACCTACTTACTTAGTAAGTGCAAGTAAATAGTGTAATTTACTGGACTTCCATGTAACTGTAACAATGAGTTTCCTGTAAAAGCATTTAATTTTATTTTAAAAATTCCTCATCTTAACAAATCATTGTTTTTTGATCTTATAACTCAAAATTGATTTCTTAAGCCTATGGGTTCGTTAACCCGTCGATATATAAAAATTATGCCATCAACAATAATGGTGTCCATTAATTTACAACTCGTGATATAAATACTAATGGCTGGAAATTTATCATTTACTAATGACGTCGAAAATGTACAGTTCTTTAAACCAAAAGATGATTTACAGCTAACAACATTTACGATGGTGTCTGTCATGTGGAACAGACTGTATTTAACGCGAGTCAAATGTTTTTAAGTTAAAAAAACCATCCCAAGTTGTGAGTCAAGTTGACTTTGACGTCATTTTTAAACCTGTTTGTGTTAGAACTTGTATTTCGAATAGTTACGTTGGTTTATAATTTCTACAAAAGAAAGTAAATATAGTGATGGTATTCTGAATACCGTATTCACAAAATCTCTAATTAAAGATTAAAAAGTACCTACAAACAAGCTTATTATTATTATTATAATTGCGGAAGTAGATAGCTACCTTTATTATTAGTATTATTCTTGTATAAATAAATAATGTAATGGTTAGGTAACGCAACTATTCGATTAAAGTTACCTTGAATTATTTAATTGCATGCCTACTTAAAATCAAGTTTTTCATTGCAAAACCCAATATTTGAACGTTAAATAAATAATTATTTATTATAATTAAGTGACTCATGAAACGCCAACTTGACCCGTTGTTAACAGGTGTCGGTTAAATTATTTAACCAAAATTAAGCTATGTTAACTTTATTTTGCCTTTCTAAAGCATTTTTAATGAGTTTTTCCGTCTATGACCCACTTATTAAAAATGCAAAGGCTTAAACTTACTTTAACAGGGATTAAACAAAGTTTTTGTATAGTTACCTTGATATTTATGCAGATTTATTATTAGTCCTCCGTCTAGTTGGCCAATAATCAACACCCCCGCACTTTCACAAAACAAACACAGATGGGGTACAATAAAACACAAACCCTGCCAAACAGTTTACAATTAAAAATCGTCCATAATTTTCTATTTCCGCTTAAAAACACCGAAAACTTGATACATAAATTAAAAAACCCGTTGTAATCTCGAATTCTTCTGCGTGCCGAGCGTCCTCCTTCCACAAACGCGAATAAAATCGAACTGTCACCGCCCCACAGAACAAACCACCACCGCCCCAGCTGATTATCAAATGTATCGCGGCTAATGTCACGGTTGTTTTACCCATTCCTACACGTGTTCGGGCAATTTCCCATCGTATCATTGGTGCGTTCGATTCGAATTAAAAATCCCCGCCAATCGTGTAGGCGCATTTTTACGGCAATCGACGAAAACAAATCGATTGGCGTTCGTTTCGCGTTAGCGGTGTTGCCGGGTTAGCTTTTTTTGACATTTATTAAGTCGTACATATTTTTTTTATTTTGCTACAGCAGTGTAATTTTTATGTTTTAAAACTCGAATAATAGTATATTATGTATCAAGTTTGATAAACGCCATTTTAAACACGAATTTAATTTAGGCACAAGCGAGCTTGCGAGCAAGTGCTTAAATTAATGAGTGTATAGAAAAGTTTATAAACGAGGTGCATACTATACTTTATCTACGACAAATACTTATTATTATCTTAAAATGATTTAAATCAAAAAATTTTATAGAGCGCTATCTATGAAACAATAGGGGAAACTGTGTGTCACCGTCAAATGTCAAATTTTAATAGTTTATAAACACAGATTATAAAGGTTATAAATCGAAATGTATTTCTTAAAAATTGACAGTTTTTCACAGTGAAAGTAAAGAAAATGTTTTATGAGCACTTTACAATGGAGTCCGTGCCCGAATTTAAGTTATAGTTTACTGCCGGCGAAATTAAAAGGTCAGTACAATGTTCATATAAACTTTTCAAATATTGACGTTGAGAAACTATTAAATAATTTTGTATTTTTGTATTGAGATAATAAAATAATTTTCACATTTAGTATTATTTTAAAAAAAAGGCACTTTATTTTAACGATTATAGGTATGACATTTGACAAATGTCAACTAACTTAAAACTAACTTCAGCCCGTGACTAAAGCGCCATAAAGCCACAATATGTCAATGTGTATTTAAAAGGTCACTGTATATTTTGTGTTTGCATTAAGCTTGATTTATAGATTGCCTTCCTTCCTCCCTCCCGTAGAAGATGAACAATACAAAATTTTTGTCAAAAACTGTTGTGCTTTTTAAAGATTCCCGTACGGGAATATATAAATGGCACTACGTTTTTCGTATTGTTCATCTTCTACGGGAGAAAGGAAGACAATCTATAAATTTGAAAATATTTCGCCTCGCTATGAAACTAACCCGGCAACGCTGCGCGTGAAGTTAGCCGCAAATCAAACACATGCGCTTGATTCGATAGAAAAATGGCCGACGAACAGTTACCCGCCGGATGGGAAAAACGGATGAGCCGATCTACCGGTAATTAATATTTGCATTTTATTTATTGTGGTGTCAACTACGTTTTCAGCTTTGCATAAAATTTGCGACGTTGTAACTGTACTTAACTTGCAGGTTAAAGGCGTTGTTTACATGGTCCTAAAAAGGCGGTCACTGATTTCAATACCTATTTTTTCTGAAACTAAATCAGTTGTTTGTTTATGTTAACATTTTTAAGACATTTAAAGTTCACATTCTTTTGACACTTTATCTTAATAACTTTTTGGGAGTATTTAAAGTCAAACATGGTTGTAGCTGTAGGTAAATATTTTGATGATTTTATTGTAGGCCAGCATTATTATCTAAACGTATACACGAAGGAATCTCAATGGGACGTTCCGGACAAACCTGCAGGTCCTGCCTCTTCGGCAGGACCAGATCAAGTCCAGTGTTCTCATTTATTAGTTAAACACAGGGATTCCAGACGACCCTCTTCCTGGAAGGAGGAAAATATTACCCGTACCAAGGAAGAAGCCCATGAATTGGTGAAATGTAAGCCTTACTTTTTAAATTTATCGATGTTGCCAGATGTAATCAAATATACTTTTTTAATGTCAAAAAGTTGCTGTATTTAAATTTTTTTATATACACTTAATATGGTAGGTATTTGAGACAGTTTTAAAATGTATTAGACCATGATGCAAATATTTGTATTATGGTTTAGTTTTTTTTGTCCCAAAAAAACAACAAATACTAATATGGTTTTCAAGTTATTTAAAGTTAGCTTGATCTACTAATAGAATAACATAATAAAAACCATATAAATTCCACAAATTTACGTAAAAATAACGCTATAATTACTAATTGTTTGCTCTCTCTTTCTAAAACATTGACATTCGTAATTTCTTTGTTCTTTTGATTTATATTTTACAAAATGGTACTTACAAAGTAATAAAGGTCACCCTAGAGTAAAATTAAAAAATATAACTTAAATTGTCAAAACTAATAATATTTTGCATTAAAACTCAAACTCACATTATTTTATTGATAAAAATAGGCACGACACATCTTAAAAATTATATGCCCTCTAAATATTTTACGGTTTTAAGAAAAATTATTGCTTGGGTAAAAATTCAACAAAACTTAAAATCTACAAAATTTTATAAAATCTTTTAAAAATTATTTAGTAATGGATGCCATCTTAAAAAACTCATTATGGCGACCTGAAAAAAAGTTTTATTTTTCACTTTAAGCTTATTTTTCCTTGTTTAGTCAATATTAATAGTATTTATTACCACTAATAACCCTAAAAAATACCAGGCGAATAGGAATTATTTACGGTTATAGAGTGGTCTTAATATCGTAAAATTATGACTTATGAGTAACATTTGCCATTAAGTAAAAATTCTGACGTTAAAATTACCGTTAAATTTTCCTTACGGTGAAATACACTTATAAGTAATTTTTTTTCGTAAAAATTACGTCCCTTATAATACTTTAAAGTGTTGAAACTTGAGGGTTATTAATATAATAAATAATAAATAAAACTTATTAAATAACTTTAAAAAAAATTTAAAGTTATTTTAACAACATATTTACTTAAATCAAGAAAATTGCCTGTCATTCCCTAAAGGGATTAAAAATAATGTTCTAATGACGTTTTAAAAATAAAAAGTTAAAATTTATTAAAAATGTCAAAAATATATTTTAAATTCCAAATATTCCAGATAACTTTTTAGTCAAATTTTTTATTCTAATTCTTTTTTTTAAATATTTTTTTAAACAGAATTATGACCTAAACTTGGTGAATTTCTTGAGTAAATTTTTATTGTTAAAATCACAAAGAAAGTAATGCTAAAATATTATTAAAAAAATTAACAATTTCGATAAATAATACTAAAAAATACAACAAAAATTTAAATGTGTTTTGTATTGAATACATAATGCACTCATATTTTAAGTACGATTTTTTTTGTTTTCTTTTAAATTTCGCAATACGTTGGACTGTAATTTTGAGGAAAAACGCCCTTTAATGGTTTATACATCTATGGGAAATTTTTTATTTTAAGAACTACAAGGTCGATAAAATTAGAAAAAAATTAATTCATTACAATCCCATTAAAGGAAATTTAAAAATTGGAAGAAAAGGAATTCCTGGGAATATTAAAAATAAGTAAATTTTACATGTAAAACATACACATTAATCTACATTTTTATCCAATTTCTTTGTCTTATGTAATTAATGTAATATATTAAAATACTGAATACCTTTTGACATAAGGTGTGACGAAAAAATATTTTTAAAAATATTTTCCCAAAGATAAAGAAAAAATATGCATTGGAAGTTTTTTATATTTTTTGTGATAAGCCACTGGTTACACACTTGTTTTCTGTGAGTACATAGATACCAACCTACAAAGTAGCTGCGCGTTGCCAGTTGTAAAAAATTGTTACTAAAAATTTTTCTTGCAAAAAATAAATAAAACTCAATAAATACAAAAGTTTTATGCACTTAAAGCTCTAATACCCTTCTGCATTTATTTACTCATCCAGCTATTAGCTTAAGCAATGATTAGAAAATTTAGTAAAATTAATTTTGTCGTCGTTTTTTTTTTCTGTTTACTCAGATGAAATTAGGACAAGTTTACAGGTTAAACTTTAAACATTCAATTTGTGTAAATAAATCCAAAAGCACTTCCCTTAGTTATGATATTTACAATTTGAGCATATAACCTAAAATTTGAAAGAAATACACTAGATAATGTCATGAAAGTTGCCAGATTTTGTTTGAATTTACCTTCATTACAAAAATGACATAATAAACAATTAATAAAAACGCCAAATTAACAATTTGCATTAAGCTAAATTTAAACAAAATTTGGCAACTTTTTTGACAGAATCTGAATACGCTGGTTGTTACAACCATAACATAAGTTAGTGGCCATCTAACGAATTTTTTTTTGTAGCCTATAGGGAACAAATAGTGTCAGGTAAGGCCTCGTTTGCGGAATTGGCTTCCAAACACTCAGACTGTTCCTCGGCAAAGCGTGGGGGCGATTTGGGCCCCTTTGGCAAAGGGGCCATGCAAAAACCCTTTGAAGAGGCCTCCTTTGCCCTAAAAGTGGGGGAATTGTCCGAACCTATTTTTACTGACTCTGGTTGTCACATTATTTTACGTACTGTTTAAGTGAAATTGAAAAAATTGCTCCATTTTAAAAGATGTATACCACTAACTTGTCTTGTTTAGAGAATGTTGTAATAATTTTGTATCTTTTACTGTAATAATTATTCATAAATGTAAATTTGCTAATTTAGTCTTTTATTAGCTTAAGGCATTTAATATTTAAGGATTAATATTTTCATTTTGTTACTGTTGATATTTATTAGTGTTCACAATAAATATTATTTCGCCAATTAAAAGTGTTTTTCTTGGGATCCCAATTATAAACTAAAAATAGATTATTAATTAAATTAATAAATAGTATAATGATTTAGGTAAAAAAATAGTTTATATAATACTTATTATCGTTGAGATTAATCAACCATACCTGAAAGAAAATAATAAAAATAATTTTCTATCCAAAATTTAAAAAAGAGTGGGGTTGACTTTAAACCCTTATAAAGCCAAATATAATGAAGTTTAAAATTTTTAAATTGTAGTATGTTATTATTAAAGACATTCTTAATTTTTATTCCAAATTTCGTTAAGTTATCTTAAAAAATCGTAGAGATATAGGTAATTTAGTAAAATCATACCATTTCAAATTTTGGTTTTCACTGATACCTATAGTCTTCTTAAGTTGAAAAATAATAATTTTAGTGTTATTAATAAAACTTAAACAATTTTTCCCTTAAAGTTCATTTTATTTTTGATTTTCCCATGACATTTTCTAGTTCTACCACGTATATCTAAATTAGCGTCAATAATAAAATTATTCAGGTCAATAAATAGTTTTTACTATTGAGATATTCAGGCCAATTCAGTAACATAAGTCGTTAACGTTAGCCACTAGAATCAGTGGTTATCGGCCAATACTACCAATCAGGCCGTTTAAATATAACGATAACCACTAAATCTAGTGGCTAACGTTAACGACTCATGTTAGTGAATTGGCCTGATTGTGCAGTATTTAGTTTACATATTAGGCAACACAGATTACAAATAAATAATGGTTGCCTAATAGTAAACCTGACAATGAGATTAGTGTATTGTAACTTTTAGGGCCGGTTTTTCAATTAGGGTTTAAACCTTGGTTCAGGGGAACTTAGATCAGTTAATGAACTCAGTTTACAGTCGAATGAGTTTTGCAATGTCGACTCAACAGCAGTTCTGTTGAACTTAGATCAGCGGTGTCAACGTTAAGTTGGTACAACCGAATTTAGTATACGCCTACAATGTAGGCCCTACATTAATAGTGGTTAAAACTGTCATTTTGACAAAAGGATTTTGTGTTTTTACTTTTGGAGTTTTGTTTATCTGTGCTGTTTTATAAAGTTCTAATCTGTTAAAGAACAGTAAATAATATTTATTATTAAGGAGAAATTATTGGTATGTATTTTATTTTATAGTAGGTATAAAATGAATTTGTCGTTTTTTGTTACATGTGATTAATTTTATCCATTACTTATTCAGTAATTATTTTTATAACTAACTTATTGGTCGGATTTGCAATAACTGGTTTAATTAAATCCACTATCCTACGTACTTACGTACAAAAGGTTTGGAAAACCGAAATCTGGCAAAAAATGCATCATTATTCCACCTTGCAAAATGATTCAGTCTTACCCGTGGCTTGTGCACACGAAGTTGAATATTATTTAGGAATTTGCCAATTTCCTCATCATCCTCACTAACTACCTCAAACATATCCATTGGTTTATTATAACAGAAGATCACAAAACAAGAAATAAACAACGTAATACACAATAAAGCAGAGAAAAATTAAGTTATGTCAAGTTGAACTTCGTTTAAACGGCCAACAGTGACGGTTCATCTTTTGATTTAGTTTAAACCACAATCCACACAACAAGGTCTGTTCTATCTCATGCTAAAAATACTAAAAATCACTGCAACACTGTACAGAGTTTAACGGCGGCCATTTTTGTTGTTTACAACTCTTGTGCTTTGGGTTTGTGCTGTTTAATAATTGTTTTAAACGTTGTGTTTTTTACAGAGGCACTTGTAAGCCTCTAATAAGGCCTTTAAGTGCTAAGGACAACCATTTTACTCCTCTTTTATTATAAATATACCTTATTCTATCAGGGCTGTCAAATTACAATTTGAAGGTTAATTTGTGGGTTATAATTTAACCTTAAAATTTACATTTGACAGTTTTATGACAGCCCTGATAGAATAAAGTTTATTTTTTACAATAGAGGAGTAAAATGGTTGTTCTTAGCACTTTAAGGACTCTTTTAAGGCTTACTATGAGAAACAGAACGTTTAAAACGATTATTAATCTGTATAAACAGAGCACAAACCCAAAGCAGTGTTGCAGTGATTTTTTGTATTTTTAGTACGAGATAGAACAGACCTTGTTGTGTGGATTGTGAGCTTATGTTTAAAAATATAAGTTAGTTACTAACTTATGTAATACTTACCAGTTGATTTCCATAACTTTAGTTGACTTTCTATTGCAACTGGATGGTAAATTAGTAAAAGGCAGAGAAATCGTTTGGATTTATTTTATTATTATTATTACCATCAATAATTTTGATGGCAAGAATATATAAACAATTTTGTTTTAACAGGTAACTTGCATCTCAGTTTGAAAAGATACAGTGCTTTACAACGTATAGTACAAGTTTGGCGATCCGCAACAACTTAAAACATACAATAATATTAATTAATAATTAAACCTACAGGAGCTGTGGCAATGGAACTACATACTTGCATTTTTGAAAGGGACGAAAAAAAAAGTCTTCAAGTCCCCACTTTGTTCTCGGAGGATGGTACGCGGTTATTTGATTTGAAAATAAATAAAGTACATCTATTATATACAGTGCGATTCCCAGCTGCGCCGCGTACCCGCGAGGGTAGACAACAAAACCTGTTTAGTTCGGTTGTCGGTTAAAACGGCACAGCTCGAAGCCCAAAATTTTGCTAAAATGCTCCCGGAGGAACTTTCGACTGGAGTGTTTTTAAAAAATGACGCTTTTAAAAAATGACTGCTTGCAAACACTTTACATGATGACTGCCTTGATTTCGTCGTACATGACCAAGACGATGGCTCCACCGGTACCTCTGAGTACGTTGGAGAAGGCCCCCTTGAAGAAGGCGCCGGTGCCCTCCTGTTTGGCGATGGTGGCCCAACAGTGGACGGTGCTCTTGTAGATGATGTCCTTTTGCGCGCGACCGGATTGCATCATCATACGCCTACGGACTGTGTCGAAGGGGTAGGAGATGATACCGGCGATGGTGGTCACGGTCTGAAATTAAGCGTATTTTAAGCCAACTTCACACCAAATTTGAAGTTTCTAACTCCACAACTTTCCAAGATAAAAGCATTTAAAGTTGGGATGAAATAAATGACATTTTCACGCAAAAGGTAGAAAAACAGAAAAACTGTAAATACCTATACTCCAATATTTAAATATATTATTAACGATATTTTCATCTAACTTTCCACCAAATTTGAACCTCCCAACTTCAAAACTCTTCAAGATAAAAACAATTAAAGTGCCGAATAGTAAAATTACCCCGTCATGCTCCAGGTCAAAAAACAAAAAATCTGTAAAAGCTATAAATTTGAAATTTGGACATGTTATAAGAAACAAATAAACCAAACTTGACACCAAATTTAAAGTTATTAACTTTAAAACTTTTTAAAATAAACAGGTTTGAAGTGGTAGTTAAAAAAACATTTTATCTGGAAAATTTCGCCATCTTGTTACGTCACATAAAATCATTTAAGTGGGCCTTGAAACACGTTTTATTTGACATTTGTCATTATTTAGAGGTTAGAATTGAAAAATTACCATGAATGGTATTTTTTAATATTAAATATTAACGATAAGGTCGTTTGTAGACGGTTATTGACCGACATTTAACCTCAAAAAATATTCCTTTAATCGCGGAAGTATTTCCGAAACCTAATTTTGTATTTTAAACCAACTTCACACCGAATTTGAAGTTTATCACTCCACAACTTGCAAGATAAAAGCATTTAAAGTTGGGATGAAATAAAATGACATTTTCATGCAAAAGGCAGAAAAACTGTAAATGCCTTTACACAAATATTTAAATATATTATCAACGATATTTTCATCCAACTTTCCACCAAATTTCAACCTCCAAACTTCAAAACTCTTCAAGATAAATACAATTAAAGTGCTGAATAGTAAAATTACAACGTCATACTCCAGGTCAAAAAACAAAAAATCTGTAAAAGCTATAAATTTGAAATTTGGACATGTTATAAAAAACAAATAAACAAAACTTCACACCAAATTTAAAGATAATAACTTTAAAACTTTTTAAAATAAAGGGGTTTGAAATTTGGTAGTTGTTACGTCACATAAAATCATTTATAGGGGCCTTGAAACGACGTTTTATTTGACATTTGTCATTATTTAGAGGTTAGAATTGAAAAATGACTATGAATGGTATTTTTTAATATTAAATATTAACGATAAGGTCGATTGTAGACGGTTATTGACCGACATTTAACCTTAAAAAATATTCCTTTAATCGCGGGAGTATTAACGAAACCCAATTTTGTATTTTAAACCAACTTCACACCGAATTTGAAGTTTATTACTCCACAACTTGCAAGATAAAAGCATTTAAAGTTGGGATGAAATAAAATGACATTTTCATGCAAAAGGCAGAAAAACTGTTAATGCCGATACACTAAAATTTAAATATATTATCAACGATATTTTTGTCTAACTTTCCACCAAATTTGAAGCTTCCAACTTTAAAACTTTTCAAGATAAAAACAATTAAAGCGCGGAATGGTAAAATTACAGCGTCATGCTCCAGGTCAAAAAATATAAAATCTGTAATAGCTATAAGTTTGAAATTTGGACATGTTATAAGAAACAAGTAAACCAAACTTCACAGCAAATTTGAAGTTAATAACTTTAAAACTTTTTAAAATATAAGTGTTTCAAATTTGGAAGTTGAAAAAATACCACATTTGATCTACAAGGTTCTATAACTTTAAAACCATTTTGACACGGTATAGAAGATAAACATGTGCAACTATAAACCAAATTTGAAGTTTCTCTGTTTTTTTGTTTTTGAGATAAAAACAAATAAAGTTTAAGAAGCAAACCATGATTGCATCATTGCTGACTTTGTCGTGCTGTATACTCCAACATAGTAGTAGTATAATTATAATATTTTAGTATGATATAAAGGGTTAATATAAATAACTTATCGCCAAATATAAACACTTTATCTTGGGTAGTTTTCGAGATATACACAAAAGGTTAAAATTATGACATCTCATCTTTAACACCCTGTATCTCAAAAACGACACGACTTAAAATCCTGAAATTTTAGCACGTAGTAAAGGAAGACTTCCTTAACATTTGCAGCTAATTTCGAATTTCTAATTCAAGTCGTTGCTGAGATATCTCTGTTTTTTGTTCTTACCTGGGCGATGGCCCATGAGATGAGCAATGGGGTGTTCTTGGGGTTGGGAAGGATGCCCTTGGCGGTGTCGTAGAAGCCGAAGAAGGCAGCACGGTAGATGATGATACCTTGGACGGATACACCGAAACCACGGTACAATCCACCAAGACCGTCGGCTTTGTAGATTTTGGTCAGGCAGTTACCCAGTCCGCTGAATTCGCGCTCACCGCCAGCTTTACCGACATCGGCGGCCAATCTGAAGAAAATAACGAAATATTAGACAAAATTCGGGTGTAACGAGCATTTACCCTGATAGCACAGTTTATTCTAAGAATGTTTTTTACACCTTCCAGTGGGAATATTCTTAGGATCATGCTATATTTCTTCTAGTTATGTTCTAAGAATGTTTTTTAAACCTTCCAGTGAGAATATTCTTAGGATCATGCTATATTTCTTCTAAAGAACATGCTTAAAAGAAATATAGCATAATCCTAAGAATATTCTCACTGGCCTATAGGCAGGTTTTTAGAAGGTGCAAAGTTTAGTGGTAAAAATTAATCCACTATAAACATATGCTTAGAATGTTAAGAAAGTTATTGCTATAGAAAGTTCATTTAGGAATATTCCTGGAACATTCTGTTAAGCATATTCAATTCACAGGTACCTATATAATAGTAAAATATACCATAATCTACGTATAATGGTACCTATACTTATTATTAAATACTAAGTAAAAAACACAACCCAAAATATTTTTTTATAGTTATTTGTTAAATTAAAACAATATTCGAAAACAAAAATACTTCTACTATAGGTATCTAAATTATCCGGCTTTTACATAAAATCTTCTATCAAACTTAAATACAATGAAAAATGTTTTTTTTTATGAAGAACTATTTGGTTTTTTCTTTTATGTTAAAAATAAATATTTATTAATTTGTATACCGATTTATTATTTCTGAATTAACATTTTTATGTATAATAATCTTAACTATCTTCAACTTCAATCTAATCTGACTTATCCCACAAAATTTTCCAATTTTACTTTTTATGAAATAATGTCATACAACTTATGGTTTAGAGGTCAAATTGTTTATTTAATATTTTTAAATAAATATATATTAATATGTCGCAAAATTTTTTAAGGGGACGACAAATACGTTTCACTGTCATATTATGACAGTGAGGCGTATTTGTCGCCTCCTGAAGAATTTTACAAATGTAGAATCCAACATATTAGAACGTGGGTATCTGACATATTTGGAAATATTCTCAAAAGCTTCCTAGAAGCTCCATAAGAAACCTTCTAAGAACATTCCAAAAACGTATTCTTAAAATGTTCTTAGAATGCTTTTTAGGAAGGTTTTAAGAAGCTTCCAAGAATCTAATTGCATTATCTATTGAATGTTTTAAAAGTCCCTAAGAACATTCTTAGCAATAAGGAAAGGTTCTAAGAATATTCCATTATTCCGGGTCATATCTTCTTAGAAGATTCTTAGAATCAAATTTTGCTATCAGGGTAGTATCCTCGCAATAAACGTTTTAAAATGCAAAGTAATACTTATGTAAATTAAAATGGTGTTATTTTTAATTCCTATTATCTAACAAAGTCCATTAAAAACTTGGCCTCAAACGGTTGACATTGGTTTTAAAAATACAATCCCAATAATATTACGTATTATGTTTTGAATCAAAATTTTAAACTTAAAACTACATTGCTATTTACATACACAATTTGATAAGAAATTCATCAAAAACTCGTGCGTCTACGTAGATTCAAATCAAGGACATAATTTTTTTATGAAATTTAATCTGGAAAATAAAAGATTTCGTAAAACGTTAAACTTCGCCATCTTGTTACGTCAAATGAGTCGCATAAAACAACTTCAGTGGGCCGTGAAAGTGACGTTTTATTTGACATTTGTCATTATTTAGAGGTTACTAAGAATGGTATTTTTTTAATATTAAATATTAACGATAAAGTCGGTTGTAGACGGTTATTGACTGACATTTAACCTCGAAAAATATTCCTTTAATCTCAGGAGTATTTACGAAAACTAATGTTGTAATAAATGGGATTTTTACTTGTAAGTACCTACCTATTCTATAATTAACTTTTAGGCCAGTCTAAATTTTAACTGCGATTATTTGATAAAAAATTTGGACCTATAATCTAATATTTAGATTGCAGAATGTTTTATATTATTAAGTGTGGACTATCAAGTTTTATCAGTCATTTAAATGACCTATTTTGTAAATTTTCGTGTCATGCTGACGCTAACGTTAAGTGGAAATAAATATTTTAGATTTGATTGGAGACCTGATTTTTCACAGGATGTGGTTAGCTATTGGTATATTAAAGAACTAATGTCATAAGACGTTAGTTCTTTATGCTATTTTATCTATTTTGCATAAATTCTACAAAAAAAAAATAATTTTATACCTTAAATTTAATTTGGTCGAATTTTACTTTAGATAGTTGGTATCACAGTCATTGGTTTGACAGTTAATGTCAAAATCGATTCGACATGCCGTCCTAATTATTTACAATAAGCGACTGTTAATGTTAAAGAAGAAAAATAGGATTTTCTTTGGTGTTAAACAAAATTTATTGCCAGAAAAGTCTCGTAAGTACTAGAAAAGTCATAAAAATATAAAACCTATAAAATCAAAATTTTGGGTGGGATAAAGTATCTCATTACCGCACCAAAAGTGGTGTTATAATGAAGTCATTATGAACGCAAAATAGATAAAAATAATTATACACGTGTTTTTAGTAACTTTAATTGTAATGTTTAAACTATGAGAAAATAGAAGTGTAGAAAATAAATATATCTCTCACAAAATATAGAATTTAAGGGAAAATGTATAGAAAACACAAAATAGGTATATAAATTATAACAAAACAAATAAACATAACGAAAAAAATAAAATTCAACAAAACATATAATTTACCTGTAATAAAACAAATAAAATATAAAAAATCAAACAAAACATAAAAGCCAACAACAAATTAAAACTCGGGTCCCTCACTTGACCGTTAGATGGCGCTCGACGCATACGTTTCAAGAAGACTAATAGTGGGAGATTTTTTGCCAATGCGGTAAGTTTTTAAGGTTTTCTTTACATCCTTTTGGGTTTTAATTTTAATTTATAGCTTTAATTGGAAACGATGGAGTTGAATCTGCCAAGGATAGATGAAGTTGCAAAATTTTTCAGGGATTTGATGCTATTAGTCTTCTTGAAATTTGTGCGTTATATTTTATGTTTTGTTATATTTTATTTTGTGTTTTCTATACATTTTCTGTTTAATTCTATATTTTGTGAGACACATTATATTTATTTTCTACAGCGCCTCATATCAAACAATCAACAAAAATTTAATTATAATCATATATTATATCACGAGAACTATGAATTTAATCAGTTAAACTAGGCTCAGTAAATTTTTGTTTGGTTTTTGTTGGAAAATGTTGAATGCAAAATAATTTAATAAAATCACGAGTCCGCGTAGCGGTCGAGGGGTTTTATTTTTAATTATTTTGCATAAAACTATTTTCCAAAAAGAAAAATCAAATAAAAAACTTACTGAGCATAGTTTGACAGATTAAATTTATAGGTTGTGATATACGTCTAGATTATTTCTCGAATTAAAGGAAACTATTTGACAATTCATAAAATCTGACGTATTTGTCAAAATTTATAAATATTTTTTTAAAGAAAATTCCATTAATTTAAGGTATGTAATAAGTAATAATTGATATTTCGTAAACTAGATAACTTATTTTTTATTGTTTTTTAAAAAATGTTTGTTAAAACTTGTAAATAACACCATAAAATCGTAAACAAAAATCCAATATGGAGGCTAAAATTTAATCGCTTATGTAAACGAAATTAATTCGAAAATTCAAGGCTTTTGATTGGTTCATATTATAATGAGGGAAATAATCATAAAGAAACGTCAAAAAGTTAACCAATATCTGTAAAATTTGCGTCAAAATAGCGAGTTTTGTATTAGCGCAGCGTTGCCGATTTGTGCAATTTTTACCTGGTTCTGGCGAAATCGAGTGGGTAGACGAAGCAAAGGGAGGTCGCACCGGCGGCACCACCGGATGCCAAATTACCCATGAAGTAACGCCAGAATTGGGTGTTCTTGTCTACACCGCTCAAGAAGATCTGCTTGTACTTGTCCTTGAAGGCAAAGTTGAGAGCCTGGGTTGGGAAGTAACGGATGACGTTGGCGGTGTTACCACGCCAGTAGGCCAACACTCCTTGTTCCTTGGGGATTCTGACGAAACAATCTACCATACCTGAAAAATGTTCAAAATGTAAAAAAGACTTATAACGCTAAAAATAATGAAGTTTAAGGTTTCACATTTTGGTATGTTGTTACTAAAGACATTCTTAATTTCCATTCCAAATTTCGCCAACTTATCTTAAGAAATCGTAGAGATATAGGTAATTTAGTAAAATCCCAATATTTTTCACTCTCTAAACAGACTATAGACACATTTACGAAATATAGTGTATGTAATCTATACTTATTTGTAAGGCGAAAATTTAAAGTAAAAAAATATCGAAAATTTATAATTTACAAATCTTTGTGTTTTAGTGAGCTGTAGTCTCCTCAAGATGTGAAAAAGAGTGGGATTGATTTTAAACCCTTATAACGCCAAAAATAATGACGTTTAAGATTTGAAATTTTATTATGTTATTAATAAAAATATTCCTAATATTCATTTCAAATTTTATTAATTTATTCCTAAAAATCGTGGAGATACAGTTTTGTAATGGACGAGGGCGGCAAAATGTCTTACGACATGAGTTCTTTATGCTATTTGATCTATTTTGCAAAAATTCTATAAAAAAATTAATTTTATACCTTAAATTTAATTTGGTCGAATTTAACTTTAGATAGTTGGTATCACAGTCATTGGTTTGACAGTTAATGTCAAAATCGATTCGCCATGCCGTCCTTAATTGACTTATTTACAATAAGCGGCTGTTAATGTTAAAGAAGAAAAAAAGGATTTTCTTTGGTGTTGAACAAAATTTATTGCCAGAAAAGTCTCGTAAGTACTAGAAAAATCATAAAAATATTATGCTGCTTAAAGTATATCCAACCTATAAAATCAAAATTTTGGGTGGGCTAAAGTATATTTTATTTTAGCACCATGAAATTTCTCTGTACTCATTTTATTTTGTATTTTACATGACAATTTCTGTAATTATAATATTTTTAATTGTCTATTTAAAGTAGCGTCAATTATCTTATCAAAAACGTATCTTATTCAAGGTTTTATTTATGTAGATAGTTAAAAGCGAAATTTTAAAACTTATCTTAAAAACTAAATTAATTAAATTTTTAGTTGGTACATTGTATTTATACCAGTTGAAAGTCCAAGGTGGATATTTGCAATGATTTTATTGAGTATAATTTGAATGATTAATCTCAATTGAAGCTAGAAATAACCAAAAACATCTGAATTCTTAAAAAACACTTAAAGAATGTATACTTGTTGTTTAAATATTTTCTAGGGAACTACAAATTATAAAATGTATAGAATATAAGGCAGATAACATGCTTAGTCAATTTCCTGTTAATATATTGAGGTTAAAAACACGCTAATTCTTATAATTTTGTCGGGCAGTGTATAAGAGAACTCTCCCATGACTCATCCTCGAGCATTTCAGAAGGAATCAATGAACTTAACAGCGAATTTTAATTTTTATTTAAATTACGTTACATAACAAAAAACCACCAGCTAGATCTAGTAACCTTGACGTAAGTGACAATTGCCAGCGCCTACCTGATGACGTATCGACTACGCGCGTCGGCCGCCATTTTATTCGGTTTTTCCTCGGCCCGCTTGTCACATGTTAAGCGTTTGAAATGGGAATAATTCAAGTTGATTGAGAGGTTTATGCAATCGTGTGCCAGAAAGCTAATTTCGATTTTTGGGTCGCCAAGTTGGTATTAGGTCATTATCGATTTTCCGGCTTGGGGTTTTTGGGTGATCTTAAAGGTTTTTAGGGCATATTTAGATAGTTGGGGTGGAAAGTATGGGCGCCAATTAATATTCAATATGGTAGACTTGGCCTTGATAAACTTTTTACAACGTGTAACGCCACGTTTTAGAGTATTACTTATAATTAATCTTAAGGTTAATTTGAATGCTTGAATTAGGGTTTTGTGGGTGTAATGATGTTACAAAACCGTTACGGCAAAGTAGTGGTTATAATTGGATTGGTTTGGAGTGTTATGTAACTTCAAAATTTGTCGGGTTTCCATGGTATTTTTGGCGTTATTTTTTCACAGGCGACTGAGATTATAAAAGCAATAGTCGTAAAAATAGTAGTATTGTTTGTTCTCACCCTTGTAACGTTGATTTTCTGCGATCTGCTTGGAGATGTGTTGTACTTGGAGAAGCAACTTGACACGTTCGATGGGAGCCACACAGGTTTTGGAGACGGCGGCGGATATTCCTCCTGCGAGGAAATCCTTCATGAAGGCAACGGGATCGGTAAAAGACATGCTTGCTGTTTCTGTGTGTTGTTTCAACGGGTATGGTAACGAGTTGCTTTTAAGTTGCGTACGGATCGCGCACCGAACTTCAAGTGAACGAGGACGTTATAGGCGTTCGTGGGGTTACAAGCGCGCGCCGGTCATGTGCCTTCCCAGGCGCTGAAGTAGCTCGGGTAGCCAGGAATAGTTCGGATGTTACGTCACGGAAGGCGAATAGCGGGGCCCTGTTGCCGCAACCACCAAAAAATCAGTGGAACATGAGTTTTTTGAAAGTGGCCACCTACAGTCCCAGATTTGACACCTCGGCCATGGTGACGTCGCGCATGGTGTCAAACCACTAAAAAATATGAGATTTTTTGTTGTGGCCACCAAGACATCCCGATTTGACATTTGTATCGACAAAACTACAAAATAATCAGTGGCTAAAACTTTTATATCCATTTATACTCAATTAAAAACACTTTTTCTTTTCTTAACTAACAATACCACTGCGGATTTTTTAGGTAGAGAAAACCTAATTGTTTTACTGTTAATGTTTAATATTTTTCATTAAATTATTGTAAAATTAAATATGAATAATAAAAAATAAGTGAGGTTAGGCAACCAAGAAAACGCACGATTCTTTTTCTACGATTTAAATTATCTTTAAGTTTTAATTTGCTTTAAGTTTTCAGTATAATTAAATGTTAAACACAGCTTAAACATTCCAAACTACCTATTTTATAAATAAAAATCCAAACAAATTAAAATTACCTACCTATTTATTAAACAATTAATTGAATTCAATGTTATAGCAAAAATCCATTTCTACTTAAATCATTCTAAAAAAGTGAGGTTAGGCCGCTTTGATGTTGAATTTAATTAACATATATAAAGTGCTTTGAAGATAAAAGGTTGTATGCCATTCGGCCAAGAAGTGCCTTTTTGTGCTTTGCTCAATCGTAGGCCTCCGCTACGCATCGGCCTTCAAACCTTGAGCTTAGCACAAAAAGCCTTACTTCTTAACCTTCGTTTTTAAATATAGTTTAAAATACATATAAGAAAAAAACATTCAGAACTATATTTTTTTTTCTTACTTTTTCAAAAAACATTATTACTTTTTTCGAAAGAAAGAAGGTAAGAATATTTTTATCTATTTTGCGGTCATAATGACTTCATTATAACACCGCTTTCTGTGCTGTAATGAGATACTTTATCCCACCCAAAATTTTGAATTTATAGGTTGGCTATAATATTTTGCATATTGGTTATAATATTTTTATGATTTTTCTAGTTCTTTTCCGACAATAAATTTTGTTTATTTAACACCAAAGAAAATTATTTTTTTCTTCTTTAACATGATTGTAAATAGGTAAATTAAGGACGGCATGCCGAATCGATTTTGACATTAACTGTCAAACCAATGACTGTGATACCAACTATCTAAAGTAAAATTTGACCAAATTAAATTTAAGGTATAAAATTAATTTTTTATACAACTATAATTGTATAAATAAAATAATGTCGCACTCGTGACATTAGTTCTTTAATATACTATTTTTAGTTTAAAAGAAATAAAAAAAAATTGAAAAAAAAATCCATAAAACTCAATTTTAATAAATATTCCAAAAATTAATTTTTTTGAAAAAGTTTTTTCGGTTATGTAAAAAAATTTGAAAAAATTCTGAAAAATGTTTTTAATAAAAAACATTAATATTTTAATAAATTCACAATTATAATTACTTTATCAGCCAAATATGAGATTTTTTATAGTGGCCACCAATGGAGAATAAATTGATTTTACACAAAAATAGTTACGCCATCTAAAAGTACCTACCAAACTTCCCCTGTAACATAATTTTTTTTAATATCATTTTAGGTTGGTTTAGTTAAAAAATTGATTCATTAAAATAATTATTTGATTGTACATTTATAATTAATTTCAAAATTTATCTCCATTTTCAACTCATAATTTTGATTATACAACCTTTTTAAATTTTCATGGGTAGACTTGGCAACAGCGCACGCATTAAAATTAACAGATTAGATAATTTAGCGTGGACTTAAGCAATTTTCGTAATCTATAGAATATCGAGTCGGTCCCCGTGCAAAAAAATCTAAATTTCCAAACGACATTTGAAATTTGCATCCATTTTCGGTAGCGACTGCAATTCGGTTTTCGGTATGCTTTTTCAAGGTCTTGCGGCATGACAACGTGGTGAAGGTTGAGCCAGCACTCTTGATCGATACCGGCTTTTAATTTTTTCTACCTGCATTTCTTTTTGTTCCACTTTTTGCCTTTTTGTTGAAATTATTTCTTCGTGTTTAGTTCTAGAAATATATTCCTATTACTGTGTTAAAATCTTATTTTCAGTTTTGTTTTAATTACAATTAAATAAAATAACAATATTTTCGATAATATTTTGTTTATATTATTTTTAGTTTCAGGCACTCCATGTCTAAAGCAATGATACATTCTTCAAAACAGACACGTTTGTCATGTGGGGCAGATGTAATGTCAAGTTCGAAAATAACTATTTTTAAAAGGTAGGTATTTACCGTTGGCATTACACCTTGCATAAGGAATTGTGTCATTGTTACGGCGATGTTAAGTCATTGATAGAGCTATTTTTAAGTAAAAAGTAGTTTTTGTAAAGCTAAACGTTAATTTAATATTTTATGCATTTTATTTTAATATAATTCATTTTTTGTACCTACCTGCACATTTTTTTGGGGGTAAATTTATGAACATTTCAAATAGGTATTTTAAGATTGAGATTTAGGATTTTTGGATAAAATAATAATGGTCTTCTACATCATGTTAAAATTGAATATTACTGTTCCATAGGGGCAAGAAATAATCACAAATGCCTAGGCGGTAATTATTTTGTTTACTTTTTTCAATAGAGGGCGTTGTAATAGTCCCGTCCGTTACGCTTTAAATTATTAATTTTTAAGGAATTAAACAGTCAATCACGATACCTAATTTTGCCAAATAAAAACCTTGTTGAACAGCTTTTGTTTAGAACTATTTATAAAAATGTAACATTGGTAATATAATAGAACAATATTATTTTGTAAATAAAAACACGGCAACTGTCCTATCCGTTAAGCGTGGAATGGCCCATATATGTTTTTCAAATTTATTTAAATTATGCACAATTTTCACTATTTTTACACATTTTTTAAAATAATCATTAAAATAAAAAAAAATTGAATTTTAAAATTTTTGTAATCAAATTAACGTGGTATGTTGATGTTAAAGCGCCATTTTTGAGACATCCTGTGTAGTAAAAATTAAAATTTATTGTTTTTATTTGTGATATTCTAATTTTAAAATGTTTTTATTGGTTGCCTATTATGTAAATGTTTTATTTATCACAAATTTAAAAAAAAAAGATCTATTATAAAAACAAAACATAAGTAAAACTATATTATAAATTAAGAATTTTTAATATTAATTTATTGTTTTTATATAATTTACTGACATTGGCATTGGCATTAATTAAGATTAATTTAATTTCTTAATGTCTTAATAAAATTTTTACAATTAAAATAAATTCACTCCACACGTACATATGTATGTATTTTAATCATTTTATCTACTCCTACATTGACAAGATGTGACTTTATGGCGTTTTAGTCACGGGCTGAAGTTAGCTTTATTATAAATTGGGGAAAAGTGAGGTTAAATTCGTTGAAATTTGACAGATGAAATAAGCTAAGAAAATTATTTTTTTTCGTTCAAAAAAAATTAAAAAACAAAAAAATGCTACGTAAAAATTTCAGAGAATAACTTTTCTAATAAAAAAAAATGAAAACGGTAATAATCGGGAAGTTTTCGAAAAATAATTTTTTCTATATTTTTCTAAAAAAAAATTTTTTTTTTAAAAAGTCAAAAACTCAATTTTTAAAGAAGTTAGGTATATTTCTTAAAAATTCAAGTTTTTTTCGGTTATGTAAAAATAAAAAATAAACGCATTAATATTTATCATAACATTTATATAATATACTTTCAATATATAATATATATATATTATATATAATAATAGACTTTCAAAACGCCGTTCACAAAGGGGCTGGTTTATTAATTTTTAAAATTCGCTCAAAATTTAACATTGAGGATAGGCAACCCAGATTACTCCAAGGCAACCTGTATACAGTTCAGTATGATTTACTTGCGAATTTTCCATGATGACCTGGGGTGGTAAAATATATTAATTATAATTATTAATGAATAAAAAACAAAGGTTTTTTATGTGACGTTTTTATTATTAGTTTATTTTACTGGGCATTTATTATTTAATTTAATTTTTAAAGTTTGCCTATTTTATTAAAAAGTTATATTATTATACTTGAATACTTGAAAATCAACAAATTTCATATACTTGTAACACTAAAAATATTACATAAACTGAACAAGGGAGAAATTATAGAAAACGACATAAACCTAACAAAACAGGAAGAAATACACAATTACAAAACTAGAAATAGGAAAAATAAGAATACACAGAGCAAAAACAAGAACTAGTCAAAAACAGCTGATTCATGAGTGAATAAGGAAATATAACGAATTTCCAGCAAAAATAAAGGAACATCAAACCAAAGATTTTAATAAAGTGAATGAAGAATATACAATTAATTTAAGAGACTGAAATATTAAATTATATGTTATTCTTAAAAAGACTGTAAATATAAATATATATTATTTATCTGAAGTGGCCCATTAGGACGTATTTTTCTAAAATAAAAAAAATAAAATTTATTAACATTTTTGCTGTTTGTGTTATAATAATAATTATAACAATTATAATTTTTTACATACGATGCGCTTGACTTGATGTCATTGTTGCCACTGTACGTTTAATTTTAATAGTTTTTGTAATAAATTGAAGTACACGTTGCTTACCTTTATTGTAAACATTGCTTTCGTGTTTTTATAAGTCTTTTAACAACACAAAAACAGTGTTTTTCTTTTGAAATAACCAAATACAACATCTCTGAATAAATCAGGATATTTATTTTAATCGCTATATAGAGTCAATCCAAATGAAAACACCAAAAATGAATTTAAAAGTGCGCTGCATAATTTTTTATTTTAATGAAAAAAATTGAGGATGATCTTTTAGGTATCATTTATGAAAAAACATTGCCGTTTTAATTTTTGGTTGCTTTATTTTTAATCGGCACCCTTTAGAAACCTGAAATAGTGTCATTTTCATACTCTCTTATAAGAGGATAAAAACTTTTTTTCTGTTTTATTATCCAATTAGTTCATCTCATAAAAGAATGGTAAACCACTAAAGATTTGTAATAATTTGCCAGTTTTTGTGATTTTTGTCTGGCTTCTGTGCCTATTCTGCTAAATCTAGAAAGTTGCTTTTTTTTCAGGTATCAAGTACTTATACAATAGAAAACGTAACTATTATTTTAAGTTTCTAGACTATCATTTTCTTTATTAAAAAAATTATTGAAACTTGATAATTTTCAAATTTAGCCAATTTTGCCCTCAGAAATCATTGTTGAGGAAAAAATAAAAATCTGAAACTTTCAGGAAATGTAGTCCCCACCTTCATCTTTTCAGTCTAGTTAGTCTTGTTTTGTTATTTTTATCCATGTAAAAGATATAATATTTTTTTAATGCAGTTAAGAAGCGATATTGTTAGTTTTATTATTAATTTAAAATTGAGATGGCTGTCAAAAATATTTCATAAATATTAAAAAGTTTGCAAGTGTAATAAATGACGGAGTGTTCGAGATTCATGAATTTAATTGCAATTAAAAATGCAAGAACATATCATAATTTTGTACCTCTTTTTCATAGAAAATATTCAAGTTCTGAGAAGTTTTAAATTGTTAAAAATAAGCAAAAACAAAAAATATTCTAAATAAACCCCTTTATTATAACATGTTTTATTTTAACCAGTTACTAAACTAAAATTTAAAGTATTTACAGATTGTGTATATTTTTTTCCAACACTAACATTTAAAATACATCCATATAACTTTTACTATATACTATATACTTTATTATATTTTTTACATTCTTCTTCTCTAAACACCAATTAGCCAATTAAATACTTCATTATAATGTATATAATATATAATATATATAATATGTATATAATATATAATCATATATATATATATATATATATATATATACATCCCACTATCTATAGAGCGTCCTTACACAAAACATTAATAGAGCGTCCGAAAAATTATTACTTTCACTTTGATCTCAACTGAGCATCCATTCATTTCGCCGCGTATATGGCGTCCAATAATATACAAGTACTTTTACTGAACAGTCTTTGGAGCGTCCGTATTTAAAATGCATTTGTTAAAATCTATTAATAGAGCGTCCGACAGCGTTGCCAGGTGAAGCAGTTGGAAGAAGGCGTATATAAATTAAAGTTACTGTTATTATAACTACATTCAAGCGTCCTTTTATTAAAAGAACTGTGTTTCTTTAGACTAATGCGGGGAAATCTCAACGACCACAAAAATAAATTAACAAAAATGACAGTTACCAGATCACAATAAATATGTACATATTTTTAAACAAACCGGCAATTTATTGTTTTAATTATTACGATTTATAATACATTATATATAATGCCTATAGGCATGATAATAATTATGTTAGATGGATCTTTGTAATAAAATTTAAAAAATATATAGATATTATCATGCATGCATTTATTCATTGATAGGATCAACATTTCTGGGGACGCTAAGACTTAAAATAATGGCACAGTAATTTTATTATTCAACAGCTTAAATAAAAATGTCAATTTTAACTACTAAATCCATTTAAATATGTGCTCTATTATAATATGCATTTAATCACCAAATTATGGACACAAAAATATACCATTTGTATAAAAAAACTCTTAAACTGTTAAAATGATTATAATGAGTATACCCAGATAGCACAAGAGGTACCTAGTACGTCCATTTCGGGTCCCATATTGGTCCGAACGTCCCAGACCTATATCGGAAGTTTTGTGTACGTCCAGTCTCTTACTTATTTGGGAAAATTAAAGCGGATATACTCGGACGTTCCAAGGACGTAATTTTTGTTTTTTTTAGTAATAGAAGCATGGTATTTCCAAAGGGTCTAAGTGCCAAGTTAAAATATTTTGTCATGCAGAATGACTTAAAAATATTCCAACATTTATATGTGCAAAATATTTGTTTTTCATTGATAACTCCTAATTTTATTTTTGTCACTTAGACTCTTCAATTCTGTAAAGCTTGTCCAATAGTCCCCAATAAAGCATTTCAGGATGGCCAGAGGATGTCTTACTTAGGACGTTCTGGGGACCGACGATTTGGTAACATCAGATGTCCCTGGTACGTCCTGCGGAAGGTTCAGGACCTGATTCGGACGTACTCGGGACTTACTATTGTCTAATACAAGATATACTCAGGACGTTTCCATTACTTCTTTGTGCTATCTGGGTAACAACAAATAAAAATTGCTTGTATAAACTAACGACATCTACGTTTTTAAATATATTAATAATATCAATTGACGAACATAAAAATGTATCGTTTGTTTTACTAAATTTACTTGTGAAATACATGGATGATACATTATAATTTAGGTAAAAATCTAGGATAAAACGCAATTTTCGTTATTGAGACCCAAACACTGATATATACTATAAACTGGATAGCGGTGGTGGGGGTATTCTGAATTTTTCATAAGGGATTACCAATATAAGTACTATACCAACTAAATCAAATGTCACTAAATGTCGCTGACACGGTCTTATAAGACCGTGTTACGTACCGATATTGACATTTTGTAAAACTCTTGTCGGTATAGTATATATACTATAGTATAGTTACTTAATTTGGCAATCCCTTATAAAAAATCGAAACACCCTCACCACAAGTAAATTTACACTAACCGCTATCAGTGGGCCCAAATGCGTAAAACTGTGTTTTCTATACAATATTATAATAATATTAGGGCCGCTGCACTTACATCTCTTTGAATTTAGCCGCAATAATTGAAATTTGCCTAAATCATAGTTTAGA
Organism: Brassicogethes aeneus; assembly: GCA_921294245.1. NCBI lineage: Eukaryota > Metazoa > Arthropoda > Insecta > Coleoptera > Nitidulidae > Brassicogethes > Brassicogethes aeneus. Next base: position 1,909,161 of record OV121132.1, on the reverse strand, counting down.
TATTTTTTTGGGATGGTATTGTTTTGTTTTACCAATTTCTCAAGTCTGCAAAACACTTGTTAACAGAAAAAAATAGAAAGGTTCTTTTACATTTTGTTACTTAAGGTAATAATATAGTGTTTGTAAACACGAAAAACACGAAAAACATATCTTCAAAAAGGTAATTAAATTACTCTTCTAACGGTATCCACTTTGTTTAAATATGATAAAGAATGGTCGAGTTACAGTTTAAATTTCATGAAATATAGCTAAAAATCCACCCATGCAAAATAACTGAAAATCTTAAAAAATAACATGGATTACAAATTTAATACCTTTGGACGATTTACCTTTTTAACCATATATGGTATATACAGGGTGTTTCTTTTAACTTGAGACAGCTCAATATCTCGAGAAATATGCATTTCACGGAAAAATGTCTTAAATAAAAGGTTAATGTGACCAAAGGGTGCTGGTGCTCCACTTAGTGTCGAAATGGAATGACGACATTTCGAACATTTGTTATAAATTGTTTTCATAGCCGACTATTTTTGTTAATGTTAATTTTTGTTTTTCAAACGTTTCAAATAATACATTTTACAAGGAAACTCATTTTTCTTAAATTTTAAATTACAGCGCCATCTGTTGATAAATTGAAAAAAGTTTTAAATAAAAGTTATTTATTTTTTTATGTACTACCAAACTATGTGAAAAAAATCGGGTCATTCCATTTGACTTTCCAAAGTTACCCCCCGTTTCACCCTTAAGGAGGGGTAGGGGGTGGCTAGCGGTAGCACCAAATAATGTCCCCTTTAGTCACATTAACCTTTTATTTAAGACATTTTTCCGTGAAATGCGTATTTCTCGAGATATTGAGCTGTCTCAAGTTAAAAGAAACACCCTGTATAAGGTATACCTTGATCGGGCGTACCCTTCACTCCGGATACTGGTGTAAGTTTTTAAATCATAAATCTAAACAAAAATAAACCGTTACCTAGGTGAATGGCCAAATTCAGAATAAAATACGTTCGTTTTTTGTTGTCAGCACGCCAAAATTACCTTAAAAAATGCAGAAAAAAATCTATCTTCCTAAAATTAAAATTTGTAAACTAGTGTAATTTATTAACAACATACTATTGCTAAAAAACAAATAAATAAAAACAGAGGGATATCTAGGAGATGGTAGTTAAGTAATAAAATGAAGGTTCTTGCAAACAAAAAAAATTATATTTAGTAGATTTCATAACTATTTTATTACATATATATGCAAACAAATTGTATCACAATCAGGATTGGATGCCCTATAAATGGTAAAGTATTTTTAACATGTTCCGCTTTGCATAAAATACTTGAAAGCTGATTCTATAATATAATAAATATAATATAAGTACCTACACAGTTGCCAAATTATGAGGACGCTCCTTTGTAAGAGAAGTAAATGAAAAATGTATACCGCTCACAGACCTAGGTCTGTGATACCGCTATACGGCGCGGCGCCCCCTAGTTTCAAATTGCTTGAACTCAGTGTTGCCAGATCTCCTGTTTTAACAGGAGATCTACTGTTTTCACTATGAGATCTACTGTTTTTAACCTCAGTGTCTATTTTTCTGCTTTTCTACGAACATACCTTGTGGTTTGGCTAATATTTCAAATTTCAGCGTCGACGGTCCGTATGAACGGTGAATAGCATTGATTTAAATTTGCGCGGTTTTTCGTTCGTTTTGGTTCGGTTCGTTCGACTTCCTTTGAATTACGATCCCTAACCGTTCTTTACGCGTGCGCAGTTTGCGTAGTATTTATCAAAGAACACCAAAGAAGCAAAAGTTCCTGGTTAAAAGTTGGCAACACAATAATCGCCCGAAAGTCTGAGATGCGCTTGAACAGGTCACAAGGCTACCAACTTACACAACATAATGTTACGTACGAGTTTCATGTCTATTATGTTTTAGATAAAAATGCATAGATGGCGCTGATTATTTTTTCTTTCTTTCTTTAGGCGGGAATTTTAAATGTAATGTTTTACTTTTTAATGACATCAAAAAATTAACTCAAAACAAAAATTATCAAAATTAAAAATTGCCTAGAAAATATAAACGTTCATAAAAATTACTAAATTAAATTTAAATATAAATTAAAATCTACCAATTTATTTTTTGGTGTATTGGATAAGTTTCCATATATATTTACATCATTCTGGTGTGATCTATATTTTTAAGCCTCAGTTTTTATTGTATGAATATTTTTTTTTCTATTTAAAAGAGGTGCTTATATGTAAATAATAATATTTCATTTATTAATTTAAAATTAAGTTAAAGTAGAATATTTATTTTGGAATAAAAATTAGACAAGATTTAAATCTGTAAGCGCAAGGCGAATTTTCTCGATGAAAAATTCGATGAATTAAAATGTTGTTTAACACTCATAAACAGAATTTTAATTTGGCGCTAGTGCATAGTGCGGTTGTGTTACGTACTACTGCCACGAAGCGAAAATTAGGCAACAGTGCAGTCCAAAATTTTCAGTGCTATCAATAATGTAATACATTAAATCATTTAATTTAAATGTATATCGACATGATAATGATTATTAAATTATGTAAGGGGTGCATTTCAACAAGACTGCCCTGCTGGCTAACCTCACTTTATACGAAATAATTTAGATATGGACTCTCCTAATAGACAATTTAATTGTGGTTCATTATTTGCTTAGTTGTCTATGCAGTATGATTTCTAGCAGAAGAAGATATTTATATAATTACCAGAATTGTCCTACTCGTTACGTGTCCGAGCCGACTACCTGTACAGTATAAATAATCCACAAACTTAATGAATGTAATTAATGGTAGATTGAAAATATTCCATTGTTGTTTATCTTTTAGTCAATAAAAACCAATATTTTAGTAAAACAGATTTTCTTTATTTTTATTTCAAAAAATTAATAAATTAGATAAGAAATTAAGGAAAGCAAAACAGGTAAGTAAATAAAATGACAGCACTGAATTGGAATGCACCGTTGCCTAATTTATTTACCTTCGCTTGGTGGCAGTAGTACGTAACACAACCGCAATATGCACTAGCGCCAAATTAAAATTCTGTTTACGAGTGATAACCAACATTTTAATTCATCTAATTTTTCAGTCAGAAAATTCGAGGTACATAATATTTATTCCAAAAAATAAAAACAAGGAATTATTATTCTGTCACATACAAATAGCATTGAATTTATTATCTAAAAAAATAATCGGATTAAAAGAAAGATTCTTAAATGAAAATTCGTATTGCTAGATTTAAATAACATAATAATTAATATCAACTATACCACAACTTTATTCCCGTATAAAAATTGTTTCAGAGTTTTAAACAACAAAATAATTCGTATTAAAAGTAAATATTAAAATTTTTAAAAATAACAATAAGAATAAAATTGTATTCAATTCTTATTAGTCAAATAAAATTTTAAGTAATATTATAAACATTTAAATATTAAAACAAATATTTCGTGCAAAATATTTGTGTGTCGAATAAGAAACTTTATCACTTTAATTTCTAACAGGTAAATTGATTTTTATGTCGACGAGTAATAATAGAAATTAATTGCGACAAAATGATAATTTCAGTATTACTTTTTCTTAAATAAATGTTGCGCACCTTGAATTAATTGGCTAAGAAATTCGATGAATTAAAATTTTGGTTTACAAAATTTCAATTTGACTGCCTGTTTCTCCAAGTAGCGCCTTATTAAAATTATCTCAACCAAAATTTTAATTCATCGAATTTTTTAGTCAGAAAATACGCCATTCAGTTCTAGAATTAAAATTACTTTAATTCTTATTCTGTGCTTAAAATTGTGTACTCAATATACCAAGACATCATAAAAATTTTACTTTAAAATGTTCAGTCAATTTTTAAAAAAGCCACTTGAATTAATATTTCGCTTTAATAAACATGACATTAAAAAGTAAAACGGCGTGCCATATTCAATTCTTATTAGTCAAATAAAATTTTAAGTAATATTAAAAGCATTTAAATATTAAAACAAATATTTCGTGCAAAATATTTGTGTGTCGAATAAGAAACTTTATCACTTTAATTTCTAAAAGGTAAATTGATTTTTATGTCGACGAGTATAATGATAATTTCAGTATTACTTTTTCTTAAATAAATGTCGCGCACCTTGAATTAACTGGCTAAGAAATTCGATGAATTAAAATTTTGGTTTACATAATTTCAATTTGACTGCGTGTTTCTCAAGTAGCGCCTTATTAAAATTATCTCAATCCAAATTTTAATTCATCGAATTTTTTAGTCAGAAAATACGCCATTCAGTTCCAGAATTAAAATTACTTTCATTCTTATTATGTGCTTAAAATTGTGTACTAAATATACCAAGACACCATACAATTTTTACTTTAAAATGTTCAGTCAATTTTTAAAAACGCAACTTGAATTAATATTTAGCTTTTTAGTAAACTTGACATTAAAAAGTAAAACGGCGTGCCATACAAGATACAAAACTTTGCTCTGGTTCTATATAATAAATAACTAAAAACAATAAAAGACCGAAATTTAAAGGAATTTATATCATATATATATATATATATATATATATATATATATATATATATATATATTAGGGTGTTTCATTTTTAGGCGATATTTTTTTTCTTTCTGTCCTACCTAAAAATCTGATAATTTATATATAAAAAAATAAATTTCCGTTGGAAAAAAAATTCTAAGTAAATTAGAGGCTTCACTCTTTCAAAAATTCGATTTCCCATATAAATTACACGGGAAAAAGTTTTTTTCAGCTTCCACACAATTTTTTGGCGTTTCAAAATTTTTTTGGAAAAAATGAGTATGCATCGCCTCCGTGGCATAAAATAGAATTAGAATTCATAATTTTTACCTATTAATAAATTTCAATTTAAAGGAAATTTGTTGTTAATTAACATTAACATTTACCTTTCCAGCTCTACAACTCAAAAACTGTTGGTCGGAAAGCGTTTGCTCAAGGGAACTTTTTTGTAGCGAATTTGATTCCCTACAAAAGCTGCATACTCATTTTTTCCAAAAAAATTTTGAAACGCCAAAAAATTGAGTTGATGCCGAAAAAAACTTTTTTCCGTGTTATTTATATGGGAAATCGAAGAACGTTTCGGTACAACTCATGTACCATCTTCAGGTCCTAACTGCTAGGTTGCTTTTGCTGCTCTGCTGCTAAATATATATATATATATATATATATATATATATATATATATACGAGGTGTGTTAAGAAAATAACGGGAATTGTTAAATTTCTCGGGTTCGGAGGGCCCGGTTGACATAAAATTTTCTTTATTATGTTGGTATACATGCCCCCGAAGTATGATAAAAACTTTAGCTGTTTTCATTGTTTACTTTGTCTGTGGCAGCCGCCAAGGTTAGACGTGTTTTATGAGCTCGGCGATTTTTCGTTCGTTAAAAGAAATGGATCAAAGAATTTGTATCCAATTTTGCTTAAAAAATTTAATAAATTCTGTGAAATGTTAACAAAGGCCTACAGTGAGTCTGCTATAAGTAAAACAAGAGTTTACAAGTGGTATAAGAGTTTCCAAGATGGCCGTGAAGACGTTGAAGATGACGAACGCCCCGAACGCACAAGCACATTAACAATCGATAAAAACATGGAAAAAGTGGAAGAAATGGTTATAAACCATCAGAGAAGTCGCTTTTTGATGCCCTAGCCTCCATATTCGCTAGACATGCGTCTGTCTGACTTTTTCCCATTCCCAAAAATAAAGAGAACCTTAAAGGGCCGTCGTTTTGCAAGCATAGATGACAAATAACAAAAATTCCCGATATTTTCTGAACACACCTCCTATACAATATAAAACCTTAGCAGTCTATTTTAAAATATTGATTTTGTTTAAAAGTGATTTATTTTTGATTTTAGATTGGTTATTGAACTAAACAGCTACATAAACTTCTTACTATTTTTGGAATTTTTTACTAATTCCTTACATGTAGCTTCAAACCTATTGGCCATACTGGAAGTAAGCAGAAAAAATACAGACAAATTTTTTTCTTATAAATATATTTTTGTAGTTTAATATTCGACCAATTTTTGTCTATGAGGTAGTGTTCATTTTCCAAAAAATTGCCGAAATTATGATTTTACATTATACTGCTGACGAAATTAAATCACAGGTACGTAAATTATTTGGGTTATTTTCATATTTCTTGTACATTTGTTGTCCCTCAACTTAAAGTATCCTAGTAATGGTTTTAAGGGCGAAAATACAAATAAATTTCTTTCTTAACTAAAGAGGTTATGTTGCAAAAACACGTCTCCTAGATTACATATTGTGTGACCCAGGGGACAATTGCAAAGAAATTAATTATTATATATTTTTGAAATAATAATTAACTTATAGCAAAGTTTTAAAAACATTTTTTTCGACCTTCCACCTTTTCTGTTTCTGACAGTACGTAGCAAATTTAAAATAATGTCTTCCACCTTTTTAATAGTAATTTTCCTGGTCAATATATTTTGCCTCAAAGAAGCTGGATAAATTTTTTTGGTTGTTCAACGAAACAATGTTTATATTGACTTTAATATTACTAATAACTAAAACTTGTTAAAACGCCATAAAGTCACAGCTTATCAATGGTGGAGTAGATAAAAATACTTATGTAAGTAAGAAAGTTGAGAAATAGAACGTAGTTTTTGCTTTAACTGTTTTGTACTCAACATTTTTTTATAAATAAAAAAATTTTGTTCTTTTTTTAAAGAAATCCAAGTATAAATAAAACCTTATTAATAAGAAAAAAAATATATTTTCAAAATGATTAGGCATTTTTTTAATATGTTAATAAATTTGTGGCCCAGGGAACCATTTTTTTTCCTTCATTCAACTGCCCACTTTTAGGTGAAAATAACACCCTCAAAAAAAGAAAATTTTTAAAAAACAGGTTTTTTTTCTTTAAATGTACAAGAATTTTAAAAATGACCCTTATACAGTGTCAGGCCACGAGTCCTGAAAATTGCTTTTTTTATGACATCCTAATTAATTTTAAATAAAATTATTTTTAGAGCCTTAATCTGTCACAAGCTATATGCGACTCAAACTACTACAATTTCAACAAAAAATCCAAAGATTACCTTAGGCTTATGTTACTCGTATGCCAAAAACCTTTGGTTTTGACAATTGGACCCTTCGGAGAAATGTCACTGGTTCCAGCAATAGCGATTTTTAAAACAGCCTACACAATAACTACGTTTCTGCAGCAAGTCAAACAAAGAAAATAAATCCTGATAGCACACTTTTTTTTAAGAATGTTTTTTAAACCTTCCAGTGAGAATATTCTTAGGATCATGCTATATTTCTTCTAAAGAACATACAGCATAATCCTAAGAATATTCTTACTAGCCTATAGGCAGGTTCTTAGAAGGTGTCTAATGTAAACATATGCTTAGAATGTTAAGAAAGTAATTGCTATAGAAAGTTCATTTAGGAATATTCATGTTAAGCATATTTAGTTCAGTTACCTATATATAATAGTAAAATAAACCATATACCTAATTAGAAATTAGTATTAAATACTAAGTAAAAAACAGAACCCAAAATATTTTTTTATAGTTATTTGTCAAATTAAAACAAAACTCGATAACAAAAATATTTGTATGTATTTTATTTTTTATTTCTGAATTAACATTTTTTGTATAATAATCCTTCAACTTCAATCTAATCTGACTTATTCCACAAAATTTTCCAATTTTACTTTTTATGAAATATTGTCATACAACTTATGGTTTAGAGGTCAAATTGTTTATTTAATATTTAATATATACTAATATGTCGCAAAATTTTTTAAGGGGACGACAAATGTCATATTATGACAGTGAGGCGTATTTGTCGTCTCCGGAAGAATTTTACGAATGTATAATACAACATATTAGAACGTGGGTATCTGACACATTTGGAAATATTCTCAGAAGCTTCCTAGAAGCTCCATAAGAAACCTTCTAAGAACATTCCAAAAACGTATTCTTAAAATGTTTTCGGGATGCTTTTTAAGAAGCTTCTAAGAATCTAATTGCATCATTAAAAGTCCCTGAGAACATTCTTCTCCATTTTTCCGGGTCATATCTTCTTAGAAGATTCTTAAAATCAAATTTTGCTATCAGGGGAATTTCAAGTCCTTTTACGCCAAAATAACTTATCTACAATATAAATAATGCAGATAAGGCATTTTCGTTTAACAGGGTGGGTGTTTTTTTGGCACGTCTTTTATTGTTAATAATGCAATAAATTTACACATTCTTTTCCGCATATTCCGCTTGATTAATATTTAAGGCACAAATTTGGCTACTTTAATGAAGTATGTTAAAAAAACTTGATATGATTTTTTTAAGAATTGTTGTCATGTTTATATTTTTATTCTGTAAGAAAAATGTATGCAAATTATTTTAAAATACAAAAAAAATATTTTAAAAATAACTTTTAAAAGCATTTTCATTAATTTAGGTTGGTTCTAGAAATAAACAGCCAAATCAAGTTTTTACTACTATTGGAACTTTTTGCAAATTCCATGCAACACACACGTAACAAGCACATGCACGTAAGAAAAACAAATTAACAAATAATATAATGGGGTAAACCATATATTTATTGGACACAATTTATATATGCCGTTGTTTGAAAGATTTTAGCTTTTTTCTTATAAATACATAAAAAGGGTAGTGTGCTTGTTTAAACTTTATTTACGTTTACTTAAAAATAAGAATATTTGAATTTTTTATAATTGTTTTATTAAAACATGCAGAAAAGTATAGTAATTGGACATTTTATATAGTAATTGGACACATGGACCATATATGGTGTGTATGTCCAATAACTATAGTTATTCTAATCAAAACCATAATTTATTGTATTATAAAATTTTTATTAATTTTTAATAAAAATTTATTTCATATCCTCAATCTGTCACAAGCTTTTGCGACTCCACCTACAATAATTTCAACAAAAAATTCAAAGATTGCCTTAGCCTAAGGCCCTTAGGCTTATGTTACTCCTGGGCCTTAGCCTTATGTTAGTTATTATTTTAGTTATTATACTATATATTAGACTGGGCCAAAATTTTTTTTTTGGAAAGTATATTGAAAATATTGTTTGGGGTGAATTTAACCTTTTTTGTAGAGCATTCAATTTTCTTCAAAAAATATTCCAAAGTCAATTTTGTTAAACTCAATGATTAGGGAGTTCTGAGACAAAAACTCGCTCAGGAAAAAAAACTAAAATTGCGATCTTAATATTAATATTATGGACTCAAACTATCACAATAATTTTTTGTCACCCCAAACCATATTTTCAAAAAAATATATATTATTATTTTTTGACACGCCTCTTGTTGTTAATAATAATTATTATGCAATAAATTAAAGAACACAACAATTGTTTTATTCTAACTTTAAATGTTTTTCCTACATATTGTTAAAAAAAAAATAAAATTTAAATGTTACATATTGGGCCCCAAATTTGTATAATACCCCAGATAAATGCATTTATATACAGGGTGAGTAATGACTGTGAGTAATGTAACTTGTGTGAATTTTACGAAAAAATGTTTAAAATAAAAAAAATTAAATGATTCGAGGGGAAAATCAATCAGTACCTAATAAAATACTTGGTTTTATTTTCTCCACAAATCAAAATCATTTCTATTTTTTCCTCCACTGTTAAAAAAATTTTGTTGTGTGACCATGGTGCGCAATTTATAATTATCACTGAATGAAATAATGTATAAAAGGAAACTTAAATATTAGTTAAAAAATGGTGGGTATAATTAATAAAATATTATATATATATATATATTCTTCTAAATAACATATAGCATGATCCTAAGAATATTCTTACTTAAGTACCTAATTGGTAATTAGTATTAAATACCAAGTAAAAGACAGAATCCAAAATATTTTTTATAGTTATTTGTCAAATTAAAACAATATTCGATAACAAAAATATTTTTACGTATTTTATTTTATGTTAAAAATTTGTATACCGATTTTTTATTTCTGAATTAACATTTTTATGAATAATAATCCTAACTATCTTCAACTTGGACTTGATTATTATTAATTATTTCTAATTTAAATCGTTTTTAGCATTAAAAATTAAAGATTAATTTAATTATGAAATAAAAAACATTTTTTTCTTTTACTTTTAAAAACCAAACTTATTTATATCATTTATAAATATAAACCTACCTTATCTAATAAAAATTATTTTAATCATTTTATCATTGTTAAGTAAAAAATATTTTATCACAAATATCTACTAATTGGCACTTATTATAATTATGCGTATTAATAAATTCAATTTTATGATTAAAAAAAAGCACATTTTATTAACATACTTTTTATTTATGGAGAGATTTTAAATCACATAAATACACAACTAGACCACATTAAAAACATTCAGATACATTTTTCTAAATACAGAAAATACGAGTAAGTAGTATTTTAAACAGTATCGGCAATTGTTGATGGACTTTTTCCTAGTTCTACACATTATCCGATGATTTTATTGCTAAAGTGGGAATGTATGTAAGTGCTAAACATTTAAGGTAGGTACATCTAGTTGTGTTAAAAATACATAGAGAAAACAATATCAAAAATATATTTTTAATTAAAATGGAACGATGGGTTTTAAATTGGCTCAAAGCTAATACTTTTTTGGAATAAAAGAACACAAAATATTTCACTGGGTTTACTTTTGTTGAAAAGTTTTTATAACTTTATTTGAAAGCAAGAAAGTTGGCTTTTGTGCTTATTATGTACCTATAGGTACATAATGTGTAAATATATAATTTATTTTTTGTAAATCATCATTTAAAAATTATTTTGAGCTCTTTATTCAAACTAACTAAAAAAGTTTGCTGGTCACAATGCTCGAAAAAATAAAAAAAGACGCTGGAATTCACAGGAGAAATTGTTTAGTATATAATATGGGGCATTACTTACTCAATCAAAAATATTTTCCAGAATTTTTCCACCAAACCAAAAGTTAACAATTTTTCAAAAATTGGCTTAATGGAATGTTTTTTTTTAAACTTTAAATTCACAAAAAGTATTCAGACCAATCTTCAACTTTTTTTTTTAATTTCGAAAAAAAACGAAAATTCCCGATGATTTTTTTTGACGTTTTCTGCAAACTCTTCTTAATTAAAACCATTTTTTTAACTTACAATACCACTCTGAGGATTGTTTAGGATGTTTGAAAAAAATATATAAATAAAATTGAAATATATATATACCAATTTCAGTTTTCCAAAAAAATAAGAATTTGTAGAAAATGTTTTTAAAAGCCAAAAATGAACCAAATTACAATTTTTTCTTCGGTTTTAAATGTAGTAAAAATTATTTATTATTTTTTTCTTATTTTTTCAAAAAACATTATTATTTTTTTAAACTTGGTTCTTTCTACATCTTCAAAAATCTTCAGTGTGGTATTTTAAGAAATAAGCTAGAAAAAATATTTTTTTTTCTTTAAAAAAAAAATAAAAAACGAAAAAATGCCACTAGAAAACTTCAGAGAATATGCAGAAAACGGCAACTTTTAAATAAAAAAAAATAAAAATGGCAAACATAGAGAAGTTTTACAAAAAAAACGCTGAAGATCGGTCGAATAATTTTTTCGATATTTTATTGAAAAAAACATTTAAAAACAAAAATTTTCAAAAGTAATTCAAGTGTTTTTCGGTTATATATAAAAAACATTGAAAAAAACCTGAAAAATGTTTTTAATAATTATAATTACTTTAAACGCTCAATTGCACATAGCACCAACATAAAATAAAAAAAAGTTTGTATTTTTTTCGTGAAATAAATTAAATAAAAACCTGCAATATTTATATTGTCAAAAAAATAAAAACTAATAATAAAACCTCTAAATGCATTAAATGCTAACTGGAATGAATAGATGCCATTTTTTTCACATAAAACCGGGTGTCATAAAAATAAATATAATAAAAAAACATGAAAAAAATTATTTTCATGGATAAAATCTCTTAAAAGTTTTCCAAGCACATTAATGTTAATCATAACATTTATATTAGACTGGGCCAAAAAAATGGACTATTTTTTTTTTGACAAATATATCGAGAATGTCATTCAGAATGACAAAAAAATATTTCGTGAAAATTTGAGAAATTTAAAGAGGTCTATCATCGCTATTTTTGATTTTTAGTCATAATTTGATGTTTTACGTTAGAACTGTCAAAACATTAAAGTGAAAAAAATTCTTTTCACTTATTTTTATATAAAATTAAATTCTCTACAAAAAAGGTCTGCTTGAAAATTTTCGTCAGACGAGCCGTTTCCGAGTAATTGAGCTTAATAAATCGATGTGTTTTTTCGATTTGCCCTTTTTACTTTGAAATTTTGTAACTAATGAATCAATGAATATTTTAAAAAGCTCACGTCGGATTCTTAAAGGAAATTAAATGTTCTACAAAAAGGTCTCTTAACATATTTGCCTAAATTTAATTCTTCAAAAGTTATTCACGAAGAAAAAATTGAAATTTTAAGTTTTTCTTCGATTTTAATCGTGAATAACTTTTGAAGAATTAAATTTAGGCAAAAATGTTAAGAGACCTTTTTTGTAGAACAATAAATTTCCTTTAAGAATCCGACGTGAGCTTTTTTAAATATTCATTGATTCATTAGTTACAAAATTTAGTAAAGTAAAAAGGGCAAATCGAAAAAACACATCGATTTATTAAGCTCAATTACTCGGAAACGGCTCGTCTGACGAAAATTTTCTATCAGACCTTTTTTGTAGAGAATTTAATTTTATATAAAAATAAGTGAAAAGAAATTTTTTTCACTTTAATGTTTTGACAGTTCTAACGCAAAACATCAAATTATGACTAAAAATCAAAAATAGCGATGATAGACCTCTTAAAATTAATATTAAGGGCTCAAATTTTCACGAAATTTTTTATTTGTCATTCTGAATGACATTCTCGATATATTTTTCAAAAAAAAAATAGTCAATTTTTTTGGCCCAGTCTAATTTATATAATATACTTTCAATATAATAGACTTTCAAAACGCCGTTCAACATTAAAGGGGCCGGTAGTTAAATTTTTAAAATTCGCTCAAAATCAACATTGAGTGTAGGCAACCGAGATTACTCCTCGGCAACCCGCATACAGTTCAGTACGATTTGCGAGCGAATTTTCCATGAAGACCTGAGGTGGTAAAATATTACATTAATTGTTAAGGAATAAAAACAAATTTAAAGGTTTCTTATGTGACGCGACCTTCTGACTAGTATGCAGCTGGATGTCAATCCGCACGAAGCTGAAGCTAGCTGCGAAAGATTAACCGATCTTCTTGGGTAGTCGATTTTTTCTCCAAACACCTAAAAAATATTAAAACTTTATGGTTGATACCTTTTGCCCACGTTAATTTGTTAACTAAATAAGCGAGGACGTTTTTATTATTAGTTAATTTTACTAGGTGAACTTTCAATTAACCTTTGTACACCCACAAATTACATTCGTAATATTTTATTTTGACCTCGAATGTTCTTAAATTTATTATTTTCCATAATATAGCCATAAACTTCAATTTTAATTTAATTTATTTAATACCTATTAAGCTTAAAAATGTAAAGGTAATACGGTATTAAGCTTAAAACTATTACTCATATTTCTTATTAAATATTTAAATTTTACTGTTTTAGTTTTGTACATTGCTTATTTACAATTTACCATAATATTACTATTTTTATATAGGTATTTTAAAATTACAAACTTTTCAAAATGCCATAACAACATTTTTTCAATAATTATAGATACAGTTTTAAATATTTTCCACAAATTATCAATATTTATATATTTTTTTAAACAATTAATTATAAATAAGATTTAGTAATAATAATTTACAGTTTTGTCAAAATTTTGTTAATAAATTAAGACTAGTTTTTGGGTTTTTGATATTTTTAAACACTCTGGGCTATTTAAAACAAATTGATTTGAGTAAGAGTGGGATGCGTGGCGTAAGAAATGAGTGGATGTGCATAAGTAAGAGAGAGATGGAAATAAATCAATCCAATATTGTATGCTGTATTTTATCACATCCTTGACATGCGTATCAAATGAACATTTTTTCAAAATTTAAACATTTTTTAAAATTTCCAAAATTGTAAAATTTTCAAAATATCCAAATATTTTAAAATATCCAAAATTAACAAAATTTCAAAAAAATTCAAAATTTCAAAATTACCAAAATTTTTAAAATATCCAAAATTTCAATATTACCACAAGTTTCAAAATTGACAAAATTTGCAGAATTTTCCAAAATGTTGGTTCTCCAAAAAACAGTTCTCAAATTTACAAAATTACCAAATTCTTAAAAATTTCCAAAAATTCCAAATTTATCAAAATTTTTATAATATCCAAATATACCAAAATTTACAAAGTTTTAAAATATCCAAAATTTCAAAATCACCAAAAGTTTCAAAATTGACAAAATTTCTAGAATTTTCCAAAATTTTGGTTCTTCAAAAAACAGTTCTAAAAATTACAAAATTCCCAAATTCCAAAATTTTTAAAACATCCAAAATTACCAATATAAACAAAATTTTAAAATTTCCATAATTTCAAAATTACCAGTTTCAAAATTGACAAAATTTCTAGAATTTTCCAAAATTTTGGTTCTTTAAAAAACAGTTCTAAAATTTACAAATTTTTCAAAATAAGTTTCCAAAATTTTTAAAATATTTAAAATATCCAAAATTACCAATATTTACAAAATTTTAAAATATCCATAATTTCAAAATTACCAGTTTCAAAATTGACAAAATTTCTAGAATTTTCCAAAATTTTAGTTCTTCAAAAAACAGCTCTAAAATTACAAAATTTAAAATTTTCAAAATATTCAAAAAATTTCAAATATCCACAATTCCCAAAATTTCAAAATATCCAAAATTTTCAAATGTCCAAAAATTTTAAAACATCCAAAATTACCAAAAGTTTTAAAGTTGACAAAATTTCTAGAATTTTCCAAAATTTTCAAATATCCAAAAATTATAAAATATCCAAAATTTCAAAATTACCAAAAGTTTCAAAATTGGCAAAAATTCTAGAATTTTTTAAAATTCTGGTTCTTCAAAAAACAGTTCTAAAATTTTCAAAATTCCCAAATTCCAAAATTTTTAAAATATCCAAATTTAACAATATTTGTAAAATTTTAAAATATCCATAGTTTTAAAATTACCAGTTTCAAAATTGACAAAATTTCTAGAATTTTCCAAAATTTTGGTTTTTCTAAAAACTGTTGTAAAATTTACAAAATTTTCAAAATATCCAACAATTTTCAAATATCAACAAATATCAACAATTTCAAAATATCCAAAATATTTAAATATCCAAAAATTTAAAAAATTCAAAATTACCAAAAGTTTCAAGTTGACAAAATTTCTAGAATTTTTCAAAATTTTCAAATATCCGAAAATTTTAAAATATCCAAAATTTCAAAATCACCAAAAGCTTCAAAATTGACAAAATTTCTAGAATTTTCCAAAATTTTGGTTCTTCAAAAAACAGTTCTAAAATTTACAAATTTTTCAAAATATTTAAACCAAAATATCCATAATTTCAAAATTACCAGTTTCAAAATTGACAAAATTTCTGTAATTTTCCAAAATTTTGGTTCTTCAAAAAACAGTTAAATATCCAAAAATTTTAAAACATCCAAAAGTTTCAAAATTGGCAAAATTTCTAGAATTTTGAAATCTCCAAAATTTTCAAAATATCCATAAATTTTTAAAATATCAAAAATACCAAAAAAATTTCAAAATGTCCAAATATCCAAAAAATTTAAAATATCCAAGTTTCAAAACTGTCAATTTCCAAAACTGGCAAAACTTCTAGAACTTTCCAAAATTTTGGTTCTTCGAAATACAGTCCAAACACCTTACATATTCACCTTATAGGAAGACGGTATCTCATCGAGACTCCTGTGCACGAGGGTCCCGTTCAAGTAGAGCACGTTAGCAGCAGTGTCTTCGGGCAACGTTAGCGTCTGATAGCTGAACGTCGCCTCCCGCTCCATGCGCTTCAACACTTCCTGCGACTCCTTCCCGCCGCCAACGCACAGCAAATCCGGCCCGCCCATCGTTATGTACGACTTCAAGTGCTTTGACTCCGGCACCTTAGAACGAAACACAAAATAAACGTCTTGCAAACGCGGTGTACAAAACTTTGCTTCGAATTTGCAAACGCCCTGTACACTAGACTGGGCCAAAAAATCAACAATTTTTTTTTTGTAAAGTATATCGAAAATATTGTTTGGGGTGACAAAAAAAAATTATGGTGAAAGTTTAAGTCCATAATAATATAATAATAATAATAATAATAATAATAATATAGTTTATTTGCTTCCAAAAAATACAAAGACGTCAAGGTAAAAATAATATAAAGTAAGAAGTGTAAAGAGTAAAACATATTGAAATTGGTAAGACAGATTAAAAACGGGTTAAAAATATTACAAAACAATTAAAAGGACAGATTAAAAAATTCGTTAAAATCGTAGATAACATTATCCAATAAAACTTCTTTTATAGTATCTTTAAAATTTGGTTTACTTTTGAGTCTTATATCTATCGGTAATTTATTGAAAAACTTGATACCCCAATGGTTAAATGAGTTTTGGGTCCTGGAAATTCTGTTTTGTGGTGTTCTCAAATTTTTCCTATGGCGTGTTCCATATCCATGATTAGAATGGTCTGTATAGGAGTTTTGATTTGAGTGAACATACATTAGGTAAGTATGTAGGTAAGTAGCTGGTAACGTCAGTAATTTTTAGTAAGTTTTTTGAAAAGTGCTCTGCAGCTTGTTGTTTGACCTGTTCCTTCAATATTAAGAGGTCTATCATCGCAATTTTAATTTTTTTTCCTCAGCAAGTTTTTGTCTCAGAACTCCCAAACCATTGAATTTAACAAAATTGACTCGAAAATATTTTTTTAAGAAAATGAAATGCTCTACAAAAAAGGTTAAAGTGAAATTTTCCGTCAGATGAACCGTTTCCTTAAAATCATGCCTTAAAAATTGGTATAGTATTAAGGTAAGACCGGGTAAGATTGACATGGTGTTAACATTGACACATTTTCAAATAACGCGCCCAGTTCTCGTGTTTTGAAATAAAATGTAGTTATGGCTGTTTCTAAAATTGCAATATGTGTCCCACCATCTAGTGGTAAGAACCTAAAGGTTGACTGAATGACATGATGGATTTTTTACGATAAACTTATTTTACAGCTGACGAAATCTGGTGTTTACGCGGCAAATAAACTTGGCTAGTTATTATTTGCAATATTCACATTAAATATTTTGTATTTTGTTGAAATAAAAAATAAAAAATTTCGAAAATTCTGTGTAAATATCATACTTCATGTCAATGATACACTACACTTCGCAAACATTCATTTATAACACTGTTTATATGGGTGTCAATGTTAGCCGACTATATGGTAACATTGACACTTTCAGAATTAAAAAAAATATATATAATAACATTGAAAACTACTACTTAATATGTATGCACAACATACTGATTTGCCGAAAGTGAGATTTGTAAATTTTTAGTGACGAAAATAAGCATAAAAATTTTTTTTTCTAAAGATGTGTCAATGTTACCCGGTTTTACCTTACATTTTGATCTTTTAAATTGGAATTTTGTAATTCATGTAAAATCAGTACCCAGAAAAAAACCGATAAATATTCTTATGGGAAATCAAATGCTTTACAAAAAAAGCCTCTCAACATTTTTGGCTAAATTCACTCAATCAAAAGTTATTCAAGGTTAAAATTTCGTTTCGACTTCAAATTTAACCTTGAATAACTTTTGATAGAGTGAATTTAGCCAAAAATGATAAAAGACTTTTGTAGAGCATTTGATTTCCCATAAGAATATTTATCGGTTTTTTTTCAGGGTACTGATTTTTACTTGAATTACACAATTCTAAAGTTAAAAGATCAAATTGTAAAATTGTATACCAATTTTTAAGGCATGATTGTAAGAAAACGGTTCATCTGACGGGAAATTCCAATTAAACCTTTTTTGTAGAGCATTTAATTTTCTTCAAAAAATATTCTTAAGTCAATTTTGTTAAACTCAATGATTTGGGAGTTCTGAGACAAAAACTCGCTCAGGAAAAAAAAAATCTAAAATTGCGATGATAGACCTCTTAATATTAATATTATGGACTCAAACTTTCACCATAATTTTTTTTTGTCACCCCAAACAATATTTTCGATATACTTTACAAAAAAAAAAAATAGTCGATTTTTTTTAGCCCAGTCTAGTACACACCACGCAAATTTTGATTGGCTGGATCAATAAATCCAAAGAATGTATATGTGCGTAAAACTGATCGATAAAAAAGCTTTCAAAGCGGCCAAATAAAATACAAAGTTTAAATAAAAAAAGCATTAGCCTTTATTCACAATAAACATAAATTATTTTTTCCACATTCAATATAGGAAATAAAGTATTTTAATTATTCGATTTAATCGTTTTAATGCATCATGATAAAAGGTTTGATTGAAAATGAAAAATAGTTGGAATTCGTTACAAACTTGTTATGTAAATTTCATTTACGTAAGCTGAATTGGAAATATCCAACACAATACATTACAATTAATGCTTTATCGATTGATTGACCAACTAAATGATTATATAGGACAAGTTCCTAGAAAAAGATTAATATTTTTTGAAAGTTTTACAAACAACATATTTTGTTTTACAAAAGAAAAAATACCTAGAAGATAATTTCTTGTTTGCTTTAGTCTATTGACGCAAATGTTGGTTCGTGTTTCGCTTAACAATACAATTCTGGGGGAATTGCAATATCCCCTAAACGCCTCACAAATCGTTTTATTGTTTGTATGTCAGAGGGTTCGTAATTTTTCTTTTGTTTTAGGTTGTGTTCAACGCACCATTGATTAAACAAGGTTTTAGTTAGCCACCAAAATTGAGTATATATTATATTTTAGGGGGGGTTGGTAAAATATCAAAGTAAAATGATACTACAAAAATAATATGCTTGTCAATATTTACAAAAAAACTATAATAATAATTGTTTATTCCTTTCTTTTTATTATTTATTGTATGATTTTAAAATATTTTAAATATAGGGGTCAATATTAGGTCAATTGGTTCTTCAAAATTTCCAAATTTTTAAAAATTTTAGAATATTCAAAATTTCAAAATTACCAATAGATTCAATATTGAAAAAATTTCTAGAATTTTCCAAAATTTTCAAAATTTCCAAATATACAAAGTTTTATAATTACCAAAAGTTTCAAAATTGACAAAATTTCTAGAATTTTCCAAAATTTGGTTTTTCAAAAAATTTCCAAAATTCCCAAAATTTTTTTTTTTTAAATATCCAAAAATTTTAAAATATCAAAGTTGAAAAAATTTCTAGAATTTTCCAAAATTTTCAAATATCCAAAGTTTCAAAACTGGCAAAATTTCTAGAATTTTCCAAAATTTTGGTTCTTCAAAAAACAGATCTAAAATTCCCAAATTCTTCAACATTTCCAAATTTTTCAAAATATCCAAAAATTTCAAAATATCCAAAATTACCAAAATTTCCAAAATTTTAAAACATCCATAATTTCAAAATTACCAGTTTCAAAATTGACAACATTTCTAGAATTTTCCAAAATTATGGCTCTTTAAAAAACAGTTCTAAATTGGCAAAATTTCTAGAATTTTCCAAAATTTAGGTTCTTCAAAAAACAGTTTAAAAATTTACAAAATTTTCAAAATTCCCAAATCCTTCAAAATTTCCAAATTTTTCAAAATTTACAAATTTTAAAAAATTTGTCAAGATTTACAAAAAAACTATAATAATAACTGTTTATCCCCTTCTTTTTTTATTTATTGTATTATTTTAAAATTAGGTCAATTTTTAAATTTTTTCCTGAATTTTTAGGTATATTAAAAGCTTGTTATTATTTTTTATGATTTTACTTAATAATCTATTTTTTGAATTTTATACTTTTTACCTTGTATAAAATAAAAAAATTTCCAACATTGTTCTTCGTGACTTTCCTTTCTTTAATAATTTTAACGTTTTTTGGGTTAATTTTACATATTGTATGATCTTTTCAGGTTTTAATATATTAAAAGCATGTTAATGTTTTTTATGATTGTACCTAATTTTCTTAGTTTTTGATACCTTTCTTAAAAAAAGGTTTATTAAAGATTTATTTATATATATTTATATTGTATTTTATTATTTTACATAATTTTAACATTTTTAGGTAAATTTTTCTATTTTTATGATTTTTGTAGGTTTATACAAGCTCGTATTTTATGAATCTACTAAATAAATTATATTTTACAATTCTTTCGTTTATTTAATTTCTAAAGAATAATGAACACAAATTATAAAATTTACTAAATTTTTAGTTTTTTATAAATGTATTTTTTTAAATTCTTATAATATAACATGCATGATTATCGGTATTTTTTTATTATTTTATGAGATTTTTAAATCATACCTACTGAAAGATTTAAAAATTTAAAAATAAAAGCAGTTAAAAAATAGTCTATTAAAGAAGTAATGTCATAAGACGTCAATAATGGACGAGTGCGACAAAAGGTCTTATGACATGAGTTCTTTATGCTATTAAATTAAATTTTTATACATTTTGCAAAAATTCTATAAAAAAATAATTTTATACCTTAAATTTAATTTGTTTGAATTTTACTTTAGATAGTTGGTATCACAGTCATTGGTTTGACAGTTAATGTCAAAATCGATTCGCCATGCCGTCCTTAATTTACTTATTTACAATACGCGGCTGTTAATGTTAAAGAAGAAAAAAAGATTTTCTTTGGTGTAAAACAAAATTTATTGCCAGAAAAGTCTCGAAAGTACTAGAAAAATCATAAAAATATTATAACCAATATGCAAAATATTATGCTGTTTAAAGTATAGCCAACCTATAAAATCAAAATTTTGGGTGGGTTACATTTGATTAAATGTCTTGTTTTTTTATTAAATTTTAAAACTTCCCTGCATGATTTTAAAAAGTGTATAAATTTTTACGTTTTTTACTTTTTCTTTTTATTGTTCTTCTTGATTTTTCTTTCTTTGATAATTTTAACGTTTTTTAGGTTAATTTTGCATTTTGTATGATTTTTTTATGTTTATTAAATTTCTTTTATGAAACTCCTATTTTTTTAATTTTATTCTTTTATCCTTTAATAGATAACATATAATATTAAAGATACCTATTTTGTTAAATATATGATTTATTGTTTTTTTTTACGATTTTTCAGGTATATCAGGTATCATATTACATATATAGTTTTTTAATAATTTCCTATACAACAATATATATTTACTATAATATTATGTATTTTGCAATTTTTTTATTACATAATTAATTAATAGGGCAAATATTTTTAAAAATTAATAAACTGCAAATTAATTTTTTTATTAATTTTTTATATTTTTTACGTGCAAATTAACTTTAAGATAATTTTCACGAAACCCCATGTTGTAAATTTTCAACTAAACTACTTATTAGCCACAAAAAAACTAAACAAAAATCGTGACCCACTAAAAAAAATAAGCGTGTACAAAAGACATAGGTAATGAAACCATTTTAAACAATTAAAATGTGTTAATTAATTAATAATTTGTGTGTGGTATAGCGTGCACTTTGCTTCGCGTACGTACAGCTTTTTCCCTTAATTTAGCACGCTTACCTTGTCTAGGCTCTTATTAGGACCTATTATTAAAGTCTCCGGCTTTACCTTGATAGGCGTGCATGGGTATTCTGGAAACGCAGCTGCCACTGCCCGGGCCCCCCCCTCGTTCGTCCATTGGCTTAAGCCAACGAAAAATTCTCTACCTAAAAGGAAAAAAGAGTTGTGATCATCGCACTCAGAAAATTGTTTAATAAATACAACGAAAAAAGTAGTTTGTCTTACACGGTGGTCAAAACTAAAGTATAGGACGAACAAAAATGCCAACCAAAACTGATAGCATCCATATTTTGATACATGACTGAAATATGAATAAATTACATTATAATTACAAAATAATGTAAAATGCAGTTTGCAATATCTTATTTATTGATTTAAGGTACCTAATACAAAACTAATAATAACTAAAGATTCTTTGAAGCAAAATCGATTACTGCTTGCCTTAAATTTTCAGTAAAACTTTTTCTTGGGTTTTACATGGAATTGTTTTTAACATGGAAACAGTATTTTTAAATTCTTGAGTCTCTGTACAAACATGCTTCTTACATCTAGCGATATCCCCTAGAAAGGAAGAGCATATCAAAACTTTAGTTCGTTCGTCCGTACTCTTCCCTTAATAATTTTTTATGCCCTTTATATCTTGCCATTTTGCAGATAAAGCACATACATTCTTGGCTGCCGCGAAATTCTCTAGCAATTTCTAAATTTTGAAAATTTGGCAATTGTGGCTATGGAAAAATGCCGTTTTTACCATATTGAACTAGGTAATTTTGAATCACTTAAGTTAAAGTGTTCGTTTGAAAAAGTCTGCAGTAATTTTTATATTTTCTCAGAAACCCTAAACTCTGAATTTTTCGATTACCAAAAACAATTTTGTCTCCACAGCCAGCACATACCTTCTTTCGATTTTCTTCATGGCTTAACTTGAATTTCGGTTTAATTTTCATTTTAAAATACTATTTTTAACTTTATAAAGTATACATTAAATAAACAACTAAAGCAAAATGTCACTTGCGTTATAACGTATAGCAATTTTTTTCATAACCACCTTAATTATTGTTTTACAAAATTTGCAAGTTGTAATTATTTCATAGACAAACTTCCAGTATTTTTTGTTATAAAAAATATTTACGTTTTTTTGTTATGTTTTGTTTTGAGTGGTAAAAAATAATAGATGACTCAATAAATGAATACTGGGGAGTAAAGTAATTTAAATGATACAAAGTTTATTATTTTGCTTAATTTCATTAAAATTGTACAGGTAGTTTTAGTACAATAATTGCAAAATAATATATAGAAATAGAAAAACAAAAAAGTTTGCAAAACTTTAAAATAGGATCAGCTGGGATTTTGATAAATACATGTTAGTGTTACCAAAAGGGTCTATAATCAAAATATGCTATCAGTTTTGGTTGGCATTTTTGTTCGTCCTATACTTAAGTTTTGACCACCGTGCTTAATAAAGTAAAGATCCCTATTCGTCCAACAATTGCTTTTGTTACGGCAAAAATATCATTTTTATAAAAATTATTAATCTACAAACACTGTTTTCAGTAATAGCATTTGCATTAATTATATATAAAGTAAATTTACGTTATGTTTATAAAAATAACACTCTTCCAGATGCAGAAACGCATTGATAAATATAGTTATTATTATTTGTCCAAAAAAACAGTTCTATACCGTTTACAAAAACGTTTTGTAGTATTAATGAAACCCTAATGGTACTATTCATAGAAATTTTGTAAATTTTACAAATGCCTTTTCGTTTAAAATAAAACTTTTTTTATAATATTATTAACATTTATGTAAATTTAACAACAAATTAATTGTTAATTCAATAAACTATTTTCATTGTAACAATGGCCACATTTTCAACCTACTGTTGGGTGTTGGGTAGTTTTTTTTAAATAATTGCAAGGCATTAAAACAAATTATTTATTATAAAAAAAAATACTCATATTATATGATGTACAAAATTTTTAAACAACAAGTCTGCTTCGTTTATAAAATAGACCTTCAATATTTCTTTTAGAAAACGTCGAAATTTTAATTTTCTTAGTGATCTTTTTGATATTTTTATCATGCCAGATTTTACCACACTTCACTCGCACAAGTGAAATCAATAAGATTATAACACAGACTGTGCATTATAAAGTTATGTTCACCAAGGAGAGCGCTGGCCCTTTCCCCCTCTTTTTAAGGGAAATAAGAAAACTTTTGTTACCATTTCAAAACAATAGTTAATATTAAGAAAGTCTTTTTATAGCAATAAAAGATTTTCTAACTGAAATAAAATTAATTTAAATTACAACGATAGTAATTTAAAAAAGACAAATATGCCATAGATTTAACAAAAACATTTTAAGTTCAACAAAGATTAATATAGACATAAAGTATTTCTTATTGCCATGACAATATGATAACAACTATTACTTTGTTGGATGGACATTTTTTTATAAAAGCTCAACATTGCTGCTTCATTATAGTAAATGGGAATGTTATTAACAGTAAAAAAGGTTATTCTGTAAATAAAAATAATCTGATTACTTTGACAAATCGTAGGTTTTTGTCACAATAAGACACTGAAAATTTAAAAAAATTTTACACTTGTTACAGTACATTAGGTAACTAAAATTCCTGATAATTATGTTCTTGAACCACTTGATCCTTTCCAACACAATTTCCAACACTTGACTGACATAATATTAATTAGCTATTCTATTTTGGTAGGCGAGCGTACACAATTTTATGCGTGAGTTTAGATCATCGCAAATTTAAAAAACAGATCATCTTTAAACCAATGTTAATTCGATGTAATCGTCTTACCAGTAAAAAGGACATCGCCGCCGTCTAGTCTAGCTTTGGCATCGGACATTTCAATTATTGGCAGATCCAGTTCTTTTTTTAGTACTACTCTAATGGTTTCTACCTAAAACAATAAGAAAACATATGTTTATCTCAAATCGGCAGTAAAGTAAAAGTATTGTATGCAACCCACTATACATTTTAAGATGTGTCTACTGCTCCTCAGCAGCAACTAAATAACTAAATAATATCATAACCGTCGCAACAAACATATACGTAGACACTTCCTACACTCAAATGACATTTGATTTGATCATCAAATGACATTAGATTTAATCATATATTATATCACGAGAACTATGAATTTAATCGGTTAAACTAGGCTCAGCAGTTTTTTGTTTGGTTTTTGTTGGAAAATGTTGAATGCAAATAATTTAATAAAATCACGAGACCGCGTAGCGGTCGAGGGGTTTTATTTTTAATTATTTTGCATGAAACTATTTTCCAAAAAGAAAAATCAAATAAAAAACTTACTGAGCATAGTTTGACAGATTAAATTTATAGGTTGAGTGATATAGGTACGTCTAGATTATTTCTCGAATTATAAAAACTATTTCACAATTCATAAAATCTGACGTATGTGTCAAAATTTATAAATATTTTTTTAAAGAAAATTCCATTAATTTAAGGTATGTAATAAGTAATAATTGATATTTCGTAAACTAGATAACTTATTTTTTATTGTTTTTTAAAAAATGTTTGTTAAAACTTGTAAATAACAAACAAAAATCCAATATAGTGTAAGGTGGAGACCCCTGCCTCATCGTTTAATGAAAAAGGGTAATACAAAAAAATAATAATAATATAAGGTTTAATTTAATTGGCCAAATAGCTGTAATCTTCTCGTTGTGAAATGTTTAACTAAAAACCTACATAGTAACTACAGTTCTTTTTCAAGGTATCATACTTACTTATTGTCAGGAATTGTTTAATTAAAACACTAGCATGCTCATTTTATGACTTATTTATTTATAAGATCAGAGGTGCCACTATTTCTCTGTGGTTTAAAAAAAAAACCGGTAAAACGTTGAGTAAAGAGTTAATTAATTTCATTTGTAATCTTGTCAATATTGTACACTTGTATGAACATATAAGTAATTTTAAATATTTCTTTGGTCCAGTACTTAAATAAATTATTTTACTACAACTCAATCAATGCTCGAAACAAGATCTAAATGTCTGCAATTTCCGTAGTTAAAATAAGGTTAGGATTATGGTCAATCCAAGGAGACCCTGATCCAAAACATAATAGTAGTCAAAATCATTCCAATAATACCGTGCCGTATTCGCGTAGTTAAAGTAAGGTTAGGATTATGGTCAATCCAAGGAGACCCTGATCCAAAACATAATAGTATTCAAAATCATTCCAATAATACCGTGCCGTATTCGCGTAGTTAAAGTAAGGTTAGGATTATGGTCAATCCAAGGAGACCCTGATCCAAAACATAATAGTATTCAAAATCATTCCAATTATACCGTGCCGTATTCGCGTAGTTAAAGTAAGGTTAGGATTATGGTCAATCCAAGGAGACCCTGATCCAAAACATAATAGTATTCAAAATCATTCCAATTATACCGTGCCGTATTCGCGTAGTTAAAGTAAGGTTAGGATTATGGTCAATCCAAGGAGACCCTGATCCAAAACATAATAGTATTCAAAATCATTCCAATTATACCGTGCCGTATTCGCGTAGTTAAAGTAAGGTTAGGATTATGGTCAATCCAAGGAGACCCTGATCCAAAACATAATAGTATTCAAAATCATTCCAATTATACCGTGCCGTATTCGCGTAGTTAAAGTAAGGTTAGGATTATGGTCAATCCAAGGAGACCCTGATCCAAAACATAATAGTAGTCAAAATCATTCCAATTATACCGTGCAGGTAGAGTGGTGAACCAAGAATATATACTGAGACCCTGAACCTCGTCGATAAAAATAACGACGGTGTTAACAACTTATTGTGTGTAAAGCCATTTAGGCAAGTTTGTAAACCATTTTGGTAATAATATTGTTGTATTTACCCTTTAGGTAATATACTTTTAATTTTGACACAGGTGACACATTTCTTATTGTGCCATTTTGGCGATATATTTGTTATTGTGCCATTTAGGCGACATATTTATTATTGTGCCATTTAAGGCGATATATTTGTTATTGTGCCATTTAGGCGACATATTTATTATTGTGCCATTTAAGGCGATATATTTGTTATTGTGCCATTTAGGCGACATATTTATTATTGTGCCATTTAAGGCGATATAGGTATTTGTTATTGTGCCATTTAGGCGACATATTTGTTTGTTGTAACTTTTTATATTTAATCTTCAAGGAGCATGGTCAAATCATATACATAAATCAAGGGACCTTAAACCCTAATAATAAATAGTGTTATTTTTCACTTGTCTCGATAAGTCAATTGAAAACACAGATATTAATCAAACTGTAAAACTGGACCAATCACAATAATAATACTAAATGTAATATTGATACAAATTTAGTTTAAGAGTGTGTAATTTGATAATTTCATAATAACGTTTAACATTATGTATTCTAATAATTTGTAATATTTGTAAACGTATGTTTATTATAGCATTTAAAATATAAATCAAAGTTTAATTCAATGTTTTTCTAAATAATAAATAATTGAGAAAAATAGGCATTTGTTTGAGGTACGTGACTACAAGCATTGCGTAATGGCAGCCGTTGGAGAAATTAAAACATGTAAATCAATCATTTACAACAAAATATGTATTATAAATAATATCAGACTAACCTGTATATTCTTCTAATATGAAAGAACCACAATGTACGAAGATTACCATATTCTTTTAGAAGTTTTTCTGTTTATTAATATTCGCTTCACGTGTGTAGTCACCAACAGCCAACACCCTAATAATTCAATCGAAAAACCTTTTTTTCGAGCCTCCTTCCCACCATCATCAAATAATGGACTCGTCCAAAAACCGTAGAAACTTCTTTATGCATGCGCATCGTAAAAGTTTCTGTCAATTCTTTTTAAGGATTAACAGCACTACTTCAAATATTAATTAAATAAGTAACCTATTTACGATAACTAGATAATTCACAATAATCTTCTAAACCCAATTATTACATTATTATAAAATAATATTAATTATACAACCAAAAATACACAGCTGTATAAACAGTTGCCTATAACTAAAAGCATAAAATTGTAATTAAATAATAATATTCAATTAGGGATATTTTAATATTACAAAAATATAAGTAAGATAAGTACAGAATTCTTCAAGACAAGTGACATTTTTCAGAGAATACTAAGGGTGGGTCACCACCCTACAATAGAGGCTAAAATTTAATCGCTGTTAAATAGTTCTATTGATTTAATCGCTTATTTAAACGAAATTTATTCGAAAATTCAAGGTTTTTGATTGGTTCATATTATAATGAGGGAAATATTCATCAATATTTATTTTTAGAATTATTAAATAAGATTTCGGATAAAATTTAATATGCACCTCGGCATTAAAGTCATTTTTTATTACTCACGTGGTTATTCGTGATAAAAATACGACTTTACTGCCTTAATACATAAATAACTATTAATTGTAGCCTTAGATTATACACTAAAGGATAAAGCATATCCAATGCTCTGTCCAATGGTGTATGGTCTGAGGTTCGAATTATGTTCCCTTAAATTTGCCTGGGGCATACGTCTAGACAACCTATCACAGTTGCACTTAAAATCATTTATAAAGGGTTTCAAGAAGAGTGTCATTACAAAAACCTTTTCACTTCTAAAGGACTTGCGTTGAAACTTGATGAATGCAACAATACCTTTATAAAATTATCCACATATTTAGAAATATATTTTATGAAGGAAGTCATTAATTTTTTACCGTATTTATGAAATCAAAAACTCTGTCAAGTTCTTAAAATAAAAATTGTTATATGTATAGGTACATTATAATTGTTAACTGCAATTAATTATTTTTTACAATGTTTTAAAAGTCTAAAACCTATCCTCCGTGACTGTTACTCTTTCTAGGTTAACCTACATGTTTTCAAATATCTAAGGTAGTAAATGCATACTAAAAGTATCAGTTCACTAAGTAAATTAAACACATCAAAAGCAATCGAATCAAATATAAAATATTGTTAAAAATCAAAAGAAATAATTTTTATAACCATTTATGTAGGCGTTACAAAAATTGATTCTATCCTCCGTGAATCTGTTTTTGCTTTAAATTTTATGCAACGGATGGCGCTTTAATCATTTCAAATAAGCAAAAACCTCTGTTGACGACATTATAGATGCATGTGGTCAGTTAGGTCAGTTAGAATGTATATGCAGATGAGAGTGTTGCTGTTTTATAATTCAAAAGTTTAAGTTCATTAATTTGCTATTTAAAAACCTATCCACCGTGAAGTGTAATATCTCAGTAAGTAGATTTTTATATAAATATTTTATGTATGTACAATTGTATTTTTTAAAAATATTAAGGTGTCAAAATATTTAAATATACAAAGGGATGTTTAAAAAAACATACGAAATCCTAACCTACGTGAAGCTATCCTCCGTGAAGCTAATATTCAAAATGTATGATAGTATTATTTTACAAGAAGTCTAAAAAAAGGTATAATGTAGAATGTAAAATTTTATTGCTGGTTTTAATTTAAAAATTGTTCCACATTTTTATTATTTTGTTTTGTTTGGGACGTTGTCAACGGGAATTGGATCGAATAAGGCATTTAAAATGAACGGTATCATCGTAATAAGGAAGTTGTTAGGAGAAGAAGAATTGCTTTTAATAAAAAAATAATTGATTTATGTCGGTAGCCGTTCCTTTTGAAAATAGCCAGCAACTTTGTACATACATAAAGAAAGCGACCAATTCAATTTATTATTTACGTGAATCAAAAGAGAAATTGTTTGTTTTTAAAATATATTTCAAGAATGTCACGGTTTTTTATAAAATTGATATAGGGTAAAGTAGACAGTTATCGGACACTTTATATTGTTATTATTTTTGTTTTTTTTGTTAAGAGCAGGGCGGTGTTTAAATTACAACCAAAAATATTTCTAAAAAGTGTACAGATCAGTGTGTGGTATAAATGTGTTCCTCATGGTTTAAACATTGTCACTTTAATGCTTTTTAATTTAAATTCTGAAAACAAACAGTAAAATGGCCAGTGTCCAATTACTGGTTGGTAAAAAATGTAAATTTCTATTATTGGACATATTTCCAATATCATACTCTATTAGTATCCCGGACATTTACCAGCCAATTCTTATGTAAAATTGTCCCCTGAATCGGAAAAGACCGCCAAAAACTATAAAAGTTAAGCAGTTTTTGAGATATAGTCAACTCCATATTATATGTAAAATTGATTATATTTCATAAACTGTTCTACTTTTATAACTTTTGACGACATTTTCGAATTCAGCGAATAATATTTCACAGGAATTGACTGCTAAATGTCCTAAATACAAATTGCTGTTGACGAGAATTATTAGTCGCTGCTTTTTCGCTAGGACATATTTGACTAATTCATTTTAAGATAGTAAGTATTATAGTGATTTCTTCGTCTTGCAGAATAACAGTGATTTAAATACAGTGCATGATAAAAAAAAAAAAAAAATACAGTGCATGATAGAGAACATAAAAAACTAATGGCAACAAAATTAATAATAAATAAATTACTTTTAACATACCACCCGAAAAAATATTAGATATATATAAATCATCCTGTTCCGGCCTAAACATTATAATTGCTTCACAAACTAGAGATACCACACTTAATGATATTTGCAACAAACTATTTCAGAAGTCAGACCAAGGAATTGGTGGTTACCTTCAGAATCCAGAAAAGGGATGAGGAATCCGAGAAAGAAATATATGAATTATATGATATTTACAAAAATGAAATAAAATAAATTACCTAAAACAGCAATTTTTCTTTAAAAAATATTTAACAATTTATGTTATTTAATGTAAATTTATTATGTTTATATAATAATTGTATGTCCAAAAACTATGGTCCATGTGTCAGTTTACTATACAGTGGTGGTAATGTACGCGTATTCCCCTTTGTAGACAAAGACGCTAACAATAGAGATGCCATATAAGACGTGTAAAGTGTGGAGTGCCCCACCACTCCAGGAGTGGTGGGGCACTCTGCCTTGGGCAGACAACTTGTAGCGGCGTCAGACCAAAGTCAAAAATGTATGGATTTCAGCATCTTAGGGCCAATAATCTTGATGAATTAAGAGCAATGATTATTGATACATTAAGAAATATTAACCCTAATATGCTGTCAAATGTCCAAATTTTTACAACAGGTTGACGTATTGTTCGGCAGCTTTTGGGCAGCTATTTAAACATTTGCTTTAAATTATTTTTTCTTTACGTTTTTTAGAATAATTTTTTATTTGAGAATATTTGTTTTTTATTACAAGAATATTATTGTTTATTTTCCACATTTCCTAAGAAATATTTGCAAGGAATTTTTGTTTCTGTAAACAAAATCATAATAAAATATTTACGTTGTTTTATAACAACCGACAACACCCTACCTCAGTCGTAATGAAACTGACACTAAATTAGAGGTCTAAAACTATCGATAGCACTATCGATAAATATCGATAGTTTTAACTATCGAATAATATCGATAGTTTTTAAAACTATCCGTTAGTTTTATAACGCCTTAACTTTTAGCCCACTATTAAAGCTTTCACGAAAATCTTAATCTTGGTAAGTTTTAAAAGCAACTAAAGTTAGGGGCACACTCACATTACACTCATTCTGTCAAGTAATTGCACTATGTTTTAAATTCCGATGTCTTGTTTTGAAATTTGGCGCCGAAATTGCATTTGTTTTTGTCATGGTTTCGTCATGGAATATATTTGTGTATTAAGAGCGCAAAGTGATACATTGCAGCTCTGAGCGAGAAGATTGACAAAGTAACTTTGTCGCTCGGCGAGCGACAAAGTAAAAAAACGCTCGTTCCTCATAAAAGTGCAACTTTGCGCAATTTTCTTTTAGAAGCGCAAATTTGTACTTTTCGCTTAGTTGTAGAAAATGTTTTTTTAACAATCATAGATAATAAATCAATTTGGATATATGCTTTTTCTATAGAGTTCACCAGTGTTTTAAAAAATTTGTAAGAAATGGAGAAATTCATAACTCGATCTGGGTCCGAGACAAAAAAGAAAAAAGGTAAGTTTGTGGGATTTTATAGGTTTATATTTTGTAAAATTTGTAAGTTTCTGGCAGTTTGTAAAATTTGTGATGTGAGTTTTGAATAAAAATAAATAATTACTTTGCTTTTATTTTTTAATTGTTTTTTTTATAATTTACTCTCACTATCGAAAACTATCGATAGTTATCGATAGTAAAGTGACCAAATATCGAATATTATCGATAGTGTCAACTATCGATAGTTTTAGACCTCTACACTAAATAGTGGCAAATCTCGAACATGTCGAGTGGGCGGGACCCGCCCGGCGGGTAACGCAGATAGTTAAAGAAGGGGAAGTAAAACATTGGCGTGTAATAGACCGTTTTGATTTAATTGTTTTAAAAATTTTTACTGCACGCTCATGACGGAGGGGAATCACGTTTGTTAACCAGTCGATGGTTGTTAATCTCACTCTTTCGTACGTTTTATATTGCATGCATCTTTGTCACAATTTGGCCTAAATGTGCATTATTACCACTGTATAAAATGTCCAATTAGTATACTTTTTTGCATGTTGTCCAATAACTATGTAGTTTACCCTACAAATTATTAATATAATATTATTATTTTCTAGATTAATTCTAGAACAGGTTTTGTCTAAAATCAACGTACTTGCGAGCGAGTGTTTAATAAAATAATTGTCCAGAAAAGTTTAAAGTTCAAATTAAAAGCTTTCAAACAAACAAATAGTATACAATAAATAAACCATCATTTATTTACGTCACATGCATGTGCACATGGGACCCTGTTATTTTATATCCCTCAACACAGGTAATTTAACGTAAAAGCTCGAGATCTTGCCTGAAATTCATCGATGTGAAAGAAATGCGGCAAAAGACATCCTAACATTTCCCTTGGGGAATTTTGCAGGAATATTATCCACCTGGATGCACGCATTCCTTTTCAGGAATATCGTTCGTGTAATAATACGAACGTACCATTTTTATTTCTCGTCTTTCGTGCTCTTGCTAACCACATTTTTACTTTTGAAAAACTGCCATTACATGTGGGATTTCTTTATTAAAAGTCTTCTTGGAAAGCTTCATTTTAAGAAAAAAATTGTCTTTTATAAACGCCATTTTGCGAGCGGGTGTTTAATAAAAACCAGTGTCTAGAAGTTTATAACGCCATAAAGTTTAACATTTTATTTTTTCATAATACAATATTTTATATTTTATTATGCTTTTGACTTATACAACCCAAATCGTGGACCTATGTTGGTATTGATTGGCTGCCTCATCAAAATTACATTACGATAAAATTTAGCAACAGACAAACCCAGAAATACATTTTCGATGTCAAGGTTCTTATCTTATCAGTTAAAATGATGTCTATAGAGCAATCGGAAGTCGTCAGTAAATTGGGGAGGGGAAAGGAGAAAATCAGGATGGGAGAGTTCAAATCAGCCATATAATTGGATAGACTGAAAAGACATGCCTCGTATCTCATTTTCACGATATCTGATTAAAGGGATATCAGTGTGTGAATAAGGAATTGATTGAAGCGTATGTGTTATTTTAGATAAACTTTAATGACGAATATTATTTTTAACATGAATTTAAAATGAAATAAAATGAATCATTTTAATTTGTAGAAAATAATGATAAACATGTTGTTTTAAACAACCAGTATAGTTCAAGATAAAAAAATTAGGGACTCACTTCTAAATTATTGAATCAACAAAAACAAATGAGTAGCCCAATGACTTCAGATTAAAATCAATGCAAAAAACAAAAAAATTACAAGGTAGTTTATTGCCCCAGCTTAGTAGAAATCATGTTTTTCCCATTAATTATGTATACAGGGTGTCTCACCAGCGATGGTACCTTAGACGTTTACGGAGAACGGCTGAGGATATCAATTTGAAATTTTATAACAATTATTGTACAATGTAATCTACCTTTTAAAATTATTTTAAATAAAATTCCTCTTCCGGTTTAACCGGAAGCGACATCAACTTTGTTATTTCCAATGGAACACCCTGTAAATTTTTTTATTTTTAAATTCCTAATGAAATTCTTAATGAAATTGCTGTACCATTCCCTATACCTAAACTTAATAGTTTTCGAGTTAATAATTTTTTTCGTAAAATTTTGACAGTTGCACCTTCATTAAAAATAGCTTATAACTTTTTTGATATTCGGTTTGCTGGTATGCTGTAAGGATTTTTGGAATCTTAAAACATTGTTTTAAAGATTCCATGTCTGAAACTTTCATATTTATGATCAAAAACCAGAGAAAAATCGTGTTAAATTTAGTTAACTTCAAACATTAATAACTTATTTATTTTCAATGGAACGGTATGCATGTTTTTACATAATCAAATAGGAAAATGAATTACATTTTGATTGTTATAACCATTCCCTATACCTAAATAGTAAGGTTTCGGAAAAACAAGCAAATTTCTGTAAAAATCTAATATTTTGACATACGTATTTATCTCAGATACCGATGAAATGTCACAACAAATTAGTTGTCATTGATTGACACATTTCTTAAGAAAGATATTTTAAAAATAATGGAAAACAACAATTAAACAAGGTTTAAAGAATTTAATTATTATAAATTATAAAAAACGTGATGGAAAAAATAACAACCAAAAACTTTATGAACAGTAAAAAAAGTTTATTCTGTAAATAAAAATAATCTCATTACTTTGACAAATTTGAAAATTTAATAAAAAAAGCATCTTAGGCATTTTTTTTATCCATTACAATTTTAAATTTAAGACTCATACAATGGTAATAATAGTAATTATTATCGTCAAACAGGGGGAGAGTGCAATTTAAAATTATCATGCATCTAAATCCTGCTTGAATGTCGTTAAGCACGTCATTTCGAGGATTATCAAACTAAAGCCGATCCTACGACAAATGACTATTTTGGACATAAGTCACCCCTAACTTTAAGCTAATTTAAATTATTTGAATATGCAAATTTTAAGTAATTCTAATAACAATTCCGAGTTACATTGCTACAAAGTTGGTGTGTTTAAGGGATGATAAGGTTTTAAATTACCCGACTTGTAAAATAATTCTTGATGAGGCTATAAGTATAATAGCAACATAATATATTACTATAGTATATTAAAGAACTAATGTCAGGAGTTCTTTATGCTATTTTATCTATTAAATATTATAACCAATATGCAAAATATAGCCAACCTATAAAATCAAAATTTTGGGTGGGATAAAGTATCTCATTACAGCACCAAAGCGGTGTTATAATGAGGTCATTATGAACGCAAAATAGATAAAGTTAGTTTTACTTTTATTACCTACATGTTTTTTTTAATTACTATAATTCCAAATTAAAACGTCGGAATAGGTAAAGTTACTTTTATTTGACGTGTTCAGTGTAACGTGGTATTAACTGTACTCAGTTTAACGTTGCAAAACATTAGATTACAGTTTGTCCGCATTTGTCCAAATTCAAGTTTTAACGGAAGCCAACTAAATTACATGTTTCCTATGATTGACGGGGTTTAAAAGGATTTATTTAAAAAATTTAATTTTTTATATTTTAAATAAAAATATTGTAATATACTGCACTCTGAAAATTAAAAAAAAAATAGTTTGTCCAACAATTGCTTTTGTTAAAGCAAAAAGATCATTTTTATAAAAATTATTTATCTACAAACGCTGCTTTCAGTAATAGCATTTGCATTAATTATAAAGTAAATTTCCGTTATGTTTATAAAAAAAACACTCTTCCAGATGCAGAAACGCATTGATAAATATAGTTATTAATATTTGCCCAAAAAAACACTTCTATACCGTTTACAAAAACGTTTTGTAGTATTAATGAAACCCTAATGGTATTATTCATAGAAATTTTGTAAATTTTACAAATCCCTTTTCGTTTAAAATAAAACTTTTTTATAATATTAATAAAATTTATGTAAATTAAATAACAACAAATTAATTGTTAATTCAATAAACTATTTTCATTGTAACAGTGGTCACATTTTCAACCTACTGTTGGGTGTTGGGTAGTTTTTTTTTAAATAATTGCAAGGCATTAAAACAAATTATTTATTATAACAAAAAAATTACTCATATTAAATGATGGACTAAATAAAAAAAATATTAACTCACTTTTTAAACAACATGTCTGCTTCGTTTATAGAATAGACCTGAAATATTTCTTTTAGAAAACGTCGAAATTTTAATTTTCTCAGTGATCTTTTTGATATTTTTATCATGATAGATTTTACCACACTTCACTGGCACAAGTGAAATCAATAATATTATAACACAGACTGTGGATTATAAAGTTATGTTCACCAAGGAAAGCGCTGGCCCTTTCCCCCTCTTTTTAAGGGAAATAACTAAAATTTTGTTACCATTGCAAAACAATAGTAAATATTAAAAAAAATTATAGCAATCAAATATTTTTGTTATTGTTCTTAACGTAATCTATTAACAAAGATTTTCTAACTGAAATCAAATTAATATGAATTACAACGATAGTAAATTAAAAAAGACAAATATCCCATAGTAAAATGAAAAAATTTTACTATAACAACTGCGCATTACTTTATGTAAGCGCAATTCACACACAACTATAGATTTAACAAAAACATTTTAAGTTCTACAAAGATTTAATATAAACATAAAGTATTTCTTATTGCCATGACAATATGATAACAACTATTACTTACGTGTTTTAAATGTAAATCTTATGTTGCTAATTTTTCCTGTATAGAATCTTAAAAATAGGTTCATTTTTTATGTTAAAAAGTTTGTGTCTAGTTTAACATCATAAAATAAAAAGAAGGGAGTTTTACGTTCGCACTGTATACACCTACTAAATACTGTGTTTATTACAAGAAAATGTGCAATAATTTAACACACAGAGCCAATTCATGATTAAATTAAATTATACGCACTCATGTAGAGTAATTGTAGATAATTATTCCTGATTTCGTTTACTATTTCGCTCGGAGAATATGCTGCCAGCCACTAATTTTTCATTTCCAAGTAATTACTGTGGAACATTAAATTTTACGATGAAATTTCACGGGTAAGTCGTATTTAATTTCTAAATATTATTTTATTTAATGCCTTCAAAAAGGAGCGAAAAGAAGAAATAGTTTTTACATAATATATGAATAATTTGTCAAAGTAATGATATTATTTTTATTTACAGAATAAACTTTTTTACTGTTAATAAAATTCTCATTTTCTATAATGAAGCAGCAATGTTGAGCTTTTATAAAAAAATGTTCATCCAACAATCATATTGTCATGGCAATAATAAATACTTGTATGTTTATATTAAATCATTGTCGAACTAAAAATGTTTTTGTTAAATCTATAGTTGTGTGTGAATTGCGCTTACATAAAGTAATGCGCAGTTGTTATAGTAAAATTTGTTCATTTTACTATGGCATATTTGTCTTTTTTTTAAATTACTTTCGTTGTAATTCAAATTAATTTTATTTCAGTTAGAAAATCTTTGTTAATAGCTTACGTTATGAACAATTATTATTGCTATAAACAGACTTTTTTAATATTTACCATTGTTTTGCAATGGTAACAAAATTTTTGTTATTTTCCTTAAAAAGAGGGGGAAAGGGCCAGCGCTTTCCTTGGTGAACATAACTTTATAATCCGCAGTCTGTGTTATAATCTTATTGATTTCACTTGTGCGAGTGAAGTGTGGTAAAATCTAGCATGATAAAAATAATAAAAAAGATCACCAAGAAAATTAAAATTTCTACGTTTTGTAAAAGAAATATTTAAGGTCTATTCTATAAACGAAGCAGACTTGTTGTTTAAAAAGTAAATTCGTATTTTTTATTTTGTACATCATATAATATGAGTTAATTTTTTTGTTATAATAAATAATTTGTTTTAATGCCTTGCAATTATTTAAAAAATTCACACCCCAATATATCCAATTCAAACACTTTTTTATTCTGTTCCATACGGTAGTTTATTTATGTGCTGACGGTTGGTTTACCCTTCTATCCCATCAAATTAGTTTGGTGGTGTTTACCTTTCACGCGGGATATTGACCCGAACCTATTTCCAGAGTTAAAGGTGGACCGGGTTATAAAGAAAAAAAAAAGGTGCAAGGCCTTTATACACACATTGTGGGGACTCGACCTTTAACATTTAAGTTTAATTGTAAGGTTTTTTTTTGGCTTTAATTTTAAGTAAAATAAAATATCCTTATTTTAAAGCAAATATTTTAGTCAATTAGTCTTTGGATATGATTTGAAATCCTTTTTTATTTGTCACTTTATTCCAAAACGAAAAATGAAGGTAAATTACTCTTGATAGTATTTCCTGTTTTCTTGTTTTTTGACCCCCAGTGTATAATATTTTCAAATTTAAAGTATGGAAATGGACTTTATAAAACAAGCAGAATTTTTTATGAAGAATGACTTTTGGTCGAAAAATTAATACAGTGTATATTATACATATTTATTTGGGTGTTTCTACAAAAGTTGGGCAACTTTTGACCTCATTTGGTTTATATGGTTTTCGGAGAAAATTAAACAGTATTTTGTTATGAGAACATAGATAAAATAATAAATATACTGTTCCAGACCGGGCCAGTCACTTTTTCAAACATTTTCTGAAATATCTGTTTTCTAAATTTGAATGCAAAGTAAGTGACGGGTATACCAGGGTACTAATTAAATACATAATTTATTGGATAATATAAGATTTATTGCAACTTTGAGCATATTATACATTGAATATCTTAAAATCAAATAATACCACCCATCAGTGGCGGCTGGTGGATTTTGGGTATACCGATATTTCAATTATTAGATATGGGACCCACACCAAATTTATATGAGTTTACAATGACATTAAATAAACAAGTTCTGCGCAAGCAGAATTTAAATTGACGTTTGCGAAAAAAAGATAACCGAAACATCGAACATGGAACTGACGACATGGATCTGATGAGACGGATACAAATTTGAGAGTATAATTCGGAATTAAGTAT
This sequence comes from Brassicogethes aeneus, assembly GCA_921294245.1. Lineage (NCBI taxonomy): Eukaryota > Metazoa > Arthropoda > Insecta > Coleoptera > Nitidulidae > Brassicogethes > Brassicogethes aeneus. Next base: position 1,870,343 of record OV121132.1, on the reverse strand, counting down.
TTTACTGATATTCTTTATTAGTAGATGCTAGTTATCAACAAATCACATATAGCCTTATATAAATTACAATGAAATATATATACGTGCATTCACCACAACTTCGCCGCTTGCATTGTTTTCAAGATGACTGTCGTGCAAAGGGCGGGCTCTGTAGGTAATTTTTTACCAACACTTGAGTTAAAACGAGGACTTGACGTTTAAACTTCAATATTTCGCAGGAATTTTGAATTTTAACATTGGACACAGAACTGACGGGTAAAAGTGAGTACAAAGATTATCAGTTTTTTAAAAATTGTTATTATTCGAATCTATGATAAAATATGAAAAATACATTATTTAACGTTTTAAAGTTTGTAGTGAAATTGAAAAATTTAATCTTTTGTAATATACTAAAATATTTACAAAAAATATTAAAATACCTACTCTATTGACTGATGACATCAAGTTGTCCAACTTTTGTAGAATCACCCATATTTATTTTTCCTATAGTTTTCTTATTTTAACGATTTTTACAATGATTTATATAAACCATTATGGCGTTTTTATTTCTCTTTTAATAATTTTAAATTATACCCTGTATTCTCATAACCATTTTAAATTATTTTCAAACATTCTTAATGATTCAACTAAAAGCCAACTTTATTTATACATGGAACAATGCATTGTTCTCCTAATTATTAGAAGGAAACATGAGAATGTACGTCTAATTATAGTTCGTTGTCCATTTAAACAATCTGCATATTATCGCGAATGCTGATGCACTTGTTGATAAATATTAACCAAGTAAGCGCTGTGCCGACAGGAAATTTTCTCACAAACCGTTACATTTTAGCAAGTCTTAAATGCACACATAAAAATTTTATGTTTTGGCATGCAGCATTTTAGGTCAAAATGTTGTTTTATTTAGGGCGGACGGCATCCAGAACGTCGTAATTCGATCAAATATGAATTATGGCGTTCTGGATTCCGTCCGTCCTAAATAAAAGAAAATTAAATTGAAATGTAAAAACGATGTTTTAATATACTGTTTTAAGTTTTGTTTTTATTTTATCTAAACCTACATTCAGTTTTATTCATAAGACCCAAACTAAGTTTACATCCACTAAACATGGCATTACTCGACTTCGTCAAACACAAACATGTCATGTCTTTGAAGAAACAACATTCCATTAGTAGGCTAATTTGGTTACCACAAGCCGCCTATGTCGAGTTTGTCAAGTTAATTTTTTACTCAAGAAGCTGTTTTTTTCGTATAAAATAACTTAAGATTTTATTTCAATGTTTTTTTCATGGATAATTTTTGTAAATAGTTACTACTGTTCATTTTTAATTTTAACTGATATAGTAGGCCTGGTATTTGTAAAAATATGGTGTTTTTACACTTTAAAACAAATTCGGTTAAAATCACACTGTATATTAAATGAGATCGTGCTACTATATCATAGTTGGGATTTATCCCACATCTATATAATACAATTATCCCCCAAGGTAAAATACATATTAACAGGCTGCAAAATATAAGTTCTCCCTTCTGACATATTGATAAATTATACGTTTATATATTATTATTATTATGGACCTCTGCTGTAAATAGAATCAGTGATGCAACTTCAATTTTTCTTTTTAAATGTTAGCACCATGGTGCTAAGAGTATTGTTCTGTTTTCGCTAATTTTACTGGTTGTATGGGTGGTTAAATTTAATCTGTATTTTTAATGTATTCGTGTGGAAGTAGACAAGCTTATTCATTTGAATAAATTTTAATTTAAATAGTTTGTACGATATTTGAATTTTATGGCGGAATTTTAAATATTCTATTTTTAAATGGTTAAAACAGTTTTGATTAAATTTTGATGTTTAAAATTATGAAAAATTAGGCAAAATACTAAACTTCGTAAAAGCGTTAACAAAGTTTAAAGTTAGCACTTTGGTGCTTGCTCTTGGTTTCTTATTTATTGTTCTTAGATACTTCTTCGAATTAATTTTTTGATTGGCAATCCTGTTTAAAATTGAATTAAGCGAAATAAGGTTAATATAAATAAAAATTATTAAAATTGTGCATTCTTAAATAGGAAACCTGTTTCGGGTTTTAACATAAAATATAATTTATCCCTTCTGACATATTGATACAGTATACGTTTATATATGTTTTCTTATTATGCACCTCTGCTGTAAGTAGAAACAGTGATGCAACTTTTATTTTTCTTTTTGAATGTTAGCACCGTGGTGCTAAGAGTATTGTTCTGTTTTCACTAATTTTACTGGTTGTATGGATAGTTTGGCAATCTTGTTTAATATAAATGAAGTAACAGTGACAACATAAAGTGATAAAACACATGTTAACACAACAAGCAATTAGGAATTGCACTGACACGCGAAATGCTATGAACTTTGCAGTTTGATTTCGTTTCGTTTGATCTAGTTATCAGTGTCACGGTCACCAAACACAAAAACAAAGGAGCGCGATGCGTTACGGGATGACCTAGTTCCCTATATTCGAAATTTTTGATACCTACTTCTTTGGCGCGGTGCTCCGCACCTGGTCGGGTAATCAGTGCGGTCCCGTTGCAAACCACAGCGGTGTCTTCAACAAAAACGCACTCGGGTAGATTTTCGTCAGGTGGCAGCTCTATGACGTCGAGGCCCAGCTCTCTTAGGAGCCTCACGTAGTTCTCGTGCTGTTTTTTAGCTTCGTCCATGTCGATTTTTGTCTTGGTCTTGAGGGAGGCCGGCAGTCGGCAGACAACGGCGTGCGTGTAGCGGAACGCCGCCATTTTAGACGCGACGGTTGCGGCGGGTCAGCGGTTACTGCGATCGTGCAGGCGCGGTGTTCGCGCGATGCGCGAGCTCGGGTGAGTTCGGGAGAAGGGTCGAGGTGTTGTTCGTGCGGTGCACCTTTGCGTTTGGCGCCCGACCGTTGGCCTACTCTCTAAAAATGATATTGTCAAAATTCTACCATTTGACACACGGTGCTGTTCTGAGAGGTGATTTTTGGACTCTCTGTGAAACCTAATTTTTTTTATATTCTTGTTAATTAGGTCATAACTAAAATTTTAAGAGCAAAATAAAAAAAAATTGACGGTTAATTTTGTTTTAATTGGATGTTTATTAAAAATATGTATGCACACTTTCAATTCTCCAATTAAAACTTGCGATTTTATTTAAATATTATCATAACTTTTTAAATAAGATTAAAGATTAGTTAATTTCCTAAAAAAAGGTCTATACATTTTTTATATCTTTTACTATTTTGTTGTAATACACGTTTAAAGTTTTAATTTAAGGTTAAATGTATAGAATACATTTATTAAACAATAATTCTAAGCGTGCCACATTTTATTTATGGCCGATTTATTCATTTTTGATATATTTGACGAATAATTTCTTTGGATACTAGATATTACCAAGACATGAAAGTTATCGGCCCGATAAACTAAACAAAAATTATAGAATACGTATACTGAAAATGACAATTCAAACATCAAATAAATTTTTAATAGATCTAAGTTTCATGGCAACCTTTAAGGATATATTAATTAAGGGAACATAAATGTATACGTCAAAGGTTAGATTAAAAGTTTGAACGTTTATTGCAACAAAACAGTAAAATATATAAAAAAAATTGTAAAAACCTTTTTTTTAGTTTTGCAAATATTAAATATTTAAATTAAATCGCTAGTTTTAATTGGATAATTGAAAGAGTGCATAATATTTTTAATAAACAGCCAATTAAAACAATTCAAACCGTCAAATTTTTTTTATTTTGCTCTTAAAATTTTAGTTATGACCTAATTAACAAGAATATAAAAAAAAAATAGGTTTCACAGAAAGTCCAAAAATCACCTCTCAGAACAGCACCGTGCACGGTTCAATTGAATTAGAACCAGCATTTTTTACTAATAAAATAGTCGTTTTCACTTTTAAATAGTTACTTTTTACTACGTAAATAGTTAAAGTTTGACTAATTTAAGATTAGTCAGTATTTCTGAGAGTTAAAAGTAACTAATTTCTTTAATCGTTTACGGCCAACAACAAAGTATTATTTGAATTAAATGCATATGGGCGAATTTTCGTTAAATGTACATTTTGTGTATTTGTATATTTTGTCCAGGCAGGTCAATTTGATCGATTTTTTTCCTTTGTGATAGAACAGTGTAATAGACTGCAAAAAATTCTATACGTTTATAAATAACAAAAATAAACTTTAAAGAAATAAAACTTATAGGGTTAATCTGAAATAGGGAAGGAACACAAGGAAGAAATGAAACATTGTCCTCCTCCTAACGCATCTTCCTGAACGTGTTATGACACATTGCTTTTGACTTTTTCAAACGTTATTTTTCAGAAATACTGTGAAATGTAAATATCTTGCATTTCTACTAATGTTATAATACAAAATGAAAATAAAAAAGGTAACTTCTAAAACAAGATTTGTATGTAGCGTTTTGTAAAAGACACCAAAAAGTGTACGCACAAAAATTTTAACCCTTAAAATATTTACAAAAAAATTCACACACTTTACACGTGCTCACTTGTTGTTGCCGAACTATCAAACTGGATGCCCTCTAGAAATAACACGATAGTATCTCTATCTCGTGTGACACGAGTCGTGTCTCTATTTCGAAGCAGTCGGCATAGAAGACGACGTTAGGAAAAGGACAAGATTTTTGAATGTCAACTTTAATATTTTTTTCTGTTTAAACTACTTTGTAGAAAACTATTTTATTTTTATATACGAATAAAAGAACTTTCCATTGTTCAAAAATAATTTATTTTTTCAGAAGAAAGCTGCAAAGAAGAAAATAATAATTTAAATTAAAAAATCGCCTCTGGGGACAGTTAGGTTACAGGACATTTCAGCTAGTTTTTCTGCCATATATAGAAACACAAAGTAATTAAAAAAAAATACGATGGGTCCTAACAGGAAGGGGGTATTTAAATATAATAAATACAAAACTTATCAATAAAAGTCAAAAATAAAAATAAAATTAGCTGGGGACAGCAAAAATTTGCCCACATACCTAAGCTCCATGGTTAAATATGACCCATAAAAACAAATAAAGAAAGAACATTTATTGTAACTAAATTGTTTTTTGCGTCATTCTTTTAAAAAAATTGAAGGTTTTACATCCAAAGATTAATAAATAAATACAAATTATGCAAAAAATTTTTAATAGTGTTTTTCTTCAATTCTTTGAAAATGGACTTGGGATAGTCTTGCACGAAACCAGCGATATGACTTACAATTAGTTATTTTTGACTAATTCATTTTAAGAGAGTACCTATTTTTGTAGGATATTGGTTGGAAGGGTTCAGGAAGTGTTTAGTATGGAACGCCGTTTTACTATTCAATAACATGCTACGTATATGGAAAAATAATAATAATAATAACATGCAGTGATGCCAGGTCTCCCGTTTTAGCGGTAGATATACCGTTTTTGGAAACAATCTCCCGTTCTACCGCTATTGAAAAAAATCTCCCGCGTATTATACAATTTATATGAAACATACGTAAAATATGGGTTGCCTAAACCAAATATTGATATGACACAATTAGTTGGTTCTATCATTGAGTAAGATTCTTTACTCAATGGTTCTATCATTTACAAATGTCAGTGTCTCAGTCACGGGGTATTTCAGCCAACCAAATTTGTAGTACGCGAATATTCAAATTTGATTGGATGAAATTATTTTCTTTAGGCATGAACATAGAAAAAGAACTTTAAAGTAAGAGATTCTTAAGTTAAAGATTTCGATTAGTGAATATTTATTTAAGGTTGTGAAAGTTGTGAAATATCTATAGAATATATTTTCTGTTTTGTTTATCATATTTTGTTTTATTTTGACAAATTCAATATATTTTTTTTTGGTTACGTAAGTATTAAAATAGAGAAAACCATGGTATTAAAAAAAAATTAAAAACTACCGTTTTTTATTCGAATCTCCCGCTTTTTTTTAACTAAATCTGCCGCTTTAAAAAAAAACGACCTGGCATCACTGATAACATGCCATATGGAAAAAAAGTAAAGCTTTTCTAGAGAAAAGTTAAATATTTAATATTATACACAGTTTTGGCAATTATCGTATATTGTAAAAAGCCTTAAGAGTTGTATGTAGCTATTTACATTAAAAGGTGTCACTACCCAAGCAGCATTTTTGGTTCCAAAAACCATTACCAAAGTGGTGATAAATTTAAATTAGTTAAGTATGCTAAACAGCCACTTTAATTTTTACTTAAAAGTAATTCTAACTTTTAAATAGCAATATTTTGTAACAGAAACTTCATTCTTTTCTTAAATGGTAACTATAAAGTAATAAACATTTAAGTAAAACTTGGTTGCCCCCCAGAAGACTTTGCAACTTTAAAGCAGTTACGTTTGGTTTCTACCTAAATATTAAATTATAATTATTTTTACTTTGTAGTCCCTTTGCAAGTTAAAATCTCGAAACTGGAACATGAGTTAAAAACTACAAAGTTAATAACTTAAAAGTTATTATTTTAGTATTTGGAACGTTTATGGTACTAACCAAAACTACCGTGAAGTAAATTAAGATGGAAAAAACTTGAAAGTAGCGAAAACTACTTCAAAGGAAAATGCTTCTTATCGGCCATTTTTACTGTACAGTACCACGTCGTAAATAATAAATTATTTTAATTGTTTGTAAATGGTTGTTTCCTTTTTAATAAATAGTTATTTTGTTTGTAATGGACGGTATTAATAATTAAATAAAAAATTAATAATAAATATTAAGACTTTTTTATTTATAAACATTATTAAATAAATAATTTGTTTATACTTAAATATTGATGAAGCGCATTTATTTTACAAAAACTAAATTCATAAGTTCAACAGTAAAATTTAAATATTATTGCACTAATCAACAGTGGCGTAACAAATTCTGAGTGGGCTCCCCCGCAAACGATTTTAATGGGCCCCCTTTACAATGAGTAAAAAGTTTATTATTACCTTTAGGTAATTTTTAAATTAGTTTATCATAGTACTTTTAAATCCACTTTAAATACATAATATTTTTTAGTTAAAATTTTTGACAGGTAGATAAATAGTGTATACGATAGACAGGCATAACTTATGTCACATAAGATAAGCAAATAAAAAGGATTAGGTAAGAAAAATGGCTGTGTTTTTAATAAAAACTGTTTATCGAGAATATGCTTCTTTGCAAATTCGCACATGCGTAAAAACTTATTTAAGTTCATGTGTAGTTATCGTTTGTTAACAGAATTATAATTACCTATATAATAAACAGAAAATATTTGGGTAATTATTATTTAAATATTTTTTTTAAAGAATCCCAATGAGATATATATTATAGAATTACGAAAATGATCTGCAAATAAAAAGGTATATATAATAAGATTTTTTAAACTAAAATTAATTAAATATTTTCTGTTTAACTACCAAAAATTGCAGATACAGCCTGTATCTGCAATTTTTGGTAGTAAAACAGAAAATATATAATTAATTTTGGTTGCCTCTTTATCCACCATGGTAATTCTATAAAGTTAATATTTTGTCGTATTGCATTTAATTTAATTTTTTTTAAATTGTTAAATTTTAACTATTTTTAACAAATAATGCTTGCATAACTTTTAAACCAAATAACCATAGAATTAAAATATACCTAACAAATAACATTGTAAATTTAGCAAATATTAACATTTGGAAAAGCGTTTAATAGATGGCTTTCTACCGCATTTTATTTCTCGCGCATGTTCAAAATCAACGAATTAAATAAATATTGTAAACAAAAAATATTTATACGTTTAGGTTTTTAGGATTTTTAATTTTTTTAAGATGAAATATTTAAAAAATTAAATATTTCTTTAATTCATTGGTTTAAACTTTTAAAGAGTGAGGTGAGCCTTGGGCCCCCTGGCCGTCTGGGCCCCCCCGCGGTGCGGGGTCTGCGGGGGTGCTTATTACGCTACTGCTAATCAATGTCTAAGGTATAATAATTAAAAAACTACATGATTTTTCGTTTCGGGTGTTACAGTGGCAAAGTATCAAGAAAACACAATTATGTGTTTCTGTTCCCCTCATAAAATAGTTATATTTTGCATTGTAGAATTATCCGGTCTTTAAAATTTGTTGATGGAATTCGTAGAGTTTGTTAAAGAATTGATTTAGGTGGATTCAACATTCCTAATGCTTAATTAAACTAAAAATAATCGTGTCTTGTACCTACCTTTTTATAAAGTATTCTTTTTCGAGCAATTCTTCGTCTCCCATTTTTATTAATTCTTTATTTTCTTCCAGCGAAAAAGTAAGAACTTTCTGGTTTCAAGAAAATATGCATTTACTTTTAATTTAAATTTGGTTTTAATAATTAACTATTTTAAGTGAAGCTTTAATAAATTCGGACATATTCGGCAAAGTACGCGAGAACACTTAACATAACCTACAACATAATGTATGAAATTAAAACGCAACGTTGACATATTTATAGTCCTTTAATAAAATAAATTCCCTTTATTATGCCAAAAATAATATTCTTTGTATGCTTTATGTGTAAATATTAATAAAGCAATGGTATATTTTTAAAAATATTTGGCTTTTCTCTAAAATACCTATCATAATTTAGTTGCAAAAACTTTGACAATACCGCATTCAAGTTTGTTTTGTTTTCAAAAGGGGGCAGCACTAAAAGTAAACAAACAGTTTTAAAAATCAAGTCATTCGCTCACAGCGTCATAAAAACTTGCAGAACATAAAAACTCGTCTTAAGCTTTAAAAACCCTTTAAAATGGAAAATCTACAAAGTGAACAGCAAAATTCGTTAATAAAGCAGGTTTTATTACGCGAAACAAATCGAGAACAATTCCTGCAACGCAATGAAGAAATGTTAAAAGATGCATCTCAAAATCCCTTGACTCAAAGTACGGAAATGAACGAGTCATTTGTGCAAATTAGACCAAAAACAAGGAAAATAGCCAGCGCACATTCCCTGGTAGTTAAACAGGCTCTAAAAATGTCATATAATAAGGTAAAGTATTCAATAATATTAATTTAATTTTCTCTCAACTGTCAAAGTATTTTTTACGGTTAACCAAAACGGTTTTATAACGGTATAGATACGAAAAATTACCAAATTAGGGGAATGGTTTATTTTGTCATTTTACCTACAATAACCTTTTTGATCTACAAAGAGACTAACGTAATAAAACACCATAAATACCACAAATTTACGTAAAAATACCGCTACTACTAGCTATACTAACTTTGCTTTCTCTTTCTAAAACATTGACATTCCTAATTTCTTTAAAGCAATTGTTCCTTTAATTTATATTTTACAAAATGGTTACAACAAAGTAATAAAGGCCACTCTAAAGTAAAATTAATAGTATATTAAAGAACTAATGTCATAAGACGTCATTTTGTCGCACGCGGACAATTTATAAAACGAGCGACGAAGGAGCGAGTTTTATAATGGACAAGTGCGACAAAAGGTCTTATGACATGAGTTCTTTATGCTATTTTATCTATTTTGCAAACATTTTATAAAACAAATTAATTTTATACCTTATATTTAATTTGGTGGAATTTTACTTTACATAGTTGGTATCACAGTTTGAAGTTTGAAAGGTCATTAACCTTTCAAACATTATCACATTCTTTCGCTATGGCGTCGTTAATTTACAATAAGTATTTACAATAAGCGGCTGTTAAAGAAGAAAAAAGGATTTTCTTTGGTGTTAAACAAAATTTATTGCACGAAAAGTCTCGTAAGTACTAGAAAACAAATCATAAAAATATTATAACCTATAGGTATTCAAAATTGTATTTTACCAGTAGCCAACCTATAAAATCAAAATTTTGGGTGGAATAAAGTACCTCATTAAAGAACCAAAAGCGGTGTTATAATGAAGTCATTATGAAACCAAAATAGATAAAAAATATAATAACATGATACAACAAACCATCATGTATCATGAACTAATAATATTTTGCATTAAAACACAAACGCACATTATTAATAAATATTTTACGGTTTTAAGAAAAATTATTGCTTGGGTAAAAATTCAACAAAACTTAAAACCTACAAAATTTTATAAAATCGTTTAAAAATCATTTAGTTTTAATCATTTTTTAATAACTAAAACTTTCCTTATTATATTTTTAAAAAATATTTATGAAAAAATATTACCTATATAAATGTTTAAATAAGTAATGGATGCCATCTTAAAAAACTCATTATGGCGACCCGAAAAAAATTTTATTTTTCACTTTAAGCTTATTTTTCCTTGTTTAGTCAATATTTATACTAGTTATTACCACTAATATCCTAAAAAATACCAGGCGAATAGAAATTATTTACGGTTATAAAGTGGTCTTAATATTGTAAAATTATGACTTATGAGTAACATTTACCATTAATTAAAAATTCTGACGTTAAAATTACCGTTAAATTTTCCTTTAGGTGAAATACACTTATAAGTAATTTTCTTTCGTAAAAATTACGTCCCTCATAATACTTTAAAGTGTTGAAACTTAAGGGTTATTAAAAAAGGTAAAAATAACATAAATAAATCATATTAAATAACTTTAAAAAAAGTTTTATTTCAGAGTAATATTTTAAGGTTAATTTAACAAAATATTTAATTAAATTAAGTAATATTGCCTCAAATGCAGTCTGATTTATAGATTGCCGTACGGAAATCTATAAATGGCACTACGATTTTCGTATTGTTCATCTTTTACGGAAGGAATTATCATTATCATTATCATTACTGTTTGTTAGGCGGTAGAAAATGTACGACTTCAAGAAATTGAAGGTGAAAATAAGGTAAACTTAAAACAAATCCAGAAAATTAGTACTGGATTAAACAAAACTAAATATGAAAATATGGATTTGGAAAAACAACTTCAAAATGATAGGGAGGATATCAAAACTTTTCCGTCCAGAACTGTACATACCAATGAAATGATTTCCCACCTAAAAGATTATATCAATTCATGTGAGGAAAATATTAGAACTGTGCATTTTAAGGTGCAATATGAAAAATACTTCAGCGTATATGAACAATTAAAAATTTCATTTGATAAAAATGAAGAAAACAAAAAAACATTTGAAGAACAAATAAGCAAATTAAAAAATAAATTGATAGAACAAGAATGTCATAAATCCATGGAAATTGCACACTTAAAGGATAAAGTTTTAAACTTAAAAAGTACTAATACTGAAAAACAAGTGAAAATAAATGAACTTCAAAAGTTGCTTGAAGATGAATTGGATAACTTTAAAAAACTTGATGAAAATAAAGCTGATTTAATTGAAAAACGTTACGAATTATTAAATTCCAATAGACGCGAAAATTATAATAAACTGTTAGGTCAATATTTTCAAATGAAATGTGAAAAGTTTGCCTTAAAAGAAAAAATGGACAACGAAATTAATTCAGTCAAAAATAGGTGTGTAAATAAATATTTATTTAAGCGGTGAGATCTTTAATTATATTTTGTAGAATTAAAGGTTTGGAAATAAAATTTGATTCATTGACTGAATATATCCGTATGTTCAATAAAAATATTGAAATTCGTGAAAATAAATTATCTGAAGTTGTTAAAGAATCGGATAATTTGGAAGGTGGAGTGAAAACCGCAAAACAAATTTTGGAAAATAAAACAATTGCGTTTGAGGATAATAAATTGGATTTGGATGAAGAATTGCAAGAAATTGGAATGAAGTTGAAAGAAAAGAAAAACGATTTGATCAAAATTAAAAATCAAAGAAAAGAACATGAAAAAGTGAGTTGATTTTATTGTTAAATTTCTTTCTTTACAATGTCTTTAGGATTTGGAAGTTTTGAATAAGGAATATTTGGAGGATATTCAAGAATTGAACGATTTGAAATCAGTTTTGATTGAACTTAAAGAATCAGAAATAGAACCGGAGAAAAATTTGACTCTTTTAGATATGAAGTCAAAAACTTTGACTAAAAAATTAGTGGAAATAGACGCCAAATGTAAGGAAGAGGAAGAATTTATCCATTACAAATCCGAACAAATTTCTTTGGTAAATGAACAATTCACGAAAGAAATTGTAAAATTGACGAAAAAATTAAGTGACCATGATGTTACTTACAAAGCCAACATGGATGAATTAAGAAAAGACCACGAATACTTATTGGCTTCTTTGACTTATCTGGAAGAAAAGAAAAAGTCTTTGAAAGAAAAGTTGAAGCAAATTTCGGAGGAAAAGTCTCAAATGAGCAACGAGCTATTTAAGAGTGAGGGAGCCATAGAAACAAAAAGGAAACGTTTACAAGGTTATAACACTTACTTGAACAAAATGAGCGGGGTTTTTGCGAAACCAGACGCAAGTTTGGGCGTTACGGGGATTTTGAAAAGTCCTCTAAAGTTGTCGGGACCTTCCCCCAAAAAGGTCAAATTTTACGGCCTTACTTCTTCACAAGGGTCCAGTCAAGACGCTAATGCTGTTCAGGTAAGTGATAGAGAATAGAGAATGCTCAAAATTATTAATGGTAAAATTATTTTTTAGAATAAATCAGTCTCTGATGATTGGTTCTTTTAAATGAGTTTCAAAAAACAAAAAATAATGATTTAGTTATTTGTGTTTAAATATATTTAATTATAGTTATGTTATTAAATAAAGTGTTCAAGAATTTTCTAAATTAAATAATCACGAAGTTTTATTTATCAACCAAATATTTCCAAAAATAATGTTAAATGTTTAGAATTCTTTAAGTAATGAAGTTTATATTATGATGATAAAAATTTCAACGGTTTACCTATTTATAACTTTTCTTGTTTTTTTAAATAAAATATTTCGTAAAATATGCCTTGATATTATAGTAAATTTTATTTATTTTTTTACCAAAACTGTTTTAAAAGTAGGGTAGAAAAAAAACTGAAAAAATGATAATATTTTTTGGAAAATATACACATTTTAATAAAAGTAGCAATTAACAACTGAACTATATTTTAATTAAAAAAATCCTTTATTACAGAAAGAAAACAACTAAACAATGAATTGAATTTAATTGATTCCAGTGTTTACCAAATCCTCTATAAATAGTAGTGTAATCTGGGTTGCCTATATTTAAAACTAGTGTTGTAATGAAACAAATTTTATTCTTTAACTTTCGTTAATTTTTATGAAAAATGAGGATTTTTAAATGCTTTTTTTTGTAAAATTCCAAACCATGCAAACTTTAAAAATCAAAAAGTTTTTTACTATAATTTTTTAATTTTTAAATTTTTTTGTGTATCAAAGAAAGTCTATATTTTATAAATTTCTTTAAATTCAGCATTTTTTAAATTTTTAAGTTTTTTGCAAATTCTCTAAAACTTTCAAATTGGCGTTTTTTCATTTTAATTTTATTTTATTTATTATTTTTTTCTTACGCCTACAACAAATATTGAATTTTTTCTTTCAATTTCATTATAATTTTTTTCAAACTTTGATGTTCTCTCTACATCATCAAAAATCAGGGGGAGTGGTATTATAAGCAATAAGCTAAGTAAAAAAAAAACGAAAAAATTTCATTGAATATTTTAGAAAATTTGCAGTTTCTAATCATCGAGAAATTTTAATTTTTTTCCGAAAATTAAACAAAAAACGTTCGGATGGCTCTGGTACATATAAAAATAAAAATATAACTTTTGTTTTTTTTGTAGTTTTTTGACATATTAAACTTTTTTGAATTTTGACATTTAAATCGTTTTTTTAATGTTGTATTGCTGATTTTCGTTAATTTTTATAAAACGATTTGAAGATTTAAACTTTAAAAATAAAAAAATACCTCTAATCAAATACTTTATTTTAAATCAAATCTTTAGTATTTTGATTTATTTACATATTTCTTTTAATCCTGCATTTTTTGAATTTTTAAGTAGTAATGACTTTTAAATAGTACCTAATTTACAAATTTTTTGCATTTTTATTGATTTTAAATCAATCTTTAGTATTTTGATTTGTTTACATATTTTTTTAAGTTAGGTTTTTGGATTTTTTAAACTTTTTGGATTTTAACTTTTAAATTTCGTTAATTTTCATGAAAAATTATGATTTTGAAATGATTTTTTTGTAAAAATATAAATGATTCAATTCAGTTCTGCAATGTTTTTATTTTTAAGTTAGGTTTTTTTTACTTTTGTTGTATTTCTAAATTTTCATGAAAAATTAAAATATTTTTTTTAAATCAAAAGATTTTTACTATAATTTAACAATTACGCTAAATCGGTCGAGTATCATTTTTTATTATTATTTAGATTTTCACTTTTAAATCGTTATTTTTTTTTACTTTTGTTGTATTTCTGAATTTTGTTAATTTTCATGAAATTTGATGATTTTTTCTGCAAAATTCTAAATGTTTCAAACTTTAAAAATCAAAAGTATTTTATTATAATTTTTAGTCCATTTCTTAATTTTTCCATTTTTTTGATATAATTTTTTCTAATTTTTTAACCTTTTTAGATTTTGACTTTTAAATCGTTTTTTTTGTTGTATTTCTGAATTTCGTTAATTTTCATAAAAATTATGATTTTAAAATGATTTTGATTCTAAATGATTCAAATTTAAAAAAACAAAAGTTTTTTACTACAATATTTTAATTTTTGCATTTTTCTTGACAATTTTTTTTATTCCGCAATTTTTTTTATTTTTAAGTTGGGTTTTTGGATTTTTAAACCTTTTTAGATTTTGACTTTTAAAACGTTTTTTGGTTGTATTTCTGAATTTCGTTAATTATCATGAAAAATGTTGATTTTAAAATGCTTTTTTTGTAAAATTCTAAATGATTCACACTTTAAAAATCAAAAGTTTGCATTTTTCTTGATAATAATAATTTTTTTTCACTCCTGCATTTTTTATTTTTAAGTAAGGTTTTTGGATTTTTTAACCTTATTAGTTTTTGACGTTTATTTTTTAAATTCTTTACCTGAAAAAAAATATAGTAGGGGATTTTATAAATAAAAGAAGAATGAAAACTTAAAATACCAATTTATTTATTTAAATTATAATATAGCATACAACACAGTTGTAAAGTCAGATAAACTTATAATAAAATCTAAAATTAAATTTCAACATGCTAGTCAATCTATTGAGCTTTGGGAAATATACTGACAACATGTAACAAATTTGAAATTTAGATGGTCCAAAGTTACGCAGCGATCAACCTTAAAATTAATTGTTCTTTAAAAAAATACAAAAATCTACAATAGACACTGTTTTTTGTCAAGCTATGTTAATTCAATTTTGTGATGCAATGTTAAATCGTGGAATGAATACAATGAATTTAATGCACTACTACTCGGCTATTATTACGCCGCTATTATTATTATGTAATGTTATAATTCGTACACTAACATGGATTAAACAACGAAAAGTGGCACTCGACACTGGCGCCCGTCTAAAAAAATTCCCGCGGAAAAATTAGACGGGCCCCAGTTGTCGCTTTGGCGCCCAAAGTTTGTCAGACGCGCAATTGCTTACAATAAAAACCTAGCTAAAAATATTTATACAAACAATCGTTCTTAACTAGCAATTAATATATTTTGAGTGAATAATAAGAACCGTCCACTATACTGCGTAAAAATTACGCTGAATCGGTCGAGTATTATTTTTTAATCATACCGTCGAATTACAATAAAGCTTTTTATTAATTACTCCTGCATTTTTGGATTTTTTAACCTTTTTAGATTTTGACTTTTAAATCGTTATTTTTTTAATTTTGTTGTATTTCTGAATTTTTTTAATTTAAATGAAAAATGATGATTTTAAATTGATTTTTTTTTGTAAAATTCTAAATGATTCAAACTTTAAAAATCAAAAGTATTTTATTATAATTTTTAGTCCATTTCTTAATTTTTCCATTTTTTTGATATAATTTCTTTTAATTCTGCAATTTTTTTGTTACGTTTTTGTATTTTTTAACCTTTTGAGATTTTGACTTTTAAATCGTTTTTTTTTGTTGTATTTCTGAATTTCTTTAATTTTCATGAAAAATGATGATTTTAAAATGATTTTTATTCGTAAAATTCTAAATGATTCAAATTTAAAAAAATAAAAGTTTTTTACTACAATTTTTTAATTTTTGCATTTTTCTTGATAATTTTTTTTTATTCCGCAATTTTTTTATTTTTAAGTTGGGTTTTTGGATTTTTAAACCTTTTTAGATTTTGACTTTTAAAACGTTTTTTCGTTGTATTTCTGAATTTCCTTAATTATTATGAAAAATGATGATTTTTTTATAAAATTCTAAATGATTCACACTTTAAAAATCAAAAGTTTGCATTTTTCTTGATATAATGTTTTTTCACTCCTGCATTTTTTATTTTTAAGTTAGGTTTTTGGATTTTTTAACCTTATTAGTTTTTGACGTTTATTTTTTTTTATTCTTCACCTGAAAAAAAATATAGTGGGGGATTTAATAAATAAAAGAAGAATGAAAACTTAAAATACCAATTTATTTATTTAAATTATAATATAGCATACAACACAGTTGTAAAGTCAGATAAACTTATAATAAAATCTAAAATTAAATTTCAACATGCTAGTCAATCTATTGAGCTTTGGGGAAATACACTGACAACATGTAACAAATTTGAAATTTAGATGGTCCAAAGTTACGCAGCGATCAACCTTAAAATTAATTGTTCTTTAAAAAAATACAAAAATCTACAATAGACACTGTTTTTTGTCAAGCTATGTTAATTCAATTTTGTGATGCAATGTTAAATTGTGGAATGAATACAATGAATTTAATGCACTACTACTCGGCTATTATTACGCCGCTATTATTATTATGTAATATTATAATTCGTACACTAACATGGATTAAACAACGAAAAGTGGCACCGACACTGGCGCCCGTCTAAAAAATTCCGGCGGAAAAATTAGGCGGGCCCCAGTTGTCGCTTTGGCGCCCAAAGTTTGTCAGACGCGCAATTGCTTACAATAAAAACCTAGCTAAAAATATTTATACAAACAATCGTTCTTAACTAGCAATTAATATATTTTGAGTGAATAATAAGAACCGTCCACTATACTGCGTAAAATTACGCTGAATCGGTCGAGTATCATTTTTTAATCATACCGTCGAATTAAAATAAAGCTTTTTATTAATTACTCCTGCATTTTTTTATTTTTAATTTAGGTTTTAGATTTTTTAACCTTTTTAGATTTTGACTTTAAATCGTTATTTTTTTTATTTAGTTGTATTTCTGAATTTGTTAATTTACATGAAAAATGATGATTTTAAATTGATTTTTTTTGTAAAATTCTAAATGATTCAAAATTTAAAAATCAAAAGTATTTTATTATAATTTTTAGTCCATTTCTTAATTTTTCCATTTTTTTGATATAATTTCTTTTAATTCTGCAATTTTTTTGTTAAGTTTTTGTATTTTTTAACCTTTTGAGATTTTGACTTTTAAATCGTTTTTTTTGTTGTATTTCTGAATTTCTTTAATTTTCATGAAAAATGATGATTTTAAAATGATTTTTATTCGTAAAATTCTAATTGATTCAAATTTAAAAAAAAAAAGTTTTTTACTACAATTTTCTAATTTTTGCATTTTTCTTGATAATTTTTTTTATTCCGCAATTTTTTTATTTTTAAGTTGCCTTTTTGTATTTTTAAATCTTTTTAGATTTTGACTTTTAAAACGTTTTTTCGTTGTATTTCTGAATTTCGTTAATTATCATGAAAAATGTTGATTTTAAAATGCTTTTTTTGTAAAATTCTAAATGATTCAAACTTTAAAAATCAAAAGTTTGCATTTTTCTTGATATAATTTTTTTTTAATCCTGCATTTTTTATTTTTAAGTTAGGTTTTTGGATTTTTAAACCTTTTTAGATTTTGACGTTTATTTTTGTTTATTCTTTACCTGAAAAAAAATATAGTGGGGGATTTAATAAATAAAAGAAGAATGAAAACTTAAAATACCAATTTATTTATTTAAATTATAATATAGCATACAACACAGTTGTAAAGTCAGATAAACTTATAATAAAATCTAAAATTAAATTTCAACATGCTAGTCAATCTATTGAGCTTTGGGGAAATATACTGACAACATGTAACAAATTTGAAATTTAGATGGTCCAAAGTTACGCAGCGATCAACCTTAAAATTAATTGTTCTTTAAAAAAATACAAAAATCTACAATAGACACTGTTTTTTCGTCAAGCTATGTTAATTCAATTTTGTGATGCAATGTTAAATCGTGGAATGAATACAATGAATTTAATGCACTACTACTCGGCTATTATTACGCCGCTATTATTATTATGTAATATTATAATTCGTACACTAACATGGATTAAACAACGAAAAGGGGCACCGACACTGGCGCCCGTCTAAAAAAATTCCGGCGGAAAAATTAGACGGGCCCCAGTTGTCACTTTGGCGCCCAAAGTTTGTCAGACGCGCAATTGCTTACAATAAAAACCTAGCTAAAAATATTTATACAAACAATCGTTCTTAACTAGCAATTAATATATTTTGAGTGAATAATAAGAACCGTCCACTATACGCAAAAATTACGCTGAATCGGTCGAGTATTATTTTTTAATCATACCGTCGAATTACAATAAAGCTTTTTATTAATAACTCCTGCATTTTTTTATTTTTAGTTTAGGTTTTGGATTTTTTAACCTTTTTAGATTTTGACTTTTAAATCATTATTTTTTTAAATTTTGCTGTATTTCTGAATTTTGTTAATTTTCATGAAAAATGATGATTTTAAATTGATTTTTTTTGTAAAATTCTAAATGATTCAAACTTTAAAAATCAAAAGTATTTTATTATAATTTTTAGTCCATTTCTTAATTTTTCCATTTTTTTCATATAATTTTTTTTAATTCTGCAATTTTTTAGTTAGGTTTTTGGATTTTTTAACCCTTTTAGATTTTGACGTTTAAATCGTTTTTTTTGTTGTATTTCTGAATTTCGTTAATTTTCATGAAAAATGATGATTTTAAAATGATTTTTATTTGTAAAATTCTAAATGATTTAAATTTAAAAAAAAACATGAGTTTTTTACTATAATTTTTTAATTTTTGCATTTTTCTTGATAATTTTTTTTTATTCCGCAATTTTTTTATTTTTATGTTGGGTTTTTGGATTTTTAAACCTTTTTAGATTTTGACTTTTAAAACGTTTTTTCGTTGTATTTCTGAATTTCGTTAATTATCATGAAAAATGATGATTTTAAAATGCTTTTTTTTGTAAAATTCTAAATGATTCAAACTTTAAAAATCAAAAGTATTTTATTATAATTTTTAGTCCATTTCTTAATTTTTCCATTTTTTTCATATAATTTTTTTTAATTCTGCAATTTTTTTGTTAGGTTTTTGGATTTTTTAACCCTTTTAGATTTTGACGTTTAAATCGTTTTTTTGTTGTATTTCTGAATTTCGTTAATTTTCATGAAAAATGATGATTTTAAAATGATTTTTATTTGTAAAATTTTAAATGATTTAAATTTTAAAAAAAACATGAGTTTTTTACTATAATTTTTTAATTTTTGCATTTTTCTTGATAATTTTTTTTATTCCGCAATTTTTTTATTTTTATGTTGGGTTTTTGGATTTTTAAACCTTTTTAGATTTTGACTTTTAAAACGTTTTTTCGTTGTATTTCTGAATTTCGTTAATTATCATGAAAAATGATGATTTTAAAATGCTTTTTTTTGTAAAATTCTAAATGATTCAAACTTTAAAAATCAAAAGTTTGCATTTTTCTTGATATAATTTTTTTTAATCCTGCATTTTTTATTTTTAAGTTAGGTTTTTGGATTTTTTAACCTTTTTAGATTTACCTGAAAAAAATATAATGGGATTTTATAAATAAAAAAAGAATGAAAACTTAAAATACCAATTTATTTATTTAAATTATAATATAGCATACAACACAGTTGTAAAGTCAGATAAACTTATAATAAAATCTAAAATTAAATTTCAACATGCTAGTCAATCTATTGAGCTTTGGGGAAATATACTGACAACATGTAACAAATTTGAAATTTAGATGGTCCAAAGTTACGCAGCGATCAACCTTAAAATTAATTGTTCTTTAAAAAAATACAAAAATCTACAATAGACACTGTTTTTTGTCAAGCTATGTTAATTCAATTTTGTGATGCAATGTTAAATCGTGGAATGAATACAATGAATTTAATGCACTACTACTCGGCTATTATTACGCCGCTATTATTATTATGTAATATTATAATTCGTACACTAACATGGATTAAACAACGAAAAGTGGCACTCGACACTGGCGCCCGTCTAAAAAAATTCCAGCGGAAAAATTAGACGGGCCCCAGTTGTCACTTTGGCGCCCAAAGTTTGTCAGACGCGCAATTGCTTACAATAAAAACCTAGCTAAAAATATTTATACAAACAATCGTTCTTAACTAGCAATTAATATATTTTGAGTGAATAATAAAACCGTCCACTATACTGCGTAAAAATTACGCTGAATCGGTCGAGTATCATTTTTTAATCATACCGTCGAATTACAATAAAGCTTTTTATTAATTACTCCTGCATTTTTTTATTTTTAGTTTAGGTTTTTGGATTTCTTAACCTTCTTAGATTTTGACTTTTAAATCGTTATTTTTTTAAATTTTGTTGTAAAGGGTGATTTTTTAAGTATGTCCGAACTTCTGACAAGTGTCTCGGTCAAACAAACTGTCAATTTTCATGCATCTAGAAACTAAGTTACTCAGTATAGTCTGACAAATCATCATGGAACGTTTAACGCTTGCAAATTGTCGAAATTTACCATCAAAACCATTGTTTTGTGCGCCAAACTTATCGTGCTCTTCGTGAATTTTATGGTATACATACGCCCAATCGAGCGATGTATTCGCCGAATCATCAAGAAATTCCGAAAGAATTTTACGCTGTTAGATATTAAAATAAAGACAAGAACAAAAACAGTGCGTTTCCAAGAAAATATCATCGCTGTTGCCGACAGTGATGAGAAAGACCCAAATTTGTCAATTCGTCGACATTCGCATAAAGTTGGGCTTTGTTATTGGTCTACGTGGGAAATTTTGCGGAAATATCTTTATTTTCTTTGTGGTAATGTTTAATCTTTGGTAAATGTAAATAAACCAGCAACTATTCATAACTCGGACAATTGCGTAAATAAGACCTAAATTGCTTGATAAAATGGTCGGAAATTGGATTAATAGAATTCGCTTTGTTACAAGTAGCCGCGGAGGACATTTGACCGAAATTATTTTTAAACAATAATGTCATTGAATGTTATTTCATATAAAATAAATATTTTTAAGATATTTAATTTGGTTGTTATTTAATTTGAATTTAAAGTTCGGACACTCTAAAAAAATCACCCTTTATTTCTGAGTTTTGTTAATTTACATGAAAAATGATGATTTTAAATTGATTTTTTTTGTAAAATTCTAAATGATTCAAACTTTAAAAATCAAAAGTATTTTATTATAATTTTTAGTCCATTTCTTAATTTTTCCATTTTTTTGATATAATTTCTTTTAATTCTGCAATTTTTTTGTTACGTTTTTGTATTTTTTAACCTTTTGAGATTTTGACTTTTAAATCGTTTTTTTTGTTGTATTTCTGAATTTCGTTAATTTTCATGAAAAATGATGATTTTAAAATAATTTTTATTCGTAAAATTCTAAATGATTCAAATTTAAAAAAATAATAGTTTTTTACTACAATTTTTTAATTTTTGCATTTTTCTTGATAATTTTTTTTATTCCGCAATTTTTTTATTTTTAAGTTGGGTTTTTGGATTTTTAAACCTTTTTAGATTTTGACTTTTAAAACGTTTTTTCGTTGTATTTCTGAATTTCGTTAATTATCATGAAAAATGATGATTTTAAAATGCTTTTTTTGTAAAATTCTAAATGATTCACACTTTAAAAATCAAAAGTTTGCATTTTTCTTGATAATAATAATTTTTTTTCACTCCTGCATTTTTTATTTTTAAGTAAGGTTTTTGGATTTTTTAACCTTATTAGTTTTTGACGTTTATTTTTTTTATTCTTCACCTGAAAAAAAATATAGTAGGGGATTTTATAAATAAAAGATGAATGAAAACTTAAAATACCAATTTATTTATTTAAATTATAATATAGCATACAACACAGTTGTAAAGTCAGATAAACTTATAATAAAATCTAAAATTAAATTTCAACATGCTAGTCAATCTATTGAGCTTTGGGGAAATATACTGACAACATGTAACAAATTTGAAATTTAGATGGTCCAAAGTTACGCAGCGATCAACCTTAAAATTAATTGTTCTTTAAAAAAATACAAAAATCTACAATAGACACTGTTTTTTGTCAAGCTATGTTAATTCAATTTTGTGATGCAATGTTAAATTGTGGAATGAATACAATGAATTTAATGCACTACTACTCGGCTATTATTACGCCGCTATTATTATTATGTAATATTATAATTCGTACACTAACATGGATTAAACAACGAAAAGTGGCACTCGACACTGGCGCCCGTCTAAAAAAATTCCAGCGGAAAAATTAGACGGGCCCCAGTTGTCACTTTGGCGCCCAAAGTTTGTCAGACGCGCAATTGCTTACAATAAAAACCTAGCTAAAAATATTTATACAAACAATCGTTCTTAACTAGCAATTAATATATTTTGAGTGAATAATAAGAACCGTCCACTATACTGCGTAAAAATTACGCCGAATCGGTCGAGTATCATTTTTTAATCGTACCGTATCGAATTACAATAAAGTTAATATATGCGAATGAGTCTTACAAACTAGGTCTTGCACATGGTCTGAGATAGAAGTAGAAATGAAAAAACGCACCTTAAACTGTTGACGCCCGGTACACGGGCGCGGGATTAAGTAAGGGGGAGGGAAGGGGGGGCAGAAGTCGGGGGAGTCTATTTTGCGGCCTCCTTTTCTTTGTTCTCTTCCGACTCCTTTTCTTTTAGCTTGTCCTTTTCCTTTTCGTCCGCCTGAAAGAATTAAATGAAAAAGTGCCCAACATTTTTTTCGTCGCCTTGTTTCAAGACTTTCGTCGCGTTTCTAAAATGTTTGTTTAAGATGGGGAGAGAATCAAACAAAACAAATAATTCGTGTTTTTGTGCCTGGTTTTAAATTTAATTTAAGTCCTTTTTAAATATTTGTTAAGGAAATTTAAATGACTTCTTAATAATTTATTTTTAATCCAGAAAATGTGCCTTTATTTTTAAATATATAATTTTTTTTCTAAAATTGACTTTTTTTCAAAATTTTTGTTTTTAAATACCCAGAAAATATATATATATATATATATTTTTGAAACTATTTAATAGTTTTTTGAAAAAGTAATTTAAAAAAAAAGTTTTTTTAATATTAATATAAAGACTATGTGCATTTAAAAACAAAATAAAAGAGGCGTTAAAAAAAATTAATTCAATCCAAAAACGAACCAAATAACATTTTTTTTTCATTTTCTTTGCTTTTAAATGTAATTTTTTTAAAAACTATCTATATAATTATCTTTCTTTTTTTTTTCTTACTTTTTCGAAAAACATTCTTTCTATTTTTTTCATCAAAAATCAGGAGGAGCAATAAATTAAGTAAAAAAAAAAGGAAAAAATATATATGCCACTGAATGTTTTAAAATATTTGCAGAAAATGTCAATTTCTAAATTTAGATGAGTCTGAATTTTTTTTCTATATTTTTCTGAAAAGTACATATAAAAACAAAAATTTAACTTTTGCTGTTTTTAGTTTTTTGACATATTTAACCATTTTGGATTTTGGCTTTTAAATTGTTAATTTTTTTTAATTTTGCTGTACTGTAAGTGATTTTCGTTAATTTTTCTAAATGTTTTTTTTTTTGGAAAATTCCAAAGGATTCAAACTTTAAAAATAAAAAAATACCATAATTTTTTAGTAGGTACATTTGTTATTTTTTGCATTTTTCTTGATTTGAAGCTTTAGTATTTCGATTTTTTACATATTTTTTTTAATCCTGTTTTTTTTTATTTTTAAGTTAGGTTTTTGGATTTTTTAACCTTTTAGATTTTTTTTACTTTTGTTGTATTTCTGAATTTTGTTAATTTTCATAAAAAATGTTTTTTTTTGTAAAATTCTAAATGATTCAAAGTTTAAAAATCAAAAGATTTTTACTATTATTTAATTATACTGCTTTTTTTAAATATTTAAATTTATATTATTATATTATTTATATTTAAATTTGTAGTATTTTGATTTGTTTACAAATTTCTTTTAGTCCTGCATTTTTTTAATTTTTAAGTTGGGATTTTAACTTTTGGTTTTTAAGTAAGTAGATATAACTAAACAAAAAAAGCGGTGTTAAAAAAACATAAAACGAATGTCATCCAAAAATGAACCAAATTATTTTTTTTTTATTTTATTTGCTTTTAAAAGAAAAATATAAAAAAATTATTCACAACAATATTTTTCTTACTTTTTCGCAAAACATTGAAATTTTTTTTTAAATTCATTTTTTATAATTTTTTTTCAAACTTTGTGTGGTATTATTACGAAAAAACGCAGTTTCTAATAAAAAATAAATAAAAATGATAATCATCGAGAAATTTTTGTATTTTTTTTTTGAAAATTAAATAAAAATGACAATCATCAAGAAATTTTTGTATTTTTTTTGAAAATTAAACAAAAAGCATTGAGATGGGTCTGAATATTTTTTTTCTATATTTTTCAGAAAAGAACATAAAAAAATTTAATTTTTTTTGCATATTTGGAATTTGACTTTTAAATCTTTATTTTTTTATTATTTTGTTGTATTCCCGAATTTTTTTAATTTTAATGGATTTTTTAATGCTTTTTTTGCAAAATTCTAAATAATTAAAACTTTAAAAATAAAAAAAATACCATATAATACGTAATTATTTAGTACATTTGTAATTTTTTGCATTTTTCTTGATTTTAAAGCAAATCTTTAGTATTTTCATTTGTTTACATATTTCTTTTAATCCTGCATTTTTTATTTTTAAGTTAGGTTTTTAGACTTTTTAACCTTTTTGGATTTTGACTTTTAAATCTTTATTTTTTTTTACTTTTGTTGTATTTTTTAATTTTGTTAATTTTCATGAAAAATAAGAATTTTTTAAGTTTTTTACTAGTTTTTAGTACATTTTTTAATTTTTGCATTTTTCTGATATAATATTTTTTTTTAATCTTGCATTTTTTATATTTAAGTTTTTCAACCTTTTTAGATTTTGACTTTTAAATCGTTATTTTTTTTACTTATGTTGTATTTCTGAATTTCGTTTATTTTCATGAACAATGATGATTTTGTAAAATTCCAAATGATTCAAAAGTTTTTTACTAGATATAATTTTTTAGTAAATTTTTTAATTTTTGCATTTTTATTGATATTAATCTTTAGTATTTCGATTTTTTACATATTTCTTTTAATCCTGCATTTTTATATTTTTTAAGTTAGGTTTTGGGATTTTTTACTTTGTTTTTTTAACATATTTAACCTTTTTGAATTTTGACTCTTAAATTGTAATTGAAAAAAAAATATTTATTTTATTTAAAAATGTAAAGGAATTTTGAATGCCCAAGTACATTTTTTAATTTTTGCATTTTTCTTGATATTAATCGATTTTTTACATATTTCTTTTAATCCTGCATTTTTAATTTTTTTAGTTAGGTTTTGGGATTTTTAACTTTGTTTTTTATGGTTTTTAACATATTTAACCTTTTTGGTTTTTGACTTTTAAATTGTAATTGAAAGAAAAAAAATATTTTATTTAAAAATGTAAAGGAATTTTGAATAT
The DNA here is from genome assembly GCA_921294245.1 of Brassicogethes aeneus. Taxonomy (NCBI): domain Eukaryota; kingdom Metazoa; phylum Arthropoda; class Insecta; order Coleoptera; family Nitidulidae; genus Brassicogethes; species Brassicogethes aeneus. Next base: position 1,844,563 of record OV121132.1, on the reverse strand, counting down.
ATTTATTTGTTTATTTACCTAATGATTAAAAAACAAATGTTGACAAAACTTTTTATTATTTTGATTTTGTTTCATTTATGTTTAATTTTGCATTTTTTAAATGTTTTTTTTGTGTTTTTTGATAATTATGTTGTTTTAATACATTTTACATTATTTTTTATTATGTTAATCAAAAAGTCATGATTCCGCTATTTTTTAAATTGACGATTCTTTAAATTTTTGTAAAATTGTGTCTTTTGACATATTTAACCTTTTTGGATTTTTACTTTTAAATCGTTATTTCTTGCTTACTTTTGTTGTAATTGTGAATTTCTTTAATTTTATAACTTTAAAAATAGAAAGTTTTAAGTACATATTTTAATTTATGCATTTTTCTTGATATTAATCTTTTTACATATTTATTCATTTTATTTTTTTAATTTTTAAATATTGTTTTGCGGTTTTGCGATTTTGTAACTGATTTTTGGATTTTGACTTTTAAATTGTAACTGAAAGAAAAAAAAATTTATTTAAAAATGTAAAGGAATGTTTAATATATTTATTTGTTTATTTCATTTATGTTTAATTCTGCATTTTTTAAATTGTTTTTTTTGTGTTTTTTTGATAATTATGTATTAATACATTTCACATTAATTTTTTTATGTTTTTTTATGTATGTAAAAAGTCCTGATTCCGCTATTTTTTAAATTGGGGATTTTTTAATGTGTCATCTTTTTTGTAAAATTGTTAATATATGTATACCGTTAATATAAACCGAAATCCTAAAAACTCACCTTCTCCTTTTCGATGTCCTTCTCTTCGGGCTCCTTCTCCTTGTCTCCCTCCTTCTCGTCCTTGGCGGCCTCCTTCTCCTTGGTCTCTTCGGGCGCCGGCTTGGGCAGGTGCGAGTTCAGATCCAAGTTGGTGCAGATGTCGTCCCAGTCGCCGAAGCAGCGCTCCTTCATGCGGTTCACGTGCCCGACCAGGTTCGGGCACGACTCGGTCATGAAGTCTCTCAGCGAGTACTGCACCTCTTTGTCGATGAAGTAGATCGACGCCAGGTGGGCGAACACGACCACGTCCAACTAAACATCGATACGGAAGTTTTCGTTAATTAATATTTTAAGAAATGAATGCGTACACAGAAAAAACGCTAGCATAGCATGAATGGGTGAGCCATTAAACCAATGGGATCTTGTAATCCGTATTCCTGAATAACAGTTCCTATAATACCAATAGGTAGTTAGCACTTGGTTTATAATCGTTTACTGTTTTTAAATTAACAACAAAAGTTATCGCTCCTAAATCTATTGATATTCATATTGATATTTATTTGTTAGAATGGTAGAATGTTATTGCATTAAATACTAATTTGATTTATTTAATAACGTTACTATTGTATGTATACTATGTATACATTTAACGCAATAAATTCTTTGACATTTAGGCAAAATATTTCCCTATTTTGGTTTAATAGTAATTAATTGCTTCAATTTTAATGCATTCAATGACAGCGCTGTTCTTGGTACTATGTTAGATTTTTTCTGTGTAGAATGAAGGAAGAAATAATGATAATAATAATAATGTTCATAGAGGTTTTTGTAATTTAGAATATGATTCTTTAAACAGGGGGTTTAAACTCCCACCGAAATGTAAGAAATATTTTTTTTTAATCCTAACAAGCTTATGATCTTTATAGTTTCATTTTTCTCTTGACTTTGAATATGGTTTTGATCCTCTAAAACTGGTTAACATTCCAAAATGTGTTTTTGAAATTTTAAATTGCGATTTGACAATATTATCAAAATATTTTTGTTTTGGCACATGACTTTGAATATGGTTTTAATCCTCTGAAATTTGTCTTTTGACTTTTTGACGTTTCATGTTTTCGTTCTAAAATACATTTTTTAAGATTTAAAAAAATATTTTTGACATTTTAAATTGTGATTTGACAATATTGTTTTAGCACCTGACTTTGAATATGGGTTTGATCCTCTGAAATTTCTAAAATGTATTTTTGACGTTTCATTCTAAAATCCATTTTTTAAAATTTTTAAATATATTTTTGACATACTAAATTGTGATTTGACAATATTGTTTTAGAGACCGACTTTGACTATGACTATTTAACATTTTAAAATGTATTTTTGACTTCTCGACATTTTATGTCTTTATTCTAAAATACATTTTTTAACATTTTTTTTAACTTGTGATTTGACAATATTGTTTTAGCACCTGACTTTAAATATGGGTTTATGACGTTTCATTCTAAAATTTTTTTTTTTTTAATTTTTAAATATATTTTTGACATTCTGAATTGTGATTTGACAATATTGTTTAAAGACCAACTTTGACTATAGTTAAAGTAGTACGTTTAACATTCTAAAATGTATTTTTGACTTTTCGACGTTTTATGTCTTCATTCTAAAATACATTTTTTAACATTTTTAAATGTGTTTTTGACATTTTAAATTGTGCTTTGACACTATTGTTTTAGCACCTTTGAATATGGGTTTGATCCTCTGAAATTTTTAAAATGTATTTTTGACGTTTCATTCTAAAATTTATTTTTTAACATTTTTAAACATATTTTTGACATTCTAAATTGTGATTTGACAATTTTGTTTTAGAGACCGGCTTTACATAGTCCATATGGTTAAAGTAGTACGTTTAACATTCCAAAATGTATTTTTGACGTTTTATGTCTTCATTCTAAAATACATTTTTTAATGTATTTTTGACATTTTAAATTGTGATTTGACAATATTGTTTTAGCACCTGACTTTAAATATTGGTTTGATCCTCTGAAATTTCTAAAATGTATTTTTGACGTTTCATTCTAAAATACATTTTTAAATAGATTTTTGACATTCTAAATTGTGATTTGACAATGACTATTTAACATTCTAAAATTAATTTTTTAACATTTTTAAATATATTTTTGACATTCTAAATTGTGATTTGACAATATTGTTTTAGAGACCGACTATGACTATGGTTAAAGTATTACGTTTAACATTCTAAAATGTATTTTTGACTTTTAGACGTTTTATGTCTTCATTCTAAAATACATTTTTTAAGATTTTTAAATGTATTTTTGACATTTTAAATTGTGATTTGACAATATTGTTTAAGAGACCGACTTTGACTATGTTTAAAGTAGTTCGTTTAACATTCTAAAATGTATTTTTGACTTTTTGACGTTTTGCCTTTATTCTTAAATACGTTTTTTTATATTCTTAAATGTGTTTTTGACATTTTGACAATATTGACAAAATTTTGTTTTTTTTTTAATTTAAAATAAATCCAAGATTTAGTTTAATTATTTTTTATCGTCTTTGTACCATTATTTAGAGTAAAAAATACAAACAATGATTTTTACGAAAAGTAAAAAAAAAAAAAAAAATAATTTTGCTAAAAATGGTACTTACGTTGGTTGGTTCATCTCCAAAGAAGAACGGCTTGTCGGCCAGCATATCGGAAAGGACCTTGAGATCCTCCTGCCCGAACTCGTTGACCTCTTCGGCGGAGTGTACGCCCATACCTTGGGCCTTAACTTTCTTCGAGCCCTGCAACCACTAAATTGTCAATTCTACATTAAAAATTTCTAACGACACAAAACACTGGAAAAAAGCATGCGCATGGCGGTCCAAACACCTCTACGGATGCAGGATGATACATTCAATAATAGATAATCATAATAATAATAATCAAATAAAATATGTATATAGTTAGTTACAGTGAGGAAAATACATGGGCAAATTAATAACGTTTAAGGGCATTTCCACGATTAAAAGTTAAAAAAAGACGTTGAGAGTTAGATTTTAGTATGAAACTGGTAACGTAAGTAGACAAACATTTTCAAAATTTTCACAATTTAAAAAAAAATTGTTTTGTTTTTAATCAAACCTACGACATTTTAAATTGTCATTTATAAATAAATAAATATCTTTATTGACGGATTAACCATTAGACAATATTGACAAAATATTGTTGTTTTTGCACCTTTTAAATGGTTAGGTTTTTTTTAAATTTTGTTTATTCCAGAATGTATTTTTAACATTTTAAATTGTGATTTGACAATATGGTTTTAGCGCCTGACTTTGGATATAGTTTTAATCCTCTGAAATTTGTTTATGGCATTTAAAGTACGTTTAAAATTCTAAAATGTATTTTTGACCATTTTACGTTTTATGTCTTCATTCTAAAATACATTTTTTAACATTTTTAAATGTGATTTTGACATTTTAATTTTTATTTGACAATATTTACAACATATTGTTGTTTTTGCACCTTTTAAATGGTGAGTTTTTTTTTAAATTTAAATTTTGTTGTATTTTAGAATGTGTTTTTAACATTTTAAATTGTGATTTGACAAAATGGGTTTAGCGCCTGACTTTGGATCTAGTTTTAATCCTCTGAAATTTGTTTATGGCATTTAAAGTACGTTTAACATTCTAAAATGTATTTTTGATTTTTTGACGTTTCATGTCTTCACTTTGAAACCTAGTTTTTAACATTTTTAAATGTGTTTTTGACATTTTAAGTTGTGATTTGACACAAATTGACAAAATATTGTATTTGCGCCTGACTTTGAACAAGGTTTTGATCCTCTGTTTATGACATTTAAAGAACGTTTAACATTCTAAAATACATTTTTTAACATTTTTAAATGTGTTTTTGACATTTTAAATTGTGATTAGACAAAATTGACAAAATATTGTTGTTTTTGCACCTTTTAAATGATTAATTTTTTTAATTTTGTTGTATTTCAGAATGTGTTTTTAACATTTTAAATTGTGATTTGACAATATGGTTTTAGCGCCTGACTTTGGATATAGTTTTAATCCTCTGAAATTTGTTTATGGCATTTAAAGTACGTTTAACATTCAGAAATATATTTTTGACATTTTTAAATTTGTTTTTGACATTTTAAATTGTGATTAGACAAAATTGACAAAATATTGTTGTTTTTGCGCCATTCTAAAATGTATTTTTGACTTTTCGTCGTTTTTGTCTTCATTCTAAAATACATTTTTGAACATTTTTAAATGTATTTTTGACATTTTAAATTGTGATTTGACAATATTGACAAAATATTTGTTTTTGTTTGTTAGTTTTTTTTTTAATTTTGTTGTATTTCAGAATGTGTTTTTAATTTAACATTTTAAATTGTGATTTGACAAAATGGTTTTAGCGCCTGACTTTGGATATAGTTTTAATCCTCTGAAATTTGTTTATGGCATTTAAACTACTTTTAACATTCTTAAATGTATTTTTGACTATTTGACGTTTCATGTCTTCACTCTAAAATCCAACATTTTTAAATATGTTTTTGACATTTTAAATTGTGATTTGACAAAATATTGTTGTTTTTGCACACATGAATATGGTTTTGATCCCCTGAAATTTGTTTACATTCTAACATTCTAAAATAAATGAATCATGGTAATGTTAAAGTTTAAAATGTGTTTTTAGATATTCTTAAGCAATTTTGTGTTGAGGTTGAGGTTTATCAAAATCCTTAAGACTATTCTGTGTTGTCTGAAATCGCGGAAATGCCCAAAAAAATAGTAAACAAATGATCGCTAAATAACTAAAATCACAACCGTAAGAGAAAAGTGTATCTTTACCTTTCTGCCGATGGCGAACTTGAAGCAAAAGTTGAGGATGCCGTTGGGTATCCTGGTGCCGAGGGCGTGCTGCAGGTTGACCTTGTACCCCTTGAGCATCTGGTCGGGGTACTTGGACCGCCACCACATCACCACCCACGCGAGGTGGTTCTCTATCATGGAGATGGTGGCGTGCGCGAGGTTGCGCTGCTCGGCGGTCAGCGCCGCGTCCAGGTCGTGCCCGAACTTCTGGCTCAGCTCCTTGATGATGATGGCGCTGTCGGCGATCTCCTCTCCGTTCAGCTCGATGAACGGCAGCTGCCCCTTCTTGGAGCGGTACTTCATCTTGTGGTCCACGTTCTGAAAGAGATGTTGTTTGTAAATGTTGCTGGTGTTAAAAACTACTGATAGTGTATCATTTTAGGTGAGGAAATCAATACTAGACTTGATTGGAAAAGTAATATACCGCACCTTCATTTGCAAGCTATACATAGGGAAAACACATTGTAGGTGGACCAGACAAGTTGAAGTCAGCGCAAAGCGAAAGAGTTCTCGGAAATTATTTGGACGTAATAAAATTTTAATCGCCAGTAAACAAGGTCACCTGTTACGTCGCATGTTAGTCTACTCATGAATTGGCGAACACTATATCAAAGTACTGCTATTTATTAAAAAGTTACCCCAAACAATAAGAGAGTGGTTTAATTTCAAAAGCCACCATCTCCTTTGAAGAATAAACGGCAAAAAACATTCTATACAGTAATGAGTAAAAAATAAATATATTTTGAAAAATTTGTTCAAATGCTAACTGAAAATATTTTTTCTGCAAAATAAGTAACCAGATTTAAGTTTTAAGTACATTTTTGTACATCAATGGTCTTTTTATTTTTGAGGCGGTTCTATTAGTGAAAAAGAATATAGATTTCTTTGAAGTGTATAATTGCTATGAAACGAGATATCTAAATCTCTAAAGATTAAATTATTTAGTTAAAAAACTAAATTTTACTTATTTTCAGAATAATGTTCCAAATACTATAGTTAAGGTTTTCAACAAGCTACCAGAACAATTTAGAGAACTCTCTATTAAAAAAAGTTAAAATCAATTTTAATAGATAAATCTTATTACTCAATGGTGAAATATTTTAATGATGATCTTCATCAATATTTTTTGTAATGTTGTTGGAACACATTTGTTTATTTATTTATTATTTGTCTCTTTTAAATTGTATTATTAATTTTTAAATTATTTTATGTACTTTAGACTGGGCCAAAAAAATCGACTATTTTTTTATTGTAAAGTATATCGAAAATATTGTTTGGGGTGACAAAAAAAATTATGGTGAAAGTTTGAGTCCATAATATTAATATTATATTATCATCGCAATTTTAGAGTTTTTTTTTCCTGAGCGAGTTTTGTCTCAGACAGGGTTCCCTCTTTTAAAACCATTTAAAATTCCCTGACTTTTCCAGGTTTTCCCTGACCAAAGTCCCTATATTTCCAGATAAATAAAAGAAAGACATAAACAATTATCTCCCAAAATAGTGTCCCATCAGAATGGGGTAGTTAAATTTTTTTTGACCTATACTTTTTATGGTTTTATTCAAGGCGTTTTGTAATTTTAAACATTTCTGTGAAATCGGAATTTCAATTGAGTTTACCGTTTTCGAGATATTTACAAAAAAAAATCTCCTAATTACGTCACTAGGCTATTTACAACGTTGCCAGCTTTTTCTATGGTTGCTAGTATGTTTAGTTTAATATTCTTACGATAGATGGCGCCACGTTATAATATTTTAGTTTTAAAACCACTTGATCTATAAGAAGAATTGATTTTTTGACGTTTCTTTTTTTCGGGTTATGTTTTTTTTAAATTTAGATTATTGAAAATCAATGTTATTGTTATGTTATTTGAATTGATATTAGATAAGTGATTTATTAATAACTGACTCCAAAGCAGAGGAATCTTGTGGAATGGTTGGTTACATTGAACATTGGAGCTTTTAAACAAATAAAGTAAGTACCTATAATTATTACAATAATCATATTTTGTCGTAAATGCATTTCATTAGTATAATGCCTAGTTCTTTATATTCTTTTAGATATATCTTGGACTCTAAAATATCAAACAGTAATATGATACCTCGTAATAAGGAAGATAGGTACTTAATAAATTTGGTGACCATCTTTCACTCAACTGACAGTGACAGTATTTGTACATAACCTCTTCAGGTATTTTCTGACATAACCGAATGAAATCATTAACAAGACAACTTGACAACAGGGTAATTTTCAACCAATAGAAATCTTAGAATGTTGGTCACATGGCGAGGTTTGTGACGTCATAAAAATTTATATTTTTTGTAAATATCTCGAAAACGGTAAACTCAATTGAAATTCTGATTTCACAGAAATGTTTAATATTACAAAACGCTTTGAATAAAACCATAAAAAGTATAGGTCAGAAAAAATTTAACTACCCCATTAGAGATGCGACTAGAAAAAAAACGGTCCGTTTTTTTTTCAGGTTTTTTTTCATTGTTTTTTTTCACATTTTAGGTTTTTTCAAGATAAGTCCCATGGACCAAAAAAGAAAGCAAAAAAAAATCGATTTTTTTTATTACGGTATTCGTTAGGATTAAGCGTTGCACTTTCATCTTAAAATCTAAAAATCTCAAAACTAGAAACTTCAAGCTTCAAATTGCCTTTTTTTACGGCTCCAATATGACCAAAGATACAGATATGCGAAAAATCGCAAAAAAAATGTTATCCTTTAATTTTTTGCATTAGTGTAGAAGTTTTACATTGCTATTGGTTTCTAATGTGGAAACTACCAAATAATATTTTTTATATAAAATTTAAAATTTGTTGAAAAACTATGGAAAATAATAAATTGCACCAATTAAATTTATATTATATTTATTGGAGGCGCCATTGGGCCAGTAGGGCCAAGCAAAAAGTTATTCACTTTATTATTAACATACATTTTACTAAAAATTTCATTTTGAAAAAAAAAAAAAAACAAAAAAAACCGTTTTTTTTACATCTCTAGTTCCAATGACAACTGAAAATATTTTTTCTGCAAAATAAGTAACCAGATTTAAGTTTTTAGTACATTTTTGTACATCAATGGTCTTTTTATTTTTGAGGCGGTTTTGTTAGTTAAAAAGAATATAGATTTCTTTGTATATAATTGCTATGAAACGAGATTTAGATTAAATTATTCAGTTAATAAACTAAATTTTACATATCTTCAGAATAATGTTCCAAATACTATAGTTAAGGATTTCAACAAGCTACCAGAACAAAAAATCTTTATTTACTTTAGTTTTATGACTTTTGGACAATAACATTTTTAAATGTGCTTTTGACATTTTATATTGTTGTTTTTGCGCCTAATTTTGAATATGGTTTTGATTCTCTAAAATTTGTTTATGGCATTTTAAGTACGTTTAACATTCTAAAATGTATTTTTGTCTTTTTGACGTTTTATATCTTTATTCTAAAATACATTTTTTAACATTTTTAAATGTGTTTTTGACATTTTAAATTGTTATTTGGCATTATTGACAAAATATTGTTGTTTTTGTGCCTGACTTTCAATATGGTTTTGATCCTCTGAAATTTTTTTGACGTTGGGTAACATTTTGTGTTTTTGACATTTAAAATTGTGATTTGGCAATATTGACAAATTATTTTTGTTTTTGCATTAAACATTCTAAAATGTATTTTTGTCTTCATTCTAAAATACTTACATTTTTTAATATTTTTAAATGTGTTTTTGACATTTCAAATTGTGATTTGGCAATATTGATAAAATATTGTTGTTTTTGCGCTCAACTTTGAATAAGGTTTTGATTCTCTAAAATTTGTTTATGAAATTTAAAGTAAGTTTAACGTTGTTAATGTATTTATGACTTTTTACGTTTAACGTCTTAATTCTAAAATACATTTTTTAACATTTTTAAATGTGTTTTTAACATTTTAAATTGAGATTTGACAATATTGAAAAACTATTTTGGACAATATTTGTATAATATTTCAGACAGTTCTTAAGAGATTTTGAACATTATTTTTAAACAAAGTTACCATTTATTCAAGGCTTTTAATCAAAGACACAACAGTGTACATTAATTTGAACGCTAACAAGCAGCCGTTAGAAAATTGCTTCGCAAGATGCATCTAAAAGCAATTCGGCTCGTACTCGACATCACTTTTCTTGTGTGTAACCACTTAATCGTGCACTACGTCAAATTAACACTTCCGAGATGGTAATTCCCTTTATCGCGCTTCCAAATGTGTCGTACATGTGTGGAGTTTAAAATAGATCTCCATCTTGTACGTCTCGTACTTGTAAGTTGTGATATGACAGGACGTTATTCCCCGTATCACTCATTCTCTATCTACGAGCGGAACCGAGTAAATCTGTTAAAGGTTCATATGCTAGAAGGCGATAACTTTCGTATGCTTTAAATTTAATTTATCGGTTCACACGTTCATTTAAGCATTATTTCATTTATTAGCTAGCTTGCTGATCTTGTTAAGCAAATTGTGCACAAATTAAAGCATATTTGAGAGAATGTTGATTGTCGGAAGATTTTATACATACCATTTGCTGCAAAACAACAAAGTAATATTAATTGTTTTGCAGCTTTAATTTAGACATTTTGTGTTAAAACACAATACAAAAATAAGAACGAATAATGGTGTACATTTCCCTTTCGAATTTATCAGGAAAATCAATCGAGGAGGCTTTTATATGCGTGTTCGTTCCCGTTGTACAAATCAATTCCATTAACTCGCTCCCTGTAAATCTCTTTTATTTTCTAGGGCGTAACCGATATAAAGTGGAGGTAAATGGACAAACACGAAAATAATATCTATACAACACGAAAAAAGTACAAAGTATTCGTTATTTACCACGTAAACACATAAAAACCGTGTAATTTTGGCGTTCCAAATGCCGTCCGACCTATTATTTCCTGCTAAGCGTTCCAGATGCCGTCCGACCTTAATAATACAATTAATTGGCTTTACTTAACAAACTCCATGTCGTACGTTAAAACTGTATAGCAACTTTTTAGTAAAAATTATCATAACCTACAGTTTTTTCTGAACCCCAACGACCTCAGATTAATTTTAAACAAGATATTATTAATTATTTTGCAAAATAAACTCTTTATGAGTACCTACATCATGACCGTTTTAGTTTTCCAATTCCAAATATAGACCGAACAAAAAAACCTGTCAGGATTTCTAGGAGCGGCTTTGGCGGCATATCGACGGCGCTCCCATCCCGAGGGATGCGCTCTCTCGCAAGAGGGATGCACGTTGTCATGACAACGACGGCTAGACGTTCGTTTGTCGATGCGAAGCGCGGATTTCACCCGTCGCACAGTACAACATTTTTCCTTTGGAAAATTTAAAAAAATCAATTTTACAATGTTTTAAAAAGTCTAAAACCTATCCTCCGTGACTGTTACTCTTTCTAGGTTAACCTGTATGTTTTCAAATATAATAAATATTATTAAAAATTAACAGAAATAATTTTTATAACCATTTATGTAGGTGTTACAAAAATTGATTCTATCCTCCGTGAATCTCTTTTTGCTTTAAATTTTATGCAACGGATGGCGCTTTAATCATTTTAAATAAGCGAAAACCTCTGTTTACGACATTATAGATGCATTTGATTCCTGAAGGTCAGTTAGAATTTTTATGCAGATAATTCAAAAGTTTAAGTTCATTAATTTGCTATTTAAAAACCTATCCACCGTGAAGTGTAATATCTCAGTAAGTAGATTTTTTTATAAATATTTTATGTATGTACAATTGTATTTTTAAAAAATACTTATTTCAAATATACAAAGGGATATTTAAAAAAAACATACGAAATCCTAACCTCCGTGAAGCTATTATACTTGGGTTAAAAGCGTTTGAAAGGTGTGTATTAATATTAAGTATAGATATTTTAGTTTAGACATTTTAGACACATCCAAAAATGATAAAAGTATAAATTTTATTTTATGAACTTATATTTATTTTGGGGACATTTTACCACTGTGACTATCTATCTATCCATCTACAAAACTCGATTGTCTACGTACTACGTACTTATACCAAAAAACCCCGGAACACTAACTTTCCAGCTCGAGTGGCGGGTTGATATGCATTTTAAGATTGGAATGGTTTTTTGTTAGTCTCGGTAGCCTTCATGAATACGTTTGAAATGCGGGAAATTTTTAAACAAGATGATTTACATTTTTTTAGTTATAAAAGTGTTTTATTATTTCACATGATTAAACACGAAACAGCTACGTTTTCTATTATTAACAAATGAATAATAATATTTACGACATATAATGCATTTTAGCACCTGTAATCACTGACCCATTGATTCACGATGCCTTATTTTTAACCGAACGATAAAATACATTTAACGAATCATTTACTTAGAGAGAATTATACGTATCATTAACCTTTACTATCGTTTTGAGAATTAAGGTCGGGTGTAATTCAAGTTAAAAAAAAATAAAGAAGCTTTGGTTTATTGACCACGTTTTTCAAGAAAAAGCTTTTGTAAACCGTTTCCTTTTTAATTTGATAAGTATTACAGACGAAAATAAAAAACATAATTAAATTAAAAAACAACACCTTCACGTGGTTGATTTGAGTTTTGGCGTTCCAGCTGCCGTCCGACCTAAATAACAGATTAATTAGGTCGGACGGCATCTGAAACGCCAAAACTCAACTTAAACACTTTAGGTGTTTTTTTAACATATAAATGTATTTTTTTAGAATTATTTTTGTCTATACTACGGTAGTTAATACATTAATCGAAATAAAAAAACAATATGGATAAACATGCTGTCTCTCTTCTAAAAATAATGAACTTCTGGGAAACAACGTTATTTTCGGGTGCGGTTTAAATCAACAAAGGGAAAGTTCGACCCTATACAACAACAACAACAGAGCAGGGATTTGTTTTTTTGTTATGTTGGTCACGTGTCGATGCATCTGCTGTTCCGGGTTCTCGACCATTTGAAAAATGCAGATATCAATCGTCGTTAATATTCATCACATGTTTGTGCAGATGGAAAAACAACGTAATAGTGATAATGATGATATAAAAAAAATATATTAACTTTATTTTGACTCCATGTTAGTGTATTAACCCAAAGGCATAAAAATAAGGAAAAACGGACAGTGACAAATTGAAGATGACATCATGGGCGTGTATGACCATTAATTTTAGCCAAAAAGGCACAAGGGAAATACCGGAAAATGTCAGTGACATATACGATTTCCCTTAAAAATTGCCTGTATTCATGATTCGCCTTGTATTTACAGCGAGCGATTAATTTCAAAACTTCTCTTTATTGAGGAAACTTTTGGGATAGTTTGTTAATCCTCATCTTACCCTTTACACCAGGAGTTTGTGGTTATTACCTGGAACAAAAAAAATGGCAATTAGTATCATAAATTTACGAAAATACATTTTATGGAAGTTACAGAATCAGCATATACATTTTGTAATGAATAAACACGGGAATAAAATTTTCCAAGAAGAAATCCATTGGGTGTAAAATAGGACGAGACAATCTGACCACATAAGTGCCTTGCGAAACAAGTAATAACTCGATTATAACAAGTTTTAATGAAACTTTATCAACACCAAACACACAACCCGTTCGGGTAATTAATGAGTTTTCAAATGGAAAGAAAGATAAAACAATTATTTCATCTAAAACTTTTTTAATTCGTTTGATCTGCTGCTTCAGCTTGCAGCGTGATGGCTAAATTTAAAATTGATTAAAAGCTTTTTCATCATCGTGTTTGTGCTCATTTTTTTTTTAATTAACATCTTATGTTGCACTCTTGGCCATTTTGTGTTCTTTCTTTCGCTGGTTCGTTCCCTTAAGGGGTTTAGGGAATAAAGTGGAAAAAACAGGTCAATAGGGCGATATTACATGCCTTAGCAGAGAAACTAATTGAGTTAGAATTGTTTGCGAATTTCCTATTCCTGCAATTCTATAGACTGTATTAATTAACTTTAAAGATGTATTTATAAATGAAAACATAGGGAATAATAAATTTGCGAATCGAACAAAATAATAAATGCTTTTAGTTTAACATAATACGAAAATTGATCATGCTATGCTTCTGCGGATATAATAAGCTATATGGATTTGTAACACGCAATCTACACAATGCACTTTCTAACATTTTTACGGCACTAAGAATTGGAATTTTCGTTGTATTATGTGGCTGACGTGTTATTGCATGCGGCGCATAATCTGATTTTGTGGTCGCTTTACGGGTGAACGATCAAGAACAGTCGTAGACTGGCAAATTGACGATGAAAGACATAACACTTTGATTTTTAAGTGATATATAGGGTTTTTCATAGGTACTATGACTTTTCAGGTTATGTATCTGTCAAAGTATAGTCAATAAAAGAAATAATATTTATAGTGTTACCGTTTATGTTTAAGCGTTAAAAGTTAATAAATCTTTATAGTATCACAATAACAATGGTTGGTTTAAGAATTTAGGAATATAAATACTGCATTTAATGAAATTCCAAAGTGTAAGGTGCAATATAAGTGATATTTTTGTGCATTGGGTCTACATTTCTCCATGAAATAGTTTTAACTAAACAGGATTTATTTAAAAAAAATCTAACTTCTCTATTATGAAATAAGAATATCTGTATCAAAGGTAGGTTAATGTATTAGAACAAAAAATATCATCTAATTTTGTATTTCAAGGTTAGAAAAATCTATTTTGACCAAAATAAATAAGTGGATTATTTGGAAGTGTGTTAATATGGTCATAAATAAATATAGGTATACTAAATAATTGTTGAATATAGTTCAAATTAAATTGAAGCTTTTATACTTCTAACGACAAAACTTGTGCATACCTCTCGGCATACCTACTTTAAGTTATATTATATGAAAACAAACAATTTTTTGAGAAACTTGCAATGTGAAAATATTTAATACTCCCATGACATGTGATTTATTAAAATTTTTAAAGTTATAATGATTTTTTGATGTAGATCAAATTCAGTCGAAGCTTTTTAACTATTTGTATTGACAAAACTTTATGTAGGTACACTTTAAGCTGGATAAGAAAAACTACCACATTTTTAAATACCATATTATACAGTCTTTTAAATAATCCAAAATACTTATTTAATTACAAAATTGGATGATATTTTTGTTATAATATAATACAAAAACGAAAAAGAAGCGAGTTTTTACCATAACTTCGGAAGCGAACGAAATTGAGTTGTATCGGAAGTATCGTAAATTAAGGCCAAAAAACACGAATCATTCCAGATTTTTCGTTTGTTACCGGAATGGTAAATGCACTGTGCAACCGGTGGGGATCAACACATTTTATAGTTTGCTGAATATTTGAAGCTTCCTGATTTCAATAGCTACACAGGGCGTTGTATGCGAAGGAGTACGTCTACTATGTTGGTTGATAATGGGAGCTGTATCCCTGATTTGAAAAGTGGGGGGATGGTCTTCAACATCTTCTGCTGAGGGTTATACAGGAGAAAGCATTCAAAATAAAATTCAAACATCGAAGAAAATTTTTAGAGGCTCACATCAACAGGAAGCTTCACTTATCCTCATCAAGTTCAACTATCATGAATGAATTGAAAGTGTTGCTAATTAGTAAAATAAAACATTTCTTTATTGAATTCCAGCTAATCAAATGGCTGTTTTCCATTAAGGAAACAATTTTTTACATTTTTTATTGGAACCCTGTGATTTTACTGCGCCTCTGACTGTAGTCAATTAAATAAATTGTCTGCCAGGTTCATTAAAAAAGATGGTGGATCTTATTTATGCAGGCCATATGTCTAAATAGGGGCAATTCCAGATGTGATTCATGCGACGAAACGATACAGACCAATATCAGGGTGGAGTCGGAATATATTTAAGAACAACAGCAAAACCTGAATGATCTTTAAGTGTCTATAATGAAGTATAAAGTGCTTTATCTAGTCTTAAATTATTTTTGAGATGTCGCATTTTTCAGCATTACACCGAGATTTTTTTTTTGCAGATCTGCAAAAACGCGTTCGTTAAGTAAGACTGTTAATTACAATTAGCCAAGCAGCTAAACGATGAGAAATGTGTGCAAGTTTTTCATGTGTTAAATGCAGCATTAAAAATACATCTGTATCGGAGAAAAATTTGTTGGATTTGGTTTAATAATTGTAGTAAAATTATTAATTTAGACCTTTGTATTCAGCGACTTATACAAAAAATATGGAAAATAGAATACCTAAACTTCATACAAACTGACACTGACAATATAAAATAAACATAACAAAACATAACTACAAACTGAAAAATAAAATTCGTATAGATAATTCCAATAATATTGAGATATAATTCAACATGAAGTGCGTCTCCACTTATAATAGTACAAATGTCGATAGATTAAATATGTATTCAGCGACCAACACAAAAATTTTGTAAGGATAGAATTAAGTTAATATAAACTGAAAACATAAATTACAAACTAAAGTAAATGGTAAGCTGATCAATAATGTAGCACAGTAGGAACATAGAAACACTGTTTATCCTCATTTGATCACCAGGTCATAATTATTGATTCATCCCAGTCCCTGAATAATTTTGCAAATACCTATAGGTGTACTTACGTATTCGGAAAAATAATACTCAATAATCTCACCAGAAATGTGGTACTAACCTCACAATGATACACTTCCTAACACTAGCTAAAACTGCAAACTGATGATGCAGATTGCAGTTGAGCGACCGGCCGGCGTCTTATTTCAAGCGGGAAATCATTTCATTGGTCATCTTAGGTGGTGTGATGCTTCACCGAACAAATTCTCCAATATTGTAAAAAGTATAAAACGATTTATTGTGCATCTTATCTCTTTTAACGATTTATTTAAGATATATTTTCTTATTCACTGAACTATTAATCCTAGATGATAAGGGGGTAATATAAATGCAATAGACAAGCCTGCTTGACTAATATTATTCTATATATGTAGAAGCATCGTCACGGACACGTGCTGCCCACCCCTTAGTTTATTTTCACCCTCGTTATGGCGTCATATATGCTGGCAATTCGACACCCCCATTTATTACTGTGTTTTTTCATTCTTTTATCCGTTGGTCGGTTCTTATCTCATGAGGGCAGTTTAAAGCATTATTATTATTATTATTATTTTTTGTTCAAGTTAATTTATAATTTTGTGGTCAAAAGTTGTTTAGTTTGGTGCTTTGGAGAACATTTTCTATTGTAAGTGAAATCCAAAATTTCAAGAAACACCAGATATGGGCATCAAAATTGCAAAATAGTGTGTATCGACCCGTCAATTTGCCATTGTATTTGTTAATTGGTTTTTGCTAGGATCTATACGCTATAATGGGATATACGCTCTAATCTCTTAACTTCAATTTTCCAATTAAACTCCTACCGTTATTCATCTAAACAGGGTAGATAATTTGGATTAGTTTCAGGCTAAAACCGAATTTCTCTTTATTTATTGCCATCATAGAATCATTATTTTATCTATAATGATTCCGTTACTTTCCTGCATTTTACTTTTGTATGCTTTATTATAATTTTGTTTAGATTGTTGTTAATTGCGATTGACCCAGTTTCTAACAAAGATGAAAAATCGTTTCATAGTAAAAATGAAAACACAATAACTGGATAATCATATTAATTATCAAAAAAGGAAAAATAACGCTTTATGTTTAAATTGTGAAATAGAAACTCTCTGAGAGATTAAGTTTCATATGCGAGGAACATGCTCTCGGGCTATCAGAAACAACCAGAAACTTTGATAATCAAAGTTGCGGGGATGGAAATCATAATGAATGCTTCCTTTGTATCAAATTAACGTTACATTCAATTTTTATCGTTCTCCTTCAGCTCTTAAGCTCTATTGATTCTCATCCCAGGAGAAATTTGTCTTTTGCGGTGCGATGAGTTAAGAAATTGTCCCACTGTACAAAGAGGAGAGAGGCTCTTAACCCAATTTGCAGATCTCTGCACTGTTTTCGGTTCAACGACCTCTCCCCATTCCTCCCAAGCTAAACTGCAACATTCGATGCCCCCGGCTCAAACTAAGTTCCTCGTTGATACTTTGACGACTAATGAACATTTATGAACGTTTGATCATAACTCAGAATAATGCCTTATTAAAATTTATTTCTATTCTAAAAAGCTCATTGTAATTTTAAGTTTAGAAACCATGCGATAAAACGATTAGGCAAAATCTACCCTGTAGCAAATATCCGTTTGAAAAACATTGCACAAAGTTACCTACTCATTTGTAAATTTTTTTTAATATTTCGTATAAATATAAACTTTAAGTTGGAATATAAATTTTACAATATTGGACAATCTGTTCGGGTGTGAAGCATCACACCACCTAAGATAACCAATGAAATGATTTCCCGCTTAAAATAAGACGCCGGCCGGTCGCTCAACTGCAATCTGCATCATCAGTTTGCAGTTTTAGTTAGTGTTAGGAAGTGTATCATTGTGAGGTTAATACCACATTTCTGGTGAGTAATTATTGAATATTATTTTTCTGAATAGGTAGGTAGGTATTTACAAAATAGTTCAGGGACTGGGATGAATCAATAATTATGACCTGGTGATCAAATGAGGATAAAAAGTGTTTCTATGTTCCTACTGTGCTACATTATTGATCGGATTACTATTTACTTTAGTTTGTAATTTATGTTTTCAGTTTATATTAACTTAATTCTATCCTTGCAAAATTTTTGTGTTGTCTCTGAATACATATTTAATCTATCGACATTTGTGCTATTATAAGTGGAGACACACTTTATGTTGAATTATATCTCAATATTATTAGAATTACCTAAACGAATTTAATTTTTCAGTTTGTGGTTTATGTTTTGTTATGTTTATTTTATGTTGTCAGTGTCAGTTTATATTAAGTTTAGGTATTCTATTTTCCATATTTTTTGTATAAGTCGCTGAATACATAGGTATCTAAATTAATAATTTAGTTTCATTTTCCTTTTTACCACCTTTGCATCCCAAAAATTGTTAATTTTTTAAATAAATTGGAAAAATTATTACTTAACAATGTTGTGCTATTGTGTGCCACAATTTGTGCAATTTCACCACAAAATATTATATTAAAAAAGTTATAAAACCAAATCCAACAATTTTCTCTCTGTACGCCCTAAAAATATACATATTGTATAAACAGGCATTTCACGGTGCTGTTCTGAGAGGTGATTTTTGGACTTTCTGTAAAACCAATTTTTTTTTTATATTCTTGTTAATTAGGTCATAACTAAAATTTTAAGAGCAAAATAAAAAAAATTGACGGTTAATTTTGTTTTAATTGGATGTTTATTAAAAATATGTATGCACACTTTCAATTCTCCAATTAAAACTTGCGATTTTATTTAAATATTATCATAACTTTTTAAATCAAATTAAAGATTAGTTAATTTCCTAAAAAAAGGTCTATACATTTTTTATATCTTTTACTGTTTTGTTGTAATACACGTTTAAGTTTTAATTTAAGGTTAAATGTATAGTATACATTTATTAAACAATAATTCTAAGGGTGCCACATTTTATTTAGGGCCGATTTATTCATTTTTGATTTATTTGACGAATAATTTCTTTGGATACTATAGTATGACATGAAAGTTAGTATGACATGAAAGTTATCGGCCCGATACACTTTACTAAAGATGAATAAACCGGTTAAATTTCATGAATTTCTTCGTAACTTTTACTACAATTTTTCATTTTTGTTTATAAAAAACACTTTAAAAAACTAAACAAAAATTATAGAATACTTATACTGAAAATGACAATTCAAACGTCAAATAAATTTTTAATAGATCTAAGTTTCATGGCAACCTTTAAGGATATATTAATTAAGGGAACATAAATGTATACGTCAAAGGTTAGATTAAAAGTTTGAACGTTTATTGCAACAAAACAGTAAAATATATAAAAAAAAATTTAAAAACCTTTTTTTAAGTTATGCAAATATTAAATATTTAAATTAAATCGCTAGTTTTAATTGGATAATTGAAAGAGTGCATAATATTTTTAATAAACAGCCTATTAAAACAATTCAAACCGTCAAATTTTTTTTATTTTGCTCTTAAAATTTTATTTATGACCTAATTAACAAGAATATATAAAAAAATTAGGTTTCACAGAAAGTCCAAAAATCACCTCTCAGAACAGCACCGTGATTTTAAAATATCACAACCGATGAAAATTAAGACGTCTATTAAATTTTAGAAACACTCCATTGATTATTCCGCTTGAAAAAAAGACTTGTGAAAAAACACTTGAAGCGAAAAAGGGGCTTTGAATGAAAACAGGTCGTTAAAAAATGGCCACAAAGCGAGGCTTTGATTTTATAACCATAATTCCGCCCTTAAACCGGGTTTGATGTCTTTCAAAAAACGCATGTCTTGTTTTAGAGATATGGGTAATTAAGTGAGCAACAGATATTACATAATTTATCATGACCAGCACAACAAAATGCTGGAGATAAAGTTGCGCACACCCACATGGATTTGTTAATATCTTAGGCGGTGTACTTCCTTTTTGAAATTCCAATGCACTCCAATGGCGTGCGCTATGCATACGCAATAATTTATCCAAGATGGTTGGATTGGTTTTTCTAATTAGTTTGTTTAAGTCAATTTTCTATAGAAAATTATATATAATTTGTTAGAAATAGGGTTGGGACAGTTGAAATTTTCAAATGAAACTTTCAACTTTGAAAGTTTCAAACTTGAAATATTTCATTTAGTTGGAAAATTTTAACATTGCCTGTGATACTTTCAGAAATTTCATTGAAAGTTTCGCAATTTACTGAAAATTTCGCATAAATTTCACATGCGGCCTCCCCTGGGACCTTTAATAATAATTTACAACAGATTCCGAATCGACCTATAAGAACGAGTTATCAAGCGTCTGGGCGTTTTTGTTTAGTTCGGCTTGGATTTGAATACACTATAAGTAATTATTGTTACTTATATGCAAAAATTAATTTAAATAATTTAATTCAGTTACCAATTTAATTTGTAAATTAAATCAGACTTTAAATTTTTTTTAAAAGTCATGATTCATTTAAACTTTTACTTTTGCTATAATTGTATCGGAAAACGGATAAAAAATGCCTTTGGCTCATAAAATTTTGATGAAGTTTCTTCAATTTTTGTAAAATTTCAGTAAAATATATAAAAATAATAAATATATATAAATATAAAACAATGAAAGTGGCACAATCTCATTAGCTTACCAAAAAGTGCTATATCTCTCTTAGTTTTAGTAATTTTAAAAATATTTTAAAAGGAAATCTCAAGAAATTTGTGGTAAACAGGTATTTACTATTTATATTATTGGTGCAGGGGCCCACAGAGGGGTAGGAGGTAAGAGAGGCAATTTGCCATGGTCACCGAGTGGGCTTATTTCAATATAAATATATTACACTTAAAGTGATTGAACTTTATTGAAAGTTTCAATAAATTTCATGAAATTTGAGACATTTAAGAAATTTTAATAAAATTCATAAATGTCGTGAAAATTTCAAGTGAAATTTCAAGTACAAGCAAAAAGTGAAATTTTCCCAACCCTAGTTAAAAACATTAAGATTTTGTATTTAACCATTTGCACAATATTGTCAAGAAAAGAGTTGAAATCTGTTGTTAAAAATATTTCAAAAATAATTGTACAATTTTTTAAATTATTCGTATAAATATAGTATAACTTTAAGTTAAAATATAAATTTTACAATATTGGACAATTTTTTCTGGAGTGAAGCATCACACCACCTAAGAACCAATGAAATGATTTCCCGCTTGAAATAAGACGCCGGCCGGTCGCTCAACTGCAATCTGCATCATCAGTTTGCAGTTTTAGTTAGTGTTAGGAAGTGTATCATTGTGAGGTTACTACCACATTTCTGGTGAGTAATTATTGAGTATTATTTTTTAGAATAGGTAGGTAGGTATTTGCAAAATTGTTCAGGGACTGGGATAAATCAATAATTATGACCTGGTGATCAAATGAGGATAAAAGATGTTTCTATGTTCCTACTGTGCTACATTATTGATCTGCTCACTATTTACTTTAGTTTGTAATTTATGTTTTCAGTTTATATTAACTTAATTCTATCCTTACAAAATTTTTGTGCTGGTCGCTGAATACATATTTAATCTATCGACATTTGTACTATTATAAGTGGAGACGCACTTCATGTTGAATTATATCTCAATATTATTAGAATTACCTATACGAATTTTATTTTTCAGTTTGTAGTTTATGTTTTGTTATGTTTATTTATTGTTCTCAGTGTCACTTTATATTAAGTTTAGGTATTCTATTTTCCATATTTTTTGTATAAGTCGCTGAATACATAGGTATCTAAATTAATAATTTAGTTTCATTTTCCTTTTTACCACCCTAGCATCCAAAAAATTATTAAAATTTTTAAATAAATTGAATAAATTATTACTAAACAATGTTGTGTTATTGTGTGCCACAATTTGTGCAATTTCACCACAAAATATAGACTGCTAAATTCAATCGACTGACTATCAGAGTTAAGAGGAAGATTGGATTTAAAAACCGATTTCGTTAGATTTAACGCCCAAGTAAAGGTTAGGTGGGTAGTTCTTAAGCAAGCATTCCTTTTATTGAGTTAATTCTCTGATTTAATGCTAATTGACGAATAAATCCATATTCTCGATGTTAAGTGAACAATAGGATAATTCGTACGAGTTAAGGATGGTTTATTTTCCATATTTTTCACATTCATCTTCATATAATCCCGCATTTGAAATTTATATTCGTTTGGTTTTTTTTTTTAACGTTTTGATAAAAGATCGTACCCCAAAATTTTAAAGTTCTTATCCGAGATAAACCTTAAAAACCCTTTAAGATGATTTTTTTACTTATTTTAAAATAACATACGAGGTGTGTTCAGAAAATATCGGGAATTTTCGTTTTTTGAAACAAATATTTATTTATTCGTCTACACATGTGCCAGCTCTTCTTCCAAAACTCGAAACACTTCTAAAACTCGATCTTTGGGATAGCCTTTAGTTCTTTCAGCGATGCGCTTTTAATATCATCTATGCTTGCAAAACGACGGCCCTTTAAGGTTCTCTTTATTTTTGGGAATAGGAAAAAGTCAGACAGAGGCGTGTCTGGCGAATATGGAGGCTGGGGCATCATTACAGTATTGTTTTTGGCCAAAAATTTCGTTCAAAATTTAACAATTTTAGAACAAATTTTGCTGCCACGCGTTTCATACCCAAAACATTCGAAAAAATTTCATGGGATGAGCCAATCGATATACCAACATCATCAGCGACTTCTTTGATGGTTTATAACCATTTCTTCCACTTTTTCCATGTTTTTATCGGTTGTTAATATGCTTGTGCGTTCGGGGCGTTCGTCATCTTCAACGTCTTCACGGCTATCTTGGAAACTCTTATACCACTTGTAAACTCTTGTTTTACTTATAGCAGACTCACTATAGGCCTTTGTTAACATTTCACACAATTCATTTTTTAAGCAAATTGAATACAAATTCCTTGATCCATTTCTTTTAACGAACGAAAAATCGCCGAGCTCATAAAACACGTCTAACCTTAGCGGCTGCCACAGACAAAGTAAACAATGAAAATAGCTAAAGTTTTTATCATACTTCGGGGGCATGTATACCAACGTAATAAATAAAATTTTATGACAACCGGACCCTCTGAACCCGCGAAATTTAACAATTCCCGTTATTTTCTGAACACACCTCGTATGAACGACGTTTTTAGCTTTAAATCCACACCACATTAAACTCGATATTTATTTGCAGCTTGTATCTCGTAAAGTGAGCAAACCGCTTTTGTGGTGTCTAAGGTTACGTTGGTCACAGTTAGCAACCAGCAGATTTTGTTGAATTTTACACTTTCCTTTTTCCTATAGCGTGTTTGAATCAAAATAAATTAAATGTTTTTCCTCTATATTTCGACAAGATTTATATCGACATAGGAAATGACAAGTAAATCCATTGGACACCGTTAGTTTGCGTATAAATAACAAATGGTTTTGGTTTTGAACAAAGAAAGGAAATGTTTCCCTAGATCATATCAGACACGGTGGTCAAAACTAAAATATAGGACGAACAAAAATGCCAACCAAAACTGATTATAGACTCTTTTGGTAACACAAAAATGTATTTATCAAAATCCCAGCTGATCCTTTATTAAAGTTTTGCATATTTCTTAGTATTTTAAAATTGTTTATGCCATTTCGATAAAATACTCTGGTACCATTATCAAATGTTTTTAAAAATTTGGCGGATACATGACTGAAATAAATTATGGATAAATTACATTATAAATACAAAATAATGTAAAATACAGTTTGCAATATCTTATTTATTGTTTTAAGGTACCTAATACAAAACTAATCAATAACTAAAGATTCTTCGAAGCAAAATCGATTACTGCTTGCCTTAAATTTTCAGTAAAACTTTTTCTTGGGTTTTACATGGAATTGTTTTTAACATGGAAACAGTATTTTTAAATTCTTCAGTCTCTGTACAAACATGCTTCTTACATCTAGCGATATCCCCTAGAAAGGAAGAGCCTATCAAAACTTTAGTTCGTTCGTCCGTCCTCTTCCCTTAATAATTGTTTATGCCCTTTATAACTTGCCATTTTGCAGATAAAGCACATACATTCTTGGCTGCCGCGAAATTCTCTGGCAATTTCTAAATTTTGAAAATTTGGCAATTGTGGCTATGCAAAAATACCGTTTTTACCATATTGAAGTAGGTAATTTTGAACCACTTAAGTTGAAGTGTTCGTTTGAAAAAGTCTGCAGTATTTTTTATATTTTCTCAGAAACCCTAAACTCGGAATTTTTCGATTACCAAAAACAATTTTGTCTTCACAGCCAGCACATACCTTCTTTAGATTTTCTTCATGGCTTAACTTGAATTTCGGTTTAATTTTCATTTTTAAATACTATTTTTAACTTTATAAAGTATACATTAAATAAACAACTAAAGCAAAATGTCACTTGCGTTATACGTATAGCATTTTTTTTCATAACCACCTTAATTATTGTTTTACAAAATTTGCAAGTTGTTATAAAAAATATTTAAGATATAAATCTTCGTATTTTTTTGTTATGTTTTGTTTTGAGTGGTAAAAAATAATAGGTGACTCAATAAATTAATACTGGGGAGTAAAGTAATTTAAATGATACAAAGTTTATTATTTTGCTTAATTTTATTAAAATTGTATAGGTAGTTTTAGTACAATAATTGCAAAATAATATATAGAAATAGAAAAACAAAAAAGTTTGCAAAACTTTAAAATAGGATCAGCTGGGATTTTGATAAATACATGTTAGTGTTACCAAAAGGGTTTATAATCAAAATATGCTATCAGTTTTGGTTGGCATTTTTGTTCGTCCTATACTTAAGTTTTGACCACCGTGCAGAGTTTATGTTATTCAGTACAATACAAAATCCTGACAGCATTATATAAAAATCTTAATTCTGACAGCGAACTAACTTTTTGCATAGAAACTATAGACCTAGAATGTGAACTGAGAGGCAAATAATCGTTTCCACATGAATACATTTTAATTCGTTCCAAGACTTATAATATCTTGTAGAGTGGATAATTGCGAGGCGTTCCGGCTTATCTGACTCAACACGAAAAAAAAAAGAAATTTAATTGTATAAAGATCACATTGCCTAGATTATTGGGAAGTAGATTTAAAAGTCTTTGTGCTATGCATATCGAAATCAGATACGTTGAAATTGGTCTAAAATTTCATCTTTAACCATAAGTCTGTCACTTTGAAATTTTATGGTTCTGTTAAATAGTTTCTATAGACATTTTCTTCCTTTAATAAATACTCAATTAACTAATGCAAATTTTAATAATATTAATATACGAGGTGTGTTCAGAAAATATCGGGAATTTTGAGTTTTTTCAAACAAATATTTATTTATTCGTCTACATTAATGTTGTCGCCTTCAAAATAGTCCCCATTGGATATTATGCACATGTGCCAGCTCTTCTTCCAATACTCGAAACACTTCTAAAACTCGATCTTTGGGATAGCCTTTAGTTCTTTCAGCGATGCGCTTTTAATGTCATCTATGCTTGCAAAACGACGGCCCTTTGAGGTTCTCTTTATTTTTGGGAATAGGAAAAAGTCAGACAGAGGCATGTCTGGCGAATATGGAGGCTGGGGCATCATTACAGTATTGTTTTTGGCCAAAAATTTTGTTCAAAATTTAACAATTTTAGTACAAATTTTGCTGCCACGCGTTTCATACCCAAAACATTCGAAAAAATTTCATGGGATGAGACAATCGATATACCAACATCATCAGCGACTTCTCTGATGGTTTATAACCATTTCTTCCAATTTTTCCATGTTTTTATCGGTTGTTAATGTGCTTGTGCGTTCGGGGCGTTGGCATCTTCAACGTCTTCACGGCCATCTTGGAAACTCTTATACCACTTGTAAACTCTTGTTTTACTTATAGCAGACTCACTATAGGCCTTTGTTAACATTTCACAGAATTCATTTAATTTTTTAAGCAAAATTGGATGCAAATTCTTTGATCCATTTCTTTTAACGAACGAAAAATCACCGAGCTCATAAAACACGTCTAACCTTAGCGGCTGCCACAGACAAAGTAAACAATGAAAACAGCTAAAGTTTTTATCATATTTCGGGGGCATGTATACCAACATAATAAAGAAAATTTTATGACAACCGGACCCTCTGAACCCGCGAAATTTAACAATTCCCGTTATTTTCTGAACACACCTCGTATGTAGATTAAGGTCCGCAATATTTTAAAATACATGACTCTCTCAGTGTTTCCTTCCGCTTGGAGACGTGACGATATGTCTTGACCGATTACCGTTTTGTCACATGTCACCTAAAACTAATAACTCGGAAGTTTTCAATTTTTAAATTTAATATTACATCCAGGTTTATGACTGTCCTTTAATATGGCACATAAAAACGGTATTGTTTTCCTCCAACATAAAAATGTAAATTCTTCGAGAGGCATTTGCCTGAAATCCGCAAATCTTCCACGGTTTCCCTTTGAAATATTACTTGTGTGTGTGTCATGTATATCGCGGTAAATTATGCACACATCATTACTGTACTGCTTGCTTGCATTTGACAACCCCGTCATGTTATACCGAACCCAGGAAAGGTTAAATTGCTATATGTAACATAATTTGACTCTCCAAAATATAAATTATTCAGGTTCGGAATGTGGGTGATCAGTACTTTATAAAACGAGAGCATTCTGAAGTATAACCATCAGGCATAACACCAAGCGGGTTTTTTTAATTGCGAGGTAGATGAGGGAGGTGATATAACAAAGAACAAAATCGTCCCATGTGAAGTAATAAACACGCAACGGTTGAGCAGTGACCGATCGCTTCAATTTGAGAAGAAAATTAAATAAAAATGCCTAAAAATTACCTCATAAGTATATGGTAGTATAAAAATAGAAATCTAAACCCAATGCTTACGGATTTATTAAATATTATATACAACATTCTCTTGTATAGTTTTAGTATCGGCTCAGTAGTTCGATACTGGCGATTTTATGAAGTTGAAAAAGTTTTTTTAAATCGAGTTCGGAAATTTACATATCTTTCTGGGAAAGATAAAAATTGAAAAGATAATTCAAGTTTGATTTATTTTACGTATAGCTTCTCTTCGTTTTAACTCTTCATCATTTAGGCTTGTCGTTATACCATTTTATAATTTTCGCTTTTTATTTTAACCCTCTGTAAGCTTGCCATTTTAACTCTTCATCATTTAAGCCTGTTGTCATTTTAACTCTTCATCGTTTAATCTTGTCTTTATTTTACCATTGCATAATTTTTTTTATTTCATAATATCTCTATTTTGGAACCCTGCATATTCTAGCTTGTCGTAGTTTACCATTTAACTTAAGCTTGTCTCTATTTTAAAACTAGGTATATTTTAGCTGTCATTTAAGCTTGTCTTCGTTTTAACTCTTCATCATTTAGGCTTGTCGTTATACCATTTTATAATTTTCGCTTTTTATTTTAACCCTCTGTAAGCTTGCCATTTTAACTCTTCATCATTTAAGCCTGTTGTCATTTTAACTCTTCATCGTTTAATCTTGTCTTTATTTTACCATTGCATAATTTTTTTTATTTCATAATATCTCTATTTTGGAACCCTGCATATTCTAGCTTGTCATAGTTTACCATTTAACTTAAGCTTGTCTTTATTTTAAAACAAGGTATATATTTTAGCCGTCATTTTAGCTTGTCTTCATTTTAACTCTTCATCATTTAGGCTTGTCGTTATACCATTTTATAATTTTAACTCTCTATAAGCTTGTAATTTTAACTCTTCATCAGTTTAACTCTTCATCTTGTCTTCATTTAACCATTGCATCATTTTCTTTTTAGCTTGTCTTATTTCCATTTATTTTGATGATAAGGATTTCTGTAGAACGCAATTTTTTTTATAACACTCGATTGAAAAATGTGTGCAACACGTAAGTGCAAGTATCGCATCGACGTAAACGGGGGAAACTCAAACAAAGGAAAATTAAGAGTGCGTACAGGGTGGGGGGAGAGCGTCGGTCGCGTCCGTCGTCGGCGCCGTCTGGGCCAACGTCGATCGCGGTAATACCGCGCGCTAATGACCGCCTCAACCCGCTCCCTCGCGGCTATTGCGTGCACTCTTCCGTGGCGGACAAAGAAACGCGTAGGGCTGTAGGGGGGTCGGTTTGGCTCGAAAAAGGGGTGACACATTTCAACGGATAATCTATCGAGCACGATCGTTGTTTACCTTGTACATACGTGTAGAGTATGGGAAATAAGTGCTTTGACAAATATTTTACCTAAAGATCATATTGCAAAGTGTGATGAAAAGCTTGTCGTCTACTCCCTTAAATATGAAGTATGAATTTTTAATTTTTTTTTTCAATTTTCGGAGGAGTTTTACTAGGGTTGAAATTTTCAAATGATGGTTAAAATAAAAAGCGAAAATTATAAAATGGTATAACGACAAGCCTAAATGATGAAGAGTTAAAATAAAGACAAGCTTAAATGACATCTAAAATATACCTAGCTTTAAAATAAAGACAAGCTTAAGTTAAATGGTTAACTACGACAAGCTAGAATGTGCAGGGTTCCAAAATAGAGATATTATGAAATAAAAGAAAATGATGCAATGGTAAAATAAAGACAAGATTAAACGATGAAGAGTTAAAATGACAACAGGCTTAAATGATAAATAGTTAAAATGACAAGCTTACAGATGGTTAAAATAAAAAGCGAAAATCATAAAATGGTATAACGACAAGCCTAAATAATGAAGAGTTAAAACGAAGACAAGCTTAAATGACAGCTAAAATATACCTAGTTTTAAAATAAAGACAAGCTTAAGTTAAATGGTTAACTACGACAAGCTAGAATATGCAGGGTTCCAAAATTGAGATATTATGAAATAAAAGAAATTGATGCAATGGTAAAATAAAGACAAGATTAAACGATTAAGAGTTAAAATGACAACAGGCTTAAATGATGAAGAGTTAAAATGACAAGCTTACAGATGGTTAATATAAAAAGCGAAAATTATAAAATGGTATAACGACAAGCCTAAATGATGAAGAGTTAAAACTAAGACAAGCTTAAATGACAGCTAAAATATACCTAGTTTTAAAATAGAGACAAGCTTAAGTTAAATGGTAAACTACAACAAGCTAGAATATGCAGGGTTGCAAAATAGAGATATTATGAAATAAAAGAAAATGATGCAATGGTAGAATAAAGACAAGATTAAACGATAAAGAGTTAAAATGACAACAGGCTTAAATGATGAAGAGTTAAAATGACAAGCTTACAGATGGTTAAAATAAAAAGCGAAAATCATAAAATGGTATAACGACAAGCCTAAATGATGAAGAGTTAAAACGAAGACAAGCTTAAATGACAGCTAAAATATACCTAGTTTTAAAATAGAGACAAGCTTAAGTTAAATGGTAAACTACGACAAGCTAGAATATGCAGGGTTCCAAAATAGAGATATTATGAAATAAAAGAAAATGATGCAATGGTAAAATAAAGACAAGATTAAACGATGAAGAGTTAATATGACAACAGGCTTAAATGATGAAGAGTTAAAACGAAGACAAGCTTAAATGACAGCTAAAATATACCTAGTTTTAAAATAGAGACAAGCTTAAGTTAAATGGTAAACTACAACAAGCTAGAATATGCAGGGTTGCAAAATAGAGATATTATGAAATAAAAGAAAATGATGCAATGGTAAAATAAAGACAAGATTAAACGATGAAGAGTTAAAATGACAACAGGCTTTAATGATGAAGAGTTAAAATGACAAGCTTACAGATGGTTAAATAAAAAGCGAAAATTATAAAATGCTATAACGACAAGCCTAAATGATGAAAAGTTAAAACGAAGACAAACTTAAATGACAGCTAAAAGCTTAAGTTAAATGGTAAACTACGACAAGCTAGAATATGCAGGGTTCCAAAATAGAGATATTATGAAATAAAAGAAAATGATGCAATGGTAAAATAAAGACAAGATTAAACGATGAAGAGTTAAAATGACAACAGGCTTAAATGATGAAGAGAAAATGACAAGCTTACAGATGGTTAAAATAAAAAGCGAAAATCATAAAATGGTATAACGACAAGCCTAAATGATGAAGAGTTAAAACGAAGACAAGCTTAAATGACAGCTAAAATATACCTAGTTTTAAAATAGAGACAAGCTTAAGTTAAATGGTAAACTACGACAAGCTAGAATATGCAGGGTTCCAAAATAGAGATATTATGAAATAAAAGAAAATGATGCAATGGTAAAATAAAGACAAGATTAAACGATGAAGAGTTAAAATGACAACAGGCTTAAATGATAAATAGTTAAAATGACAAGCTTACAGATGGTTAAAATAAAAAGC
Source organism: Brassicogethes aeneus (assembly GCA_921294245.1). Taxonomy (NCBI): domain Eukaryota; kingdom Metazoa; phylum Arthropoda; class Insecta; order Coleoptera; family Nitidulidae; genus Brassicogethes; species Brassicogethes aeneus. Next base: position 1,813,909 of record OV121132.1, on the reverse strand, counting down.
GAAAATCATAAAATGGTATAACGACAAGCCTAAATGATGAAGAGTTAAAACGAAGACAAGCTTAAATGACAGCGAAAATATACCTAGTTTTAAAATAGAGACAAGCTGAAGTTAAATGGTAAACTACGACAAGCTAGAATATGCAGGGTTCCAAAATAGAGATATTATGAAATAAAAGAAAATGATGCAATGGTAAAATAAAGACAAGATTAAACGATGAAGAGTTAATATGACAACAGGCTTAAATGATGAAGAGTTAAAACGAAGACAAGCTTAAATGACAGCTAAAATATACCTAGTTTTAAAATAGAGACAAGCTTAAGTTAAATGGTAAACTACAACAAGCTAGAATATGCAGGGTTGCAAAATAGAGATATTATGAAATAAAAGAAAATGATGCAATGGTAAAATAAAGACAAGATTAAACGATGAAGAGTTAAAATGACAACAGGCTTTAATGATGAAGAGTTAAAATGACAAGCTTACAGATGGTTAAATAAAAAGCGAAAATTATAAAATGCTATAACGACAAGCCTAAATGATGAAAAGTTAAAACGAAGACAAACTTAAATGACAGCTAAAAGCTTAAGTTAAATGGTAAACTACGACAAGCTAGAATATGCAGGGTTCCAAAATAGAGATATTATGAAATAAAAGAAAATGATGCAATGGTAAAATAAAGACAAGATTAAACGATGAAGAGTTAAAATGACAACAGGCTTAAATGATGAAGAGAAAATGACAAGCTTACAGATGGTTAAAATAAAAAGCGAAAATCATAAAATGGTATAACGACAAGCCTAAATGATGAAGAGTTAAAACGAAGACAAGCTTAAATGACAGCTAAAATATACCTAGTTTTAAAATAGAGACAAGCTTAAGTTAAATGGTAAACTACGACAAGCTAGAATATGCAGGGTTCCAAAATAGAGATATTATGAAATAAAAGAAAATGATGCAATGGTAAAATAAAGACAAGATTAAACGATGAAGAGTTAAAATGACAACAGGCTTAAATGATAAATAGTTAAAATGACAAGCTTACAGATGGTTAAAATAAAAAGCGAAAATCATAAAATGGTATAACGACAAGCCTAAATGATGAAGAGTTAAAACGAAGACAAGCTTAAATGACAGCGAAAATATACCTAGTTTTAAAATAGAGACAAGCTGAAGTTAAATGGTAAACTACGACAAGCTAGAATATGCAGGGTTCCAAAATAGAGATATTATGAAATAAAAGAAAATGATGCAATGGTAAAATAAAGACAAGATTAAACGATGAAGAGTTAATATGACAACAGGCTTAAATGATGAAGAGTTAAAACGAAGACAAGCTTAAATGACAGCTAAAATATACCTAGTTTTAAAATAGAGACAAGCTTAAGTTAAATGGTAAACTACAACAAGCTAGAATATGCAGGGTTGCAAAATAGAGATATTATGAAATAAAAGAAAATGATGCAATGGTAAAATAAAGACAAGATTAAACGATGAAGAGTTAAAATGACAACAGGCTTTAATGATGAAGAGTTAAAATGACAAGCTTACAGATGGTTAAATAAAAAGCGAAAATTATAAAATGCTATAACGACAAGCCTAAATGATGAAGAGTTAAAACGAAGACAAACTTAAATGACAGCTAAAAGCTTAAGTTAAATGGTAAACTACGACAAGCTAGAATATGCAGGGTTCCAAAATAGAGATATTATGAAATAAAAGAAAATGATGCAATGGTAAAATAAAGACAAGATTAAACGCTGAAGAGTTAAAATGACAACAGGCTTAAATGATGAAGAGTTAAAATGACAAGCTTACAGATGGTTAAAATAAAAAGCGAAAATTACAAAATGGTATAACGACAAGCCTAAATGATGAGTTAAAACGAAGATAAGCTTAAATGACAGCTAAAATATACCTGGTTTTAAAATGAAGACAAGATTTAATGATGAAGAGTTAAAATGGCAAGCTTATAGGGGGCAAAAATAACAAAATGGTATTACGACAAGCTTAAATTATAAAAAGTTAAAATGATAACAAGCTTATTACTTAATAAAGGGTTTAAATAAGAAGCCAAAATTATAACATTGCACTACGAGAAGCTTAAATGATGAAAAGCTAAAATGACGAACAGTTATAAAACAAGTTATTGTGATATAGTAAAAAACCACAAGCTAAAATAAAAGGGCTAAAAGCTTTAAGTATATTTTTTAAAGCACATTCCTTAGATTTCTCACACCAACCATAAGCCTGTTTCCTAATTAAAACTAAGCTTTGTATATAATTTGCTCTACATGTGTTTGAAGTTTGGGTTATTAACGTTGACAGGAATGGCCGTTAACCTTGCCCGTTTGAAAGAATATTTGTTGGTAAAATATGCATATGATGTAAAACTGTTATCGAGCATCCTCGTTAAGTTTGTTATTTTTGGATCTCGATAATTGAAGCCTCATTTTTAGATAACATAAAATGCAGTTTTAATATAAACACAAATTTGTATTTTTAGTTTTATAATATTATGTGAAAACGTTTTAAGAAAGTTTTTAATGGTTAAATTAAGTTTTTACTGAACACTATATTGTTATAATAATTAAATGATGTATATGTTGTATTCAATTACGATACGCTTTCACACAAAGCATTGTTTTCGGTGCGAAAATATGTGAGCGTATTAATTTTACACAACGTTTTAAATATAAATACAATGAAGGAAAACTTTTAATAAAGGTGTGGCAACTGAACTCTCCTAAGGGTGTAGAACGGTGATAATAAAGGTTACCCGCATAAATCTAGGATCGGACGTGATAGTGGAAGCAAAAGAACATCTGTTTGGCAGAGCCCAACAAGTCCATAAATTTACCTAGAAACAGCGATCCAGCTAATTAGATTTTAATTGGGCTCCTGTTATTCGGGAACATTGCCAAAATAGAAGTGGTAAATTATGACCCTATCGTTTTGGACTATCTTGTAACAGTGTTAATTTGATTAATATTTTGATAAAAACCTTTTAGACTTCGTAATATTTTGTTCTCATCCTAAAAAAAAAATGAAGAGTTTTAAAATTTTGTATTTTGCCTTTGTTAACATTTTTATATTATTACTTCAAAGTAAAGATAATTTAACCGAGAGTAAGACTGTTAATTTAACTCATACGGAGAGTTAAATTAATTGCCTAAATGTTGTGTATTACGTCGTTATATAGCACAGCAAAATGATCTTTTTGCTGTAACAAAAGCAATTGTTGGACTAATAGGTATCTTTACTTTATTAAGACAAACAAATTTTGGTAAGTGTGATTTTTTAATATATTTCTTCTTTTACAATACAGAGTAATAATTGAAGACGAAGCCAAGTTTATAGTAATAGTTTCTCGCGTTACCATGCTTGTGACATGATTATTACCTACCTACATGAAGGTAGATGTTTAAATACAGCATTAATAATTATAAACTAAGTTTTCATAATAAAATTTTATGGCAATGAAATCGTTATTAGAGAAATGGGGATTTGCCAACATACTGATGTTTTTAAAAGAAGGTTTATTTAATTGTAATATTATTTTACCATAAAACTTTTATTGGTTAATTTAACCATTTTTTTCTTTCAGTGTAGAATTCAAAATAGAACATAACAAACTGTTTGTGTTTACACGCATCTTTCTATCAAAGCAACAAACAGGCATTTAATCTTAACCAATGAGGCTTCAAGAGTCAAAAGAGGACCCTTGCGGCACTCCGGGAGGTGGTAACAAAAGAAATCAGTTGGATTTACACGCTTCCATTTACGAAACGCATACCAATCTCAACTCTTGAAAGAAAATTTAACCCAGACCTTCTAAAAATAACAAACGAGCGAGAAAAAGAGTTATTGAACTTGTGTGCGCAAAAAGAAAGCAAACATTGCCACCGAACCACACTAGTTGAAATTGAACTCTTATAAGTTTATTTGCATTCGCAAGGGGTGATCGATCGGCTGTTTTTTATTTTGTGATGTAAAAATTCAAGATTAAAAGTCAAGAAACTAAATTTAAAACATAAAACACTCTTCCAGATGCAGAAACGCATTGATAAATATAGTTATTATTATTTGTTCAAAAAACAGTTCTATACCCTTCACAAAAACGTTTTGTTGTATTAATGAAACTCTAATGGTATTATTCATGGAAATTTTGTAAATTTTACAAATCCCTTTTCGTTTAAAATAAATCTTTTTTATAATATTAATAAAATGTATGTAAATTTAACAAATTAATTGTTTTCAATAAACTATTTTCATTGTAACAATGGTCACATTTTCAACCTACTGGTGGGTGTTGGGTACTTTTTTTTTAAATAATTGCAAGGCATTAAAACAAATTATTTATTATAACAAAAAAATTAACTCATATTATATGATGTACAAAATAAAAAAAATATGAACTCACTTTTTAAACAAGTCTGCTTCGTTTATAGAATAGACCTTAAATATTTCTTTTAAAAAACGTCGAAATTTTAATTTTCTTAGTGATCTTTTTGATATTTTTATCATGCTAGATTTTACCACACTTCACTCGCACAAGTGAAATCAATAAGATTATAACACAGACTGTGGATTATAAAGTTATGTTCACCCAGGAGAGCGCTGGCCCTTTCCCCCTCTTTTCAAGGGAAATAACAAAAATTTTGTTGCCATTGCAAAACAATAGTAAATATTAAAAAAGTCTTTTTATAGCAATAAAGATTTTCTAACTGAAATAAAATTAATTTGACTTACAACGATAGTAATTTAAAAAAGACAAATATGCCATAGTAAAATGAACAAATTTTACTATAACAACTGCGCATTACTTTATGTAAGCGCAATTCACACACAACTATAGATTTAACAAAAACATTTTAAGTTCGACAAAGATTTAATATAAACATAAAGTATTTCTTATTGCCATGACAATATGATAACAACTATTACTTTGCTGGATGAACATTTTTTTATAAAAGCTCAACATTGCTGCTTCATTATATAGTAAATGAGAATTTTATTAAAAGTAAAAAAAGTTTATTCTGTAAATAAACATAATCTCATTACTTTGACAAATAATATTAATGGGTCATTTAAAATAACTAAATACTTTTTTTAATAAAATTTAGACATCGGGCGATAAAACTCATATTTATTAAAAAACCTAAACCAGCATTTTTCACCTTATTAAACGTTTAAAAAAACAATTATGCAAATGTTAATATCCATGTTATATAGAATAGGCGTGGTTTGGCATAAAATAATACACTCGAGTGCTAAATAATTAAGTTAGTAAATTAACACAGTGTAACCAATTTATTAGTGGCTAGTAGGAAAAAATGCGTGAGGAACTTCAGGTTTGCGTGACTATTATAGCTCTAGACAATCTGTCTCATAGAATTATTATTGAAATAAATAAATGTGGGGAGGTCAAACCCCTTGATTATTTGGTTGGCAACAATGTCCAGCGATAGTACAAACAATATTGGTGTTAAGTTACTTACTTTTGGAAATGGGAAACCCTTTAAATTCAAATGGTATTTGATGTTTGATACATACCTGGAAAAAAGACACAATTATTAATTTACACAGTCAGAAAATTGTTTAATAAATATAACAAAAAAGTAGTTTGTCTTAATAAAGTAAAGATCCCTATTCGTAAGGGTCATTTTTAAGAAACACCCGCTTTCAGGAAAATGAAGATCAAAATATTTTTTTTGCTTAAATTGACTTTTGGTTGGATTTTTATAAATGTTTAGAGTTTTGTTTACTTACATTTAAGACAGGCAGTGCACTTTTTATTTTTTTAAAGTTTTTTTCAGAAAAATGTATTTAGCTAGCTTTATATATCTCCACTGTGTTACCAATTTGAAATCCAAAATTTAATTCAATAAAAAAAGTTGTTATAAAAATAATTTGAAATAAAATGTACTTAGCTCACAAACTTTTGACTCCAATTTTTTATTTTATTTTTTATTAAAAATTGTATGCTTTTTTTTTAAATATTTATGTTCGTTAAGTTACCTACTTTTTAAAAGAAACCATTCCGATTCTTTGTTAAAAAAACAATACCATTAATATTTTCTTTAAGTCACTGTATTAGTGAATTAAACTCTAATTTATAAACACGTATAACCAAGTGATAGTGTATAAAAATCATTTTAAGTATTTTTTTTAACAAAAACTAAAAAAAATAACGAAATAGACATTGGTATCACAACGGATAAAGTAAAAAAGAAACTATATAGGGAGGTACGATTTTAGAGTAATGCATAAACAAAATCCCTTGTAGTGGTGCTCACTTGCAGAATAACAACTTAGATTTCTAAATTGTAGACACCCTTTTTCTTTGACTATAAGCTGGTGAAGGTCCCTTTTAGTACTTTTATATTGCGTGGAATTTTTCCTTGGATGTAATCTATATCATGAGTTGTAATTACAAATAATTTTAAATTGGTTAATCATAAACTACTTTTAATAAAAGCGACGGTAAATATCCACTTTGTTGTCAAAAAATTCTATTGCGGTACCCTAAATTCCATTGCGTTACCATAAGGTAACATAGTGGACTCGGTAACGCAGTGGTCAAAGTTTTGTAAAACCATATTTAAAAAATAATAATAAGACATTATAGTCATTAATTACTCATTAATGAGCTTTAGTGCCCTAAAATAAACATAAACATGAAAAATAGTATTTTTTCTTACCTTATTTTTATTATTTTTTTGAGTAACTTAGCGGACAAACAATTATTACATTCGCGTTACCCGCACCTGTTTCAACCGATATCTTCTTCCTGATTGAATAAATAAATTCAGCTGGGTAATGTGTACGTCCGAACATCATTTGTTGATCACGTGAGTACCAAAAAAGTTGCCATATATATGTTTTTTTTTAATATTCTATCGGTAACGCGACGGACGTAACGCAACGGAAAAAATGTCTCGGACATGAGTCAAATTTAAAAAAAGTAGATTAAAATTAATTATTTTATATATAAATTGTTTACTGTATTAACTAAGGATGTTATGGATTGCTATAAAGCAACACAAAGTTCTGGTTATTCAATATTAAAAAAAACATGTATGTAAGTTTTATAAAACGCCAATGGGACATGCGAAAATGTGTGTTTCACAAGTTTCAAAATTAAAAAAAAAATTATTCTGAAATAACTAAACAAACATTTTCTGAAAGAGTTTACTAAGGGCTTGTTAGGCTTTCACTTGGTTTTTAAATCAATGAGATCCGATAATTTTTAACAATTTTAGCGGAAGGCGGGTGTTTTTTGAAAACGACCCATTAACATAAAATATTTCTTATTGGCATGGCAATATGATAACAATTATTACTTTGTTGTATGAACATTTTTTTTATAAAAGCTCAACATTGCTGCTTCATTATAGTAAATGAGAATTTTATAACAGTAAAAAAAGTTTATTCAGTAAATAAAAATAATCTCATTACTTTGACAAATCGTTGGAATAAAAAAGGTACCTTAGGTGGTACATTTTGTTATTGCTTGTTTAACGTTGACTTTTAAATTTTTTTTTTTTTTTTTTTGATAACATCTAAACCGTTTATCACTACCACGCCCTTAGCAGCGAACAATGAGCTGGCAATGGGTAGGTCGGTCGGACAATATATCGACGCGCCTCTTATTATTTATCGCGAATTAATTAACACCATTAACAGCGAGTTAACGAACTAAATTTTAGTAATTTTCGAGGGTAATTTGCGAAATTATTCGATGAAACGTCCCAGGGAAACAATTATAACGGTCTACGAAGTTTTGGCATGGTAAAACAGAAGTCAATTTGAAATTTAACAAATTAACCTCAATTTTTGTAAACTGTAAACCCATCAATTACAGGATTAAGTTTACAAGAGGGAAACAGTTTTTATTTTTGTTCTTCACGTAGGTACTAAAATTTATAAAATTAAACTCCAGGGTGTATCAAAGTCAGAGTTTTTTTTCGTCGATCAAAAGTTTTTTTTGAAAATGGACAACCGTTTAAATCCGATATAAAAGCAGTTTTTCACAGTGAAAGTGAAGAGAATGTCAGCTAACTTTTTAATAAGTAATTTTCCATTTATTTGTTTTTTTTTAGAAAATTGTATAGCATTTTCAATAATTTTATATAAATCAATGTTTCATCTTTTTATTCCTGCTACTACTAGCCTGAGTGGTGGTCCGTATAATGAAAAATTACAAATTATAAAAGGAAATTAAAAACATCATATTAATTGTTTAGGAGATATGGTAAATTTAACACACATAGCTACTTTATCAATACCTTTCTAAGCAAGAAATATATATTGTATATTAAATCGAGACAGTTTGAAGATTAATACGTATTGGTTACAAATATCATTAAAACACATTTAAATTGCTTCTGCACCTTTCTACAACATAAAATTGTTTAATTATTAGCAATTTTTATTATTACGTCAATTATTTCAAATGACTTTCCTATTAAATCCTTAAGTTTATTGTCGATGAGCAGTGGAAAAAGCAATTTCTACTCGACTACAAATCTAATTATTATATTTTCTATTATTCCTTCATTATTTTAAATGAGACTCGACATTGTGTTGTACACTTTAACACATGCTGCATTAACATTAGTAGAGGAGTTCAATAGCCAGCCAAACTAATTAGGCCTGTTTAATTAATAGTAATAGAGTTATTTTTCTAAATATTAATAAATTTGTTGATTCAACATTATTAAACCAACCCAACCCCGTTATTTTATACTATGATGACTCAGGGGCCGTAATTAAATATTAAAAGTGTGATACTATATTTGACATCCGGTCATAAGGGCGCAACCAGACTGAGACAATTAAGCCGTTTTAATTCGAAATATTTGAAGAGATATAAAACGGAATTTGTAGCTGAAATGTATTTTTCAGACGGTTTTTTTCAGGGGATGAAATCCCTCGTAACGCGATTATAAAAATCTCTTCTATGGCAGAGTGAAAACGTCGTTCGATGTTTATAGCTTAAACTTGATTATTTTGAACTAGAATCTGAAAGATTAAAATATTTGTTTATGCATATACCTAATAGCTAACTTTAAAACAATAACAAAAATATTTTATTGTCATAAAAAGACTTTTTTAATATTTACTATTATTTTGCAATGGTAACAAAATTTTTGTTATTTTCCTTAAAAAGAGGGGGAAAGGGCCAGCGCTCTCCTTGGTGAACATAACTTTATAATCCACAGTCTGTGTTATAATCCTATTGATTTCACTTGTGCGAGTAAAATGTGGTAAAATCTAGCATGATAAAAATATCGAAAACATCACTAAGAAAATTAAAATTTCGACGTTTTCCAAAAGAACTTGTTGTTTAAAAAGTGAGTTCATATTTTTTTTAGTTTGTACATCATATAATATGAGTTAATTTTTTTGTTATAATAAATAATTTGTTTTAATGCCTTGCAATTAATTAAAAAAAAACTACTCAACAGTAGGTTGAAAATGTGACCATTGTTGCAATGAAAATAGTTTATTGAATTAACAATTAATTTGTTGTTAAATTTACATACATTTTATTAATATTATAAAAAAAGTTTTATTTTAAACGTAAAATGTACAAAATTTCTAAGAATAATACCATTAGGGTTTCATTAATACTACAAAACGTTTTTGTAAACGGTATAGAACTGTTTTTGGACAAATAATAATAAGTACATTTACCAATGCGTTTCTGCATCTGGAAGAGTGTTATTTTTATAAACATAACGCAAATTTACTTTATAATTAATGCAAATGCTATTACTGAAAGCAGCGTTTGTAGATAAATAATTTTTATAAAAATGATCTTTTAGCGTAACAAAAGCAATTGTTGGACGAATATAGTATATAATATCTTCCAAAACTTCTTGCTTTTCGGCTGAGATTTCCATTACGTGGGGTAAAGTAGATTGTAAGCTCGAAATTGGCAACTTAAGGAGCGAAACTTAAATCTTGCCAGACGACGACGACTTTATTAAATTTAATTTTATAGTCTCAAGCTCAGGATAAACATCCTGATTAAGGTATACTTGGCGTATACGCTTTAAAAGTCAACGCTCTTAAGGGGTAACTAAACGGTCAATATTAATTTTTTTTGTGTTTATTCTCAGTTTATGTTGCATAATTTGCAATTTGCGTTTTCCATGTTTTATATGAATTAACGTGAGTTTTTAGGAATACCTTTTTTAAATTAAATTTAATATATGTTTTTATTTTTTACGGTAGTATCTCCATTTAAAGAGTTTCCATATTCTTCAAAATTTAATATTTTGTGAGGCATCAGACACATTCAGGTATACCTTTAAAAGTATTAGCCAGATCTTCAAAACAGTTTAGAATATATCTTAGCATTCAACACCATAGAAAAAAAATATGATGTACTTACACAATCACTGCAACAGTTTATACGCAATACCAATTTCCTTATTATATGACAAATGATGCAAAAGCACAAACAGAGCACAAACCAGCCTTACCAGCAAAGATGTAAACCACCCACTACGTGGCATTTTAAAGTGAAGGGAATGGTCCGAGGTAAAACGATGCGTTACAATATTCCATTTGTTAATTATTAATATATCATATTTCTTACAAACATCATGTATTTAATAGTTAGAAAATGTACCTTATTTATAATAATCATTATTTATAGTGTATATTTACATTAAATTAATAAATGATTAACTGTCAACTTTCCCCTTATTTTTTTTAGGCCATTAAAATTTATTTTCCCCATTTCTCCCCAAGACAATTTGACTTGTAAAAAAGACACAATCATCTCTTCAATTTCCATCCATCGAACGCACGCAAAAGCTTTTGTGGGTTAAGCGGCGCGCCGCGTGTGGCGAGCCTTAGAGCAACGTCCCGTCAGGTGCCCAGATGGTTGCCATGGTTGCGACGGCGGGGGAGAGAGAGACGGAACAAACGGCACAAAGTTCGGTTGCCTGGGCGACCGATTCGCGCAACCGAGGTTCTTGCTCCGGAGACACAGTGCAACATATACACACCTACTCCACTATATTTGCCATTCCGGCCGAGAAATGTTTTGGGTACACCAAAATGCGGAAAAAATGTTTTAAAAGACTAAAACCTATCCTCCGTGACTGTTACTCTTTCCAGGTTAACCTATACGTTTTCAAATATCTGAAGTAGTAAAAGCATACTAAAAATATCAGTTCACTAAGTAAATTAAACACATCCAAAGCAATCGAATTAAATATAAAATATTATTAAAAATCAAAAGAAATAATTTTTATAACCATTTATGTAGGTGTTACAAAAATTGATTCTATCTTCCGTGAATCTGTTTTTGCTTTAAATTTTATGCAACGGATGGCGCTTTAATCATTTTAAACAAGCAAAAACCTCTGTTTACGACATTATAGATGCATGTGATTCCTGAAGGTCAGTTAGAATTTATATGCAGATGAGAGTGTTGCTGTTTTATAATTTAAAAGTTTAAGTTCATTAATTTGCCATTTAAAAACCTATCCACCGTGAAGTGTAATATCTCAGTAAGTAGATTTTTTTATAAATATTTTATGTATGTACAATTGTATTTTTAAAAAAAACATACGAAATCCTAACCTCCGTGAAGCTCTAATATTCAAAATGTATGATTTCTTAAAATTCTTGCATTAGTGCAGAACCACTTATGTTATGTTATGTTATTACTAGACCTGGTGGCTTCCCAAAAACGCCATTCTAGACTAACAGTGAAACAACCAAAAATAAAAAATAATTATTTTCACTTGGGGGACATCTCAATATAATATATATAATATATATTGAAAAAAGTTTTTAAAATTGTTTATAAAAATTACAATTATTATTTTTATTAAAATGGTGTGTGCTCCCCTTTATCTGAAATATTAATGATCCCGCAAAATCCATGCTGTTGAAATGTCAAAGTTCAATGGACACCATTACAGGGGTAAAACTTTTTTGAATGAAAAACATAAAACAGCTTCAAATATTTTGTTAAATTTAAACATTAGCTGTGCCTATAGCTATATAGATACAGCTTTTCCCACTTAATTTCCTTTTAACTTAAGGGAAATGTAATTTATGTTGATTAGTCCTGGAATTTTTAGCTTGGGAATTAAAGTTGGTATAAATTTTGCCCTAGCAGTAAATTAACTACAAAAAATAATAATAATAATAGGAAATTTAATTATAACTTTTATAATACATACTTTCATTTTGTTCAACTTAAAAATTGTATTTTTTTCCTCGACCAAAACTAAACAAATTATCTGTCATGAATATTGTACAAACATCCCTAGAGTTTGCAAGTTTTATTGAAAAACTTTGGGACTCCAAAAGTGGAAACTATTTCTCGTCGAGAAATAGTATATTCATTTTGGTTGGTTTTATTACAATAAACTTGGATATAATGTTATTTTTCAACATTTTATAATATTATTTGACGAAAATACAAATCACATAAAGGCAAGATTAATTCAAATCACGTTTCAATCAGAAAGATCTTAAACCACAGACTACAAAACCAATTCATTTGTTAATTGAATTTCGAACAATTTCAAGCAAAAACTTTGCCTATGGCATAAATATCAATAAAAAAATTATCTGGTTATTTCAACTGTTATCTTTTAAAACAACAACCTTGGTACTGGTTGGTATACGTCTCAAACATTCTATTGTTGAAAACCGACTTTAACTATATATATAGTCTGTTGTCTTTCAGAATTAATAGTATATTATTATACGAGATAATGCAGGCTATTATTCACATCATCCAAGATAACCAATGAAATGATTTCCCGCTTGAAATAAGACGCCGGCCGGTCGCTCAACTGCAATCTGCATCATCAGTTTGCAGTTTTAGTTAGTGTTGGGAAGTGTATCATTGTAAGGTTAGTACCACATTTCTGGTGAGAAATTATTGAATATTATTTTTCCGAATAGGTAGGTAGGTATTTGCAAAATTGTTCAGGGACTGGGATGAATCAATAATTATGGTCTGGTGATCAAATGAGGATAAAAAGTGTTCCTACTGTGCTACATTGTTGATCAGCTTACTATTTACTTTATTTTGTAATTTATGTTTTCAGTTTTTATTAACTTAATTCAATCCTTACAAAATTTTTGTGTTGGTCGCTGAATACATATTTAATCTATCGACATTTGTACTATTATAAGTGGAGACGCACTTCATGTTGAATTACATCTCAAGATTATTAGAATTAGCTATGCGAATTTTATTTTTCAGTTTGCAGTTTATAATAATAATAATAATAATAATAATGTTTATTGCCCAACAGATATTATATCCAATTACAGGACAAACTTAATGATACCAATTTGTGTATACTAACTAAACTAAACTAAACTACTAACTGAAGATGATACAATGTAAGTATTACTAACTAAACAAATCAAAATACAAATTAATAAAGATTTACCAAACTATATCATAAAATTTATGTATACTAACTAAACTAAACTACTAAATGAAGATGATGCAATGTATGTATTACTAACTAAACAATTCAAAATAGAAATTAATAAAGATTTACCAAACTATATCATAAAATTAATTAAATAAAATTAGCTTACAACTTAATATTAACCTTACATTCACATCAATTAGAACTGCACTCACTGACTAAGCAGCGGATGACATCGGGTAATGGGTCATAAAATATATCACAGTTGCGACAGTAGGTATTAAAAGTCGAACACATAGAAAAAACAGGTGACTTGGTCATAAGGTTGCTTCTAGCGAGCGTACAGTAAAAAGTTAAAGGGAATCTACAACCAGATCGGGGTATATTAAAGTTTAACAATTGTAACAAACATGGTGAGTCAATTTTACTATTTACCAGATTGAATAGAAAGGTTACCAGTGATGACAACCTTCTTAGCTTAAGCAGCGGCAAGTCAAATCTGGCCAACATCAGTGGATAATTAGAGTTTCTTTCAGGGTAAACACCATCCAGCCTGAAGATAAGGTACTTAACAAATTTCTTTTGAATCTTCTCAAGTAATGTACTATGTATATCATATAGGGGATTCCAAATCACTGACGCATATTCCAACTTGGACCGAACCAATGACGTATATAGTGTCAAAAGAGCTGATTTTGACGTAAAATTTTTTGTGTTCCGTATGATAAAACCCAGCATGCGATAGGCACTGCTTGAAGTTGTGTTAATGTGATCTTTAAATGAAAGAGATTGATCAAATAAGACTCCTAAATCTCTGGTTGTTTGACATCTGCTTAATTCTAAGTTGTTAATTGAATAATTAAAAATAATAGGGTTTAGCTTCCGGGTAAATGATAGTACCTTACATTTCGATATGTTAAGACCCAGTTTATTTTCAGAACACCACTTAAATAATTTATCAAGTTGGACTTGAAGTGACAAGCAATCGTCTAGAGTTCTTATGGGACTGTACAGTTTTAAATCGTCTGCAAAAAGTAATCCACGGCAGTCAATACCATTAAGAATATCGTTGATAAAAATTACAAAAAGTAATGGTCCAAGATTCGAACCTTGAGGGACCCCTGAAGTGGGAACAATACACCTAGATTTAAACCCATTTAATGTGACATACATTGCTCTATATTTTAAATAAGATTGTATAAGTTTAATAAGATTTGCAGCACATCCTATTTTACTTAACTTTAAGAGAATGATATTATGATCTATTGTATCGAAGGCCTTAGCAAAATCTGTATAAACAATATCTACTTGGCCTTTGGTATCTAGATGTTCAGACAGGAATTCCGTAATTATAGTCAAGTTTGTCAATGTGGATCTTTTGGGCATAAACCCATGCTGAAAGGGTGTAATTACAGAATTTACTTGGCTTCTGATATGATTTGATAATATTACCTCAAATACCTTCGACAAGTTAGACAGTATTGCTATAGGCCTGTAGTTTAATAGATTGGACGAATCGCCACTTTTCAAAATTGGTGAGAGCCTGGCAGTTTTCCACGCATTGGGAAACGTTGAATATTTAAGGGAGAGATTGAGAATGTGGGTTAGAGGGGAAGCTAGGACATGTGCACAGTCTTTGATGAAAAATACAGGTATTTGGTCATGGCCTACAGAGTGGCAGTTTTTTAGCGATTTAATAGTTTTAATAACTTCGCTGTCATCAATATTATCTATAGATATGCAGGGATAGTTGCTATGAAAATTATGACTAATTGGTTGACTGGATGGTACAAAAACACTTTCAAAATAAGCGGCAAAACCATCGACAATGGATTGAGGTGTATCCAATTCAATACCGTCACAGTCTGTCATTTTATTTGGAATACAGGTGGCTCCTTTTTTTGAGCGAATATACGACCAAAATAATTTAGGATTTAAATTAATATTACTTTCAGTATTGCGTATATAGGTGAAGTAAGCAGTAGATATTTGATTTTTGAGGTTTCTTCTAAGTTTTTTAAATTCATTTAAGTCTGAGTCGTTGTGAAATTTTTTGTATTTATTAAAAAAGGATGATTTTAATCTTATATTTTTTATAATTTCCCTTGTATACCATTTAGGATATTTATTCTTATTGCCATTAGTAAATGCAGGTACATGTTTATCAAAAATTTTGTATAGATTATCATAGAAAATGTTTAAAGCTAGGTTAATATCGACACAATCTATAATACTGGACCAATCAATTTCTAGAATAGAAGCGTATAGAGCTGGAAAATCTGCTTTTTTAAAATTATACCTTTTGTCAGAATTAAGAATTGGAAATGCATGAGCCACATTGGAATCCCTAAGGTTTATTTTTATGCTAAGTGCTGGATGGTATGAATCCTCAGTTACCAATGGTAGATCTTCATGGTGGATAGCGCAAACCATATTTGAAAAAACTAAATCCAAAAGACGATTCTGATAGTTTACCACATCATTATACTGCCTAAGATCTAAGAAGTTCATCATATCGGTAATAGATCGAGATTTTACATCATAAGTCTTGTCAACATAGGTTCTAACATTAAAGTCGCCCGCGATGATCACATTATTAGCTTGATTTCCTGTTAACTCTTCGAGACATTCGACAAATACTTCAAAATCGGCCACCGATATATGAGGTGGGACATATAACACATAAATAAACAAATTAGTAGAATTAATTACACATTTGCATCCTAGTATATCAATATGCGGAAAAGCCGCCCTTACGTTGCCTAAATTTAACAATTGTATATCATAAATTGAGTTACATGCAATTAATACACCTCCTCCGCGTGTTAAGTTGGTGTTTGAGAAATCACGGTCACATCTAAAGACTTTATAGTTTTTAGGAAAAAGTTCCGCAGTACCAATATTATCCGAGAGCCATGTTTCCACTAAAAGCACAAAATCGTAGTCCGAACTGCACATAGCGGAATAAAAATCAGTCACTTTTGTACAAAGTCCTCGAACATTTTGGAAATTTATGGTATATTCACAGTTGGGCAGTTTCAGTTTAAAGGCACAATTTGTGGGATGCCTCGGTTATATTTAATTTTTAAATTCGTTTCACCATTCTCTTTTCTACGGTCCAGTTCCTCTTTAAGGGTCTTGTAGTACTTAATCTGCCGTGGAGTTCTATCATTCACGATAACAATGTTACGATAACTACCATTATTTTTTAAACTGCTAGAATTCTTCAGGATTGTGATTGTTTTGTTATGTTTATTTTATGTTGTCAGTGTTAGTTTATATTAAGTTTAGGTATTCTATTTTCCATATTTTTTGTATATTGTTGTTAAACAAATTCATAAAATTATTAAACCAAATCCAGCAAATTTTTCTCTGTGTACTTTCAAGTCAAAGACTCCCATCATTTTAATTATTGTATTATTTTAATGTTGTTTTTATTATTGCTTTTCATACGGGCATTATAAACGTTAAGATCCCTTTTATGACTTAATACGCTGTCATTGCGCCTAATTGCCTTGAAGTTTTATTTATTCTTTATGTTTACAAACCATGCTTTACATTAATTAAAAAAACATTGATAGTAAATTATGGAAATAAAATTGTGATGATTTAAATCTGTTTAATCATTAAGGAATAATAAATCATAATTTTATGACTTAATAAATTTTGAGAAAGGAAAAAAAAACGTTTTTTTTCAAATTTTATGTTTTTTTATTCAAATTTTCTATTATCAATCCAATCAAGCATAGTTTTAGCCTTTTGACCCTCTTTTTAAAATAAAACAAATTTAATTTGGTAAAAAATGTAAATTTCTAGTATTGGACATATGTCCAATATCATACTCTATTTGTATCCCGGACATTTACCAGCCAATTCTTATGTAAAATTGTCCCCTAAATCCGAAAAGACCGTCAAAAACTATAAAAGTTGAGCAGTTTTTGAGATATAGTCAATTCCATATTATATGTAAAATTGATTATATTTCAAAAACTGTTCTGCTTTTATAACTTTTGACGACATTTTCGGATTCATTTTATAGGAATTGACTGCTAAATGTCCTGGATACAAATTGCTGTTGACGATAATTATTAGTGGCTTCTTTTTCGCTATGACAATTTTGGCTTATTCATTTTTAGAGAGTAAGTAATATAGTGATTTTTTAATTTTATAAAAAACTAATGGCAACAAAATTAATAAATTCGAAAAATACATACCACCCGAAAAAATATTAGATATACATAAATCATCCTGTTCCGGCCTAAACATTATAAATGCTTCACAAACTAGAGATACCACACTTAATGATATTTGCAACAAACTACACTGAAAGAAATATATGTTTGTTTTAGCAATGTTTTGTGGTTCATATATGGACTACCACATACATTGCTAAAACAAACATATATTATATTTAGTTTTAACATAATATGTTAAAACTAAATATAAAAATGGTTAAGGTAAATATATTATATGTTTGTTTTAGCAATGTATGTGGTAGTCCATATATGAAACATAAATTTCTTTCAGTGTATTTCAGAAGTCAGACCAAGAAATTAGTAGTTACCTTCAGAATCCAGAAATCCAGAATCGAGAAAGAAATATATGAATTATATGATATTTACAAAAACAAAATAAAAAAAATATTTAAAAAATTTTTAATAATTTCAAATAAAAATTCCTTAAAACTAGTCAAATAACAATTTAAGAAATTGCTTTTTTCGATTTCTTTAATATAAATTCCTCCATTAATCACTTATTGCATTCCGATGTCCATAATAATAATAATAATTGTTATTGCATGGAATGCATATCAGTGGTGAATATTAATACTATAGTATATATATATATATAGTCATATATATATAAAAAATGCAAAGCATCCAGCACGACATTAATTAAAAATTTAAATATGCAAGTCGTACTATGTGTTCGCAACGAAATAATAAAAAAATGTTTTGTTTATTTAGTGCGCCGCAATTAAAAAGGATAATTACTTGCTTAAACGATTTCATCGTACGATAAGTTGAAAACTCATTTGAAAAAGTATCCATATAAACCATTTCAATATCCAATATACAGTTGAAGTTGATGTATAAGTACTCAAGATTATATGATAAATTACTGAAAATGTTTACGATATAGTTCAATTAATAAACATACCAGCAGTTTGTTTACCATCCAATCATAAATGGGCACAAAAGGAAACCTTGTGGTACACAAATAAAACATTGCATTTTTCTTCATAATGAATATAACAAAAAAAGTAGTTTATCTTAATAAAGTAAAGATCCCTATTCGTCCAACAATTGCTTTTGTTACGGCAAAAAGATCATTTTTATAAAAATTATTTATCTACAAACGCTGCTTTCAGTAATAGCATTTGCATTAATTATAAAGTAAATTTACGTTATGTTTATAAAAATAACACTCTTTCAGATGCAGAAACGCATTGATAAATATAGTTGTTATTTTTTGTCCAAAAAACAGTTCTATACCGTTTACAAAAACGTTTTGTAGTATTAATGAAATTTTGTAAATTTTACAAATCCCTTTTCGTTTTGTTTAAATATAATATTAATAAAATTTATCAAAATTTAACAACAAATTAATTGTTAATTCAATAATCTTTTTGCATTGTAACAATGGTCACATTTTCAACATTGGGTAGTTTTTTTTAAATAATTGCTAGGCATTCAAACAAACTATTTATTATAACAAAAAATTAACTCATATTATATGATGTACAAAATAAAAAAATACAAACTCACTTTTTAAACAAGTCTGCTTCGTTTATAGAATAGACCTTAAATATTTCTTTTAGAAAACGTCGAAATTTTAATTTTCTTAGTGATCTTTTTGATATTTTTATCATGCTAGATTTTACCACACTTCACTCGCACAAGTGAAATCAATAAGATTATAACACAGACTGCGGATATTAAAGTTATGTTCACCAAGGAGAGCGCTGGCCCTTTCCCCCTCTTTTTAAGGAATTTAACAAAAATTTTGTTACCATTGCAAAACAATAGTAAATATTAAAAGTCATTTTATAGCAATAAAATATTTTTGTTATTGTTCTTAACGTAAGCTATTAACAAAGATTTTCTAACTGAAATAAAATTAATTTGAATTACAACGATAGTAATTTAAAAAAGACAAATATGCCGTAGTAAAATTGACAAATTTTACTATAACAACTGCGCATTACTTTGTGTAAGCGCAATTCACACACAACTATAGATTTAACAAAAAAAGGTTTTTCTTCCAATACGACACAGAAAATTTAATAAAAAAGGTACCTTAAGTTAAATAATATTAGTTCATTTATCGCTTACAAAATTAGTTTCATTATCAGTGCATATGAAATAAAAGCTCATTTAACAAATTTTAAGCTGGAAACACAGTCATTGCGGTCCAATCTAAACATAAATGGATACAAAACGAAACCTTGCGGTACACCATGTTTTTATTTACTTCATACGTACGCATTGAATTGTAAACAATTAAAAATACAAATTAGTTGGTCTCCTTTTACTAATTAAGTGCACTACACATTTTGAATAGCAATTGGTGTACCCTGATATGCATTTTCTACAATATAAATAATAGAAGAATGTCTAGGGCGTCCTTGATAAATAATTAAAATTATTTGCGATGCATAACGCATATTTGTACTGTTTGTTCGTTGTAAATATTATGAACAACGAGTAATTTATTCGTTTTCTTCCTTGCAGCTTGAATTGTATTAAGGCGTAATGAATGAACGCTATGTAATTTGTTTAAGCAGATAGCGTGCGGTTGCTATGGAATTTTTTTGAATTTTCATAAATTTTAATTAGTTTTGAGTGACAAGTTCCAATGGAATTTGCAAGGAATCGATATACGATTTGTTTATAAGTATAAATTGTAAATCAGTGTAAACATGACAACACTAGATAATTAAGTGCGTAAGGATTGTCAAGGAAATTGTTTATTTATATATATATGGGTGAATCACCCGATGGTGTTACCCCGTGATATTTAATAAAACTAAATGAGTTGGACCTACACTTTTATTGTGTTTTGATTTTTCATAATTAAGTAGATATTACAGCTCAAGTTCCGCAATTAATTATTTTTTACAATGTTTTAAAAGTCTAAAACCTATCCTCAGTGACTGTTACTCTTTCTATGTTTTCAAATATCTGAGGTAGTGAAAGCATACTAAAAATATCAGTTCGCTAAGTAAATTTAACACATCCAAAGCAATCGAATCAAACAAAATATTATTAAAAATTAAAAGAAATAATTTTTATAACCATTTATGTAGGTGTTACAAAAATTGATTCTATCATCCGTGAATCTGTTTTTGCTTTAAATTTTAAGCAACGGATGGCGCTTTAATCATTTTAAATAAGCAAAAACCTCTGTTTACGACATCATAGATGCATGTGATTCCTGAAGGTCAGTTAGAATTTATATGCAGATGGGAGTGTTGCTGTTTTATAATTCAAAAGTTTAAGTTCGTTAATTTGCTATTTAAAAACCTATCCACCGTGAAGTGTAATATCTCAGTAAGTAGATTTTTTATAAATATTTTATGTATGTACAATTGTATTTTTAAAATCTTAAGGTGTCAAAAGATACAATAACTTATTTGAAATATACAAAGGGGTGTTTAAAAAAAACATTACTTTTCACTGTTAAACAACAGTCTGTTTTTGATATAAAACATATTACCAACCACTTTATCACCCCAGAAAGTAACTAAAGAATACGTGAAAGCTTTTTTGCCCTCCGCAATGTGTTTTGTGTTTCTTAAAAGCCGAAATAACAGACGCAAGTACAGTACACTTAACGTCAAAAATGTTACTTCGTCATACAAAGTATACTTATAATGACATTACAATTTGCAATCTGCCTATTACCGTTTGTATACCTAGAAGAATTTCCGTTTATCAACTAGTTGAAATCGAAATTCCTCCTCAATTAGATCAACAAGGTAATTGATAAGAAATCATCGGGTGAAGTTGATGAATCGCATAGGCAATTAGGTAAATAAATACATACGTATATGGCTTGACGGGACCAACAATTAAAGTAATTGTGGTATATACATCAAAGTGTACAGGGAGGGAAAAATGTTAATTTTTAATTTCTTGGTTAGGAAGATATCTCAAGAATGCATTGCTTCAGGATCAAAGTTGACGAGTGATAATTGCTTAATCAAGGCGTCGCACTATGGTAAAAAAGCAGCGTTTTACGGAAAAAAATCAATAACTATATTTTAGTCGAAAAACATAGATAGATAGATAGTCCTAGAGCATCAATTGAGGAAATAATCAAAAAACTTTTTTATTGCAAAGAAATATTTATTTTTTTAGGACGTACCCAGCTGAATTTATTTATTCAGTCGCTTTTATTAAAAGTTGTTTATGATAAACCAATTTAAAATTATTTGTGATTACAACTCATGATATAGATTACATCCAAGGGAAAATTCCACGCAATATACAAGTACTAAAAGGGACCTTTACCAGCTTATATTCAAAGAAAAAGGGTGTCTATAATTTAGAAATCTAAGTTGTTATTCTGCAAGTAAGCACCACTACAAGGGATTTTGTTTATGCATTACTCTAAATTTTAGAGTAACGAAATAGACATTGGTATCACAACGGACTGGGGTACACAAAGGACTTAATCAGATAACGTAAAAAAGAAACTATATAGGGTGGTACGATTTTAGAGTCTAAAATCGTACCACCCTATATAGTTTCTTTTTTACGTTATCTGATTAAGTCCTTTGTGTACCCCAGTCCGTTGTGATACCAATGTCTATTTCGTTACTTTTTTCAGTTTTTGTTAAAAAAAAATTCTTAAAATGATTTTACTATCACTTGGTAATACCTGTTTATAAATTAGAGTTTAACTCACTAATACAGTGACTAAAAGAAAATATTAATGGTATTGTTTTTTTAACAAAGAATCGGAATGGTGTCTTTTAAAAAGTAACTTAACTAACATAAATATTTAAAAAAGGCATATCATTTTTAATAAAAAATAAAATTGGAGTCAAAAGTTTGTGAACTAAGTAAATTTTATTTCAAATTATTTTTATAACAACTTTTTTTATTTAACACAGTGGAGACATATAAAGCTAGCTAGCTAAACACATTTTTCTGAAGAAAAGGTAAAAAAAATTAAAAAGTGCACTGCCTGTCTTAAATGTAAGTAAACAAAACTCTAAACATTTATAAAAATCCAACCAAAAGTCAATTTAAGCAAAAAAAAAAAATTTGATCTTCATTTTCCTGAAAGCGGGTGTTTCTTGAAAATGAACCACTTATAAAGTAAAGTTTACTGAACAACCTCGTGTTGATATCAACGCGAAAATCAGAGAAAATCGGAGATAAATGCCTATATTATTTTTTTTCTCTTAATTTTACCAATGCGTATTTAAACTGTTAACTTTTAATTTTTATTTTTTTATTCAAATAGGAATTTTTGTATATGTAGATTAAGGTGTACTTTAAACTTATTTAAAAAAATATATACATTTTTTTGTTCGATTAAACGATATAGTTTATTAAATGTGTGCGTAATTTTTAGCAAATTTAAGTGTTTTAAAAATGTCATAAAATTAAAACATAATTATTTAAAAATAATTCTTTACCAAAATCTTTTGCTTTAAGATGTTTTCAACAAATTATCGTCATAAAAATACCCATAATAAAAAGGTTTTAAAAATGTACTTTTTCCGCCGATAAATCATAGTGCGTCGCTGCATTCCAGATCAAACGACAAGACTTGTGATGAACAAAACACAAACAAAATTCCGTATGTTATTATTATTAGGTATAAGTAAACGCTGAACGACAAAATTTAACCTTTACTGCAAAACTCTACCACCACTGCGTTATGGAGTCCAAAATTGGCCGCCATCAATGCCCGATTTATACCCTCTTGACTTTTTTGTTTAAACAATCTTAAAAAAATATTTTGATTATAATCTGTACAAAAGGCTCGTCTTTTATTGTCGATTGTTTATTTATTATACAAAAACAAAACATGTTTGTCATAGGAAATGATTTAATTTAAATAGATCGTTTCGTAATGAATCATTTTTAAACGCGATAATTGTAAACCGAGATTAGTGAGAATTAGTCACGGCTTAGGCTTGATCGTGTTTTGTTTTATTTGTATTTGTTATGTATACGGCGAAATTGTAAATACAACGGAGAGATACAATTTGAAACAAATCGATTGGAGAAACGATGTTTGGTTGAATGACCTTATAACATTAAAAAAAACATGTTTATTTTAAGATAAATTAATATGCATATTTGAATAATTCCAGCATTTTTGTTTGGGTTACAAGTTTTTTCAATAATTTTATTATCTGAAAATTATGCAAATAAAATAAAACTTATAAATTATACTTCTCATGAATAATTAATTAATGATTTAAGTATCACAGATCCCATGGGATGCATCTAAATTGTCCTGGTAAATTAAACACATCCAAAGCAATCGAATCAAATATAAAATATTATTAAAAATTAAAGGAAATAATTTTTATAACCATTTATGTAGGTGTTACAAAAATTGATTCTATCCTCCGTGAATCTGTTTTTGCTTTAAATTTTATGCAACGAATGGCGCTTTAATCGTTTTAAATAAGCAAAAACCTCCGTTTACGACATTATAGATGCATGTGATTCCTGAAGGTCAGTTAGAATTTATATGCAGATGAGTGTTGCTGTTTTATAATTCAAAAGTTTAGGTTCATTAATTTGCTATATAAAAACCTATCCACCGTGAAGTGTAATATCTCAGTAAGTAGATTTTTTTTATAAATATTTTAGATATGTGCAATTGTATTTTTTAAAATTATTAAGGTGTCATAAGATACAATAACTTATTTCAAATATACAAACGGATGTTAAAAAAAAAACATACGAAATCCTAACCTCCGTGAAGCTATCTTCCGTGAAGCTCTAATATTCACAATGTATGATTTCTTAAAATTCTTGCATTAGTGCAGAACCACTTATTAACATAAGTTATGTTATTACTAGATATATTCACCCATATTACAAATAACAAAATATGTATTTTAGTAAATTCCTGAAATAGAAAACCTTTAACCTCGAATTATTGCTTTATCGAGAGTCAACAGAACCGTTACGAATTGTTAAAAAACCTTATCTCGAAAAAAATCGTCTTTAATGTCATTCAATAACGGTCATTGTTCTTAGCGATTGAAATAAATTTTTAAGATATCAGTTTCTTATTGAACAATGATCGACCAATAGCTATCAAATACTGAACAAAGTATGTGTCTTGGAGTCTATAAAAAGTATACTTTTACTATTTATTAATTTACTATGTATTTACTATTAATTTACCTATTTTATTTCCTGATGAACAAAACGTAAAAAAAGAGCGTTATAAATTACAACAAAAATTGCGTCACAAACTTTATTACATCAAGAAAGGAATAAACACTTTTTGCAACAAGTAAACACAAAACATCTTGGTGACATGTGTTGTTTATATAAATAAAATCCTCTGATATATCGTAACTTAGCCAAGTCGAAATTGTTCATTTCTAAACTCATAAAATTTGTCGGGGTTTCAACACTCCAAAGCGTTGAAAAACGAAATAAATCAAACGTTTACCGTCTAACATCATTTGTAGCCTGTCTGAAATCTAATGAATTATATCGGAAAGAAAGATTGATGACTACCAATCAGAGGTCGGACACTTTCCGATAGGATATTGGCTGTTTTCCTTAAGCCAAAGACATCTGTTGATTACCACTTTATTTTGAACACTTTATAAGTTTTTTCATGATATTTTTCGAAACCTGGCAAAATATGTAAAGGTGTTGTAAATTCCAAATACAAATTCTTATATTACTTAATTTTATTGAACAACAAACTTAACCAAAACGACCAATAAAAATTTGTGTAAAATAGTTTATGGTGTTTAATATTGGGTAAGTAACTGTAATATAATTTTTATTGTACTCTTAAAATAAAATAGTTGCAATTTAAATCCTCTGGTTTTTTTGAAAATTATGGTCTGTATTTGCGTTAAATAAACAATTTAATTTTTTTTTGGTCCAAAATTTGTATTAACCTCAACTTTTCGAGATTGAAAATTGAAACACCTATCTACATTACTGTATTCTTCGACTATACAGGAATCTAGAGGCTGCTAGTAAAGACCAGACGGACTGCAGACAAGCTTACTATGATTAAAGAGACCAATGTGTACAACAGTAGGTAGAGTAGGTAAACAGTGACAGATGCCATCGTTGCCATAAAGAACCGGACAAATGGTAAAATACGGGTTAGTGAGGCTATAACCATAACTGTACCCATAGCAGCCGTACTTCGACTTTACAGATTCAGCTTCCCAAAATTATGTGTACGAAAAAATTTGCAAAATTTTCGTTCCTATATAGAAATATACATATACATAAACATAAACATTATTTTGTCAATTTTTTAATTTAATTGAGGTATAAAACTATTTATACATAGTTTAGCATTATTTAATCAATTTAGTTCGAAGATTAATTTGCAAACAAAAAGACCTCCTTTCGTTAAGCAGTTATTCATAATGAATTTTTTAACAGTAGAAGAAAAAATAGAAACGATTTTGATTTATGGAGAAGCAGGCAGGAATCTTGATGATGCTGTTAATATCTACGCTCAGCGTTTTCCGGAAAAAATTCGATCGCGAACTTCATTTCACCGCACAGTCAAGCAGTTTACTACAAACGGGAGTGTTCAACCGAAAAAAAGAGTTCGTCGAGCAAATATTTAATAAATTTAACAAAATAAAACCAAGTATTTTATTCAAAAATTACTGTAACACTTTTTGCAAAAAAATCTCATTTCAGAAAAACATACAATGCGAATGTCATGTCATAAATCTTTTTGAGTGACATGACCCGTATATATAGGATTCTTTAGCTGCAATAAATGTAGCGTACCGGTAAAACAAGAGTTTTTATAAAAGACATAAACAACAATAAGTATAAACGATTTTACAGTTATAAACATATAGTCAGTCACATGTATTTCATTCTTTATTGTTATAAAGCACAATTTCAAACGCAATAAACATCATTTTATGATATAAAACGATAATAATGATAATACATTTTTTTGTCTATGATATCGAATATTGAAAGTATAAAATATTTATAAAAAAATCTACTTACTGAGATATTACACTTCACGGTGGATAGGTTTTTAACACTTAGCAAATTAATGAACTTAAACTTTTGAATTATAAAACAGCAACACTCTCATCTGCATATAAATTCTAACCGACCTTCAGGAATCACATGCATCTATAATGTCGTAAACAGAGGTTTTTGCTTATTTAAAATGATTAAAGCGCCATCCGTTGCATAAAATTTAAAGCAAAAACAGATTCACGGAGGATAGAATCAATTTTTGTAACACCTACATAAATGGTTATAAAAATTATTTCTTTTAATTTTTAATAATATTTTATATTTGATTCGATTGCTTTGGATGTGTTTAATTTACTTATAACTATATACTATAATTTACTTATAACTATATACTAT
Organism: Brassicogethes aeneus; assembly: GCA_921294245.1. Taxonomy (NCBI): domain Eukaryota; kingdom Metazoa; phylum Arthropoda; class Insecta; order Coleoptera; family Nitidulidae; genus Brassicogethes; species Brassicogethes aeneus. The sequence continues at coordinate 1,786,887 of OV121132.1, read as the reverse complement.
AGTGAACTGATATATACTATATACTATAGTGAACTGATATTTTTAGTATGCTTTTATTACCTCAGATATTCGAAAACATATAGGTTAACCTTGAAAGAGTAACAGTCACGGAGGATAGGACTTTAAAAACATTTTAAAAAAGTCGGACAAAATATTGCTTTTAGAGCAAATTTTTAAATAGAACACTTCCTTTTAAACCGAACTCTATAGAAACACGTATCTATTCAACTCATATTTATCTATCTGGGTTTGTAAAATAAAAATAAAAACGGTAGCGCATGCAGGTTGGAAAACCTGACACCGCAAAAATGTCCCTAGTCAGCAGAGCCAGCTGGGATGTGTTCTTATCATAAATGAGCCAATCCCGTATCTGGTTATTTTATTTTTAAAATTATTCAACCGCTTTCTTGGAAGTAACTCAACACCTCTATTAAATGTTTATATTGATATTTAATTTAAGTTTATAAAACTATAACTTAACATTGGCAAGTACGATGCTAACGTGCTTGCAAATATTTTTATCGGAAACACAAGTTTGAAATTTTAAAATATCGCCACATAAATCTACGTAAATTATCAATAAAACAATCGTTGCATCTAATTTTGGACTCATTAGTTCCAAATGTTATTTTGGTGGAGCAAAAACACGAAATAATTTTCCCCCACTTGTTAAGATTTTCATTTGGTTTGTTCAAATCTTTACTATTTTTAAATAACATTTACCGTTTACCAGTTACATTATAAGTTATAATTTAAACATAAGTTTGGTTGGGAATAGACCACAGCACAGCTGTGGTCTATGGATATATCTGATTAAATTTATAAATTAATGCAAAATTATTGAGTATAATTATTTTTTAATTATTCAGAATTTAAATATTAATTTAATAAGTTATTATTTTAATTTTTTACTTTCTTTAATAACTATAGTTTCACAGTAGTATTGTAATTTTACTACGAAAAAAAACTGCCATTTTCTTAGTTTTTATAAGAAACTTTCTTGACCCATTGATTGACCTATTTTGGGTCTTATCAATGTCGGGCAATATGGTGTATTGGAACACAACAAAAACGAAAGACACCTGGGCTTATATACTGTCCACCTAAGTCAACAGAGGCGAGATGTAAGAAACACCACGTGATTGCCGCAATCGGTACATACTATGCATTTTACATAACGTTATAGCAAATCAAATTACAAACAACGTTTGTAAATCTGAGATGCTTTTTATTAGAAACTGTCAAACTGTTTGGTAAAATTACAAAGCGTGTAGGATTTATACATATACATTGTAAAATTACAACTTATCTTGGTAGTCTTGGAAGATTTCTCAAATTGTATTATAATTTTGTATTGGTATACACTGATTTGTAATTTTAATCATCCTTTGTTTTGCAAAAAAATTGTAATTTTACAAAAAATTTTAACAGTGTACTTGATTAAAATGATATATACCTAGACGGTGGTCAAAACTTAAGTATAGGACGAACAAAAATGCCAACCAAAACATGTATTTATCAAAATCCCAGCTGATCCTATTTTAAAGTTTTGCAAAATTTTTTGTTTTTCTATTTCTATATATTATTTTGCAATTATTTTACTAAAACTACCTGTACAATTTTAATAAAATTAAGCAAAATAATAAACTTTGTATCATTTAAATTACTTTACTCCCCAGTATTAATTTATTGAGTTACTTGCAAATTTTGTAAAACAATAATTAAGGTGGTTATGAAAAAAATTGCTATACGTTATAACGCAAGTGACATTTTGCTTTAGTTGTTTATTTAATGTATACTTTATAAAGTTAAAAATAGTAAAAATGAAAATTAAACCGAAATACAAGTTAAGCCATGAAGAAAATCGAAAGAAGGTATGCGCTGGCTGTGGAGACAAAATTGTTTTTGGTAATCGAAAAATTCAGAGTTTAGGGTTTCTGAGAAAATATAAAAATTACTGCAGACTTTTTCAAACGAACACTTTAACTTAAGTGATTCAAAATTACCTACTTCAATATGGTAAAAACGGTATTTTTGCATAGCCACAATTGCCAAATTTTCAAAATTTAAAAATTGCCAGAAAATTTCGCGGCAGCCAAGAATGTATGTGATTTATCTGCAAAATGGCAAGATATAAAGGGCATAAAAAATTATTAAGGGAAGAGGACGGACGAACGAACTAAAGTTTTGATATGCTCTTCCTTTGTAGGGGATATCGCTAGATGTAAGAAGCATGTTTGTACAGAGACTGAAGAATTTAAAAATTCTGTTTTCATGTTAAAAACAATTCCATGTAAAACCCAAGAAAAAGTTTTACTGAAAATTTAAGGCAAGCAGTCATCGATTTTGCTTCAAAGAATCTTTAAATAATTATTTATTAGTTTTGTATTAGGTACCTTAAAACAATAAATAAGATATTGCAAACTGTATTTTACATTATTTTGTATTTATAATGTAATTTATCCATATTTCAGTCATGTATCTGCCAAATTTTTATAAACATTTGATAATGGTACTAGAGTATTTTATGTTACCAAACGAGTCTATAAACAGATTATGCTATCAGTTTTGGTTGGCATTTTTGTTCGTCCTATACTTTAGTTTTGATCACCGTGTATAGTAAAAATGCAAACAGAAGTTGTATAAAATAAATAATGATTTGTATATTTCCAAACACTTATTGTAATTCAAATAGCAAATTTTGGTTAGTAATTTTATTGATTACAAACTTACCCTTTCTGGAAAATGTATTCTTACCTGAAAAAAAAATTTTTGAGTTAATTTTTTGAAATAAAAAAAACAAGAATGGCTTTAAATTTATAATAATCATTTTTGCACATATCCTGTTGTTTTTTCAAGGGCAACTTGATGTGGGAATCTTTTCCCATCATATATATATATAAAGGTAAACACTCCTAACATAGGTATAATGCAAAGAGACATGCAAAAGATATGTTTAACGTAAACAATGAACAAAGTTCTCACTGCTTTTGATTAACATAATATTTTACGCTCCATATTTCTCGACTGGCACACACAAGAACGGTTTTAATTTTTTTTATAATTCTTGATCTGATGGCTAAGTAACCTAGAGAGTCTTCGGCCATGTCTAATTATGAGAACTTTCCGTTTCTTCTGACAAAGAAAAATACTATACACAGTAAAAAAAATTGCCCGTGTAAATTTTTTAGTGTAGGGGTAAAAATATTAGAGTTGATTTGTTAGTGTAAAAGTTACACTACAAAATACACTAGGTAGCATTTAGTGATTATTAACTTTATTAAACACATTTAAAGAATATGAACATTATTCATTGGTACATTCACAATAATTATTATTAAAATAAATCAAAAGGGTAGAAAAACTTAATGCGAGTGTTTATTACCCCTTAATATGTTAAATAGTGACAAAATGTAAACTACAGTGCATGCCAATTTCTTTGTCTGTTTTGATGTTACTAAGAGCTCTTTTTTCTTTACACTAGTGCACATTGTATCACAATTAAAGTTTAATTACACCAATAGTGGCAAAATAGACTGAAAAAACTGGTAATAACCGAAATGCGTTTTAAAATGTTTGGTTGGTACCTATCTACCTACGCAGTGCATATCCGGAGATACCGCGTTGTGGAAGTGTGGCGTTTTTGTTCAGTTAGATTTTAATTACGGTGAATCCATAAGGGGACATTCTTATTTTTTGGTAAGTCCTTTTTCTTTAAGCCTTAATACTCAATAAATACCAATATGTTAAAAGGATGTCCATACCCGACCTATATAATATATCAATAATTTACGGCAATAGGTCGGGTACTTGTTACATTAATAATATAAATAATATAAATACATAAACACTTTTTATTTTCAAGCGTAATGGTTGTTATATTAACCTATACCTACATTTTTATTAATATTATGGAAAATGTGTACACGTGTGGTAAATCCCCGACATACAGCCGCCTGACGCCTCTCTACCAATGGGATCACCCATTTTTTATAACAGAAAAATGGATTACTGATGAATTCTCAAGATAATTCATTGCTTACAAGTTCACAGCCAGTAAAACATTGCATTGATCTAAAACTTTTACGTTTTAAGGAACCATTTTGCTTAAGCCAGCCATACGACTCAAATATAAAGTTATATTTTAAAAGGCACCGATTTTGATAATTGTCATAGATTTTTGTTCCAAATAAATGTTTCTCTTTATTTACCTTTTCGTTTTATTCACTACCACCAATAGGTTTTACTTAAATAATAGTGTTAATTTACACTAGAAGTATGCACTAGAAGAGTAAAAGTACCTTTCGAAAATTAGAACCTTTCCAAAGTAGTGTTAATTTACACTGAACAAAAGTGGGATTTTACCCAGGAAGTGTAGAAGTACACGATTTTAGGTAAATTAACACTTTTTAATACAGTGTAAAATTACTTTATCCTTAGTGCTATAGTGTTAAATCATACTTGCTTACTTGGGGAAAATTATACTGCAAATTAATTCTAATTGTACACTGAAAGAAATATATGTTTGTTTTAGCAATGTATGTGGTAGTCCATATATGAAACATAAAATATATTTACCTTAACCATTTTTATATTTAGTTTTAACATATTATGTTAAAACTAAATATAATATATGTTTGTTTTAGCAATGTATGTGGTAGTCCATATATGAACCACATACATTGCTAAAACAAACATATATTTCTTTCAGTGTAGTGTTTTAAAACAACACTATTTAGTGTGGACCTGTGTGAACTCTAATTAGTGTTGCTTAGAGTTGATATTTTTTACTGTGTAGCACTAAGCCCATGTTTGGACGTTGGAGCAAAAAAATCGTCAAAAATATTTTCAACCTGATAAATTCCTTAATCCCCGGGCTAACCCTTAAGTAGTTTGCAAGACCGCAAGCGTTTAACCTGGTTAGACTTGCGAAGAGCTGATAAGACCGAATCCCTTGAATCTTCCTCTTCACTGAACAATTTATTGTGTGTACCATACTTTATGTGTGTTACACAATCGACGTGAATTTACACCCTTTTATACCGATTTCACGATACGCCTTTGGCCATTGAGAAACTTTGCTGCATATGCAAAAATTTTATTCAATCGAGAAGATTATGAAAACAATTCCAACGCAAGAAGAATTTTTTTTTGAAAATTAATTATTACCATTACAGCAATACATACAATTGCGTTATTGTGTCTGTGCTGTTAATTAAAATTTCCTGTAAAAAAGTCACAATTATTTTTAATTAGACGAACAGCTAGAATGTCGTAGTTTTAATTAAGGAGATGTTAAAAAACAGCCTGTAATAATTCATAGAACGAAAACCTAATTTGAACTAGAATATTATAATTAATGGTACAGCAAAAGCAAAGTTTAACAATGAATTTATTAATCGCACGAAATGAATGTTTCTATGGTAACGCTTTGAGCTTTTGACAGTGGCAGTGACAATTCTATATGCAGTGCTATTTAAAATCAAAAAATTGTGGAAACGACACTAAAAAAAATAATCTTTTAAAAGAAATAAAAACCACTTTAAATCTTATTTTAGAGCAAATATCTCTTGGTCCAATAGTACGAGGTGTGTTCAGAAAATATCGGGAATTTTCGTTTTTTGAAACAAATATTTATTTATTCGTCTACATTAATTCAAAATAGTCCCCATTGAATTTATGCACATGTGCAAGCTCTTCTTCCAATACTCGAAACACTTCTAAAACTCGATCTTTGGGATAGCCTTTAGTTCTTTCAGCGATGCGCTTTTAATGTCATCTATGCTTGCAAAACGACGGCCCTTTAAGGTTCTCTTTATTTTTGGAAATAGGAAAAAGTCAGACAGAGGCATGTCTGGCGAATATGGATGCTGGGGCATCATTACAGTATTGTTTTTGGCCAAAAATGTTGTTCAAAATTTAACAATTTTAGAACAAATTTTGCTGCCACGCGTTACATACCCAAAACATTCGAAAAAATTTTATGGTATGAGCCAATCGATATACCAACATCATCAGAGACTTCTCTGATGGTTTATATCCATTTCTTCCACTTTTTCCATGTTTTTATCGGTTGTTAATGCGCTTGTGCGTTCGGGGCGTTCGTCATCTTCAACGTCTTCACGGCCATCTTGGAAACTCTTATACCACTTGTAAACTCTTGTTTTACTTATAGCAGACTCACTATAGGCCTTTGTTAACATTTCACAGAATTTATTTTATTTTTTAAGCAAAATTGGATACAAATTCTTTGATCCATTTCTTTTAACGAACGAAAAATCGCCGAGCTCATAAAACACGTCTAATCTTAGCGGCTGCCACAGACAAAGTAAACAATGAAAACAGCTAAAGTTTTTATCATACTTTGGGGGCATGTATACCAACATAATAAAGAAAATTTTATGACAACCGGACCCTCCGAACCCGCGAAATTTAACAATTCCCGTTATTTTCTGAACACACCTCGTATTGACGGTATATTTTAAAAACCAATTTGAGTCATTTTGAAAATTTTTTTGTTATTTGTGTAACATTAGTCATAAACTTGCTTAACAGTTAAGCAATTAATCATTAATTAGCTGGTATCACTAGCGAACATCTACTAAATTATTTATGATATATACAAAAATTAAAGTAGCAAAATTAGTCACTAACTTAATGATAAAAATTTGAAACGAGTTTGTCTTCCTTAAATCCCAATTAATTATATTGTAAATATTTAGATAAGTTTGCCATATGCAAGATTTAAATACACCCGGTATAATTTTGTTATCTTATTTATTTGTTTTGCCTTTTATCAACGTATTTATAAATAAAACATAACATTTATTTTGCTAAACAAAATATCCCAAATGATCATTTGTTATTGTGTACATATATGTCTGTAGAATAAATTTAAAAATCGTAAATCCAAAATATATAATACTATTATCTTTAATATTTGTACACAATTATTTATCTACAACGCTGCTTTCAGTAATAGCATTTGCATTAATTATAAAGTAAATTTACGTTATGTTTATAAAAATAACACTCTTCCAGATGCCTTGATAAATATAGTTATTTATTTGTCAAAAAAAACAGTTCTATACCGTTAACAAAAACGTTATGTAGTATTAATGAAACCTTAATGGGATTATTTATAAAAATCTTGTAAATTTTAAAATAAAACTGTTTTTATAATATTAACAAAATATATGTGAAGTTAACAACAAATTAATTATTAATTCATGACACTATTTTCATTGTAACAATGGTCACATGTTCAACCTACTGGGTAGTTCTTTTTAATAATTGCAAGGCATTAAAACAAATTATTTATTATAACAAAAAAAAGTCATATTATATGATTTACAAAATAAAAAATATATGAACTCACTTTTTAAACAACAAGTCTGCTTCGTTTATAGAATTTTTTTTTTAAAAAGGTCGAAATTTTAATTTTCTTAGTGATCTTTTTGATATTTTTATTATGCTAGATTTTATCCAACCACTCGCACAAGTGAAATTAATAAGATTTTAACATATACTGTGGATTATATAGTTATGTTCACCAAGGAGAGCGCTGGCCCTTTCCCCCTCCTTTTAAGGGAAATAACAAACATTTTGTTACCATTGCAAAACAATAGTAAATATTAAAAAAGTCTTTTTATGGCAATAAAATATTTTTGTTATTGTTTTTAAGGTAAGCTATTAACAAAGATTTTCTAACTGAAATAAAATTAATTTGAATTACTACGATAGTAATTTAAAAAAGACAAATATGCCATAGTAAAATCAACAAATTTTACTATAACAACTGCGCATTACTTTATGTAAGCGTAATTCACACACAACTATAGATTTAACAAAAACATTTTAAGTTTGACAAAGATTTAATATAAACATAAAGTGTTTCTTATTGCCATGACAATATGATAACAACTATTACTTTGCTGGATAACCATTTTTTTATAAAAGCTCAACATTGCTGCTTCATTATAGTAAATGAGAATTTTATTAACAGTAAAAAAAGTTTATTCTGTAAATAAAAATAATCTCATTACTTCGGCAAATCGTAGGTTTTGTCCCAATAATACACTAAAAATTTAATAAAAAGGGTTAAATAATATTATTTTATTAATCGCTTATTATCAGTGTATTTATTTACAAATAAACATAACATTTGTTTTGCTAAACGTTTTCACTATTAGTCACCCCCTTTTACGCATCCAATCCCATCCGGAGAGATACAAGTAAGGATGAAAATAAAAATTCAGCGATGAAGTTTGAGATCGCGGTTGGCCAGACAAAGCAAGGTCGTATGTGTGGGCACACTGAAATGGCCAACTTTTCTTTTTTAAGAGCGACAAAAGGTGCACGCAGAACCAAACAGGTTTGGTTTATAATCACCAAACCCTTCTTGATTTTAAATCGAACACTGAGCGACAAGTGAAAATTATCTACAACATAATTTAATTTTCTAAGGTTTTTGTAGTCCATTTTTAGCAAGGTTAATTTTATTTGATTTGATTAGATTGGTTAATAAGGATACTTCCGTGCTTGTTTTTAAGTTTTTATTGCGACTAGTTTCGATCTAAGATCATCTTCAGGCAAAATGTCAATAATTATATATATATATATATATATATATATATATATTGTAAATAATTTTAACCGAAATCTAAAAATATTTTTATGCATATATTTAATGTAATTGATAAACTTTCTTACAAATATTTTAATTATTGACATTTTGCCTGAAGATGATCTTAGATCGAAACTAGTCGCAATAAAAACTTAAAAACAAGCACGGAAGTATCCTTATTAACCAATCTAATCAAATCAAATAATTTAATTATTTTTATTTTATAAATTGTGGTAAATATACACTGAGAGAAATGAATTTGTTAAATCAAGTTTTAAAACAATAAACTTCAATTTTGATTTTGCTTTTTGAATTTAGATTTTTTAATATATTTTTTCTTTTAAAATAGATACAGAATCCGTCTAATATGTTTAATATTATTGTTTTGTAATAATTGAAGACGACGCTAAGTTTATAGCAATATTTTCTCGCGTTACCATGCTTGTGACATGATTATTACGCACCTACATGAAGGTACATGTTTAAATATAGCATTAATAATTTTTTTGTTTTAATTAAATTTTAGATACAAAATTTAAAAAAAAAGTAAAAAAAAATGATTTAAATCTATTATGGGTGATTCTACAAAAGTTGGGCAACTTTTGACCTCTTTTTGTTTATATAGTTTTCGGAGAAAATTAAACAGTATTTTGTTATGAGAACATAGATAATATAATAAATATACTGTTCCAGACCGGGCCAGTCACTTTTTCAAACAGTTTCTGAAATATCTGTGTTTTCTAAATTTGAATGCAAGGGAAGTGACGAGTATATCAGGGTACTAATTAAATACATCATTTATTGGAAAATATAAGATTTATTGCAACTTTGAGCATATTATACATTAAATATCTTAAAATCAAATAATACCACACATCAGTGGCGGCTTATGGATTTTGGGTATACCGATATCTCAATTATTAGATATGGGACTCACACCAAATTATTTGAGTTTATAATGACATTAAATAAACAAGTTCTGCGCAAGCAGAATTTAAATTGAAGTTTGCGAAAAAAAGATAACCGAAACATCGAACATGGAACTGACGACACGGTACTGATGAATGGGATACAAATTTGAGATTATAATTCGGAATTAAGTATTTTACTGATATTTTTTATTAGTGGGTGCTACTTATTAACAAATCACATATAGCCTTATATAAATTACAATGAACTTTATATACGTAGGAAAATAACTACTCACCAGAGTACTGAAATTTTGACTGGAACTATACGTGCATTCACCACAACTTCGCCGCTTGCATTGTTTTCAAGATGACTGTCGTGCAAAGGGCAGGCTCTGTAGGTAATTTTTTACCAACACTTGAGTTAAAAGGAGGACTTGACGTTTAAACTTCAATATTTCGCAGGAATTTTGAATTTTAACTGACGGGTAAAAGTGAGTACAAAGATTATCAATTTTTTAAAAATTGCTATTATTCGAATCTATGATAAAATATGACGAATACATTATTTAATGTTTTATAGTTTGTAGTGAAATTGAAAAATTTAAGATAAATTGAATATATTTTAAAATAAAATCACTCAAATATTTGATTCAGAAGTGACACGCCAAGGTACTGATGTTTTGAATATTTATTATGTTTTTCTACAAACGTGCTTTTGAAAAAATACATTAAAATTGGGTGGACAAGTTAAAAAAACTTGGATGTTTTGTAATATACTAAAATATTTACAAAAAATATTAAAATACCTCTATTGACTGACGACATCAAGTTGTCCAACTTTTGTAGAATCACCCTTATGTATTTGATATTTTATTGTTTAACTAGAATTAAACATTGTTTGTATTGAATGTGCAAAATGTTGATTTATCCATTTATTGGTTACCATCTTTTTCTTCAAAATTACATTTTGTGTTTAAATAAAGTATATTAAAAGATCTTAAATTTATAAAAAACTTATGTTGACTAAATCTGGCCCTGTACAATTTTATAATGAATTAAATTAAACAACAACTTTGGGGTTTCAAATTCAGGTAGAAAATACACTAATATATACTTGTTACGGTAATTCTTCTTACAAAACCCGACCCATGACCGTGCTTCATTGATGGCATGGCATAGTTCTAGAAGTAGACAACAAAAACCGTATTTTTCAGAAATGTTTTTTCGGTTTTTTCTAATACTAGATTCCCAAGTTAAGCTTAAAATAAATCAGTATTTTTTTAACTAGAATGCGTTCTTAAGTTTTACATTAATTATTTTAATGGTGACATTTTTAATTAGGCAGGTATAAATCTTTAGGAAGAGATTCGTTTCTTATAATGCCATGGTACAGTTATTTTTTTTTTTATTTGGACTAGAGTTTTTTTATTAAGTTGGTAGCTTATGGACAACATTCACGTGAGTTCACATAAAATTTTAATTTATTTTATATAAATTCTTTTCAAAGCGAAGATTATTATCCGCTAGGACTAAATCTACAGGTTTTTACTCCAAATACATTTTTAACTTTAAACAAATTAGTCAATAATATTTCACAAAATTTGTGTCAGTTTTCTATAATGCAAGACTGACAAGGAAAGACAATATGTCGTACTTGTAAAACTTGATAGACAGTGTAATTTGTTTTCGCATACAATTTGCAATTAATATGTATAAATGTGTATCGTGCGCGTTAAAAAATAAACACGCGACCTTGATTTTTTCATGATTTTAATTAGTTTACATTTTCAAGATCGCCAAGAATATTGAACGTTTTTTAACATACTTGGAGTTAATGCGAGCTTTTGGAATCAAAATTTGGTCAACTTGACAACAATGCCATCAAAGGTTTTGTACGACCTTCGAATGCCGAAGAGAAGCAGTAGCAGGCCGTGTCCAGAGCTGCCTGCGTTTGCTCAGGGCCTTAATAATTCGTTATATATAATTATATAATTTTCAACTCGTTTTACTTATAAGTTATAACCAACATTCTCCTTGTAAAATTATAGCATGTCCACATGGATTTGAGAACCGAGCAAGCTCTGTGTTACTAAAAAATGTAAAAACAAAAGTTCTATAATAATAATAATAATATTGTTAAGAACAGGGCTGTGTTTAAATAGCTAATAACTATTAACTTACCCTCTAAAATGCACAATTTTCGAGATACAGGGTGTTGAAATTTTAGAAAAAAAATCGTTTTTTTTAATATCTCCGGAACCGTTTATCGTACAAAAAACAACTTTTGTAAGCATTTTCTACTCATAATAAGCTATATTTTGTGCCAGAAAAATTTTTTTTACTCATAATTGGTGCACCATGGAGATTTTGAAGGGGTAGCAGGTGTTTTTCTCCTCAACTTCTACGCCTCTGTAAATTATGGTTTTGAGAAGCCCATTCGAACCGCCAATGTTTTCTATACAAAAAAGGTACTCTTGGTCATAAGCTCTAAAGTTGACCGTTTTCGAGAAAAATCAACTTTTATGTTTAAAAATATGGTCAACAAGTCCTGCGCATATATTATGAAACACCCTGTATATTTATAAGAAAAAAACTAAAATCTTTAAAACAACGGCATATATAAACTTTAAATAAATAATATTCTTTAAGTGTCCAATAGCTATGTGGTTTACCGATACGACCTGGAATAGCAGAAGAAATGTAATTTATTGCATTGTGTGACTACAGTAAACAATACTAATCCAAAAGATATGCTACCTGCAGTGGTAACAAATAAAGTAAATTCTACCACTTGAAGGAGCGATATGTTAAAAACGTGGTATTTATCTTTTGGTCTCTGCGTTATAACATTATAAGAAAATTAAAGCTAACAAATTAATTATCAGGATTGAAGAATAGTAAAAGAAACAAGAAACACTAACCAACTTAACTGCTTTGTTTACAAACATTTCTTATAAATATTAACATTCTGCAAAATTCAGTTCCCATAGTGTAAATGACATTTTGAGTGGCACAAAGGATGCATGGTAGGATGACTTTGGACGCGCAATTTTAATTGCAAAACGCATTTCTGTGTCAAGTTAATGGTATAATCATCAAAAAGGGAAGTAGGCAAATTGCCTGAGGCAAGTCTAAAGAATTTATCGTGTCACATTGACGCTGAAAAAAATTGCCAACAACGCAAATAATGTCGGAAAACGCAGATAATAAAAGATAATAATGGCAAACGTGACACTAGAACACAGAAGATAATGGGGGAATTTCTACAGAAATATTCCGAAGACTATACAGTGTGAACCAAAAATACTTTGATATGAAGACACTTTTGGGTTGGTATTTTTCAAAAACCTGAGCATTTTGTTATATTGTTAATGTTTTTTGTTGAAAAGTACACGTAAAAGTAGGGATGTTATTGTTGTGTTCATTTATGTTATGTTTATGTTGTGTTTATGTTATGTTTATGTTATTTTATGTTGTTTGTGTTATGTTTATGTTATGTTATGTTTATGTTGTGTTTATGTTATGTTTATGTTAAATGTAAAATCTGGTAAATATATGGTGAAAATTAACAAGTATTTTTTTACTGTGTATAAAACTATAATCATCTGTGAACTACTTTTTAAACATATTAAAATAATATGTTATATCTCCTAATTAGTGATGTTTATCATAAAAGACATTTATTCGGTAAAATTCATATGTATGCAAATTTGTATTAGAGAGGAACTAAGCTCTAAACTTTTGTGTTTCGGCATCCAATTTCCATGTGAATGACTGTAACAAGGTTCAGATGATGATCATAAATTGTTCAGAGAGCGAAAGACAAATTGTCTATTCGCTGTGTTGTGCTCCGTGGATCATGGGCTTTAAACTCCCTCAACTGATTTTAATTTAAACACAATGTTTCCAACAACGTATGCATACGCAGTGGCGGTCCCATAAGAGGGTCAAAACATAAAATTCGTCATACAATATTTGTATTATATTAATCAAAGAAGAAATTACGAAAGATAACGCTTGTTGTTTGTAACGCGCAAAATAACAATAGCAGTACACGGTGCTGTTCTGAGAGGTGATTTTTGGACTTTCTGTGAAACCAAATTTTTTTTTATATTCTTGTTAATTATGTCATAACTAAAATTTTAAGAGCAAAATAAAAAAAATTTGACGGTTAATTTTGTTTTAATTGGATGTTTATTAAAAATATGTATGCACACTTTCAATTCTCCAATTAAAACTTGCGATTTTATTTAAATATTATCATAACTTTTTAAATCAGATTAAAGATTAGTTAATTTCCTAAAAAAAGGTTATACATTTTTTATATCTTTTACTGTTTTATGGTAATACACGTTTAAAGTTTTAATTTAAGGTTAAATGTATAGTATACATTTATTAAACAATAATTCTAAGGGTGCCACATTTTATTTAGGGCCGATTTATTTATTTTTGATTTATTTGACGAATAATTTCTTTGGATACCTACTAGATATTACCAAGAAATGAAAGTTATCGGCCCGATAAACTTTACTAAAGATGAATAAACCGGTCCTTAGTTAAATTTCATGAATTTCTTCGTAACTTTTACTACAATTTTTCATTTTTGTTTATAAAAAACACTTTAAAAAACTAAACAAAAATTATAGAATACGTATACTGAAAATGACAATTCAAACGTCAAATAAATTTTTAATAGATCTAAGTTTCATGGCAACCTTTAAGGATATATTAATTAAGGGAACATAAATGTACCTATAAGTCAAAGGTTAGATTAAAAGTTTGAACGTTTATTGGAACAAAACAGTAAAATATATAAAAAAAATTGTAAAAACCTTTTTATTAGTTATGCAAATATTAAATATTTAAATTAAATCGCTAGTTTTAATTGGATAATTGAAAGAGTGCATAATATTTTTAATAAACAGCCAATTAAAACAATTCAAACCGTCAAATTTTTTTATTTTGCTGTTAAAATTTTAGTTATGACCTAATTAACAAGAATATAAAAAAATTAGGTTTCACAGAAAGTCAAAAATCACCTCTCAAAACAGCACCGTGAGTAGTTTTATCATCAGAATAGGTACATATCTAAAAAAAAAAAAGTTAAATTGCCTTCAAAAAATTCCTAAAATCCTCAAGAATGACAAATCTGGTACATTTAGGGCGTGGTCTACACACATAACTCAAAATTAGATCCATATAAGCCAGTTAAACTTTTATTGGGGATTAAACAGATATAACAAGCGGTCAGACGGCCGTTTCCGTTTAAGCGACAATGAAACGCATAAATTCAATACCATTGTACACAAAAAAAACCGCCCATCTTTTAAAAGGCACCGAAAACACATTTTCGACATGTTGAGTCAGGTCACTTACGGAAAAAGTCGCAATTCGCTGGAATATAACAAAATTGGTCGCGAGATCTAGGGGGGCTGGGTTCGCCGACCTCGGCCAAGGCCAACTGCGCTTTTCGCTAATGAACTTGAACTGGCTATTGGAACTTACACGTACACGCACACTTGAGATTTTGTCGAGAATTTTATTGGGAATTTTAATTGTGAATATTTGTGAATTTTATTTAAAATTTAAAGTCTTTGTATAAAATAAAAAAAAATATTTTTTTAAAAACTTAATAATTTTATTACCACATTATAAAAAGTAGCCGTTGAACGGCCCTAAGATAACATCTTGATCTTTTACCCTCTACAAGTCATGATACTGCTACTTAAGGCACTTTATGTGTTTGTTCTGTGCATTTTAAGTAGCCGATATTTTATCGCTTTATACAAAAAAATATCATAAAAATGCTGCACTGCCTTGCATCACCCTGTATAATTTAGAATGAATAAAGGAGAAAGTAACAATTTTGATAATAAAGGACAAAAAATACAAATAAATTTGATGATTCAATAATTATTTTACATTGTCACTTTAATGCGTTTTAATTTTAATTCTGAAAACAAACAGTAAAATGGCAAGTGTCCAATTACTGCTTGGTAAAAAATGTAAATTTATATTATTGGACATACGTCCAATATCATACTCTATTTGTATACCGGACATTTACCAGCCAATTCTTTTGTAAAATTGTCCCCTGAATCAAAAAAGACCGTCAAAAACTATAGTCAATTGCATATTATAAAATTGATTATATTTCAAAAACTGTTTTACTTTTATAACTTTTGACGAGAATTATTAGTGGCTGCTTTTTCGCTTTTTTCGACATTTTTAGAGAGTAAGTAATTTAGTGATTTCTTCGTCACAGGACATCTTGCAGAATAACAGTGATTTAAATTAAAAAAATATTTAACAATTTATGTTATTTGATGTTAAGTTGTTATGTTTATATAAATTTTGTATGTTTTTATAAAACTATTATTAAACATTCAAATATTCTTATTTTTAAGTAAACGTAAATAAAGTTTAAACAAACAAACTATCCTTTTTATAAATTTATAAGAAACAAACTAAAATCTTTAAAACAACGGCATATATAAATTTTAAATAAATAATATTCCTTAAGTGTCCTGTTGTGCTGTTTACCCTATATTTTTGTTAAAATTATATACACCCTGTATCTCATTAAACATATTTTATAAGATACATACAAAAAAACAATAAAAATTATTTGAAAATTAAATCGTAATTTTTGCTAAATAATAAAGAAATACATTTTTTTCTGTATACGAACTAGGTTATACATAGGAAATGCATTTACATTCCACACCAAACAACATTTCCTGTGACTAACCAAGTAAACAGTCATTACCATCAATAATAAATATCCACTATCTCGCCTAGCTATTTATTTTGAAAATCGAAAAACCATTCTGGAACATTTGTTGAAGATTATAATCTCCCCTTAGACTGTTTTGTGTTTTCGAAAGAATCCCGAGAATTTTGTTATGCATTTCGACGTCAACGCTGCACCAAGAAAATAAACTGAAATCGTAAACAATTTATTTTATCTTGCGTGATATAAAACATAAGTTTAAGAATATGCAGACCACAAGATTTATTTATATCTAGTAAAACAATTTTTTATATATAGGTACTCAATATGATAGTTGAGAACAAAGGAAATCTTTATTTTTAAAATGTTGGGGATGAATTGCGTTATATTAAGCAAAATTAACATTTTTTTAAATCGAGAAAACGTTTATAAAAATGTGAAATTGTGGTGGAGGATTTTTTTGAATCAAGATAGCGAGTCAGCGCCAACTCGTGCAAATTTAAAGCCAAACATGGCCGCCATTGTGTGGAAGATTTACCACTCTTTATTTCAATAAAATAACTTGCTTGGGGGTTTTTATGAATGAAAGTGGTGTGGAAATACGTTGCATTGGGTATTTTTGAAGGTTTTTATTGTAGGGGATGTGTACTTACCTCATATTTTACGCCGGCAAGCCTGAGCCAGGACTCAACTTTCAGACAATATGGTGACAGGGACGGCAGAAGGGGTGTGCGTGAGAATTGGTACAGATACACGATATCCTTTTCGTAGTTCGATTTGTGCACTACCACTTTAGGGGGTGCGGGTTCCTTCTCCTTAGAAACAGGCGCGTCTCCCCCAGCATTCTCCTTTTTCTCCACAGCCGCCTCTTCGGCTTTGTTGTCTGCGGCGGGCGCCTCTTCTTTGATTTCCTTCGCGTCCACTGCGGGAACGTTGTTTTCGACTTCTGTAGCCATTGCTAGTCAAAGGGGATTCTCGAACACTTAACAAACACGCGACAGCACACGGTACGGACACAATGAACTTGCAGTCGGCCAAACGAGCAAGACTGGAGTGGCGAACGCTGGAAAGAGGAGCGCGTCGGCGGCTAGGCAGCGAAGTGACGTCACGCGAGTTTTTCACCCCCCACCCCGCGACGTTGCCACGTTCGTTTCAAGCTTCGGCCGTAATTTTCTCTTTGATCCAATCGGATTCCACTAAATACTGTTTTTGACTTTTAAACCACAAAAAACAGTCCTTAAATAATGATAATAACTATTATTATAAACAATTTTAACGTTTTTTATTTTATTTGGGGCATTTTTATTACAATCTGAAGTTGACTTTAATATAAATTGGGGAAAAGTAAGGTTACTTACGTTGACATTTATTGACATTGACATTGACATTCGTAATTTCTTTGTCCTTTTAATTTATATTTTACAAAATTGACAAAACTCAAACGCACATTATTTTATTGATACATCTAAAAAATCTTTTAAAAATCATTTAGTTTTAATCATTTTTTAACAACTAAAACTTTCCTTATTATATTTTAGAAAAATATGTTTGAAAAAATATTAGGTATATAAATGTTTAGATAAGTCATGGATGCCATCTTAAAAAACTCATTATGGCGACCTGAAATTTTTTTATTTTTCCTTGTTTAGTCAATATTAATAGTATTTATTACCACTAATAACCCTAAAAATACCATGCAAGTGGTCTTAATATCGTAAAATTATAACTTATGAGTACCATTTACCAAAATTTTGACGTTAAAATTACCGTTAAATTTTCCTTTAGGTGAAACACACTTATAAGTAGTCATTTTCATTCGTAAAAATTAAGGCCCTCATAATACTTTAAAGAGTAAAAACTTAAGGGTTATTAATATAGGTAAAAATAACTTACCTAAATAAAACTTATTAAGGTTAACTTAACAAAATATTTACTTTACCTAATTTAGTTACTTTTGTTAATTTAAGTTAATAGGTATACAGGGTGCCTCGAAAATGGAGAACCAACGGTATACCAAGAGGGATATTTTGAGCAAAAAAAAATATCGAATTTATTGTTTTGAGATATTAATTATTTAAATTTCTTGGCCGATTTAAAAAACAAGTAAAAAATGTTGTTGTGAAGACAAAATATACAACGCATCTACAGCGAATTAAATATGGACTTGAAGTTAACATTATTTATCTAATTTGACGTGTGACTTTATGGCGTTTTAGTCACGGGCTGAAGTTGGCAACAGTGGCTTTTGGGCATTTTAGTCACGGGCTGAAGTTATATATATATTATAAATTGGGGAAAAGTGAGGTTAATTCCGTTGACATTTGACATATGTCAAATGTTTAACAAATAAAATTGGATTTAAATTCTTCTTTATGGCCGTCGTAGATAAAGTATAGTACCTATGCAACTCGTTTTATAAACTTATATAGACACTCGTTTTTATTAAACACTCGCTTGCAAGCTTCGCTCGTGCTTAATAAAACTCGTAACTAAAATGGCGTTTATAAAACTTGATACATAATATACTATTATATACTTTGACGTGTGACTTTATGGCGTTTTAGTCACGGGCTGAAGTTGGCAACAGTGGCTTTTGGGCATTTTAGTCACGGGCTGAAGTTAGCTTTATTATAAAATGGGAAAAAGTGAGGTTAAATCTGTTCACATTTGACTGATGTCAAATGTTTAACAAATATAATTGGCTTTAAATTCTTAAAACTTGATACATAATAATACATCAAATACATAAAAAATATATTTGCAAAATTCTGTAGGTACCGTAGAGCCAGTGGTCAATAATGATTATTGACACTGTCAATTTGACAGATGTATTTTTGACAGTTTAAATCGTCGTAACTTGGTTATTACTATAATAACAGGTTATAACCTTAGGCCTTATAACATTGGTATGTATACTAAAAGTATGGTCTAAAATTTAGACTAAATTATTTACAAATCTTGAAATTTGTTTTAAAAGCCGTTGGAAAATTGTGTTTAATTAAAAAATACATATTAGGTATTAAAAAAACTAAAGAAAATAAAATTTAATTTTAAACCCTTATAAAACCATTGGTCAGAATTTACATACAAATTTAAACGATTATTAAAATAAAATTGACGTTTACAGGGTAATTATTTATAATTTTATTAAAGACCAATCTTTTTGCAGTAGGCCTACTGCAGAAATAGTAGACATGACAACACCGCCACCCCGCATCGTTTGCTCACCAAAAGGCCTT
Organism: Brassicogethes aeneus; assembly: GCA_921294245.1. NCBI lineage: Eukaryota > Metazoa > Arthropoda > Insecta > Coleoptera > Nitidulidae > Brassicogethes > Brassicogethes aeneus. Next base: position 1,767,378 of record OV121132.1, on the reverse strand, counting down.
GTTGCCATGTACCTACGTTCGGTGCCCCACCCTACGCGTATAACTATAAACAGGGCCCTAACGCACTTCCACTACTGTATACGCCCAACTTTAAAACCACCCCAAAATGCCTACAAATTTAAATTACCCGTCTTAACAGATATCCATCTTCACAGAACACAATTTCATCTCGTTAATGCAATTAGGGTTGTGATTGGTTCTGTCATAAATTATAAGCGTCAAAGCTTACTTTGATTTATGAATAGATGGTATAATGTATGATAATACATTGCATTATAAAATTGCAGGTTTTCTATAGTTAGTGGAATTTACTTTAAGCGCAAAAATGCAATGGTCGCACATTGACCCAACTATAGCTTTGAATCTATAAATTAGAGGTGGGCCGATTTGCGATTTTTCAAGAGCTGCGATGCAATGCGACTGCTCCGGCCGGAACACTGTGACAAAAAGCAGCGATTTTTCGAAGCAATGCGATTTGCGAATCGCAAATTGCGATGCTCCAGAGCAGTTTTGTTTGAGCCGTACCACGGTAAAAGCAAAACACTGGCGAAAGTGCTAACGGCGAAGCAACTAGAGATAAGGGATATTTCACAAACTGTGATTTTTTCACTGATATTTAAAAATCACGAATAACGACTGCTACTTACATCTATTAATTAGCGTGATCTGTGATTTTTCACTTAGCGATATATGTTTGTTAAGTTTAAAAGGTTTTTTTTGTACGAGTTATCTACCAATAAGTTCAATCACATATTGATAAATACATGTGGAACAATTCCCCACACGGTCGCTGCAGCATGCTGAAGAGAGCAACAGCGACGGCCTGGTATAATTAAAATTTCGGAGCAATTTAAATTTTAAATTGCTCCGAAATGTCGCTGCGATTTTTACTGCCGCGGAGCAGTTTGCGATTGCGACGCCACCGGAGCAGTGACAAAGTAGCAGTTTGCGAAATCGCAACACACCTCTACTATAAATTGAATTCCATGGGAATTCCGATAAAAACCCTCTTAAACCACACAACAAAAAATGAGTCAATGAAATTCCCAATTAAACACAGATATAACATAATGGAAAATCTGATGATCGTTTTACACCAATTGATATGAAATAATATTATAATACAATACAAATAGGGGCAACCCACATCGCTTATTACATTTAATTTTAACTTTAGGGTGAAGCTTCTTTTATTATTTGTCCAGTTGCTCCCATGATACGTTTTTTATAAGGGCTTAATTTGTTACACTCTATATTAATTCGAATTCTATGTTAATTTTGTAAATAATGTAACCGTGCCCCCAAATTTAGGCTCAATTATGTAATTAAAATGATATTTAAATTTAAACAGTACATGGTTTACCAAAGAATAAAATATTACTCATCTATTAAATAATTAATTAATATAATGAGGTATTTTAGAAGATTGTTAACTGATAAAAACGTCTAGGTATAAAATAATTTGTATATATATATAGGTATGCAACCAGTATAACAGATATACTATTTTAATGTTTAAAATTTAATTAAAAAAATAACCAAATTGTATAACTGAAATCAACTATTATTAACTTTAGCTTTAAATAGAAATAATTTATAAAAAGTAATAATAAACTCGTGGGTCCAGAAAAAACGTTTCAGGATTGCAACCAAATAAATCAAAGAAAAACTGAAACCTGTGATTTGACAGGTTTCGAAAACTCCAGTTTATTTATTTACTATTTACCACCAATAAACTGAAGCTGTGACGAAGTTATTTGAAAATTAATGCAATGATTTTGAGCACAATTAAATTACGCGTAATCTGAATGCATTAATATTGGAACTTTCGTATAAAGTGACGTGGAAGTAATTTGTGAGGTTATGTGTATATCATAGACTGTTTACTGAGTTGTTTAATAAGTAAAATTAGCATCTAAGATGTTTGAAATTACAGATACACAAAGTAAGAAGATTGAGGAGTGTTATTTATAAGTGAATGTTATTGGTTTTGTTTATTTTCAGAAATTGGGGTTGGATTGGCAGGTTTCGGCATATTTTTCCTGTTTTTGGGTGTAATATTGATATTCGATAAAAGTTTATTAGCTTTAGGAAATGTAAGTACACATTTTAGGATGTTATATGGTTTTTTACTTTGTTTGGTTTTAGATATTATTTTTATCAGGCTTAGGTTGTGTAATCGGGAGAGAACGAACAATTAGATTTTTCTTTCAAAGGCACAAAATTAAGGGCTCCATAGCCTTTTTTGGGGGAATTATCGTAGTTTTAATAGGTTGGCCTCTAGTTGGCATGATTATTGAAACATATGGATTTATATTATTATTCAGGCAAGTTTATATAATTAATTTTTAATTTATTCATGTTTGTTTTTAATATTTGTCTGTTAATTATTAAGTTAATGATTTTTTTTAGTGGATTTTTCCCAGTTGCCATAAACTTTTTAAGAAGAGTGCCAGTTTTAGGGTCACTTTTAAATCTACCTGGTATAAGTGCGGTGAGTGTATTTTGTTTCGTATTCTGTGATTAAATGAATAATTCGTCTTTATTTTATAGTTAGTTGATCGGCTGGCTGGAGACTCCAACAGAACAACTGTGTAAATAGTTTTTTTATTGTAAATTATTAAAAGACCTAAAAAAATAAAAGACAAAGTGTTAAAGTGAATTTTTAATATTATTTATGGAAATCATCGTGTTTATCATAGTTATGTAAAAGCTAGTCTATTTTATTTTATTTTTTATTAAAACTCCAAATTGTTGTAATACCTTTATTATTAACACCATTATAATTTGATAAATTTTTTACATGCGAAAATTAATAAACTGGTAACTAATATAACTGGAACAACATATTTAATCATGTTTTTCTTTCTCCTCCCAACAACCTAAAAAGTATATTAAAAAAAAAACATTAAAAGACTTAATACTCACATTTTTATCAAATTTGTTCAATGTTTTTTCTAACGATTTAAGAGATTCATTTAAACAAAGTACTGTGGGTTTAAGTTTTATATCACAAACTACAACATCTTCCCTACGTGCTGCTATAGCTAAATTGGCAAAATGCTTGTGCATTTGCAAGCTTATTTGACTTAAAACCAGACTAACATATTCTTTATCGATAACCCTACTTATAGTCTTTCTATAAAAAAAATTATAATTACATCAACAAAACAATACTATAGTATAGTACTTACTCTGTTGGTAACTGCAGATTATTAATTGTGTTCAAAACTTTCTGATTAAGCTCGTCTTCATCACCCAAAATAATTTTCAAATCTTCATAGGACAATACTTTTAAGGTATGCATATCTGTAACCCCATGTTCCTTGAATTTATCAATGTACTTTTCCGCTCGACAAGAATGCAAAACTGTGTCTATTATATCCATTTTTAATTTTATTTAAACAATAATAATAAACAATTATTGTTGATGAATTTGAACTACATAACCTACAATTATAATGGTAAAAACGGAAGCTGCATTACTTAGTTAAGACATTTTTTGTTAGATGGCGCCACATGCCCATAATTTAAATTGAATGGGAAAATAAGCAGCACAATTAGTTTTTTGCACATTTTATTTATTAAAATATGCCCAAGCACTATATTTATAAGATAAAATAAAAGATTGTTGCAAATTACTACACGAACTAAAATAAAAACGATGACGGAAACTGCATATGAATAGTTGATGCATATTTTGTTAGATGGCGCCACATGCTCCTAATTTAATTTTTAGTGAAAAACATGAGCAACTTGTGTATGGGAAAAATTATAAACACAATCAGTTTCTTGCACATTTTATTAATTTAATTATGCCCTAACACAATATTAATGGGATATATTTAAAGTCTGTAGCATAGGTCACATTAAATGCTGATTTTCACGACTAGAGTTTTTATTTTACAATGATAGGTTTTGATTTTAGAATCGGTATACATTTATACAAAATATGTAGATAGATATAGTTTTTTTTACAAGTGGTATAATTTACCTTGGTCAAAATATTGTAGAGAAAAAACACTATAGGTTATATTTTTATCAAAGAATTTGATTTTTATTAAATGATATAAAGCAGTGGTTCCCAAACTTTTTTAATTTAGAAAAGAAATTTACTGCATTAAAATTTAATTTAATTTAAATTCTAAAAAATTTAAAATAATTTATAATAACCTTTATCCTACCAAAAAGTACGCCACTGATCCACTAGGAACTTTAAGCCAATCTGGTTGCCTAATTTAATTTATTATGTTATGGTTGGTAACAACCAGCGTTACCAGGTTCTGTCAAAAAAAGTTGCCAAATTTTGATTAAATTTAGTTTAATTACAAAAATGAAAAAATGAAAAATACAAATTGTTAATTTGGCGTTTAATTAATTGTTGATTAAGTCAACTTTTATGACAGAATCTTGTGAATTTTTTTCAAATTTTAGGTTATATGCTCAAATTGTAAATATCTTAACTAAAGGAAGTGCTTTTGGATTTATTCACACAAATTGAATGTTTAAAGTTTAACCTGCGAACAAAAAGAAAAAACCGATGAAAAAATTAATTTTGTGGTTATGAAATTTTGAAAATGGGTACTAAATTTTCTAATCATTCCTTAAGCTAATAGCTGGATGAGTAAATAAATACAGGAGGGTATTAGAGCTTTAAGGGCATAACACTTTTGTATTTAAGTATTGAGTTTTTATTTATTTTTTGCAAGAAAAATTTTTAGTAACAATTTTTTACAATTGGCAACACGCAGCTACTTTGTTGGTTGGTATCCATGTACTGACAGCACACAAGTGTGTAATCAGTGGCGTATCACAAAAAATTTAAAAAACTTATTTTGTAATTTTTCTTGAAAACCTAATTTTTATAAAATATATTTAGAAACAGATTTTTTTTCTGCATGCATGGGTGCTTAACATTACTTTACTCCCCCAGTTTGGGAACCACTGATAAATAAAGAAATATGAATAGAAAATTAGGGAAATTATTATAATTTTATCAAAATACACACTTAGTTATTATACAAATAATCATTTGTATAATATTAAAATGAAGTAGTTAATTGCGAGTTAAATTATTAAAAATACAAGTTTTAACCTATTTAAAATATTGTGCCTTTAAATTTTTATTTAGAGATTCTTAAAATAATAAATACCTAATTAGGTATACCTACTTTAAATTAAGTAAATTTTCTTTAACTCGCAATTAAAAATAAGGAGGACATATTCTACACTTTACAAGAATGGTATATATTCTACTTTTTGAAAAAAAAACCCCGAAAAATGTAATTTTTTTAATTTAAAATTTATATTTTTAAATCCAATATTACCAAGTCGAATAATCTTTGCCGTTTTTTGATCTGACGTACCATTAATAAGTTAATGAGTTAAAACAATTATTTTATTAATATTAATAATAATTAATTTTAACAATATTATTTAATTGGAGATATTTGAATGAATATGTAATAATTATTAATCACAATCCACACAACAAACCCTGTTTTATCTTGTTTCGCGCATACTAAAAATCACTGCAACACTGCACAGAATCTAACGGCGGCCATTTTTATGTTTATACAGATTAAAAATCGTTTTAACGTTGTGTTTCTTACAGAGGCACTTGTAAGCCTCAAATGAGGCCTTTAGTGCTAAGAACAACCATTTTAAACCTTATTCTATCAGGGCTGTCATCAAACTATCAAATTTAAATTTGCGGGTTACGGTAAATTAACCTTAAATTGGAATTTGACAGTTTAATGACAGTCCTGATAGAATAAAGTTTATTTTTACCAACGTTTAAAACGATTATTAATCTGTATAAGGGCCACCAATTTTCCCTAAAGAAAGAATGTCCCAAGTTAAAACTAACCTAAAAACTAAAACACTGACAGTGACAATGTCAACCATATAATTAAGGTCATTTTACACTACGATTTTATATAGAATTTCTGCAAATTATAGTTCTCCCACCTCTAATAATTCTGCTAAAACACGCCTGTGATTGGCTGCTTTATTTTATTAATAACTAATTAATGGTGCCTCTGATCGAAAAACGGCTTAAAATATATATAATTTTATTTTTTCCGGATTTGCAAAAAAGTGAACTGACTCACCTAGAATAAATACAAAACAGGTACAAGATATCACTGGAGAGAAGAGTTAGTTAAAAAACAGGAAAACACTCTTAATTGTCTTTCTCCTGGATGGACTTGTCGATTTGGCGCCATCTCTCCAAATTCTCCCGACACATTTCCAGCAGAGGTCGCGTCTCAGGCAAAAGGGCGTCCAAAAGGGCGTAGCATGGCTCGCATATGCCCATCAAGAAGCCCACTTGAGAGGCGGGTTGATGGTCTGGCTGCTTGCGGTCCATCATGGGTATGGGAATCTTGCCTACAATGTTTGGTTATATATTTTTCGGTATATTAGCAATTACCAATTATAGACAAATAGTTATTTATGTCATTAGTTTAAGAAGTAAGGCGGCCTAACCTCACTTTTTTAGAATCTCATTTATTTATTAGCTAAAGATTACATTAAATGTACAATAATTATTATTGCTTTTAGAAGCAGTAATAGTTTGACAATACCTAGCAACATGATTTAAGTAGAAATGGATTTTTGCTGTTACATTGAATTCAATTAATTGTTTAATAAATAGGTATCTAATTTCAATTTGTTTGGATTTTTATTTAAAAAATAGGTAGTTTGGAATGTTTAAGCTGTGTTTAACATTTAATTTCACTGAAAACTTAAAGATAATTTAAATCGTAGAAAAAGAATCGTGAGTTTTCTTGGTTGCCTAACCTCGCTTTTTGTTTTATTATTCATATTTAATTTTACAATAACTTAATGAAAAATATTAAACATTAACAGTAAAACAAACAAATTAGTGCTTATTATAAATAAATTAAACCAGTTTAGTACGTTAATTTCTTAGAAAAGGATTAATTTGTCAAAACAATACCCCTAGCGAGAAAAAATCGAACTAATTACTTGCCTCATAAAATTTATTTCTTTATCGAATGTTGGCAACAATAAAGTTTAAATTATAGACAGCGTGGAGATAAAAATTATTATGTATTAAAATTATTTCAAGCTGTTTTTTTAATTAAAAGAATGATTTAAGGTTTAAATAACTACAAATTTACTACCAAGTCAACTTTAAAGTATTTATAACGGTTAACCAAAACGGTTTTATAACGGTATAGATGGGAAAAATTATTAAATTTGGGAAATGGTTTATTTATTATTTATTTTATTTTACCTACATAATACCCTTTTTGATCTATAGTATACTAGGAGTAACGTTATAAAAACAATTTAAATACCACAAATTTACGTAAAAATAACGCTATAATTACTGTTTGCTCTCTCTTTCTAAACATTGACATTCGTAATTTCTTTGTTCTTTTGATTTATATTTTACAAAATGGTATTTGCAAAGTAATAAAGGCCACCCTAGAGTAAAATTAAAAAATATAACTTAAAACTAAAATTTTCCTTATTAAATTTTATAAATATGTTTATTAAAAAATATTATATAAATGTTTAGATAAGCAATGGATGCCATCTTAAAAAACTCATTACCCAAGCAGCATTTTTGGTTCCAAAAACCATTGCCAAAATGGTGATAACTTTAAATTAGTTAAGTTAACTAAACAGCTACTTTAATTTTTACTTAAAAGTAATTCTAACTTTTAAATAGCAATATTTTGTAACAGAAACTTCATTCTTTCCTTAAATAGTTACTATAAAGTAATAAACATTTAAGTAAAACTTGGTTGCCAGCACGACTTTGCAACCTTAAAAAAGGTGTTATAAGTAAAGAAAACTTTCAAGTAAATTTAATTTATAGCAGTTACTTTCGGTTGCTACCTAAAGATTACATTATAATTATTATTACTTTGTAGTCCCTTTGCAAGTTAAAATCTCGAAACTGGAACATGAGTTAAAAACTACAAAGTTAATAACTTAAAAGTTATTATTTTAGTATTTGGAACGTTTATGGTACTAACCAAAACTACCGTAAAGTAAATTAAGGTGGAAAAAAACTTTAAAGTGGCGAAAACTACTTCAAAGGAAAATGCTTCTTATCGGCCATTTTTAACTGTACAGTACCACGTGGTAATGTAAATAATAAATTATTTTAATTGTTTGTAAATGGTGGTTTACTTTTTAATAAATAGTAATTTTGTTGGTAATAATTAAATAAAAAATTAATAATAAATATTAAATTTTTTTTATAAACATTATTAAATAATTAATTTGTTTATACTTAAATATTGATGAAGCTCATTTATTTTACAAAAACTAAATTCATAAGTTGAACAGTAAAATTTAAAGGGTTTATAAATTTACCTGCCTAATTAAACATTATATTGTTATTCTGGAAGTTATAAACTACCAGTACATATTTAATAAACGACGACATTGAAAAGCCAAGTCCGTAGTGGTTCCATTTAAAAAAGGAGGGATAGTATAATCTAATATAAGTTGACAAAGACAGTTAATATAGAAGTAAAAACAAATAAATAAAAGTAATTATAACGCTCTAGCAACGATATTGAAACGTTCCAGTAACGTAGCAGCTACGTTCCAAATAGTAGGAGGGTTTATAACTAGTGACATATTTGTTACCTTTTTGGAACTCAATAATTGTTCCCCACTTTAGTCGTAACTTAGTAATGAAAGAGTAATATAAAGAGACCGGCGACTGTCGCAAAACACTTTAAAGTTTCTTCAGTGTCCCATATACGTAACTAATACTTAAATTGTTACTTGGGAGATAAAAATAACATAAATAAAGCAAATTTTGTCTCTTACCATTTGCCCTTTCGGCGTCACCTTGCTGATAGAACTCCTCGAAAATGACCTTGACAGTTTCCGACTGGATGTCCCAAGGTTTGGCGCTTGCGCTTAGATCGCTGCCCGTCATCGATATGGCCTGGATTAGCAGCCGATGCTCCTGGTCGTGCCAATCGAATGAGTTCTCTTGCACCAACTTGGACAGCTTGGCTTTGTTGGGGAAAAACACTGCCAGGTCAGTGGCCAGAATGCAGTGCTTGAGGAGACTGAGCACCTCCTTGTACTCGTCATGGGAGAGTTTGCAGAAAATGTTGTGGCCCTCCTGCAAGAAGAATTTTGATTGAGTTTTGCGTTCTTTAAATTAATTTTTGCGGTGTTAAAATGTTTGGAAAAAAATTGCACGGTAGTTCAAAATTAAAAAAAGGTTTCGCACAGTGGGATAAATTTAAAAGTTGGTGGGACAAATTTTCAATTTTTTTTTTAAATTTCCAAAATTTTTAAAAATTCCATCAAGATTGTTTCCACTTGCATAAGTATTATTTTATTTAATGTAACAATTTCTGATTTAACTGATGTAACTGATAAAAATGATATATTTAAAAAAACTGAAAAGCTTTTTAAATTAATTTTTGCGGTAAAAAATATTTGAAAAAAAATTGCACAGTAGTTTAAAATTAAATAAAGTTTTTGCACAGTGGGATAAATTTAAAAGTTAGTGGGATAAATTTTCAAAATTTCCAAAATTTTTAAAATTTTCAAAATTTCTAAAATTTAAAAAAGTCAAAAAGTCTTAAAATTTCCAAAATTTATTTTTTTTTTGAAATTTTTAAAATTTCCATAAAGATTGTTTCCACTTTAGTATTATTTTATTTAATGTAACAATTTCTGATGTAACTGATGTAACTGATAAAAATGATATATTTAAAAAAACTGAAAAGCTTTTTAAATTAATTTTTGCGGTATAAAATATTTGAAAAAAAATTACACAGTAGTTTAAAATTAAATAAAGTTTTCGCACAGTGGGATAAATTTAAAAGTTGGTGGGACAAATTTTCAAAATTTCCAAAACTTTTAAAATTTCCAAATTTTTTTTTTTTTTAATTTTCAAAATTTTTAAAATTCCATAAAGATTGTTTTCACTTTAGTATTATTTTATTTAATGTAACAATTTCTGATGTAACTGATGTAACTGATATATTTAAAAAAAACTGAAAAGCTGCCAAAATCAAAAATGCTTTATTTTTATATTTTCGCCTCTATACCTATGCGCGACTATAGTTAAAGTCAAACTCAATGGTGTTTTGCAAGATACATTATACATGGATTATTTTAAAGGTTTATTAATAAAAAATATACCTAATTTTCTTCCTTAAATAAGAAATATTTTCTAATTTTATGTTAATTTAAAGAAAAAGAACTTACTTAAAAAATATACCATAAGAACATTTGAAACTCAAACTTTGAATAAATGTATCAAGATAATGGTGTTATCATTCCCAGGCAATGCCCGGCAGGCATTCAAGCCAATTTCCAACGCGTATAACATCGAACCAATAAATCATTAATGATTTCCGTACCGCAAAATCCTCCTAAAGCAGATTAAAGCCATGGCACCGGTCATTATTATCAATTTACCTGTGATAAGTGGATTTCCACCAGGATTGGAGTTGGGATTTCAGGATTTTTTGTTAAATTCGTTCCATGACACTAAGTGACCTTTTAAATACACATTGACAAGTTGTGGCTTTATGGCGCTTTAGTCACGGGCTGAAGTTAGCAACAGGTTTTTAGTCACGGGCTGAAGTTAGTTTTAAGTTAGTTGACAGTTGTCAAATGTCATACGATCGTTAAAATAAATTGCCTTTCTCGTAAAATAATACTAAATGTGAAAATTATTTTATTATCTCAATACAAAAATACAAAAGTATTCAATAGTTTCTCAACGCCAATATTTGAAAAGTTTATATGAACATTGTACTGACCCTTTAATTTCGCCGGCAGTAAACTATAACTTAAATTCGGGCACGGACTCCACTGTAAAGTGCTCATAAAACATTTTCTTTACTTTCACTGTGAAAAACTGTCAATTTTCAAGAAATACATTTCGATTTATAACCTTTATAGGTAATCTGTGTTAATAATATAAAAAAAATTGACATTTGACGCTGACACACAGATTCCCCTATCGTTTCATAGATGGCGCTCTATACAATTTTTTGATTTAAATCATTTTAAGATAATAATAAGTATTTGTCGTAAAAAAAGTATAGTATGCACCTTGTTTATAAACTTTTCTATAAATGGCGTTTATCAACGAGCAAAAAAAAAAATATTTTTAAATAAGTTAAAAGTACAAGAATTGAAATGACTCATAAAAATTTATTAGCTCTAAAGATGGTTTAAATGGGGAATGAAAAACTACGACTTCTTTACCTGTTGTAAAATGGTGACGGTCTGGTTAAAGTGATGGTGTTCCATTGTGGATGTGGAATAAATGGCTGCCAAAGGAGACTCGGTATCCGACATGAATTTATTGTTTTTGCCTCTGTGATCCAGGTCGTGACAAAGGGAGGCTGTGAACAAAGCCAAAGCCTGAAAGGAAAACGTAGGAATATGTTGTATTAAGTTTAGAAACAAATCAAAAGGAAATATGTCTGAAAAACTCTATTTGGAAAAAAATATTACAATTAAATAAAGAACCCATAAGGTCATTAATTAAAGAAACATTAAAAAACTATCTCAGTCGGTAATAATATAGAACTACTTTATTTTGGGTCCAATATAGGACAAAAAAGTTCGCACGTTACTTTGGTGATAAAATTTTTGTTTTTTTGTTAAGAGCAGGGCTGTGTTTTGATTACAATAAAAAATATTTCTAAAAAGTGTACAGATCAGTGCGTGGCAGGGTTGCCAACTCTACCAACTTTTCGGTAGATCTACCAACTTTTAGTGTCTTGCTCAAATCTACTACTTTGCAAGAAAAATCTACCAACTTTTAAAGTTTTTAATTTTTTTAAATTAAATCTTTTTATACTTTTTCCATCTTTAAACATTTACCAAATTTCATATAGTATAGCGCGTTACTGTAACGTCCTCTATTATCTAATACATATATCAACAAAAGTGCGGAGCACCTACTGAAAATTATTATAAATTATTCAATCAAAATATGTTTTCTTTTAAAAAATAGATTAGCTATACTTTTTTCTTATATTCTTTCCTTTTTTCCATTTTCAAATTTGTACCCTTTTGCTTTTAATCCCTTTAATTATAAATATATTTATAATTAAAGGGATTAGAAGCAAAAGGGTACAAATTTGAAAATAGAAAAAAGTCAAAAAATAAAGAACGAATTATGATAATTATCAAATTATGCTTACAGTTGGGTTGTATACTCAAATTAAATAATTAAATATTTATAATCTGGAATTATTCAATTAAGATATAGTATACAAGCCAAGTGCCTATAGGAACGATAATTATCATAATTCGTTCTTTAATTTTTGACTTGTTCCTATTCTTATTTTGAATATTGACAAATTGCCAATGGCAATCTGTAATTCTGCTTTGTTATTGCTTTTTTTTAAAATACTTAAAATATTTTGTATCCATAAAAAAATAAATTCAAAGTGCCAGATTTTTTACTTTGGAGTCTCTGGAATACTTGAAATATATAGGTGGTAGATCTACTAACTTTTCAAAGTAAGATTTGTTGGAAACTACCAACTTTTAAAATTATATCTACCTCCTAGACCGATTTTGGGTGCCTGGTATAAATGTGTTCCTCATGGTTTAAACATTGTCACTTTAATGCGTTTTAATTTTAATTCTGAAAACAAACAGTAAAATGGCCAGTGTCCAATTACTGGTTGGTAAAAAATGTAAATTTCTATTATTGGACATATGTCCAATATCATACTCTATTTATATCCCGGACATTTATCAGCCATTTCTTATGTAAAATTGTCCCCTGAATCCGAAAAGACCGTCAAAAACTATAAAAGTTGAGCAGTTTTTAAGATATAGTCAATTCCATATTATATGTAAAATTAATTAAATTTCTACTTTTATAACTTTTGACGACATTTTCGGATTCAGCGAATAATATTTCATAGGAATTGACTGCTAAATGTCCTGGATACAAATTGCTGTTGACGAGAATTATAAGTGGCTGTTTTTTCGCTATTTTTAGAGAGTAAGTAATATAGTGATTTCTTCGTCACAGGACATCTTGCAGAATAACAGTGATTTAAATACAGTGCATGATAGACACATAAAAAACTAATGGCAACAAAATTAATAAATTCGGAAAATACCTTTATCATACCACCCGAAAAAATATTAGATATATATAAATCATCCTGTTCCGGCCTAACATTATAAATGCTTCACAAACTAGAGATACCACACTTAATGATATTTGCAACAAACTATTTCAGAAGTTAGACCAAAATTACCTAAAACAGCAATTTATCTTTAAAAAATATTTAACAATTTATGTTATTTGATGTAAAGTTGTTATGTTTATATAAAATTTGTATGTCCAATAACTATGGTCCATGTGTCCAATTACTATATAAAATGTCCAATTACTATACTTTTTTGCATGTTTTTATAAAACTATTATTAAAAATTGAAATATTCTTATTTTTAAGTAAACGTAAATAAAGTTTAAACTAACAAACTATCCTTTTTAAAACTCTTCACCGTACCGATTGAAAGGCAAGACGAAGCAAAAAAACTTTTTCAATTAAACAAAAGACGTAAAGCGACGATCTTAATTTCAACTCAGTTAAAAATTTGCTCCCAAGCTAATTGCAGATTTAAATTCGGTTCGGGCATTTTTTGCTGTTTTCGTGAAGAGAGGTTTTTTTTGTCGAGACGAACTGGAGAACCCGCTAATGGATAAGTAAATAATTAACACGCATTTTGATTTGTAAGACTTCAATTAATTTAACCAGAACCTGCCTAATATTGAGAAAAGATCTGACAGGGAGCAATTTATTTTAAAAGTTAACATTAAGGATATTTTATTTTTTACACAGTAAAAAAAATCAACTCTAAGCAACACTAATTAGAGTTCACACAGGTCTACACTAAATAGTGTTGTTTTATAACACTACAATTAGAGTTATTTTGTAGTGTAATTTTCCCCAAGTAAGCAAGTATGATTTAACACTATTAACTGAGGATAAAGTAATTTTACACTTTATTAAAAAGTGTTAATTTGGGTAAAATCCCACTTTTGTTCAGTGTAAATTAACACTACTTTGGAAAAGTTCTAATTTTAGAAAGGTACTTTTACATTTTTAGTGCAAACTTCTAGTGTAAATTAACACTATTATTTGAGTAAAACCTATTGGTGGTAGTGAATAAAACAAAAAGGTAAATAAAGAGAAACATTTATTTGGAACAAAAATCTATGACAATTATCAAAATCGGTGCCTTTTAAAATATAATTTTATATTTGAGTCGTATGGCTGGCTTAAGCAAAATGGTTCCTTAAACCGTAAAAGTTTTAGATCAATGTAATGTTTTACTGGCTGTCAACTTGTAAGCAATGAATTATCTTGAGAATTCATCAGTAATCCATTTTTATGTTATAAAAAATGGGTGATCCCATTGGTAGAGAGGCATCAGGCGGCTGTATGTCGGGGATTTACCGCACGTGTACAAATTTTCTATAATATTAATAAAAATGTAGGTATAAGTTTATATAACAACCATTACGCTTGAAAATAAAAAGTAAAACAAGTGTGTATGTATTTATATTATTAATGTTACAAGTACCCGACCTACTGCCGTAAATTATTGATATATAATATATTATTGAGTATTAAGGCTTAAAGAAAAAGGAAGTATAATAAGAATGTCCCCTTATGGATTCACCGTAATTAAAATCCAACTGAACAAAAATGCCACACTTCCACAACGCGGTATCTCCGGATATGCACTGCGTAGGTAGATAGGTACCAACCAAACATTTTAAAACGCATTTCGGTTATTACCAGTTTTTTCAGTATATTTTGCCACTATTGGTGTAATTTAACTTTAATTGTGATACAATGTGCACTAGTAGTGTAAAGAAAAAAGAGCTCTTAGTAACATCAAAACAGACAAAGAAATTGGCATGCACTGTAGTGTTCATTTTGTCACTATTTAACGCATTAAGGGGTAATAAACACTCGCATTAAGTTTTTCTACCCTTTTGATTTATTTTAATAATAAATAGTGTGAATGTACCAATTAATAATGTTCATATTCTTTAAATGTGTTTAATAAAGTTAATAAGCACTAAATGCTACCTAGTGTATTTTGTAGTGTAACTTTTACACTTACAAATCAACTATAATATTTTTACCCCTACACTAAAAAATTTACACGGGCAAAATTTTTTACTGTGTACTAGACCTGGTGGCTTCCCAAAACCCCCATTCTAGACTAATAGCCCAGCCAACAAAGTCAAGGTAGTGCTACTAGTAGCAGAGGGTAGCGCTACCCTCTGCTACTAGTAGCACTACCTTGACTTTGTTGGCTGGGAGTGAAACAACCAACCCATTTAAAGTATTATAATACTATAGTTTAGGACAAACTCGTGTGTGCATATTCTAAACCCCCATTGCAAATATTTCATATTTTTTTTATCATAAAATTTTCTGTCATATTTTCAAAAAAAAAATCCATTTACTATGAAAATTGAAATTTAACCTACACACATATCAATCGCCTAAAACCTCATTCCGTAAACATTGAACGTTTCATTTCTTATGCATATATTCCCCACAGCCATTTACTCATACATTCTTTCAATTTCAACGTGGATTTCATGAACACACGTCATAAAAGATTTACTATACGTGCCCCGAAGAAAGAACGTGCTAGTTAAATGGGATTTTATTCAGGAACTGCAAAGTACACAAGCGTTTTATAAAGGTTTAATCAGGATCGCTCTTGTATTGTTTTTCCAACATAAACCGGCAGGATTATATACAGATTATATACACGTGAAATTTTATCACATGGGTTATTTTCCCCAACAGTACAGAAAAGTACTACTACACTTGCAATAATATAGTTGAGAATATTTATTTATTTATTTAATTGTATATTTCACTGTATAATAGTTTAACGAAACAGTTTTTTAACTGGTACCGCCAAACAATTTTAATTTTCTTTATATACGTCATTTCTCTTTTTAACCATTCCATTCATAATATTTATTTCTATTAAATACTATATTTCCTACATTTTTATCCTTTTACAAAAATTTTGACTTCTCTGATTGACATTAAAATTAATATATTTCAAATATTACAGAAAAAGTCCACTTGTGGTAATATTTAAAAATACAATTAAACTTTTTAGTAGTTGTTTGCAAGAGTACATTGTTTTATAACTGAAACCGCCATTTAAATTAGAAAATATTGCTTCGCCATTATGAAATAATTTTCTCGATTTTTATCTAAGAATGTCATATTCTCGCACGCAAAATCGTTGAAGAATGAAGCTCATTCTTAAACGATTTTTGGTAACATTTAGTTTTTAAGTATTGGTACCCCCAAAATGTCAAACTGTTTAATAACCTCAAATTCATTACTTTTATTAAAAATGAAGCCTTTATTATTGTTTTGTAATATAAAGTTTGCTCCAACAATGCATTTTAATGCAAAATTTTAAGTTTTATGTGAAAAAGTGCAGTTCAGGTTGTACTTGTGCAGGATAACAAATATTGTCATTTTGTGTTGCCAACTGACATTTTGCGAGAAAAATCCCCCAACTAACAACGACCACAAAACAATTAAAAAAACCTAAATAAAAGTTAAAATCGAGAAAATAGTATAAATCACACGTTGCAGAAGGCTATTCTCGCACTCATTCGTTCGTCCACTCGCTCCTTCGTCGCTCGAGGCCAAATTTCGAATTCGTGCGAGAATATGTGGCCTTCTGCAACTTGTACTTTAATATACTATTAATATAAAATAAGAATAGATAATATTTTTCAGAAAATTTCAAAAAATTTGGTTTTTACGAGCATGTTAATGCCAGAGAATATTTTTTCGATAAGAGATGGCTTAAAAAACGGAATGTAGATCGGGTAAGTAATTTAGCCAAAGCCTTTAAAATTGTTTAAATTAAGCGCATTTCAGTGGGCATCATACGTTTTGTGTCTCGAAAATCAACTTTTGTCAGTAAAGTGGTATTTGTTTATGATTTTTGCATCCAAAAGATAATAATTTTCTTATTAAGTTTTTAAAATCAATAATGGCCTATGCTTGTGATTCATAAAGCAACAATATACCAAACAAGTATTTGATTAAAGCAATATGGAATTTATAAAGTACAACAATAAAGTAAACAGGTATATTGATAAGTACAAATTGTCAGCTAAAATGTGTTTTCGACAAAAGCACACTACCTCCTTAAACTTAGCAGGTTTTTTGACAGCTGTAAGGTAGGTTTTATGGCTGCTGTAAGGTGTGCCTTAGGGGTAATACTACACTCACGTGCAAAATAATCGATCCACACAAATTTTCGATGAATTTCAATCGCAAATAACCTTTTTATTTGATGTCGGATTTAAACGAATATTAAAGAATATTGTAGATAAATTAATGGACAATCGCTCACATTTAAAAAAAATACTAAAAAATAGACGTACGTTTATAATATACAGGTTTAAACAAAAAGATGTTTTTTACCATAAGTTTAAGACACTCTGTAGAGTGGCAAAACCGTATATTGTTCTAAATTAAGTTTTATTTATCAAGTCACATCTATTCTTAACAGTTTTGTTTTTGGTTCACCTCGATATATTTATTTTTGTGGAAAATATGGATTTTTTTAAAAAACATTGCAATTTCCAATATTTTTCCTGTATGAAGAACTAAGGTTGCTTTGGTCCATCCATAGGCTATGGAGAATGACAGTGACAGTTTTGTTGAATCATCCCATACTTGGACATGTCATACACGGCTTTCAAAAGCTATCAAATTGTTTTTTGCAAATTAATGTTTAAATTTTGAGGTGTCTTCTTACTTTATAAAATGGATATGTCTCCGACTGATGTTGCCAGAGCTATTAATTTAATCCAGGATGGACGGTCACAGTATTACGTGGCAAGTGTTTTAAACGTCACAAGAAGTAAAGTACAAAGGGCAACATCAGTCGGAGACATTTTTAAAAGTAAGAAGACACCTCAAAATTAACACATTAATTTACAAAAAACAATTTGATAGCTTTTGAAAGCTGTATATGACATGTCCAAGTATGGGATGATTCAACAAAACTGTCACTGTCATTCTCCATAGCCTATGGATGGACCATAGCAACCTTAGTTCTTCATACAGGAAACATATTGGAAATTGCAATGTTTTTTAAAAAAATCCATATTTTCCACAAAAATAAATATATCGAGGTGAACCAAAAACAAAACTGTTAAGAATAGATGTGACTTGATAAATAAAACTTAATTTAGAACAAGATACGGTTTTGCCACTCTACAGAGTGTCTTAAACGTATGGTAAAAAAACATATTTTTGTTTAAACCTGTATATTATAAACGTACGTCTATTTTTTTAGTAATTTTTTAGAATGTGAGCGATTGTCCATTAATTTATTTACAATATTCTTTAATATTCGTTTAAATCCGACATCAAATAAAAAAGTTATTTGCGATTGAAATTCATCGAAAATTTGTATGGATCGATTATTTTGCACGTGAGTGTATAAAGCAAAGTTGCTTTGTGGCTGACACACAAATTGCTTCTAAGGACAGCGATAGGATTCTCCTTTTTAGCCCTATGAAGGTTTTATCGAAGCTGTGTAGCTGCTGTTAAAGCAAATGAGTTTTAACTAAGCAATGCAAATAAAGTTTACTTACCTCCATGGGCTTGAAAACGTCCTTGGTGTGCTTCAAGATGCAGTACATGCAGTTGGCGACGGAGAAGCCGTGGGTCCAATTGTGGTACGGAACCCTCCGGTAATTCTTCTTCACCGTTAAAGTGAATTTAAGCAGGCTGCACTCGTCAAACTTGTTGGCCCCGAAGAGATCGACGAACATGTAGATGGCGTGCCGAGCCTTGTCGTAGTCCTCCAGCTTGAAGGGGTTAAAGTAATAGTCGTCAATGCCTGCTACGTTTTCTTTTAAGCCTGCCAATGAGATATTGTAATAGGATTATTGATAACACTATGATAGTTTTACAAACTTTTTTTTCTAACATTAAGTACTCTAGCTTAGTTTAACTGATTTCAAAAATGTCATTAGTTTTTCTCTAGGACGTCTAGGATTTAAAATAATTTCGTAATAAAATGCTCTGCTCAATCACCTCAAAATGTAAGTTTTTTTGTTACAAAGTAAACAAGTTTCGGTATTTTTTATCCAAATTAAGCCCTCAAAATTTAAGGCATTGCATAATTTTGCTTTTTTCCACCTTAAATTTATTAAATCGTATCAAATATCGAATTGGATCATAGTATTATTGTGCTTAATCCACATCATCGTCGTACATCTTTTGCTGCAAATTCCAGCAAATGTCTCCTAGCAATGAATCCAACTTCTTTCCGCTATACCCATAGATATCTACCAATGCTCTAGATTTGCAGTTACTCGGTGAAATCGTTCTCCATGTTCATCAGTTCGGCAAATTTATCAGGATGAAAAAAAAAGTATTTTAAATGACATATTAACGCTAACTCTTTACAAAACGGAGAGCATTTTTTCAATGAATTGGCCCGATATGAACCAAGAACATTTTCTATAACAGCTTTAACCTTGCCATGCGACAAGCTCGTCAACTTTGAGAGCATTTTTTGAATGCTTGATCTTTCATTAAACGTCGTATATCAGGTCCATTTAATATTCCTGCAAAATTAAAGTAGTTGGTATATCTCATAAAATTTTGTAATGAAATATTGCGTTGGGTTTTCATGGGCGTAAAGGTACCGCAACAAAAACAAAACAAATTTACAACGACGACATAAATGTTCGTCTCCTTTCTCTTTCTCTGCCACTTCCATTACCACTTCCATTTCCTGCTCTTTTTTCATTTTTGGTTCTTAAAATCACTTTCAAGTAAAAATACAATTTAAAGTTTAAATGTCAATTGTCAATAATTAATAGATGCACTTTAGTGTGCTTGAACGATAAAGTAGATAAAGGCGCCTTTATACTTCAATTCGATATTAAATTCTGATAGGATTCGAGATTAAATTTTTGGGTAATTTAGGCATGATGTGAATAAAAACATATCAAATAATAATGAAAATATTAACGAAAAACTTACATTTTGAGATAATTGGGCAGAGCATTTTATTACGCAATTATTTCGAATCCTAGACGTCCTGGAGCAAAACGAGTGGCACTTTTGAAATCAGCAGCCCAAAATTAGGTAATACAGGGTGTTTCATAATATATGCGTAGAACTTCAGGATGTGATAGCTCATCCAAAAAGATGAAAAAAGTCGCTATTAACTTACCCTCTAAAATGTACAATTTTCGAGATACAGGGTGTTGAAATTTTAGAAAAAAAATCGTTTTTTTCGAATATCTCCGGAACCGTTTATCGTACAAAAACAGATTTTGTAAGCATTTTCTACTCATAATAAGCTATATTTTGTGTCAGAAAAAAAAATGTTTACTCATAATTGGTGGAGATTTTGAAGGGGTAGCGGGTGTTTTTCTCCTCAACTTCTACGCCCCTGAAAAAAGTACGGTTTTAAGAGGCCCATTCGAACCGCCAATGTTTTCTATACAAATAAGGTACTCTTGGTCATAAGCTCTAAAGTTGACAGTTTTCGAGAAAAATCAACTTTTATGTTTAAAAACATGGTCAATTTTTTGAAAAAATTTTTTTTTCCAATTATACAAAATTTATTTTAACGTTAGAACAAGTAACAAAACCAAACGATAATTGCAAAATTAAAAAAAAATAAAAAATGATTCAAAAGTTGTCTTTGCAAAATTCTCCAAACCGTAAAGGTAACGCATTTCGCACATTTCAGCATTTGTGTAAAAAATCATTTTTTATTTTTTTTTTAATTCTGCAATTATCGTTTGGTTTTGTTACTTGTTCTAACGTTAAAATAAATTTTGTTTAATTAGTAAAAAATTTTTTTTTTCGAAAAATTGACCATGTTTTTAAACATAAAAGTTGATCTTCTTCTCGAAAACGGTCAACTTTAGAGCTTATGACCAAGAGTACCTTTTTTGTGTAGAAAACATTGGCGGTTCGAATGGGCCTCTCAAAACCGTACCGTAACCGCTACCCCTTCAAAATTTCCACCAATTATGAGTAAAAAAAATAATTTTCTGGCACAAAATATTATTATGAGTAAAAAATGCTTACAAAAGCTGTTTTTTATACGATAAACGGTTCCGGAGATAATCGAAAAAAACGATTTTTTTTCTAAAATTTCAACACCCTGTATCTCGAAAATTGTGCATTTTAGAGGGTAAGTTATTAGCGACTTTTTTCATCTTTTTGGATGAGCTATCACATCCTGAAGTCCTGCGCATATATTATGAAACACCCTGTATAGGAGGACGTACTCAATGTTAGTAATTCCAACTATCATAGTGCTATTCTTCTTACCGTTCGTCTGAGTGCACTGCAGTTCCTCTTCGGTGCAGGTGTTGTGATAGCTGAGCACCTCCAGGGCCACTTTGTACTTTTGCTCGCTCTTCCTGATCTTGTCGTAGAGTTTGGCGTGGTGAAGAGCCAGACCGCAGTACACCGCAAACATCTCGAACGCATCAACGTCCTCAGACGTGAAGCATCCAACGTGCTTGTTCACCATCTGAACCACGCCGATCACAGACCCTCTGATGAATATCGGCATGCATAGGATTGTTTTTGTCTGATAACCTGGAAAAAAAATTCTATTACCTGCACAGCGAACGGAAAAATGTAGAAGTGTATTGGATGACTCCACGTTTGAATACAGCTTTCTAAATATCACCACGGTGTAGATTTGTATTCGTCAGTCAAGCGTTTCAATGCTCTCCACAGTATAGAGGTCGTTATTTGACTTTTGAACTACACTGTTCAAAATCAAGCCTTTTGAAATACCTAATCAGAATTCGTTAAGGAAAAATAAGGTAATAGGCTTAAACGAGTAAAGCAATTTACCTTCTCGTTTATTAGGCAGAAACGAATGCCTTAGTTCTATGGTGTATTCACTAACTTCTAGATAAATATTCATACTTTACTTAATAAACTTGTCAAATTTAAAAAGATAGGCAGATTACCTAAATATTTAGTCAAAATCTCAATTACTTTTAGGTACGACAATTTTGCTTTTAATTTAGGTAATTCTTCTAAATTATTATGGCAAATTATTGAACTAATTTAGGTAAATTCCTTTAAATATTAGTTACTTACTTGCAATCGGCTACGATCGCTAATACCGACGTTTTACGATAAATATTCGCGCCTATATTGTCCACCATAATGCCAAAATCAACGAAAGCTTAAAGACCGCCTTGTGTGCTATTGATATAACAACATAGTTAACAATTATTGTGATATAAGAGAACATTTTGTAGTGCTATAGTTAAGTAATCCAAACAGGGTTGGGATTATTTAAAGGGTTCCGGTACTACATGTGGTACCGGAACCGCCGTTGTTAATTCGCCTAGGACACAAAGATAAAGGAGTCCTAACTTGGAAGAAAATTCCTATGCTAGGATTTTCACTAAAAATATATATAATTTGCCTGAAAACTTAGCTAAAATACCTAAAAATTTAAGCAAATTGCCTTAGAAACAGGAAATTTATTCTTTTATTTTAGGCAATATCCCTTACCATCTAAGGTGTATTAATTAATTATATCATTTTCTTTAAAAATATCAGTTAAAGAATTCACTAATTTAAAAGGGGAATATTCCTCTGAATTCATTTCAAGCAGTTTGCCTTAAAAAATCAATGGTCCTATATTTTTAATTTCATTTCATTTGTTCGTAGATGCTGACCTCTCTTCTAATAATTTTTAATGAAATACGTCCTCTCCCTCTCAAATAGAAAGAGACTGAATGATTAGGCATAAAATTTCAGAGGAACGTGTCGGCATCTCCACTCCTACACGATTTCAAAAATATGTATTCTTGGTAAAAGAAAATACTGTTTATTAAAACGAATAAAAAAAGTTAAGAATATCTAATTCTTAATATTAAAAATATTAACAATTGTACTAAGAAACCAACTAGGATTTCCTTGAAAAATATTTAATGTTTGGATTGAAACATGCACCTTTTTAAAACAAGGAATGTTTCTTAATATTAGAATATTTCTAAAACTACAAAATTCTTTTTCAAAGAAGTTAAATATTTTTAGTTTAAATACAGGGTGTTATGTAATTAATGTTATATATTAAAATACTGAATACCTTTTGACATAAGGAATAAAGGAAAAATATTTAAAAAAACATTTTTCTAAAGATAAAGAAAAAATATGCATTAGAAGTTTTTTTATATTTTTTGTGATACGTCACTGGTTACACACTTAGTTTAACTCTGCACACTTGTATTTTTTGAGTACATAGATACCAACCAACAAAGTAGCTATGCGTTACTAAAAATTTTTCTTGCAAAAAATAAATAAAAACTCAATAAATACAAAAGTTTTATGCCCTTAAAGCTCTAATACCCTTCTGTATTTATTAACTGATCCAGCTATTAGCTTAAGCAATGATTAGAAAATTTAGTACCTTTTAAATTTGAAATCCATAATCACAAAATTTATTTTTTCATCAGTTTTTTTCTCTGTTTACTCAGGTGAAATTGGGACCAGTTCACAGGTTAAACTTTAAACATTCGCCGCGTCTAGAGTCCCGTCAGACGGTTCTCTATTGCGCTCCCGTTAACAGAGTGACGTCATCCAATGACGCAATCTTAGGACGGGAAGCAGATCTTTTTTCCTTAACCAACGTCCCGAGTCCGCCCGCTTCGAAACCAACCCAAACCCAACAACCCAACCCAACCGACCCCGCCCCATTGGCCCCCCCCCGCCCCATTGAGTAAAAAGGAATATTCATTTAATTACATTTTATATTATATAACTAGCAAAATGATTATGAGGAAAGGTAAATAAATTAAAATATTAATGTAAAATTAAATATAAATGCTTTTAAGGCCACATTGTATAATTTCGGTATATAAATTCTTAAAAAAAAAATTAAAAAAAGTTGTACAGGCGCGAAGTATCGAACCACGTACCTCTCGCATGCAAAGCAGGTGCCCTTCCATCGAGCTACCGAGGTTATTGTAATAATCCTATCGTTCGTTAAATAATACCTATTTACAGTGTGTGACGTCACAAAGTTTGAACGGGAGCGCAATGGAGACCCGTCTGACGGGACTCTAGACATTATGTTAAACATTTAATTGGTATAAATAAATCCAAAAGCACTTCCCTTAGTTAAGATATTTACAATTTGAAAACATAAACTAAAATTTAAAAGAAATGCACTAGATTCTGTCATAAAAGTTGACAGATTTTGTTTGAATTTACCTTCAGTACAAAAATGACATAATCAACAATTAATAAAAACGCCAAATTGACAATTTGCATTGTTAATTTTGTCATTTTTGTAATTAAGCTAAATTTAAACAATGTTTGTCAACTTTTTTGAGAGATTTTGGAAACACTGTTACCAACCATAACATAATAAATCCACCAGATTAACCTAAAGTTCCTAGTCGATCAGTGGCGTACTTTTTGGTAGGATAAAGGTTGATATAAATTATTTTTAGACTTTGGAATTTAGAAAAAAAAAGTTTCAGGTGCTTCTTTATGGACCCTAAGGAACAACCAATTTTAATATATAACATTAATTACATATATTCTTATTTTAAAGCAAGTTGACTTAAATTAAAAAAATATGTTCAAGGTGATAGGTGTTTATAAGAAATCTGTTTTTTCAGTGTATCAAGTGGTTTTATAATCTGAACTGTTTTTGATGGGCCGACGAAATTATATTGAAATTGATTAGGTAGTCCTTTAAGAGCTCTATGTATCGATTGTCCTCTTGTCCTTAAGGAAGAGCGATTGCCGAACTTAGATTAAACCTTACGAGAACGATTTAATAGTTTTTGATTTAAACTAAGTGTTTTATACTTGAAAGTTGACAAGTGTTCATAATAGTCTTACTAAAATAGCCACTGGATGGATAAAATCATGGGCGTCCCTTAAGGGAGGGCATTTATATCTCTAGAAATTATTGAAAAAGGGGGCAGTCCAATGGTGCAGCAACTTCGGATTCTTATTCTCTTCAGAGACATAGAAACTCAAGCTTTTCGAATTTTACTGGCAATGATTTTCGTTAATGTCCGGACATGTCCTCGAGAATTATAAAAAACATTGGTTACTGTGATGGCTACAAGATGGCGATAGTGTTAAAATATGTTTATTTTAGAATAGAAGTATAATTTCGATTAAATCGATTTATTATAAGAAAAATAATACCATTTATTATTGAATTTTGAAAAACGTGTGAAGTTTAATTTATCTAAAATTCCGCAACAGTGTTGCCACAACACCTGCTTATTTCCTTGGATGTAGGCGTGCCTGCCTCGCATATGCTAATACGAGAGAAGGAGACAACTATGATATCGCATTGTAATAGAACGAGACAACAAGGCTAACGCCAATCGTGAGTCTAAATTAGTTCAGGCAAATTTATTTGATACAAGAATTTTTTTTTCTGTGTATAGATAGTAAAGCAAATTTAAATATTAAAAAGTTACCTGTTAATTGATCTACCGTTCTGTTGAACCTCGTGTCAGCATAGGCGTCCTTGATGTTCAGCACTTCTCCAGTCATGGCCACCTGTCCGGCTATGCCTGTGCCCAACGGGAACCTGATTTCCTTCGAGGTGTGAACCCTGAGGAACTCCTCGGTGTCTCCCGCGACTTTTCCATCGTCCTCCTCCTGGTTTTCTATGCCAACGTCGAAAATGGTAGCGTACAGCTCCTGATTTTTCGCGTCGACGAGGAACAAGGAGGCTCTGTCCGCGTCCACCAATCGCTGAGCGAAGTTCATTATTTTTATTACCAGCGCGTCCATGCTCACCATGTCCTGGAAAATGGACCTGGAAAAATAGAAAACGTTGATTTTTTTTTGGATGAAACTTAACTTGTAAGCGATTAATAAAATAATATTATTTAACTTAAATTTAAAATTTTAATGACTTTTATTAAATGTTCAGTGTCTTATTGGGACAAAAACCTACGATTTGTCAAAGTAATGAGATTATTTTAATTTACAGAATAAACTTTTTACACTGTTAATAAAATTCTTATTTACTATAATGAAGCAGCAATATTGAGCCTAGACATTTTTTCCGTTGCCTTACGTCCGTCGCGTTACCGATAGAATATTTAAAAAAACATATTTATGGCAACTTTTTTGGCACTCACGTGATTAACAAATGATGTTCGGACGTACACATTACCCAGCTGAATTTATTTATTCAATCAGGAAGAAGATATCGGTTGAAACAGGTGCGGGTAACGCGAATGTAATAATTGTTTGTCCGCTAAGTTACTCAAAAAAATAATAAAAATAAGGTCAGAAAAAAAAACTATTTTTCATGTTTATGTTTATTTTAGGGCATTAAAGCTCATTAAGAGTAATTAATGACTGTAATGGTTTATTATTAATTTTTAAATATGGTTTCACAAAACTTTGTCCACTGCGTTACCGAGTCCATTACGTTACCTTATAGTAACGCAATGGAATTTAGGGTAACGCAATAGACATTTTCGACAACAAAGTGGATATTTACCGTCGCTTTTATTAAAAGTAGTTAATGATAAACCAATTTAAAATTATTTGTGATTACAACTCATGATATAGATTACATCCAAGGGAAAATTCTACGCAATATACAAGTACTTAAAGACACCAGCTTATAGTCAAAGAAAAAGGGTGTATATAATTTAGAAATCTAAGTTGTTATTCTGCAAGTAAGCACCACTACAAGGGATTTTGTTTATGCATTACTCTAAAATCGTACCACCCTATATAGTTTTTTACGTTATCTGATTAAGTCCTTAAAGGACAAAGTTTGTGTACCCCAGTCCGTTGTGATACCAATGTCTATTTCGTTACTTTTTTAGTTTTTGTTAAAAACATCCTTAAAATGATTTTACTATCACTTGGTAATACCTGTTTATAAATTAGAGTTTAACTCACCAATACAGTGACTAAAAGAAAATATTAATGGTATTGTTTTTTTAACAAAGAATCGGAATGGTGTCTTTTAAAAAGTAACTTAACTAACATAAATATTTAAAAAAGGCATACAATTTTTAATAAAAAATAAAATTGGAGTCAAAAGTTTGTGAACCAAGTACATTTTATTTCAAATTATTTTTATAAGAACTTTTTTTATTGAATTAAATTTTGGATTTCAAATTGGTAAAACAGTGGAGACATATAAAGCTAGCTAAACACATTTTTCTGAAAAAAACGTAAAAAAAAATTAAAAAGTGCACTGCCTGTCTTAAATGTAAGTAAACAAAACTCTAAACATTTATAAAAATCCAACCAAAAGTCAATTTAAGCAACAAAAAATTTTGATTTTCATTTTCCTGAAAGCGGGTGTTTCTTGAAAATGACCCTAATACTACAAAACGTTTTTGTAAACGGTATATATATATATATATATATATATATATATATATATATATATATATATATATATATATATATATATATATATATATATATATATATATAACTGTTTTTTGGACAAATAATAATAACTATATTTATCAATGCAATTTTTAATCTATAATGATGGAAAAACTGTCTGGAAATGACAAAGGAAGTAAAAAGGATGAGTAAACACAAAAGATGCGTTCTTATTATTTCTTCTTAAATACGAAGTTTTCAATTTACTTTATCTTGTTAAATGGATCTTATATAAATTGGAATTTCCTTTGGTTTTAAAAATGTTATATATAACTTTTCTTGAGTGATTGATATGAAATGATTATTTTGTATTTGAGAAAATTAAATTTTTCCAAAGCCAGGTTTGCAGGTTGCTAATAGGATTTTTAATGAATAAAAGTTTATTTATAGCCATGTTTTTTTACAATAGTGCATACAATATTTTATAATAAATTTATTTATTTATTTAGCCAATCTTTAAAAATAGTTTTACATAGTAAATATCAAAAATATTTTTTTTTTAATATTTTAAAATTGTATCCATCTTACTTACTTGACAACTGCCAACAAAAAATCGTTAAGTCTCTTCTGTTTGTTCATATTAAGATACAAATGCGCGTAATGCAGGGCAATTCCACCCCACACCAAATAGCTGGAAGCAATTTCTTCGTCTTCTTCATAAAACGGTCCTCCAGCTTCTCTTCTAAGAAGCTCCAAAACGGCCACCAGTTGCCCATCTGGTTGGATGATTGGTTGGCACTGAAAATGTGCCATTTCTCCCTGAAAATGGATTAGGAATGTTAAATATAGTTTTATAAAAACATGCAAAAAAGTATAGTAATTGGACATACAATTTTTATATAAACATAACAACTTTACATCAAATAACATAAATTGTTAAATATTTTTTAAAGATAAAATGCTGTTTTAGGTAATTTTTTTATTTCGTTTTTGTAAATATAATATAATTCATGTATTTCTTTCTCGGATTCCTCATCCCTTTTCTGGATTTTGAAGGTAACTACTAATGTGTTAATTGTCCAATAACTATAAAGTGTTCAATAACTGTCTACTTTACCCTATAGTCTTTTCATATTGACGCTTCTTGAAATTTATCTAGGAATTTTTGTAGGCAATATATTTTTAATATAAAATGACACAAGAAATATTTTGGTGGGGTAAAGTCTAGTTAATACGAATATATTCAGTGGAATTTTTGATATTGCCTTTTTTATGCCGCAGGAAAATTTAATATACTACCTATGCCATGTTTTCTCATAATAATACTTCGATTTTTTCCAATTTTCTTTCTAAATTTCTTCTACAAATATGAATTGATTGATAATAAGGTTATAACCACAGACCTACAAACAAGTTTGTAGGTCTGTGGTTATAACAATTGTTAAAAATATTATGTAGAAAAAACTATTAACATTTAATAGCGGTTGTTATGGAAACACATCAAATAAGGGAAGTAAAATTGACATGGTAGACCTATTTATTTAATGACAGTTCGGGATATTCCCAATTCTCTAGATAATTATCGTGTGCTTGCATGAGGATTAGCGGCCGTTGCTGCTAACACATTAATTTCATTATTTCCACCTGTTACTGTTGCTCGACGAACTCTTTTTTTCCCGTTTGTAGTAAACTGCTTGACTGTGCGGTGAAATGAAGTACGTGATCGAATTTTATCCGGAAAACGCTGAGCGTAGATATTAACAGCATCATCAAGATTCCTGCCTGCTTCTCCATAAATCAAAATCATTTCTATTTTTTCTTCCACTGTTAAAAAATCCATTACGAATAACTGCTTAACGAAAGAAGGTCATTTTGTTTGCAAATTAATGAATTAATTAATGTACGAGGTGTGTTCAGAAAATATCGGGAATTTTCGTTTTTTGAAAAAATATTTATTTTTTTGTCTACATTAATGTTGTCGCCTTCAAAATAGTCCCCATTGGATATTATGCACAAGTGCTAGCTCTTCTTCCAATACTCGAAACCCTTCTAAAACATGATCTTTGGGATAGCCTTTAGTTCTTTCAGCGATGCGGTTTTAATGTCATCTATGCTTGCAAAACGACGGCCCTTTAAGGTTCTCTTTATTTTTGGGAATAGGAAAAATTCAGACAGAGGTATGTCTGGCGAATATGGAGGCTGGGGCATCATTACAGTATTGTTTTTGGACAAAAATTTTGTTCAAAATTTAACAATTTTGGAACTAATTTTGCTGTCACGCGTTTCATACCCAAAACATTCGAAAACATTTCATGAGATGAGCCAATCGATATACCAACATCATCAGCGACTTCTCTGATGGTTTATAACCATTTCTTCAACTTTTTCCATGTTTTTATCGGTTGTTAATGTGCTTGTGCGTTCGGGACGTTCGTCATCTTCAACGTCTTCACGGCCATCTTGGAAACTCTTATACCACTTGTAAACTCTTGTTTTACTTATAGCAGACTCACTATAGGCCTTTGTTAACATTTCACAGAATTTATTTGATTTTTTAAGCAAAATTGGATACAAATTTATTTGATCCATTTCTTTTAACGAACTAAAATCGCCGAGCTAATAAAACACGTCTCACCTTAGCGGCTGCCACAGACAAAGTAAACGATGAAAACAGCTAAAGTTTTTATCATACTTCGGGGGCATGTATACCAACATAATAAAGAAAATTTTATGACAACCGGACCCTCAGAACCCGCGAAATTTAACATTTCCCGTTATTTTCTGAACACACCTCGTATACTAGATGAAACCAAAAAAACTGTGTTTGTTTTTTATCTGGTTATACATTATATACTAAAAACTCTTTGTTCCGCCCCTGTTTCTAGTGTCCAAACTACTTAAACTAAGTCCATCTCGACTTGGGAAACTTCTATATTGACCTGTAATTTTTAATTTGACTTCTTGAGCGCTTCAAAAGGAAGGAAAATGTCTAAAAAATACGTGCCGAAATACATTTTAACGAAATCCTTTTGCACACACATAGAGATAATTGGGAACAAGTTTTCAAACTGGCATTTCCTTTTAGACCTTGCGTTAGTTTTCTGGCGAAGTAAAAAAGAACAAGTAAAAATATAAAACAACAAATTTGACAAAGTTAAAAGGAAACTTAAATTTAATCAGTCAGCATGTTGTCTCTGTTACCAAGAACGTTTTATGGCCGGCAAGATAACCAGATTCATCTCCATTTGACTTATTCCCAGGGGGTGCCTTGATATAAAATCAAAGTTATTTATGTTGCAACTAATCTACCAACCCAAAGTATCCCACTAAGTTGTAATAAATTACCGAAGCAGGTGGATAGCGGAAATTTTATTTACGACTTACTTAAAACAACCAACCAAAGTAAAACTGCCGTATTTTAGCGGACGGCAAATAGCGTAGGTGCTAAGAAAAGAAATAAAAACACAAATAGATAAAATCCACATGAAAATGGCAATGTGTCGTGTAAATTATATTTTATACACAAATCGTATGACCTACGAAGTCAGTTTTGCTCAAATTTGAATATATGCATGCAGTTTTATGTACCGTAAAATACATTTGGAAATTTTGTATGTAAAACGCCAGTACTTACCGAGTGTATTTTATGGAAATTACGCTATATACACTTGGGTTTTATTGCTTTTTATAACATAATTTTATATTAAAGTTTTATTGGTTACCTGTGCAAAATGAAAAGACGTCTAAATGGGGAGTTACAACTTATTTCTCATGTCTACTTTCTGCACGATTACATCTTTTCTACATACGAGGTGTGTTCAGATAATATCGGGAATTTTCGTTTTTTTGAAACAAATATTTATTTATTCGTCTACATTAATGTTGTCGCCTTCAAAATAGTCCCCATTGGATGTTATGTACATGTGCCAGCTCTTCTTCCAATACTCGAAACACTTCTAAAACTCGATCTTTGGGATATCCTTTAGTTCTTTCAGTAATGCGCTTTTAATGTCATCTATGCTTGCAAAACGACGGCCCTTTAAGGTTCTCTTTATTTTTGGGAATAGGAAAAAGTCAGGCAGAGGCATGTCTGGCGAATATGGAGCTGGGGCATCATTACAGTATTGTTTTTGGCCAAAAATTTTGTTCAAAATTTAACAATTTTGGAACAAATTTTGCTGCCACGCGTTTCATACCCAAAACATTCGAAAAAAATTCATGGGATGAGCCAATCGATATACCAACATCATCAGCGACTTCTCTGATGGTTTATAACCATTTCTTCCACTTTTTCCATGTTTTTATCGGTTGTTAATGTGCTTGTGCGTTCGGGGCGTTCGTCATCTTCAACTTCTTCACGGCCATCTTGGAAACTCTTATACCACTTGTAAACTCTTGTTTTACTTATAGCAGACTCACTATAGGCCTTTGTTAACATTTCACAGAATTTATTTCATTTTTTAAGCAACATTGGATACAAATTCTTTGATCTATTTCTTTCGAACGAATGAAAATCGCCGAGCTCATAAAACACGTCTAACCTTAGCGGCTGCCACAGACAAAGTAAACAATGAAAACAGCTAAAGTTTTTATCATACTTCGGGGGCATGTAAACCAACATAATAAAGAAAATTTAATGACAACCGGACCCTCCGAACCCGCGAAATTTAACAATTCCCGTTATTTTCTGAACACACCTCGTACAATAAAAAAATTTTTAATAGATGGCGCTGTAATGAAAAAAAATCAATTTTGTTCGATTTTTTCTCTGTTTACGATTCTGCAATAATTTTTCTACATAATATAATTTTTTTTGGTAATAATTATCTTATTAAATTAAATCTAATTTTTTAAGTACCCACGATTTTTTAACTAATATTTAAGTTTCCTTTGGTTTAAGTTATATACATTATTTCATTCGGTGATAAATTAAAGGATTATTGTACTATTTTTAATAAAAATACTTCATTTAAGGTAAAAAAAAACCATTATTTTGTCAATTAATTAATTTAATTGAGGCATAAAAAATGGTATTAAGTTATAAATTATAATTATTATTGAGGTATAAAGAAACTATTTATAGTTTAGCATTATTTATTCAATTTAGTTTAGAAGATTAATTTGCAAACAAAAGACCTTCTTTGGTTAAGCAGTTATTCATGATGGATTTTTTAACAGTGGAAGAAAAAATATAAATGATTTTGATTTATGGAGAAGCAGGCAGGAATCTTGATGATGCTGTTAATATCTACGCTCAGCGTTTTCCGGATAAAATTCGATCACGTACTTCATTTCACCGTACAGTCCAGCAGTTTACTACAAACGGGAGTGTTCAACCGAAAAAAAGAATTCGTCGAGCAACAGTCACAGGTGGAAATAGTGAAATTAATGTGTTAGCAGCAACGGCCGCTAATCCTCATGCAAACACACGAGAATTATCTAGAGAATCGTATACAGAAGAAAAACGAACTAAATTGATTTGTTTCATTACAGTGCGATCTATTACAAAAATTAAAAAATATATAGACAAAATCTACCTATTTTTAGTCGAATGATCCGAATCTGTATAAACTCTCTACTATCTTCTCTATTTATTTTTGGTCTGGTTCTATTGATTTTAAGCCAGTTTACTTAGGACCTGATCGTAGACGAAGAGCTCGAGTAAAAATCCCATGGGCATTGTTAAATTTATAGTAAACCGTCCACAATTACAATTAATTGACCTCGGTAATTTCAGTGAATATTATGTTTGGCAGACTACACGTCCGAATCCCTCTTGACCAAAATGTAGACAAATATTTGTATTAGTACCTACCTAAAGCCTAAACACACACACACACAAGCAAAAAAGTTTTCAAATATATTTTCAGGGAAAAATTAACAAAAATTGTTATTTATGTATTATTTATTTGATCAATCAAAATTTTGCTACTCACTCTATCTGGAATTTGGTAATACTGAAAATAAAAACAAAATCTAAAGAAATAAATATTAAAAATCAATAAAATTATTTTATCTCCACGCGGTCTATAATTTAAACTTTATTGTTGTCAACATTCGATAAAGAAATACCTTGTTATGGCCTAGGCCGATAAAAAATTTTATAAGGCAAGTAATTAGTTCGATTTTTTTTTGCTAGGGGTATTGTTTTGACAAATTAATCCTTTTCTAAGAAATTAACGTACTAAACTGGTTTAATTTATTTATAATAAGCACTAATTTGTTTGTTTTACTGTTAATGTTTAATATTTTTCATTAAATTATTGTAAAATTAAATATGAATAATAAAACAAAAAGTGAGGTTAGGCAACCAAGAAAACGCACGATTCTCTTTCTACGATTTAAATTATCTTTAAGTTTTAATTTGCTTTAAGTTTTCAGTGAAATATTTTAAAATTAAATGTTAAACACAGCTACCAAACTACCTATTTTATAAATAAAAATCCAAACAAATTGAAATTAAATAACTACCTATTTATTAAACAATTAAATGAATTCAATGTAATAGCAAAAATCCATTTCTACTTAAATCATGTTAAAAGCAATAATAATTATTGTACATTTAATGTAATCTTCAGCTAATAAATAAATGATATTCTAAAAAAGTGAGGTTAGGCCGCTTTGTTGTTGAATTAAATTGACCTATATAAAGTGCTTTGAAGATAAAATGTTGTATGCCATTCGGCCAAGAAGTGCCTTTTTGTGCTTCGCTCAATTGTAGGCATCCGCTACGCGTCGGCCTTCAAACCTTGAGCTTAGCACAAAAAGCCTAACTTCTTAACCTAATGAAATAAATAACTATTGTTTTTTTATCTCTGTCATTTAGGCAATTGTTTTGAAAAATAAATGCAATGATGCCGAAGACATCAAGAGGGAAAAAAGGCATTTAAAATTCTGTATTTATTTTTTCATATAAATTTATAAACAAATCTAGTAAACCATGACTTATATTAGCGAACTTATTTTCTATGGTTAAAAGCAAATTTCACTCTTGATATAATTTTAATTGTTTTATGTCTAATTTAAAATGTCAATGTACAGAAATCGACTTTTTTAGGGAAAATATAAACGTTGAAAGATAATTACCCAATTTATTTTATAAAACAACAGTTTTTAAAGAAAAATACTGCGTTGCTATGTCGTGCAAAAACCTAAATCAGTTGATATAAATAAATCAACGTTTCCGCATATTTTGTTTTACTGTTTATAATTAAAGGAGGTTACGGGGAAATTATAAATGTAAACGGAATTTACGCGGTAATAAACTTGAGGCATTTGAATTTTCTAATTTAATTTTTAGTACGAACTAGCTACACAATGATTCAAAGATGATCGTAAAAGAGGAATTTGATAAACCCATAAATGGTTTTATGATGATCTAGTGTTTATGAGAAAAACGATAAGAGGAGTGCTTTGCTAGATTAGTTTATATAAAAATCAGTAGGTATAAAAAATAATGGAACCAACAAATAGTAAAATATTTCTTTGTAAACAATTTATGAACATGAAATACCATCGTCAAAATTTTTAATATTAATAATTTGTGGGAATCAATTTAAGCTATAACGATTTTTTTATTTTTTTTATTTTAAGGTTTTTAATTTTATTGATGTTGTGGTATACAGTGTGTTTCATTTTATTTATTTAAATAAAAATGTTTTTAGTTTGTAGTAATCATAAGTCTCTGTCTTTTGAGGAAAAACATATTTTCATATGTTATTTCAATGGAATTTTTTAAATGATAATTTTGTATTAAAATTTTATACAGGATGGTCAAAAACTAAGGTCAAACTTGGACAAATATCAATTTTTTTAAGCACAAAATTTAAAAAATGCCTTATAACTTTTGACGTTTTTGGAAACCTTCTATTAATCATAGAGGGCCATGGAAATAACATATGAAAATATTTTTTTCTTCAGCATACGGACGCACAGTGTTTCAATTCTCGAAAATATCGGCAAAACCTCAAAAATTGAAAAATTTAGATAGGTAGTTAATACCTGTCTCCATTCTGTATTGAAAAAAAATTATATAAAATACGTATATTTTGTCTTGTACATCAGTTTAAACTTGACGCTTTCAGTTGAAGGTACTTTACACGCGATCGCTGCGGAAAATTGTTTATTGTTTAAAAGTGAATAACTTGTGTTTGGTGTGTCCGATTGTTATGCGGTTTGATGAAGGGTGATCTTCAAAGTATCTAAAATTCAGATATGTATTTGTTTTTCGCAGATTTTGCTTGTACAACGGGTTATTGTAACCGACAAGATCGGTCTGTTAAAATCGCAAACTTTGAATCGAGCTTTTAGAACAATGGAGCTACAAAAATTGTAATGAATTGTAAGGCATTTGTTCAAGAGTCTTTGAATAGCTTAGAGTTTTGTCTATCAAGCAATTCAATAAATTAGCTGCCCCAACTTGCCCCCGACTCTTTAAAACTATATGTTCTTGGGCGCTTAGGCACGGTTGTGGTAAAAAACCTCGCGATTTTAAGCCTATGTCGAGCGCGTATCTGTGTTTTTGCTTTACAAAATATAAGATTTTTTTTATTTTTCGGTTGCGTTTATGACGTTTACTCGATTCACTCGGATTTAACTCAAAACGTTTATTACAACAGCGGTGTCTAGACTTTCACTTGCGTAAATCGCTCGTGACTACTAGGATATTTAACACCGATTTTACATATTTAACCCACATCTTGTAGGTGCGTTAAAACAACCCCGCATGCGCATTGTAGAGTGTTAATGTCAAATTTGAATTGTGGTTATTTGTGTTGACAATTTTTTTAGCGAATTAACAAATCGTTGCTAAAATATTAAGTAAAAGAAATAATACAAATTTAAAATACTTAGTATAAAATCTGATATATTTAAATTTTATAAATAAATTTTGAAAGTTTCTCGGGAGAAAACGATGTAAGATGTTTTCCATTGGCTTATGGCATCTTCCGATCCGTATATTTATAGCTTCAGAAAAATTGCTCCGAAAAAGAGCAAATCTTTGTCCCGCGAAGCAATAAAACTGTTGCTATCTTCTGATGGTTTCCCATGCTCTGCTAATGATACAACGAGCGAATCCAGTGACGGAGATTGTTTAATATATATGTAGGTATTAAATAATGTCATATAAATGTAAATATAATAAACTAAATTAAGCAATTTTATAAAAAGATGTTTTATTAGATTTTAAAAAGAACCTCTTATGGATTTTTAATTAATTTCGACAATATTTGATAAAAATGTCCGCCATTTGAGGTCTACCATTTTGAATTTTGGAATTCTGATTCCAGATTCATTATCAGCGACCACAAAAACCCCTGTATGGTGATTTTCAATTAATTCCGTCAATTTTTTTACAAATATGCCCGCAATTTTAGATCTACCATTTTGAATTTTGACATTCTGATTCCAGATTCGTTATCAGCGACCCCAAAAACCTTGTATGGTGATTTTCAATTTATTCCGTCAATTTTTTGACAAATATGTCCGCCATTTTGGATTTACCATTTACCAACGACCCCAAAAACCACTATATACGGATTTTTAGGAGAATCCGACTACTCCTTGATATTTTGCCGAAAATTTCGAGAATTGAAACACTGTGCGTCGCCCAGATTGTCCGGGTTATTTACGCACTCTAATTCATTTAATCATTTTACAAGTTTTATTAACTAAATAAAACCATGATAAAAATACCTTGTTGAAATATCAAAAAATAGTAGTAAAATGTCACTATGCCAACACGAGAAACAAAAGAATTCACGTTTGCGGAGTCATGTTAAAGTTAAATTTTGAATATGTTTTCGGCGAAAAAAGTACGTAAAAAAGTCAAAAAATTCCAATTCCAATTATTAAAGAATAAACATATTTTTTTGTAAAAATGTTAGCGGCGAAAAAAAATCAAACTGGAGTTATCTGTTTAATTTAAACTTTTCCCAGGACGATATGTAAATTTTCGACTTCAATTGTTGCTATAAAAACGAATTTTTTAAGTTATTAAAATCGCTAGCGTCAAAATACTTATCCGATATCAAAAGTATGTAAAAGAAAGTTTTTGAGGGCTTAAATACCTTTATTTTAAGGGCTTGTTTGACCAAATCGATCAATTAGATTTCAAGATATACTCAAAAACGTCAAAACACCTCCGAAAATTTAAATCTAGTGTTACAGGACATCTAAGATCATATTTGCGATGGTCACTCACAGTGGCGGCGCGTGACATTTCATTTTGGTGAGGTAGAGGCAGGGGTTCGCCTTCATTTAAAGGCGAAGAAATTTTTTTAAACCCAACTTAATAAAACTGACGTCGCAGTTCACAACCTATACTTAAAACTAAGTAAAAAAAACTTAGACTGTGGTGGGGAGGAAATCCTCTACTGTCAATGAAATATATTTTATTGTAAAAATGACGTTTATTTTAAATAAACCTCATTTTTGTCTAAATAATATTTCATTGTTCAGCAAGAACCACGTGAAGGTCAACAATATCGGTACAATTTCTCACCGTAATATCCATAATGACTAAATTCACATAAATCACCAAATTCAATTACTTAACTAAACCCACAGAATAAACCACTTACAAAAGAATCATAAAATAGACAAACTCATAGAAAAAGAATAAACAAAATATTGCGTAAATAACCACAGATTTGTTTTTTTAACAGTTCAGAATTTTATAACCAAAACAAACCTAAAGAAGGAATCTGTATTTATTTTATTGGTTACTGTGGTGGCTACAAGATGGCGATAGTGTTAAAATATGTTTATTTTAGAATAAAAATATAATTTTGATTAAATCGATTTATTATAAGAAAAATACTACCATTTATTATTGAATTTTGAAAAACGTGTGAAGTATAATTTATGTAAAATTCCGCATATGCTAATACGAGAGAAGGAGACAACTATGATATCGCATTGTAATAGAACGAGACAGCAAGGCTAACGCCAATCGCGAGTCTAAATTAGTTCAGGCATGCTTCTGAGCCCATCATCTAGCTATAAATATTAGTTTAAATTGCGGTCGTTTCAAATTCAAATAATTTAAATGTTGCTGGGTAGTCCACGTATAAAATCATTCAATTTTATTGACTATTTCGCAATTCATGTAATCCAAATATTACAAATTTATGGTATATTATAGAAAGTAAAATATTTAAATTAGAGTTAATTTTTTAATTCTTTATGATGAGGCACTGCCTCCCCTGACGGGCCGCCAGTGGTCACTCACCTCATTGGGTATTCCGTCGGGAAATCGCGAATCGCAGTCTCCTCTGGAGTAACGCACCGGCTCGAGGCGGCTGGCTACATAGCCAGGCAGAACAACACCGTTTTTGATTCGCTGGAGCCGCGGCTCACCATTCTCCGTCTTGCACTCGGGACCTAGGAACAGGCACAGGTTCTCAGGGTCGTCCTTGTCAGCCACGTACAGCCTGAAAGCAAAATACACCGCCATAAAAATCAGATTAGTTAACGTGAGTTCGTAGTTTGATTTAAAAACCAAGTCCTTAGTAAACTCTTTCAGCAATCTTTATAACAATCCATAACATCCTTAGTTAATACAGTAAACAATTTATATATAAAATAAAATAATTTTAATCAATTTTTTTTAAATTTGACTCATGTCCCAGACATTTTTTCCGTTGCGTTACGTCCGTCGCGTTACCGATATTAGAATATTAAAAAAAACATATATATGGCAACTTTTTTGGCACTCACGTGATCAACAAATGATGTTCGGACGTACACATTACCCAGCTGAATTTATTTATTCAATCAGGAAGAAGATATCGGTTGAAACAGGTGCGGGTAACGCGAATGTAATAATTGTTTGTCCGCTAAGTTACTCAAAAAAAATAATAAAAATAAGGTAAGAAAAAATACTATTTTTCATGTATATGTTTATTTTAGGGCACTAAAGCTCATTGAGAGTAATTAATGACTATAATGTCTTATTACTATTTTTTAAATATGGTTTTACCTTATGGTAACGCAATGGAATTTAGGGTAACGCAATAGAATTTTTCGACAACAAAGTGGATATTTACCGTCGCTTTTAAAAGTAGTTTATAATTAACCAATTTAAAATTATTTGTAATTACAACTCATGATATAGATTACATCCAAGGAAAAATTCCACGCAATATAAAAGTACTAAAAGGGACCTTCACCAGCTTATAGTCAAAGAAAAAGGGTGTCTACAATTTAGAAATCTAAGTTGTTATTCTATAAGTGAGCACCACTACAAGGGATTTTGTTTATGCATTACTCTAAAATCGTACCACCCTATATAGTTTCTTCTTTACGTTATCTGCTTAAGTCCTTTGTGTATCCTTATCCGTTGTGATAGCAATGTCTATTTCGTTACTTTTTTTAGTTTTTGTTAAAAAAAAATACTTACAATGATTTTTATACACTATCACTTGGTAATACGTGTTTATAAATTAGGGTTTAATTCACTAATACAGTGACTAAAAGAAAATATTAATGATATTGTTTTTTTAACAAAGAATCGGAATGGTTTCTTTTAAAAAGTAACTTAACGAACATACATATTTAAAAAAAAGCATACAATTTTTAATAAAAAATAAAATAAAAAATTGGAGTCAAAAGTTTGTGAACTAAGTAAATTTTATTTCAAATTATTTTTATAACAACTTTTCTTATTGAATTAAATTTTGGATTTCAAATTGGTAACACAGTGGAGATATATAAAGCTAGCTAACCACATTTTTCTGAAAAAAACGTAAAAAAAAATTAAAAAGTGCACTGTCTGTCTTAAATGTAAGTAAACAAAACTCTAAACATTTATAAAAATCCAACCAAAAGTCAATTTTGCTTAAATTGACCTATTGCCTATTTTGATCTTCATTTTCCTGAAAGCGGGTGTTTCTTGAAAATGACCCAAATACATTTATACCTGACTAAACCTTATTATTGACAAAAACTTGTCTTGAAGAGGATTGCGGCAATATAAAACATACACAATTGGGTTATGTTCGCAGTTTGCAATGTGTTCTGGTATAAGTAAATTTGCATTAGAAGGTATGAAAAACGAAAATTACGGCTTAACACCTCTGAAAAGAACAAAGAAATTTTGTTGAAGTTGGTGGAAATTTTATTCAAGTGTTTGTTCTTGTAAAAGATTAATTAATTATATTATAGTTATAATAGAATACTACTAAAAGGCAATGCTCTTTTACCTATACTTTTACAGGTACCAATAACACCTTTTTTGGCATTCAGGCAAACGTTTGAAAAATAAATGCAATGATGCCGAAGACATCGAGAGGGAAAAAATACATTTAAAATTTGAAACAAGAATATAAAAAAATAAGAAACAAACTCTAGAGGAAAACATATGTTAGTTAATGCTTGATATACATAAATTATGGCTTCAGAATAAACTTTTTTAATCAAAAGGAGGGAGCTATACTCAAAAATTGCATATCCAGAAAAATTGTGATAGAAAATGGGTGGGAGGTGGAGTCTTGAAACTTTTTGTAGCCATATTATTTTATAATATTTTGTGAAATTAACAAGAAAAATGTTCAATGAAGCGTTAATTAATTGAACAACTGTGTAAACAAAATATATTTCATGAACTAAGTAAAACCTACACACTTGAGTGGTATAAAATGGAAAATCACGTACAAAATTGCTTTTAATCCTTTTAAATCTCTAAGATTAGGCAATATAAGCAACGCGTGATTAGATTATAATTAATAAATTCCGATTTGATTACAAGGTAGGAAATGTGCCTCAAGCTGACTAATGTCTTTGGGAGGAAGGCTGACGCAAGGATTTTAACGTATAAATTATTCCACGATAAAAAGTATAACATGGCTGATAAGGGTTTGTTTTAATATTTTACAATATTGTATAAAAAAGTATTATAAGGGTGAATCTCACCTGATATTTAATAAACCTAAATGAGTTTGACCTACACTTTTATTGTGTTTTGATCTTTCATAATTAAGTAGATATTACAGCTCAGGTTCCAGATTTTTAACCACAATTTATTATTTTTTACAAGGTTTTAAAAGT
Source organism: Brassicogethes aeneus (assembly GCA_921294245.1). NCBI lineage: Eukaryota > Metazoa > Arthropoda > Insecta > Coleoptera > Nitidulidae > Brassicogethes > Brassicogethes aeneus. The sequence goes on along the minus strand of OV121132.1, from coordinate 1,725,892 downwards.
CTAAAACCTATCCTCCGTGACTGTTACTCTTTTTAGGTTAACCTATATGTTTTTAAATATCTGAGGTAGTAAAAGCATACTAAAAATATCAGTTCACTAAGTAAATTAAACACATCCAAAGCAATCGAATCAAATATAAAATATTATTAAAAATTAAAAGAAACAATTTTTATAACCATTTATGTAGGTGTTCTATCCTCCGTGAATATGTTTTTGCTTTAAATTTTATACAACGGATGGGGCTTTAATCATTTTAAATAAGCAAAAACTTCTGTTTACGACATTATAGATGCATGTGATTTCTGAAGGTCAGTTAGAATTTATATGCAGATGAGAGTGTTGCTGTTTTATAATTCAAAAGTTTAAGTTCATTAATTTGCTATTTAAAAACCTATCCACCGTAAAGTGTAATATCTCAGTAAGTAGATTTTTTTATAAATATTTTATGTATGTACAATAGTATTTTTAAAAAATTTTAAGGTGTCAAAAGACACTTGGGGGACATCTCAATATATTCACCCAAATGTACTGTGAGTTTTTTTACTGTTCATATTCATTAAACTCCAAAAAATCTGCTTTATCAAGTCATAACTTTATCGACTTAAATCGCAAAATTTAGTTATTATAGTTTCAAGTACTTAACAGCACCATATAAATTTAACTGCAATAAAGGCTGTAAAACTTGCTTTAAGGTTAAATATCAATCATCAAATTTTAAATGCTCTATAAACGAATTTCGCGTTTTATCTAATACTAAAATACAACTCTATAAAACAATATCACAGTGAAATTGATAATTTATATTTTGTTATTTTATCAATATTTTTAATGATTTTTAATACGCTAAAGCATCGGGTTTTTAAAACGCGCGCGCCATCTGGTGAAAAAATATTTTTTCTACTCCCACCTTTAAAACGCCCTTTATCGTACATGTTTCCATGAAACTTTTAAATACACATTGACAAGTTGTGGCTTTACGGCGCTTTAGTCACGGGCTGAAGTTAGCAACAGGTTTGTGGATGAAGTTAGTTTTAAGTTAGTTGACAGTTGTCAAATGTCATACAATCGTTAAAATAAAGTGCCTTTCTTGTAAAATAATACTAAATGTGAAAAGTATTTTATTATCTCAATACAAAAATACAAAAGTATTAAAGAGTTTCTAAACGCCAATATTTGAAAAGTTTATATGAACATTGTACTGACCTTTTAATTTCGCCGGCAGTAAACTGTAAAGTGCTCATAAAACATTTTTTTTACTTTCACTGGGAAAAACTGTCAATTTTCAAGAAATAGGTACATTTCGATTTATAACCTTTATAATCTGTGTTTAAAAAATATAAAGATTTGACATTTGACGGTGACACACAGATTCCCCTATTGTTTCATAGATGACGCTCTATAAAAATATTTGATTTAAATCATTTTAAGATAATAATAAGTATTTGTCGTAGAAAAAGTATAGTATGCACCTCGTTTATAAACTTTTCTATACACTCATTAATTTAAGCACTCGCTCGCAAGCTCGCTCGTGCCTAAATTAAATTCGTGTATAAAATGGCATTTATCAAATTTGATATATCATGTATACATAATATACTATTTTCGCACGAGGTCAATTAAAGTACTGATAATGTTAATGAATTGTATTGTCACCCATAATATAACAAGTGGTATGATTATCATCGATGATATTTTCGAATTGAAACCGAGCTGCAGATTTCACGAGTCCGCAGGACGAGTGAAATGTGCTGCTTCGGTTTTAATGAGTAAATATCATCGATAATTAATCATACCACGAGTTATATTTAGTGAGAAAATATAATGAATTTTAGGATTTAACGAATTTTTAGTTTGACATTTGAAATTAAAATGTGCTTTAAAATATAAAAAGACTTTAATAAACCTTATTTATTCAAACTTACCTTAATTTTATTATCGTTTACACCAACCCATCGATCTTTTAGAGTTTATAATTCATTATTTTAATCATTTAGGTAACAAACACAGTATTTAAATAACAACAAATGTCAAATCAAAAAAACGTCAAAGTTCATAGTAACGTGTAAACAAGATGATAAAAATAATTGCCGCTGTGATAAAATACGTCACTATGGAATACTGGCATTTTATTGGTTCTAATATTAATGAATTATATTGTCAGAGTTATAAAAAAAAATCATTATAAAAATTAATTCAATAAATAATAAACTCGTTCTAAAAGATCGTAAAAAATAAAAATATGATTTTTTAATTGAAAAAAGAAAACTATTATTTTAAAATAAAAATAAAATACAAATTTTTACAAAAATGGCGAATGCTCCGGTGTCAATTTCATTTTTTCTTCAATTCTTTTTTAGATTAAATGTTACCCAGCAATCAAAATTTGTAATTCGAATAAAATATGAATTTATGTCATGAACCAAGGGATAGGTTAGGTTGGGAGATTATATTCAACTGTTTTCTAAAAAATATTTTTGTATTTATATTTTGTAAACCAGGTGCTTTCTTTGCAAGTTACACTGGTTTACAAAATCGATAATTTTCCCATGTATTTTAACCCACTAAACACGAAAATCACACTCAATTTTTTTGGAAGCGTTTTTGAAATATGAATTTTCAATTATTTTTTTTTAATTGAAGGTATTTGAGCCCTTTAAAACTTTCTTTTACATACTTTTGATATCGGATAAGTTTTTTGACGCTAGCGATTTTAATAACCGTAAAAATTTGGTTTTATGGCAAAAATTGAGGTCAAAAATTTACATATCGTCCTGGGAAAGGTTTAAATCAAACAGATAACTCTAGATTGATTTTTTTTCGTGAAGCTGACATTTTTACAAAAAAAACAAGCTAATGTTGATAAAAATACATGAAAAAATGGCGAAGTTATGAATTTTTTAGTGGAAGACCAAAATTCATAACTTCATTTTTATTTTATTTTTTTTTTATTTTATTTTGTAATATGTTTATTCTTTAATGAAAACCTAAATAAAGTGCATGATTGGAATTTTTTAGTTTTATACGTACTTTTTTTACCGAAAACATTATTCAAAATTTAAATTTGACATGACCCCGCAAAATTCATAACTTCGCCATTTATCCATGTATTTTTATAAACAGCATCTTATTTTTTTTCCTTTAAGTATAATCTATACGTAAAATAAATCAAACTGGAATTATATTTTCGATTTCTATCTTTCGCAGAAAGATATGTAAATTTTCGACCTAGATTTTTGTAAAAAAAGGACTTTTTCAACTTCATAAAATCGCCAGTACCATAGTGTGATTTTCGCATTTAGTGAGCTACACAAGATAATCATATATTATATCACGAGAACTATGAATTTAATCGGTTAAACTAGGCTCAGTAGTTTTTTGTTTGGTTTTTCTTGGAAAATGTTGAATGCAAAATAATTTAATAAAATCACGAGACCGCGTAGCGGTCGAGGGGTTTTATTTTTAATTATTTTGCATGAAACTATTTTCCAAAAAGAAAAATCAAATAAAAAACTTACTGAGCATAGTTTGACAGATTTAATTTATAGGTTGAGTGATATACGTCTAGATTATTTCTTGAATTAAAGGAAACTATTTGACAATTCATAAAATCTGACGTATGTGTCAAAATTTATAAATATTTTTTTAAAGAAAATTCCATTAATTTAAGGTATGTAATAAGTAATAATTGCTATTTCGTAAACTAGATAACTAATTTTTTATTGTTTTTTTAAAATGTTTGTTAAAACTTGTAAATAACACCATAAAATCGTAAACAAAAATCCAATATAGAGGCTAAAATTTAATCGCTGTTAAAAAGTTCTAGTGACTTAATCGCTTATTTAAACGAAATTTATTCAAAAATTCAAGGCTTTTGATTGGTTCATATTATAATGAGGGAAATAATCATAGTAAGACATGGTGGGCAAAATGGCTGTAAACTTTATCGGCAAATCTTTTAGCATTCTATGTTTATTTTTTTCTCCCAAAATTACCTCTAATTGCCAAATCCATTGAACTGAATTCTTGAGGTAATGTCGAGTTAATAAAAGGTGTCAAATATAAGCGAATCTTGTACAATTCGTAAAAGACATTAGGAAAAGCATTTGCTATTTCGATGCAAAGCTTAATCATTCGTTAATGATGAAAATCGAAACAGCAATGGAGTCCGCTCAAGCGGAAATCTTATTATATCCGAAATGTAACATAAATTTATATTTTATATTAACCGGGTTTTTAATAGAAAAATAAATGGGATGTCTTCAATAACTGCTAAGGCATTTCTTGAAACTTTAATTTTTGTATTCGTTTTTTTTGGTACATATGGTTTAAAATTGAATGGATTTAACGAGTATTATGGCAAGTGTTTTAATATAATAATAATAATAATAATTAGTCAGGGGCTGAAGTTAGTTTGCAGTTGTCAAATCGTTTAAATGAAGTGCCCTTCTTGTAAACTAATACTAAATTAAAAAATTATTGTATTATCTCAATACAAAAATTTGAGAAGTTTATATGAACATTGTACTGTATATCGCAAAATTCGAGCGAAATTTAAAACTTCAATGCAAAAGTTTTCGTACGGCCTTAATTGCCTAAGTAATTTGGAAATTTAATTAGGATAGAAACGTGAATTTGATTAATTAGTAAAACTATCTCGAGAAACGTGCTAAATTGGGCATAGCATCTATTTAAATAATTTGCCATTAAACCCTTTTGTAGATATTAGGTAGTCCCTCAGAAGTTCTCTGGCTAATTTTTACCGTACTTATTACTAAATTACATTGAAGTTAAGTGTTTTAATTTCGCATCCTCTTTCTCTAGAAAAAACATTATTTTTATAATAAATAAAATTATCAGTGAAATAAAAAAATGGCATGATAAGAAAATACTTTAAGTCTTAATTAATGGACCTCAAATGAGGTTTATGTTAACAAATAGAAAATGTATGGAGTGTATATTATTTTTTACCACTTTATAACTCGTTATAAAGTGGTAAAAAATATTTATTTATTTTATGTTAAAAAAGTTCAAATTTGTTAATTTTAGCAAAGTTAATAATAAAAAAAAATTAGTTTTATAATAAGCAGAAAGTTTTTTCTAGTTTATAATAAATCCAACTTAGCCCGTGACTAAAAATTTCAAAAGCCGCTGTTGCCAACTTCAGCCCGTGACTAAAACGCCATAATTGCTGAGGCATTTCATTAGACTTAAATTTTTTATTCGTTTTCAACTACAATGATTGGTCTAAATTATTTTTTCTACTCCCACCTTTAAAACGCCCTTTATCGTACATGTTTCCATGACACTAAGTGACCTTTTAAATACACATTGACAAGTTGTGGCTTTATGGCGCTTTATTCACGGGCTGAAGTTAGCAACAGGTTTTTAGTCAAGGGCTGAAGTAAGTTTTAAGTTAGTTGACAGTTGTCAAATGTCATACAATCGTTAAAATAAATTGCCTTTCTTGTAAAATAATACTAAATGTGAAAATTATTTTATTATCTCAATACAAAAATACAAAAGTATTCAATACTTTCTCAACGCAAATATTTGAAAAATAAAATAAATCATTTTAAGATAATAAGTATTTGTCGTAATGAATAATGAATAATGAATAATGAATAATGAATAATGAATAATGAATAATGAATAATGAATAATGAATAATGAATAATGAATAATGAATAATGAATAATGAATAATGAATAATGAATAATGAATAATGAATAATGAATAATGAATAATGAATAATGAATAATGAATAATGAATAATGAATAATGAATAATGAATAATGAATAATGAATAATGAATAATGAATAATGAATAATGAATAATGAATAATGAATAATGAATAATGAATAATGAATAATGAATAATGAATAATGAATAACGAATAACGAAACATGAATAATGAATTATGAAAAAGCTTTTTATTTTCTTACCGGAAACCGTCGGCACTGACCGCCGAGCATATGCAGTTGGCGAGCTCCCACAGCACGTGGTCCTTCGTGGGCCTCAGCTGCAGGCTGTGCGTCAGATCTTGCAGCATCTGTCTTTTGTCTGCGTGCACGCAGAACTTCCAGCGCGACAGGGAGGTTTTGCGGCCGTTGCGGCACGCGGCGGCCGTCTCGGTTTTTTTCTTGAGGCGCTGCGATTTCCTGATGATCCAGCGCTCGAGCTGTTCGACCTCGACCTCGTCCATGACGTAGCGCTCGAGGAATTCTGGGTGGGTTGTGAGGTACTGCGACACTTCTTCATCTGCAAAAGAATACTTTATTCATCTAATAATAAAACAAATATATATATATATATTATTTTTTCTGACCTATACTTTTTATGGTTTTATTCAATGCGTTTTGTAATTTTAAACATTTCTGTGAAATCGGAATTTCAATTGAGTTTACCGTTTTCGAGATATTTACAAAAAAAAATCTCCTAATTACGTCACTAGGCTATTGACAACGTTGCCAGCTTTTTCTATGGTTGCCAGTGTGTTTAGTTTAAGATTCTTACGATAGATGGCGCCACGTTATAATATTTTAGTTTTAAAACCACTTGATCTATAATTTTAGTTGAGAAGAAGAAGAATTGATTTTTTTACGTTTTTTTTTTAGGGTTATGTTTTTTTAAAATTTAGATTATTGAAAATCAATGTTATTGTTATGTTATTTGTAATTGATATTAGATAAGTGATTTATTAATAACGGACTCCAAAGCAGAGGAATCTTGTGGAATGGTTGGTTACATTAAACATTGGAGCTTTTAAACAAATAAAATAAGTACCTATAATTATAATCATATTTTGTCGTAAATGCATTTCATTAGTATAATGCCTAGTTCTTTATATTCTTTTAGATATATCTTGGACTCTAAAATATCAAACAGTAATATGATACCTCGTAATAAGGAAGATAGGTACTTAATGAATTTGGTGACCATCTTTCACTCAACTGACAGTGACAGTATTTGTACATAACCTCTTCGGGTATTTTCTGACATAACCGAATGAAATCATTAACAAGACAACTTGACAACAGGGTAATTTTCAACCAATAGAAATCTTAGAATCTTGGTCACATGGCGAGGTTTGTGACGTCATAAAAATTTATATTTTTTGTAAATATCTCGAAAACGGTAAACTCAATTGAAATTCTGATTTCACAGAAATGTTTAATATTACAAAACGCGCCTTGAATAAAACCATAAAAAGTATAGGTCAGAAAAAATTTAACTACCCCATTCGTGTACACTATACAAACATTGAGTTATAAAAATTTCTTTTAAAGCATTAACAAACATTTCACGGTTAAGTTGCTTAAGACTATCAAGTAAGTTATTGTACAGTTTAGGACCCCAGTAATCCACATATCTTTGGGTTGCATTTATCCTATGAAAAGGTATTAAGAATTGTTCCCTGTTTCTTGTGTTATATTTGTAATTATTGCAATTTTTTAAAAATTTATTTTTATTAAAATGTACATACTTCAAAACATTCAAGACATACACACTATAAAATGTAAGTATTCTTTCTTTCTTAAAATATTCCTTACAACTATCAGTCTTTTTTAGTGAAGGAATTGGTAAAACAAATTGCAAATTTATACCTAACTCGTCTTAGCCAAAAATGCTCCATGTCAACTCTTTAAGATTTTTCAACAAACTACTAAAAAATGTTAAATATTATTTTGTATCAAGAAGCCTGTGAAGGTATCTATGGTTACCACGTAATCTGTCATTGTTTAAAACTGAATGACGTCAATTTGTCAGGTTGACTAGTTAAGTGTTTTGTAAACAATATTACTGATAAAAATAGCAGTCATTGACTAAAAAACATTGACAAGCCAAACAACAAGTTAAAAAGTTATACAAGGGTCGTTTTCAAAAAGCACCCGCCTTCAGCTGTCAGTAAGTTTGAATTCCAATAACTTTGTTAAAAATTATCGGATCTTATTGATTTAAAAACCAAGTGAAAGCCTAACAAGCCCTTAGTAAACTCTTTCAGAAAATTTTTGTTTAGTTATTTCAGAATATATTTTTTTTAATTTTAAAACTTGTGAAACACACATTTTCGCATGTCCCATTAGCGTTTCATAAAACTTTTTTTTAATACTGAATAACCAGAACTTTGTGTTGCTTTATAGCAATCCATAACTTCCTTAGTTAATAAAGTAAACAATTTATATATAAATTAATTAATTTTAATCTACTTTTTTTAAATTTGACTAATGTCCCAGACATTTTTTTCGTTGCGTTACGTCCGTCGCGTTACCGATAGAATATTTAAAAAAGCATATAGATGACAACTTTTTTGGCACACGTGATTAACAAATGATGTTCGGACGTACACATTACATAGCTGAATTTATTTATTAAATCAGGAAGAAGATATCGGTTGAAACAAGTGCGGGTAATGCGAATGTAATAATTGTTTGTCCGCTAAGTTACTCAAGAAAATAATAAAAATAAGGTAAGAAAAAATACTATTTTTCATGTTTAAGTTTATTTTAGGGCACTAAAGCTCATTGAGAGTAATTAATGACTGTAATGTTTTATTATTATTTTTTAAATATGGTTTCACAAAACTTTGTCAACTGCGTTACTTTGTCCACTGCGTTGTCTTATGGTAACGCAATGGAATTTAGGGTAACGCAATAGAATTTTTCGACAACAAAGTGGATATTTACCGTCGCTTTTATTAAAAGCAGTTTATGATAAACCAATTTAAAATTATTTGTGATTACAACTTACGATATAGATTACATCCAAGGGAAAATTCCACGCAATATAAAAGTACTAAAAGGGACCTTCACCAGCTTATAGTCAAAGAAAAAGGGTGTCTATAATTTAGAAATCTAAGTTGTTATTCTGCAAGTGAGCACCACTACAAGGGATTTTGTTTATGCATTACTCTAAAATCGTACCACCCTATATATATATATATAAGAAACTATAGTTTCTTTTTTACGTTATCTGATTAAGTCCTTTGTGTACCCCAGTCCGTTGTGATACCAATGTCTATTTCGTTACTTTTTTTAGTTTTTGTTAAAAAAATCCTTAAAATGATTTTATAAAATATAGTATACTATAACTTGCAAGTTACCATGGTAATACCTGTTTATAAATTAGAGTTTAACTCACTAATACAGTGACTAAAAGAGAATATTAATGGTATTGTTTTTTTAACAAAGAATCGGAATGGTGTCTTTTAAAAAGTAACTTAACTAACATAAATATTTAAAAAAGGCATACAATTTTTAATAAAAAATAAAATTGGAGTAAAAAGTTTGTGAATTAAGTACATTTTATTTCAAATTATTTTTATAACAGACATATAAAGCTAGCTAAACACATTTTTAAAAACGTAAAAAAAAATTAAAAAGTGCATTGCCTGTCTTAAATGTAAGTAAACAAAACTCTAAACATTTATAAAAATCCAACCAAAAGTCAATTAAAGCAAAAAAAAATTTGATCTTCATTTTCCTGAAAGCGGGTGTTTCTTGAAAATTACCCACAAACAGTATTTGCTAATTTTGAAAAAAAAACTCAGCAAAGCTGTAAGACGTCAACTACATAAAGCACTAGCTCATTGGAGATAATAAAATATAAAATTTATTTTATGAAATATTTTAATTACAAATAGAATGCGTACACAGTAAAAAATATTTCGGTGTAAAGTTACCAAATGGAGTGGTAAAATCATTTGGTGTTAATTTATACACTAAAATTGGTCAAAAATATTAAGTGTTTAATTTAAATTGTGGTAAAATTCATTCGTGTTAATTTAAATTTATTTTACACAGCACCGTGTCAATCTAGTGTTAGTTTAAAGATAAACTCGACGCAGTGTACATTTGACACTATTATTTGTTGACAGCTACACACATTGTGGTAAAAAAAGTCACGTAGTCATCACCAGAGACAAAGGAGAGAGAGACGGATTTTTGAATAGGAATTTCTATTAACAAGTAAGATGCGCGTGGCTGTATACGCGTTTCTATGTAAATGTGTCTTGTACGCATCTGGTGTACCAACGTGATTTCAGAGTGACAACTTAAAATAACTAGAATATGTCGGACATAAACAAAACATATTGTCAAAATCAACAAACTTTATTGTTAGGTACTTACATTTAATATAAAAAAAGTTCCGCTTTCATTAAATATAAAAGTAAAGCTGTTGGGAACGGAAGAACGATATTAGTTTGGTAAAGTAAAGCAAAGCTATTAAATGGAAGAACGATTTTAAGGTTTGTAAAATATATTATATATATCCTACAACTAGTAGCTCTACATTAATGTGTTTAACATTTTAGATATTTATATACATTGTTGCAAGCACACAGAACAAGCACAATTGGGTGAATTCTTTGTCTATAGTGGCAACAAATGTCAGAAGTTTTGGGTTTTTGGTGTGGACTCTGGACTACATAATGGCAGTTTTCACATAAATTAGTAAGAAAATCTAGTACGAAGTTTATTTTAAATCTAATTAAAAACTTTTTAGGGACCACATTAATGTAAACCTAAAAAAACCAAATACACCAATGAACCAAAGAACTGACCATGATGTTCCTTACATCATAGAACCAACAAATCTGGTTAAACCAGGCAAAGACTGAAATGTAGTTTGTAAGTAAAGGTTTTAGTAAATGTAACATCTGGCGAAATGACATCTATTGCAAGATATCAGTGTCGATACCCTCCTTGCAGAAACATCTATTATGTTAAGTCTAAAAAACATTTTTTTAAATTTCCAACTGAAGAGGATCGTCGTAAAACATGGTTCAGTAAAATGAATGAAAACCTTTTAAATAAAGTTGATTATACGACCACAAGAGTTTACCTTTGTGAAGATCATTTTACTGATCCATGTTTTACCAATTCTCTTCACACAAGACTTACAAAGGTAGCAATTCCAACAAAATTTTGTAGAGAAAATTCCACCATTATTTTTCCACCAAGTTCCAATGACCACAATTCTCTGATAGACTCTGATAATATAACAATAGCTCAAACCAAGCCTTATCAAGTCACTGAAAATTCCACCAATATTTCTCCACCCACAACTTCCAATGACCAAAGTTTTTTGATAGACTCTAATAGTACAAAAATAGTTCAAACCAATCCATATCAAGTCACTGATTCATCACACAGTCAGAATTTTGACGCTGTTATAAGAAACATATCCACATCTCAATCCACCTCTCATCAAGACACTAAATCATTAAAATTTAAAAAAAAGAGACGTTTATTTTTAAATGACAAAATATGTGATTTTACACCAAGGAAAAAAAAACTATATAAATCCTACCGTAAAGTAAGGGCCTATGTGTGCCAATTAAAATCCAAACTAAAAACTTCAAATGATCATATTAGAGATATTTACAATTTTAGTGACACAGAACTGTTCAAAAATTTATCAGAAAACTTGGATTCAGCTGGGGTGGAATTCATTAAATCACAGTTCAAAAATATGAGGAGAACTAAACCGGTTTGGTCTATTGAAAACAAAATTTTTGCTCTGGCATTATTTAAAAAAGGACCTAGAAGCTATAATTTTTTACGAAAATTTGTAAGATTGCCTTCAAAAACCACCATTCAAAAGATTTTAAAAAATGTGCCTTTTGAAGCAGGGCTTAATAACTTTTATTTAAAGCGACTCGAGGACCTTGTGAAATCATTGAGTCCCTTAGACAAATGGTGTTCAGTAACATGGGACGAAATATCTCTGTCTAAGGGTTTGTCATATGATAAATCAAAAGACAGATTTGTTGGCTTTGTTGATAAAGGCACATTGGGAAAAAATAATACTTTAGCTGACCATGCCTTGGTTTTTATGGCCCAAGGTCTTAGAAAAAAATGGAAACAGCCAATTGCTTACTATTTCACAAAAAACACTATCAGCACTAATGATTTACAACTTTTAATTAGTGAAGTCATCAAAAGTTTGTTTTCAATAGGCCTTAATGTAAAATGTACTGTGTGTGACCAGGGGCCTACAAACGTATCAGCATTACGGAAAAAATCTGAAAATAAATATTTTTTTATTGAAAATATGAAAAAGATATTTATTTTCTATGATACTCCTCATCTTTTAAAATCGACGAGAAATACTCTATTTAAATATAATATTCATTACTCTGAGTCAAAGACCGCGAAATTTCAATACATTCAACAAGCTTTTGAATTTGACCTACAAAAGCGTTTTCAAGTACTGCGTAAAATAAAACGGAAATATTTGTATGACCTAGATCAGAGTCCACTTTTAAAAATGAAAGTATCCATTGCTGCAAAAACTCTTAGCCATACCGTGGCTGCTGCACTGGAGGCAATGTATGCAGACACTGATGTTTTGAAAAGTGAAGCAATGTTTACCGCCGAATTTATATCGGATATCAATGACCTTTTTGATAGTTTCAATGGAGATACTCAGTATCCCCAACAAGGTATACCTTTAAGATGTGGAGTATCCAAAAACTCAGGTCACATGCAATTTTGGAAAAATATTGAAATTAAAATTAATTCATGGAAATTTGAAAAAAAAAATTCTGCAGGTAAAATCAATACCATGTTTCCTTTTAAAAGAGGTTGGCTTAATAATATCAAGTCTATCAGAGAATTGTGGAAAGAGTGTCAAACTGCAGGCTTTTCCTTTTTACGAACAAGAGCACTTAACCAGGATGCACTAGAAAATCTATTTTGTGTTATACGCCAACATGGTGCAGGTAATGTTTACCCAAATTGTTTTCAGTTTGCTTCTGGTCTTAAGACCTGTCTTTTACAAAATCTTATTTCCAACCAAGCAAGAGGAAAAAACTGCGAAGATGACAGTTTTTCTCTATTAGAGAACTTGAGAAATTTTTTGGATGGAGAAATTATGGAATCTACGCCATTAAATGTACACGATTTTAATATATCTCCAAATAGAAATGAGCAAAAGGAAAACTTAGACTACAGGTTTGATACTCAAGCGACAGCATATGTTTGTGGCAATATTTTAAAAAAATTAAAAAAACTTAAAAACCAGTTAAACTGCAACTCTTGCAATAGATGTCTTTTTGCCAGTGGACTAGAAACTCATCACAGTTTTACTTCCTTTAAAGAGTACGACAACCAAAAAAGACTAAATTATGTTTCTAAAGATCTAGTCAATTATGTAAGTGAGGTTTATGATTATTTTATTTTACTTTTAAATGAAAATATTTCATCTAGTTTTCTAAAACAAAATATTATTACTTGTTTAATACAAAAATGCGATTTTTCGTGGTTTTTATGTGCAGAGCACATTGAAATAGTACAAAAAGATTTATTATTAGAGATTTGGTTCATCCTTATTAAAAAATATACAGAAGATATACAGAGAAATTTGGAAATCGATAAACAAAAAAAGAAAAACGAAATAAAAAGGAGAAAGTTAGGTGTCTTATAAATCCACCTACTTTAACTTTCATAGTATCGTAGTTTTATTATTTGTTATTATTTTAGGAACCTAAATGTCATTATTTTTTCTGTGATTTTGTTGAAAATGTTTTATGTTGTGATATTGTTGAAAATGTTTTTTATTTATTTTTGGGGTTACTTATTTATGTTACTTTTGAGAAAACTTTTTTATTTTATGGTTTGAAATGTTTTAAGTTCTAGTTATAAATTATAACTTATACCTAATGCATTATATTTTCTGTGATTTTGTTTTATGTTGTGATATTGTTGAACATTTTTTTTATTTATTTTTAGGGTTACTTATTTATGTTATGTTACTTTATTTTAGAGAAATCTTTTTTATTTTATTTATTTTTAGGGTTACTTATTTATGTTATGTTACTTTATTTTAGAGAAAACTTTTTTATTTTATAGTTTTAAATGTTTTAGGTTATTCCAGTTATAAATTATAATTATAATGGTGTTATTAAATAATTATGTCTTGCATTTTATATTTTATTTCCCCTTTATTTCCGTTTATTATTGATATCGATAATATAGTACGCTATATTATCGATTTAAAAAATGACAGTATTTAAATTTATAGCCGCGAATCTGCTTTAGTTTAAATCGCTATGTTGGAGGGCGCTCTATGCATTGCTAACTTTTCTCTCATGGGAACTGTTCGTCTCTCTCTCCTTTGTCTCTGGTCATCACCATTCGATAACGGCAAGGGATCGATCAGTATTCCGAGTGCAGTTGATGGTAGTGTATGCTATTTTAAGACCATGGTGTTTAAATTAAAATTCAGTGGTCGGGTAAAGTGGTGCAATGTGACAGTGGATGCAACTTATGTTTGTGATATAACATGTTTTTTTTACCTGTGATAAGTGAAATATGAAATTTAGTAAAATTTTAAGTTTTTTGAGCTAGTGAAAAATCATATTTAACTTATACCTACCTATATAAGCTAAATATGGTTTTGCACAAACTGGAAAAAACTTAAAATATTCAATACTACTTTTCATTCAAATAAAAAAAATTATTAACACTTCTTGGGTATAAGAATACACCTAAGTAGTGTTAATCATTTTTTTTTTTAATTTTATGCCAAAGCATATTTGTATTCATATCTAATAGTTTGTAAGTAATAGAAAATATACTTTATTTTTACTTTATTACATTACATGCTGTGTTTAATATTAAAACATCCACCATTTTTAACACCTACAAGTAACACCAAAATGTGTAGTAAATTACACCAAATTGAGCATTTTCTACTCTTGAATGGAGTTCTTTTACCAATATTGCGTGTTGCTTTTACCCCTAAGAGTGTATTATATTTGATGATTTTTACACTGTTACGAGTTTTTGTACGAATAGTACGTGTAGATTTTTAACCAATTAAAAAGGGTAAAATTTACCAAATTGTATGTGGTTAGATATACCATTTCTAGTGTGGACCTATATAGACCACTTTTGGTGTTGTTTTTTACCAGAAATTTTTTACTGTGTAACTCTAACAATTTAATAAACCAACAATATTTTAATTAACAATTTGTATTACTAATTAATTACTAAATGTGTCCTACATTTTCAATATTGTTGGTTTATTAAATTAAAAATTGCGCATTTTTTGTTAAAAAGTATTTCATAAAATAAATTTTAAACTTAATTATCTGATTATATAATGACAGTTGGTGTTAAATATTTTTTTCATTATAACCATGGACTGTAAAAGGGTTGACCCTTCTAAAAAATAGTTGATGAGTTGATATATGCTCTTTCGATTAAAAATATCAAATTTCAACCTGTATAAAAGTATTGGGAACGCTTTTACTGGCCTATAAAAGCAAATTCAAAAACTTTGTCAATATTCAATTAATTTCCAATTTACACGTAAACAACAAATATCGTTTTGTAAACTTTGATTTAAACCATTTCAAGTGTTTTTTTACAAGCGGTTTTGCGTTTAAATCAAAATCAAAATCCCATTTAATTCGATGAATAAACATTTGAAACATAGGATTTCAAATAATTTCATCAGTTGGGCATCGAGCTTCAGATATCGACCATTTTAATTACAAATCGAGCTTCATTTATTTAAATTAATTTGAATTACGACGATAGCAATTTAAAAAAGACAAATATGCTATAGTAAAATGAACAAATTTTACTATAACAACTGCGCATTACTTTATGTAAGCGAAATTCACACACAACTATAGATTTAACAATAGTTATTTATGTCATTAGGTTAAGCAGTAAGGCTTTTTGTGCTAAGCTCAAGGTTTGAGCAATGAGCGAAGCACAAAAAGGCACTTCTTGGCCGAATGGCATACAACATTTTATCTTCAAAGCACTTTATATAGGTCAATTTAATTCAACATCAAAGCGGCCTAACCTCACTTTTTTAGAATCTCATTTATTTATTAGCTAAAGATTACATTAAATGTACAATAATTATTATTGCTTTTAGATGCAGTAATAGTTTGACAATACCTAGCAACATGATTTAAGTAGAAATGGATTTTTGCTATTACATTGAATTCAATTAATTGTTTAATAAATTGGTAGGTATCTAATTTCAATTTGTTTTGATTTTTATTCAAAAAATAGGTAGTTTGAATGTTTAAGCTGTGTTTAACATTTAATTTCACTGAAAACTTAAAGCAAATTAAAACTTAAAGATAATTTAAATCATAGAAAAAGAATCGTGCGTTTTCTTGGTTGCCTAACCTCACTTTTTGTTTTATTATTCATACTTAATTTTACAATAATTTAATGAAAAAAATTAAACATTAACAGTAAAACAAACAAATTATTGCTTATTATAAATACATTAAACCAGTTTAGTACGTTAATTTCTTAGAAAAGGATTAATTTGTAAAAACAATACCCCTAGCGAAAAAAATCGAACTAATTACTTGCCTCATAAAATTTTTTATCGACCTAGGCCATAACAAGGTATTTCTTTATCGAATGTTGACAAAAATAAAGTTTAAATTATAGACCGCGTGGAGATAAATAATATTATTTTATTAATCGCTTACTAAATTAGTTTCATTATTATGTACATTTTTATGCAACGCTTAGGTATAAACCTATATAAATTTCAAAAAAATAATCAAAAATGTATCTCTTTACAAATGACAAGAACAATTAAAAGTTTTTTTATATAAAATTTATATAAAATAGTTATTTATGTCATTAGGTTAAGAAGTAAGGCTTTTTGTGCTAAGCTCAAAGTTTGAAGGCCGACGCGTAGCGGAGGCCTAAAATTGAGCGAAGCACAAAAAGACACTTCTTGGCCGAATGGCATACAACATTTTATCTTCAAAGCACTTTATATAGGTCAATTTAATTCAACATGAAAGCGCCCTAACCTCACTTTTTTTAATCTCATTTATTTGTTAGCTAAAGATTACATTAAATGTACAATAAATATTATTCCTTTTAGAAGCAGTAATAGTTTGACAATACCTAACTACATGATTTAAGTAGAAATGGATTTTTGTAAGAAAATGGTTTACTTACCCTCTTGCTATTACATTGAATTCAATTAATTGTTTAATAAATAGGTATCTAATTTCAATTTGTTTGCATTTTTATTAAAAAAATAGTTAGTTTGGAATGTTTACGCTGTGTTTAACATTTAATTTTACTGTAAACTTAAAGCAAATTAAAATTTAAAGATAATTTAAATCGTAGAAAAAGAAAATACAACTGTGAAACGTCAAATTGCAATGTCCTAACCCCACTTTTTGTTTTATTATTCATATTTAATTTTACAATGATTTAATGAAAAATATTAAACATTATAATGTTATAACAGTAAAACAAACAAATTAGTGCTTATTATAAATAAATTAAACCAATTTAGTACGTTAATTTCTTAGAAAAGGATTAATTTGTCAAAACAATACCCCTAGCGAGAAAAAATCGAACTAATTACTTGCCTCATAAAAATTTTTATCGGCCTAGGCCATAACAAGGTATTTCTTTATCGAATGTTGACAACAATAAAGTTTAAATTATAGACCGCGTGGAGATAAAAACTTTTAATTGTTCTTGTCATTTAATGTAAATTCCTTAAGGTATTAATAAGGATAATATTAAACCTACATTTTTATCTTAAAATTGAGGTGGTTTCTAAGAAAGTATACTATAGTGCATTTTCAAATAGTCTTTAATAAGAAATTTCCTCGTTTAATGACACAATTTACACACTTTTCCAAAAACAAGATAGTCTAAGAAGAAATAACTAAAATAATTGTGTTTGATATAAATTCCGGCCCCCTTGGGGGCTTCCAAAAATTGCCTTGGCGCACGGTATTTCACGTGCACTTGGCGGGGTATTGGTTAAAGTTTTCAACTAGCAATAATCGCACCTCGGATAAACCTCATTGGTTACGATAATGCCTCTGCGCAAAGCTAACGAAACTTACCCGAGACGACCCTTATATACTTGAGAGTTAAGCCAAGAGCGGCGAGAGGTAAGTTAACAATAAACGGTACACTGTCCACTGTTCAGGTATGAAGTTGATTTACCTGAACTTGCAAGCAGATGCACCCTAAGTTTTGTGTGTAATAAATTTTAATTAAAAAATTTGTAGTGTTTAATGCAATATATTTACTTGTCACAATCCTTATGTTTATAAAATTATCCAATTTTTAACATTTAATACAGCAAAAAAACACTTTTAATATATAGTATATTTTCTCTTTAAAATTTTCTAAATTTAGAAAATTCCGATATTTTGATAAATTATTTTACGTTTTTTCTTGGGGAAAAATTTTCAAAAATCAGTTTTCAAAATTTTCCAATTTTGAGAATCTTAAAAAGTTTCTAAATTTTAAAAATGTTCGTTATCCAATCGTCCCAAAATTTACAAATGTTCATCCAACAAAGTAATGGCAATAAGAAATACTTCATGTTTATATTAAATCTTTGTCAAACTTAAAATGTTTTTGTTAAATCTATAGTTGTGTGTGAATTGCGCTTACATAAAGTAATGCGCAGTTGTTATAGTAAAATTTGTTCATTTTACTATGGCATATTTGTCTTTTTTAAATTACTATTGTACGTTGTAATTCAAATTAATTTTATTTCAGTTAGAAAATCTTTGTTAATAGCTTACGTTAAGAACTGTAACAAAAATATGTTATTGCTATAAAAATACTTTTTTAATATTTACTATTGTTTTGCAATGCAGCCATTCCGGAGGATTTGAAACTAAGGAGCACAATTTAAAATTGTTTATATGCAATACCTTTAATATGAAATATTGTGCACGTAGTCTAAATTTTACATATCTAATATAAAAATAATATATTTTCCATTATTAGGCCCTTAAAATAATATTTTACTTAATGCGAACGCATCCTAACAAAATGTATCAAAACATAAGTTATTTAGCAGGCTATTGTTCAGTGATTATGTCATTTATTATACAACTGTCATTATTTTATTTCATTAAAATATTAATTATCAGAGTGTTTGGTGACGATTTTGTAAATCAAAATGAGTAAGTAGTATTTTTTTATTAACTTTATTTATTTTATGTTGTTAGTGTAGCGTCCGTCATCAAAAAGATGTAATACTTAATATTTCTTAATGAAGATAAATAATTTTTGACTAAATTATTTATTTTTAAAAACACACATTTTGCCTCTTGTCAGTATATTAAGCTTTTTTTGATATCTCAAGAATCTATCTTTTTTTTTAATTAAACTTTTTTGTAGCGTCCGTAAGCAAAAAATGTTTAAGTAATATTTTTTTAGATTTTTCATTTATCTTGTTTTACGGTTAAATTAGACTAAATTAAAAACACACAAATGCTCATTCTAACCTTGTTTAAAGATTTTTCGAGAGATTTTTATACCGGTGGAATATTTTTTACAGATCAAAAGGAGAAGCGCATTAAACAAAACAGAATTGCCGCGCAACTTTTAAAAAAAGATGCCGAAAATAAAAAAGTTGTAAGAGTAAAGAAAAAAGAAAAGTTGCAATTTGATAGTCATTTACGAAAAATTGAGAAAAAAGTTACTGAAAGAATGAGGCGTTACATCAAACATTAAACAAATGAGACAAAATATTGAGCAGTCTTATAGTCCTTACAGATGTCCTCAAACGTTGGGTAAAGCTTCAAAAAAATTTAAAAATAATATTATGTTACCAGGAAGTCCTCGTAAAAGAAAAATTGTAGTGCAGAAGTTAGCTTTACAAACTATCCCCGAAAAGTTGCGTGACGAGAAGCCCACAATAATTCATGGACTTACTACATCTACTGAAGATGTTAGACTGTTACGAATCGTGTGTTGTATTTAAGTAGTGGCATATTTTACTGTTAAATGTAGAATTTATTTGTTTAGTGAAGTTTTTGGTTGTTTATTTGAATTAAATTGAAAAATAAAAGATTAGCAATTTGGTGGAACTTTTGTAGCGTCCGTCATGTAGCGTCCATCATCACATATTTCATGTACTTATATATTATCTATTAAACTAAATACAAAATAAAAATAAAAAATATTTATCTAGTCCAATGCTTAATATATTATAATAAAGTTTAAATTTAATCCCTTATCAATTTGCTAATATTCAGGTGAAACATAAAATAAATTTATTCCACTTCCATTTTTTGTAGCGTCCGTCATCTAAGTTTAAAAAGTAAAATCTTGGAATCCCTAAATGTCACATAATTATTTTATATGTTATTTTTTTTTACCTCATCTCCACTTTCAATTTTTAATATTAGCTTTAAAATCAGTTTTAGTTTTTGGGCATTTTTTTTTAAATATTTGACAAGATTTTGGTCAAATGGTAGCGTCCGTCATCATGAAATGGCTGAATGGTAACAAAATTTTTGTTATTTCCCTTAAAAAGAGGGGGAAAGGGCCAGCGCTCTCCTTGGTGAACATAACTTTATAATCCACAGTCTGTGTTATAATATTATTGATTTCACTTGTGCGAGTGAAGTGTGGTAAAATCTAGCATGATTAAAATATCAAAAAATATCAAAAAGAAAATTAAAATTTCGACGTTTTCTAAAAGAAATATTTAAGTTCTATTCTATAAACGAAGTAGACTTGTTGTTTAAAAAGTTAGTTCATATTTTTTTATTTTGTACATCATATAATATGAGTTAATTTTTTTGTTATAATAAATGGTTTGTTTTAATTCCTTGAAATTATTTTAAAAAAAAACTACCCAACACCCAACAGTAGGTTGAGAATGTGACCAGGTACACTAAAAATTAACTTTTTAACATTCCAATTAGTGGTAATACAGACATATTAGTAAGACCGTTCTTCTGTCAAAATTTTACAAAAAAATTAAATATCTCAAAAACCGATAAAAATAAAAATAATAATCAAATTTTAGAATTTCTAGAATTTTATGTAGAATTTAAAAATTCAATAATATTTATTAGGGTGGGCCGAAAATCCGCTTTTTTAGAATTTCGTTTAGTAATAGCAAAAATTTTGTTCATTATGTTGTAAAAACATTTTGTGTAAAAAATTAAAATTTTCGATCAACCTCCTAGGCTCGCCCAACGCAATTAAAGATCAAAATGTTCACAAACATTTTTTATTAACTTATAAGTTATAAATAAATTTATTAACTTATAAGTTATAAATAAATTTCGATTGGAAATTTTATGCTCTACAAAAAAGGTCCTTACACAAAATTACGTCAGATGGATAGTTTCAGAAATAAACCCGATTTTAGTATCAAAATTGTAATTTTTAGCCATTTGAATATATTTAACATTATAATGTTTATCGATAAAAAACTATTCAGAAACTCTTGGTTGTTTGGAAAATTATATTTCCTACAAAAACATCTCTTGGTATGATTTTTAGCGATTGATAACTATCAAGATAATTGCGATTTTTTTTCAAAAAGTGGCATTTTCGACAGTAAATAATTTAATAATTCTGATCTTTAATTGCGTTGGGCGAGCCTAGGATGTTGATCGAAAATTTTAATCTTTTACACAAAATTTTTTTACAACATAATGAACAAAATTTTTGCTATTACTAAACGAAATTCTAAAAAAGCGGATTTTCGGCCCACCCTAATATTTATGGTTCCATTTGAAAAACTAAAGTTGACATCACTTCTGGTTTAACCAAACAAATAAACTGATCGTCATAAAAAACGACGCACCTAGTTTTTTGGAAAATATTTTAAAGCTCGTTATTGGAAAATTACTGAATCGATTTTGAAAATCTTTGAAAATTCTGAATAGCTGATTCTTTGACTCTTATGTCTAATTTTGGGAATACGATATTTTGCACATAGCATTATACTACAGGGTGTTAAACGAAGAGATGCATTTTTTTTCGAAATTTCAAGTTCTTCCCATTCATAGGGCAGTTGACTTTGATAGTCGTAATACCCCTCCCTGATATAAGTTGGGTAATCCCTCGGAACGTTTTCGAGATTTTGTGGATATCTTGGCTAACTACGATTATGTGCCAATTTTTTGAAAATTGTCCTTATTCCCCAGTTTAGTCCAAACAATGAGCAATAGTGGATTCTTTGACTTACGTCTAATTTTGGGAATACGATATTGTGTACATGACATTATACTACAGGGTGTTAAAAAAAGAGTTGTTTTTTTCCAAAATTCCAAATCCCCATTCACAGGGCAGTTGTGCTTGATAGTCGTAATACCCCTCCCTAGTAACAGTTAGGTAATCCCTCGGGACGTTTTCGAGATTTTGTGGATATCTTGGCTACCTACGATTATATGGCAATTTTTCGAAAATTGTCGTTATTCTCCATTTTAGTCCAAAAAATGAGCAATAGTTGATTCTTTGACTCTTATGTCTAATTTTGGGAATACGATATTGTGCACTTAGCTACATACTACAGGGTGTTAAAAAAAAGAGATGTTTTTTTTCCAAAATTCCAAATCCCCATTTACAGGGCAGTTGAGCTTGATAGTCGTAATACCCCTCCCTAATAACAGTTAGGTAATCCCACGGGACATTTTCGAGATTTTGGGGATATCTTGGCTAACTACGATTAAATGGCAATTTTTTGAAAATTGTCGTAATTCTCCATTTTAGTCCAAATAATGAGCAATAGTTGATTCTTTGACCCTTATGTCTAAGTTTGGGAATACAATATTGTGCACATAGCATAGCAAAAATATTTTCATATTCGACGAAAAAAATGACAACAATAATTGAAGCGATGAAAGTCAAAACCAGATATGCACCATATTTTTTAAACTTTCATGCTCAATCGTTTGTAGAAAATTGCATGAATATAGCCTGCATAAGATTACGAGAATAATGCTGTTTGGTTTGCGTTTTTATTTTGAATTTCACAAAAAAAAATTGCTTTCGTTTAAAAAATTTCAGATTTAATGAATCACGCAACGTACATAAACTGAAAGCACGTTACCTACCTTAAAACTCTGTGTTGATAACTAATAGATACCTTCCGTAGTTTGCTCATTTTTGTGACTTAAGAGGAGAATAACGTGAATTTTCGAAAAATTGCCATATAATCGTAGTTAGCCAAGATATCCACAAAATTTCAAAAACGTTCCGAGGGATTATCTAACTGTTATTAGGGGGGGGTATTAGGACTATCAAGCTTAACTGCCTTGTGAATGGGGATTTGGAATTTTGGAAAAAAAACATCCCTTTTATTAACACCCTGTAGTAGCATGCTATGTGCACAATATTGTATTCCCAAACTTAGACATAAGGGTCAAAGAATCAACTATTGCTCATTATTTGGACTAAAATGGAGAATAACGACAATTTTCAAAAAATTGGCATATAATCGTAGTTAGCCAAGATATCCCCAAAATCTCGAAAACGTGCCGAGGGATTACCTAACTGTTATTAGGGAGGGGTATTACGACTATCAAGCTCAACTGCCCGGTAAATGGGGATTTGGAATTTTGGAAAAAAAAACATCTCTTTTTTTTAACACCCTGTAGTATGTAGCTAAGTGCACAATATCGTATTCCCAAAATTAGACATAAGAGTCAAAAAATCAACTATTGCTCATTTTTTGGACTAAAATGGAGAATAACGACAATTTTCGAAAAATTGCCATATAATCGTAGTTACCCAAGATATCCACAAAATCTCGAAAACGTCCCGAGGGATTACCTAACTGTTACTAGGGAGGGGTATTACGACTATCAAGCACAACTGCCCTGTGAATGGGGATTTGGAATTTTGGAAAAAAACATCTCTTTTTTTAACACCCTGTAGTATAATGTCATGTACACAATATCGTATTCCCAAAATTAGACGTAAGTCAAAGAATCCACTATTGCTCATTTTTTGGACTAAACTGGGGAATAAGGACAATTTTCAAAAAATTGGCATATAATCGTAGTTAGCCAAGATATCCACAAAATCTCAAAAACGTTCCGAGGGATTACCCAACTTATATCAGGGAGGGGTATTACGACTATCAAAGTCAACTGCCCTATGAATGGGAATAACTTGAAATTTCGAAAAAAATGCATCTCTTCGTTTAACACCCTGTAGTATAATGCTATGTGCAAAATATCGTATTCCCAAAATTAGACATAAGAGTCAAAGAATCAGCTATTCAGAATTTTCAAAGATTTTCAAAATCGATTCAGTAATTTTCCAATAACGAGCTTTCAAATATTTTCCAAAAAACTAGGTGCGTCGTTTTTTATGACGAGCAGTTTATATAAATATTTAAATTTTTATATAACATAAGTAAAGATGGGATATTTAGGTACTAAAAACTTAAAAATAGGTAACTAAAAAGGTACTAAAAAAAGAATTTTAGGTTAAAAAAACAGCATTTTAGTTCAAGTAACATAAAATATTTTTTTTTATAAACTGACCAATAGTTAAATAAAGCTATAAGGAACTGAAAATATAACAGGGAATACCTGATATTTACCAAAATAAAAGCAAGAAGGAACTAAAAAATATGGAATACCTAATATTTACCCACTATGTAACTTTACTACTTGAGTAACAAATAAGAATCTTTTCTATATTTTGAGACGTAAGATTATGCCTTTTGTCACTTAATAAACTGACAAATTAAAAAATATGTAACAAAATTATAAAAAGGTAGTTTAAAGCAAAAACCTCCAAAAAAGGTAAAAAAGGTGAAAAAAAGTTAAAAAATTAGGTAACAAAAGTATAAAAAAGGTAGTTTAAAGCAAAAACCTCCAAAAAAGGTAAAAAAGGTGAAAACAAGTTAGGTTCATACAAAAGAAAATCTTTTAAAACACATTTTGGCATTATTGGTTTTCAAATAGTTACATCGGTTGAAAAAAGGTAAAATAACTAAAATCCCATCCCTAAACATAAGACATAGAATTTTCTTTAAAATAAACTATAAAATCTGAAAAATTATTAAAAACCCATTTCATAGAAACAGTCAATAATTAAAATTTGTGTTTATTTAAAGCAATAATTATACTAACTATAACAGTTATACAGTTGTATTCAATAAAAAAGCGTACAAGAATTAGAATGAGAGAAAACTGTCAAAATAATATTATTGCTTAAAACCGGCTTATCACTGACATAAGTCATTAAAATAATTACTATAGGTTATAAAGAGCATTGATGTCATAGGTTAATTAAATAATATTAAAAAAATTATTATCTTTTAGAAATGAAAAAAAACAAACATTAAAAAAATTTAATATTTAGTCATGCATCCCTGTTTTTCTATTATTGGGATTAACTGAATTAAATTTAATACAATATTTGGATTAATATCTTCCCAGCTGTATAGTAGGTATAATATAGTTGTATAGTTTCCCATAAATCCTCAGATATCCCAAAAAAGCAGCATCCTGTTCAGGGGTGGACATTTTGGGACGACCTGAACCAACTTTTTGGTTTAGTAAATCTTCCTGTTCCCAGCGTTTCTTAATTTTTAATATAGATTTTTTATTTCTATTATACAACTGCGCCACAGCATGAATTGACCATTCTTCTTCGATTCTTGATACTATTTGAGCCTTTTTAACTGACGAGGCATTTTTATTTTCTACTGTCAGTTATAATGACTTAAGTCAGTGGAAAGCCGGTTTTACGCAATAATGTTGACAGTTTTCTCTCATTCTAATTCTTGTACGCTTTTTTAATGAATACAACTGTACTTTACCTATCAATTTGATTTTATATGGTCGAATTTTCAAAAATTTGACATTTTTTTCAATCGCCCATAAGTTTTTAACAAATCAATTTGGACTTTTAATGTAGTTTTAAAAAAGTGAACAAATTATTTGCTTGTGTTGTCATGAGGTTTTGATTATTTTTTTTATTAAAGTCGCGTTTTATTGATATGTGGGTCCTCAACTTTTTTATAAAAACTAATTTTTTTTAATGATTTCAAATAACACACAATGTTAATAGTCGATTTTACACCTCAACAAGCTGATACTGGAGACTGAATATCGTCTGGAAGCAATTTCGTAGTTATAATAAAACCATATGTCGTATACGACATATGGTTCTATAGAAAAATAAACAAGGAACGGCAGATTTGCATTTCCATTTTCCTGCGAGATCACGCTGATGCATCTTGGGATTTGCAGGACCGTTTTTGAAATTGATTGATTTTATTTTATTTATTATCCACTTCACGAGCATTTTTACAAGGATTACGCACGTGTGTGGAAAATAAGCAGGTAATTAAAATGCAAAGGTGTTGTATCTTGACTATTTTCGTTGTAACTTGACACGTTCTTCCTAATTTTATGCAAAAAGGATTTAGTTACACCCTATAGGGTGTATTTTAAGGACCATTCTTACGTAGGTAGCTAATTATGTTTTCATCATAAAATATACCTCAAGGTATTGTTTTTACCACTCATAATTTTGAAACAAATATTTATATATTCGTCTACATTAATGTTGTCGCCTTCAAAATAGTCCCTATTGGATATTATGCACATGTGCCAGCTCTTCTTCCAATTCTCGAAACACTTCTAAAACTCGATCTTTGGGATAGCTTTTAGTTCTTTCAGCGATGCGCTTTTAATGTCATCTATGCTTGCAAAACGACGGCCCTTTAAGGTTCTCTTTATTTTTGGGAATAAGAAAAAGTCAGACAGAGGCATGTCTGGCGAATATGGAGGCTGGGGCATCATTACAGTATTGTTTTTGGCCAAAAATGTTGTTCAAAATTTAACAATTTTAGAACAAATTTTGCTGCCACGCGTTTCATACCCAAAACATTCGAAAAAATTTCATGGGATGAGCCAATCGATATACCAACATCATCAGCGATTTCTCTGATGGTTTATAACCATTTCTTCCACTTTTTCCATGTTTTTATCGGTTTTTAATGTGCTTGTGCGTTCGGGGCGTTCGTCATCTTCAACGTCTTCACGGCCATCTTGGAAACTCTTATACCACTTGTAAACTCTTGTTTTACTTATAGCAGACTCACTATAGGCCTTTGTTAACATTTCACAGAATTTATTTCATTTTTTAAGCAAAATTGGATACAAATTCTTTGATCCATTTCTTTTAACGAACGAAAAATCGCCGAGCTTATAAAAACACTTCTAACCTTAGCGGCTGCCAAAGACAAAGTAAGTTTTTATCATGCTTCAGGGGCATGTACACCAACATAATAAAGAAAATTTTATATATATAATTTTTAAAGGGGCCTTATTTTTACAAACTTTTTTGTAGACCCAGTAACAAATGTTGCTTTATTAATCAATTTCCTAAAGAGAAATATTAACAAATGCATAAATAAATGAACACAAAAAAAACATAATAAAAAAAACCCTGCCTATTATTTTGCTTAAGCAAAGCAACGACCTACCCACACACGAAAGCATACATAAATACATAAATGCAAATAAAAAACCTATACACTCAATTTTAATACCAGAGGAGATAAGGCTTATCAGTTTTTGCTTAAATTAATTAAGCCAAAGACTTAATTATGCAAACACACTTTATTAAATTTCCATCGGATCAGATAGGCTATGCATAAATTACAAAGAATACTATTTAATTGATTGATTTAAAATTGGCCTGGTCATTGATAAAAAATAAATTATAAATGATCGTGTCAAAATAAACGTTGCTATTAATTAGGTGGTTCTATCTGATTAACATAAAAAATCGAAATTTTTTTTGATATCTCTCAAAAATACAAACGGTATAAATTTATTGAAAACGCGCTAAATGATTTTAGTGATTTTTGGTGTATAGCAAAAAAAAGAAGTTTGTTTTAAAAAAGTCCAACAATTGCTTTTGCTACGGCAAAAAATCATTTTTATAAAAATTATTTATCTACAAACGCTGCTTTCAGTAATAGCATTTGCAATGCAAATTTTGCATTAATTATAAAGTACCTAAATATAGTTATTATTATTTGTCCAAAAAAAAAACAGTTCTATACCGTTTACAAAAACGTTTTGTAGTATTAATGAAACCCTAATGGTATTTTTCATAGAAATTTTGTAAATTTTACAAATCCCTTTTCGTTTAAAATAAAACTTTTTTATAATATTAATAAAATTTATGTAAATTTAACAACAAATTAATTGTTAATTCAATAAACTATTTTTATTGTAACAATGGTCACATTTTCAACCTACTGTTGGGTGTTGGGTAGTTTTGTTTAAATAATTGAAAGGCATTAAAACAAATTATTTTTTATAACAAAAAAATTAACTCATATTATATGATGTACAAAATAAAAAAAATATGAACTCACTTTTTAAACAACAAGTCGGCTTCGTTTGTAGAATAGACCTTAAATATTTCTTTTAGAAAACGTCGAAATTTTAATTTTCTTAGTGATCTTTTTGACATTTTTATCATGAGATTTTACCACACTTCACTCGCACAAGTGTAATCAATAAGACTGTGGATTATAAAGTTGTGTTCACCAAGGAGAGCGCTGGCCCTTTCCCCCTCTTTTTAAGGGAAATAACAAAAATTTTGTAACCACTGCAAAACAATGGTAAATATTAAATAAGTCTTTTTATAGCAATAATATATTTTTGTTATTGTTCTTAACGTAAGCTAAATTAGCTTTTTAAATATCTAAACATTCTTGGAAAAATTACATTTTTCGTTCTGGGATTTAAAAAATATTCAACAAATAATATTAAAACAAAATGCTTAACTTTAAACTCACCGTTTATGTTGGTTATTGGCATCGTGTACCGTGTATTGGAATTACTGTCATTCGTCAGAATGGGAGACCCTGAAAAACAATTGGTTTACATTTACTTAATTTTGAAAACCATAAATATTTATTGTCGCGTTATTAAGTACATAATACCTGCATAGTGGAGAGGCGGTTTAATTAATAATTCCACCATCAAATAAATTTGCTTTTAAGCTCGTCCCGATAAATAATTGATCAAGATACCCGATAGTACTACTTGATGCAAATATAATCTGTGTTTGCATAAATATACCTATGCATAGAATATCTGAAAATTATTAAGAATATCATATATACGAGGTGTGTTCAGAAAATATCGGGAATTTTCGTTTTTTGAAACAAATATTTATTTATTCGTCTACATTAATGTTGTCGCCTTCAAAATAGTCCCCATTGGATATTATGCACATGTGCCAGCTCTTCTTCCAATACTCGAAACACTTCTAACACTCGATCTTTGTGATAGCCTTTAGTTCTTTCAGCGATGCGCTTTTAATGTCATCTATGCTTGCAAAACGACGGCCCTTTAAGGTTCTCTTTATTTTTGGGAACAGGAAAAAGTCAGACAGAGGCATGTCTGGCGAATATGGAGGCTGGGGCATCATTACAGTATTGTTTTTGGCCAACAATTTTGTTCAAAATTTAACAATTTTAGAACAAATAATGCTGCCACGCGTTTCATACCCAAAACATTCGAAAAAATTTCATGGGAAGAGCCAATCGATATACCAACATCATCATCGACTTCTCTGATGGTTTACAACCATTTCTTCCACTTTTTCCATGTTTTTATCTGTTGTTAATGTGATTGTACGTTCGGGCCGTTCGTCATCTTCAACGTCTTCACGGCCATCTTGGAAACTCTTATACCACTTGTAAACTCTTGTTTTACTTATAGCAGACTCACTATAGGCCTTTGTTAACATTTCACAGAATTTATTTCATTTTTTAAGCAAAATTGGATACAAATTCTTTGATCCATTTCTTTTAACGAACGAAAAATCGCCGAGCTTATAAAACACGTCTAACCTTAGCGGCTGCCACAGTCAAAGTAAACAATGAAAACAGCCAAAGTTTTTATCATACTTCGGGGGCATGTATACCAATATAATAAAGAAAATTTTATGACAACCGGACCCTCTGAACCCGCGAAATTTAACAATTCCCGTTATTTTCTGAACACACCTCGTATATGATATTTACAAAAACGAAATAAAAAAATTACCTTAAAGAGCAATTTATCTTTAAAAAATATTTAACAATTTATGTTATTTGATGTAAAGTTGTTATATTTCTATAAAAATTGTATGTCCAATAACTATGGTCCATGTGTCCAATTACTATATAAAATGTCCAATTACTATACTTTTTTGCATGTTTTTATAAAACTATTATTAAAAATTCAAATTTTCTTATTTTTAAATAAACCTAAATGTATCCAATAACTATGTGGTTTACTCTAAGAAGAACCATAAAATATAAAAATCTTAACCCCCACATTACAAAAAATATATGAAATCAAAACCTCTACTCCATTTACCATTTTCCAATATTTAAATTTGATTAGGGTTTAAAATCCTGGCAAATATGGGCTTCGTTCTCATTTGTAAGGAAATATTCACGACGCGGCTTTGAATAGAATATTTAGGTAGGTGTATGGAGTATATTCATGTTTTATTTATTTAAAAGTTTCTGCTTGTTATAACAAAGTTATGAGCCTTGCAAGATTTTAGTTAATGTAATCTTAGCTTCATCTAATTAGCTTACATTTAAACTTTGCTAACTAAATAAAATATCCGTCAGACACAAATCATAATAATAAGTCTGGCAAATCAGTCTTAAATTTCATTACTACAAGGTATAATTAACATAAATGAAGCAAGAACATTTCTTATATAATTTATTTATTAAATGCAATTTAAATTTGACAATTGACAAAATGTCAGTTTTTTTTAAATTTAAATCTGATTTTTTTAAGTACCCACGATTTTTTAAGTAATATTTAAGTTTCCTTTGGTTTAAGGTTTATACATTATTTCATTCGGTGATAATTATCAAATGCGCACCATGGTCACTTTTTACCTGCCAGCATTAAATCCTTTAATTTAAAGGATTATTGTACCATTTTTAATAAAAATACCTCATTTAAGGTAAAAAGAACATTATTTTGTCAATTAATTAATTTAATCCTAATTGAGGCATAAAAAATGGTATTTGGTTATAAATATTAATTATTATTGAGGTATAAAGAAACTATTTATAGTTTAGCATTATTTAATCAATTTAGTTCGAAGATTAATTTGCAAACAAAAAGACCTCCTTTCGTTAAGCAGTTAATCATAATGATTTTTTAATACTGGAAGAAAAAATAGAAATGATTTTGATTTATGGAGAAGCAGGCAGGAATCTTGATGATGCTGTTAATATCTACGCTCAGCGTTTTCCGGATAAAATTCGATCACGTACTTCATTTCACCGCACAGTCAAGCAGTTTACTACAAACGGGAGTGTTCAACCGAAAAAAAAGTTCGTCGAGCAACAGTCACAGGTGGAAATAATGAAATTAATGTATTAGCAGCAACGGCCGCTAATCCTCATGCAAGCACACGAGAGTTATCCAGAGATTTGGGAATATCCCAGAGAATATTAAAACGAAATTTTTATTTTAAAATTTTTTTCTTAAAATGCATACTAACTGAGATATTTCAGTTTCAAGTTAAATGACTCACTCTGTATATTAAATGAACAAAAAAATACAATGAAGTGTTCATTTTGGCTAAACTTCAAAGAGCAATTAAAGATTAATTGTACAAAGGCATTTTTCGCATTCTTGACAGCGTTTAAGCACTTCAACTCAACAGTTAGTAAAATCTCTGTTGAATAAAACTGTGAACGTATGTTAAACGAAAAAGAGAAAAGGCAAAATAAGAGGGATAATTCAAAACTGCACACAAAGAGGCTAATTTTAAACTAGTACGTCAACAATTTTATTTATAAAAATAGATCTTATTTTGCCCTAATGAGCCACTACAGAAAAATAATATAAATACTTGTATATTTCAGTCTCTAAAATTAATATTATCTATTTTGTGTTCATAATGACTTCATTATAACACCGCTTTCGGTGCTGTAATGAGATACTTTATCCCACCCAAAATTTTGATTTTATAGGTTGGCTATACTTAAAACAGCACAATATTTTGCATATTGGTTATAATATTTTTATGATTTTTCTAGTACTTACGAGACTTTTCTGACAATAAATTTTGTTTAACACCAAAGAAAATCATTTTTTCCTTCTTTAACATTAACAGCCGCTTATTGTAAATAAGTAAATTAAGGACGGCATGGCGAATAGATTTTGACATTAACTGTCAAACCAATGACTGTGATACGAACTATCTGAAGTAAAATTCGACCAAATTAAATTTAAGGTATAAAATTATTTTGCAAAATACACTCACAGGCAAAATAATCGATCCACACAAATTTTCGATGAATTTCAATCGCAAATAACTTTTTTATTTGATGTCGGATTTAAACGAATATTAAAGAATATTGTAGATACATTAATGGAGAATCGCTCACATTTTAAAAATTACTAAAAAATACACGTACATTTATAATATACAGGTTTAAACAAAATGATGTTTTTTACCACAAGTTTAAGACACTCTGTAGAGTGGCAAAACCGTATATTGTTCTAAATTAAGTTTTAATTACCAAGTCACATCTAGTTTTAACAGTTTTGTTTTTGGTTCACCTTGATATATTTATTTTTGTGGAAAATATGGATTTTTTTAAAAAAACATTGCAATTTCCAATATTTTTCCTGTATGAAGAACTAAGGTTGCTATGGTCCATCCATAGCCTATGGAGGATGAGAGTGACAGTTTTGTTGAATCATCCCATACTTGGACATGTCATATATACAGCTTTCAAAAGCTATGAAATTGTTTTTTGTAAATTAATGTGTTAATTTTGAGGTGTCTTCTTACTTTTAAAAATGTCTCCCAATGATGTTACCCTTTGTACTTTACTTCTTGTGACGATTAAAACCCTTGCCACGTAATACTGTGACCGTCCATCCTGGATTAAATTAATGGCAACATCAGTCGGAGACATATCCATTTTTTAAAGTAAGAAGACACCTCAAAATTTAAACATTAATTTGCAAAAACAATTTGATAGCTTTTGAAAGCCGTGTATGACATGTTCAAGTATGGGATGATTCAACAAAACTGTCACTGTCATCCTCCATAGGCTATGGATGGACCATAGCAACCTTAGTTCTTCATACAGGAAAATATTGGAAATTGCAATTTTTTTTAATCCATATTTTCCACAAAAATAAATATATTGAGGTGAACCAAAAACAAAACTATTAAGAATAGATGTGACTTGATAAATAAAACTTAATTTAGAACAATATACGGTTTTGCCACTCTACAGAGTGTCTTAAACTTATGGTAAAAAACATATTTTTGTTTAAACCTGTATATTATAATCGTACGTCTATTTTTTAGTAATTTTTTAAAATTTGAGCGATTGTCCATTAATTTATCTACAATATTCTTTAATATTCGTTTAAATCCGACATCAAATAAAAAAGTTATTTGCGATTGAAATTTATCGAAAATTTGTGTGGATAGATTATTTTGCCTGTGAGTGTAGATAAAATAGCATAAAGAACTCATGTCATAAGACCTTTTGTCGCACTCGTCCATTACAAAATGACGTCTTATAAAATTAGTTCTTTAATAATATTATATATATATATTATATACTAATATATTCTTTAATCACTTTTTTAAAATCTTTGTATTATGTTTATGTTTTAATATATTTTTGTCGATGAATTCGATAAATTGCCATCTATCCCTTTTCTTTGGTTGTTTGTATATTGCATATAATATTATGGTTTTTTTTGTATTTTGTATTTAAAATAGTTTTTTCGTTTTTGTATACAATTCTTGATACAAATTTAAAAAAAAATGTTTTACAAAAACTCTTCAATTTTCCTTTATTTTGACCTCATCGTGTATCTGATAATGTTGAAACCTAACCTAATTGGTAAACCGTACAAATTTTGTACCACAAATGCATGACTAAATGGAATTATCCAGTCTAATTTGGACCGCATATTATAGTTTATACGAGAGCCCTTTGCAACTGGACAGTAATTGAATCTGGACATTGATTTCATTTGCTATAGCAGCTACCGATGTAATTTAGTAGGTTGACTACAACCTGTTAATTAATTTTTTACAGAACTTCTGGTGAACGCGCAGGCCATGATATTTAAAGGAACATTTTGCATACAATTGGAGAAAATCAATTACTCTTAAGTAAGTCACTCACAAAAAATTCCCCCACTCTTAAAAACCAAAAATGAAAATACGGTATATATTTTGTGGTGTTTTTTTTAAGAGATATACGATGAAAACATATTTTAAAATTAAACACAAAAAGAGACTTTGGCTTGGAAATAGAAAAAGGTCTGAAATCGAAGGTATTAAAATAGCTTTTGTAGTTTATCAAAACGTCAGGTCGTGGGTTGAGTCAATATAAAAAGTATTTATTGCCATTCCAAAAGAAATTTACACCTTATCGAACATGAATTACTTCTAAGATAAAAGAAAAAAATAATAGAGTTTGAAAAAGTGTTTTTTTATTATTATTACACTATTATAGTTTTACAATTTTTTTTTTCCTAACATTTACTCCAGCTTAGTATAACTAATTTTGGGACGCTGATTTCAAAAATGTCATTAGTTTTTCTCTTGGATTTAAAATAATTTCGTAATAAAATGCTCTGCTCAATCACCTCAAAATGTAAGATTTTTGTTGGTATTTTAATTATTTATTAAATTATTTTGGCTTAAATTTATCTTGAATGTGCTAAAGTAATTGGTATATGGCAAATAGATCATATTTATCTTAACAATATGACATTTTAAATACTAAAACTAAAATTTTAATGTATTTTATGTATAAAAACAACCATTATTTGACATTTTTTGTCGTTTATTTTAATTATTAAATTAAAAGGGCAACAAAGTGAACAAGTTTCAGTATTTTTTATCCAAATTAAGCCCTCAAAATGTAATGCATTGCATAATTTTGCTTTTTTCTACCTTAAATTTATTAAATCGTATCAAATATCAAATTGGATTATAGTATTATTGTGCTTAATCCTCATCATCGTCGTACATCTTTTGCTGCAAATTCCAGCAAATGTCTCCTAGCAATGAATCCAACTTCTTTCCGCTATACCCATAGATATCTACCAATGCTCTAGATTTGCAGTTACTTGGTGAAATCGTTCTCCATGTTCATCAGTTCGGCAAATTTATCAGGATGAAAAAAAAAAGTATTTTAAATGACATATTAACGCTAATTCTTTGAAAAACAGAAAGCATTTTTTCAATGAATTGGCGCCAATTTTAGGCCCGAAATGAACCAAGAACATTTTCAATGACAGCTTTAACACTGCCATATGCGACAAGCTTGTCAACTTTAAGAGCATTTTTAAATGCTTGATCTTTCATTAAACGTCGTATATCAGGTCCATTTAATATTCCTGCAAAATTAAAGTAGTAGGTATATCTCATAAAATTTTGTAATGAAATTTTGCGTTGGTTTTTCTTGGGCGTAGAGGTACCGCAACAAAAACAACACAAATTTACAACGACGACATAAATGTTCGTCTCCTTTCTCTTTCTCTACCACTTCCATTACCATTTCCTGCTCTTTTTTCATTTTTGGTTCTTAAAATCACTTTCAAGTAAAAATACAATTTTAAGTTTAAATTTTAAATTTCAATAATTAATAGATGCACTTTAGTGTGCTTGAACGATAAAGTAGATAAAGGCGCCTTTATACTTCAATTCGACATTAAATTTTGATAAGACTTAATAAATAAGATTCAAGATTAAATTTTAGGGTACTTTAGGCATGATGTAAACAAAAACATTTCAAATAATAGTCGAAGAGTAATGCTTATACCAAAACCCATTTACTTTGTTTCCTTTTCAATTTAATTAGTAATTTAAAAAACGACACAAAAATTTCAAAAAATGATACTTTTTACCAAAAAAACATTATAATTTTAGTTTTGGTATTTAATAAAGCACTTCTCTGCTTAAAAAAATGATGGATCCGTCTACAATGGAACAAACAAAATTTCTATTTGACATTTATCTACCGATGACTTTGTATGGAGTCCCTGTATATTTTTGACAAAAAACGTTAAAAATATACTGAACATCCAAAACAGATTTAAGGCAAAAGAATTTAATAAATAATCCAAATATTAACAAAAAAACTTACATTTTGAGATAATTGGACACAGCATTTTATTAGGCAATTATTTCGAATCCTAGACGTCCTGGAGCAAAACGAGTGGCATTTTTGAAATCAGCAGCCCAAAATTAGGTAATATAGGTGGGCGTACTCAATGTTAGTCAATCTAACTATCATAGTGTTATTATTATTATAATTATAAATTTTTTCA
Source organism: Brassicogethes aeneus (assembly GCA_921294245.1). Lineage (NCBI taxonomy): Eukaryota > Metazoa > Arthropoda > Insecta > Coleoptera > Nitidulidae > Brassicogethes > Brassicogethes aeneus. The sequence goes on along the minus strand of OV121132.1, from coordinate 1,689,773 downwards.
AATATTTTATAGAAATTTATTGATTTACTTGGATATATTTTGTTATTACTGCTATTTATTACAGCAGGGATTTGTTTACATAATTTTCCAATAAATAAAATTTGAATTTGCAATTTTGATGAAGTATTATTTAAAATCCTTTGAATTACTGCATAACATTAACAGCAAATAAACCGCAATAGACTTACTTTTAGCATTTCTGTTTGACGTTAATTAAAATTGTAAATTACATGTCGATTAAAAATCAGGCAGCTTAGCCTTTAAGTTAATGTGAAAGGATCAAAAGTTAAACGGTTTTGGTATTAAATTACAAAAGGCTGGGTTTTTTAGCTGTCATAAATGATTTATCTTTTTTATTTTCAATACTGTGACTGAACAGTATTTTGCTTTTTGCGATTTGAATACAAATTGTCAGTAAGAAAATAAATATGTTTAATATTACACTCAGAATTTTTTTTAATAAATATAACAAAAAAGTAGTTTGTTTATAAAAATAACACTCTTCCAGATGCAGAAACGCATTGATAAATATAGTTATTATTATTTGTACAAAAAAAAAACAGTTCTATACCGTTTACAAAAATGTTTTTTAGTATTAATGAAACCCTAATGGTATTATTCATAAAAATTTTGTAAATTTTACAAATCCCTTTTCGTTTAAAATAAAACTTTATTTATAATATTAATAAAATGTATGTAAATTTAACAACAAATTAATTGTTAATTCAATAAACAATTTTCATTGTAACAATGGTCACATTTTCAACCTACTATTGGGTTTTGGGTAGTTTTTTTTAAATAACTACAAAGGCATTAAAACAAATTATTTATTATAACAAAAAAATTAACTCATATTATGATGAACAAGATAAAAAAATTATGAAATCACTTTTTAAACAACAAGTCTGCTTCGTTTATAGAATAGACCTTTTAGAAAACGTCGAAATTTTAATTTTCTTAGTGATCTTTTTGATATTTTTATCATGATAGATTTTACCACACTTCACTCGCACAAGTGAAATCAATAAGATTATAACACAGACTGGATTATGAAGTTATGGCCCTTTCCTCCTCTTTATAAGAGAAATTTTGTTACCATTGCAAAACAATAGAAAATATTAAAAAAATATTTTTATAGCAATAAAATATTTTTGTTATTTTTCTTAACAAAGATTTTCTATATGAAATAAAATTAATTTGAATTACAACGATAGTAATTTAAAAAAGACAAATATGCCATAGTAAAATGAACAACTGCGCATTACTTTATGTAAGCGCAATTCACACACAACTATAGATTTAACAAAAACATTTTAAGTTCGTCAAAGATTTAATATAAACATAAAGTGTTTCTCATTGCCATGACTATATGATAACAACTATTACTTTGTTGGATGAACATTTTTGTATAAAAGCTCAACATTGCTGCTTCATTATAGTAAATGAGAATGTTATTAACAGTAAAAAAGTTTATTCTGTAAATAAAAATAATCTTATTTCTTTGACAAATCGTAGGTTTTTGTCCCAATAAGAATAAATAAATTTAAGTTAAATAATATTATTTTATTAATCGCTTACAAAATTGATTTTTTTATCAGTGCGTGTACATTTTTCTGAGTGTAAACACACCAACTTGCCTACACAAATTGATTTGTTTTCCATTGCAAATCGTCGTGTTCTTTATTAGAGCCGCATAATAAAATTAGCTATAGTCAATTTACTATCGATCAATTTTGCGGATGCTAAATTAAAACCTTTACTACTAATTGCGTATTATCTTAAACTGGAATGATATTAAATTAATTAGACAAACATTGTTAATTGCTCATAAATAATGCTAAAGAATACCATTCTATTAGTTAAAACAAAGATACTATGGCCAATAATTTTTAATGCTTATTGTGAGATTTGAAGCTGAACAGAATAAACATTTTTTGTAACTCGAGAATCTTGACTTTTAATTTTAAATTTATTCCAAGAATCCTGCAAAATGAAAAATTTATTTTAATGGCTCTGCAGTACAATTTCTAGCCCAAGGCACTTACTGCTTTATAAACTGAATTATTCAGTTAAACAGATAAGACTCTGTGTCATGTTCCCGGATGATGGATTGCGAAAGAAAAATCCTTCGGTACACGAATATTCATGAAATTTTTTTTGTGAGTAAGCAACGAATAGGAAATATTACATTATAAATTTTAATGCCTATTTTCTAATTTAACCATGAATTCAATTATAAACTTCGAAAATTTAAAACAATTTGCAAGCTTTCTATTTCAGGGAATGCATAATTTTAGTAACAAAACCGCATCGCATCTATGTGCCGTTAAAGTACAGCTAAATGTAAAACTTTACAATAATTTGTTTTACTACTACATTAGTTAATGGTAAATGGTGTCAAAATAGATCCTCATCTTAGAGTAAATTAACATCCTCCTTTTTTTAGATTCAGCAAATTTGAAATAATGTTCTCCACCTTTTTAATAGTAATTTTCCTAGTCAATGTATTTTGCCTCAAAGAAGCTGGAAAAAAATTTTTGGTAGTTCAACGAAAAAATGTTTATATTTACTTTTTATTATTATTTTAATAATATAACTAAAACTTTTTATAAATATGTTGCTCGTTAAATTGGACAAGCTAGGTCCAGATAAAAAATAGAGAAAAAACGTTTTTAATAGGCATTGAAAGAAAATTTCCTAAACTCACTTTTTTTAAAGGACATTTTTTAAATACAGAAAATTTATTAAAAATACTTATGTATGTAAGAAAGTTGAGAAATAGAACATTTTTTTGCTTTTACTTAGCACGGTGCTGTTCTGAGAGGTAATTTTTGGACTTTCTGTGAAACCTAATTTTTTTTATATTCTTGTTAATTAGGTCATAACTAAAATTTTAAGAGCAAAATAAAAAAAATTTGACGGTTTGAATTGTTTTTATTGGCTGTTATTATGCACTCTTTCAATTATCCAATTAAAACTAGCGATTTAATTTAAATATTTAATATTTGCATAACTAAAAAAAAAAGGTTTTTACAATTTTTTTATATATTTTTCTGTTTTGATGCAATAAACGTTCAAACTTTTAATCTAACCTTTGACGTATACATTTATGTTCCCTTAATTAATATATCCTTAAAGGTTGCCATGAAACTTAGATCTATTAAAAATTTATTTGACGTTTGAATTGTCATTTTCAGTATACGTATTCTATAATTTTTGTTTAGTTTTTTAAAGTGTTTTTTATAAACAAAAATGAAAAATTGTAGTAAAAGTTACGAAGAAATTCATGAAATTTAACTAAGGACCGGTTTATTCATCTTTTGTAAAGTTTATCGGGCCGATAACTTTCATGTCTTGGCAATATCTAGTATCCAAAGAAATTATTCGTCAAATAAATCAAAAATGAATAAATCGGTCCTAAATAAAATGTGGCACCCTTAGAATTATTGTTTAATAAATGAATACTATACATTTAACCTTAAATTAAAACTTTGAACGTGTACAGTTGTATTCAATAAAAAAGCGTACAAGAATTAGAATGAGAGAAAACTGTCAAAATAATATTATTGCTTAAAACCGGCTTATCACTGACATAAGTCATTAAAATAATTACTATAGGTTATAAAGAGCATTGACGTCGTAGGTTAATTAAATAATATTACAAAAATTATTAATTTTTAATATAGATTTTTTATTTCTATTATACCACGGTACGAATTGACCATTCTTCTTCGATTCTTGATACTATTTGAGCCTTTTTAACTGACGAGGCATTTTTATTTTCTACTGTCAGTTATAGTGACTTAAGTCAGTGGAAAGCCGGTTTTACGCAATAATGTTGACAGTTTTCTCTCATTCTAATTCTTGTACGCTTTTTTAATGAATACAACTGTATTACAACAAAACAGTAAAAGATATAAAAAATGTATAGACCTTTTTTTAGGAAATTAACTAATCTTTAATCTGATTTAAAAAGTTATGATAATATTTAAATAAAATCGCAAGTTTTAATTGGAGAATTGAAAGTGTGCATACATATTTTTAATAAACATGAATGAATTAAAACAAAATTAACCGTCAAATTTTTTTTATTTTGCTCTTAAAATTTTAGTTATGACCTAATTAACAAGAATATAAAAAAAAAATTAGGTTTCACAGAAAGTCCAAAAATCACCTCTCAGAACAGCACCGTGTTAGTTTTGTCCTCAACATTTTATTTATAAATAATAATTTTTTGTTCTTTTTTTAAACAAATCTTAGTGTAAATAAAACCTTGAAAGGATTATTAGCAAGCAAAAATATATATTTTTAAAATGATGATTCATATAAGTTTTTTTAATATTTTAGTAAATTTGTGACCAAGGGGACATTTTTTTTTGTTTTTTAAGGGCTCCAAAATTTATTATTATTATTATTTATAGATATGCGAGGCAACCAACTATTATAATTATAAAGATTTCATAAAAATTTCATAAAGTAAAACTTAATAAATTTAAAAGTGTATACAAACTTTTTACCATAAATTATTAAAATATGCGATGCAACAGATGTGTTGTTTTAATTAACCGCGGCCGTACGACTGACAAGAAATGCAGCGAATGAAATGGCGCAGAAAATTTGAATTGAAATTTACGATTTCAATTAGCAATCGAACTATATTTTAAACTTTTTATTTAGGCATTGGAATGCCTCATTCGGTTGCGAAAGCACACATTGAAAACAAAAAAAATGAGGCATATAAAAGTGGTTATGCATAAATATGAAATGAGAAAAATGTGACCGGCCAGGCTGTACTATATACAGGCTGAGTCATTTAACTTAAAACTGAAAAATCTCATTTTACGAAAAAATGTTTAAAATAAAAGTTAAATGATTCCATTAAACACTCCCGTTTGTAGTAAACTGCTTGACTGAACGGTGAAATGAAGTACGTGATCGAATTTAATCCGGAAAACGCTGAGCGTAGATATTAACAGCATCATCAAGATTCCTGCCTACTTCTCCATAAATCAAAATCATTTCTATTTTTTCTTCCACTGTTAAAAAATCCATTATGAATAACTGCTTAACAAAAGGAGGTCTTTTTGTTTGCAAATTAATCTTTAAACTAAATTGATTAAATAATGCTAAACTATGTATAAATAGTTTCTTTATACCTCAATAATAATTATTATTTATAACTAAATACCATTTTTTCATACCTCAATTACAAATGTCAAATATTTATAAATTAAAATTGGCTTTAAATTCTAATCTCTGTTCGTCGTAGATAAAGTAAAGTATGCAACTCGTTTTATAAACTTCTATAGACACTCGTTTTTATTAAACACTCGCTCGCAATCTTCGCTCGTGCCTATTAACACTCGTAACTAAAATGGCGTTTATAAAACTTGATACATAATATACTATTAATTATGTACTTTTTAAATGTCTACATAAAATTGTATCATAGGTTTTTTATAAAATAGATAGCAATAAAAAATGTGTTGCCTACTATTATTGTATAAATTTAGTTTGACCACAAACTTGTGTAGCCAGGTTCTTGTTTTGGAAGTTTTAAAACTAACTATTTCATGAAGTTCGGTCCTTTGGTAAGTTAGTTTTAAAGTTTAGCTTAAAAAGACAATTTTACTTATTTTGTAATGTATCTGTATCTTAACGTCGTTCCACGCAATAGGGAAAATATTAAAAGCGTTTATTAAGAAAGTCTTTACTCAACGGTAAAATATCAAAAACGCGTATTATATTATGTAATAATATTATATTATATATGGGTGATTGAACTTTTGACCTCATTTTGTTTATATAGTTTTCGGAGAAAATTAAACAGTATTTTGTTATGAGAACATAGATAATACAATAAATATACTCTTCCAGACCGGGCCAGTCACTTTTCCAAACAGTTTCTAAAATATCTGTGTTTTCTAAATTTGAATGCAAGGGAAGTGACGAGTACTAATTAAATACATAATTTATTGGAAAATATAAGATTTATTGCAACTTTGAGCATATTATACATTAAATATCTTAAAATCAAATAATACCACACATCAGTGGCGGCTGGTGGATTTTGGGTATACCGATATTTCAATTATTAGATACGGGACCCACACCAAATTTATGTGAGTTTACAATGACATTAAATAAACAAGTTCTGCGCAAGCAGAATTTAAGTTGAAGTTTGCGAAAAAAAGATAACCAAAACATCGAACATGGAACTGACGACACGGTACTGATGAATGGGATACAAATTTGTGATTATAATTCGGAATTAAGTATTTTACTGATATTTTTTATTAGTGGATGCTACTTATCAACAAATCACATATAGCCTTATATAAATTACAATGAAATATATATACGTAAGAAAATAACTACTCACCACAGTACTGAAATTTTGACTGGAACTATACGTGCATTCACCACAACTTCGCCGCTTGCATTGTTTTCAAGACGACTGTCGTGCAAAGGGCGGGCTCTGTAGGTAATTTTTTACCAACACTTGAGTTAAAACGAGGACTTGACGTTTAAACTTCAATATTTCGCAGGAATTTTGAATTTTACCATTTGGACACAGAACTGACGGGTAAAAGTGAGTACAAAGATTATCAATTTTTTAAAAATTGCTATTATGCGTATCTGTGATAAAATATGAAAAATACATTATTTAATGTTTATAGTTTGTAGTGAAATTGAAAAATTTAAGATAAATTGAATATATTTTAAAATAAAATCACTCAAATATTTGATTCAGGAGTTGTGACACGCCAAGGTACTGATGTTTTGAATATTTATTATGTTTTTCTACAAACGTGCTTTTGGAAAAATCCATTAAAATTGGGTGGACAAGTTAAAAAAACCTGGATCTTTTGTAATATACTAAAATATTTACAAAAAATATTAAAATACTTACTCAATTGACTGATGACATGAATTTGTAGATATATTTTTTACTTTGCTATTTTAAAATGCAGTTGTCGGCGTTTAATAATTCAAATAAAAAAGAGTTTGTACAACTATTATTTTTTATAACAAACAGATTTTCTCCTAAAGTTAATTAAAAATGTCGGAAATCGTAATAGAACAACATACACGCGCATAAATAAAACTGATTTATTCTCATTTTACCATCTGCCATATACAAAATATTTAATTACCAACTTTGTCTTTGTAGAGGCAATTATTTAATTTAATTAACACGAATTTGTGCCAACACAAATAATATAAATAAACGCTTTAGTGTTAAAAACAGGTGTGTCCACTGGTATGTACAATAAAATTATTAGACACCAAAAAGGTCCTTTGACAATTATTTATTGTACTTATAACAAAGTTGATTGGAAATTCCAAAATTGTAAAGGTAAATAAAAAACCCTCCCTATATTTTAAACCACAGGGAATAGTATATTATAGTACATTGTGTATCAAGTTTGATAAACGCCATTTTATACACGAATTGATGAGTGTATAGAAAAGTTTAAAACGAGATGCATACTACACTTTTTCTACGACAAATACTTATTATTATCTTAAAATGATTTAAATCAAAAATTTTATAGAGCGCCATCTAGGAAACAATAAGATAATCAAATGACAAATTTTTAAAATTTAAATTTTAAACACAGATTATAAAGGATATAAATCGAAATGTATTTCTTAAAAATTGACAGTTTTTCACAGTGAAAGTAAAGAAAATGTTTTATGAGCACTTTACAGTGGAGTCCGAAATTAAAAAGTCAGTACAATGTTCATATAAACTTTTCAAATATTGGCGTTGAGAAACTATTTAATACTTTTGTATTGAGATTATAAAATAATTTTCACATTTAGTATTATTTTACTATTTATGAGTTCTCAATGCTATTTTATCTATTTTGCAAAAATTGTATAAAAAAAATAATTTTATACCTTAAATTTAATTTGGTGGAATTTTACTTTAGATAGTTGGTATCATAGTCATTGGTTTGACGGTTAATGTCAAAATCGATTCGCCATGCCGTCCTTAATTGACTTATTTACAATAAGCGGCTGTTAATGTTAAAGAAGAAAAAAAGGATTTTCTTTGGTGTTAAACAAAGTTTATTGCCAGAAAAGTACTAAAAAAATCATAAAAATATTATAACCAATATGGAAAATATTATGCTGTATTAAGTATAGCCAACCTATAAAATCAAAATTTTGGGTGGGATAAAGCATCTCATTACAGCACCGAAAGCGGTGTTATAATGAAGGCATTATGAACGCAAAATATATAAATACATTTTTCCGTACACTGAAAGAAATTTGTTGCTAAAAGTAAATACAAATTTATACTAAAAATTTTATACTAGTGCTTTACACATTTATACTACTGTTTATTATGAATGTATGGTAAATTTTGTAATACATTTATTGTAAAGAAGATATGTTAGATCTAAATAAAAATAAACTTACCCTTACTATAAAATGTAAACTATAAGTGAATTACAGCAAAAAAATATTGCTAGAAACACCATTTATATTGCTAGGGCAGCAATAGGCTGCTAACCAAACGAATATATTTGTTTTAGCAATGTATGTGGTAGTCTATATATGAAACATAAAATATATTTGCCCTAATTATTTTTTTATTTAACTTTAGTATATATTTCTTTCAGTGTACAGTAAAATATACTAGACATGTAAACAATGCATTTTCAGACAGACATGACTTTTTCAAACATCAAAATACTTTATCTATGAAAACGCAGTAGAATATCGTAGTTAATAGCAATTAGTCAAGGCAATTAAATGTCAGTGTTCAAAAACTTTTAATTAAACTTCATGTTGGAAAAAACTCAAACCAAACTTTTATTTCACTCATCTTGAATGGAAAGCGTATAAACTGCATCTACACAATTTCTAAATTTCTAAATGGAGTAAAAATATGGGATTTTAAAGATCTGAGGGGAATATTGAAAAGTCGAATAAAAATATCCTTTTCCTTTCTTTTATATGATAGATTTTATTTGAGTTGTGAAAGAATAGATAAACCTTCAAGGAGGGTCTTTATGTATATTTCAAGAAGATAAAATTTATGTCTATGAAAATGAAATTTTAAAACGAACATTTAAATATTAAAACAATGATGTTATACATTATTTTTTTTCTGAATTAACCTAACAAAAGTTTTTTGTAAATTAGCAATACTTAGTTTTCAAATCAAAATATATGCAAAAGCTAAATCTAATAACTGCAAAGCTTTTAAGCTTTAGCATGCCTGATAGGAGTAAGGAAGATTTTGAATGTAGCTAAAAGCTCTCTCGGTTTAATATTGTTGAATAAACAAGCGAATAATTTTTATTTATACAAATGGAAATTTGCACTGAACTCAAGAAACATAAAGTGAAAAGCAGACAACGAAGTAACAAAATCAATTTATTTAGTCACCTTTTTTAAATTTCGGGGCCCGTTCACGACCACCTAAAAATAAAAAAAATAAAAAATTAATAAAATTAAATAAAAACAAGCATCAAATAAAATATCAAAATATGATTTAAAGTTTCATTCTGCTGCAAGAAAATCATAAATAACATAAAACATATAGAAAATTAACTCAAATTATATATAATGTACAAAATAAAACAATATAAACTCACTTTTTAAATAACAAGTCTGCTTCGTTTATAGAATAGACCTTAAATATTTATTTTAGAAAAAGTCGAAATTTTAATTTTCTTGGTGATCTTTTTGATATTTTTTTCATGCTAGATTTTACCACACTTCACTCGCACAAGTGAAATCAATAAGATTATAACGCAGACTGTGGATTATAAAGTTATGTTCACCAAGGAGAGCGCTGGCCCTTTCCCCCTCTTTTTAAGGGAAATAAAAAAAATTTTGTTACCATTGCAAAACAATAGTAAATATTAAAAAAGTCTTTTTATAGCAATAAAATATTTTTGTTATTATTCTTAACGTAAGCATTAACAGAGATTTCCTAACTGAAATAAAATTAATTTGAATTATAACGATAGTAATTTAACAAACAACAAATTTTACTACAACAACTGCTATATATAAAAACATTTTAAAGTCGACAAAGATTTAATATAAATATGAAGTATTTCTTATTGCCATGAAAATAGTAATAGAATATAGTAAATGAGAATTTTATTGACAGTAAAAAAAGTTTATTCTGTAAATAAAAATAATCTCATTACTGACAAATCGTAGGTTTTTGTCAAAATAAGGCAATGAAAATTTAATAAAAAAGGTACCTTAGGTGGTACATTTTTTATAGCCATAACAATTTTAATTTTTTTTAGGTTTTAGTCGTATTATTATTTTGTTATATACCGACAAATATTTAATGACATGATTTTCTTAAAACAACTTTCAACTTGAACAGGAAAGTAAACGAAACAGCTAAAGAAGTTTACTTTGGAAAAGAGCAAATTACCTTCGTAGTTTTCTAGACTGCAGGGAATATTTTTTTATTTTTTTTAGTTCAGAAATATAGTTTTTTCAATCGATATCTTTATTAAGGCATTCAATTAGAATATCTAATCATTTTTATTACGGTAATGGGCAATTCGCCCGCATAATTTTAGCATAGTAAAGTAATTAACTAAAATTAATGGCCATGTTATAATAAACTATTGACACTAACTAATCGTGTCCACTCAAATATCATTGTTACAAAATTAATTAATAAACACTTTTGATGGGTTCCACAAAATATTACAAGAACACTTTACGAGTGAATATTACAGAAAAATATTTTAAGAACAATTATCCTTTTTCCACTTTATACCCGAAATTAAGTTAAATTTAGTTTACTGCCGGCGAAACTAAAAGGTAAATAAAATGCTCATATACACTTTTCAAATATTGGCGTTAAGAAACTATTTAATACTTTTGTATTGCGATAATAAAATAATTTTTAGATTGAACACTCCCGTTTTTAGTAAACTGCTTGACTGTACGGTGAACTGAAGTACGTGATCGAATTTTATCCGGAAAACGCTGAGCGTAGATTTAACATCATCATCAAGATTCCTGCCTGCTTCTCCGTAAATCAAAATAATTTCTTTTTTTTCTTTCACTGTTAAAAAATCCATTATGAATAACTGCTTAACGCTTTTTGTTTGCAAATTAATCTTCGAACTAAATTGATTAAATAATGCTAAACTATGTATAAATAGTTTCTTTATACCTTAATAATAATTATTATTTATAAATACCATTTTTATACCTCAATTAGGATTAAATTAATTAATTGACAAAATCATGTTTTTTTTTACCTTTAATGAGGTATTTTTATTAAAAATAGTACAATAATCCTTTAAATTCAAGGATTTAATGCTGGCAGGTAAAAAGTGACCATGGTGCGCAATTGATAATTATCACCGAATAAAATAATGAATAAACTTAAACCAAAGGAAACTTAAATATTAGTTAAAAAATCGTGGGTACATAAAAAAATCAGATTTTATTTAATAAGATCATTATTACCAAAAAAGTGATATTTTTATAGAAAAATTATTTCCAAATCGTATAAGAAGAAAAATCAAACAAAATTGATTTTGAAATTTACAGCGCCATCTATTACTAATATGAAAAAATATTTTTAGACAAAATCTACCTATTTTTAGTCGAATAATCCGAATCTGCAATAAAAAATAGGGTGTTCCATTGGAAATTTTAAAGTTACCCCCTGTTCCCCCTATAAGGAGGAGAGTATGGGGACCAATTTTAGTACTAATTGATTTCCCCCCTCAAATCATTGAATTTTTATTTTAAACATTTTTTCGTAAAATACATACTAACTGAGATATTTCAGTTTCAAGTTAAATGAATCACCCTGTACAAATTTGTCAAATTTCTGAGAATTTTTGGAAATTTGGTTACAACGTTATATAGTGCAAATCGACTACTAAAGGTATCTTGAAAAATTAAAAAAAAAAACAGGTTCTGCGATTTTTTAAAAATTTGGCAACACTGTCAAAAATATAGGTTTAGAAAATTTTGAAATTTTCGCAACGTGTCAAAAAATTCCTAGGTTGAGGTAGTTTAATAAAAAACAAACACAAAAAGTAACCTTTGGCCCATATACTATCTCTATGAAAAAATCATCAATTATTGAATTAAATGTGTAAAAAATTAAAAACAATTTTGGAGAGTTTTACACATTTTTAGACAGTTCTAAAAGTTTTAAATTTAATTTTAAAACAGTTTTAGATCAATTTTAGAACAGTTTTAAGGCAATTAAGACATTTAAAACAGGTCTCATACGAGGCGTGTTCAGAAAATAACATGCCCCCGAAGTATGATAAAAACTTTAGCTGTTTTCATTGTTTACTTTGTCTGTGGCAGCCGCTAAGGTTAGACGTGTTTTATGAGCTCGGCGATTTTTCGTTCGTTAAAAGAAATGGATCAAAGAATTTGTATCCAATTTTGCTTAAAAAATTAAATAAATTCTGTGAAATGTTAACAAAGGCCTATAGTGAGTCTGCTATAAGTAAAACAAGAGTTTACAAGTGGTATAAGAGTTTCCAAGATGGCCGTGAAGACGTTGAAGATGACGAACGCCCCGAACGCACAAGCACATTATCAACCGATAAAAACATGGAAAAAGTGGAAGAAATGGTTATAAACCATCAGAGAAGTCGCTGATGATGTTGTTATATCGATTGGCTCATCCCATGAAATTTTTTCGAATGTTTTGGGTATGAAACGCGTGGCATCAAAATTTGTTCTAAAATTGTTAAATTTTGAACAAAATTTTTGGCCAAAAACAATTCTGCAATGATGCCCCAGCCTCCATATTCGCCAGACATGCCTCTGTCTCACTTTTTCCCATTCCCAAAAATAAAGAGAACCTTAAAGGGCCGTCGTTTTGCAAGCATAGATGACATTAAAAGCGCATCGCTGAAAGAACTAAAGGCTATCCCAAAGATCGAGTTTTAGAAGTGTCTCGAGTATTGGAAGAAGAGCTGGCACATGTGCATAATATCCAATGGGGACTATTTTGAAGGCGACAACATTAATGTAGACGAATAAATAAATATTTGTTTTAAAAAACGAAATTCCCGATATTTTCTGAACACACCTCGTATACTTTATTTTAAAGGGATAAGCAGTTTATTTAGCACGTTTGTTGTATCTGAATTTCCCCGTGATATAAAATACATTTTCCAGATCGATTTAACAAAACTCCTATCCTAAACTTCTTGGCCTTATGGCTCTGATAACGCAGGGCAATCCCAGTTCAATAAAAAAGCAGCTCAGTACGATAAAAAAGAAGAAATAAATATTTTTTGTTTTAGGATATCAAATTGACCTAAAAGTGTGGAAATATAAAATTTGACGCAGAGTTTTACCTTCATTAACATTCATTTTAGAAAAACTTTATCGGTTAGTCAATAAATGAAGCCCAACAACGAAATAAAGTTTTTAGTTTGCTAAACTTTTAAAATTTAAATATTTGAGGGAGCAAAAATTGCGTTAAATTTGCTTATTGTTGGCAGTTGGAGTCTGCATTATAAGGAAATGTCAAGATGATAAAATAAGTTGTGTTATGCATTTTATTAAAAGCGAATTTCACCTGTCAATAATGCTTTACTGTTTTATGCAAGCTTTATCAATGCATGAAAACATGCTTTTTATTTTATTGCAGCTCTACTTTGTGCTAGTTGGTCTTGAGATAATAAAACTTTATGATTAGGCTTTATAAGCGACTTTAAAGTAAAGTATTATTATTTTTGCAATTAAAACCGTTTGATCTTAACATTGATTTATTACTGCCAACCAATAATGCTTTTTAGGGCAACTTGCCCCTAAGAAACGCCTATAGTCCAATAAGCTTTATGAAGATTTATCAGATGCCTATTGGTTTTAATTGGTAAATCCGACTCATAGGAGCATTTGGTCTTAGGACTACTTTTCCTCTATGTAAAAATGTTACAGAACCAAACAGTAAAAAGGTTTTATGAGTGTTCCTATAGTAAAGCAGCAATACGTCTTTAATATAACCAATTTGCTTTCCAATTTGCAAATTTGCATGAGTGTAAACCATTTTGTTGCTATTATTTCTTCATTAAAACGTTTTTGTCTTGTTAATCGCGAAGAAAATAACTCTTGCCAACATGTCGCCGCCATGCATGAGGAGTTTTTTAGAGCGGTGGTTAAAAGTTTAAAAAAGTGTAAATTTTTATAAAAAAACAAAGTTGGCTCCTGTAAGAGCTGTCAAAAGTTGTTCTTCTGTGTTGTTGGCAAAACATCCGGTTGATAATACTCATTGTATTCCTTCAACGTCCTGTTCCAACCAAGAGCTGAATCCGCATCATTCTATCACAGCAATTAAGACAATTTTTAGGTGTTATCATCTGACAAAGCATCATAGCCCTGATGGCGATACTTTTGATGAAAATACTGCAAAGTTGTTTTAAAATGCTCGCACCAAATTTCATTTGGTTTTTTGATTGCCTTGAAAAATGCAGTCGTAGGGCTTATTATAATATAATCTATAGATTTAACAAATAGTTGTAAACACTTTTTAAAGCAATTAAACTTTTTAGCAGTTGCTTGCAAGAGTACATTGTTTTATAACTGAAACCGCCATTTAAATTAGAAAATATTGCTCCGCCATGATGAAATAATATTAATATAAAATACGAATAGATATTTTTCAAAAAATTTGGTTTTTACGAACATGTTAATGCTAGAGAATATTTTTTCGATGAGAGATGGCTTAAAAAACGAAATGTAGATCGGGTAAGTAATTTAGCCAAAGCCTTTAAAATTGTTTAAATTAAGCGCATTCCAGTGGGCATCATACGTTTTGTGTCTCGGCAATCAACTTTTATCAGTAAAGTGGTATTTGTTTATGATTTTTGCATCCGAAAGTTATTCATTGACAAAGGATAATAATTTTCTTATTAAGTTTTTAAAATCAATGGCCTATGCTTTTGATTCATAAGGCAACAATATACCAAACAAGTATTTGATTAAAGCTATATGAAATTTACAAGTACAAATTGTCAGCTAAAATGTGTTTACGACAAAAGTATACTACCTCCTTAAAACCTATGGCACTTAGCAGGTTTTATGACAGCTGTAAGATAGGTTTTATGACTGCTGTAAGGTGTGCCTTAGGAGTAATAAAATAAAGCAAAGTTGCTTTGTGGCTGACACACAAATTGCTCCTAAGGACAGCGATAGGATTCTCCTTTTTAGCCCTATGATGGTTTTATCGAAGCTGTGTAGCTGCTGTTAAAGCAAATAGGTTTTAACTAAGCAAATTACCCTTAAGAGTAGTTTTATGGAGCCCTTGTATACCTTAAAAATTGCTGTTTTTTTAAATTTATTTTTTAAAAAACAGCAACAATATTTTAAATTTTCTCGATAGGTACTTTTTTATTGTATACTATAGTCGAAATTCAAGCTTGATTTTTTACCTTGTTGATCCTTTAATACCTACATACATACACAAAAGTTTTATACAAAAGTGCTCTTTTAGTTCCACCCTTACTTCCTAAGAAGTCCCAGAAGCCAACTGAATGGCTTGTGCGGGTTAGGGGTAGGAAAGAACCGCGGGCTTAAAGTCCCCTCCGAAGGACTATTACACAATAGGACAAACACAAAGGACATAGGACATTTATATTTGTTTGGTGCGTAGTGGAATTGACATTCCAATATATTAAAAGGTTCGGGATTCGATTTCTCGAATCCGAGAATCGTTTATTGCTTCAAATTAAGGCGACGAAAGGAATTCGGCTTTTTATTCGTAGAGTTGGAATTTTTTAGCTTCGAAAACTTTGGCCAGCATTTGGTGGCTGAACGCCCAGCGAACCTTTTATTATTTACACGGATGGAATTAAATCAAAGCCGTTTTGTTAGCGAGTGAAAAGGCTTTTAAAAGAAGAGTAATTTCTTGTTTTAGATCCGTGCAAATTACTGGTTTTATTGGTTTGCCTCTTAAGGGATTAAGTGGTCTTTAGAAATAATAAATTAAGTTTATATACAGGGTGCCCAGAATCTGTTAAAAATAAATAAAATATTTATAAAAAACGATTCTTTTTTATACTAATAGACCGTATACATTACGAAAAACTGGCTGATTGTATGGAAGTATTAAGAGATATAATTGTATATGATTCATTAGTAAATTATGGGTAATTTATAACAAAGCACAATATTTGTCTGGTACCTATTTAATGTTAATTTATTTGTATTTGTTTTGATTCTAAAATAAGCATTTTAATAAAAATACCCAATAACATAAATAAATCTATTTATAGACAAAAAATAATATTTTAAGGTTTATGCTTTTTTATAATCAAAATTAATATAAGAAAACATAATAAAAAATTGAATAAAAATGATTATTATTACACAGTACAACCAAATTTGATTTTTTTCCTACTATGAAAAATTCCTAGAGATTTTGTAAATAGACTTGCCGTCGAAGTACGAGTATGTTTTATGAGCTCCGCGATTTTCGTTCGTTAAAAGAAACGGATCAAAGAAATTGTATCCAATTTTGCTTAAAAAATTAAATAAATTCTGTGAAATGTTAACAAAGGCCTATAGTGAGTCTGCTATAAGTTAAACAAGAGTTTACAAGTGGTATAAGAGTTTCCAAGATGGCCGTGAAGACGTTGAAGATGACGAACGCCCCGAACGCACAAGCACATTAACAACCGATAAAAACATGGACAAAGTGGAAGAAATGGTTATAAACCATCAGAGATGTCGCTGATGATGTTGGTATATCGATTAACTCATCTTATAACATTTTTTCGAATATTTTGGGTATGAAACGCTTGGCAGCAAAATTTGTTCTAAAATTGTTAAATTTTGAACAAAATTTTTGTCCAAAAACAATACTGTAATGATGCCCCAGCCTCCATATTCGCCAGACATGCCTCTGTCTGACTTTTTACTATTCCCAATAATAAAGATAACCTTAAAGGGCCGTCGTTTTGCAAGCATATATGACATTAAAAGCGCCTCGAGTTTTGGAAGTGTTTCGAGTATGCATAATATCCAATTTTGAAGGCGACAACATTAATGTAGACGAATAAATAAATATTTGTTTCAAAAAACGAAAATACCTGATATCTTCTGAAGACACCTCGTATATATTATTACACAAAAATAATAGCAAAAAATTAGTCAAACAAAAGTATAAGAACTAAAAAAAATACAAAATAGTATGCATCTAAAATCTCATCTCAATTTTTTTCTTCAAAACCAAAGAACAATCTTTAAAATCATATTCACTGTTAAAGCAATATTTTCATTATTAAACTAGTGTAACAATGGATTACTTTGTTTATTGTTTTCGAACGTATGTCTTAATTTTACGTGTGTGAGACAAAATAATTACGTAATAATGTATAAATAAAAATTGTAATATAACTCATTTGTTATTTGTTTTTGTGTTATTGTGAAATTTTAAAGAAAAAACAATAAATTAAAAATAACTTAGTTTTCAATTAAAAACCCATTAAGTGACTTTGTAAAATTAACTTTAAAACGAGAAACAATTTAATTTAAATTAACAATATATTGCGACTTGGTCACGTTTCTTAGTTTACTTTGTTTTATTTTAAAAAATGTAACACTTCAAAAAGAAAGTTTTTTTAAATAAATTTTATTTTTAAAAAGATTTAAATTTGTTAACTATAATTATGCCAGGGAGGTGGCGATTTTTCGCGTTAATAAATATAAAGCTAGAATTGTATGCATGATAGTTAACACAGTACCAATTATGAAAGTCTACCAAACATTTAGTGTTGCAAAAATAAGAAAAAATTTAACCACGTGCTGCAATAAGCATAAAAGTATTATAAATATAAGATTGAAATTTTACATGTCAGTCACAGTTGACATAAAAATATACCGGAAAATAACATTTTATCGCGTCGGAAGCGTTTCCATGTCAGTTCTACCACCCACGCAAAGTGTGGAAACAAAAAAAAAATACTTATATTTTCATGGATAAAACTTTTTGAGAGGGTGGTAAAACTGTATTTTTTTGAATTTCTGTCGTTATATCCCTGGTCATTATAAAAGACATTACGATTTAAAGGTTTAACAAACTGTCAAAAATTTATCCGGCAAATGTAAATTTTGTTCGATTTTTCTTCTTATACGATTCTGCAATAATTTTTCTATAAAAATATCACTTTTTTGGTAATAATTATCTTATTAAATTAAATCTGATTTTTTTAAGTACCCACGATTTTTTAACTAATATTTAAGTTTTCTTTGGTTTAAGTTTTATACATTATTTCATTCGGTGATAATTATCAATTGCGCACCATGGTCACTTTTTACCTGCCAGCATTAAATCCTTTAATTTAAGGGATTATTCTACTATATTTAATAAAAATACCTCATTTAAGGTAAAAATTATTTTGTCAATTAATTAATTTAATCCTAATTGAGGTATAAAGAAATTTATACATAAGCATTATTTAATCAATTTAGTTCGAAGATTAATTTGCAAACAAAAAGACCTCCTTTCGTTAAGCAGTTATTCATAATGGATTTTTTAACAGTGGAAGAAAAAATAGAACTGATTTTGATTTATGGAGAAGCAGGCAGGAATCTTGATGATGCTGTTAATATCTACGCTCAGCGTTTTCCGGAAAAAATTCGATCACGTACTTCATTTCACCGTACAGTCAAGCGGTTTACTACAAACGGGAGTGTTCAACCGAAAAAGAGTTCGTCGAGCAAATATTTAATATTGTTATTTTGAGGCTTATTTACACGACAACCATTAATAGATACAAATATAATATAATTTTATATCCTAAAAACAACATTTTGTTGCAAATTTTTTTAAACACCCTGTATATTTGTTGGGCCATTAAATCTTTACTTTGCATTCTAGATACAGACGTTTATAAACACTTTTATTTGTCTATTACTTTAGCAACTTTTCAATTTGGAACGACATTTTCTAATAGTTTTTCCATTTATCAGTGGATTGTAATCAGCAAGTGTTTAAATATAAACATTTTATTCGTAGTTGGACGTTTTCCAGACAAACAAAAATAAACCAATTTAATTAAGCAGTTTTAAGTCGACATTCATTAAATTTATCGAACCGTATCCCATAAGTTTGTCGTTATTCGTTATTAATCGTTATTTAAATTTGATCGTTGGTTTTTAAGAAAATAATGAGTTTGGCAAAAAGTTTTTTCCCTCAATAAAAAGTATATACCTAGTTATGTTTTAAAAGTCTGTTACTCTTTCTAGGTTAACCTATATGTTTTCAAATATCTGAGGTAGTAAAAGCATACTAAAAATATCAGTTCACTAAGTAAATTAAACACATCCAAAGCAATCGAATCAAATATAAAATATTAGTAAAAATTAAAAGAAATAATTTTTGTAACCATTAATGTAAAAATTGATTCTATCCTCCGTGAATCTGTTTTTGCTTTAAATTTTATGCAACGGATGGCGCTTTAATCATTTCAAATAAGCAAAAACCTCTGTTTATGACATTATAGATGCATGTGATTCCTGAAGGTCAGTTAGAATTTATATGCAGATGAGAGTGTTGCTGTTTTATAATTCAAAAGTTCATTAATTTCCTATTTAAAAACCTATGTGGTCAGGAAATATAATTTTTTTATAAATATTTTATTTAAAAAGATACAATAACTTATTTCAAATATACAAAGGAATGTTAAAAAAAAACTAAATCCAAATAAATAATAAAACAATTAACAAAATAAATTAAAATTTTAGGGCAATTAATCCCGACGCATTCGCCATTTTTGACAAAATTATTTATTAATAAAATTTTGATTAGGTAATTAAATATTTATCAAATTAAATTTAATTTATTTCTGGAAATTTTCATTGGCACATTTATTTAGTTGTAATATTTTTCCCGAAAAAATTTATAGACATCAATTCTTCAAAATTTATTTTTACACATACTTTTTATTCGGACAGATGCAGTAACTTTCTAGCTCTGCCAAGTCGTAAACCAAAATTTTTACTTTCTCTGATTGTTTTTGAAGCTTAGTTCGTTTTGAAATGGGCACTTACAGTTGATCATAAAAAATACATTATGTTGTGTTTGCCAATTTATGTTAAATTTAGATGAGTAGGTATACGAGTATATTTAATTTTGTCAAGTAATTCACAATGTTGGTTTATTCTTATTCTTACTAAAAATATAATATAATATATCATCGATGAAATTTTCGAATTACTTAAAAATTGCATGTCAGGAAAAATTGTGCTAGAAAATGGGTGGGAGGTGGAGTCTCTCTTTTAAAAACGGTTATTTTAATAAAGCAAATTTTAAAATTTAACTGTTGTAGTTCTAGTCCAGATTTGTTTACCCTGTGTACCTATTTTATTTTAAAAATAAAAATATTGTTTCAGAGCATATTTTTAGTTATTTGTCAAATAAAAATTACAAATGATAAAAACAATTTGAATCAAAAATATAAAAAAATAGTTTTATACACTGTTTCTATTTGAAGAGCAAGCACATAATTTAAAAATTAAAACATGGTCTAAAATTTAAAATTCTTCAAAAGTATTTAAAAAATAAGACAAATATTTTTTAAACACAATTTTGGTTTTATTTTATAATCCTTATTATTAATTTTTTTAATTATCTATTATATTAAATAGTAAACATTCATGGAAGATATAAAATGGGCACTTACAGTTAATAAAAAATACATATGTTTGTTTGCCAATTTATGTTAAATTTAGATGAGTAGGGTGAATCCGAAGGATAGCACTAAACTCTAGGACTGCATTCTAAACATCAAAATAATAAAAAAAAATCAACTGTTCTTATCCGATTCTTCTTTGTTTTCAAGTTATAGCGAAATTAAAAAAAAAATTTAAAAATAAATTATTATCTAATGTTCTTTAAAAAACTATAGAAACAAAGTTTTTGTTTTCATAGTTATACATATTGTTTACATTTTAAAGGCGTAACTGTCAGCGTCAGTGGTATTTTTGTAATTTTCCAGTTTAAATTTTTTTAAATGCCATAAGTTTATCCAAATTTAGAGTATGCTAATATGGTTTTTGTTTATGGCTCTTGTAGAAGAATATCGGCGACGTTTTCCACGTGAAAGGCCTCCTGACAAAAACGTGTTTATTCGAGTTTTTAACAAACTTTGCGAGACTGGAACTCTTCCAAGTGCTAAAATAACATCTGAAAAAGCTGATCGACAAACTTTGGAAGAAGTGGAAAATATTTTGGATCTAGTGGAAGAAGATGCAACTACCAGCATCAGAAGAATCGCTACTCAATTGGACATTTCACAAAAACGGGTAATACAAACACTTCACGAGCAAGGCTTATGCCCATACCATTTACAAAGAGTACAGTTTCTACACCCGGAAGATTATGCTAAACGTGTGGAATTTTGTCGGTGGGTAACTAACAATCGTAGAGTTGTTTTTTACTGATGAAGCAACATTTAGCCGTGACGGCATTAATAATACGCACAACTCTCACGTATGGTCTGACGAAAATCCCTATTCTACAGTCGAAACCAATTTTCAGCACAGGTTTTCAGTAAATGTGTGGTGTGCTATGATTGCTGGGTATTTAATTGGCCCTTTTATCATGGAGAATCGCCTCACAGGGGAACTTAATTTTTTAATAAATAAGTTGCCAGGATTAGTAGAGAATGTCCCTTTAAACGTAAGAAGGCGAATGTACTATCAGCATGATGGAGCCCCTGCACATTTCGCTCGTGAGGTCAAGCAACACTTGGATGAAATGTTTTCAGAGCGTTGGATTGGTCGCGGAGGTCCAATTAGTTGGCCTCCAGGAAGTCCAGATCTAACACCACTACATTTTTGTTTATGGGGTTGGTTTAAAACAGAAGTTTACAAAGTTAAAGTGAATAATCGAGAGGCTCCAATTCAACGAATAATTAATACTGGAGCAGTTCTTAAAGAAAAACAAGAGTTAATAGGACAAGCAACAGGCGCTGTTCGCAGACGTAGCAGAGCATGTTTAGAACTCAATGGGGGTATTTTTGAACACCTTATAAAAAGTCATAACTATAAAATAAATGTTACGTTTCTTTTTATTTATTTTTTAAATACGCTATAACTTCAAAACAAATCGAAGAATCGAATAAGAACATTTAAGTTTTTTTAAATTATTTTAATGTGTAGAATGCGATCCTTCCGATTCACCCTGTATATGTTTTTAATAATAAAAAAATGATTGAATAAATATTTTCACCCAAGTTCAATGTTAGGGGTAATTATTTTACAATGAAACCAAAGAAAGTTATAAATCAATTGATTTCAAGCATTCAGCTTTTCAATCAGACAAAAACAGCAAAGATATTAACATGGTAGTAATTTTATTTTTAAAAAATGTTATTTTTGAATTATATCTTTGTTATAGGTATGTTTACCTTCTGAATTTATTTTTTCATATATATTTACAAACAAAAATACTGTTTTTTTATCCATATTTTAAATCAGTCCTTAACGACTGATATAAATTATATCAACCGATTTACATTTAAGATGATTTTATTGGCCGAAAAACAAATCTAGTAAACCATGACTTATATTAGCGAAATTATTTTCTATGGTTAAAAGCAAATGCCAAAATGCCAAATAAATCTTGATGACATTTTAATTGTTTTATGTTTAATTTAAAATGTCGATGTATAGAAATCGACTTTTTAGGGAAAATATAAACGTTGAAAGATAATTACCCAATTTTATTATTTTACAAAATATAATTATTATTTATACAATTTTTAAAATGTCAGGTTAATCAGGTTACAGAAATAAAATATAAATTGAAATATTTACAAGCGATGTTTTTGCGTGTTTTCAAATTTTAATAAACATGCGGTTTACAATTACAGGTTTTATTACAAGATCTAATTTCAATTACAGCGTTGTAAGATTTCTCCGTAGTAAATATCAATCGAAATAAAAGGTTTTTACAATTGTGTGAACAACAACAAACCTTTTCAAACACGTGTGCCCCAAGCAGCGGTTCTTTCTTTTAAATAAATTAAGCATGGTCTCGTATTTTTCGGACAAAGTTTTACGACAGACAATTATAAAAACAAAGTTTAAAAGTTAATTTATAATTTTAATTAGATTTGCTTTAGAAAGAATTTCGCTAAGAGAAGTTATCCAACAATTGCTTTTGTTACGGCAAAAAGATTATTTTTATAAAAAATATTTATCTACAAACGCTGCTTTCAGTAATAGCATTTGCATTAATAAATATAGTAATTATTATTTGTCCAAAAAAACAGTTGTTTTTCAAGAAACACCCGCTTTCAGGGAAAAAAAGATCAAAATATTTTTTTTGCTTAAATTGACTTTTGGTTGGATTTTTATAAATGTTTAGAGTTTTGTTTACTTACATTTAAGACAGGCAGTGCACTTTCTAATTTTTTTTACGTTTTTTTCAGAAAAATATGTTTAGCTAGCTTTATATATTATTACCAATTTGAAATCCAAAATTTAATTCAATAAAAAAAGTTGTTATAAAAATAATTTGAAATAAAATGTACTTAGTTCACAAACTTTTGACTCCAATTTTTTATTTTATTTTTTATTAAAAATTGTATGCTTTTTTTTTAAATACGTATGTTCGTTAAGTTACTTTTTAAAAGAAACCATTCCGATT
Source organism: Brassicogethes aeneus (assembly GCA_921294245.1). Lineage (NCBI taxonomy): Eukaryota > Metazoa > Arthropoda > Insecta > Coleoptera > Nitidulidae > Brassicogethes > Brassicogethes aeneus. The sequence goes on along the minus strand of OV121132.1, from coordinate 1,666,129 downwards.
CTTTGTTAAAAAACAATACCATTTATATTTTCTTTTAGTGACTGTATTAGTTAATTAAACTCTAATTTATAAACACGCATTACCAAGTGATAGTGTATAAAAATCATTTTAAGTATTTTTTTAACAAAAACTAAAAAAAGTAACGAAATAGACATTGAAATCACAACGGACAGGGGTACACAAAGGACTTAATCAGATACGTAAAAAACAAAATCCCTTGTAGTGGTGCTCACTTACAGAATAACAACTTAGATTTCTAAATTGTAGACACCCTTTTTCTTTGACTATAAGCTGGTGAAGGTCCCTTTTAGTACTTTTATATTGCGTGGAATTTTTCCTTGGATGTAATCTATATCATGAGTTGTAATTACAAATAATTTTAAATTGGTTAATCATAAACTACTTTTAATAAAATCGACGGTAAATATCCACTTTGTTCTCGAAAAATTCTATTGCGTTACCCTAAATTCCATTGCGTTACCATAAGGTAACATAGTGGACTCGGTAACGCAGTGGACAAAGTTTTGTAAAACCATATTTAAAAAATAATAATAAGACATTATAATTATTAATTACTCTTAATGAGCTTCAGTGCCCTAAAATAAACATAAACATGAAAATTAGTATTTTTTCTTACCTTATTTTTATTATTTTTTTTCTAACTTAAGGGACAAACAATTATTACATTCGCGTTACCCGCACCTGTTTCAACCCATATCTTCTTCCTGATTGAATAAATAAATTCAGCTGGGTAATGTGTACGTCCGAACATCATTTGTTGATCACGTGAGTACCAAAAAAGTTGCCATATATAGGTTTTTTTAATATTCTATCGGTAACGCGACGGACGTAACGCAACGGAAAAAACGTCTGGTAAATGAGTCAAATTTAAAAAAAGTAGATTAAGATTAATTATTTTATATATAAATTGTTTACTGTAATAACTAAGGGTGTTATGGATTGCTATAAAGCAACACAAAGTTCTGGTTATTCAAGATTTAACAAAAACATTTTAAGTTTTAATATAAGATAACAACTATTACTTTGTTGGATGAATTTTTTTTTTAAAAGCTTAACATTGCTGCTTCATTATAGTAAATGAGACATTTATTAACAGCAAAAAAAGTTTATTCTGTAAATAAAAATAATCTCATTATTTGACAAATCTTAGGTTTTTGTCCCAATAAGACACTGAAAATTTAATAAAAAAGGTATCTTAGGTGGTAGCTTTTAATTACAAAATTTTAAACAATTAATTAAGCAAAACAAGCAACTTAATTTTAAAGCTCGTTTTCTAGCTATCCTAATCTAGATAGTAATTTATAGTCGCTTATCAGCGAATTGTAAAATTAATTACGCAAATCGTTAATTTAACTCCAATTTTACAATTAAAACTGTTTCGGGTCTAGCCATATCATTCCAAACGTCATTTAATGACCCAATAAAATAGTTTTATGCCATGTGTGGGTGTGCAATTTAATGCGCTAAAATGTCACCATTTAGAAATTTTCTAATTTTTGAAAATGCAGAAAAAATACATACAAAGAGAAAATATTTACATTTTATTATACACAGTAAAAAAATTTGCCCTTGTAATTTTTTTAGTGTAGGGGTAAAAATATTAGAGTTGATTTGTAAGTGTAAAAGTTACACTACAAAATACCTATAGGTAGCATTTAGTGCTTATTAACTTTATTAAACACATTTAAAGAATATGAACATTATTCATTGGTACATTCACACTATTTATTATTAAAATAAATCAAAAGGGTGTAAAAACTTAATGCAAGTATTTATTACCCCTAATGTGTTAAATAGTGACAAAATGTACACTACAGTGCATGCTAATTTCTTTGTCTGTTTAGATGTTACTAAGAGCTCTTTTTTCTTTACACTACTAGTGCACATTGTATCACAATTAAAGTTAAATTACACCAATAGTGGCAAAATAGACTGAAAAAACTGATAATAACCGAAATGCGTTTAAAAATGTTTGGTTGGTACCTATCTACCTACGCAGTGCATATCTGGAGATACCGCGTTGTGGAAGTGTGGCATTTTTGTTCAGTTAGATTTTAATTGCGGTGAATCCATAAGAGGACATTCTTATTTTTTGGTAAGTATTATACTTCTTTTTTCTTTAAGCCTTAATACTCAATAAATACCAATATGTTAAAAGGATGTCCATACTCGACCTATATTATATTTGAATAATTTAAGGCAGTAGCTCGGGTACTTGTAACATTAATAATATAAATACATACACACTTGATTTACTTTTATTTTCAAGCGTAATGGTTGTTATATTAACCTATACCTATATTTTTATTAATATTATGGAAAATTTTTACACGTGTGGTAAATCCCCGACATACAGCCGCCTGACGCCTCTTTACCAATGGGATCACCCATTTTTTATAACAGAAAAATGGATTACTGATGAATTCTCAAAATAATTCATTGCTTACAAGTTGACAGCCAGTAAAACATTGCATTGATCTAAAACTTTTACGTTTTAAGGAACCATGTTGCTTAAGCCAGCCATACGACTCAAATATAAAATTATATTTTAAAAGGCACCGATTTTGATAATTGTCATAGATTCTCTTTATTTACCTTTTCATTTTATTCACTACCGCCAATAGGTTTTACTCAAATAGTAGTGTTAATTTACACTAGAAGTTTGCACTAAAAGAGTAAAAGTACCTTTCTAAAATTAGAACTTTTCCAAAGTAGTGTTAATTTACACTGAACAAAAGTGGGATTTTACCCAGGAAGTGTAGAAGTAAACGATTTTAGGTAAATTAACACTTTTTAATAAAGTGTAAAATTACTTTATCCTCAGTGCTATAGTGTTAAATCATACTTGCTTACTTGGGGAAAATTACACTACAAATTAACTCTAATTGTAGTGTTATAAAACAACACTATTTAGTGTGGACCTGTGTGAACTCTAATTAGTGTTGCTTAGAGTTGATTTTTTTTTACTGTGTAAAATCATTATATTTGTTTTGAAGAATATGTTTTTTACCAATTTTTGCCTAGCAACTTAAATGCCATGAAAATTTAAAATCCAATAAATGTATCTGTATCCAATTTTCTATAAAAAAAATCTAATGGAGACGAAACATATTTCTCACATTTCATGAAACAGCAAAGTGCATGTGACTCAAGTTATGTGCACAATAGGAAATAAAAAAGAACAGAATAAAAGGTGAAAAATTTCATCTCTGCGAAATTATTAAAAGGAACAACTCACAATAAAGCGACTGCAACAACATTTTTGATATAACTCTTTGTTTAAAAAAGCGTACGACTCTGTGTTCAAACCTCGAAATAAAGTGGTTTCATTGTTCTTGTTTAGATTTAAGTAAAATTAAAATAAAATTTAAGATTATTTTTGAAAAAATAATAAGAGATAAAAATGTAAAACGATATGTACACAGAGAGAACTGTAAACTACATAGAAAAATATTATTGGGGAGTTTCATGCAAAAGTTTTTCATTACACTGGTCGACAGGAATTTTGTCACATAGTCTCAGTTAACAAATTTTCTAGTGTAATTTGGGTGCGATTATTCCAAAAATGACCATAATTATGCTCAATTATAAACACAGATTATAAAGGTTATAAATCGAAATGTATTTCTTGAAAATTGACAGTTTTTCACAGTGAAAGTTAAGAAAATGTTTTATGAGGACTTTACAGTGGAGTCCGTGCCCGAATTTAAGTTATAATTTACTGCCGGCGAAATTAAAAGGTCAGTACAATGTTCATATAAACTTTTCAAATATTGGCGTTGAGAAACTATTTAATACTTTTGTATTTTTGTATTGAGATAATAAAATAATTTTCACATTTAGTATTATTTTACAAAAAAGGCACTTTATTTTAACGATTGTATGACATTTGACAACTGTCAACTAACTTAAAACTAACTTCAAACGCGTTTTTTCTACTTTAGGGTTAGAATTTCTCAAAAACCTGAGATCGGATTCAAATTGTTAACGATGATTTTATCAATGGTTTCTTCAATAAAATGTTTGTTAAATTTACCAAATTAGAATCACAAAATATTTAATGGTAAATTCAGTATGAAACAATTTATTATCTTTTGTAAACAATAAAAATGTTGTTTAGGATTAAAATCAATATTGAAAATAAACAGATACATCTATCTATATATGTATACAGGGTGTTTCTTTTAACTTGAGACAGCTCAATATCTCGAGAAATACGCATTTCACGGAAAAATGTCTTAAATAAGAGGTTAATGTGACTAAAGGGGACATTATTTGGTGCTACCGCTAGCCACCCCCTACCCCTCCTTAAGGGTGAAACGGGGGGTAACTTTGGAAAGTCAAATGGAATGACCCGATTTTTTTCACAGAGTTTGGTAGTACATAAAAAAATAAATAACTTTTATTTAAAACTTTTTTCAATTTATCAACAGATGGCGCTGTAATTCAAAATTTAAGAAAAATGAGTTTCCTTGTAAAATGTATTATTTGAAACGTTTGAAAAACAAAAATTAACATTAACAACAATAGTCGGCTATGAAAACAATTTATAACAAATGTTCGAAATGTCGTAATTCCATTTCAACACATTTTTGAATGCGGGTAATGAATTCTGGCACACAACGCGCCAACATATCGGGCGGTATCGCCGCACAGGCGTTCCTGATCCGCCCCACCATGTCCTCCCAAGTTGTAGGAATTGCAGCGTAAACTTTTTATTTCAAGTAACCCCACTGGAAGAAGTCTGGTGGCGTAAGATCAGGTGATCGAGCAGGCCAAATTACTGGACCACGTCTACCGATCCACCGCGGTGCACCGGCCATTGAACTCCCGATCCAACACCTCTCGAGCAATTGTCGAATAATGTGCAGGACAACCATCTTGCTGGTACCATGTACCATGTTTTGGAGCCGCGCTAGTGGTACATCCTCCAAAAGGTCTGTCAGATCGTTTTCTAGAAAATTCCGGTACTTTTCGCCATTTAATGCACCGTCAATAAAGAAGGGTCCGATTAATCGTTCGCTTAAGGTACCGCACCAAACGTTTACCGACCAGGGACGCTGGTGCTCCACTTGGTGTCGAAATGGAAGGACGACATTTCGAACATTTGTTATAAATTGTTTTCAGAGCCGACTATTGTTGATTTAATGTTAATTTTTGTTTTTCAAACGTTTCAAATAATACATTTTACAAGGAAACCCCTTTTTCTTAAATTTTGAATTACAGCGCCATCTGTTGATAAATTGAAAAAAACTTTCAAATAAAAGTTATTCATTTTTTTATGTACTACCAAACTCTGTGAAAAAAATCGGGTCATTCCATTTGACTTTCCAAAGTTACCCCCCGTTTCACCCTTAAGGAGGGGTGGGGGGTGGCTAGCGGTAGCACCAAATAATGTCCCCTTTGGTCACATTAACCTTTTATTTAAGACATTTTTCCGTGAAATGCGTATTTCTCGAGATATTGAGCTGTCTCAAGTTAAAAGAAACACCCTGTATACAAAATCAACATTTACATTTTCGTGACAAAATAATTAACCAATCAATACACTCAGAAAATGTTTTAATAAATATAACTAAAAAAAGATCATTTTTATAAAAATTATTTATCTACAAACAATGCTTTCAGTAATAGCATTTGCATTAATAATAAAGTAAATTTACGTTATGTTTATAAAAATAACACTCTTCCAGATGCAGAAAGGCATTGATAAATATAGTTATTATTATTTGTCCAAAAAACAGTTCTATACCGTTTACAAAAACGTTTTGTAGTATTAATAAAACACTAATGGTATTATTTATAGAAATCTTCTAAATTTTACAAATCCCTTTTCGTTTAAAATAAAACTTTTTTATAATATTAATAAAATGTATGTAAATTTAACAACAAATTAATTGTTAATTCAATAAACTATTTTCATTGTAATGGTCACATTTTCAACCTACTGTTGGGTATTGGGTAGTTTTTTTTTTATTAATTGCAAGGCATTAAAACAAATTATTTATTATAACAAAAAAATTAACTCATATTATATGATGTACAAAATAAAAAAAATATGAACTCACTTTTTAAACAACAAGTCTGCTTCGTTTAAAGAATAGACCTTAAATATTTCTTTTAGAAAACGTCGAAATTTTAATTTTCTTAGTGATCTTTTTGATATTTTTATCATGCTAGATTTTACCACAAGTGAAATCAATAAGATTATAACACAGACTATGGATTATAAAGTTATGTTCACCAAGGAGAGCGCTGGCCCTTTCCCCCTCTTTTCAAGGGAAATAACACAAATTTTGTTACCATTCCAAAACAATAGTAAATATTAAAAAAGTATTTTTATAGCAATAAAATATTTTTGTTATTGTTCTTAACGTAAGCTATTAACAAAGATTTATTAACTGAAATAAAATTAATTTGAATTACAACGATAGTAATTTATATAGACAAATAGGCCATAGTAAAATGAACAAATTCACACACAACTATAGATTTAACAAAAACATTTTAAGTTCGACAAAGATTTAATATAAACATAAAGTCTTTCTTATTGCCATGACAATATGATAACAAGTATTACTTTGTTGGATGAACGTTTTTTTATAAAAGCTCAACATTGCTGCTTCATTACAGTCAATGAGAATTTTATTAACAGTAAAAAAAGTTTATTCTGCAAATAAAAATAATCTCTCTGAAAGTGAAGAGAATGTTTTATGGGCACTTCACGGTACAAATTTGCAAATAAAATGTAATAAAATTAATATAATTTAAAATAAATCTGACAGAATGTAGCAAATATTTCACTACCGCGTATAAATTAAATTAACTATGAAAATAAATTGTTAAACTATAACTTTGAAATGCTACAATTAACGTAACTTATTTAGCACCTGATAAACAGTTATCCAATTAAAGTTCTGAGCACCTCTAAAAACTTTTTGTCGGTGTTTGTACAACAAACACTTATTCGACATTGAAAAACATTAGGTTTGTTAGCTTAAAAAATATTTGTTTCAATTGAAAATAAAATTGGCAATCGTTTACATAATGCGAAGGTCAAGTTTATACTTACTGTGTGATAAAGTTTTTAGTGCTTGTATGTTTCCCATTCACAACCGTGCAAAATTGAACGTTAATTAAAAAATACGACGCATTTTTTAAATTTCTGAAACAGTATAAATATATTCAGTACCTCCAAAAAAGTGAGTGGCAAAACATGGCGTTTAAAACCACACAACTCATTTAATCAACTAATTAATAATATTAAAGGCCATGTCAAAAACATGCGTGTAAAAATAACTGTTTTGGAAGCACTTTAATTACTTAGTTTATTAATAATCTAAGTCTTGTTTATGTTGTCTAAAAATAGGTTTGTTTTGTGCATTAAAAAAATTCTTATAATTTAGTTAATATCAAATACTTGTTTTTATGTGTCCGATGCTAATTAATTATATTCATAAACATTTCCCAACTTTAACTTTGGAACTACATAAGTATTTTATTTATCTACGATACGATAAGATAATAGTATATTATGTATCAAGTTTATTAAAAGCCATTTTAGTCACGAATTTTAAGTTTTTAAACGCAATTAATTATTTTTTACAATGTTTTAAAAGTCTAAAACCTATCATCCGTGACTGTTACTATTTCTAGATTAACCTATGTTTTCAAATATCTGAGGTAGTAAAAGCATACCAAAAATATCAGTTCACAAAGTAAATTAAACACATCCAAAGCAATCGAATCAAATATAAAATATTATTAAAAATTAAAAGAAATGATTTTTATAACCATTTATGTAGGTGTTACAAAAATTGATTCTATCCTCCGTGAATCTGTTTTTGGTTTAAATTTTAAGCAAAGGATGGCGCTTAAATCATTTTAAAAAAGCAAAAACCTCTGTTTACGACATTATAGATGCATGTGATTCCCGAAGGTCAGTTAGAATTTATATGCAGATGAGAGTGTTGCTGTTTTATAATTCAAAAGTTTAAGTTCATTAATTTGCACCGTGAAGTGTAATATCTCAGTAAGTAGATTTTTTTTACAAATATTTTATGTATGTACAATTGTATTTTTTAAAAATATTATGGTGTCAAAAGATACAATAACTTATTTTAAAAATACAAAGGGATGTTTTAAAAAAACATACGAAATCCTAACCTCCGTGAAGCTCTAATATTAAAAATGTATGATTTCTTAAAATTCTTGCATTAGTGCAGAACCACTTATGTTATGTTATTACTAGACTTGGTGGCTTCCAAAAAACCCCATTCTAGACTAACAGTGAAACAACCAAAAATAGTTAAAATGTAATAATAAACTCTGTGTGACGCAAAAGTTGTTCAATTTCCTGATTTTTTTATTTAGTGTTCTTGTAAATTCTTAAGAAAGAATGAAAATAATAAATTTATAAATAATAATTGGGCCCTTAGTTTTATTTATAGACCATTAAATGAAAGAGATAAGTTCTCAAGCCATCAAAATATAATGGTATTAAATTATACAGGGCGTCCTGAAAATATAGTGCTATACTCTACAAGGGATTTTGTGTTGTGTTGTGGCGTGTTGTATGTGGAGTTGGAATCATTAAAACTCTTTTTAAATAAATGATGAAAATATTTTCACATTTCTATAATAATAAAATTTGGCCTTGAATACATTTTGACCATTTTTATATAATTTAACTTTTTTAAAACCCTTAAACTCAAGATCTTACACGTTTTGTTGTTAAGAAGTAAGGCTTTTTGTGCTAAGCACAATAGGGCACTTCTTGGCCGAATGGCATACAACATTTTATCTTCAAAGCACTTTAAATATGTCAATTTAATTCAACATCAAAGCGGCCTAACCTCACTTTTTTAGAATCTCATTTATTTATTAGCTAAAGATTACATTAAATGTACAATAATTATTATTGCTTTTAGAAGCAGTAATAGTTTGACAATACCTAGCAACATGATTTAAGTAGAAATGGATTTTTGCTATTACATTGAATTCAATTATAATTATAATTGTTTAATAAATAGGTAGGTATCTAATTTCTAATTAATAAATAGGTAGGTATCTAATTTCAGTTTGTTTGGATTTTTATTTAAAAAATAGGTAGTTTTGGAATGTTTAAGCTGTGTTTAACATTTAATTTCACTGAAAACTTAAAGCAAATTAAAACTTAAAGATAATTTAAATCGTAGAAAAAGAATCGTGCGTTTTCTTGGTTGCCTAACCTCACTTTTTGCTTTATTACTCATATTTAATTTTACAATAATTTAATGAAAAATATTAAACATTAACAGTAAAACAAACAAATTAGTGCTTATTATAAATAAATTAAACCAGTTTAGTACATAACAAGGTAGTTCTTTCAGGGCTCCCACACCTCCTAAAATTCAAAAAATTCCTAAAATTTGGCTTAAATCTTAAAAACTCCTAAAATTCTCCTAAAATTGCCATCTATCTCCTAAAACTCCTAAAAATTATTTATAAGGAGGCCAACTTGACTGCGTTTAATTAAGGTAGTTGTGCTAAAATATTTCGTTTAAAAAATTTAAAAAATATATATCTTTGGGTTCTAGTTTATTATTTTTTTTTTTAATGATATAGGTATCACAACCTATATTTTTCTTAAAAAACAACAAAATGTACCATAAAACAAAATCCTTGTAGTAGCTTCTAGACTTCTACAAAATTGTCATTTTTAGCCATATTTCGTTAATTTTCGACAAAAAAATTTCTTTTAAATAATAGCTAAAATACCTACTAAACAATCTAAAGAATGTTTTGCTGTATCATGCACTTTATATTTTTTCTATTATGAGATTTTTTACTAACAATAACATTAAAATTATTGTTAGTTATTAAGTAAACTGTTAATTTTTTTTTTCAAAATATAAATATAACATCATTAAAATTTGGCCTACTTTTTTAGCCATATCTATCGATGCTTTTTTTTAAATAAAATTAAAAGTGTGGTGAAATTTCTACTTGTATACTTTATTCAAAAGTAGTAATTTTATCTCACTTTTCATTTTATTAAAAGTTTATAGAGTGTAGAGTTGTTTTTATTTAATTAAAAAAATTCATTTGCATACATTTCTAAATTCCTAAATAAAATTTGTAATTTAACCTGTTCTTTATCGAATGTTGACAACAATAAAGTTTAAATTATAGACCACATTTTCAACAGCTTCTTTTAAACATAAACATAAAAAATTTTGACTCACTTTCGTGATGCCTTCTTGTGCACAAGTTCACGATGCGCCGCGAAAATGCACTCCACATGTCATCGCGATTCCACTTTGGGACAACGCGCGCTCACCATGGCAATCCGCGATACTGACGTTGCGTTGCCCTGATCGCGCGGAACACTAGTCTCGTGGCCACCCGCGATGTACCGAGCAGCTGATAAGCGCCCGGCGCTTAGAGATGCGTGCGCTGCACTATGGTTTAAGGCGAAAAAAGTACATTTTTAAAAACTTTTTATTATGGGTATTTTTATGACGATAGTTTGTTAAAACATCTCATGTCCCAGACATTTTTTCCGTTGCGTTACCCAGCTGAATTTATTTATTCAATCAGGAAGAAGATATCGGTTGAAACAGGTGCGGGTAACGCGAATGTAATAATTGTTTGTCCGCTAAGTTACTCAAAAAAAATAATAAAAATAAGGTAGGAAAAAATACTATTTTTCATGTTTATGTTTATTTTAGGGCACTAAAGCTCATTGAGAGTAATTAATGACTATAATGTCTTATAATTATTTTTTAAATATGGTTTTACAAAACTTTGTCCACTGAGTTACCGAGTCCACTATGTTACCTTATGATAACGCAATGGAATTTAGGGTAATGCAATAGAATTTTTCGACAACAAAGTGGATATTTACCGTCGCTTTTATTAAAAATAGTTTATGATTAACCAATTTAAAATTATTTGTGATTACAACTCATGATGTAGATTACATCCAAGGAAAAATTCCACGCAAAATAAAAGTACTAAAAGGGACCTTCACCAGCTTATAGTCAAAGAAAAAGGGTGTCTACAATTTAGAAATCTAAGTTGTTATTCTGCAAGTGAGCACCACTACACTCTTAAAAAAGACCTGGTATTTGCAATGAAAATTTAGTTCCCAGAACCAATTTTATTAGTGAAAATAGGCACAACAAAAAAATATGTTGTGGGAACTAATACAAATTTGTTTTTACAGTTTGTTGTCGGAACAGCCAATATTGGTAGCTCCAACCAACAAGTTTAAGTGCATCGAAATTAGTTTTTTTTCATACAAATAATTGATATTTAATGCAATCACATTAGTCTGTCATTTTAGCAGCGTCTAAGTTGTAACAACTGCACTTGCTATTTATCGCAACAAACATTGTATCATGCAGGAATTTATTTTTTAATTGAAATTACATGAAAAAATGTACATTTAAAGAATTTAATAGTTGATATAATATAAATTTGTTTTGTACTGTAACTAAGTTATATTTAATATTAAATGCTTGCATTAGTAGCAACAACAAATTGGTAATATTCCACAGTACATACCTACCTGCTTAGTAAATATAACACTTTTTGTGTAAATATTATAAAAAATAGAGAAAGGAAATTCATGCCCGTTCGTTTTATAAATATTTATTATAAATTAAAATATAACAATATAACTGAAAACACGAAATTTTGGTTTAAACATTATAACAAAAATTAATAATTACTCTAAGAAAACATTTATAAATATTTTAACAATAAAACAAAAACGATTCTTTGGTAAATATACACAGATAGGTACATTAAGATGAAATTTGACTATACTTCTTCAGTAAACCGTGATGTTTACGTGAAGTGCAAGCCTTTGTTTAACAACTTAACAATGATTCTTAGGTACAACGTAACATACTTGCATGATAACAGGGGTAAGCATTAGGGTGGAGTGAATTTCTTTTTATTTATTAATTGATTTTTCCTATATTATTAATTGTTGACTAAAGGCGTAAAATGAATAAATATCGAAAAAATATTCAAATTTTTTAATATCTTGAGGTGGCGCATCAGTCTCGAAGTTTTGAAAATTCTAAAAAAATATTACTTCAATCAAAGTAATTAAAATAGCATTATTTATAAATAAAAGGTTTATTTTAGTAAAATTAACGTGAAACGTAAACATATTTAATAGTAAATCAAATGCTTTAAGTAACTTCAGGAGTGTTTATTGGTAGAAATGAGATCTTCTTTTTCGCGAAAATACTGACATTTGGTATCAAAATTTGGTAATTATTTTCTGAGTTTAGTTCTTGTTCTCAGAGATAAAGAAGGTTCTGATGAAACCATGTCTTGCTTCTGATCCCCAAACCGAGACTGAAGATTCAGTATACTGGTTATAACCAGTTTTACACAGCGTTCCACTGCTTGGGTGTGACACGGAAATTTTTGGAAGTATAGGAAATGGTCACCCGAAGAAATCATATCGGTAATTTCTGTCATCGTATTTCATAGTCATAGGTGGTTCAGTCACCTTTTCTGTCGCCCAGTGATTAACTCGTACAAACGTAATGCTTCAATATTTAGTTGTGGAAGCTTTAATTCCCGTAATCTCGAACATTTTGATTCTTTTCTCGCCTTTAATATTTTCGGCAATGCTAGTTCTCTGATCGATAGATATATTGTAGGTAACATAGCAAGTAATAGGTTTTCGGGATAAATATTTCGCTGAATATTCTTTATAACTATAGTTATAAGGCCTTCAAGTTGTTCTGGAGATTGAATGCTCTTTTAGTCATATTAAATATGTGAATAGGACCATGTTTGCACGTAGGCTTGGTGTTGATGTAAAACCACGTTGGGCCATACACTTTCATGATAAAAGTAGCCAATTCTTTTAGGTTTTCCAAAGGATTTGCTGTCCCCACATATAAACGAATAATCCTATTAGCCCACATCAGCCTTAGGGAATGTGCTAGCTTTCCTGGATCTTTGTTAGCTATAGCTAATATTTATTCCGAAAACCTATTACTTGCTATGTTACCTACAATATATCTATCGATCAGAGAACTAGCATTGCCGAAAATATTAAAGGCGAGAAAAGAATCAAAATGTTCGAGATTACGGGAAATAAAGCTTCCACAACTAAATACTGAAGCATTACATTTTTACGAGTTATTTCACTGGGCGACAGAAAAGGTGACTGAACCACCTATGACTATGAAATACGATGACAGAAATTACCGATATGATTTATTCGGGTGACCATTTCCTATACTTCCAAAAATTATTTCCGTGTCACACCCAAGCAGTGGAACGCTGTGTAAAACTGGTTATAACCAGTATACTGAATCTTCAGTCTCGGTTTGGGGATCAGAAGCAAGAGATGGTTTCATCAGAACAAGAACTAAAGTCAGAAAATAATAACCAAATTTTGATACCAAATGTCAGTATTTTCGCGAAAAAGAAGATCTCATTTCTACCAATAAACACTCCTGAAGTTACTTAAAGCATTTGATTTACTATTAAATATGTTTACGTTTCACGTTAATTTTACTAAAATAAACTTTTTATTTATAAATATTGCTATTTTAATTACTTTGATTGAAGTAATATTTTTTTAGAATTTTCAAAACTTCGAGACTGATGCGCCACCTAAAGATATTAAAAAATTTGAATATTTTTTCGATATTTATTCATTTTACGCCTTTAGTCAACAATTAATAATATAGGAAAAATCAATTAATAAATAAAAAAAAATTCACTCCACCCTAGTAAGCATTCGATAAATTTTGAGTGTGAGTGCCTATAGTATAGGCCCTATACCAAAAATGTGACTTGAGCTGTAACAAAACAAAACAAAAAATTCTCGAAATTCCGACGTGATGGAGACTTTTGGTGGGCACCATTGGATTCAGGAGACCATTTTCAGTCGGAATGGCATTTTCACATTTTTGGATTTTTTTTCGGACCCCAAAACTACAATACGGCCATTCCAAGCCCATGGACAGGACACATCAAAAACATGTCTAAATATATTCTTGTTACTTCCTTAAGTTTACTTATTTTTTTCTACGAGTATTTATGAGAAGTATTAGCCAAATTTGGCTAATACTTCTCATAAATACTCGTAGAAAAAATAAGTAAACTTAAGGAAGTAATAAGAATATATTTAGACATGTTTTTGATGTGTCCTGTCCATGGGCTTGGAATGGCCGAATAGTGTAATTAAAGGAGTGCAATATAAATACCTAACCTTTAAAAACTGGAACCAATTCAGGTAAACCCCATGTTCCTAATGAATCTGCTACTTCAGTCCGCTCATCCATATTATTTGTTCGAGATATCTATAAGTATTACTTTACTCTTATGTGTTGGTTACTTATTAAGTAACCAACACATAAGAGTATAATCTTATATATATGAATAGTTAAAAAGTATGTCGCCACTGAATTTACAGGGGCAAATGACTAATTGTAATAAACTAGTTTCTTACCTAAAATATACACTACACACGAGCTGATACACAAATACAAAAGAACAAACACCACCGAAGTCTGGACGCCGTGCAACACCGTTTGTTTACAGGTTAAAAGTAAAGCACGCGCCGGGCTGGACAAATCGCGCGCGAAATGCACAAAGTTTGCAGTTGCATTAACCTACAGAGACAACATCCCCAACTGATACTTTGTTTCACACCGCTGGTGTCTTAGCTGTGTGAAAAGTGACGCATAGTTTATACAACCGAACCGTTAGTTCCACGGACTAATTTCAGTCAGTTGAGAATGTTACTTAAATATTTGGTCCAACAAAAACATTTTATCGCCGAAATGATTTTTTTGAGATAATGTTGTCAATACTTCTAGCCAACACAAAGTTTTAGTTAAAATAACTTAATCGCCTTCTTGCAGTAAATAATACTCAACAACAAAACTAAATCTTTTCAGGTAATGATGCAAGCAGTTACACATATAAAGGTACTGATTACAAAAAACAAAAATTTTTATTTTCTGCAACAGTTTTACCCCAACGATAATAAGTTAGTTACAAATGCCAGGTCTTTTCTAAGAGTGTACAAGGGATTTTGTTTATGCATTACTCTAAAATCGTACCACCCTATATAGTTTCTTTTTTACGTTATCTGATTAAGTCCTTTGTGTACTCCTGTCCGTTGTGATACCAATGTCTACTTCGTTACTTTTTTTAGTTTTTGTTGAAAAAAAAAACTTAAAATGATTTTTATACACTATTACTTGGTAATACGTGTTTATAAATTAAAGTTTAATTCACTAATACAGTGACTAAAAGAAAATATTAATGGTATTGTTTTTTTAACAAAGAATCGGAATGGTTTTTTTAAAAAATTAACTTAACGAACATGCATATTTAAAAAAAGCATACAATTTTTAATAAAATAAAAAAATGGAGTCAAAAGTTTGTGAACTAAGTACATTTTATTTCAAATTATTTTTATAACAATTTTTTTTATTGAATTAAATTTTGGATTTCAAATTGGTAATGGAGATAAATAAAGCTAGCTATACACATTTTTCTGAAAAAAAAAACGATAAAAAATTAAAAAGGGCCTGTCTTAAATGTAAGTAAACAAAACTCTAAACATTTATAAAAATCCAACCAAAAGTCAATTTAAGCAAAAAAAATATTTTGATCTTCATTTTCCTGAAAGCGGGTGTTTCTTGAAAATGACCCACTTATCCTATATGATTAATAATTATTATTAATTACCTAGTCATAACAAATTATTAGGTATTAATTAATAGATATTCCTTTGCCATGTAAAGGAAAAATATTTTATAAATTAATTAATAATCCCTTGTTTTGCATCTTTAAAGGTAAAAACTATTAGGTAAAACATTATTAGCTCATTTATAAGGTAATAATATTTTACATATGTATATAGCGAAAGCAAATTTAACTTGGACTATTGCATTTTGTGATTTCTCAAAATGAGTACTTTCGGTGTTTCTTTTTAGTTTCTACAGAACTATTTTTAAATAGTGACAAGACGTAAGTCTATTTTCTGAAAATTTAAAGAGAAGATTTCCAAATTTGGATGAAAATCAATTCATAGAAGTTAAGGAATTATTAATGGAATAAATGTTAAAATTCAAATTATAAAAGGCAATTAAAAAATAAAAACCTTTATTTTTAATATTAAAATATACTTAATTATACATTATATTATAAAAAAATAAATCTTTCTTGGCAATAAAAAAGTTTTTTGATTATTTCCTCAATTGATGCTCTAGGACCATCTAAAACGGAATTATAAAATAAAAACAGTTATGTTTTTTGATTAAAATATACTCTCTAAAAATGAACAGTCTATCTATACATCACTCTTAAACGACTATTATGGACTTTTTTAATCGCATATATAGTATGGAATTTATATATATTATGAAGTTTGTTTTTAATAACTTAGGAAAATTCCCAACTAATAGTAATTTTCACTCATACTTCACAAGAAGTGGCTCAAGATTATGTGTACCGAGACACACAACTTCTTTGTTTAAAAAGTAACCCTATTTTTCTGGAATCAAATTTTTTAACAATTTGCCCAATTATATTAAGGAAACAAAAAATTATAATGTTTTTAAAAGAAAACTGAAAGACTTTTTAATTGAGGAATGTCCTTATGAACTGAATAAATTTTTAGAATAAATTTGTAGTTATTTCCGAGTATATTTAATTGAAGTTTGTGGATTGTATTTCTGTGACTTGTCCTATACATATCTATGTCAATTGGATTAATAAAATTATTATTATTATTATTATTATTAATTATATTATGTAATACAATTTTTATATTAAATCATATTTATGCTACTAGCAAGACAAATTTTCTTTCTTAAAATTGGGATAACTCTCATTAAAAGTTTCTATTGTTTTTTCTAAAACTTTTTCCCACTCGCTATATGTATAGAATATCTTGATTAGTATAATTGAATTGGTGAGATTAAGAACAGAACAGTACAAGTCCAAAAGTTAAATTTTTAATTTTTTTTAACTTGGAAAATGTAATAAAATCAGTTTTATAGTTCAAAATGCATTTTCTGAGAAAATTTCAACTACATTATAAAATATAATAATCATATTTTATAAAATAATTTTTATATTTTCACAAATTATTTCACCAATTATTTGTAAACCGATATGAATAAAATTTGGGTTGTGGTTGGTTTAATGTTGAAATGACTAATTATTTTCTTAGAACCACGGTTATTTGGTTAGATAGTAAAAATTAAGTCAGATTATAAAAACCAATATTAGATTACACAAAATATGTTAAATATTTTTAAATTTAATATTCCTTTTAATAAAACTTAATTATAAAAGTTTTATACGCTGGAAATACTGAAACCCTATCTTATTCTCTTTGTGTCTCAATTTCCCGTTCAAGTTTTCCTTTCATCATTTTAAATTAAGCCCTAAGTAAAAGATGGAGGTGTCAAGTCTGCATTGTTGACCCAACCATGTAAATATAACTTTCACTGAACGATCATTTTACGTTGACACCTTCTCTCTTTACTTTGTTAACGATATTTTAAACACACAAAAGCTATAGTTTTATAAGTTTTTAATTTAACCATTGATTAAGATACTCTTTTAACTGTAAAAAAGATATAAATTGAAATTTTATTTATGGGTTATTCTTCTAAAGATATAAGTAGGCCATTGACAAATTTCGGTGGGACACACTGTATATATAAGTACGAATAGTATATTAAAGTACAAGTTGCAGAAGGCCACATATTCTCGCACGAATTCGAAATTTGGCCTCGAGCGACGAAGGAGCGAGTGGACGAACGAATGAGTGCGAGAATAGCCTTCTGCAACGTGTGATTTATACTATTTTCTCGATTTTAACTTTTATTTAGGTTTTTTTAATTGTTTTGTGGTCGTTGTTAGTTAGGGGATTTTTCTAGCAAAATGTCAGTTGGCAACACAAAATGACAATATTTGTTAACCTGCACAAGTACAACCTGAACTGCACTTTTACACATTAAACTTAAAATTTTGCATTAAAATGCATTGTTGGAGCAAACTTTATATTACAAAACAATAATAAAGGCTTCATTTTCAATAAAAGTAATGAATTTGAGGTTATTAATCAGTTTGACATTTTGGGGGTACCAATACTTAAAAACTAAATGTTACCAAAAATCGTTTAAGAATGAGCTTCATTCTTCAACGATTTTGCGTGCGAGAATATGACATTCTTACATAAAAATCGAGAAAATAATATTTTAATAATAAATAATAAAATAAACACAATACAAAGCAAATGGGAATTATGGTTAAATACCTACCTTATTTAAAAGATTAATTTAAATCAAAAGCAAATATAAATAAGCGGGAAATTAAATTTCCACTAGAATAATACCTACCTATCATGTTAACTAAATATTGATAAACTACCTAATGAATTTAATTTGCGAAGTTTAATCTGAAGCAACTTTTGTTTACAGTATGCGATAAAAGTTTCCGGAATATTGTGTCACATTTTAGCTGCATAAAATTTGTAAATAAAATGTATTAAATCATTAATTTAATTAAAAATAACACCTTTTTATACCTACCTACAACTTTACATAGGCAACCCACATTACTAACACGCTTCCATAAAACAGCAAACTAGATGCAAAATATCGAAGCAACGACTAAAACCAACAGAGGGCGCCACCAATCGCAAAACAAATTCGAATCGCGACAGTTTGAGTTACTTGAATAATGGTGACATTTTATTTTGCTTTTCGCGTTTTAAAAAGTGTTTAAACCAGTTAAAGTGAGTGACTTACGGTTCGGAACGGCCAAAAACTTTTGATGGGGACGTCGAAAATTAAGAAAATCTGTTTGACGGCTATGACGTGGGCTGACAGATGGATTTAGCATGCTGGGATTCCATGAAGCCTCTAAAAAAGACGGTAAGAAAGTTAAAAGTTGTTTAGATTGTTCTTGATGGTTTTAAGTACTTTTTAATGCAATTTAAGGACATAATGTAAAAGTAGTATTATATTTAATAATAATATATTGTGTTATAATCGCCGTATGCACTAAAGTTATCAAAAATTCACCTGATTTAACTTTATTATTATTAAATAAAAAGAGTGTCAAAATGGTCAATCTTGAATTTGCGACTTTATTTATGTAGAAAACGATTTTTATAAATAAAAAATGTATTTCTACAAACAGCAATATCGTTAGAAATTTGAAATTATATTGACTTAGGTATACTTAAATAATAATGAATAAAATATTGGCTTGAGCAAAACCATTTAACCTATTTATAGATAAATTTACCGGTTTGGAAATGAACCTATTAAGTACTCGTGAATTATTAAGTTGTGGCTCATCAGAATTTAGATGCACTGGGTCAAAGTGCATACCTAGCGGAATATTTCTACGATATTTTATGACAATTTCTGAGGCATTATAGTATTATAATATTAAATATTAAACAGCTATTAAATGTGATAAACAACAACTAATTTTGCCATTTAACTTTAATAGTACCTACCTAATTATTATACAGGTTGTCCCGAAAATAGTGAGTAATATTTTTTTTAAAAAGTGTACAGATCAGTGTGTGGTATAAATGTGTTCCTCATGGTTTAAACATTGTCACTTTAATGGGTTTTGATTTTAATTCTGAAAACAAACAGTAAAATGGACAGTGTCCAATTACTGGTTGGTAAAAAATGTAAATTTCTATTATTGGACATATCTCCAATATCATACTATATTTGTATCCCGGACATTTACCAGCCAATTCTTATGTAAAATTGTCCCCTCAATCCGAAAAGACCATCAAAAACTATAAAAGTTAAGCAGTTTTTGAGATATAGTCAATTCCATATTATATGTAAAATTATATTTCTAAATACTTTTATAACTTTTGACGATATTTTCGGATTCAGCGAATAATATTTCATATGAATTGACTGCTAATGTCCAGGATACAAATTGCCGTTGACGAGAATTATTAGTGGCTGCTTTTTCGCTATGACATTTTTGACTAATTCATTTTTAGAGAGTGAGTAATATAGTGATTTCTTCGTCACAGGACATCCTGCAGAATAACAGTGATTTAAATACAGTGCATGATAGAGAATATAAAAAACTAATGGCAACAAAATTAATAAATTCGGAAAATACTTTTAACCTACCACCCGAAAAAATATTAGATATATATGTTGGGTCTTGGATCCCAATATTTAGTTTTTAAAAAAAGTTTATTTTCTGTTTTCACACACAAACACAGTTTTAATTAATATTTGATTTATTTCACTTTTTGGGTTACAGTTGTTTCGTGACTCGACTTATATAATTTAATATTTTAATTTACAAATTGGAGTTTACTTAGTAAACGTTTTATATGAGAGTTTTGAGAAGAGTGGTTTTAAAAGTATATAATACAATATTGAAATTGAAAATCAAGAGTGGGGCTGGGCTGACCATTGCATCATCTTCTTGCAGGTGTTCATAGGATCCCTTTGTTTCGAGAAGCTGAAGTTGCGTTTTTGTTGTGGGTTTTAATTGTTTTATTATTTCCTTTGGATATGATAAGTACATTGTAGCATATTGTTAATATGAAACTACTGTTTAATAATATATAACATCTCCCTCCTTATAAAAATTGTTGGTTATTGAATAGCAACAATTTAGGCTGGTATTGATTTGTTGAAATTAGGAATTGATATTTCTTCTAATTCAATATCTGGATTTCGAATATTTCGTAGAGGACGTCGTCTTTCAACTATATTTCTTACAGTTTCTCTAATTGTTTGTGAATCTGGCGGTGGTTGTGGAAAGTCACCTGGAGAAATCTGGAGTTTGGGAATGAATCTTCTTTTTTTGCGGCATTTGCAAAATATGTAGAGGCATATAAGAGATATGATGAGTAGAATTGAAAGGTAGGTGAACCATGGAGTGTATTTTTGTATGAAGTTTTCGTTGATGAGGTCATCTAATTGTTCGCTGTATTTGTTTAATTTGTGTTCTGCCAAATTAAGTTCATCGAGATTTAATTTGTTAATTTTAATTGGATTGAGCTTGAATTTTTCTATTGTTGTGGGTATCTTGTCACAACATTTGTAAGGTATGAGTGGAGTTTGGATTATTGAAGAGAAGTTTGAAGTTTGATCGTTGGTTGGAAGTATTCTTGTGGAACCAATGTAACCTTGGCATCTTGGACTTATATTTATTATACTGTTTATTGTTATAAAGGCGGAGTTGGTTGTGGTGTCATCACATGTAATTGTTAAGGGGATTTTTCTGGAAATTGCAACTAACCATGAATTTTCTTCTATTAATTGTACGTTGTAGTCTTCTATGTCGAATGTTCTTATTTCACAGTTGACTGGAAGTATTTGGGGATTTTGTAGTATTTGTGCTTCACATGCTGCATTGGAATCGATTGGATATGTTACAATATTTTTGCAAATTAATATTCTTGTTCGGCTGTTTATATTCTTACATTTGTCAATATCGTAAACACTCGTGTAAAAACGATTATTATCAGAGACTGCTAAATATTTGGAATTTGTAAGGATTGTATGAAAAAGGGTTGTTCTTGAATCAGGTATGGGTATTGAATATAAATGTAACAATTTATATTTAATTTGATCGACTAAGGGAATTGAAATAACAAAGATTATTTTTGAATGTGTTCTGAAAGCTTCTAATTGAATTATATCGTAGTAATATGCAAGATTGTTAAAATTTAAGTCAAATGGTAAATTTCCTTTTTTGTTATAGCTGTAAATGTTTTTTAATTCATTTAAAAGATTTGTATGAGAGATTATTGATGGGTGTAGAATTTTAATTCTAGCGAAAGTTATGCTGTTGATAAGATTATCTAAATGT
Organism: Brassicogethes aeneus; assembly: GCA_921294245.1. Lineage (NCBI taxonomy): Eukaryota > Metazoa > Arthropoda > Insecta > Coleoptera > Nitidulidae > Brassicogethes > Brassicogethes aeneus. Next base: position 1,644,238 of record OV121132.1, on the reverse strand, counting down.
TCGTTTATTAAAATAAATGATTCAAGTAATCTTTCACACGTATCTAAAAATTTAAATTTTGTTTCATAAAAGGTTTGACTATCCGTTATATTAAAAATAACAGTTTCTATTTGTAAAATATCATCATTAAATGTTTTTTCGTCTACTTGTAATTTTTGCAAAGTGTAATTAAAGTTTTTAATCGTAGATGTTGTAACTGAAATTTGATCTTTAAGTAAGTTTTCAATTTCATGTTCGTTTGAAGTTAATTTATGAATACTGTTTTCATAGTATTGACCATCGCTTGCGTCTAAATTTCCTGTTATTGATTTAAATATTGATCCTATTCCGTTAATTAAACCTCTTTTCTTTCTATAATAGTTATTTGTATCTTTATCAAGTTCTATGAATTTTGTTTCAATATTGTCGGATATTCTTCGTAATATATTTATGTGTGAGTTAATTTCCGTACTATAGTATGACATGTGTGGGTTTGAACTGATAAGTTGATCAATGTGTGATAAAATTAATTTGTTTTGAATATATGAGTCTCTTAAAAGTGAAATATCTTTATAAACTATTAATTTCCAATTGGTATTTGAAATTTTTAAATTTCCTTCGTTATGATAAAATAATCCTAAAGTATTGTCTAAAGGTTGGATTTTAAATTTTTCAAAGCATTTTGTGTTTAGAACTAAGCTTAATAATATTAATACTAATCCTATTCTTAAGTTTATCTTAAAATTATTATGATGTTTCATCTTGATTATCTGGAACAATAGAAATATCTAAATTAGAATTTCTTCGTTCAAAGCATAATTTTAATCTGTCTAAATTTACTTTTGTGCGATTATTTTCATTTGAAATTAGTGCTGAATTGGGAAAATACAATTCTTCAATGGTATAAGGACCTAAAAACTTATTTTGTAATTTGTTTCCAATTTGTGTTTCTTTTAAATATACCTTTTGTCCTATTTCAAAATTTTTTAAAGTTTTAACATGTTTATCAAATCTTATTTTTGCTTTTTCTTTTGAAAGTTCCGTTTTTGCTTTAGCTAATCTATAATTATAATTAATCTTATTATTTAAGTCTCGTATGTATTTACTTATTAATTCTTTTTCATTATACGTTCTTTCAGGTGGACGTGAAGAAGTGTGTCCATAAATAAGTTCGTATGGGGTAAATCCTGTTGTTTTGTTTTGGCTATTATTGTATGATATTATTGCATAAGGCAATATTTCTATGGGATTTTCGTTTGGGAATTGATTTTTGTGTACTCGAAAAGCTTCTAACAATGTAGAATGAAATCTTTCAAGGGAACCATTTGATTGGGGGTGAGCTACTGAGCTATATGTTAATTTGAAGTCATAGAGTTTTGCTAAATCTCTTAGTAATTGGTTATCAAACTCTCGACCTTGATCAGCATGTACACGCAAGGGGGGTACCGAAATGTTGAAAGTAATGCATTAAATTTCTGATGACTTCTTTAGCAGTTTTATTTTTTACATGATAGGCTTGGGTAAATTTGGTTAACTCGTCGCGTATTGTTAAAAGATATATTTGTTTTGGAATTTCAAGAATATCAAGATTTATTCTTTCAAACGGGGTATTTGGTATTTCTGTTATCACTAACGGTCTGTCGGTGTTTTGTCTTTGTGATTTGGATTTGTTACAGATATCACATGATTTTATGTAATTTTCAATATCTTTTTGCATACCGTCCCAATGATATTTTTCACGTATGCGTCGATATGTTTCGTTAATTCCGCGGTGAAGGTTGTTTTTAGAGTCATGATAATTTGATATTATCGTAGGTCGTTCGTTGACGTCGGGTTCTGTTACAATGTCTTGGCAAACGATAAAGTTAATTTCTTTATCTGAAAATATGAAACTAAATATTTCTGGTATTAAAAGTTCTTTGTCATATTCAATGTAATATGTTTCGTTTTCGTTAAACTTATTTTGATCTTGGTATAATAACTTGAAATAATGTTTTATTGCGTTTTTTGTGTAACACGGTATTGGAATTATAAAATACTTTCTGTTTTTGTGTTTTGTAGATAAAACTACGTTTATTGTTTTATTTGTAAATTCCTGTTGTAATTCACCGTTATCGTCTAAAATTATAAAATCGTCAATTATTTCATTGTGTATAGAAGTTAAATTGTCTTGTCTGAAAAATGTTATAATATTTTTGTGTTGTTTATGAAGCAAGGTGTCATTAGATATTTTTACTTTTGAATGATCTATTAATGAGGTCTTGTGATATTGATCTTGAAATAATTTGAATTCCTCGTCAACAGTTTCGTCTGCTAACTCTGTTTCTAACGAATCGATAGATTCATTATCAGTTTCAATTGCGAATAATTTTTCGATTTTGGTTGTGTTAAAATGATTTATTTGTATTCGGGATAATGCATCGGCGTTTTTGTTTAGTTTTCCTGGTTTATACAAAATTTCATATTCGTATTCCTCTAATTTTAGTCTCCATCTGGCAAGACGGCTACCAGGGTCTTTAATAGAGAAGAGCCATGTGAGTGGTCTATGATCGGTAACGAGCTTAAATTTTCGACCGAAGAGATATGGTCTAAAATGGTTTACTGACCAAATGATTGATAAAAGTTCTCTCTCAATTACGGAATATTTACATTCGGGTTTGGACAAAGTTCTGGAAGCAAAGGCGATTGGAAGATCTCTACCTATTGTTCCTTGGGAAAGCACTGATCCGATGGCGAATGCACTTGCGTCAGTGGTTAAAACAAAATCTTGGGTGAAATCGGGATAAATTAATATTGGTGCGGATGTAAGTAATTGTTTACATTCGTTAAAAGAATCGAGACATTTTGAATCAAAATGAAATATTTTGTCTTTTGATAAAAGGCTTGTTAATGGTTTTATTATTTTGGAAAAGTTGGGAATAAATCGTCTGTAGTAACCTACGAGTCCTAGAAAAATCTTTATTTCTTTAACATTTTGTGGTTGAGGATATTTTAAAACACATTCAACCTTTGCAGGGTTGGGTTTTACACCATTTTCTGTTATGATGTGTCCTAGATAAGACACTTCCTTTCTCAGGAATTCGCATTTGTCGGGTTGTAAAGTAAGGTTGTTATTTTGTAATCGGGAAAATACTTCATCTAGACGAGAAATGTGTTCGTCTAGTGTGGATGAGAAAATTATTATATCGTCCATGTATATCAAACATCTTTCGTTTTGTATACCTGACATGACGTTATCCATCACTCTTTGAAAGGTACTTGGAGCATTTTTGAGTCCGAATGGCATTCGTTTGAACTCAAAATGTCCATTATCGACTGAAAAAGCTGTTTTTTGAATATCGGAATGTTCTATTTCGATTTGATGAAAACCTGAGGCAAGATCTAGGGTTGAGAAATATTGACATTTGCCTAGTTGGTCTAGAAGATCTGTTATGTTCGGAAGGGGGTATTTATCTCCTACAGTAACTTCGTTTAGTTTTCTGTAATCGATAACTACGCGCCATTTTTGGGTATTAGAAGCATCTAACTTCTTGGGTACGACCCAAACTGGTGAGGACCATGGAGAAATAGATGGTTGAACAATGCCTTGTTCTAGCATCTTGGAAATTTGTGACTTTACTTCTTGTTTGTGAACTTGTGGGTAACGATAACTTTTTGTAAAGATAGGTTTTGAATTGCCAGTGTCAATTTTATGTTTTATTTGACTTGTGAAGGATAATTGGTCTCCTTCAAGGTAAAAAATATCTGAATACTTTAAACATACGTTGATTATTTTTTCTGATTCTTCATCGTTTAAATGTTGTAATCTTAATTGATTTACAATTAAGTTTTGTCTTTCAAAATTTATTTGCTTATTGTTATTAAATTTGTTGTAATTTAATACACTTTCTAATTTTATTGGTTCTAACATTAATTCTGGTAATGTTATTGTTTTGGAAATACTGTTTGAGTTGGCTAGTGTAGTTATAAATTGACCTGAGTTATCTACGTGTACTAGTGAACTTGCTAGTTTGACGTTATCAGTGTTTAAACAAGGACATACGGCATCCGTGTTTCTCAAATTACATTTTAATTTGTAAACTGTCTCCGTACGTGGTTCGATTGTTATTGTATTTTTTATTTTATTTTGGCTTTGATCTAATAAAATGTTTTGATGATTACTTGTTGTATTTTGATTTAAACAATATAAATCTATTGTTTTAAAATTAGTATGTAATTTTTTGTTTTTGTAATCAATGTTACATTCATAATGTTCAAGAAAATCACTACCTAATATTGCGTCAAATTCGATTGGTATTTCTACAACATAAACTTTGTGTGGATCGTTTTCTTTTAAGGGTAACCATGTAGATTTTTCAACTTTTATTTTACCATCAGTAATACCTTGAATAAAAATGTTTTCGTTATTTAAATCGAAATTGGTTAAGGTGTGTGGGCGTATCAACGAGATACCGGCTCCAGTATCGATTAAGAATTTGTATGTTTTTGTTGAGTCATAAATATAATAAAGGTTTGGGGAATTAAAATTGTGTAGTTTTATAATGTTATTTTGTTTTACATGCTCATTGTTTGGAATGTTTGGAACATTTCGTTCTCTTGAACTTGGGGTTGACTGGTTTGGTTTTCTAGAGTCGAAGTACCAGTCGTTTCTTGACTCTCTTGGGAGTTTAAATGATGTTGGCGATTTTTGTAAAAAAGGTTGTTATTTGGTGGTTGGTTATTTCTTTGATTTTGATTGGAATTATTTGCGTTATTCTGCGAAGTATTTGAAGTAATTGTGGAATTACTTTGAAAATTGCGGTTTTGATTATTTTGGTTGTAATTATTATTTTGATAATTACTATTTTGCTTGTTTTGATTGTTATAATTTCTTTTATAACACTGATCAATTGAATGACCTGGTTTTTTGCAATAATTACATGATAATTTTTGTGTATTTTGTTTTGGTTCAAATTTTGGTTTATTGTATCGATTTTGATATGGCGATTTTTGTGTTTCAAAGTAAGAAAGTTGTAATTCTCGCTTTATGCGTATTGCAGCGTCTACTAAATCCTTTGGATTTGAAGCTCTGACAATGGAACCAATTTTTTGATCGAGTCCCGTAAGTAAAGCGTCAAGACACATTGAGTCTAGCAACGTGCATTGTGATTGTTTTTGTTCAGCAGTAAAATTTTGCTGATTTACCGAAGAATGCAATTTTGCGTTATGACTTTGAATTCTGTTTATGAAGGATAAAGCACTTTCTTTTGGACCTTGTTTTAATGTTTGCAGATCATGAATAAGACTATTCAAATCACGCGAATCTCCGAAATGTACGATTAATAGTTGTTTTATATCTCGCCAAGTTTCAACGTTTCTACAATTTATTAATTGTGATGCTTTGCCTTTTAGTTTATTTTTAATATGAACGGTTAATAAAAACTCTTGCTGGTCTACAGCAATCGAAAATGCTATGTCGCATGAATTTATAAAAGCATTTAGAAGAATCTGATCACCATCATATTCTGGGATTAACATAAATAGTTCTCTCAATTGATAAGGTTCTATGGTAGAACTTGCATTTGTAGTTGAGGGTTGCTGATTTTGCGAACCTTGTTGATCTGGCATATTGTTGTCAGTCATTTTAATATAAAAATTTTTGTTAATTGATTATTGCTTATCAAGTTGTAGATAAAGATTTGATTCAACGAAATCAAATTTGAAATTGGATTAAAACAATTAGGAAGTTTACATATAATCCTCCTAGATTGTAATCAATATTGATTAAATAGTTTTTGCTATTCAATTTGGTTTTGGAAATTGTATGAAAGGAAATACAGTCTTGATAAAAATCGGACTTACATGGGTATTTTTCCTTCGACAAAAAGTGTTGACAGTTCGGACAGGGCTTCACTGGGTGTTCCTTCCTCTGAATTGTTTTTCTGTGTTGTTTTGATCAGACAGGGGTTTCACTGGGTGTTCCTTCCTCTGATTTTCTTGTGGTTCGTTGGGAATGTTGCTTGGACAGGGGCTTCACTGGGTGTTCCTTCCTCCAAAACTTGTTTTTCCCGTTCGCGAATTTATCGAAAAGAGTCTTTTTTTTTCACTCAAAACGATAGATCACAAATCCGTTACGACTGCGCCAATTGTTGGGTCTTGGATCCCAATATTTAGTTTTTAAAAAAAGTTTATTTTCTGTTTTCACACACAAACACAGTTTTAATTAATATTTGATTTATTTCACTTTTTGGGTTACAGTTGTTTCGTGACTCGACTTATATAATTTAATATTTTAATTTACAAATTGGAGTTTACTTAGTAAACGTTTTATATGAGAGTTTTGAGAAGAGTGGTTTTAAAAGTATATAATACAATATTGAAATTGAAAATCAAGAGTGGGGCTGGGCTGACCATTGCATCATCTTCTTGCAGGTGTTCATAGGATCCCTTTGTTTCGAGAAGCTGAAGTTGCGTTTTTGTTGTGGGTTTTAATTGTTTTATTATTTCCTTTGGATATGATAAGTACATTGTAGCATATTGTTAATATGAAACTACTGTTTAATAATATATAACATATATATATATATATATATATATATACATATGTATATAAATCATCCTGTTCTGGCCTAGACATTATAAATGCTTCACAAACTAGAGATACCACACATGATATTTGCAACAAACTATTTCAGAAGTCAGACCAAGAAATTAGTAGTTACCTTCAGAATCCAGAAAAGGGATGTGGAATCCGAGAAAGAAATATATGAATTAGGTACATAATATTTACAAAAACGAAATAAAAAAATTACCTAAAACAGCAATTTATCTTTAAAAAATATTTAACAATTTATGTTATTTGGTATGGTCCATGTGTCCAATTACTATACTTTTTGCATGTTTTTATAAAACTATTATTAAAAATTCAAATATTCTTATTTTTAAGTAAACGTAAATAAAGTTTAAACAAACAAACTATCCTTTTTATATATTTATAAGAAAAAAACTAAAATCTTTAAAACCACAGCATATATAAATTTTAAATAAATAATATTCCTTAAGTGTCCAATAACTATGTGGTTTAACCTACATGTATTTTTGATACAATTTAATTGTTTTCTGTAAACAAATTTATAAGTAACAATAGCATTGAAATTAGTTTGCAAGTGCATGATTAATGCATGGTGAATGTTTATTATCGATAACAACTTTATTTTGTTACGCTTAAACAACAAAAGCAGCATATAAATTACAGTTAAATAATAAAATAATTACATGCACATACAAGGGTAAGTCAATAATACCAGTATTTAAAAGAAGATGGCGCTGCTTAGTTGCTTTACCACATAGTCAGTTCATAAGTGGGGGATTTAAAATATATGAAACCATAGACATATTAATACGTCCACGTATGATACGAATTGTCAACTAAATAAAATTTAGGTTGTATTAAATGTATCAAAAAAATGTCCATTAAAAAGTGGGTTTAAGAAATTTTCTTTTAATGCGTAATAAAAACGTTTTTTCTCGATTTTTTATCTGGGCCCAGCTTGTCCAATTTAACCAGCAATAAATTAATAAAAAGTTTTAGTTATTAGTAATATTAATAAATTAAAAATAAAAAGTCAATATAAATTGTTTCGTTGAACTACCAAAATTTTTTTTCCAGCTTCTTTGAGGCAAAATACATTGACTAGGAAAATCATAAACAAAACAAATTTTTACGGATAATAATCGTACACTGATTGTAATTATAATATAATGATGAATATAATTATTATTATTACTATTAATTATAATTATTCCTTTCAATTCAGTAAGATATACACTTATAAATTATAATTTTGGAATTTAACTTTAATTCATTATTTTGAAATTTGACTTCTTTTTGCAATGTCCATCACTGTACTTTTAATATCCTGTTTAGGGGCCGTTCATTAATTACGTGAGACAATTTTGGCGATTTTTTGACCCCCCCCCTCCCCTTGGTGAGATGTCGTGAGATTTTGCTCGACCCCCTCTCCCCCCCCTTAATCTCACGTGAGATTTTTTAAAATGCATGGTTTTAATGTAAATAAGTTAATCTGTGCTTGATTCCATTAGATTTATTAAAAAAAACAATTTGCTTATAATTGTTTACTTAATTTAACCCAGTTTTCTCGCAATTTTACACTCTTTCTTTCGGAAAAAAAATTACGTGATATTTGCCAAGACCCCCCCCCCTCCCCCCACGTGAGATTTGGTGAGGTTTGGCTCGACCCCCTTCCCCCCTAAACACCTCACGTAATTAATGAACGGCCCCTTACGATATAGACGTATAAAGTAACGACCATAATTCTAAATTGGTCATTAAAAAGGTATACATTTTAAATACCAACAATACATACTATTACGTTTTTTTTTTGAAATTTATTACCCATATTAAAATATAAACACTTTTTTGTAAACATTTTAACCACAAACCTCATTTACATACACCTAATATCCAATAAAATATTTTTACAATCGAAGTTGCGGTTTGGTGAAAAAATATTAATCAAGTCAATATTTATTTTACTTCTATCTTGGCAACTATAAAAAATGAGAGTTTAACCGTTACAAGGCATAACAAATTTATTACTTGTGTGGTTGCCATATACTTATAGTTGAACCGGTCCAAATCCATTTTTTATTATAAATATTACGGTACTAAAATTGAATTCATAACAAACAGGAATGAATCTTACGAAATGTTAAAATGGGTCAAGCGAGCACTTTCATTGAGGAAGATTCCATAATAAAAATTTATTTTGAAAGTTTTATTAATTTAATTATTTTGTTGTCTTGATAAAAAATTATTAGCGGCAAGAAACAATATTTTACCACAGGTCCACACTAAATAGTGTTGTTTTATAACAATACAATTAGAGTTAATTTGTAGTGTCATTTTCCCCAAGCAAGTATGATTTAACACTATAGCACTGAGGATAAAGTAATTTTACACTGTATTAAAAAGTGTTAATTTACCTAAAATCGTGTACTTCTACACTTCCTGGGTAAAATCCCACTTTTGTTCACTGTAAATTAACACTACTTTGAAAAAGTTCTAATTTTAGAAAGGTACTTTTACTCTTTTAGTGCAAACTTCTAGTGTAAATTAACACTATTATTTGAGTAAAACCTATTGGTGGTAGTGAATAAAACGAAATGGTAAATAAAGAGAAACATTTATTTGGAACAAAAATATATGACAATTATCAAAATCGGTGCCTTTTAAAATATAATTTTATATTTGAGTCGTATGGCTGGCTTAAGCAAAATGGTTCCTTAAAACGTAAGTTTTAGATCAATGCAATGTTTTACTGGCTGCCAACTTGTAAGCAATGAATTATCATGAGAATTCATCAGTAATCCATTTTTCTGTTATAAAAAATGGGTAGAGAGGCGTCAGGCGGCTGTATGTCGGGGATTTACCACACGTGTTTCCATAATATTAATAAAAATTTAGGTATAGGTTAATATAACGCTTGAAAATAAAAAGTAAATCAAGTGTGTATGTATTTATATTATTAATGTTCAAGTACCCGACCTACTGCCGTAAATTATTGATAAATAATATAGGTCGGGTATGGACATCCTTTTAACATATTGGTATTTATAGAGTATTAAGGCTTAAAGAAAAAGGAAGTATAATACTTACCAAAAAATAAGAATGTCCCCTTATGGATTCACCGTAATTAAAATCTAACTGAACAAAAATGCCACACTTCCACAACGCGGTATCTCCGGATATGCACTGCGTGGGTAGATAGGTACTAACCAAACATTTTAAAACGCCTTTAGGATATTACCAGTTTTTTCAGTCTATTTTGCCACTATTGGTGTAATTTAACTTTAATTGTGATACAATGTGCACTAGTAGTGTAAAGAAAAAAGAGCTCTTAGTAACATCAAAACAGACAAAGAAATTGGCATGCACTGTAGTGTACATTTTGTCACTATTTAACATATTAAGGGGTAATAAACACTCGCATTAAGTTTTTCTACCCTTTTGATTTATTTTAATAATAAATAGTGTGAATGTACCAATGAATAATGTTCATATTCTTTAAATGTGTCTAATAAAGTTAATAAGCACTAAATGCTACCTACTACTTACCGTGTGGATTTTGTAGTGGTGGCAATCTTCTATGGGACGATCTTGGAGTACCTCCCTTAATACGAATTTCCGCACCCCCCTCACATCCATCTATAGGGGTTACTACTATTTGCACCTTAAAAAATAAAATGTCCATACAATATTTAAATTAATTAGTAATACATCAAAGCAGGACTTTTGTAGACACTTATTTTATTAAACACTCTCTCACAAGCTTTGCTTAATTAAAATTCGTGATATACCTACTTTTTCTGACTAGTTTTTAATATACTTTTCTATTTTATTTTATTCAATATTAAATTAAAATTAATTTCAATTTCTTCTTTTTTATCTAAATCTTTGAACAAAGTGGTAAGTATAGGTAATACTTAAAATATTTATACGTCTATGTTTTATAATTTATTTAGGAATACTTGTGTGGGTTTTTGACACGTTAAGTGTTAAATCTTGGGTCAATAATCTTTATAATTAATCATAGGTGACGTTAGATCATTGACTAGTGTGCTATCTCTCTAAAAATGAAATAGTCAAATTCCACTATTATAAAATATTATGAACAATATTTATTGACAAATAAAATTGATTTTTATAAGAGCTAATAGCCGTATGGGATATGACAACAGCATGACAAGCTTGTGACAGACCTGAGTTCAATTCGCGGTTGGGTCAAAATTTTTTTTAAATTTAAATCTACTAATTTGACAATTTCATTCAGAAGAATTTGACTAATTATTAGTAACTGCTTTTTCGCTATGACAATTAGTCAAATATGACTTATAATTAGTTATTTTTGACTAATTCATTTTAAGAGAGATGATAATCCACAAATATTTCTGAGATGTCCCACAAGTAAAAATGATTATTTTTTATTTTTGGTTGTTTCACTGTTAGTACATTTTGAACATTAGAGCTTCACGGAGGTTAGGATTTCGTATGTTTTCTTAAAATATCCCTTTGTATATTTGAAATAAGTTATTGTATCTTTTGACACCTTAATATTTTTTAAAAATACAATTGTACATACATAAAATATTTATAAAAAAATCTACTTACTGAGATATTACACTTCACGTTGGATAGGTTTTTAAATAGAAAATTAATGAACTTAAACTTTTGAATTATAAAACAGCAACACTCTCATCTGCATATAAATTCTAACTGACCTTCAGGAATCACATGCATCTATAATGACGTAAACAGAGGTTTTTGCTTATTTAAAATGATTAAAGCGCCATTCGTCGCATAAAATTTAAAGCAAGACAGATTCACGGAGGATAGAATCAATTTTTGTAACACCTACATTAGGGTGATTCAAAAAAAGCCTTTTTTTTTAAAATGAACCCGCACTGGCCTAAATTATAAAGATTACATTAAAACTAAAAGATTAATACCAAAAAATCCAAATTCGATGAATATTTAGAGGTCGCTCAAATCGATTTTCGTATTTTTGCACATTCGAGCCGCGAAATTATTACTGCGCAAAATAGTAAATAACTCCGTTAGTTTTTATTCGATATTATTAAAAATTTAAGGGTTACCTAGTTTTTTAATACCCTCTGAGACAGTGAATTAAACTTTACGAAAAAAAAATTTTTTTCATGAAAAAAAAATAATTTGTTAATAAAAACGTATCATCTTATAAAATAAGCAACAATTGGAATCGCACTATGATGGTACCGTAAAAAAACTAAGAAAATAACACTTAAATTATTTAGCATACATAAAACCTGCCGAAAGAAATATTTTATTTGATTTATATAAAACATAACCTAATAATAATTAAGTTATTCAAATTTTTCCCATTTTCATAAGATTTTATAAATAATTTATATCCGTTTTATTAATTATGACGTATTTTTATAAAATTTCTTTATTTTTGATACCATATTTAATTAATTACACTAAGTAGTTATTAATTTATGTCCTTTTTATAATTAAAATAAAAAAAATACATATTTATGTTTGGAATTTTATACCTCTGTATCAAAGTAACTTATGGCAATGATCATTGCAGTTTCTTATATAAAATTTAACGCTCTATAAAAAAGGTCTCTTATTATTTTTCGATAAATTGATTTCTTCTAGAGTTATTCGAGGTCAAAGTTTGATTAACATTAGATTTTCTGTTTTTTTTTAATTTTATGGTATAATTAGCAGACGGGAGGTGAAAGGTGGCAAAACAAGGCAGCGTTGTCCCCCCCGCTGGGGCACCCAAAAAGTTTCGTAAATTTTTTGTTTTATTGTTTTTTTCGGTTTCTAAATCATTTGATAATATATTTACTCACCAAGAAAAAGGATTTTGGAAAACTTTTCATATGCTCATTTTTTGGGTACATCATTTTGCCCCCCCCCCGCTGCCTTGTTTTGCCCCCTTCCACCTCAAGTCTGCTAATTGTACCATATATACCATATATAAATTGATTTCTTCTAGAGTTATTCGAGGTCAAAGTTTGATTAACATCAAATTTTCTGTTTTTTTTTTAATTTTATAAAATTAAAAAAAAAACAGAAAATTTGATGTTAATCAAACTTTGACCTCGAATAACTCTAGAAGAAATCAATTTATCGAAAAATAATAATAGACCTTTTTTGTAGAGCGTTAAATTTTATATAAGAAACTGCAATAATCATTGCCATAAGTTACTTTGATACAGAGGTATAAAATTCCAAATATAAAATTATTTTTTCCCATGTTAATTCAATGGGAAACTAAAATAAAAACAGCGACCTCTTAGAGTTGAGCTGGAACGCCCATATTTGGTGAGGATTTTCTTTATATTAAATAAAAACATTTGAGAGGGTAAGAGCGAAAAAAAAATTTTTTTTAAGCACCCTAATGTATATATATATTTATATTTATATAATTTATCAACTACCTGGTAGTAGGTCCTACTATCAAAATTTAAGAATAATAATTATTATTGTGGTATGTCAATTTAGCAACATCTAGACAGAATCAAATAATTTTGGTATCAAAATTTGAGAATTGTTGTATGTCAATAATTTTAATAAAATTTAAATTTCTGCTTAAGCCATATCAATGCAGTGAATAATTTTGTAGTTAACGTTATTTTATTTTTGTTGTAAAAAGGACCTAATTTAATAACTACCTAGTGTAATTAATTAAATATGGTATCAAAAATAAAGAAATATTATAAAAATACGTCATAATTAATAAAACGGATATAAATTATTTATAAAATCGTTTGAAAATGGGAAAAATCTAAATTACTTAATTATTTTTAGGTTATATTTTATATAAATCAAATAAAATATTTCTTTCGGCAGGTTTTCTGTATACTAAATAATTTAAGTGTTATTTTCTTAGTTTTTTTACGGTACCATCATAGTGCGATTCCAATTGTTGCTTATTTTATAAGATGATACGTTTTTATTAACAAATTATTTTTTTTCATGAAAAAAAAAATTTTTTCTGTAAAGTTCAATACATTGTCTCAGAGGGTATTAAAAAACTAGGTAACCCTTAAATTTTTAATAATATCGATTAAAAAATAACGGAGTTATTTACTATTTTGTGCAGTAATAATTTCGCGGCTCGAATGTGCAAAAATACGAAAATTGATTTGAGCGACCTCTAAATATTCATCGAATTTGGATTTTTTGGTATCAATATTTTAGTTTTAATGTAATCTTTATAATTTAGGCCAGTGCGGGTTCATTTTTAAAAAAAGGCTTTTTTTGAATCACCCTAACCTACATAAATGGTTATAATGTGTTTAATTTACTTAGTGAACTGAAATTTTTAGTATGCTTTTACTACATCAGATATTTGAAAACATATAGGTTAATCTGGAAAGAGTAGCAGTCACGGAGGATAGGTTTTAGACTTTTAAAAATTGTAAAAAATGCCAAAATTAGAATCAAGGTACCAACCTGAAAGGGCGAATGTCCCTGATCATTGTCACTAGACGATTCTTCCAGAACTGTAGATGGCACGTTGTGGAACATGATGGGACGGTAGTTGACTGAAAACGCGATTGGATAAAGGAGAAAGACAAAGGGCAGTATTGGCCTTTCCGATAATTATAATTGAAAGCGTTCGTTTAAAGTGGCCATTATTTATTTTACGAGATATGTTCGTGACATACTCCCCCATTCGTTTACTTAATTTTAAGTTACCTACTAGCATGTCTTATTTGTAATTAAGAACCAAGGATACACGGATCTTTAAGCACTAAGTTAAATTACTTTATTTTTTTGGGTAAACAACATTATATTACGCATATATGGGTAATTCTCCCATAATTTTAACTTGAATGTCCCAAAGCTGTAAACATAATTATTTGTTATCCAATGCTGTTATTTTTTTTGGAATTAGCTAACCATACAAGCTTAATTGGAAATGGTCAGAATCCTTAATGAAAAAAAATCCAAAAGTACAAATGGAATTTCATACCAAAATATATCTAATTGTGCATTTAGAATCAAGTATAAAACTTAAGTTTAGAATTTTGCTTTAAAATTCATTTAATATTATAATAGTTATTGTAAATCTGTTTACATCCTTTCGAGCCTCAGGCAAAAATGGTGCTTATTGTAATTGGTATAATATAAGCTCATAAAATTTTATATCATTTAATTATTCATGCAAAATTATTACTTAATTCTAGACGCTTTTTAATGCAAAACAGCCTCATTTCCATGCCATTTCCTTAAAAAAAAAATAGCAATTTTACATAAACAACGGTGTGAAAGTCACATTTTTGCTATTTCCACAGAAAAAAAAATTGTTAATTGCATAAGTAGTTTGTAATTATAACAAATATTGTACATATAGTAACAAAATCCTATGTCAATAATTCAATCATAATTCTTGTAATTTTCAAGAAGAACCTTATTTTTACAAACCTTTTTGTAGACCCAGTAACAAAATTATTTGTTGGAAATTGGAAACTTAAATAAAACGAATTTTGATAAGAAATATTGCTTTATTAATCAACTTAATAATTTCTTAGACACACTGCATTGCATAAAAGTCCGCAGAATACAAACAATTCCACTAATTGAATCCAAAAGTGTAATAGACATCCTTATGTCCTTCATTGTTATATTTATAGAAATAATTAATTAACTAAACTTCGCAACGTCTACGAATACACCTAGGCAATTCAGACCACATAAAATGATTAAAAAAGCTTAATTAAAATCAAAGTCTTCCTATTTTTAATTACAGTAAAAATGTTCAATTTTATCAACTTCAAGATGAAAGATCACGCCCCTGTTAATTTAGTAGGTACGTGGAAGGTTAGTTCGTCCATACCTAATGAACATTTAAGCCAAAACGATTTTAATGTTTCTACGGGTCGTTTTTATAGTTATTGGACAATTAACATTAATACTGTAAAACAAGAGTTCTATAAATAGTTGGGTCATTTTTAAGAAACACCCGCTTTCAGGAAAATGAAGATCAAAATATTTTTTTTGCTTAAATTAACTTTTGGTTGGATTTTTATAAATGTTCAGAGTTTTGTTTACTTACATTTAAGACAGGCAGTGCACTTTTTACGTTTTTTTTCAGAAAAATGTGTTTAGCTAGCTTCATATATCTCCACTGTGTTACCAATTTGAAATCCAAAATTTAATTCAATAAAAAAGTTGGTATAAAAATAATTTGAAATAAAATGTACTTAGTTCACAAACTTTTGACTCCAATTTTTTATTTTATTTTTTATTAAAAATTGTATGCTTTTTTTTAAATATGTATGTTCGTTAAGTTACTTTTTAAAAGAAACCATTCCGATTCTTTGTTAAAAAAAATACCATTAATATTTTCTTTTAGTCACTGTATTAGTGAACTAAACTCTAATTTATAAACACTTATTACCAAGTGATAGTGTATAAAAATCATTTTAAGTATTTTTTTTAACAAAAACTAAAAAAGTAACGAAATAGACATTGGTATCACAACGGACAGGGGTACACAAAGGACTTAATCAGATAACGTAAAAAAGAAACTATATAGGGTGGTACGATTTTAGAGTTTATAAACAAAATCCCTTGTAGTGGTGCTCACTTGCAGAATAACAACTTAGATTTTTAAATTGTAGACACCCTTTTTCTTTGACTATAAGCTGGTGAAGCTCCCTTTTAGTACTTTTATATTGCGTGGAATTTTTCCTTGGATGTAAGTTGTAATTACAAATAATTTTAAATTGGTTAATCATAAACTACTTTTAATAAAAGCGACGGTAAATATCCACTTTGTTGTCGAAAAATTCTATTGCGTTACCCTAAATTCTATTGCGTTACCACAAGGTAACATAGTGGACTCGGTAACGCAGTGGACATATTTTGTAAATCCATGTTTAAAAATAATAATAAGGCATTAGTCATTAATTACTCTCAATGAGCTTTAGTGCCCTAAAATAAACATAAACATGAAAAATAGTATTTTTTTACCTTATTTTTATTATTTTTTTGAGTAACTTAGCGGACACACAATTATTACATTCGCGTTACCCGCACCTGTTTCAACCGATATCTTCTTCCTGATTGAATGAATAAATTTAGCTGGGTAATGTGTACGTCGGAACATCATTTGTTGATCACGTAAGTACCAAAAAAGTTGCCATATAGGTATATGTTTTTTTAAATATTCTATCGGTAACGCGACGGACGTAACGCAACGGAAAAAATGTCTGGGACATGAGTCAAATTTAAAAAAGTAGATTAAAATTAATTATTTTATATATAAATTGTTTACTGTATTAACTAAGGATGTTATGGATTGCTATAAAGCAACACAAAGTTCTGGTTATTCGATATTTAAAAAAAAATATGTATGTAAGTTTTATAAAACGCTAATGGGACATGCGAAAATGTGTGTTTCACAAGTTTCAAAATTAAAAAAAAAATATTCTGAAATAACTAAACAAACATTTTCTGAAAGAGTTTACTAAGGGCTTGTTAGGCTTTCACTTGGTTTTTAAACCAATAGGATCCGATAATTTTTAACAAAGTTATTGGAATTCAACCTTACGGACAGCGGAAGGCGGGTGTTTTTTGAAAACGACCCATATATTAATAGAAATCGAAAAAAAAACAACAAATCGTCTAGACACTGAAAAAACCGCCGAATCGTAACACACCACTCGATACTCCCAGCTGCCAAAAAACAAAACACGTCTTACAAAAGAAAGAAAGACCCGTCTTTGCACATTCTTTTCGAGCGCTGTCGCTGGCAACAAGAAGAAGAGGAAGTCAAAGTGGAACATCAGAAGACGACAATTGAACGTCGTCTCGGGCGACTGCGACCATTCTTGCCGGCATCGAAGACATAAACAAAAGAGCATCAGCACGTGGTCCGACCGGCATGTGTTTTGAACGCCGCCAGGTTGATCAATAACTGCGCGCGACTCGAGGCGCGGTTCGACTCGTCTCGCGACAGTCCGCCACCTCGTGTTCGTCACCCTTTATATGCTGGGTTGCCTGTAGGTCCTACTTTTCGGAAAACATGTTAGGGAGTTTAAATGCTCGCAGGGTGGCTCAAAAGTTTGGAATATTGAGGGTTACTTTTGAATTTCATCAACTTGTACACCGCTGACTTCAAATGACCCCATAAGTCCAATGGTGTTAGCTCTGGAGACCTAGCAGGTGACTCTGTTGGCCTTTGCCTACCAATCCACCTGTTCGGAAATACCTGGGATAAGTATCTCCTTACTGGCAAACCAAAATGTGGTGGAGCACCGTCTTGCTGGAACCAAATGGTGTCGTCTACTTCATTATTTTTCCCAGGGTACAATGCCCTCACTGCTGGAATGATATCTCGAGGAGGTTCAAGTATTGTTCTGCAGTTCTCAATAAAAAATGGTCCTTGGTCAATTACCCCTGCCCATACATTTATCTTTTGAGGGTGCTGTCACTGGTGTGTGTATGTCTCTTCTTTTCAATGCGAGTTTTGGTGGTACCAGTAGCGGCAGTTATGACGGCTAACAAAACTTTTTAGCAAAAATTTTCTTGAGAAATTTGTATCCTGATTATAACGTTCCATCAACATTTCACTAAACACCCCTACGATCAAAATCGTCCTCACTTAATTCTCGCAACAAATGCACCTAATAGGGCTGCATTTTTTCTCTTTTAAATAACCTTTGCATTGACGCATAACTGATATCGTTGTATTGGGCAACCCCCCGACAAGAAACTCTATAGGTACTATATAGTTTGGTCGACCGCTTCTAGTCCTATTTTTCACACTTCCGGTTTCAGAATTTTTTTACAATTACGTGGCATAATGGCATAATGCATGGCATAATGCACATACTTCTTGCTGGTCACCATTCCCAACCATCATTAAAATTTCAATTATTTCTTTTTCAGTACTCATTGTTTTTTAAAACGGTAGCTATGTATATTACTATTAGCACACTATTACATGTTAAAATTGCACTAAATGTCGAATTAAAGATGAATTACAGGTAAACGATGTGAATTGTATGAGTATGAGTATAAGAGACCTATAGCCAGCCCCATTGCCTCATCACCAGCCCCATTGCCTCATCTAATGTTTACAAATCCAGTAGAGTTTGGTTATTATGCTTTTTTTACTATGTTAGGGTTATAATGATTAATGTGTTAGTTTATTCTGTGTGTCTAGTTTTTATTATTGGTCTCGTTTCGGTTTGCCTTTTTTTGCGGATGGCCACCTCCCCTCTTGTTTGACCTCCTTTGTTTGTCCAGTGAAAAGCGTCCAATGACAGGTGGCACTTAACTCATTCATCACTTAACACTTCACTCCTTATTGACCGTTGCACCATTTTAGTTTGCTCTCTATGAAAATTGTTTGTTTCACTATCATTGGTTTGCACATTTTAAAAATTATTGTTGGTTTTAATCTTTAAACTTTTACGTTTTAAAAGCTCTAGCTCTCGCGTGGTGCCTTCTCAAGTGCTGGAACCAGACTGTGAATTACAGGTAAACGATGTGAAGCCTAAAAAAAATACAAAAAAACTTTTATACAAATTTAAAAAACTTACCGTTCAACGCGCAACCACCTATCTCTCTAAAAATGAATTAGTCAAAAATGACTAATTTAATAGTTATTATTGGCTGCTTTTTCACTTGTACCATGGTTAACTATGGAATACCATGGTATCCCAATATTTAGCAGCCAATTATTATGTAAAATTGTCCCCTGAATCCGAAAATGTCAAAAGTTAAAAAAATAGAACATTTTTTGAGATATAGTAAATTTTCCATTTAATATGGAATTGACTATAAAAATTAGTACATATTTTTATTAAGTGGCGGTTTTTTCGAGTTTACCCGCGGCAAAACTTGACAGCTGTTGTCACCAAAAATTGCAATTTATATTTTAATTGTTAACTATTACTCATAAAATTGTCTTGTCAAATACCATTCGGGCATCTAATTTTTCCCGTAAAAAAAATCGAAAAAATACAATGCTAAGTAATATTTTTATTGCAAGTGCAAAAATTTTTGTTGCCACCAGCACTCATGCTTCTTGTTAAAATATTACTTAGCAACGTGTTTTTGCGATTTTTTTCGGAAAAATTAGATGCCCTTATGATATTACTTACGATAATTAAGTCACCTTTACTTCCTTATTCAAACATTTTTTCCAAAGGCCTCCGTTTTAAAGATAATAGCAAAACGTAAAATGACTTTTGATATTTGGATTATTAAGCTAAACTTCAAAGCTACAATTTTGAAAATAGTATATTATGTATCAAGTTTGATAAACGCCATTTTATACACGAATTTAATTTAGGCACGAGCGAGCTTGCGAGCTAGTGCTTAAATTAATGAGTGTATAGAAAAGTTTATAAACGAGGTGCATACTATACTTTTTCTACGACAAATACTTATTATTATCTTAAAATGATTTAAATTAAAAATTTGTATAGAGCGCCATCTATGAAACAATAGGGGAATCTGTGTGTCACCGTCAAATGTCAAATTTTTATATTATAAAAGTTATAAATCGAAATGTATTTCTTGAAAATTTACAGTTTTTCACAGTGAAAGTAAAGAAAATGTTTTATGAGCACTTTACAGTGCTGTCCGTGCCCGAATTTAAGTTATAGTTTACTGCCGGCGAAATTAAAAGGTCAGTACAATGTTTTATAAACTTTTCAAATATTGGCGTTGAGAAACTATTTAATACTTTTGAATTTTTGTATTGAGATAATAAAATAATTTTCACATTCAGTATTATTTTACAAGAAAGGCACTTTATTTTAACGATTGTATGACATTTGACAACTGTCAACTAACTTAAAACTTGTCAATGTGTATTTAAAAGGTCATTCAGGACCACTGTGTATGTATGAATGACGCTCATTTGTAAAATTTTAACAAAAAAAACTAATAACTCGAAAACTATTTACTTTAGGTATAGGACATGGTATAGTAATTTTATTCAGAATTTTATACAGAATGAAGCATGTAAAATATATGGGGTGTTGTATTTGAAATAACAAAGTTATTCCGGTTAAACCGGTAGTGGAATTTTGTTTAAAATATTTTAGAACAATATACTTAAATGGATATCTTTTGTCGGTCCCTAAAAACTTTTCATGGACCACGAATGTGAAACACCCTGTATTTTACAAAAACATTTTTCATAATACCTTTAACATTTGATTAACTTAATTTAACATTCGATTAACTTAATTTATCTACTATAGTAGGAAAGTTATAACTTTAATTTAAAAATACTTTTTTATGTTTTTAATCACAAAAACTGAAAACGCCATTATGTTAAAAAAATATTCATACACGGAGAGAAAAGTATAATGCTGATTACCATAATTATAATACCCCTTTTTACTATAATTTATATTACTATTTGGGACAACAATCTTGTATATTGCCGGATACTATGCATATTTAGTAATTTTTAAAGGTATCCGGAAATTTGTTCGAAATAAATTTGTTCGAAAGAAAATTATTCGAAGGAAATTTGTTCGAAAAAATTTGATCGAATGGAAATTTGTTCGAAAGAAATTTGTTCGAACGTAAATTTGTTCGAACGGAAATTTGTTCGAAGATTGTTTAATTTAAGCTCATTTAATAAAAACTTAAAAACTTAAAAACTTAAAACGAGAACAATCTATTAATGAACTTCGCATTGAACAGGCTATAGCTGGTCGAGCAATTGAAAATAAAAAAAAAAATATAAAGATGCTGCTGCAAGACTTCTAAATGTTATAAATAATTATGACCCTCAAGGCGATATCCTAGCATATTTAAGAGGTGTTGCTCACAACATTTCGTACTAATTTATTATATATTTTAACTTTTCTAGTGGTTAATAAAATATTTTTCTCTCGATATTTTGGCTTTCTTTCGAACAAATTTCCGTCGAACAAATTTTTATTCGAACAAATTTCTTTCGAATACATTTCTTTCGAACAAATTTCCTTCGAACAAATTTCCTTCGAACAAATTTCCTTCGAACAAATTTTTTCCGAACAAATTTCCTAGAACCATTTTTAAATATCCATGTATGTTAAACCTTAAGGTAAAAATATAATTATTCTCAACCAATTTTGTTTTTAATTCTTATTATAATTAGATTTTTTCCATTACTAATAAGTATAGTAGATTTTAAAATATAATGTTGCCATTTTAAATATAAAATATTTTAAAATCGAATATTTTTATATGTTAACAATTAAAAATTGTAACATATTTATATATACTTTTTTATATACAAAAATGTTATGAGAAAGAAATACCGACAGACAGGTGTTTTGACCTATATTGGGTATCATCAGTGTCGACACGACACTGTCGAGCAACTTGTAGTAGTGGAACACACCCAAAACAAAGAAATACCTGAGCTTATATAACATGGTGGGTAAGCCAACAGAGGCGAGATGTAAGAACATCAAGTGATCCACACCGTCTAACGACACTACATACTATGCAACCAAGTAGGTTCAATTTTTTCTTATAAGTATTACCAGTAATGGAAGAAAGTTTATTGAAGAAACTAAGAAAATTGAATGTTTAAAATGTCATGAGTTACTATATATATTGTACATTATATTTAAATATATTGTTTATTTACCTTAAACATAAAAGTATCTTTATTTTTACTATATTTTTTAATATATTATAATATTAGATGTAAACCTTACATTTGATTAAATCATATAGTAAATATTACTATTTGTAGATAGTAAAATCAATTTACTAAATGAACATATTAAAAATTAAAATATATATTATACATTTATGATTTAGTAATATTGGTGTTGTAATCTTTACTAAAATTGTATAATAAAAAATAGTATTTTGTATTACAATCTTAATATTGTATTGACGACAGTGTTGCCATCTTGGAGAATTTTTCACCATTTCTGGTGATTTTTTGTTCTTGGTTGAGAGTTTTCAAGTTAGATAGCGACAAGTCTCAAACCTGGAGAATTTAAAGATGCATCGGAGAGTTTTTAGCGAATTTTTAATAATTAAAATACAGAATAAAAAATATTGAAAGTTTTGGTTGGGTGCGTTGAACTAGTGACTTTTTAATTAAGAATCTTAATTTAAGATGGTTACCCTTCAAGAATTTGACAGGTCGGAACTTTGAAACCTTTGAATAAAAAGCTCCATCCACATATTTAAAAAATATGTGACTCCAGCCTCCATTAAAGTTATTAAACCTCATATTACAAAGTTTATTAAATAAACTGTTTTATATATATTTTTTTGGGCAAAATTGAAGAATTCTGGTGAATTTTTGTTTAGGTTTTTGAGAATTTTAACATTGTTACACTAAAGTAAGTTTTACTATATATTTTTTACTATCTAAAATTTACCATACATTTCTCTTCGTGTACATTTTTTACATTGAATTAACATTTTGTTCCTTACTTATACGCCAATTCCCCTTTTCTCCGCCAGACAACTCACAACGGCAACATCGCACCTTATATAAGTCTGCG
Organism: Brassicogethes aeneus; assembly: GCA_921294245.1. Taxonomy (NCBI): domain Eukaryota; kingdom Metazoa; phylum Arthropoda; class Insecta; order Coleoptera; family Nitidulidae; genus Brassicogethes; species Brassicogethes aeneus. Next base: position 1,621,207 of record OV121132.1, on the reverse strand, counting down.
CCGCTGTTGGCTACGTTTAGTCGAAACCGTCTATGCAGGAATTCGTGCTGCAGGAGTAGCCAGCCGCTCTCTGTCGCAAACACGAAAACTACACCTGCTGTGTTGTTACGAGTTCGCCGGTAAAAAGCGTCGCGTCTGCGTTGACATTTGACGTTTGTGGCAGTGTGATGGTGTTTTGTTTGTGCACGGGCACGTTGTGACAGCGACATGACCGTGTTGAATTTGGCCTTGGGTCCTCTGCGGAGACGCAACGGCTTCCTGATTCTGGCCTTCGTGGTGTTCGTGCCGTTCTGCTTTTTCGTGGTCTTCAGCGTGCCAGGTGAGATCCAGCGAGCCGGCGATGTTGTTTTGTTTTGTTTTGTTTTCTCGATGACACGTGCGTTAGTCTGCACGTCCAGTTGCATCATAGTCCCCTATGATACCGGTGCCTCTATATATACCATATACATATGTTTAACTTTCTTTTTATTTTAATGTGAAATTTTCGTGTGGGTGATTTTATTAGGCATGTTTTAAATAAAAACTACATTAAATTACATATTTTTTAATAATTTTTAACACAATACAAGGAATTCTTTTGATAAAAATATCAAAAAGATCACAATTAACTTGTTGTTAAATTTACATAAATTTTATTAATATTATAAAAAATCTTTTATTCAAAACGAAAAGGGATTTGTAAAATTTACAAAATTTCTATGAATAATACCATTAACCCTTTAACTGCCGGCAACGCGGCTACCGCGTTCTTGTGTATTTTACAATATGCCAAGCACGAGGGACCCGCGTTCTGTACGGTGCACCGCGGTGGCATACAGCTGTATTACAGCATTGTTTTTGTCGCTGGGTGCCGCCAACGCGTCTGCCGCGTTTGTTTATTTGTTTTTTGTTTTAGTATTTTTTCATATAGAACCTTACGATAAGAAACGATAAACAACTTTTAGTCCATTTTTAGCTAAAATTTACAAAAAAAAAACATCGGCCCTGCAATATGGGCGGACCGGGACGGACTATTTCGTCGGCAGTGAACGTGTTAATACTACAAAACATTTTTGTAAACGGTATAGAAAAGTTTTTTTGGACAAATAATAATAACTATATTTATCAATGCGTTTCTGCATCTGGAAGAGTGTTATTTTTATAAACATAACGTAAATTTACTTTATAATTAATGCAAATTCTATTACTTTAAGCAGCGTTTGTAGATAAATAATTTTAATAAAAATGATCTTTTTGCCGTAACAAAACCAATTGTTGGACGAATTACTTTATTAAAACAAACTACTTTTTTTCTTATATTTATTAAAAAAAAATTTGAGTGTAGTAAGAAAAAACATAAAAATAAAATAAACCTCAAATAGCTCACATAAAATAAAAATTCATCGCAGGTATAAAAACAGTATTCTAAAATAGTTATTTATGTCATTATAACCTATAGGTTAAGAAGTAAGGCTTTTTGTGCCAAGCTCAAGGTTTGAGCGAAGCACAAAAACGCACTTCTTGGCCAAATGGCATACAACATTTTATCTTCAAAGCACTTTATATAGGTCAATTTAATTCAACATCATAGCGGCCTAACCTTACTTTTTTAGAATCTCATTTATTTATTAGCTAAAGATTACATTAAATGTACAATAATTATTATTGCTTTTAGAAGCAGTAATAGTTTGACAATACCTAGCAGTAGAAGTAGATTTTAAGTAGAAATGGATTTTTGCTATTACATTGAATTCAATTAATTGTTTAATAAATAGGTAGGTATCTAATTTCAATTTGTTTGGATTTTTATTTAAAAAATAGGTAGTTTGGAATGTTTAAGCTGTGTTTAACATTTAATTTCACTGAAAACTTAAAGCAAATTATAATTTAAAGATAATTTAAATCGTCGAATTGTTTTATTATTCATATTTAATTTTACAATAATTTAATGAAAACTATTAAACATTAACAGTAAAACAAACAAATTAGTGCTTATTATAAATAAATTAAACCAGTTGACTACAATAATTTCGTGGAAAAGGATTAATTTGGCAAAACAATACCCCTAGCGAGAAAAAATCGAACTAATTACTTGCCTCATAAAAAATTTTATCAGCCTAGGCCGTATTTCTTTATCGAATGTTGACAACAATAAAGTTTAAATTATAGACCGCGTGGAGATAAAATAATTTACTACTTATCCTTTTTTTTAAATTTAAAACTTCTTTAAACGCTAATTGCAGCTTATTATACAATTTTATTCCTATACAATTGGGATTATTCTCAAGTTTTGGAGTGGTATGTAAATACGAGGTGTGATCAGAAAATATCGGGAATTTTCGTCTACATTAATGTTGTCGCCTTCAAAATAGTCCCCATTGGATATTATGCACATGTGCCAGCTCTTCTTTCAATACTCGAAACACTTCTAAAACTCGATCTTTGAGATAGCCTTTAGTTCTTTCAGCGATGCGCTTTTAATGTCATCTATGCTTGCAAAACGACGGCCCTTTAAGGTTCTCTTTATTTTTGGAAATAGGAAAAAGTCAGACAGAGACATGTCTGGCGAATATGGAGGCTGGGGCATCATTACAGTATTGTTTTTGGACAAAAATTTTGTTCAAAATTTAACAATTTTAGAACAAATTTTGCTGCCACGCGTTTCATACCCAAAACATTCGAAAAAATTTCATGGGATGAGCCAATCGATATACCAACATCATCAGGTTTATAACCATTTCTTCCACTTTTTCCATGTTTTTATCGGTTGTTAATGTTCTTGTGCGTTCGTCATCTTCAACGTCTTCAAGGCCATCTTGGAAACTCTTATACCACTTGTAAACTCTTGTTTTACTTATAGCACTCACTATTGGCCTTTTTTTAACATTTCACAGAATTTATTTCATTTTTTATGCAAAATTTGATTCAAATTCTTTGATCCATTTTTTTTAACGAACGAAAATCGCCGAGCATTAAAACACGTCTAACCTTAGCGGCTGCCACAGACAAAGTAAACAATGAAAATAGCTAATGTTTTTATCATACTTCGGGGGCATGTATACCAACATAATAAAGAAAATTTTATGACAACTGGACCCTCTGAACCCACGAAATTTAACAATTTCCGTTATTTTCTGAACACACCTCGTATGTTTGGGTGGGTGTCTGGATGGTTTAGATTCTCCTTTTCACTTCATTCACAGAAAATTATTTCCTAATATTTTTCTTATTTTTTTTGTCTGATTTTCTAAATAAACTAATTTTATCAATATTTGACATTTTCGACTCTTCCTCATATTTTTTTATCTTATCCGCTTCATTCATAGAGAAAATATTAATAAACATGTTTATTAATTTACTTATTTATTTAAAAAAATCATAATGAGATTGCGAAGCGAGACGAAACACAGTAAAGAAAGAAAAAAGTTTTATTGTTTTATATGGTCAAATAACCAACCAAATTAAAAGCAGTGGCGTGTCATATTTATTCTTTAAAATAACTACCGAGATGCCCCCAGGACGCCACTGGAATAAACAAATTATACCTTAAAATTCTTATCATACCGTTTTAAATATGATTTTCATAAAAAAATTTAACGTTCAAATGCGATTTGTCATATGTAGTCGTGCAACGATTTAAAAATATGTTTCATCATTTCAAATGAATCATCAGATATATCAAAATTCTTTATGTTTTCATCAGCCAGCATAAAAATATAAATAGTGAGATTTATAGAGTTTTTTTTTAAATAGATATAGTACACAATAACAGGCACAACAAACTTGTTTTTAAACGTGCTATCGGACCTTTATTTTTATTAATTGGATTGGTCGTGTTTATTTATAGCATAACATATTGTGCCGGATGACGCTATTCTTGTTTGTAGTGTCTTCATGAGATATGCCAATAAAAATATAAAAAGCCATTATCGAATGCTATCACGTACAGTTTTTCCTGTCGGGATATAAAATGAAAATCATTATTTTTTTTAATGTACTCGTCCCGTTGTGTTTTTTTTTAGGTTAAACAATTAATTTTTATGATCTATTTTATTATTATCATTTGGTTTTTTTAATAAAAATTATCTTTAGGATTTTATTATTCGTTTTATGATTCATTTAAATAAAACTAAGTAAATATTACACGAAAAAATACACTGTTCAAAATGTCATGACCATGCATTTTAACACCAAATTAACACCATACATGGTCTATATCAATACAAACCAAGATGGTGTTAAATATGATTCATTGGTCCAGTGTAAATTCAAATACTAAAATGGTGTAAATTTAACTTTCACACAGTATTAAAATAAATTTTACCTGGTGTAAATTGAACTCCTTTTCAGTGTTAAATATAATGTGTTTTTGGTCAAATTAAATCATACTACACAGAAAAGAAGGAATCAGGAAGTTCCTTGACGCATTACAAGTATATTACCAGTGGTATTATTCCAGAAAATTGAACCTTTAACTCGCTAGAGATAATGTTTTTGAGCGTTCCACCAACTTAAAATACTTCAAATATTGACAGCTGTTTCCACCTATTTAAGGTCTCTTTAGTATCGAATAACTTGTAGTGCCACACCAAAGCAAGGGACTACCTGAGCTTATATACTCTTCATGTAAGTCAACAGAGGCGAGATTTAAGAACATCACGTGATCCACGCCGCCTTTGCCGCGATCGGTTCACACTATGCAACAAGGAATGCACGGCAAGTTGTTTTAATCGTTTTAACAGAGTGCCTTAGGTTGAAGTAACTCTTATTTTACAAACAACATATTTAGTAAACTGAACCATACAGCGGGTTGGTTTCACTAAAGTTTTTTGGGTTAATTTAACCAATTAAAAAAAAATAACTATCTGGTTTAGTACCGTCAAACTAATCTTTGTTTATATTAACCTTCCCACAGTTGATTTAAATAAATACTTATGGGTCAACTAAATTAATATAGTTAAATGAACTATTCCTTTTTTTTCTGTTTAGGTGCACTTCTCAAATATTTTTAGATAAACACCGTTCTGGTGTTTGCTGTATAGAGCAACATTTTCAACCATAATTCATGGTGTTATATGGTGTTCGATTTTGACACCATTTTAAGATTACTCTTCACACCACAGATATTTTAAACAGTGTAGCTGACTATTATTCAAAAAATATGTTCAAAATAAAATAACTTTTTTACAGCTAAATCTGCAAATTGAATTACTGTGTACTTCTATAAAAGCATTTACCAAAGAAACTTGTGAAGTGATTGTGTTACTTTCGTAGCGTTTAAAATTCGATATTGCGAAAAGGTATCGTATAAGCGGAAGCGCCTACTCCACTACGTCATAACAAGAAATTCTTTTCCGAGCAGACTTTATAAAGTCTGGGTATGCCCATATTCGGTGTAAGAAAATTTTTTATTGATTGAAAAAACGATTCGGATTTTTAAACATTTATCATTGTTTTTTATTTTTTTTAAGTTTACTTAGTATCCACCATTTCTAAATCCAATTTTTTTTTACTCAATTTGCCCTACACTGAAAAAAATATAGTATAGTATAGTATAAGTATTTTCTTAATTCACGTTGATTTACTTCGACTATTTCCCTCGTCTTAATATCCACCAATCACAAACGCGCAATTTTGAATTACAAATGGTTTCTAGGTGAAAAAACTGGGTGACAGCACCTGTCAGCAGTTTATTCGAGTTTACCCGCGGCAAAACTTGACAGCTGTTGTCACCAAAAATTGCAATTTATATTTTAATTGTTAACTGTTACTCATGAAATAGTCTTGTTAAATACCATTCGGGCATCTAATTTTTCCTGTGAAAAAAATCGAAAAAACACAATGCTAAGTAATATTTTTTAACAAAATGCATTCGTGCAGGTGCAAAAATCCTCCTCTTCGACTCGGATTTTTGTTGCCACCAGCACTCATGCTTTTTGTTAAAATATTACTTAGCAACGTGTTTTTTCGATTCTTTTCGGAAAAATTAAATGCCCTTATGATATTACTTACGAGAATCTTTTCTTAATGTAAGAAAATTAAATTTCTTTAAATAAAACTTTGATTGTTTAAAAGCAAGAATATATAATTTTTGAAATAAGGCAGCAATATTTACTTAATTCAAGAAAATGTATTTTCTTTAACCAAATAATTGGTTGTTTTAAAGCAAGAATATGTTCTTTTAAAAATAAATTAGTGGTATTCTTAAATAAAAAAGATACTTAAGAATAAATTTTCTAAAAACAAAGATAAGGCAATAATTTTCTTAAATCAAGATGTTTTCTATAACCCAATATTTTTTTAATCAATAGATACAAGATTTAAAATTTTATTTCATTGATTACAAAATAATATTTATTTTAAAACAATGCAAAAAGTATCGTTAAAAATAAAATGTATCTATCTTAATTTTAAGCTACGTTTAGCAATGTTTCAAAAAATCTCTCATTTTGTATTTATAATCAAACAAATTTTAAATAATGATACGTCTATTAACTAAAAATTATTTATTTTAGTAATAAACACATCTTTATATTTAGGAATATTACTGCAAAAGAAATAAAATTTAAAATAAAAATACGTCTAAACACTTGAAGGGGACTGGAGTAATTTTAAATATCCTGTAGTTTTTTAAGGATTGTTGTATAATCTTAAACAAAACTTTATATTTAAATACTTACGGATTATTCAAAATTGAGCCAAACTTACTGAAGGGCTAAAGTTTACGTTGTATCGTTTCTAGGTGGTGCAGTAAGCAAAAAAATTTAGGTTAGAAAATAAAAAAACAAACGTTGAACAAACACATTTATTTTGTTTTTAATACAAGAAAAATCTAAAATGTATACATTATTATAAATTAACGCAGGGAACTTAATCATTATTTTCGACAAATTTTTCATTTTAAATAATTTGTAATATTTTAGGCATAGTAGAAAAGCAATTACCAATTTTATAAAATAATTTAGGGCTATTGCCAATGAACTCCACCCTATATGAATCAAAATTAATGTTATATCCCAAAGTGTGTAACAAAATTACTTCTAAAACAAAATCTTTTTAAATGTCATAAAATAAATTAAGTTTATCAACTTAAAATTATACAAATACAAATCAGAGTGTTAAACACATAAGATATTTTGGTTATCACGGCAAAGCCTATTAATTTATGAATAAAATAATTTTAAGGCATCCTTAATGCATATTAGTAAATATTTAAACAATAAACCTACCTACCTACACGTAAATGCGACGCTAAATTTAAAAAAGGGTGGTATATCAATAACAACTTACTTACCTTCTTTTTTTTTTATAATTTCCTTCGATGCTGACCACTCTTCTAATAATTTTTTAATGAAATACGCCCTCTCCCTCACAAAGAGAAAGAAACACTGCATGATTAGGCATAAAATTTCAGAGGAACGTGTCGGCATCTCCACTCCTACACGATTTCAAAAATATGTATTATTGGCAAAAGAGAATACTGTTTATTAAAACGAATAAAAAATTAAACAAATAAAAAATACATATAATCTTGATATAAAAAAAATCCTAACAATTGTACCAAGAAACCAACTAAGATTTCCTTCAAGAAAACTTAATATTTGGATTGAAACAAGCAACTTTTTAAAACAAGAAATTTTTCTTAATATTAGAATATTTACAAAACTACAAAATTCTTTTTTAAAGAAGTTTTAAATATTTTTAGTTGAAATAAATATTCTTATTTTAAAGCAAGTTGACTTGAATTAAAAAAATATTTTTAAGATAATAGGTGTTCTAAATATAAGAAATGTTGTTGACACCCTGTAAGTAAATATGGCAATGCAATGCATTGAATGCATTTCATACACTTTTTGTTTCGCAAGATTTAATTTTCCAATATCGCTTGTACTCGCTATAAATATCTTTCTTATTTCCATTCAAATTAAATTTGTCTATTTATTTTATGTAATAGCCATTATAACATGCGTGTTTAGAAAACAAGTGTTTTCATTGTTTGGCAGTCACATTAAGTTTAGGATAGTAATTGTTTAAAGTTGTGTTTATTTTTGTAACGAGGTCACACCTAGGAATTATAATAATTAACTAAATCAAGTCAACAAAGATTTTTTACATTGAAATTTAACATTACATATTTTACTGACGCTTGTATTACAACAACAAACAATAAATAATTTTAAATAAAATGACAACAGGAAATCGTTATTCCTATCTAATGACTTTTAACTAAATTAAATGTCAATTTAAAGAAAATATATTTGCGTTTTAAGGATTCTTATATTACACCTAATAGCCTATTAGTAATGGGTCATAATTGACCTTGTGCATAAAGCTTTTTAGTTCGTGATCAGTTAGTTAACAACATTTGACGGTAGATTTTTAATTAAATTAATTGATTTTTAAAGTTTCTTTTAGATTTTTTAATGGTCAAATTTTTGAAAAGAAAAAAAAACATACTTAATTATGTAGAGAAGTGCTATATTTTGCTGAGATTTGATTATTTTAAAAATATATTTTAAATTGAGGGTGGCGAAGCATTATTTCTTAAGCCGGATCCACACTAGACAAACGTCAAATGTTCGCCAAGTTCGACCAAAAGTGCGACAAACTTGCCAAACAAAAGGGACATTCTCCTAAATTGACTCGCATAGTGTGAAGCCGGCTTAACCAGTTTAATTTAATAAAAATTAAATATTTTAATTTAATTACTTAATTAATTCTTACTAAATAAAAATAACGTACGTTTTTTATTGGACGTGAATTAATGGAACTGTACTGTAATAATAATTAAAAAACATGACAATATACAACGACAAAAAGATTTATCTAAATCTAAGCTGTAATGGAGATTTTATGACATTGAGTTTATTATTAGGTGAACTAAATAGAGGTTATTTTTAAGAAGTTTAAAGACAACCTATAAAATGTTGTCTCAAATACAATATTTATGTTATAACTTTGAATTTTAAACAGTTTTATATTTATTATAATATAATGATCAAAACAGAAATTTTTTTAATAAATATATCAAAAAAAGTATTTTGTCTTAATAAAGTAATCATTTTTATAAAAATTATTTATCTACAAACGTTGCTAATTATAAAGTAAATTTACGTTATGTTTATAAAATAACCCTTACAAATCCCTTTTCGTTTAAAATAATTTATAATATTAATAAAATTTATGTAAATTTAATAACAAATTAATTGGTAATTCAATAAACTATTTTCATTGTAACAATGGTCACATTTTCAACCTACTGTTGGGTATTAAGTAGTTTTTTTTATAATAATTATTGTAATTATTCTTATAACAATTATTGTAAGGCATTAAAACAAATTATTTATTATAACAAAAAAATTAACTCATATTATATGATGTACAAAATAAAAAAAATATAAACTTACTTTTTAAACAACAAGCTGCTTCGTTTATAGAATAAACCTTAAATATTTCTTTTAGAAAACGTCGAAATTTTAATTTTCTTAGTGATCTTTTTGATATTTTTATCATGCTAGATTTGACCACACTTCACTCGCACAAGTGAAATCAATAAGATTATAACACAGACTGTGGATTATAAAGCTATGTTCACCAAGGAGAGCGCTGGCCCTTTCCCCCTCTTTTTAAGGGAAATAACAAAAATTTTGTTACCATTGCAAAACAATAGTAAATATTAAAAAAGTCTTTTTACAGCAATAAAATATTTTTGTTATTGTTCTTAACGTAAGCTATTAACAAAGATTTTTTTAACTGAAATAAAATTAATTTGAATTACAACGAAAGTAATTTAAAAAAGAAAAAAATGTCATAGTAAAATGAACAAATTGAAAAATTAATGCATTTTTCTCAAAAAATTATTAATAAAAAGTTGTGCCTCTTGTAAATAAATAGATAAATACTTTGTAACATTAAAAATTCAGAAGCACTTCGTTTAAAAAAACTTGCAATACCTGTCTGTTTTCACTTCCTATGGCCGATTATGAAACTTGCATTAAGTATACTTAATGCAAGTTTGCATCTATAGATTCAACGGTATACCTTACCAGTTAATTATCTGCGTTAGGAATAATTCTTGGATGAAAGTCAAAATTGTTTGTTTTATTAAATTCTATTAGAGATAGACTCGGAGATAGATAAAAATAAATAGCGATAGTGTTTGGCATTGACCTGTTGTCTTTGATGTTTTAGTCAATGATTTTTTTTACCATGATTATCTTAGTAAATTATCAACTTATTCGATAAAAATTTGTTAGTTTTAATAGGGAAACGTCAGAACTTTAAAACTTGATTAATCAAGTTTTAAAGTTTTTAAGTATCTTTTGGAGAAAAAATCATTACCATATGTCATTTTCATGGCCCTCTATGATTAGGAGATCTGAAAATTACATATACATATACATGGGAAAGGCCTTTTGTTAATTTAAAAACAGATACAAACTAACTAAATTGGTTGGCCTTAAAATTAATAATTCAATAAATTTTGAGTTGCTTCATTACCATAAACCACATAAACTTTAACGTTAAATCGATCCAAATTTATCCTTAATTATTTCCTTAATGGGAATCTAAAAATAGCGTGTTATTACAACAAATATGGTGCTGTTTTAATTTTTTTTAATGATGTTTATTTAGAAGCAGGTAACATGAGCAATTTAATTAACGTTCCTTACCAAGTATTACCCATTAAATTATAGATATACAGCTAACTTGAGGGTTAAGTAATTTCACACTCGGTAAACCACACATATAAGTTTCAAGTTTAATTAAAATCCAATTGATTTTCCGAAGCTAATTAATTATCGCGAACAATTTTAAAACATTTTTGCATAGTTTACGTTAAATTTAAGTTTAATTACGGCAGCCCTGTTATGTCCCAATTCGAAATAATGGAGTGAATTCAGAATCTAGCTTTTTTAAAATTTTATATTAAAAATTTATTATTTCAACTTTTGTCCTTAATTCCATGTGTTTTTATTTACCTTTTGGTCGTTTTTAAGATTTGTTTTTTGGCTATTAAAAATCCCAAGCAGCATTTTAAGTTTAAATAACCACAAATTTACTACTAAGTTAACTTGAAAGTATTTTTTACGGTTAACCAAAACGGTTTTATAACGGTATAGATACGAAAAATTACCAAATTTGTGGAATTGTTTATTTCGTTATTTTATCTACATAATAACCTTTTTGATCCACTAAGAGAATAACGTAATAAAAACAATATAAATACCACAAATTTACTTAAAAATAACGCTATAATTACTAACTTTTTGCTATCTCTTTCTAAAACATTGACATTCGTAATTTCTTTGTTCTTTTAATTTATATTTTACAAAATGGTACTTATAACTGTATATGTAACTTATAATAAAGGCCACCCTAGAGTAAAATTAAAAAATATAACTTAAATTGTCAAAACTAATAATATTTTGCATTAAAACTCAAACGCACATTATTTTATTGATGAAATTAGAATGATCCATCTTACAAATTATATGCCCTCTAAATATTTTAAGGATTTAAGAAAAAATATTGCTTGGGTAAAAATTCAACAAAATTTTATAAAATCTTTTAAAAATCATTTAGTTTTAAACATTTTTTAATAACTAAAGCTTTCCTTATTAAATTTTAGAAAAATATTTATGAAAAAATATTATATAAATGTTTAGATAAGTAATGGATGCCATCTTAAAAAACTCATTATGGCGACCTGAAAAAAAGTTTTATTTATCACTTTAAGCTTATTTTTCCTTGTTTAGTCAATATTAATAGTATTTATTACCACTAATAACCCTTAAAAATACCAGGCGAATAGGAATTATTTACGGTTATAAAGTGGTCTTAATATCGTAAAATTATGACTTATACATTTACCATTAAGTAAAAATTCTGACGTTAAAATTACCGTTAAATTTTCCTTTAGGTGAAATACACTTATAAGTTATTTTCTTTCGTAAAAATTACGTCCCTTATAATACTTTAAAGTGTTGAAACTTAGGGGTTATTAAAATAGGTAAAAATAACATAAATAAAACTTATTAAATAACTTTAAAAAAAGTTTTACTTCAAAGTAAATTTTTACTACGTCCCTTATAATACTTTAAAGTGTTGAAACTTAGGGGTTATTAAAATAGGTAAAAATAACATAAATAAAACTTATTAAATAACTTTAAAAAAAGTTTTACTTCAAAGTAAATTTTTAAGGCTAATTTAACAAAATATTTACTTAAATTAAGTAATATTGCCTCAAAGCTCTTCTGTATTAAAAATAAATTATATATACATATGACTATACCGGGCTCACTAAAGGTATACCAGACTGTGTAAATGAAAAGATTTTTTAAACAATTTTTTTTTTAAGTTATAATACTCATAAGCCTGTATAGAAAGACTTTATTTTTGTACGCAGTTCAAAGGTCAAATTATTATACACCGCCATGCAATAATGAAAATGCGTTGAAACTACATAGAAATAGTGGTGCCATCTATCGCATTTAGCTTGAAATCAGTGCAGATAACTAAAAATTACAGGTCACTGTAGAATACGTTTATACAAATAACCTATAATATTACCTATGTCAAACGTCAAACATATGACAAAATATAGCAAGCTCGAGAATTTCAATGTAAGTTGAAAAAAATAGTATATTCAACACGGCGGAAAAATTACAAAATATTTTGTCTGAATAAAAGTGTTAACAATGACCATAAGCATGATTTATAAAAATCACTCGTACTTTAATTTAGTTAACCCTTCGTATAATGTTAAATTTTCCACTTGTAACAAAGTAACTAATAAAAGTTCACACATGTATGTAAATGCCCGCGACATTAAATCCCGAGGCTTGAAATTCAATTATTCATGAATTTAACGACGACGCTCTTATGGTATTGAAATATAGCCGGCTGTCACCGGACTTTGCATTCCACGGCCTCTACGATCCTTCTTTTCCTGCTGTCAGTTCAATCCAAATCGCAGTAGGCGCAGTCAGAAGAAGAGGAGACTTTTCCCTGCCACACAGTGGTTCAGACAAGAAATTTTCGTTTTTTGAAACAAATATTTATTTATTCGTCTACATTAATGTTGTCGCCTTCAAAATAGTCCCCATTGGATATTATGCACATGTGCCAGCTCTTCTTCCAATACTCGAAACACTTCTAAAACTCGATCTTTGGGATAGCCTTTAGTTCTTTCAGCGATGCGCTTTTAATGTCATCTATGCTTGCAAAACGACGGCCCTTTCTCCTTATTCTCCTTATTTTTGGGAATAGGAAAAAGTCAGACAGAGGCATGTCTGGCGAATATGGAGGCTGGGGCATCATTACAGTATTGTTTTTGGCCAAAAATTTTGGTTCAAATTTTAACAATTTTAGAACAAATTTTGCTGCCACGCGTTTCATACCCAAAACATTCAATTTCATGAGATGAGCCAATCGATATACCAACATCATCAGCGACTTCTCTGATGGTTTATAACCATTTCTTCCACTTTTTCCATGTTTTTATCGGTTGTTAATGTGCTTGTGCGTTCGGGGCGTTCGTCATCTTCAACGTCTTCACGGCCATCTTGGAAACTCTTATACCACTTGTAAACTATTGTTTTACTTATAGCAGACTCACTATAGGCCTTTGTTAACATTTTACAGAATTTATTTCATTTTTTAAGCAAAATTGGACACAAATTCTTTGATCCATTTCATTTAACGAACGAAAAATCGCCGAGAACATAAAACACGTCTAACCTTAGCGGCTGCCACAGACAAAGTAAACAATGAAAACAGCTAAAGTTTTTACCATAAAGAAAATTTTATGACAACCGGACCCTCCGAACCCGCGAAATTTAACAATTCCCGTTATTTTCTGTTACAAGATGAATTATTCCATCACCGGATGACGGAATAAACACTGGTGGCGCCATCTATGTGTTTAATATCTAACAAATTTTAGACCGATCCAACCTCACTTTTTTCCAAATACCAAATTATTTTTCCATGGTATTTTTTGGAAACGTAGAAAAAGTATAGTCTGAAACACATTTTAAATTGTTGTTGATTGCTTTTGAAAATTGAATCACTGTGATATCGGGTGACGATATCTCACCGCGGCAACAATCAGATAATAAATTCAATTTTGACGTTTTCGGTTTTAAAGAAAGTAAAAAACAAGCCTCGAGTTATCGAAAAATTATTTATGAATGCGGGGACAAAGCCAGTCGTTTTTATTGAAAAAGTTTTCCCATAGAATTTGCTTGTTTTTGTTGATTTTAGAAAAGTGTTTTAGAAAGAAGTGATAATCATTTGGTGCTTTTATAGAATTAAAAACAGTTCTTATAAAGAATAAATTATGTTAATAATACTAAAATTGGAATGACGTCACGTATTTACCCTTTTATTTTATACCCATGTCAAGAGGGTTGTGAAGAAATTTTTTTATATCCATATCAAGGGAGCTGTCGAGCCATTAATATTTAGTATACCAGATTGTATTGCCACCAGCATCAAAAGTGTGTAGGTACAAATTTTCAGCTCAATCGACTTCCTAGATCATTATTTTTAACTGTTTTTTCTAAATTACTTTAAAAACCTTCTATACAATGTAAGACAAAAACTAAAAATACAAATAATGATATCACTAGTTTACAGCCATTTTGCCCACCATGTCTCACTATGATTTTCTTGTGTAGTTTGGCTCACTAAACGCGAAAATCACACTTAAAATTTTTTTCATGGAAGCGTTTTCGAGATATAAATTTTGGTTTTTTTTTAATTTTCTGAGGTGTTTTGACGTTTTAGAGTATACTTCGAGTTCTAATTGATCGATTTGACCAAACAAGCACTTAAATCAAAGGTAATTGAGCCCTCTACAACTTTCCCTTGTATGGTTTTGGTATCGGCTCAGTAGTTCGATACTGGCGATTTTATGAAGTTGAAAACATCCTTTTTTTACAAAAATCGAGGTCTAAAATTTACATATCTTTCTGGGAAAGATAGAAATCAAAAAGATATACTTAAAGGAAAAAAAATAAGCTGCTGTTGATAAAAATCCATGGATAAATGGCGAAGTTATGAGTTTTTCAGTGGAAGACCAAAATTCAGTTTGTCGAGAATTTTTACGTATTTTCTTGATTTTATTAAATATTGAACAATAAATATTGAACATTGAAAATATTGAAAGTTTTATTTTTTTGTAATAAGCATAGGTTTAAAAAAATTCTGTCTCCTTCTTTGTTTTTTGGTTGCTTTTGTATTCCGTTTCTCGTATGAGGGACCAAATGTAATCACCCATCATGGCTGCATCCCAGAAGCCGTGATACCGCCGCTCCATAGCCTTTATTTGCTGGTGAAAACGTTCTCCGTGCTCATCACTTACGTCGCCCAGATTGTGCGGGTTATTTACGCACTCGAACTCTACTTATTTTACTCATTTTACACTTTTTATTAACTAAATAAAACCATTATAAAAATACCTTGTTAAAATATCAAAAAATAGCAGTAAAATGTCACTATGCCAACACGAGAAACAAAATAATTCACGTTTGCGGAGTCAAGTCAAATTTAAATTTGGAATAATGTTTTCGGTGAAAAAAAATAAAATGAAAATAAAATGAAAATCGTCAAAAAGCTGAATTTTGGTCGTCCACTAAAAAATTCATAACTTCGCCATTTTTCCATGTTATTTTATCAATGTCAAAGTTAAATTAACACTATTTTGGAAAAGTTCTAATTTTAGAAAGGTATTTTTACTCTTTTAGTGCAAACTTCTAGTGTAAATTAACACTATTATTTTAGTAAAACCTATTGGTGGTAGTGAATAAAACGAAAAAGTAAATAAAGAGAAACATTTATTTGGAACAAAAATCTATGACAATTATCAAAATAGGTGCCTTTTAAAATATAATTTTATATTTGAGTCGTATGGCTGGCTTAAGCAAAATGGTTCCTAAAAACGTAAAAGTTTTAGATCAATGCAATGTTTTACTGGCTGTCAACTTGTAAGCAATGCATTATCTTGAGAATTCATCAGTAATCCATTTTTCTGTTATAAAAAAGGGGTGATCCCATTGGTAGAGAGGCGTCAGGCGGCTGTATGTCGGGGATTTACCACACGTGTACAAATTTTCCATAATATTAATAAAAATGTAGGTATAGGTTAATATAACAACCATTACGCTTGAAAATAAAAAATAAATCAAGTGTATATGTATTTATATTATTAATGTTACAAGTACCCGACCTACTGCCGTAAATTATTGTATATAAAATAGGTCGGGTATGGACATCCTTTTAACATATTGGTATTTATTGAGTATTAAGGCTTAAAGAAAAATGAAGTATAATACTTAACTTTAATTGTGATACAATGTGCATTAGTGGTGTAAAGAAAAAAGAGCTCTTAGTAACATCAAAACAAACAATGAATAATGTTCATATTCTTTAAATGTGTTTAATAATAAGCACTAAATGCTACCTAGTGTATTTTGTAGTGTAACTTTTACACGTACAAATCAACTCTAATATTTTTACCCCTACACTAAAAAATTTACACGGGCAAAATTTTTTACTGTGTAATTTGAAACTGTTAATTAATCTATTAAGAGTTTTTATTGCCGCTTGTCTCGCGATATTTCTCACAATTACCGTCGCCTCTAATAATACCTTCACAAAGCCAATTTGCAAATTCTCAAGTTTGTTAGTTATCATTAGCTGGTGGGGGGGGAAAGTGCGAAGCTGGCGTTAAAACAATGGAACCAATAACGCTCAAATAACAATCGACATCAAAGAAAATTAAGTTGAAAGCTCGCACATTATTTACTTTATCAACATTTAAATCTTGTTTTAGTCTCGAAGTATATACTCGTTGATATAGCCGCTGACACTGATGTATGCCTTTTTCGTGTGTACACAAGTTTGCATTAGCCAAAATTTATTTAATTAACAAAAGTGATCGTCAGTTCCCAGGCAATTTTGCTGGATTAAAACTCATCCGTCTTATCTCTCTCTTTCTTTTTAATTAAATTTTTGTTTGTGGTTTTATTCTCATAAGATGGAAGATAAAAAAGGCCCAAAAACATCTAATCTCGTCTGTAAAAACAAGAGTTCTATAAATAGTTACCTTAAAGTCAAATCATTAGATGACGCTGCAGGGCTGTGTTTAAATTACAATAATAGTTATTTATGTCGTTAGGTTAAGAAGAAAGGCTTTTTGTGCTAAGCTCAAGGTTTGAAGGCCGACGCGTAGCGGAGGCATACAATTGAGCGAAGCACAAAAATGCACTTCTTGGCCGAATGGCATACAACATTTTATCTTCAAAGCACTTTATATAGGTCAACTTAATTCAACATCAAAGCGGCCTAACCTCACTTTTTAGAGTCTCATTTATTTATTAGCTAAAGATTACATTAAATGTACAATAATTATTATTGCTTTTAGAAGCAGTAATAGTTTGACAATACCTAGCAACATGATTTAAGTAGAAATGGATTTTTGCTATTACATTGAATTCAATTAATTGTTTAATAAATAAGTAGGTATCTAATTTCAATTTGTTTGGATTTTTATTTAAAAAATAGGTAGTTTGGAATGTTTAAGCTGTGTTTAACATTTAATTTCACTGAAAACTTAAAGCAAATTAAAACTTAAAGATAATTTAAATCGTAGAAAAAAAATCGTGCGTTTTCTGGTTGCCTAACCTCACTTTTTGTTTTATTATTCATATTTAATTTTACAATAATTTAATGAAAAATATTAAACATTAACAGTAAAACACATAAATTAGTGCTTATTATAAATAAATTAAACCAGTTTAGTACGTTAACTTCTTAGAAAAGGATTAATTTGTCAAAACAATACCCCTAGCGAAAAAAAATCGAACTAATTACTTGCCTCATAAAATTTTTTATCGGCCTAGGCCATAACAAGGTATTTCTTTAACGAATGTTGACAACAATAAAGTTTAAATTATAGACCGCGTGGAGATAAAAAATATTTCTAAAAAGTGTACAGATCTGTGTGTGGTATAAATATGTTTCTTAGGGTTTAAACATTGTCACTTTAATGCGTTTTAATTTTAATTCTGAAAACAGTAAAATGGCTAGTGCCCAATTACTGGTTGGTAAAAAATGTAAAATTCTATTATTGGACATATGTCCAATATAATACTCTATTTGTATCCCGGACATTTACCAGCCAATTCTTATGAAAAATTGTCCCCTGAATCCGAAAAGACCGTCAAAAACTATAAAAGTTAAGCAGTTTTTGAGATACAGTCAATTTCATATAATATGTAAAATTGATTATATTTCCAAAACTGTTCTACTTTTATAACTTTTGACGACATTTTCGGATTCAGCTAAATGTCCTGGATACAAATTGCTGTTGACGAGAATTATTAGTGGCTGCTTTTTCGCTATGACATTTTTGACCAATTCATTTTTAGAGAGTAAGTAAGTAATATAGTGATTTCTTCGTCACAGGACATCTTGCAGAATAACAGTGATTTAAATACAGTGCATGATAGAGGACATAAAAAAATAATGACAACAAAATTAATAAATTCGGAAAATACTTTTAACATACCACCCGAAAAAATATTAGATATATATAAATCATCCTGTTCCGGCCTAAACATTATAAATGCTTCACAAACTAGAGATACCACACTTAATGATATTTGCAACAAACTATTACAGAAGTCAGACCAAGGAATTAGTAGTTACCTTCAGAATCCAGAAAAGGGATGAGGAATCCGAGAAAGAAATATATGAATTATATGGTATTTACAAAAACGAAAAATTGTAGAACTCACTATTTTTTTTTGTGTTCTTTCATTTGACAAGCAAATTTTTAATTTACATTGTTTGATTTATTCATGAAACAAAATGGAAATTTGATGTAGCAAAACAGTCGCATCAAATATTTATTGACCTTTCAATTTTAGCATAAACGTCCAAATCCCTGTGATTTGTATGAATAAAATTTTAATCTAATTTGCATTATCAGCTTAAATCTGATTGATTTTCCTGATTATAACACGATTTTATACTAGCATTGGGTCAATATTTATTTATTTATTTATTTAAAGCGGAAATAATTTACTAATTATTTTTTATTATTCACATTTCAAACGTCGGATATTGTATATTAGTTTTGCTAATTATAGTTTTTATGGCTAATAATAGGATGCTTTACTTTACGGTTATGCAGAAATAGATATAAAACTGTAAAAGTTAAGCTTTAACGTTATTTATACTTTTAATTAATTTAAATTAGTTATGTTATAATATTATAATTTATTATTTGCTACAAAAGCATATACGAGGTGTGTTCAGAAAATAACGGGAGTTGTTAAATTTCGCGGGTTCAGAGGGTCCGGTTGTCATACAATTTTCTTTATTATGTTGGTATACATGCACCCGAAGTATGATAAAAACTTTAGCTGTTTTCATTGTTTACTTTGTCTGTGGCAGCCGCTAAGGTTAGACGTGTTTTATGAGCTCGGCGATATTTCGTTCGTTAAAAGAAATGGATCAAAGAATTTGTATCCAATTTTGCTTAAAAAATGAAATAAATTCTGTGAAATGTTAACAAAGGCCCATATATAGGGCCACTATAGTGAGTCGACTAGCAGATCTGCTATAAGTAAAACAAGAGTTTACAAGTGGTATAAGAGTTTCCAAGATGGCCGTGAAGACGTTAAAGATGACGAACGCCCCGAACGCACAAGCACATTAACAACCGATAAAAACATGGAAAAAGTGGAAGAAATGGTTATGAACCATCAAAGAAGTCGCTGATGATGTTGGTATATCGATTGGCTCATCCCATGAAATTTTTTCGAATGTTGTGGGTATTAAACGCGTGGCAGCAAAATTTGTTCCAAAATTGTTAAATTTTGAACAACATTTTTGGCCAAAAACAATACTGTAATAATGCCCCAGCCTCCATATTCGCCAGACATGCCTCTGTCTGACTTTTTCCTATTCCCAAAAATAAAGAGAACCTTAAAGGGCCGTCGTTTTGCAAGCATAGATGACATTAAAAGCGCATCGCTGAAAGAACTAAAGGCTATCCCAATGATCGAGTTTTAGAAGTGTTTCGAGTATACATATATGTATATATATATATTGGAAGAAGAGCTGGCACATGTGCATAATATCCAATGGGGACTATTTTGAAGGCGACAACATTAATGTAGACGAATAAATAAATATTTGTTTCAAAAAAACGAACATTCCCAATATTTTCTAAACAAACCTCGTACTTCTTCCACTAAGAACTTTTTTCTTTAAGCAATAAATTTTATGCTAAAATATTATTTGTTGCCGCTAATAACTTTTTATCAAGAGAGTTTTATTAACAGCTCCCACACGAGGGGGGACTAACGTAGGCGAACAAATACACTGTAAAAAATAATTAACACAAGTCTACACGATCCAACACCAAACTGTGTTATTCCAAGTCCACACGAAATCGTGTAAAATTTTAACACAGCATCAGTTTGTTGATTTGTTTTTTATATCGTGTAATAATTTACACGAAGAATAATTAAACTTTAACACATTGTTTGTGTAATTTTTACACAACTTTAGGTATTAAATTTAACACCAGATGACGTTTAAAAAAATACTTTTATAAAAATAAAAATATTTTATAACTTCAATTAGACAAAATATTATATTATAATATTTTTATATAAAATAAATTATTAAAAACATTTAAAAAAAGTAATAAAGGAAACAAGATCATTTTAATTGTTTAAAACTTACTTACCTAAAAAGGATAAAATGTCATGTGTTACTGGCAAATTTGCCATTACCCACTATGTTTCCTGAAGTCAAAGTTTAAATTTCATATTACATATAAAGGGGTAAGAAGCAAAAGAGCAAATTTTACACGATATTTGTTAAAATTTACACAACTTTGTGTAACATAACACGATATTTATTAAATATGAGTTGATAACACATTAACGTGTAAATTAACAAGTGGTTAAACGTTTTAGTGTTGATTCCCAATTTAGGAACATTCGTGTAAAAGTATTTAAACGATTTTTACACAAAATTTACACAAAAATTTTAACACAAAAAAAGAGAATTTACAGACTGATATTTTTTGCAGCAAATAGACGAAGATTATACGTAAGATCAACAAAACATAACTAACCAATAACGGCGTAATTAAATACCGAATTCCTAAAATATCAAGCGAGATTTTAGATAAGTTACTAATGGATGTTCTCGGTCGTGAGGTCGTGGCTCTTGTACCGTTAAATAGGCGGCATCTATTGTTAACTCATTTTTTTCCGATTATTTTGTTCGATTCGGGACGTCTTCGCAGGAATAGCGCGACTTCTTTCCTGCTGCGCCATCCTGCTTGCTAGTCGTCGTGCCTTATGGATAAACAATAAACCAAACGACAGATAATCATGAGTTATGTACACGCAGAAGTATAAACTACAGCGCTGTAACTGCTCTATACGGGAAAAGCATACTAAAAATATCCACGTCCAAAGCAATCGAATCAAATATAAAATGTTGATTATATCCTCCGTGAAGCTGTTTTTGCTTTAAATTTTATGCAACGGATGGCGCTTTAATTATTTTAAATAAGCTAAAACCTCCTTTTACGACATTACACAGTAAAAAATTTTGACCGTGTAAATTTTTTAGTGTAGGGGTAAAATTATTAGAGTTGATTTGTAAGCGTAAAAGTTACACTACAAAATATACTAGGTAGCATTTAGTGCTTATTAACTTTATTAAACACATTTAAAGAATATGAACATTATTCATTGGTACATTCACACTATTTATTATTAAAATAAATCAAAAGGGTAGAACAACTTAATGCGAGTGTTTATTACCTCTTAATGTGTGACAAAATATACACTATAGTGCATGCCAATTTCTTTGTCTGTTTTGATGTTACTATAGTATAAGAGCTCTATTTTCTTTACACTACTAGTGCACATTGTATCACAATTAAAGTTAAATTGCACCAATAGTGGCAAAATAGACTGAAAAAACTGGTAATAACCGAAATGCGTTTTAAAATGTTTGGTTGGTACCTATCTACCCACGCAGTGCATATCCGGAGATACCGCGTTGTGGAAGTGTGGCATTTTTGTTCAATTAAATTTCCCATTTTTTGGTAAGTATTATACTTTCTTTTTCTTTAACCCTTAATACTCAATTAATACCAATATGTTAAAAGGATGTCCACACCCGACCTATATTATATATCAATAATTTACGGCAGTAGATCGGGTACTTGTAACATTAATAATATAAATACATACACGCTTGATTTACTTTTTATTTTCAAGCGTAGTGGTTGTTATATTAACCTATACCTACATTTTTATTAATATTATGGAAAATTTGTACACGTGTGGTAAATCCCCGACATACAGCCCTCTGACACCTCTCTTCCAATGGGATCACCCATTTTTTATAACAGAAAAATGGATTACTGAT
This sequence comes from Brassicogethes aeneus, assembly GCA_921294245.1. Classification (NCBI taxonomy): domain Eukaryota; kingdom Metazoa; phylum Arthropoda; class Insecta; order Coleoptera; family Nitidulidae; genus Brassicogethes; species Brassicogethes aeneus. The sequence goes on along the minus strand of OV121132.1, from coordinate 1,598,752 downwards.
GAATTCTTAAGATAATTCTTTGTTTACAAGTTGGCAGCCATGGCTGCAGTAAAACATTGCATTGATCTAAAACTTTTACGTTTTAAGGAACCATTTTGCTTAAGCCAGCCATACGACTCAAATGTAAAATTATATTTTAAAAGGCACCGATTTTGATAATTGTCATAGATTTTTGTTCCAAATAAATATTTCTCTTATTTACCTTTTCGTTTTATTCACTACCACCAATAGGTTTCACTCAAATAAAAGTGTTAATTTACACTAGAAGTTTGCACTAAAAGAGTAAAAGTACCTTTCTAAAATTAGAACTTTTCCAAAATAGTGTTAATTTACACTAAACAAAAGTGGGATTTTACCCAGGAAGTGTAGAAGTACACGATTTTAGGTAAATTAACACTTTTTAGTACTGTTTAAAATAACTTTGTTATGGGTGAAAAAAGTACCTGTCGAAAAAATATTAAAAAAGTCCATTAACTATTTCGCTGGAATTACCCGTATGTTGTTTTTCATTACACGTACGTGTATAATTATTATTAAAGGAAGTCTTAAAACATTCGTCCATGACCATTATTTTCGTAAAAACCTTCAATAAAAAATCTAATCAAATTATATCAAATTATATGACATAATGTTATTAAATAAATAGATCGCGATCTTTTTATGGGTCTTCAGTAATTTTCTCACATTAGATTGTATACAAGGTGTCCCGTATCGTTATGTTCAAATTTTGAGAGCATAAAGTAGACTTTTTTTCAGGAAGAAAACCCGCAAAACTTGTATATCAATTTTTATTTGTTTCAAAGTTACAGGCCTTTGAATTACACAGGTCCACAAAAAAAAGTGGTCTGTGCTGGGTGTTCGACAAAGATTTTCCGACGTATTTTTTACCGCTGAACACGAATCTGAAGTCAAAATTGGGGGTCAAACTGCAAAAATCGGAGAAAAATAAAAATAACCGATATTAGATAATGGATTTTATCGGTTTTTTTAATTTTTCTTAGTTTTTTTGGGGGTCAAAATTTTGACTTCAGATTCGTGTTCAGCGGTAAAAAATACGTCGGAAAATCTTTGTCGAACACCCAGCACAGACCACTTTTTTTTGTGGACCTGTGTAATTCAAAGGCCTGTAACTTTGAAACAAATAAAAATTGATATACAAGTTTTGCGGGTTTTCTTCCTGAAAATAAGTCTACTTTATGCTCTCAAAATTTGAACATAACGATACGGGACACCTTGTATATAATTTCCTAAGGAAGTGGCAATAATCATAATAATCATTGATCTTGACAGAGACTAATATGTGTATGTAGGAGTAACACATGACCTTATTTTATATTTATTATTATCACACGAAAAAAAATGTACATATGGTGCAATATTATACATTACAAGAAATTTAAGATATTCCTTGGAAATTATTTATTATAACAAAAAAATTAACTCATTAAATGAACTCACTTTTTAAACAACAAGTCTGCTTCGTTTATAGAATAGACCTTAAACATTTCTTTTAGAAAACGTCGAAATTTATTTTTTTTTAGTGATCTTTTTGATATTTTTATTATGCTAGATTTTACCACACTTCACTCGCACAAGTGAAATCAATAATATTATAATACAGACTGCGGATTATAAAGTTATGTTCACCAAGGAGAGCGCTGGCCCTTTCCCCCTCTTTTTAAGGGAAATAACAAAAATTTTGTTACCATTGCAAAACAATAGTAAATATTAAAAGTCTTTTTATAGCATTAAAATATTTTTGTTATTGTTCTTAACGTAAGCTATTAGCAATGATTTTCTAACTGAAATAAAATTAATTTGAATTACAACGATGATAATTTAAAAAAGACAAATATGCCATAGTAAAATTAACAAATTTTACTATAACAACTGCGCATTACTTTATGTAAGCGCAATTCACACACAACTATGGATTTAACAAAAACATTTTAAATTCGACAAAAATTTAATATAAACATAAAGTATTTGTTATTGCCATGACAATATGATAACAACTATTATGATTGTTTATGTTATTTTCAAACTAAAAAAACTCCGGAAGGTGCATAAGCAATCACCATGTATATTTCATTATCTCTGTTTACACACATCATATCATACATTTTAACTAAACAGTAGTTTTGCAAAGTTTAAACCCGTGTAATTGCACATAAAAAGTTCGCGCTATATGTCGCAAGACAATTAGAGACTGAGTGGTTTACGGTTCAAGAACTTTGAGCACATATCATCACTTTTAGGTCTCCGCCTAAAAAGGGCGAATTTAACGTGACAGTCGCTCCTTGTTCGTGCTTATACAAACTGCGGAACTAAGGCATTATGCGCAATTTGCTTTTTGACTGGAGTCAAGGCTTAAAACTAGGTTATGGGTATAGTTTACAAGTTTCATGAGAAGAAAAGGTTAAAAATCCTGTTAAAAAATATTAAAGATGATAAAAATGTTTAACAAATTAATTTAAAAAAGTTGTATGTGGCAAAATTGCTGTAGACCAGTGTAATTTCGGTACTTTTGAATGGCAAGGTTCTAAACGCAGCTGCAATTTTAAGGGGAAATATATTAAAATTAATTATTGTCGTTCCAAGGTTAAATTTTAACTAAAATTTAAAAAATAATGTACAAAGCCTAAGCTATATAACTAAATTTACCTCTAAAGAGGTAAATATACAAAAATTGATTATAATCAAGGTACATGGTGTCAAAGTTAAAAGTTCGTTTTCGATTTCATTAAATTCCTTTAAAAAATATTATAAATTATTAAATAAAAATAGGTGTATGGTAGAAAAAATAGTTTATTTACACAAATTCGATATTAATACATTTTAGTTGTATTTTGGAAGAAAACCACTTTCTATATCATCTATTTCTTTTTCGGCATCTTTATTTTCAACCGCTGCTTCTGTCTCCGTTTCTTTTTTCACCCTCGAATATCTGTATTTAGGAAACATTTTTTTGGTCTTTTTGCAGGTGGTTGAGTCTTCTTCCATGTTAATACTCTGGGAATGTTGCATCCATTGATTCCATCTTATTAAACTTAAACCATATCTTGCTCGGTACCTGGGAAACATGTTTTTAGTTTTTTTGTTATGTCACAGTTGGAGAGAATTGGTAGAATGATTTTTATTAGAATTACGCCCTATTTAAGTAGTTTGTGTTACGTGATTCATGTACCTATTTTTGTTACCTTAAATTTAAGAAATATAATTTGCGGAAGGTAATTTTTATTTAAGGCATATCTAATCCTTTCCAAGGATTAACGTTTTATAGAATTGTAAAAACAACTGACATCTTATTTATGACAAAAATAAAATAACAAATTGGTGTAAAACACACAAAAACCGATGTTCAGAGGCCCATAAAACATCAGTTAAGATCTTAATGACCCATCATGAGCTATATTTTTTGTCGCCGCATGCTTATAAACATTAAAATTGATGCGGTTTTGTCTCGTTTTATACAAAATTTAATTTGACAGTCCATTAGACACTTCACGCGAGGTGATTTGGGGGAAAAATATCCCGAACGTAAGGAATAAAATGTGGGATGCCCGGCAAAAATATTTATCTACTCGGGAAAGACGATTAAAAGAACTTTGGGTAATATATCAAGGTTTATATACAGTGTTGCCAACTTGGTAATACCATTACCAGATCTGGTAATATCAACTCAGTTTTAGTAATGAAGTTTTTTAAAACAGTATCTAGCAATATTTTTAGTAATTAGGAATTAATCTAGTAATAATTCTAGTATTTTCGTATTAGTCCAATTGAAATGCTAAAATTTAACTTTGCAAGCAATAAAAACAGCGAAACTGCATGTGACTCATATACCTATAACTCCTATACGGGTATATGTTATATGGAGTTATAGGTATATGATGTGACTTGATTCAGACTACCCTTTCGAAATTCGAATTTTCGAACGCCCTCTAACGCGAACCGGGAATATGACGCGCAGATCTCATGACATAACCTAGAATTACCATGTGGTCACCACATTGTGGTGGTGTTCTGTGGTGGTGGTGAGTAAAAGCCGTGCTTTTTTTTATTTTTTTACAGTATCTGTACCCCGGACGTAAACATCATTTTCTATAAACCTTTACCTTTGAGGTGCAGATATATGTATTTGTTTTTTTTTTATTTTGTGTTTTGTTTGTCCAGAATGAAAATTTTATTTCTTTAAATAAATTTTATTTTTAAAATATTGTATTTCGATTTTAAAACCTAACAAGAATTTTTTTTAAATAAAAAAAAATTGCTCGTTTTTATGTTGGCAACAAAAATCTAGCAATATTTTGGTAATGGTAGCATTGAGAAAGATTTAGTAATATTCTGGTATTTTTAGTTCTATAATCTGGTAAAATGGCTATTAATATAGTTGGCAACACTGTTTATATAGTTGTATCATTACTCAATGGTTGTATGCTCTTTTGGGAAATGTTTATTTTTTCGACTAAATTAATATTAATGAAATATTTTTTGTCTTTCATCATCAACTATAATATTAATTGCACAATTATTGTGCAATTATGTATGTATATAATGTTTGCTATAACTTTGGTACATAGGTGAATATATTGAGATGTCCCCTAAGTGAAAATGATTATTTTTTATTTTTGGTCGTTTCACTGTTAGTCTAGAATGGGGTTTTTGGGAAGCCACCAGGTCTAGTAATAACATAACATAAGTGGTTCTGCACTAATGCAAGAATTTTAAGAAATCATACATTTTGAATATTAAAGCTTCACGGAGGTTAGGATTTCGTATGTTTTTTTTTAAACATCCCTTTGTATATTTTAAATAAGTTATTGTATTTTTTGAAACCTTAACATTTTTTTAAAATACAATTGTACATACATAAAATATTTATAAAAACAATCTACTTACTGAGATATTACACTTTACGGTGGATAGGTTTTTAAATAGCAAATTAAACTTTTGAATCATAAAACAGCAACACTCGCATCTGCATATAAATTCTAACTGGCCTTCAGGAATCAAATGCATCTATAATGTCGTAAACAGAGGTTTTTGCTTATTTAAAATGATTAAAGCGCCATCCGTTGCATAAAATTTAAAGCAAAAACCGATTCACGAAGGATAGAATCAATTTTTTAACGCCTACATAAATGGTTATAAAAATTATTTCTTTTAATTTTTAATAATATTTTATATTTGATTCGATTGCTTTGGATGTGTTTAATTTACTTAGTGAACTGATATTTTTAGTATGCTTTTACTACCTCAGATGTTTGAAAACATATATGTTAACCGAGAAAGTGTCACGGAGAATAGGTTTTAGGGACATTTCGTGTAGAGTGTTAAATCTATTGTCACACTAAATAAAAAATAAGAGGGTTTAAATTGGATATAATATTTTCTCGCAATAAAAATAACAAAGGCCAAACCATAAAAAATAAACAAAAGTTCATTACGGACCCTCGAGAAATAAGAGTGGATTTAAGGACAAATAAAAATAAATTACGCGTTTTTGGTCCAACCCTAATCTTTACTTATTTTTTTGGACGACGTTTTAAACCATTTTTATCGCGGTTTGTTTCCTACAGTTTCACGGAAAAAAATTTATACGAGATTAGAAAATTATTGCGCCTCAAAAAATTAATGAACATTTTAGTGCCGGTGATTTACGAGCAAAGTTAATTAGAATTAATGAAGTCATTAAATAAAAAATGCCATAAAATAAATATTAATAGTTTGGGGCTATTGTGCGGCCATATTGTCATTTATTTAATGTAATAATATTACGTTCTTTGAATTCTGTTTATAGTCAACAATATTTATTTTACTGCGACAAAAATTAATTTTATAATCAACATTTAAATTTTAAATTTTTTAATAAGGAATATAATCAATAATTATTAATAATTTATTACACTTGTTTACAAAAGAGTATAATAATAATATCAATCTGACATAACTATTTTTACATAGAAATTAACCGTATTACAGGGCATGGCATATTTGTCTTTTTTAAATTACTATCGTTGTAATTCAAATTAATTTTATTTCAGTTAAAAAATCTTTGTTAATAGCTTAAGTTAGAACAATAACAAAAATATTTTAATTCTATAAAAAGACTTTTTTAATATTTATATTGTTTTGCAATGGTAACAAAATTTTTGTTATTTCCCTTAAATAGAGGGGGAAAGGGCCAGCGCCCTCCTTGGTAAACATAACTTTATAATCCACAGTTTGTGTTATAATCTTATTGATTTCACTTGTGCGAGTGAAGTGTGGTAAAATCTAGCATGATATCAAAAAGATCACTAAGAAAATTAAAATTTCGACGTTTTCTAAAAGAAATATTTAAGGTCTATTCTATAAACGAAGCAGACTTGTTGTTTAAAAAGTGAGTTCATATTTTTTTTATTTTGTACCTCATAATTGAGTTAATTTTGTTATAATAAATAATTTTTTTTAATGCCTTGCAATTATTAAAAAAAACAGTAGGGTTGAAAATGTGACCATTTTTACAATGAAAATAGTTTATTGAATTAACAATTAATTTGTTCTTAAATTTACATAAATTTTATTAATATTATATAAAAAAGTTTTATTTTAAACGAAAATGTATTTGTAAAATTTACAAAATTTCTATGAATAATATTATTAGGGTTTTATTAATACTACAAAACGTTTTTGTAAACGGTATAGAACTGTTTTTTGGACAAATAATAACTATATTTATCAATGCGTTTCTGCATCTGGAAGAGTGTTATTTTTATAAACATAACGTTAATTTACTTTATAATTAATGAAAATGCTATTACTGAAAGCAGCGTTTCTAGGTAAATAATTTTTATCTGGCATTTCCTTTTTTAAATCTCATCAATTTCGCAATAATAACACACATACATTTGTATACATTTTAACGAAGTTACAGGTACTTTTTGCTTTTTATTTTTATCGCATGTCGATATGTCGATATTCCCGATGGACAGTTCACATTTTTCAAAAGGATAGCGCAATTAAATTATTAAAAAGTCGCGTGCAAACCAAAGATAAAATGCTATTTCAGCTGTCAAATAGAGAATTCGTGACCGAATTTCGAATCATCAATTCGCAAAGTGCTTTACCTGATGTTTGTCTATATTATTAAGTGATTAGTTTAACAGGTATTTGGGTTTAAATTACATTAATATAGGTATGATAAATAAAAATATACATAAAATATTTATAAAATAAATCCACTTACTGAGATATTACACTTCACGGTGGATAGGTTTTAAAAATAGCAAATTAATGAACTTAAACTTTTGAATTATAAAACAGGAACACTCTCATCTGCATATAAATTCTAACTGACCTTCAGGAATCACATGTATCTATAATGTCGTAAACAGAGGTTTTTGCTTATTTAAAATGATTAAAGCGCCATCCGTTGCATAAAATTTAAAGCAAAAAAAGATTCACGGAGGATAGGACACCTACATAAATTGTTATAAAAATTATTTCTTTTAATTTTTAATAATATTTTACATTTGATATACCTACTATGTTTTTGTATGCAATTTTTTCAAAGTGTCTATTTCTTCTAATAATAATTTATCACCTTGTGCTGCAAAACCCAATGAATTCTTTATTTAATAGCATAGGTACTCTATTTTGTTAGCCTCAAGTCATCTTATAGAACAGTTCACTTGGGACATATTAAAACTGAGAGTGCATTAAGTCAATTGTATAAAATGCTTAATGGCTAATAGTGGCTTCAGATTTCGGAATGCGGCTGTATTTCCTGGCAATTAATTATCTGATTCTTTTCCATCGAACACAATCACAGATTGTAACCTCTAAACGTTTAGTTAAATGGATTAAATTGAAACAACGAAAACAAGACGTTCGTTACGCTTCATTATGTAATAATCAACTGTAAACCGATCACTTCGATGTTAATTAATAGGAAAGAAATCATCGATCATTGTTAAGGTATTGTTTGACTAATGACCGTAGTTATAAAGCATTATGCCATGTCACGTGGTGCACTCAGAAAAATGTACATGCACTTTTATAAAAAAAATGTTTATCCAACATATTAATAGTTGTTATCATATTGTCATGGCAATAAGAAATACTTTATGTTTATATTAAATCTTTGTCGAACTTAAAATGTTTTTGTTAAATCTAGTTGTGTGTGAATTGCGCTTACATAAAGTAATGCGCAGTTGTTATAGTAAAATTTGTTCATTTTACTATTTGTCTTTTTTAAATTACTATCGTTGTAATTCAAGTTAATTTTATTTCAGTTAAAAAATCTTTGTTAATAGCTTACGTTAAGAACAATAACAAAAATATTTTATTGCTATAAAAAGACTTTTTTAATATTTACCATTGTTTTGAAATGGTAACAAAATTTTTGTTATTTCCCTTAAAAAGAGGGGGAAAGGGCCAGCGCTCTCCTTGGTGAACATAACTTTATAATCCACAGTCTGTGTTATAATCTTATTGATTTTACTTGTGCGAGTGAAGTGTGGTAAAATCTAGCATGATAAAAATATCAAAAAGATCACTAAGAAAATTAAAATTTCGACGTTTTCTAAAAGAAATTCCATAAACGAAGCAGACTTGTTGTTTAAAAAGTGAGTTCATATTTTTTTATTTTTTACGTCATACAATATGAGTTAATTTTTTTGTTATAATAAATAATTTGCTTTAATGCCTTGCAATTATTTAAAAAAAACTACCCAACACCCAACAGTAGGTTAAAAATAAGACCATTGTTACAATGAAAATAATTTATTGAATTAACAATTCATTTGTTGTTAAATTTACATAAATTTTATTAATATTATAAAAAAAGTTTTATTTTAAACGAAAAGGGATTTGTAAAATTTACAAAATTTCTATGAATAATACCATTAGGGTTTCATGAATACAATAAAACGTTTTTTAAACGGTATAGAACTGTTTTTTTGGACAAATAATAATAACTATATTTATCAATGCGTTTCTGCATCTGGAAGAGTGATATTTTTATAAACATAACGTAAATTTACTTTATAATTAATGCAAATGCTATTACTAAAAGCAGATTTGTATACAAGCAGCTTTTGTATCTATAGATAAATAATTTTTATAAAAATGATCTTTTTGCCGTAACAAAAGCAATTGTTGGACGAATCTTTACTTTACTTAATATTTAAAATTAACAAATATTTTGTTACTGTGTAATGTGGAAAAAATCTTTTTGAAGTGTTTTGTATTAGGTTTTTTTGAGCGTTTTTTTCTTCACATTTTATATTTTTTATTCAAACTTTTTCTATCTGATAAAATAATGTTTTTTTACTTCTCTACGTGTGTGTACACAATATTCCAAAAAGTTTCATTTGATATTTTATCTGACAAACATTTTTAATCTCAATTTTTTTTCAATTTTAATTCCCCAGTGGGGAATTTATTATTTCGCTCAGCAGAACCGCAAATCTACATATTCATTCTGGTTGTTGAATAAAAATGGAAACCATTTCCTATACTTTTGTTATTCAATTTTGTGTACCTACATGTAATTTTAACCAATTTTCCAACATTAAATTTTATGCTTTTCTTGTTTATTTATTTATTCATGATTGATTTAAACTAACAAACATAAATCCCCATTAAAATCAATCAAGAAAACAATGAACAAATGTTTACAATAAATATTCAATAATTAATTTTTATTTATAAATAAACTGGCAAAAATAACGATATAGTATACTTACTATATATATATATATAAGTGAATAAATTGATATGTCCCCCAAATGAAAATGATTATTTTTTATTTTTGGTTGTATCACTGTTAGTCTAGAATGGGGTTTTTGGGAAGCCACCAGGTCTAGTAATAACATAACATAAGTGGTTCTGCACTAATGCAAGAATTTTAAGAAATCATACATTTTGAATATAAGAGCTTCACGGAGGTTAGGATTTCGTATGTTTTTTTTAAACATCCCTTTGTATATTTGAAATAAGTTATTCTATCTTTTGACACCTTAATATTTTTTAAAAATACAATTGTACAATGTACAATTACAATGTACAATGTACAATGTACATACATAAAATATTTATAAAAAAATCTACTCACTGAGATATTACATTTCACGGTGGATAGGTTTTTAAATGGCAAATTAATGAACTTAAACTTTTGAATTATAAAACAGCAATACTCTCATCTGCATATAAATTCTAACTGACCTTCAGGAATCACAAGCATCTATAATGTCGTAAACAGAGGTTTTTGCTTATTTAAAATGATTAAAGCGCCATCCGTTTTTTAAAGCAAAAACATATTCACGGAGGATAGAATCAATTTTTGTTACACCTACATAAATGATTATAAAAAAATATTTCTTTTAATTTTTAATAATATTTTATTTTTGATTCGATTGCTTTGGATGTGTTTAATTTACTTAGTGAACTGATATTTTTAGTATGCTTTTACCACATCAGATATTTGAAAACATATAGGTTAACCTAGGAAGAGTAACTTTATACTTGTAGAGCTAGCAATGTTTTTAAATTAATCAGTCAATATCAATATATTTCAATTATTTAATTGGTGTTGTATTAAATTCAAATTAGTTGTTAAATTCCAAATACAAATTTAAATGCAATGAGTCGTTATTGATGAATAATTAATTGGTAATTAGTATTTATCAAATAAATGATTATTATTGTATTTATTAAGGGAGATCGAGAAAAAGTAAAAATATGTGAAAAATAGTTCTGCTGACTTAATTTATTTTAAAAAATGAATAGTTTCTACAAGAAAATTACATTACCTATATATAAGATTTTTAAATAAAATAAGGAGGTGCATTGGTATAATAATAATAATAATAGTTATGATTATATAAACACTTAAATTAAAATTAGACTTGCACGTTATTGTTATCCTAGGTTGAAATATAGAAACAGTTAGGTTATGTTAATAATTAACGATTATTACAAAGTAACGGAAAATAATATTACTATTTTTTACAATAGGTACTTAATTTAAGTTCCTTATAGAAAGACCATTAAAAATGAACCTGTCTGCCATCAAAGTTTCATGTCAAACATCAATTATAAAATATCAATTTAATAACATCACATTATCTAAGTGTAGGCCACTGAATATTTTACTTTTAAATCCATTTGATAAATATATAATTTAAAACACCAACAAAACCAATATACGTAAGTAAAGTACCATGTATATAAAATTAACTCGTTAACTCAATATTAAAGCAAAAAATGTAATAACACATCCTATATTGTACGTTGGTATTACTAGTAAGAATAGATTATTTAATGTAGCCATATACCCATTATTAAAATTCCAGTGGATAGCAATTGAAAAGATTATAGCAATTACCTATACATTTATGAGTTCAGTAGATTAATTATAGGTAGATAAAATTTATAATTGTAATATTTAAATTATACTTTTTTATACCTACATTGTTTTATAATTTATTTATAATATTGATGTATGTTGAGCTTTTATAAAAAAATGTTCATCCAACAAAGTAATAGTTGTTATCAAATTGTCATGACAAGAAATACTTTATTTTTATATTAAACCTTTGTCGAACTTAAAATGTTTTTATTAAATCTATACTTGTGTGTGAATTGCGCTTACATATAGTAAAATTTGTTCATTTTACTATGGCATATTTGTCTTTTTTAAATTACTATCGTTGTAATTCAAATTAATTTTATTTCAGTTAGAAAATCTTTGTTAATAGCTTACGTTAAGAACAATAACAAAAATATTTTATTGCTGTAAAAAGACTTTTTTAATATTTACTATTGTTTTGCAATGGTAACAAAATTTTTGTTATTTCCCTTAAAAAAAGGGGGGAAAGGGCCAGCGCCCTCCTTGGTAAACATAACTTTATAATCCACAGTCTGTGTTATAATCTTATTGATTTCACTTGTGCGAGTGAAGTGTGGTAAAATCTAGCATGATAAAAATATTAAAAAGATCACTAAGAAAATTAAAATTTCGACGTTTTCTATATTCTATAAACTAAGCAGACTTGTTTAAAAAGTGAGTTTATATATTTTTTATTTTGTACTTCATGTAATATGAGTTAATTTTTTGTTATAATAAATAATTTGTTTTAATGCCTTGCAATTATTTAAAAAAAACTACCCAACGCCCAACAGTAGGTTGAAAATGTGACCAATGTTACAGTGAAAATAGTTTATTGAATTAACAATAAATTTGTTGTTAAATTTACATAAATTTTAATAATACTATAAAAAAGTTTTATTTTAAACGAAAATGGATTTGTAAAATTTACAAATATTGATTTTAAAAATCGAAAAAAATTTTTGTTTACGATTTTGAAAAACCTACTTAAAACTTTAATAAAAACATGTTTTCGAAAACTACTATTATTTAAAGAAGAAAAATGTCCAAAATTTTAAAAAAAAAATTGGATGATTGAAAACAATATCAAGTTCAAAATCTCAAAAACTATAGCCTAAAAAAATCAGAGTGCAAGCTTATTTTATAGGTAACGTTATCATGGAATGACCCATATATTTATTAGGTTGGTATCTATGTCACATTTATATCTTTTTGTAAAGCCCTGGTTTTTCTATATAAAAAACGTATTTAAATAAAACTTGGCATTCCTTCTCGTTCAACACGTCAAAAGGTATTGTTCGCATCTTCATTGAAATCAAACATTTTAAAATAAATGTTTTATATAAAAATATATTCACGCCCTAAATGTACGTGTTCTTTTTAGGTCAGAGTTACGTTTTCCTTTTCATTTTATTTTTTTTTTAAACAGTAATTTCAGCTATATAAATTTAAAATGTTGCATGTTTTAATATTTAAAAATACTAATTTTGTGTTTTTTTTATAGGTATGTCAATTTTAGAGAAGCTATCTTGCAATCAATATGAGTGAGTAGATCTTTCATATTTCAAGTCTTTTAGCTATGTTTAAAAAAAAATTAGTTTAAGGTTAAAAATGTTTTTTTGGCATGCTTAAAACACGATATAACATGAAAAAATATTTTAAATTCTTTGCTACAAATATTTTTTATACTGAGTCTATAAACTTCTATAGACATATATTAAGTAGCCCATTATAATTCGAACTATATTTCTCGTTTTAACAATGCATCGAATAGAATAAACTTTTACATTACCATTCCGAATGCTAGTTCAACGGAAAATAGAAAACCCATCTCGATATTTATGGAGTCAAACGTAAGCATTCAAACTAATAGAAAGGGATAAAAATTGCTTACATGTTCGGGGCGAAATTCCCATTCAATTATTTACGATTAAAGTTTAAGTCTGCTTCTGGGAACGTAGGCAGAGATACACACAAGTTCGATATAAATATTTGAATTTGTTTCGATTTTTGGCTATACATATATTGAGAGATCCCACTGGTAAAAGGGGTGAAGAAATATTGAAATCGAAAATTTAGTACAAGAAATGATGGTATTTTAAAAAATGTCGAATTTTCTTTGGCCATTTACAAGTTTTGTTCTATTATATTTATTTTATTATTATAAAAAAATCTACTTACTGAGATATTACCCTTCACGGTGGATGGGTTTTTAAATAGCAAATTAATGAACTTAAACTTTTGAATTATAAAACAGCAACACTCTCATCTGCATATAAATTCTAACTAACCTTCAGGAATCACATGCATCTAAAATGTCGTAAACAGAGGTTTTTTCTTATTTAAAATGAAAAAAGCGCCATCCGTTGCTTAAAATTTAAAGCAAAAACAGATTCACGGAGGATAGAATCAATTTTTGTAACACCTACATAAATGGTTACAAAAATTATTTCTTTTAATTTTAAATAATATTTTATATTTGATTCGATTGCTTTGGATGTGTTTAATTTACTTAGTGAACTGATATTTTTAGTATGCTTTTACTACCTCAGATATTTTAAAACATATAGGTTAATCTAGAAAGAGTAACAGTCACGGAGGATAGGTTTTAGACTTTTAAAACATTGTAAAAAATAATTATTTGCGGTTAAAAATCTGGAACCTGAGGTGTAATATCTACCCAATTATGAAAGATTTCTAAAAGGTGTTTTATCCGTGTATTTAGGATGTTAGCTTTATTAAAAGTTAAAACGGGTTTCCACCCGACCAACAGATACCATTTTCACGGATGAAAATTGTTTACAGCTCGAGAGAAAATCGTTTTCCCGCGAGATAAAATGCAATTTCCCATCGCTTCCTGGTTACAAACCAATCCTATTTCTTCCATTGGCTCGATGCCAATCGCAAATTTCACTTAACATTTATTATGATGCCGCGACGCACTATGGAATATCGGCGGAAAAAAATACATTTTTAAAAACTTTTTATGACGATAATTTGTTAAAAACATCTTAAAGCAATAGATTTTGGAAAATAATTATGTTTTGATTTTATGACACCTCAAAGTGGAATATTTTTAAAACAGTAAAATTACGCACACATTTAATAAACTATATCTTTTAATCGAACAAAAAAATGTATATATTTTTATTAAATAAGTTTAAAGTACGCCTTAATCTACATATAAAAAAATTCCTATTTGAATAAAAAAATAAAAATTAATAGTTATAACGTTTTAAAGACACATTGGTAAAATTAAGAGAAAAAAATTCATACAGGCATTTAACTACGATTGCCTTCGATTTCTACGTTGATATCTACATGAGGTTGTTCAGTAAACTTTACTTTATAAGTACACAAAAAATTAGCTGCATATACCCACATATGGAAAAGTTATAAATTTTTATTTATCGCGCTGCATGGCTAAATCGCGAGCGCTCTTACCTAACTAAGGCATTGTCTACGCACTCAAGATTTTCGTACCCACAGCATAGGCTCATAAGTTTTAGTTGAATTTATTAATTATTATAAATATTTCAACATTTTTTAAAAAAAATTTTATATTATTAAAAAATATATCCAAGTATACTTATCATATAGGATTAATAATTAATAACCAATTCATAACAAAATATTAGGTATTAATCAATAGATAATCCCTTGCTATGTAGGTATCTTAAAGGAAAAATATTAATAATCCCTTGTTTTGCATCTTTAAAATTAAAAACTATTAGGTAAAACATCATTCGCATTTATAAGGTAACAATATTTTACATACATAGCGAAAGCAAATTTAACTATTGCATTTTGTGATTTTTCAAAATGAGTACTTTCGGCGTTTCTTTTTAGTTTTTAACAGCACTATTTTTAAATAGTGACAAGACTTAAGTCTATTTTCTGAAAATTTAAAGAGAAGATTTCCAAATTTGGATGAAAATCAATTCACACTTGAAGAAGTTAAGGAATTATTAATGGAATAAATGTTAAAATTCAAATTATGTTTATTTATTTCTTAAAGTGTTATTGAATTATTTTCGCAATCGTTTTACCGCGAACATCTTTATTTTTTCAATAAAATATAGTTAATTATACCTATTAAGTCTTATTTAACACAGTAAAAAATAAAAAATTAATATTTCTTTGCAAAAAAAGTTTTTGATTATTTCCTCAATTAATTCTCTAGGACCATCTAAAACGCATTTAAAAAATAAAAACCTTTATGTTTTTTGATTAAAATATACTAAATTATACGTAATAAGCCTTATTTAACAAAGTAAAAAATAAAAAAAAATGGGTTATTTCCGCAATTGACGCTCTATGAACATCTAAAAACGCATTTAAAATTTAAAAACCTTTAAGTTTTTTGATTGAAATATAGTTGATTATACGTAATAACACATTAAAAAAAGAAAAAATAATATTTATTTGTAATAAAAAATTTATTGAATTTTTTCCGAAAAACGCTGCTTTTTTACCATAGTGCGGCGGCTAAAATTATACACGCCGATTAAAATTAATATAAGGTGTTCGGGAATTTGAATGGCTCTATGACCCTATCTCAACTTTAAAATTCGCGAATAACTTTTTTAGTTTTGTTCCATTTATCACGTTTGTAAAGTTTGGTTAGAAATCTAAAATAATTTATTTAAACTAAAATAAAACTATATTCAACGTTAATCTATTCATAAATACACGGAGAGAAAAGTATAATACTGATTATCATAATTATAATACCGTTTACTTTAATTTATATTACTATTTGGGACAACTATCTTGTATATTGCTATGTAGTACTAACATATTTAGTACTTTTTAAATATCTTTTTATGTTAAACCTTAAGATAAAATATTATTCTCAACCAATACTGTTTTTTTATTCTTATTATAATTTTAGTATAGTAAATTTTAAAATATAATATTGCTATTTTAAATATAAAATATTTTAAAACCGAATATTTTTATATTTTAACAATTAAAAATTGTAACGTATTTTTAATAAAAAAAATGTTATGAGAAAGAATTGAACCTACACCTCGCCAAAGTTTTTTGTTTTGAGTGCGTTCCATCAACTTCAAATACCGACAGACAGGTGTTTTGACCTATATTGGGTATCATCAGTGTCGACACGACACTGTCGAGCAACTTGTAGTGGTGGAACACACCCAAAACAAAGAAATACCTGAGCTTATATAACATGGTTGGTAAGCCAACAGAGGCGAGATGTAAGAACATCACGTGATCCACACCGTCTAACGACGCGTCGCGACGTGGCCTTTACCGCAATCGGTACATACTATGCAACCAAGTAGGTTCAATTCTTTCTTATCAGTATAACCAGTAATGGGACAAGAAAGTTTATTGAAGAAACTGAGAAATTTGAATGTTTAAAATGTTATTAAACACTATATATTTTTTATTAATGTGTAATATATTATAATATTAGATGTACACCTTACATTTGATTAAATCATATAGTAAATATTACTATTTGTAGATAGTAAAATCAATTTACTATACGAAAATAATAAAAATTAAAATATATATTATACATTTATGATTTAGTAATATTGGTGTTGTAATCTTTACTAAAATTGTATAATAAAAAATAGTATTTTGTATTACAATCTTAATATTGTATTGACGAATATATAATATTGTTACCCTAAAAATAGTTAAGTAAATTTTACTATATTTTTTTACTATCTAAAATGTTCTATACATTTCTCTCCGTGTAGATGTAATTTGATCTGTTACAACTACATAGATGTAAACCTGTATATTAATATTATTGAAACCTTTCTAAAAACACAGATGTAAAAATCAAAAAAACAATTTATAGATAAGCAACAATAAAACAACAATTTTATTTTTTATCTTATATGCATTTAATGCATATAAGATAAAAAATAAAATTGTTGTTTTAATTCGAAAAATACACCAATTTAAGTGAAATCATTGAGATAACTAAAATGCAGATGTTGCAAAATCATAATAAACAAAGTTTTAAATATGAATCGTTGTATACGTTAACTTCGTCACAAAAAATCTCAAAACAGACAAATAAACAACTGACTAAATTCAACGTTAATTGCGGTTTTAATTAAACGTATTTTTGAATGTATCTGCTTCATCCATTTAACATCTTTAGCATGTAAACGTGAATACGTAACGTAATGTAATACGTAAAACATTGCTATCTACTTTTTGTAACTCGTTGTTAGTGTGTACATGTGTTAATTACAAAGTTTTCTCAATTAAAATGGCCTTGTGCACACAGCATGGTTAAGATTCTTTGGCCAAACATGAAATATTTTGGAATATAAAACCGAGGAATAATTTAATATTTTTATCCAACACACGATAGTTATTACAAGCAGAATTCACATTGATATTGAAATTAAAGGAAAACGATAACGGTTTATTCGAATTTGAAGTCGTTGTAAAATTCGTTGGTTCATTGGAACCAGACGCTCCCATATGGGTACAGCTGCTGGTAGTGCTGGAAGACGCCGACGCATTAGAACCTTGTATTTTTTCTGCAATTTGTATTTTGTTATGCACCGATTCTTCACTGAAAGAAATATATGTTTGTTTTAGCAATGTATGTGGTAGTCCATATATGAAACATAAAATATATTTACCTTAACCATTTTTATATTTAGTTTTAACATATTATGTTAAAACTAAATATAATATATGTTTATTTTAGCAATGTATGTGGTAGTCCATATATATATATGAACCACATACATTGCTAAAACAAACATATATTTCTTTCAGTGTATCCTTCTGTTACCGTCGAGGACTTCCATCCTCCATGACGCTTTAAAGTAGTCATGTTAGCCCCTGCATTGGCCAAAAGAGTCGCCGAAGACCTTCTCAGGCAGTGACCGGTGTAGAGCGCTGGTTCCTCCAATTTCAAAAACATTGCAATTCTTGAAGGTGTCTTCGACAATGTATTTATTCCTACACACTGGCTGGTACACCTCCCATTTTTGTAAAAAACAAAAAAGCTACTAGAACTAGCATTCTTTGGTCTCAAAGACATGTAGTTTTTACCCAAAATGATCGGGTTGACTGGACATCCTTCTTCAAGTATGGCGAAACTTCTCAATTTTTTGGTTTTAGTGTCTGGCAAAACTACGTGAAAACATTTCCCTTTGTCTTGAATATTTTCTATTTTCAAATTGACCAATTCATCGCATCTACAAGCACCGCTAAGCCACTTTCATCAACAGGTACTCGTCGTCGGGAGCTTCGTTCAAAAACTTCTCTCTATTTCAGGTCGTTCTAATGTCTTGGACTTCTTTGGTTTGTATCCCTGTGATTTGCTTTTCAAAAAGCTCGTTAGTTTGCCATATTTTGAAATGTAGATTTTTTTATAAAGGTAAATAGTCGAGCGAAGCCTATAGAACATTTTCATCGATACCTTTTATCTTCCGTGAACTCCTTGTCGTAAGCATCTCGGGACTTTTCTGGCAAAATCTGCATCGCTGCTTCTTCCGCTTCCGTAGGGATATCCTCATAAACGTAATTTTCATCGGTTTCCTTCATTTTCTATACGTTTTTTTCTTCAAAAAAGCTTGCCTTTTCTGCAGGGAAAACTGACAAGTTTCAAAATTTACCTATTTAAACATTTTCTAACAATGTATCATGCCCGTGGCAACCAAACAAACAACCTACTTTGACCAAAATGTAAAAAAGTCACTGTCAAGTCATTCTGACATTTATAGGGTACTGAGACCACAGACCACCAAAACAAATGGACGGATTTGTTTACGTTTAAAAAGCGAGTAAAGCATAGTTTCACATTCTAAACACCGTCGAAAGAAACACGGCTTCCAACGTTGTCAGAAGTATATATTACACGCCTTTTTGGACGTTCATCATAACATAATGAACATTAATAATTACCAGTAACTCGTTTGAATAATACAAAAATTATAAAAAGGATTTGTTCATCATTGTCTCTCTATTTTTCTCTATTTAAAGAAAGTAAATAATTTAATAATTATTAAAATTAAATATTAACAACGTTGGTAAATTCGTCATATTTGACAGCATAGAAAAAGGTTGACAGCTTGATGTTTTGTGTTTTCGTTTGTGTATTTCTATCGTGTTTAAGTCAATTATGGAGTTTAAATACATTATTTTTTACTAAAAATAACAATACATGGAAATATCGTTTGTAAGTACCTACCTACTTATTATTTTTTTTAATCCCAATACGTCACTGGAAGAAAACATAAAATTCTATTTAATTTAACCTTAGAATTCTAACCTAAGAATTTAACGCTTAGAATGTGACGGTTTGTTGACGTCACTGGAAGAAAACATAAAATTCTATCCAATTTAACCTTAGAATTCTAACCTAAGAATTTAACGCTTAGAATGTGACTGTTTGTTGACGTCACTGGAAGAAAACATAAAATTCTATCTCCATTTTGACGCTTAGACTGTGACCGTTTGTTGACGGCAAACAAATCATTGTTATTGAATGGCAATGCGCCGTCCATTTGTTTTGGTGGTCTGTGACTGAGACGCAAGTAGCTTTGATTTTATCACATATTTTAAATTTACTTGAAATACGATAAAAAAGAACTCCGTTAAAACGGTGCAGTGATGAATGCTCGGAAATATACGTAAACATCTGAAAAATGTAGAATGCAACCCAAGGTCGCTGAATGTCTTTGATCCAACCTACCGACTCGGGCTAGCAGGTTTCTCTTAAGTAATTATCTATTACACACACCACACACTCGGAACTATTATTAAACTCGATCACAACAATCAGTTTTTACTCTTATTGTATATATCTATAGATTCATTCCATATGTAAACCAAGTTGGTAAATAACGGACACCCTACTCATTAGGGCCTAATGTATAAGTGGGTGAATCTCACGAAAATATAACCTATCCTCCGTGACTATTACTCTTTCTAGGTTAACCTATATGTTTTCAAATATCTGAGGTAGTAAAAGCATACTAAAAATATCAGTTTACTAAGTAAATTCATCCAAAGCAATCGAATCAAATATACAATATTATTAAAAATTAAAGGAAATAATTTTCATAACCAATTATGTAGGTGTTACAAAATTGATTCTATCCTCCGTGAATCTGTTTTTTCTTTCAATTTTATGCAACGGATAGCGCTTTAATCATCAAACACCTCTGTTTGCGTTTTATAATTGTTCATTAATTTGCTATTTAAAAACCTATCCACCGTGAAGTGTAATATCTCAGTAAGTAGATTTTTTTATAAATATTTTATGTAAGTACAATTGTATTTTTAAAATATATTAAGGTGTCAAAAGATACAATAACTTATTTCAAATATACAAAGGGATGTTTAAAAAAACATACGAAATTCTAACCTCCGTGAAGCTATCTTCCGTGAAGGTCTAATATTCAAAATGTATGATTTCTTAAAATTTTTGCATTACTAACAGTAAAACAATCAAAAATAAAAAATAATCATTTTCACATCTCAATATATTCACCCATTTTCACTTTTCAGGGTAATCATTATTATTCGAATTACTCACAAAAAAGTGTAATTTTTAATCATCTTGATGATTCAATACCCGGTTTTGCTTACTGCGGTTTTAGCATTGAAATTTGATCAATTTGCATTACATTGACATTCCCAGAGAGAATGTTAACCACAAAAGAAGAAAAAAATAAACCGTTTTATTAAATGTTGTTTGATACAAAACACTGTTGAGCGTTGTGGTAACATAATAAGGTTAAGTGAGTGACTTTATTATTGATTGTTTCAATTTCATGGAGCAACAGTTATTCTACAATGGATCGTAAAACTCATTGTAGTCGGTTTTAAAATTTATACATCATCATTTTATCAGTTAACTTTGTTTTTATGCAGATGCATTTGGGTTAAATATCGCTCAGCCGTGACTGTGGCCTTAATTTATACTTCTATACAGGTGTTAAACTATTGTTTTATGGAGATCTATTGACAATACTATATACAGTTTTGCAATGGTAACAAAATTTTTGTTATATCCCTTAAAAAGAGGGGGAAAGGGCCAGCGCTCTCCTTGGTGAACATAACTTTATAATCCACAGTCTGTGTTATAATCTTATTGATTACACTTGTGCGAGTGAAGTGTGGTAAAATCTAGCATGATAAAGATCACTAAGAAAATAAAAATTTCGACGTTTTCAAAAAAAAATATTTAAGGTCTATTCTATAAACGAAGCAGACTTGTTGTTTAAAAAGTGAGTTCGTATTTTGCTTGTACAAAAATGTCAAAAGTATCTTTTATTAAAACTGTTACAAAATAGCGTTTTGCCTGGCATTTTGTAAAAACTTGCGAACATCAACCACTATTTTTTTAAAAAACAGGTGATCCGCATAAACTCTGAAACCGCAAACTGAGATATTTTATCAAAATTCTTCTCATCGATAATTTCGTTTTTACCAGTCTCAATTTTCTACCTTGTTGATCTGGGTTAATGA
Source organism: Brassicogethes aeneus (assembly GCA_921294245.1). NCBI lineage: Eukaryota > Metazoa > Arthropoda > Insecta > Coleoptera > Nitidulidae > Brassicogethes > Brassicogethes aeneus. The sequence continues at coordinate 1,576,890 of OV121132.1, read as the reverse complement.
GTTTAATTGAAAAAGCAATTTCAGCGTTTCCCATCTTTCTACGCGTATAAAAACACATTAAACTGTGTGATTATCGCGCTTAAATCGACGCCAGACAGTCTGCAAATTTATTTATCGGATAAAAAAGCGCATCTGTGCTTTGTACTTTGTTAAAGGAGTTAAAGGAAATTTAAACATGAAGATCAAATTTTTTTTGCTTAAATTGACTTTTGGTTGGATTTTTATAAATGTTTAGAGTTTTGTTTACTTACATTTAAGACAGGCAGTCCACTTTTTAATTTTTTTTTACGTTTTTTTCAGATAAATGTGTTTAGCTATAGCTATAGCTTTAAATATCTGTGTGTTATCAATTTGAAATCCAAAATTTAATTCAATAAAAAATGGTCATAAAGATAATTTGAAATAAAATGTACTTAGTTCACAAACTTTTGACTCCAATTTTTTATTTTATTTTTTATTAAAAATTGTATGCTTTTTTTAAATATGTATGTTCGTTAACTAACTTTTTAAAAGAAACCATTCCGATTTTTGTTAAAAAAACAATACCATTAATATTTTCTTTTAGTCACTGTATTAGTGAGTTAAACTCTAATTTATAAACACGTATTACCAAGTGATAGTGTATAAAAATCAAGTATTTTTTTAACAAAAACTAAAAAAAGTAACGAAATAGACATTGCTATCACAACGGACTGGGGTACACAAAGGACTTAATCAGATAACGTAAAAAAGAAACTATATAGGGTGGTACGATTTTAGAGTAATGCATAAACAAAATCCCTTGTAGTGGTGCTCACTTGCAGAATAACAATCTAGATTTCTAAATTGTAGACACCCTTTTTTTTACTATAAGCTGGTCCCTTTTAGTACTTGTATATTGCGTGGAATTTTCCCTTGGATGTAATTTATATCATGAGTTGTAATCACAAATAATTTTAAATTGGTTTATCATAACCTACTTTAAAAAAAGCGACGGTAAATAACCACTTTGTTGTCGAAAAATTCTATTGCGTTTCCCTAAATTCCATTGCGTTACCATAAGGTAACATAAGTTTTGTGAAACCATATTTAAAAAATATAAAATAAGACATTACAGTAATTAATTACTCTCAATGAGCTTTAGTGCCCTAAAATAAACATAAAAATGAAAAATAGTATTTTTTCTTACCTTATTTTTATTATTTTTTTGAGTAACTTAGCGGACAAACAATTATTACATTCGCGTTACCCGCACCTGTTTCAACCGATATCTTCTTCCTGATTGAATAAATAAATTCAGCTGGTGTTTGTCCGAACATCATTTGTTGATTAGGTGAATGCCAAAATATATGTTTTTTAAAATATTCTATCGGTAACGCAACGGACGTAACGCAACAGAAAAATGTCTGGGACATGAGTGAAATTTAAAAAAAGTAGATTAAAATTAATTATTTTATATATAAATTGTTTACTGTATTAACTAAGGATGTTATGGATTGCTATAAAGCAACACAAAGTTCTGGTTATTCAATATGAAAAAAAACATGTATGTAAGTTTTATAAAACGCTAATGGGACATGCAAAAATGTGTGTTTCACAAGTTTCAAAATTAAAAAAAATTATTTTGAAATAACTAAACTACTACTAAGGGCTTGTTAGGCTTTCACTTGGTTTTTAAATCAAAAAGATCCGATAATTCTTAAAAATTAAAAAAATACTTTTTGTTGTCACAAAAACTGTACTTTAAACTGGACAAATTACAAATTAAATGAACCAGATAACATTTTCTTATACCATCTATTAGTTTTTAATTATCGGCCTTTTAAAACTTGTCGGATATAATGATACACTTAACAGTTAAAATGAAAAACCTCCTTCATCGTGAACGGTAGTTTGTAATGACGCAACAAGAGAAAATAATTCTCGATACGACACGAGTTCAGTTTCCTCTAGAAAACAACAAATTGTTATAAAAGTTGTGGCTATCTTTAGAACAATTACTATATTTTATATTGAAAACAAATATCCATATACCATAAGAAAGCTTCCTATCTGGTAGTTATGTTCATTGAGCTGGATAAATAATAGCTATGTGTAATACAGTGTATATTATACAGTAGAATAGCATTCAGGTTATTGATATCTCACATTGTTAGAGTGTCAATTAAGTAAAACTAACTTATTTAACAAGGCTAGAAGTGTATCAAAAGCAATCATATATCAAATGTAGGTTAGTCTAGGAAAGTTAATTTAGACCAACATAAAAATCGTTATGATGTTAAAGAGTTTTGTAAAAGTTTTACTTAGTTCAAAGTCTATTGACAAGTTATGCCCATAACTTACTTTGTTGGAGTGAAATTGGATTTATTAGGATTGATGTTAATAGTTATTTATGGTAATAGTTATGTTGAAAATAAGTCACGCGAGAAAAATTTATAATGACTTGATAGTGACTTTTTTACATTTTGGTCAAAGTAGGTTGTTTGTTTGGTTGCCACGGGCATGATACATTGTTAGCAAATGTTTAAATAATTTTGACACTTGTTAGTTTTCCCTGCAGAAACAGAAACCTTTTTTGAAGAAAAAAACGCACAGAAAATGGAGAAAACCGATGAAAATTACGTTCCTGAGGATATCCTTACGGAAGCGGAAGAAGCAGCGATGCAGATTTTGCCAGAAAAGTCCCGAGATGCTTACGACAAGGAGTTCAAAATGTTTGAGTCTTGGATGAATTCACGGAAGATAAAAGGTATCGATGAAAATGTTCTATAGGATTATTTTTTACATTTGCAAAAAAAATTAGCCCCATCGTCGCTATGGACCACATACTCGATGCTTCGCTCGACTATTCACCTTTATAAAAAATCGACATTTCAAAATATGGCAAACTAACGAGCTTTTTGAAAAGCAAATCACAGGGATACAAACCAAAGAAGTCCAAGACATTAGAACGACCTGAAATAGAGAAGTTTTTGAACGAAGCTCCCGACGACGAGTACCTGTTGATGAAAGTGGCTTTGATAATGGAGATTAGCGGTACTTGTAGATGCGATGAATTGGTCAATTTGAAAATAGAAAATATTCAAGACAAAGGGAAATATTTTCACGTAGTTTTGCCAGACACTAAAACCAAGAAATTGAGAAGTTTCACCATACTTGGAGAAGGATTTCCAGTCAACCCGATCAATTTGGGTAAAAATACATGTCTTTGAGACCAAAGAATACTAGTTCTAGCCGAAGATACCTTCAAGAATTGCAATGTTTTTGAAATTGGAGAAACCAGCGCTCTACACCGGTCACTGCCTGAGAAGGTCTTCGGCGACTCTTTTGGCAAATGCAGGGGCTAACACGACTACTTTGAAGCGTCACGGAGGATGGAAGTCCTCGACGGAAGCAGAAGGATACCTAGAAGAATCGGTGCATAACAAAATACAAATTGCAGAAAAAATACAAGGTTCTAATTACGACAATCAAGTTGACACTTAATGACATTTTCGTTGTGACAATCCAAAATGTTTCAAAGACTTGTCCTATTAAGAAGATTTCTGTCTAAGAAGCCGCCCAAGCCTGGAAAACCCAAAAAATCCTTCCAGGAAACCGCCTACGATCTGGCAGGTTTTAACAAGTATGGACTGATGAGAGACGACCTTCTGGACGAAACGGATCACGATGTACAGGAGGCTCTTACACGTTTGGACCCTGACGAGTACGATTGCAGGGTGTTTCGCATTTTAAGGGCGACTCAGTTGTCGCTTCGTCACGAATATCTGCCCAAAAGCGAGTGGACCAAGTTTGAAGACGATTATTTTTATTTGACCTCCATCATCAAAGAACTGCACCAAGAGCAGAGCGAAAGAAAGGCTTGGGAAAGTAAATTTTAGAGTGAGAATAGAAAAGAAAATATGCTAAAATAACTTCTTATGAAATAATACAAGGCATTATTTATTTTTGTTTAAAATTATAATAGGTAATTAAAGAAAAAAGTAGTACTTGTATTTCTGTTAATTAAATTTCTGTCAACTAACCAATTTTTTCGTTTTTTTTTCAACGATTAAGATGTACTATGCTCCACCACGTTGGCATTTAAGGCTTTTCAGGTTATGTATCTGTCAAAGTATAGTGAATGTAAGAAATAATATTTATAGTGTTATCGCTTATGTATAAGCGTTAAAAGTTAATACATCTTTATAGTATCACAATAACAATGGTTGGTTTAAGAATTTAGGAATATGAATACTGCATTTAATGAAATTCCAAAGTGTAAGGTGCAATATAAGTGATATTTTTGTGCATTGAGTCTACATTTCTCCATAAAATATTTTTAACTTCTCTATTATGAAATAAGAATATCTGTATCAAAGGTAGGTTAATGTAAGGTTAGAAAAATCTATTTTGTTCCAAATAAATAAGTGGATTATTTGGAAGAATGTATATATATAAATAAATTGTTGAATATGGTTCAAATTAAATTGAAGCTTTTATACTTCTAACGACAAAACTTGTGCATACCTCTCGGCATACTTACTTTAAGTTAGATTATAAGAAATCAAAAATTTTTTAGATAAACTTGCAATGTGAAAATATTTAATACTCCCATGACATGTGATTTATTAAAATTTTTAAAGTTATAATGATTTTTCGATGTAGATCAAATACAGTCGAAGCTTTTTAACAATTTGTATTGACAAAACTTTATGTAGGTACACTTTAAGCTGGATAAGAAAAACTACCACATTTTTAAATACCATATTATACAGTCTTTTAAATAATCCAAAATACTTATTTATTTTGGTCAAAATTAATTTTTCTACCCTTAAAATTACAAAATTAGATGTTATTTTTGTTATAATATATTAACCTACCTTTAAAACAGATATTCTTATTCCATAATGGAGAAGCTAGATTTTTTTAAATAAATGCTGTTTAGTTAAAATTATTTTATGGAGAAAACCAGATATTTGGAACAAATGCACAAAAATATTACTTATTTGGCACCATACACTTTAGAATTTCATTAAATGCAGTATTTATATTCTTAAATTCTTAAACCATCCATTGTTATTCTAATGTTATAAAGATTTATACATTTTTAACGCCTAAACATAATATTATTTCTTTCGTTGACTATACTTTGACAGATACATAACCTGAAAAGCCTTAAATGCCAAATTTTCAAAAGACTGCGTTCCGTACGTGGTCACGTGGTGGGAATTTGAGGTGTGGAGCATAGTACAAAATAAAAAAATATGAACTCACTTTTTAAACAAGTCTGCTTCGTTTATGGAATAGACCTTAAATATTTTCTGAGTGATCTTTTTGATATTTTTATCATGCTAGATTTTACCACACTTCACTCGCACAAGTGAAATCAATAATATTATAACACAGACTGTGGATTATAAAGTTATGTTCACCAAGGAGAGCACTGGTCCTTTTCCCCTCTTTTTAAGGGAAATAACAAGAATTTTGTTACCATTGCAAAACGATAGTAAATATTAAAAAAGCATTACAAATTTTTAAAATCTTAGTATGCAAATACCTTTGTTTAATTCTGGACACAAAAAAGCAAACACAGGCGAAAGAATCAAGAGAGCCCTGTAAATCTGCACTCTAGATAAAGCAGCAGTCAAAGGCAGCGCGATTCTTTACAAGTGTGTTAAAGACGCAGTTAACATAAAGATGTGACAGTTGAAGTAGTAAGGTAAATCGTGCACCTGTTTAAAGAACGAACAACGAAGTAGGTCGACATAAAGACTGGAATTTTAAAATGCACTCTAGATAAGCCGTCAACTCATATTCGGACCGAGGCATTAAAATTTTTAATGTAAGAAATTTTTTACATTAAAAATTAAGTATTAACTCAGATATTAGATAATGGGTCTTGACCCATTACTGGTAACATTCACGTGATGTTCTTACATCTCGCTTCTGTTGGCTTACCAACGCAGTATATAAGCTGTCTGTCGGTATTTGAAGTTGGTGGAACGCACTCAACCCAAAAATCTTTTCTTTCTTACGATTTTATTAGGCTAATAGATTGTACAAAACGCTGAAAATGGGTGGCCATAAAGATTTTAATACTTAAATTAAATTTCTAAAACCGCTTTTTTTACGGACCTAATGTTCCCCAAGTACTCCTTAAAAGGTGCAGTAAATCTGTACGATGTTGATTAAGTTCATTATTTTTAATACCAGTAAAATGCCGTTAGGCGCACATTTTTCCAACTCAATTTGAATATTATTTTAAAAGGCACTGTGGCTTAAATCAATTTTCTACCGAAGAAATTAACAAGTTTTCTGTTGTGTTAAATTTATTTTGTATTTCCAAAATATGCTTAAACTTTTCCTTTAATAAATTAATACATTGCATTAAATAATAGTAGATTGTTCTGCAAGTAAAGAAAAGTGAGAGTTTTCCAGTGAGTGAAAAAGGTTGCTTCCATCTAAGTCAAAAGAAAAATATGATAAAACAATGTCAGCATCGTCATTATGGTCAACATATTCGATGCTGAAGAGTACGTTGCAAATATATGAAGGCAGTGACATTTCAAAATACAAGCAATTAATTGCATTTTTGAAAAAACAGAATAAAGGATATGAACCTAAAAAGTCAAAAGTGTCAATTGAACAAATTATGAAGTTTATAAATGCCGCTTCGAATGCAGGGGAAGAATTACGAACACTAACAATTAACGATATAGAAGAGAATGAATCAGTTATTATCGTAACACTAAGTAATACAAAAACGAAAAAAAAGTGAGTTTTACCATAACTTCGGAAGCGAACGGAATTGAGTTGTATCGGAAGTATCGCAAATTAAGGCCACAAAACACGAATCATTCCAGATTTTTAGTTTGTTACCGGAATGGTAAATGCACTGTGCAACCGGTGGGGATCAACTCATTTTATAGTTTGCTGAATATTTGAAGCTTCCTGATTCCAATAGCTGCACAGGGCATTGTATGCGAAGGAGTGCAGCTACCATGTTGGTTGATAATTGGGGCAGTATCCCTGATTTGAAAAGACTGGGGGATGGTATTCAACATCTGCTGAGGGTTATATAGGAGAAAGCATTCAAAATAAAATTCAAACATCGAAGAAAATTTTTAGAGGCTGCAATCAACAGGAAGCTTCAGATGATGACTCTTGGCAGCACTTATCCTCATCAAGTTCAACTATCATGGATGTTTCATTTTCCAAAAGTACAAATATATATAATTGTACATTTAACATTTATGTTTATAAACATAAAAATTGTGAATAATTTTTTTTCGTTAAATCTCATATTTGTGTGTATGGTTTTGTTGCTAAGGAGTCAAATGTTGCTAACTATAAAAGTGTTTCTAACCAAAGACATTATCCAAATTTATTTTAAAGACTTTCTGTTTTTTAAGCCATCTCTTATCGAAAAAATATTCTCTAGCATTAACATGTTCGTAAAAACCAAATTTTTTGAAATTTTCTGAAAAATAATATCTATTCGTATTTTACATTAAAATTATTTCATCATGGCGGAGCAATATTTTCTAATTTAAATGGCGGTTTCAGTTATAAAACAATGTACTCTTGCAAACAACTGCTAAAAAGTTTAATTGCTTTAAAAAGTGGTTGCAACTATTTGTTAAAACTAATAAGCCCTAGGACTGCCTTTTTCAAGGCAATCATAAAACCAATTGGAATTTTGTGCGAGCATTTTAAAACAACTTTGCAGTATTTTCATCAAAAGTATCGCCATCAGGGCTATGATGCTTTGTCAGATGATATCACCTAAACATTGTCTTAATTGCTGAGTTGGAATGATGCGGATTTAGCTCTTGGTTGGAACAGGACGTTGAAGGAATACAATAAGGATGTTTTGCCAACAACACAAAAGAACAACTTTTAACAGCTCTTACAGTAGCCAACTTTGTTTTTCTATAAAAATTTCCACTTTTTTAACTTTTAACCACCGCTCTAAAAAACTCCTCATGCATGGCGGCGACATGTTGACAAGAGTTATTTTCTTCGCGATTAACAAGACAAAAACGTTTTAATAAAGAAATAATAGTAACAAAATGGTTTACACTGGAAAGCAAATTGGTTGTATTAAAGACGTATTGCTGCTCTACTAGGAACAATCATAAAACCATTTTACTGTTTGGTTCTGTAACATTCTTGCATAGAGGAAAAGTATTCCTAAGACCAAATATAATAAAGAAGTAAAAAAGCAATGAGGAACAACTGGATGTTTCCGCGTGGTTCTCTTGTTGGTTGCGGTTAAACGCAAAAAGCAATTTTCAGACTTTATAGCCAAGACCAAGAAGAAGAAGAAGAAGAAGAGTAGAGATAGGAATCGCGTTGGCCATTAAAAGCGCATTTCCATCCCGCCGTCTTAATAAACAGGTTAATTCTCTGAGCACAACTCGCGAAAATTTCCGCACAACACGAATGCAAATCCACGCGTAATTTCAGTGATTAAGTATTGGTATTAGGAAAAATGCAAATTATTTTCCACCTTTAATGACTTCGCATGCGCTCGGGTACCGTAAGGTCAACATTTGTGTATGTTCGGAAATGCCAACGTTTTTCCTTTAACTTTACCTTAATTTAACTCTTGTTGTTTGCTTGTATGCTTGCAATTAAGGTACAACGTGAGAATTTTGCTAATTGCCGCTAGTTTCTCTCTGTTCTGTGTAATATATTTTATTGATATCTCTTCGCGTTCGTGTACACTGCAGTGAAACTTGAGGAAGTTTGTCTGCAGAGAATGCTCTCTAAAAATGAATTGACTGCTAAATGTCCTGGATACAAATTGCTGTTGACGAGAATTATTAGTGGCTGCTTTTTCGCTATGACATTTTTGACTAATTCATTTTTAGAAAGTAAGTAAATAGTGATTTCTTCGTCACAGGACATCTTACAGAAATACAGTGCATGATAGAGAACATTTTTAAAAAATAATGGCAACAAAATTTATAAATTCGGAAAATACTTTTAACATACCACCCGAAAAAGTATTATATTTGGGTAATTCTATAGAAACTATCATTTTTGCTGTTACTGGTCAAAATTTTTACTAAACAAATTATTTTCTACAATTGATTTTTTTTTTTAAGAAAGATATAGATTAACTATATTGGCTTTCTATAGGAATTTATGAAAATATACTCAATATTATTAAGTTGTAGAAAAAAATCTTGTTAAAATATCAGTCCTCTGGCATGTTATAACTGGAGTCGTCTAACATAAAGGCAGAATAGAAAAATAAATATTCACTAGAGCTCAGGGGCGTACCGAGGCACACTTTTTGGGGGGGGGTGGAGACGATAAAAAAAAACCAACTTATTTTTTTATCGATACTTTAGTAGTAATAGTAAAAATTTTCAGTAGTTTTATCATGAATGTAAAGTCTCTATTTTTTTTATTTGCTACCAATGAAAGTGGATTATCCGGTACAGTAACAATTTTAATTTTAACCAAATTTCCACCGTGAATATTTTCCTCGTGCATTTTTTTCTAGTCCTTGTTAAACACAGATCCACGTGGCCACATAATGAGCATTTTACTCGAACTCGGCCCGGTCTAGCTTTCTTTTCCATATTAAAAAAAAATAATTCCTATTTATTTACACTAGTTTTACTTAGCTTAGATAAGCTTCAACTAATTAATAATTTAGAAAGACAAAGCCGCGAGGCGGTGCCGACTTTGTGCATGCCGCTTGTGTGAAATATAATGTCCTTTAATAAAAATAAGGCTGACCAATACAATTTTCTTGACGGTAACGATTATAGGAGGTTACAATAGATTAAAAATTATAATTTTGTAATATGTAGGTAAAGTTTAAAAATTATATTTCATTTTATTTATTGTGATGGGTTGGTTGGTAGGGTAGGTATACCCAACTAACCGACCCAAATACTATAGATTTTGCCAACCGTGTTTGGATTTGGAACCAACTGTCAAGACTTTGGGGGGGTGACTCCCCCCCTACACCCCCCTTAGGCCCGGCCCTGCTAGAGCTATAATTGTAATTTTTTATTTTTGGTTTCAGAACCCTGAAATATCGTAAAACTAAGCTAAAAATATATATTACTTTTAAACCACCTTGTTAAAAAATATATAAAACCTGTTACCACCTTTAGCGAGATTCTTTTCCTAACCTAGTTCTTCCACTGAGTCAGCAAGCAAATGTTTTCTAACAAAACAACACGTGTTTTTTTAAGTTTTGTTTTAAAATTGTTAATGTCACACACAGACAGATCATTTCTCTGGTAAGTGTATTTTGTTTATTTATATTTTTGTTGCATCCATTATTTGATTTGAATACGAGATTATGGGTTTACTTTTCTGTAAACCAATTTTTAGGTTAAGGTTTGTTTTTTTTTCTTTCCTACGTAAAATAAACTAAGAAATCGCCATTACTCTGGGATATTAAGACATTGTTACAAATTATCGCCTTACAAATTAGGAAAATTGTAAATGGTGGCCGGCACACATACCCAAAAGCAGTCTTTACAAAAAAAATTGAGAATGCCAAGAAAAAAATACAATTCAAAAATTTTTGGAATTCGATTTAAATAGTATTCTATATCTTGGAAAAAAGACTATTGTTCAAAAAATAGACTAATAAAGCAAAAAATATATCTCAGTGATACTCATTTTCGGGTAGAAATCTCAGATGAAAAGGATGTTTCGTACGTTAATTACCAAGCATAATAACAATATTACCACGATGCGAAATAATTCAGCAAGGCTTCAAACTGTATAATAAATTTAAAAACTTAATTGACGAATTTGTATAAAATTAAAGTTCCTATAATAGAACTTACAATACAGTAACATATAAATAAAATATATAGTTACTTGAAAAACAAAAATATAAACCTGCTTTATTTCATGACCATTTTCAAAAAATGGTTTACGAAATAAAGAAGGTTTATATTTTTGTTTTGTTTTTTATTTAATTTTTATGATACTGTTTTGTTTTTAAACAAGTATATATATTTAAGTTTATTTTTAATTACTTATTTAGTTTTTATGCTATATTGTATTCCTTTGCCTTTTTGAATAAAATAATAATTCCTCTGCTTGCCTCGTCATTCCTCTGGATATAGTTTTAACAAAAACATCGCAAATCTGCTCAAAGAAACAATTAAACTGTTTGATCTTTTACTATGCAGGGTTTATTTTAAACCAAAGGTCGTATTTGCATAATTAAAAAATAAAATTAGAACAAAAAAACTTTTTTCAAATTACTATATTAAAAAATATAGTTTCTGTATAATCACCTATTTATATAAATTATCCTGTTCCGGCCTAAACATTATAAATGCTTCACAAACTACAGATACCACACATAATGATATTTGCAACAAACTATTTCAGAAGTCAGACCAAGAAATTAGTAGTTATAACTAAGTAGGTATACCTTCAGAATCCGAGAAAGAAATATAAGAATTATATGAAATTTACAAAAACGAAATTACCTAAATTACCTAAAACAGCAACTTATCTTTAAAAAATATTTAACAATTTATGTTATTAGATGTAAAGTTGTTATGTTTATATAAAAATTGTATGTCCAATAACTATATAGTCCATTTGTCCAATTACTATACTTTTTTCATGTTTTTATACAACTATTATTAAAAATTCAAATATTCTTATTTTTAAGTAAACGTTAATAAAGCTTAAACAAACAAACTATCCTTTTTATATATTTATAAGTAGGGATGGGATTTTAGTAATTTTACCTTTTTTTAACCGATGTAACTATTTGAAAACCAATAATGCCAAAATGTGTTTTAAAAGATTTTCTTTTATATGAACCTAACTTGTTTTTACCTTTTTTACCTTTTTTGGAGGTTTTTGCTTTTAACTACCTTTTGTTACCTATTTTTTTAACTTTTTTTCACCTTTTTGACCTTTTTTGGAGGTTTTTGCTTTAAACTACCTTTTTATACTTTTGTTACATATTTTTTAATTTGTCAGTTTATTTTCATATATTTGTTATGTACCTATTTTTACTTATTTTATTTTTTTTGTTCTTTTTAAAATTTGCGCCAATATTTCATCCAGGGCGTGCAACTCAACGGTATAGAATATTTTCTTATGGTTACAGACTGTAACAGTAACTTTCTTTACAGTTACCTTCTTTGTAGTGACTCACTACTAGTGAGTTCTGTCATAGAACTTCTGTGTAGTGAGTGTCACTCAGTAAAACACAGTTTATTGCATATTGTAGCGTTTTTAACTGTTCGTAGTGTGAATTAAAACACGCACTGGTTAATTAACGAACTAAACTATTTATTTAATAACTTAACTACACTTAAAACACTATAAAACTAACTAAACACTTAACTACTAATTAATTATATCACTACTAGTTTATTTATTTGCACTTATATTTATTTATTTCTTCGCGCGTATCAAAGCTCAACTGCCTGGTCTGTGTTGCTCCGTTTCTTATATATTCAGCGCCCAAGAATTCTGGAACATTCCAGCGAGCTCCACACTCTCGATTATTCGAGCGCTGAGTCACCGGCGATGACTCACCGGTAATGACTAATCGGCGATGAGTCATCACTCCGATATCCAGGGCGGTACTCGCTACAATATAAATAGTTTATTGTGGGTATGTTCTGTGTTTGGGTATGCGGCTAAACAAAATTATAAACGAAACTTAAACTTTTAATTTTTTTTTACCTAAAATGCTGTTTTTTTAACCTAAAATGCTTTTTTTTAGTACCTTTTTAGTTACCTATTTTTCAGTTTTTAGTACCTAAATATCCCATCCCTATTTATAAGAAAAAAAATAAAATCTTTAAAACAACGGCATATATATATATACACACATCAACAAAGTCTAGGGATAATCTTGAAAATTTGCTATAAAACAATTATTTTTATCAAAAAAACTCTTATTTTTTTGTAGGATATTCTCACATGTATTTTAATCATTTGTTATAGTAATATTTTGTTTTTTAATTATTTGTTAAAAAAATATTCAACAAAAAAGTTGTATACTAAATTCGAAGGTAGTGGTCTATATAAAAACTGCAAACAAAAACGCCAGAAAACTTACACTCTGCTGATAAAAATATTCAGTTGAGTTTGCAAAACCATGGCGAGAAGACATTTAACGAATGAAGAAATGTTAAGAGCTATTGGGATGATTGAAGCGGGTGCAACCCAACAAGCAGTTGCCGCTCAGCTAGAAACATCACAAAGCGTGATAAACAGATTGTGTCAACGCTATCGAGAGACCAACAGTGTGAATGAAAGACATCCAGGCCGAGGAAGGCTTACAACGGCAAATCAAGACCGCTTTATTGTTCTGCAGACCAGAAGAAACCGATCTCAAACTGCATCTGAGTTGGTTGCTGAGTTGCAATTGTCACATAATGTGACTGTGAGTGCTCAGACCATCAGAAGACGATTACATGAAAGAAATCTTCATGCTAGACGCCCTCTCAGGGTTCCCCCTTTGTCCGCTGGAAATCGAGTAGCTAGACTTTTGTGGGCCCAGGAGCATTTAAATTGGTCTGATGAACAATGGTCCACAGTTTTGTTTAGTGATGAATCTCGGTTTGGCCTGCATCCAGACTCAAAAAGAACGAGGGTATGGCGATGTCCCGGACCAGCAGCACGGCTAGAAACTGCTCAAAAGGTCCATACTTACCGTGGTGGAACTGTTATGGTGTGGGGTGGCATCAGCGTTGGAGGAAGAAGTGATCTCATTCCACTTCAGGGATTTTTAAACTCAATTTCTTATCGAGATGTTATCCTTCAACCCTTCGTGATTCCCTATGCTGCAGCTGTTGGTCCAAGATTCATTTTCATGCACGACAATGCCACCCCACACAGTGCACGAATAATAAGTGATTTCTTGGATGAAGAAAATATCGACGTTCTTCCATGGCCAGCACAATCCCCGGACTTAAATCCGATACAGCATCTGTGGGACATGTTACAAAGGCGGGTTATGCGTAGAAATCTTTTTTTAATAATCGTCAAGAGCTCATTTTAAGTTTACAAAGGGAATGGGCCGCAATTGACCAGGAGGCAATTGATGCATTAATTTTGAGTATGAACAGACGGTGCAGAGCTGTGGTGAATAGTAGAGGAGGTCACACCACTTATTGACATTATTTTTGCCTTTATAATAAAGTTTGATTTTTTTGTTATTTTCACTTCATTGTTTAATAAAGCTATTTTAATTTCATTGCATATTTTTATGACTTTTCATTCAAAAATGGAAAAAATATATATGTGAGAATATCACATAAAAAAAGTGAGAGTTTCTTTACAAAAATAATTGTTTCATTGCAAATTTTCACGATTATCCCTAGACTTTGTTGATGTGTGTATATATATATATATATATATATATATATATAAATTTAAAAAAATCAAATCAATAAACATCCTAGGTAATGTCCCCCTTGATTAATTTTAATCATCTCATAACTTTAACTCGTATTTTATAATATAATTTATATAATTTTGTATAAAATGAATTTAGCCTGTTCGTACATGTTTAAATTTGCATGAGATAACAATTTTGCAAAACACACAACGCTATTTTGAATGCGGGAAAAGTTAATGAACGAAATTTCCTTGCATGAACAATACTGGTGAAACTTAATAAACTAGAATAAAATCGCGAAGAGGGTTGTGTTATTCCTTGTTTCAGGCAAAATTTAAAATGAGAGTCGTAAATTTCACTGTGCTATTTCCATGGAAAACCAATATTTTAATCAACAAGATATGCAGAGTAGTTCAGAAGTATACTTTAACAAGTTTTAAAATATGAATAAATTTTATAATAACAACTTATTTTTTTGGCCGTCAGGCTGAGTTGTATAAATTCTCAAGTGACTTCGGAAACCTAACACACGAGTGGCATACAATTTTTTATCCAACAAGTAAAAGAAATCGTTTTTTATGAGATAATAATTAATAAGCTTTGTGACCTAATCAAAGCTATTCAGTACCTATTAAAGTCAGAATGACTTGACAGTGGCTTTTTTACATTTTGGTCAAAGTAGGTTGTTTGTTTGGTTGCCACGGGCATGATACATTGTTAGCAAATGTTTAAATAAATTTTGACACTTGTCAGTTTTCCCTGCAGAAAAAAACGTACAGAAAATGGAGGAAACCAATGAAAATTACGTTCCTGAGGATATCCTTACGGAAGCGGAAGAAGCAGCGATGCAGATTTTGCCTGAAAAGTCCCGAGATGCTTACGACAAGGAGTTCGAAATGTTTGAGTCTTGGATGAATTCACGGAAGATAAAAGGTATCGATGAAAATGTTCTATTGGCTTATTTTTTACATTTGCAAAAAAAATTAGCCCCATCGTCGCTATGGACCAAATACTCGACGCTTAGCTCGACTATTCACCTTTATAAAAAAATCGACATTTCAAAATATGGCAAACTAACGAGCTTTTTGAAAAGCAAATCACAGGGATACAAACCAAAGAAGTCCAAGACTTTAGAACGACCTGAAATAGAGAGAAGTTTTTGAACGAAGCTCCCGACGACGAGTACCTGTTGATGAAAGTGGCTTTGATAATGGGGATTAGCCGTGCTTGTAGATGCGATGAATTGGTCAATTTGAAAATAGGAAATATTCAAGACAAAGGGAAATATTTTCACGTAGTTCTGCCAGACACTAAAACCAAGAAATTAAGAAGTTTCACCATACTTGAAGAAGGAATTCCAGTCAACCCGATCAATTTGTGTAAAAAAGACATGTCTTTGAGACCAAATAATACTAGTTCTACCGCTTTTTTTGTTTTTACAAAAATGGGGGGTGTACCAGCCAGTGTGTGGGAATAAATATGTTGTCGAAGATTCAAGAATTGCAATGTTTTTGAAATTGAAGGAACCAGCGCTCTACACCGGTCACTGCCTGAGAAGGTCTTCGGCGACTCTTTTGGCCAATGCAGGGGCTAACATGACTACTTTGAAGCGTCACGGAGGATGGAAGTTCTCGACGGTAGCAGAAGGATACCTAGAAGAATCGGTGCATAACAAAATACAAATTACAGAAAAAATACAAGGTTCTAATGCGTCGGCGTCTTCCAGCACTATCAGCAGCTGTACCAATTGGGAGCGTCTGGTTCCAATGAACCAACGAATTTTTGCAATGACTTCAAATTCGAATAACTGAAACAATGTCGTTAAAAAAATTACTTACCTTTTTTCGTTCGATTAAATAAAACTTAGCCCCACAGTAAGTATCTTATTGATTTCAAGTTTGATTATTTTTTGCAAAAAAAGCAAACTTTTATTAAACATCATTTTAATTTAATCTTGTGCCTAACGGTTCATTCATATGCCGCAGAAATTTCGGGATTAAATTACGTGCTGTATTATAAAACCTGTAATTTCGAAAGAACAATACCTCTTTAGTGAGAAAACTCATTTCCTGTTCAACTTAAAACAAATACAATCGGTTAATTTAGTTTTTGGTAATAACAATTGAGATACTGTTTTAATGAGCAACGAAAACCACTTATGGCTAAGGTAAAGTACGGGTTACGAGGTAATTGCATTGTTTGAAATAATTTTTGGACAATTATTATATTTTTTGGCAAGATAATAGGATTTTAGCGTTAACAACTGCTGGAAACGTAATTATTGTAACTTCTAATTAAAACTCTTGGGTTTTGTGAATCTTCAATCTCAGTTAGTATGCATTTTAGCAAAAAATGTTTAAAATAAAAATTAAATGATTCGAGGGGGGAATCAATCAGTACTTAAATTGGTCCTCATACTCTCCTCCTTATAGGGGGAACAGGGGGTAACTTTAAATTTTCCAATGGAACACCTTATTTTTTATTGCAGATTCGGATCTTTCGACTAAAAATAGGTAGATTTTGTTTAAAACATTTGTTCATATTTGTAATAGATGGGGCTGTAATGAAAAAAAATCAATTTTGTTCGATTTTTCTTCTTAAACGATTCTGCAATAATTTTTCTATAAAAATATTACTTTTTTTGGTAATAACTATCTTATTAAACCAAATCTGATTTGAGTTAAATACTCACCCTGTATATGTATAAAGGATGACAACTTATTTGGTAACACCCTGTATAAATATCAATTTACCTACAGATACTAAAAATAGCTTAGAAGAAAAATAGTAAAACTTGTATTAAATAAACATTTTAAATTTGTTAAAATAGTAAAACTTGTATTAAATAAACATTTTAATTTTGTTTACTTATAACTTAAAATCTTGTCAATTCCTTATCGGTTAATTTTAATAATTCATCTTGGTTTAATAATTTATAAATTTTCAATTTTCCCATAGACTTAACATGATCCAATTGACCCGTTTAGCTAGACACACATTTTACTATACGTATATGGAACTAGAGGTACCGTATGTTCGTCTACATAAAATTAATGCGAAGTTGTAAAAAAGTGCGAGTTTTATGTGCCTTACGGTCTGACATACTTTAAAATGTGTTTTTTATTGGAACGAGCACCTGTAAATTATACTGACACTCGAAAAAATGTGCTCCAAGGAAAAATACGATCGAATTATGGAAATTTATTGAGCTAATAGTTTCAAGCATATATATACGAGGTGTGTTCAGAAAATAACGGGAATTGTTAAATTTCGCGGGTTCAGAGGGTCCGGTTGACATAAAATTTTCTTTATTATATTGGTATACATGCCCCCGAAATATGATAAAAACTTTAGCTGTTTTCATTGTTTACTTTGTCTGTGGCAGCCGCTAAGGTTAGACGTGTTTTATGAACTCGGCGATTTTTCGTTCGTTAAAAGAAATGGATCAAAGAATTTGTATCCAATTTTGCTTAAAAAATGAAATAAATTCTTTGAAATGTTAACAAAGGCCTATAGTGAGTCTGCTATAAGTAAAACAAGAGTTTACAAGTGGTATAAGAGTTTCCAAGATGGCCGTGAAGACGTTGAAGATGACGAACGCCCCGAACGCACAAGCACATTAACAACCGATAAAAACATGGAAAAAGTGGAAGAAATGGTTATAAACCATCAGAGAAGTCGCTGATGATGTTGGTATATCGATTGGCTCATCCCATGAATTTTTTTCGAATGTTTTGGGTATGAAACGCGTGGCAGTAAAATTTGTTCTAAAATTGTTAAATTTTGAACAAAATTTTTGGCCAAAAACAATACTGTAATGATGCCCCAGCCTCCATATTCGCCAGACATGCCTCTGTCTGACTTTTTCCTATTTCCAAAAATAAAGAGAACCTTAAAGGGCCGTCGTTTTGCAAGCATAGATGACATTAAAAGCGCATCGCTGAAAGAACTAAAGGCTATCCCACACGGAAAAAAATCCCTTACTAGGTTTAAGAATAGTTCTATACTTCATGTTAGGAACTTGATTTAAGTATATTTATTATTTCTATGAGATTAGCGTACATTTAAACTAAGTAATGGGATATACTTAATTTTTAAGAAAAACTGTTACTTGATTTGAGATGAGTATTCTTGGATTGAGTTTAAAGGTATTTTATTTTAAAGAAAATTGGTATACTTAAATCAAATATACAATAATGCTTAGATGAAAGAGCTCTAGTTTTTTACTCAAAGCGGAATATTGCCACTTATTTTAATTATTCTGTATATTTGTATGAAATTTCGGTATACTTTATTTAAATATATATATATTTAATACATAACGCTTATACTTTAATTTAAGTATAAGACCTCTAGAACAAAGAATACACTATACTGTATTTAAGTATAGCTATTATTAAAACAAATACCTAATTCTTCGCTTAAGTAAATACCGTCCACCCTCTAAGACCGCTTCGCTAAAAGAAAAGACGCAGTTTCTGTGTTCAGTTCTATCCTGTGTTCTATGGTGGTAGCGTGTGTACGTGTCGGCGCCGGCAGTTCGTTTTTTCCTTTTTCGGTCTGGATGTTATTTTTAATAAAAAATAATGGAGAAGAAACTTAAAAATTGGGGCTAAGAATGTTTACTAGACACATTTTTGGGTAAGTAAATAATATTTCATTAATTTAAAGTAATTAACTAGGCATGATCGTAAAAATGTAGTGTAAAATGGATAGGTATACTGTAGTGTAAAATGGATAGCATACGACAGGTAATAGACAATAGCACATAAACAGCAGAAAGGCTATAGCCTCCAATTCAGCTATATTATTTTTGTTTTAGAAAACGAGATAGATATCGATATTATGGTAAACCTAAGCGAGGAGAATTTAAAGGAATTAATTCCAAAAAATAGGATTGAGGATCAAATGTAGAGAAAAAATTGAAGAATTAACACCAAACCATCTACGATAATAATGGTAGCCTTCTTCATTTTACAAATTATTTAGCTGGAGATAAATTTTACAATAAAAATACCTACTTAAAAAAATAATAACTATTGTGATTTAAAACCTTACCTTTACATATAGCACCAAAAATGTGATACCTAGGTACTTAAAAAAATAAAATGTAAAATATAGTATCTATGTTAATTAACCGTGAAAGAATGAATTTATATAAATTGACAGTACTTTTTCTAATACCTCTAAGACTGTTAGGTACCTATTGTGATATCAGTGCCTATTATACTTAGTACTTTAGTACATTAAAATAATATGCCAAAAATACTGTTAAATTACTGTTAAATTACTGTCATAACGATTATATTTTCACTTTCACTTGTATTTTCCGTAGTGGTAGGATAATTAATACAAATATTTTTCAGGTTCACGAATGTTTTTTTTGTAAAAATTATTTCGAGTCGCTAGACGAGGGAATTTTTTTTTCTAATCAACCACTTTCTTTAAGAATAGTGTAAAGTTATTTTAAATATATACTATACTTTTATCAAATATAAAAAAAGGAAAAGTAAGAATACAAGCATTTTATGCAAGTAAAGCGTGTACTTACAATAAGTATAAATAAATAAATTTTAAAGAAAGTATATTCTTAAAACAAGAATACTGTAAAGATTTTACAAAGAAACTATACTTTGATGAAGTACATACTAACGTTACAACAAGAATACCGTAGTCTTCATTGAAGACAAATTTGTATACTTAACTCAAAATTAGTGTGTTTCTTATTTTTAGTATAGCAGTAATCTTAGATTAAACCGAAGCTATCTTTATTTTATAAGAATATGAGGATACTTGAAACAAGTATAAATTTACTTGCGGAATAGGGAAACTAAGCTATACTTGGATAGAGTTGAATTTTCTTGGAATCAGTATAGATTTTTTTCCGTGCAAAGATCGAGTTTTAGAAGTGTTTCGAGTATTGGAAGAAGAGCTGGCACATGTGCATAATATCCAATGGGGACTATTTTGAAGGCGACAACATTAATGTAGACGAATAAATTAATATTTGTTTCAAAAAACGAAAATTCCCGATATTTTCTGAACACACCTCGTATGTATATAGATACACATAAATGTGTAATTTTTTTATATTAGTCTTAAGAAATTATTTAAAACAAACACATTTTAGACGGTTGAAACATATTAGTTTTTTATAAATTTTAAATTTTTTAAACAGTCCTATAAGGGTTGTTTTAATAAACTGGATTAAAATTCATGGTATCCTAAATCTAAAGTAATAATAAATCTTAATTATTAACTTATAAAAATACTGTTGGAATAATAAATATAATTGTTTAATAATCATGCACATAATTATGTATTCTAAATAGGTTTAATTTATAATTTATAAAATATCTAAACATTTATAATTAGTAAGCAAATATTCATAATGTATAAAATAAAAGACCTTGCAGTTTAGTATAGCATTTTATTAAACGTTACCTTGGCTATATAGGGCATGGTAATAAGTTTAGCATCAGTAGTAATTAATTTAACATAATTAATTTAACAGAATTGCACAAAAACTAAATAAAAAACTGGAATTTGATGCAAGGATACCTGAAAACAAAACAATTAAAACTAAAAGATTTTGTCATTTGTGTTGCCTACATAGCAAACAGAGCGTTCTATAGAATCTGTATTATTATTTTTGTAACATTTAAGCTAAAATTTTACATCTTAACGATGGAAAATAATACAAATACACAAAGTAAAGATTTTTTTCTACTCCCACCTTTAAAACGCCCTTTATCGTACATGTTTCCATTACACTAAGTGACCTTTTAAATACACATTGACAAGTTGTTGCTATATTGCGCTTTAGTCACGGGCTGAAGTTAGCAACAGGTTTTTAGTCACGGGCTGAAGTTAGTTTTAAGTTAGTTGACAGTTGTCAAATGTCATACAATCGTTAAAATAAAGTGCCTTTCTTGTAAAATAATACTAAATGTGAACATTATTTTATTATCTCAATACAAAAATACAAAAGTATTAAATAGTTTCTCAACGCCAATATTTGAAAAGTTTATATGAACATTGTACTGACCTTTTAATTTCGCCGGCAGTAAACTATAACTTAAATTCGGGCACGGACTCCACTGTAAAGTCCTCATAAAACATTTTCTTTACTTTCACTGTGAAAAACTGTCAATTTTCAAGAAATACATTTCGATTTATAACCTTTATAATCTGTGTTTATAAAATTTAAAAATGTGACATTTGACGGTGACAAACAGATTCCCCTATTGTTTCATAGATGGCGCTATATACAAATTTTTGATTTAAATCATTTTAAGATAATAATAAGTATTTGTCGCAAGCTCGCTCGTGCCTAAATTAAAATCGTGTATAAAATGGCGTTTATCAACCTTTTAATACAGAGTCTTTTTGACAAGGAAAATAAATGGCCTCTCGGGGTTTACTTTGAAAACAACTTAGTAATGAATTATTTATGGGACCCTGAAGGAGGAAGACATTTAAATGGTACTTAATAAATCTTAAATCAAATTAAAGTGTAGGTATTTCTTGATAAACTGTATTTTTGTAGCAAAAAAAACCCATATTTTTACAAAATTCAAGGCATATTATGTCAGTTAAATCGTTTCTACTAATAAAAATTGTGGGGTGGTGAATCCAGTGCCGTGCAAAGATTTTTTTAAATTTCTAATATGAATTCCTAAAAATTTACTCTTATTTGCTCCAAAAATACAGTTTATCATGAGCTAATATGAATTAAGTATAAGTATGAGAAAGACTGTTAAATTTTGGTATACGAGGTTTGTTCAGAAAATATCGGGAATTTTCGTTTTTTGTAATGTTGTCGCCTTCAAAATAGTCCCCATTGGATATTATGCACATGTGCCAGCTCTTCTTCCAATACTCGAAACACTTCTAAAACTCGATCTTTGGGATAGCCTTTAGTTCTTTCAGCGATGCGCTTTTAATGTCATCTATGCTTGCAAAACGACGGCCCTTTAAGGTTCTCTTTATTTTTGGAAATAGGAAAAAGTCAGACAGAGGCATGTCTGGCGAATATGGAGGCTGGGGCATCATTACAGTATTGTTTTTGGCCAAAAATTTTGTTCATAATTTTACAATTTTAGAACAAATTTTGTTGCCACGCGTTTCATACCCAAAACATTCGAAAAAATTTCATGGGATGAGCCAATCGATATACCAACATCATCAGCGACTTCTCTGTTGGTTTATAACCATTTCTTCCACTTTTTCCATGTTTTTATCGGTTGTTAATGTGCTTGTGCGTTCGTCATCTTCAACGTCTTCACGGCCATCTTGGAAACTCTTATACCACTTGTAAACTCTTGTTTTCCTTATAGCAGACTCACTATAGGCCTTTGTTAACATTTCACATAATTTATTTAATTTTTTAAGCAAAATTGGATACAAATTCTTTGATCCATTTCTTTTAACGAACGAAAAATCGCCGAGCTCATAAAAAACGTCTAACCTTAGCGGCTGCCACAGACAAAGTAAACAATGAAAACAGCTAAAGTTTGTATCATATTTCGGGGGCATGTATACCAACTTAATAAATAAAATTTTATGACAACCTGACCCTCCGAACCCGCGAAATTTAACAATTTCCGTTATTTTCTGAACACACCTCGTATAGTGGTATTCCTTGGTTAACCATGGTACAAGTGAAAAAGCAGCCACTAATAACTATTAAATTAGTCATTTTTGACCAATTCATTTTTAGAGAGTTCATTAATGCATCTAGGGATTATCTCTAATGGTTACTTAATGCCATAGTGTGCTGTTACGTCGCGGCAACATATTAAGAATACCTTTTATAAAAGGCTGTTTAACTGTAGATCAGGTTTTTTATTCCGTGTTACCGTGTATATGTGCCAGCAATGTCTTCGGCGTAAATGTTGTCTCTCATATTCGAGCATCTTTGCCATTTATGGCCAAATGTTTTTACGGCTATTTTCAGATAATAAATAAATATTTGCCAATTTATTTTAAAGATTTCTTGTTGTAAGATAATTAGATAAGTTTATAAACATGTTGCATAGGGTAAAGTAGGCAGTTATCGGACACTTTATAGTTATTGGACAATTAACATTAATACTGTAATAGGGTCATTTTCAAGAAACACCCGCTTTCAGGAAAATGAAGATCAAAATATTTTTTTTGCTTAAAATGACTTTTGGTTGTGTTTAGCTAGCTTAATATGTATATCTCAACTGTGTTACCAATTTGAAATCCAAAATTTAACTCAATAAAAAAAGTTATAAAAATAATTTTAAGTATTTTTTTTAACAAAAACTAAAAAAGTAACGAAATAGACATTGGTATCACAACGGACAGGGGTACACAAAGGACTTAATCAGATAACGTAAAAAAGAAACTATATAGGGTGGTACGATTTTAGAGTAATGCATAAACAAAATCCCTTGTGGTGGTGCTCACTTGCAGAATAACAACTTAGATTTCTAAATTGTAGACACCCTTTTTCTTTGACTATAAGTTGGTGAAGGTCCCTTTTAGTACTTTTATATTGCGTGGAATTTTTCCTTGGATGTAATCTATATCATGAGTTGTAATTACAAATAATTTTAAATTGGTTAATCATAAACTACTTTTAATAAAAGCGACGGTAAATATCCACTTTGATGTCGAAAAATTCTATTGCGTTACCCTAAATTCCATTGCGTTAACATAAGGTAACATAGTGGACTCGGTAACGCAGTGGACAAAGTTTTGTAAAACCATATTTAAAAAATAATAATAAGACATTATAGTCATTAATTACTCTCAATGAGCTTTAGTGCCCTAAAATAAACATAAACATGAAAAATAGTATTTTTTCTTACCTTTTGAGTAACTTAGCGGACAAACAATTATTACATTCGCGTTACCCGCACCTGTTTCAACCAATATCTTCTTCCTGATTGAATAACCAAACAAAAATTTTCTGAAAGAGTTTACTAAGGGCTTGTTAGGCTTTCACTTGGTTTTTAAATCAAGAAGATCCGATAATTTTTAACAAAGTTATTGGAATTCAAACTTACAGACAGCGGAAGGCGGGTGTTTTTTGAAAACGACCCATTTGCAACAAACTATTTTAGAAGTCAGACCAAGGAGTTAGTAGTTACCTTCAGAATCCAGAAAAGGGATGAGGAATGCGAGAAAGAAATATATGAATTATATAATATTTACAAAAACGAAATAAAAAAAATACCTAAAATAGCAATGTATCTTTAAAAAAATTTAACAATTTTTGTTATTTGATGTAATGTCCAATAACTATGGTCCATGTGTCCAATGAATGTTCTTTTATTTATATAAAATATTAATTTTTTGTTTTTTTATTTTCAGGTATGTTCATTATAAACAATATGTCTATACATGAGTAAGTACAAATTTATTTCAAATATTTCACCGGCAACATTTCCCGAAGAAAGGGCAACAAAGCTCTGAATAATGTAAACGTAAAGCAGCCGAAGCTTTTATTGCGTAGGCTCAGGCAGTAAAACGGAACGCGGCGGGCCGAATATTTTCAATTTTGCCATGCACATACGCGATATTATTAACATAAAAGCGGCATAAATTCACCCACCCGAAACGGACATTTCTCGGCCAAAACGCGTCCTTATGGGCTCGCATAACAATTTTTATAGTTCCTAGAAGAAAAACCCTTTCCTGACACTGTTATAGCTATTTTTATGCCGTAGGCATTGGGTACAAATCACGATAAATTTTACTGAGAGCGATAAAACAGAACAGCATTTTTAGGAGTCTGTAAAAAAATTTACACTATAGTGTAAAAATAAAACATCTCCTAAAAATGTACTCTCTTTAAATAAATTAGTCAAAAACGGCTAATTATAAGGTAAATTTGACTAATCACTAATAATTAGTCAAATTCTTCCAAATGAAATAGTAGATTTAAATTTAAAAAAATATTGACCCAGCCTGGGTTTGAACTCGGGTCTATCGCTTGTCAAGCGGATGTCATAACCAATGCGCTATCAGCCACTTTTATAAAAATCAATTTTATTTCTCTATAAATATTGTTCATAATATTTTAAAGTTGATTATTTCCCTCATTATAATATGAACCAATAAGAGCCTTGAATTTTCGAATAAATTTCGTTTAAATAAGCGATTAAATCACTAGAACTATTTAACAGCGACTATTTCCCTCGTCTTAATTTCCACCAATCACAAACGCGCAATTTTGAATTACAAATGGTTTCTAGGTGAAAAAACTGTGTGACAGCACCTGTCAGCAGTTTATTCGAGTTTACCCGCGGCAAAACTTGACAGCTGTTGTCACCAAAAATTACAATTTATATTTTAATTGTTAACTGTTACTCATGAAATAGTCTTGTCAAATACCATTTGGGCATCTAATTTTTCCTGTGAAAAAAATCGAAAAAACACAATGCTAAGTAATATTTTTTAACAAAATGCATTTGTGCAGGTGCAAAAATCCTCCTCTTCGACTCGGATTTTTGTTGCCACCAGCACTCATGCTTTTTGTTAAAATATTACTTAGCAACGTGTTTTTTCGATTCTTTTCGGAAAAATTAAATGCCCTTATGATATTACTTACGATTAAATTTTAGCCTCCATATTGGATTTTTGTTTACGATTTTATGGTGTTATTTACAAGTTTTAACAAACATTTTTTAAAAAACAATAAAAAATAAGTTAGGTATCTAGTTTACGAAATATCAATTATTACTTATTACATACCTTAAATTAATGGAATTTTCTTTAAAAAAATATTTATAAATTTTGACACATACGTCAGATTTTATGAATTGTCAAATAGTTTCCTTTAATTCGAGAAATAATCTAGACGTATATCACTCAACCTATAAATTTAATCTGTCAAACTATGCTCAGTAAGTTTTTTATTTGATTTTTGTTTTTGGAAAATAGTTTCATGCAAAATAATTAAAAATAAAACCCCTCGACCGCTACGCGGTCTCGTGATTTTATTAAATTATTTTGCATTCAATATTTTCCAACAAAAACCAAACAAAAAACTACTGAGCCTAGTTTAACCGATTAAATTCATAGTTCTCGTGATATAATATATGAATATTTTTTTTGTTGATGTTTTGAGCTAAACTTTTTTCATCTTTGTTTTTATGGGCCGTTTAACCATGGTAGGCATTTGACATAAAATATTCAATTTTTAAGCGAAACCTGGGGTTTCAATTTACAGTTGGTAACCTAAGACTCAAAGACTTTATAAGACCTAGAAGTTTTTCTATAAAAATCAATATTAGTTCCACCAAGTATAAATATTTTCCCTTCATTTAGAAAAATCAAAAAATAAACCAAGGAAAAGTGTAATTGTTTTAAATTATTTTAAAAGCAAGAAAAAAAAATAATAAAGAAAACAAGGAGGCAAGGACACAATGATACAATGAAAAAGGAAGCAAGATATAGTATAAGAGAGCCAGAGCCCAAGAAATGAAAATTAAACAAGAAACAATTAAATTTTGATATTGATTTTTTATTTAATAATAATAATTTAACATTTGTCCCACAAAAAATGATAACCTGGTTCCGTAACAGAACGTTGGGTCTATGTTGAACAGTAGTTTGCCGCGTGCATCTGAAACAAAGGACCTAAAAACAACGAATTGTCAGATTTAATCGGGGTTTTAATCAAGCTCCAGTTTGTTTTGTCCATGCGAAATCACTCTACCCGATATTAACATCTCTACTACCTTGTTATTTAAATTTTAAGTTTAAGGTTACATGGTAAGGGACTAAAATTTTTATTTGTATAGTAACATTATTAGATCCCTTGTTAAAAAATGTATAGTTTAATTATTTCAACTTACTTAAATTTAAAACTGTAATGGCTACAAAAAAATTTACCTTTTTTCAGTGGCGGCTCGTGGGTGTACAGGAGGGTGAGGCTACATAAGGTTAATTTTGTCTAAATACGAATAAATTTCCACGTCACCCGGGAGGTATTATTCTGCGACGCGTTGACCTTTTTTAAAATGGAGCCGATAGCACTACTAAACCAAAAAATAAACTCTAAAAAACAAAACAAACAAAATATCACATCAAAGACTAGTTTTAATCTTAAACTTAAAATATAGTCTTAAAAAAGTTAAAAATAAATAAATTAATCAAAAAATAAAAATAAAACTAAAAAGTCGACCCCTACCTAAGTATTAAAAAATATAAAATACTATACGTCTATCTTTTAAGATTGAAAATTTATCTATTATTTGGTCGTAAAATTGTGGGTCTGCAGTGAGATTTAAAAGTAATTCTAAATTTTCAAACCGCGTCTCTAATTGAAGAATTATGCAATCTATTATTTCAAAATATAAAATTTGCTTAATAAAAACTGCTAAATCTACCTTAGTGTGTTCCCTACAATAATTAAATAAGAAATTTTACTAATCGAGACAAAAACTATAAAAGATCAGCCAAAAGTTTTAAATAATTTAATCTGAATCAAAACAATAACGTGCTCTACAAACGCTAAGAGAAGACTGGCAACCTTCTTTGTCTCCGCTGGCATCCCACCATAAACGGACCACCAATCAGAACAAACCAAGCTAACTAAATTTCGCCTCATCTACGGTGTTTATTCGCGAACTTACGGCGATATTTTTGTTGGTGAGTCATTTTCGCTTTCAAGAGGTAAATGGGAGCTTCCGAGGCTGTGAAAATTTCGCCTCTGTCCAAGCGACTCTCAACGATGCACGTTAACTTGACTCGCTTTGCGCCTGGATTTTTATTTACGCTTAATATGATTGATTGGTTTTTTACTTTTTATTGGGTAGAACTGTTGTAAAAATACACTTGTAATAGGCAAAAATATAAATACAAAAAGTCGTTCGTTCCTTCATTTTAAGGGTGAGGCGCGGCCTCAGAGGCTTACCCTGACGAGCCGCCACTGCCTTTTTTATAAAATTTTCAGCGTCTTATTGGGACAAAAACAAACGATTTGTCAAAGTAATGAGATTATTTATATTTACAGAATAAACTTTTTTTACTGTTAATAAAATTCTCATTTACTATAATGAAGCAGCAATGTTGAGCTTTTATAAAAAAAATGTTCATCCAACATCATCATATTGTCATGGCAATAAGAAATACTTTGTGTTTATATTAAATCTTTGTCGAACTTAAAATGTTTTTGTTAAATCTATGGTTGTGTGTGAATTGCGCTTACATAAAGTAATGCGCAGTTGTTATAGTAAAATTTGTTCATTTTACTATGTCTTTTTTAAATTACTATCGTGTAATTCAAATTAATTTTATTTCAGTTAGAAAATCTTTGTTAAGAACAATAACAAAAATATTGTATTGCTATAAAAAGACTTTAATATTTACTATTGTTTTGCAATGGTAACCAAATTTTTGTTATTTCCCTTAAAAAGAGGGGGAAAGGGCCAGCGCTCTCCTTGGTGAACATAACTTTATAATCCACAGTCTGTGTTATAATCCTATTGATTTCACTTGTGCGAGTGAAGTGTGGTAAAATCTAGCATGATAAAAATATCAAAAAGATCACTAAGAAAATTAAAATTTCGACGTTTTCTAAAAGAAATATTTAAGGTCCATTCTATAAATGAAACTAAAACATAACGTAAATTTACTTTAAGGCAAACTATACTATTTTTATACCATACAATATCTCATTATTGACTAACTTTTGACGTAATAGGTTGGTAAACTTAATCTTGAAGTTCATTCTGATTGAGTATTCTGTCGAGCAGGCAAATTTAATGAAAATAAAATCCCTAGTAGAGCGGTCCTTGCATATTTTAAAGGAAATTGTGAAATATGAATGGAAATACGGCAGTAAAGCAAGGTTCTTGATATCTGCTGCCAGATAGACGCTGCCCAAGCATCACCGCCACCCGAGGGATTTCCAAATATAAACCTTCCCGAATATTCATTATTTATTTATCTATTTATTTACGTGGCTGTCAATTCAGTGTTACGGCGTAGTTTGTTGCAGGAAGTTGGTGGTCTATGACATTTTGCGGGAAGGCAATTAACCTTAGATCAATATACACTTTCAAAATTTTATGACCATTTTAACACCATACATGTCTATATCGATACAAACCAAAATGGTGTTAAATATGGTTCGTTGGTCCAATGTAAATTCAAATACTAAAATGGTGTAAATTTAACTTTCACACAGTATTAAAATAATTTTTACCTGGTGGTCAAATTAAATCATACTACACAGAAAAAAAGGAAACAGGAAGTTCCTTGACGCATTACAAGTACTATCGCTAACAAAAAAACTTATACAGCTTAAAAATCTAGTGTTTCTGATTTTCTATCATTTCGTTGGAGTAATTATGGCTTTTAACATGATACGTCACATTTGAAAGGTCTAAAATTAAATACAAAGTTAGGTTGAAGTTTGAAAAAAAAATAATATTTCGTCATCCCTCTGTTTTTGTCAATTACTGCCCGCAAACGGCAAAGCATGGAAGTCGCCGTCTTGCTTTATCTCGTTCCAAATGGCTTCAATGGCTTGCCAGTGTTCGTCTGCATTGTTTGGTTGAAAATGTTGTTAAAAAAGTCATAATGCATGTGACAAAGCTCAATGTCAGCTTGACATTGACGGAAAAGTTTTATTCACACAGCCACAATATAGCTGTATGAGTTTTTTTTGTTAGCGATAGTATATTACCAGTGGTATTATTCCAGAAAATTGAACCTTCAACTCGCTAGAGATAACGTTTTTAGTGCGTTCCACCAACTTAAAATACTTCAAATATTGACAGCTGTTTCCACCTATTTAAGGTCTCTTTAGTATCGAACAACTTGTAGTGTCACACCAAAGCAAAGGACTACCTGAGCTTATATACTCTTCATGTAAGTCGGCAGAGGCGAGATTTAAGAACATCACGTGATCCACACCGCCTTTGCCGCGATCGGTACACACTATGCAACCAGGAATGCACGGCAAATTGTTTTAATCATTTTAACAGAGTGCTTTAGGTTGAAGTAACTCTTATTTTACAAACAACATATTTAGTAAACTGAACCATACAGCGGGTTGGTTTCACTAAAGTTTTCTGGGTTAATTTAACCAATTTAAAAAAAAATAAAATAACTATCTGGTTTAGTACCGTCAAACTAATCTTTGTTTATATTAACCTTCCCACAGTTGATTTAAATAAATACTTATGGGTCAACTAAATTAATATAGTTAAATGAACTATTCCTTTTTTCTGTGTAGGTGCACTTCTCAAATATTTTTAGATAAACACCGTTTTGGTGTTTGCTGTATAAAACATTTTCAACCATAATTCATGGTGTTATATTAACTCCACTTGGTGTTGGATTTTGACACCATTTTAAGATTACTCTTCACACCACAGATATTTTAAACAGTGTAACAAGTAAAGAATTTACGAAATCAGTTACACTACACAGGTAGTGCCGATGAATTCAAAGTACCAGTCTCCCGAAGGAACTAAGGAGAGACTCAAGTGGATCGCAGCAACAAAAGATAAGTTAAAGAAAGTAATCTTACATTTTCTACCAACCCTCTAGAAGAGGTTAAGCGTCTTCAATGCATTTAAACCAGGAAAACAAAACAGCCAAGCAAAAAAGAAATTTTTCCAGAACCAAAACTAAACAAACAGTCGTGAAACGCAATGGATGATAACATAAACAAAAGTTTGGTCACCTAGACAATAACAACACTATGATAGTTTTCCCAACTTTTTTTCCTAGCATTAAGTACTTCAAGCTTTTTTCTACCTTAAATTTATTAAATCGTATCACATATCAAATAGGATTATACTATTATTGTGCTTAATCCTCATCATCGTCGTACATCTTTTGCTGCAAATCCCAGCAAATGTCTCCTAGCAATGAATCCAACTTCTTTCCGCTATACCCGTGGATAATCATAATCATAATCATCTTTATTCGTGTTAAGTACAAAAAGTTTACACAAGTCGAAATACAAGTTACAAAATAGATACACAAATTACATTTAAAATTTCAACATTAAAATTAATAATTTATTATAAAATGGATATACCTAGTACAAGCATAGAAAGACTAATTACTACATATTTTGACAATCACAGCTTAAAAAGTCATCTAAACTATAAAAAGAATTGTTTATTAAAAATATTTTTATTGAAGTTTCAAATTTTTTTCTTGTTAACATTCTTATTTTTAAAGGAATTTTATTATAGAAGATTGGCCCAAAATAATTTGAACCATTTCTGCTGGCGCAAATTCTCGAAAATTCAATTCTTATGTTTTCAGAGTGCCTAGTTTTATAATCGTGAATATTCTTTACCGTCTTATAGGAGTTTATGTTGTCATAAACGTGCAACAAACTAACATATACAAACATGGCAGGTAGGGTTAAAATTTTTAATTCTGAAAAGTATTTTTTTACGCATTCAGTGTATCCCGCTCCTGTCATTATTCTCAGGACCTTGCGTTGCAGACCAAACAATCGTCCACTACACGGAGCGTGTCCCCAGCATATTAACCCATATGACAGGTGCGATGCAATCAGTGAAAAGTAGGCTGTTTTTATTATATTCATAGGGACCAGATTTCGCAAGGACCTTATCACAAACATATTTTTTGATATTTTGGATGCTATATGGTCAATATGATGTCCCCAGTTTAACTTTTCATCAAGCATTAGGCCAAGAAACTTAACACTTGGGGGATTTCCAATGTTTATTGAAGTTGAGTGAGTGAAGACGATGTTTTTAGTTTTACTTTCATTTATTTTTAGGAAATTCGAGGTAAAATATTGTGTTGTATGTAGCCTACTGTCAGTTAGTTTTTTATTTAAAGTTTCTAAATTTTTACAAGGTATTACTACTGAAGTATCATCTGCAAAAAGGATAGTTTCAGAACCTTTAAGCCCACTTATATCATTTATGTAAAGCAGGAATAATGTAGGGCCGAGGACTGATCCTTGAGGGACACCTGACTGAACTACTGCATGTTTAGACACCTTATTTTCAAACGAGACATATTGTTTTCTGTTTAATAAATATGAACTTAAAAATCTGCAGGAGTCTTCATTAAAGTTATATTGTTTTAATTTATCTATTAAAATATCGAAATCTACACAATCAAACGCTTTATTTAAATCATAGAAAGTTACTCCTACAAATTGATTATTATTGTAGCCCATACAAATGTTGTTTATCAAATGTATTGCCGCAGAACTGGTCGATTTGTTTGCTCGAAAACCAAACTGATTTTTGTTATACAGGTTATAGGTTTCAGAGTGACTTGTGATTTGTTTTGCAATGGCGTTTTTAAAAATTTTAGAAATGATTGGGACTAATGATATAGGTCTATAATTTGTGTTTATGTCGTCGCCGCCCTTATGAATAGGCACTATTTTAGAAATTTTTAGTATTTCAGGATAGATGCCTTGATCGATACATAAATTAAACAATTTTGTTAATGGTTGAATAATAATATTTTTAATTGATTTTATTATATTTGATGACATTCCAAAGTGGTCGCAGCTATTTTTATTTTTGAGATTTTCTATGCACTCACGAACTTCGTTGTAAGAAACATTTTTAATTTTGAACTCCGGAAAATTTGATTTATTTAAATAGGATTTATAAGATATATTTATGTTTGGTAGGTTATTTTTAATTTCAATTGGAATGTTAGTAAAAAAGTTGTTTAGGTCATTGACGTCAATAATACTGTTGTTTACTTTGTTTTTAGGTTTTTCTCTGTTTTTATTTATTATATTCCAGTAGGTTTTAGGTGTGTTGTTTTGTGCAATTATGTTTGAATAGTAAGAATTTTTCGCTTTTTGAAGTTCAGTTTTGTAGTGTTTTTTGTGCAATTTTAGTTGCTGCGACAATGCATTTGATGGGGTGAGTTGATTTGCCTCGCTAAAAAATTTGACTTGTTCTCTAATATTTCTTAATTTATTATTAAACCATGGGTTTTTTATGTGTAGATTCTGTGGGTTACGTTTAATTTCAATTTCAGGAAAATATGTGTTTATATTACTATTTAGTATATTTATGAAATTGTCGAATTTTGAATTTATATCGACAAAGCCATCACTACCAATGCTCTAGATTTGCAGTTACTGGGTGAAATCGTTCTCCTTGTTCATCAGTTCGGCAAATTTATCAGGATGAAAAAAAAAAGAAAATGTCTTTTAAATGACATATTAACGCTAATTCTTTGCAAAGCGAAAAGCATTTTTTCAATGACAGCTTTAACACTGCCATATGCGACAAGCTCGTCAACTTTGAGAGCATTTTTGAATGCTAGATCTTTCATTAAACGTCGTATATCAGGTCCATTTAATATTCCTGCAAAATTAAAGTAGTCTGTATATCTCGTAAAATTTTGTAATGAAATATTGCGTTGGTTTTTCTTGGTCGTAAAGGTACCGCAACAAAAACAAAATAAATTTACAACGACGACATAAATGTTCGTCTCCTTTCTCTTTCTCTGCCACTTCCATTACCACTTCCATTTCCTTTTTTTTTCATTTTTGGTTCTTAAAATCACTTTCAAGTAAAAATACAATTTAAAGTTTAAATTTTAAGTGTCAAAAATTAATAGATGCACTTTAGTGTGCTTGAACGATAAAGTAGATAAAGGCGCCTTTATACTTCAATTCGATATTAAATTTTTATAAGACTTATTAAATAAGATACGAGATTAAATTTTTGGGTACTTTGGGCATGATGTGAATAAAACCATATCAAATAAAATAGATTTAAGGCAAAATAATTTAATAAATAATCAAAATATTAACAAAAAACTTACATTTTAAGATAATTGGGCAGAGCATTTTATTACGCATTTATATCGTCCTGGAGCAAAACGAGTGGCATTTTTGAAATCAGCAGCCCAAAATTAGGTAATACAGGTGGGCGTACTCAATTTTAGTTAATCGAACTAAAAAGGTAGTAGTACCTACAATTCCAGCAAGGATAGGTCCAAACACTTATTTTGTATTAATTTGTAAACCTGTGTTAATAGAATGACAATAATTTTGTTAAATTATTTCATCCAAATTTCGAACAAGACTTGAAACGTATAAACGAAATCAGTACTTGCACATTGATGGGAAGTTTCAAACTTCCGGAACTCTTCTGAGTAAGTGTTTAACATAGTTGCAAAACTTTAAAGGAATCCTGCGTTTCCCAATTATAATAAACCCTCTAGGCGTGTTTAAAAAGCAAACATGCCCGGATTAATTCGTTTCGAACACAAAACTTGAGGTTTTACATAATTTATGTTTGATTATTCAAGAATAATGGGCATGTATTTGCTCGTCAAATATTTATCAGGATTCAGATTTCTTCGAAAAGAAAACTAAGATTAGTAAGGTGCATTAAAACTAAATTTTATTCATTTCATTTCGAGATTTGCAGAGAATTTTACTTATAATAATAATGTAACTGAATAAAACTAGGGCAATTCAAAAGTTTAAATCTCAAGAAATTACCTTCACAAATAAAAAAAATGTTTAAAAATATTAATTTTAATTTTTAATGAATTTTAAAAAACTGTTTCCCATATATATATTCACTAAATATAACCAAAAAAAGATTTTATTATGATTTAATAAAGCACAATAATGTAAACTTTCGGCAACAAAATACATTTAACTTCCAAATTTGTTGTTCTAGTAGATACGGTTGAATTCCTTTAGGTACAGAAATCTTTGTTTATCATTCCGAATTTACCAAAACTGCTGCGATAGCGATAGCTTTGCCCTGCACTGTAATTGTTTTATAAGTCGATTAAAACTTGAAAATTACCAACGTAATGCACCGGTTGACGAATACGAAATTGGTGAATAAATCTTCTTTATTGTTTATCTGGGCGAATATATTGAGATGTCCCCTAAGTGAGATATTACACTTCACGGTGGATAGGTTTTTAAATAGCAAATTATTGAACTTAAACTTTTGAATTATAAAACAGCAACACTCTCATCTGCATATAGGAATCACATGCATCTATAATGTTATGTCGTAAACAGAGGTTTTTGCTTATTGAAAATGATTAAAGCGCCATCCGTTGCATAAAATTTAAAGCAAAAACAGAATCACGGAGGATAGAATCAATTTTTGTAACACCTACATAAATGGTTATTAAAATTATTTCTTTTAATTTTTAATAATATTTTGTATTTGATTCGATTGCTTTGGATGTGTTTAATTTACTTAGTGAACTGATATTTTTAGTATGCTTTTACTACCTCAGATATTTGAAAACATATAGGTTAACCAAGAAAGAGTAACAGTCACGGAGGATAGGTTTTAGACTTTTAAAACATTGTAAAAAATAATTAGTTGCGGTTAAAAATCTGGAACCTGAGCTGTAATATCTACTTAATTATGAAAGATCAAAACACAATAAAAGTGTAGGTCAAACTATGTGCTTGTGAGAATAACAAAGTGGGCAAAATTATACACACCATGGAGAATTCTTTGGGAATTTAATAAAGTTTATGAATCTTGGATTTTAGTATTTTTACATTTTATGTTTACTAAACATTGTTTAGGATATTTTGGAATTTTATTCCTACGACGCGTCGTTCTATTTATTAAATTTTTTTGGGTTTTTAGATTTTCTGGACGTCTTAAATTGTTTTTAACCATTTTGTCGATTTTTATAATTATAATATTTACAATATTATAATTATATTAATAATAAAATAAATGTATTATTATTATTTCTTTATCTTAAATCGCTTATAAAAATGATTTAAATTTTAATACATTAATCGTAGTAGTCATTAGGTATTAACAATATTTTCTCAAAATATTTTTTTAAAGTTGTTTTACAATTTTTTGCCAAATTTAAAAGTTGCATGCCTTCAGCATTCTATCATTAACAGCTCAAATCCATGCTGCTGATGGATTTTTTTATATTTTAACAGAATAACAATAATACTGTTCTCTTCTAATTTTATTAAAACATTCTTTATTTTTTTTTTGAAATACCACTTTCTTTAGATGTTAATGTTACACTAACACTGATTTTTGTTTATAGATTTGTTTCTTTTCCAAATTAAAAAGTATTAATCATTGACTTCGTCCTGTATATCTCTTAGATTTTTTTTTATTATTTTTTAGGACAGAGGGTTGGTTTTCCACTATGTGTAAAATGGTACATTCTGTAACAAGTTTGGAATACAGCATATTCCGCTCGAGGAAAAATTTGACACAAACGTGTTTCAGACATTATTTTCTCTACGACTACGTAAGAATAGTAAGGTTATATAATTTTAAACAGAGAAATGAAACCAAGCAGTTTTTGACATTTGAGTTTTTTGTATTGTCAAACCATTTTGTGCCGTCACAATTTTATAATGTTAATTATAATAAATTTAAACAAATGGTATGCCTAAATCTTTATTATAATTAAAAATAGTTATTTACACTAACTAATAAAAAAATAACATTGTAACAAATACAAAACTAATTTTATAAGTAATCTATGTAAACATCTATTCTTTTTCTACATTTTAAAGGTCTTTTTTA
The DNA here is from genome assembly GCA_921294245.1 of Brassicogethes aeneus. NCBI lineage: Eukaryota > Metazoa > Arthropoda > Insecta > Coleoptera > Nitidulidae > Brassicogethes > Brassicogethes aeneus. The sequence goes on along the minus strand of OV121132.1, from coordinate 1,540,044 downwards.
AACTTTTTGAATCTGTCAAAACTTCAAAGCCGGTATAGTAGGTAACTGGTTTTAAACTGTGGTTTATCATTTTAATATTAAATTTATTATAATTTTGATTTGTATACGTGAAAAACAATGAATATAACTAATTTTTTGTGCCTAAACCTTAATTATACAACTGCTATTATTTTTTAATTAATAAATAATACAGTAATATTTAAATATTTTTAAATTTTTTACGTTTAGTAAACAGCCAGGAGATGTCGTTACTTGTGACCATTCTTAAACAAGAGTAGGAATATTCTCGCACAGTATTGCAGAAAAACATCCTTTCTATGATCAAAAATTACACTAAAGTGAAGTCAAATCCAAGACAAACTAAAACAAAAAACGCCAGACGCGTGATCAGTCGTTTGCAGGTGGATAGAACGGTTCTTATTGGGCGATTCAAGGTTGTGAAGCGTGCCGAAAATTCTTGCCAGGGCCGCATTATGTCCATTGCGGTTATTAATAGCGTATTGTTTGATTACTTCCTTGTTTTCGCGGCTTTCATCTTTGTGGTTATTTTTGTTATTGTTTTATTATTAATACTTGTTATATAACGTTATTTGTTGTTATTGTTGTTGTTATTGCTATCATTGTTTTGGTTATTTGGTTTATTATTATTCAATTAAGTGCGATGTCTAGCACAGACGAAGCTGAACATTTTGAGGACTTAAGCCCAGTTAAAAAACGGTCTAAAAGAAATCACTTAAGTGTGGAAATAAAAGAGGTTATTATAAATGTTTTCATTAAACTTTAATTATTAAACTTTAAAACAATAAATTTAAAACAAATCAAAAATTTCGTGAAGTTAATTTAAAAAATATAATTTTCGTAAAAAATTTAAAAAGTTTACATTAAAGTTTAAAAAAATAAATTTAAAATAATAATGAAATTATTTCCCAAAATTTTGTTAATTTCGTAATTTAAAAAATATAACTTTTATAAATATTTTAACACCTTTCCATCAAAGTTTAAAAAATAAATTTAAAATATTAAATGATCAATAATATTGATTCAATATATTTTAATACGGCCCAGTGCAACAATTTTCGTCGATCACGTGAATAGAGCATGGACAACGCATGATTGTGTTTATGTCGAGTTCGGCTTGGATTTGACTTGACTTTAGAATGATACTATTCTTAAGTAGTCGTAGAGAATAGTACATTCTGTAACAAGTTTGGAATACAGCATATTCCGCTCGAGGAAAAATTTGACACACGAGCCGAAGGCGAGTGTGACGGTTTTACGAGAGTGGAATATGCTATTTCAAACGTGTTTCAGACATTATTTTCTCTACGACTACGTAAGAATAGTAACGCTTATATAATTAAAAAAAAAAGAAACTAAGCAGTTTTTGACATTTAAGTTTTTTGTATTGTCAAACCATTTTGTGCCGTCACAATTTTATAATGTAAATTATAATAAATTTAAACAAAAGGTATGCCTAAATCTTTATTATAATTAAAAATAGTTATTTACACTAACTAATAAAAAAAATAACATTGTAACAAATACAAAACTAATTTTACAAGTAATCTATGTCAACATCTATTCTTTTTCTACATTTTAAAGGTCTTTTTTTAAACTTTTTGAATCTGTCAAAACTTCAAAGCCGGTATAGAAGGTAACTGGTTTATCATTTTTATATCAAATTTATTATAATTTTGATTTGTATATTTGAAAAACAATAAATATAACTAATTTTTGTGCCTAAACCTTAATTATACAACTGCTATTATTTTTTAATTAATAAATAATACAGTAATATTTAAATATTTTTAAATTTTTTACGTTTAGTAAACAGCCAGGAGATGTCGTTACTTGTGACCATTCTTAAACCAGAGTAAGAATATTCTCGCACAGTATTGCAGAAAAACATCCTTTCTATGATCAAAAATTACACTAGAATGTTACTATTCTTAAGTAGTCGTAGAGAAAAATATTTTTATTTTATGTCCTTTTTAGCTCAAAGAATTTCCTTTTTCTTGCGTTTTAATCTGTTGACACACATAGCAGAATTTTTGCTTCATTGATGGTCATGAATTCTGAGTAAATGGCCGAAGACCGTGCAAAATATCTTCGACAATGAAGTCGAAATGCACTGTGGGTAAAGTTAAAAGTAAAATAGGAGTATTTTATACATAAAAAAATTTTTATAATTATTTTGAAAATTCATTATAAGAACAAAATTAGGCAAGTTGTGGTATTAATATTAAAAAAATAATACAAAAAATCAAGTGCTAAAAAGAGGGGGAAAGGGCCAGCGCTCTCCTTGGTGAACATAATCTCAGTGATTTCACTTGTGCGAGTGAAGTGTGGTAAAAAATCAAAAAGATCACTAAAAAAAATTAAAATTAAAAAATTAAAATTTCGACGTTTTCTAAAGGAAATATTTAAGGCTGAAGTTAGTTTTAAGTTGACAGTTGTCAAATGTCATACAATCGTTAAAATAAAGTGCCTTTCTTGTAAAGTAATACTAAATGTGAAAATTATTTTATTATCTCAATACAAAAATACAAAAGTATTAAATGGTTTCTCAACGCCAATATTTGAAAAGTTTATATGAACATTGTACTGACCTTTTAATTTCGCCGGCAGTAAAATATAACTTAAATTCGGGCACGGACTCCGCTGTAAAGTGTCATAAAACATTTTATTTTCTTTCACTGCGAAAAACTGTCAATTTTCAAGAAATACATTTCGATTTATAACCTTTATAATTGTGTTTATAAAATGTAAAAATTTGACATTTGACGGTGACACACAGATTCCCCTATTGTTTCATAGATGGCGCTCTTAGCTTCATTCACATTGTTTTTTTTTAAGTATCTTTTTAGAAATATTACAATAAATTACATGGAAACGTTAAAACAATGTTTCAGGATTCCAATAAATCATAAAACAAATTATGAGCAAACCTAATATTATAAAAGTTTTTTGTTGAAGGTGAAACTGACTCAAAAACATTAGGTTTAGGAATAGGACATGATATATAGCGATTTTATAAGAATTTAAAAATGTAAAAAAATTGTGGTGATCTATTTAAAATAACAAAGTTGATATCGTTTCCGTTAAAAACGGAAAGAGGAATTTTGTTGAAAATAATTTAGAAAAAAAGTTTAAATGATGAATCTTTTGCCGTTTTCCAGAAACGTCTAACCTACCATCGATCGTGATACACCCTGTATACCTATATGGTCTTCTTTGGGAAAAAAATATTTTCAGACAAAACCTTGAGGTTATGTTTTTAAAAGATTAAAAAAAGTAGGTCATGATGTACGGCATAAAAATGGAATATAAAATTATTTTTGTTTTTTTGAATCGGCCTACTTCAACAAAATTTAAAATTTTGACAAATTATTTTATAAAATTATTTTTATAGTTTAAAATTCATTTTTGTGAGAATGTTTCAACTATTGTACAAAACATGGTTATTATGTTTTATAAAATAGTTAAAATATTCTCAAAAAAAATGCATTTTAAACTAAAAAAATGATTTTATAAAATAACTTGTAAACAATTCAAATTTTTTATGAAAACATTTAGACTAAATTGTTTTGTTCTCCTAAAAGTACACTTTCTTGTAACAGTGCGGAACCCATAAACGGGTCATAGGAGAAAACTTACACGGTATCCAAACACGTTTCAATAATCGCAAGCACAAATAACCTTTAGCCTTTCAACCTGACACGGCGCATCCTAGTATCCGAATGCCAGTCAAATAAATCAATCCGACATGCCGTGCGCACCCAAGCAGCATTTTAAGTAAAAGCGTAGAGCTTTGAGGCAATATTACCTAATTTAAGTAAATATTTCGTTAAATTAACCTTAAAAATTTACTTTGAAGTAAAACTTTTTTAAAAGTTATTTAATAAGTTTTATTTGTGTTATTTTTACCTATTTTAATAACCCTTAACTTTCAACACTACAAAGTATTATGAGGGACGTAATTTTTACGAAAGAAAATTACTTATAAGTGTATTTCACCTAAAGGAAAATTTAACGGTAATTTTAACGTCAGAATTTTTTCTTAATGGTAAATGTTACTCATAAGTCATAATTGTACGATATTAAGACCACTATATAACCGTAAATAATTCCTATTCGCCTGGTATTTTTTAGGGTTAATTGGTAATAAATACTATTAATATTGACTTAACAATGAAAAATAAGCTTAAAGTGAAAAATAAAACTTTTTTTCGGGTCGCCATAATAAGTTTTTTAAGATGGCATCCATTACTTATCCAAACTTTAAATAACATTTTCATAAATATTTTTCTAAAATACATAATACATATTATGTATTATGTATTTTAGAAAAAACTGTCCTTATTATGTATTACATAATAAGGACAGTTTTGTTGAATTTTTACCCAAGCAATAATTTTTCTTAAAACCGTAAAATATTTAGAGGGCATACAATTTTTAAGATGTATCGTGCCTATTTTTATTAATAAAATAATGTGCGTTTGAGTTTTAATGCAAAATATTATTGGTTTTGACAATTTAAGTTATATTTTTTAATTTTACTCTAGGGTGGCCTTTATTACTTTGTAAGTACCATTTTGTAAAATATAAATTAAAAGAACAAAGAAATTACGAATGTCAATGTTTTAAAAATACAGAGTAAACAGTTAGTAATTACAGCGTTATTTTTACGTAAATGTGTGGTATTTATATTGTTTTATTACGTTATTCTCTTAGTAGATCAAAAAGGTTTATTATGTAGGTAAAATAACGAAATAAACAATTCCCCAAATTTGGTAATTTTTCGTATCTATACCGTTATAAAATCGTTTTGGTTAACCGTAAAAAATACTTTAAAGTTGACTTAATATTAATACTAGATAGGCAAATATAATTTTGCAATTCATATAATATATTTTTAATATTGTTCCGCTTTTTAAAACTTTTCTTTATTTTTGTGTTTATAAAAATTTTCATTCGAAATCCCATTTCCATTATAATAAAAATTATTATTAATATTATAGTACAAAATTATGAAAATTATTAAACCCCGACATAAATGTAATTAAAAATAAATATCTACTTGATGAAGCGCATTTAATTTTTAATAGGGTAAATTTTGCTGCTGGCGTATGTTAAATCACCGAATAATTAAAACTGGATATAATTTGCAATTTAAGGAAAAATTAAAAATAAATAAAACTTTTATTGGAAAACACTTTAAAAGCATTTTTAATAGCCTTTTATAAAGATGATATTAAATATTATTATTTTTCCACACTACACTGTTATAAAAATCAAATTTGTTAACATGAGTTTGTAATTATTTTAGCGTCTCAATAGATAAAATAAAAATATTTTTACAATTTTAATTAACTTTTTGGTTGAAACAAAAGCTGTATTCTTTTTGATAAAATCCAATATTAGCAAATAATTAATTAAATTTTTAATAATAAATATCCTTCAGTTATTTGTAGATTTCTGCATAACTGTGATCTCTTTGTTTTGTTAACAGATATGTCAGTCAAAATTTGTGGTATAAAAATATAAATTTAATTAAATTAAAAGCAATCTATTTTAAAATTGATACATATTATATCTGTTATATAACTGATAAACGCCATTTAATTTTATAAACGAGTTGCATACTATACTTTTTCTACGACAAATACTTATTATTATCTTAAAATGATTTAAATCAAAAATTTGTATAGAGCGCCATCTATGAAACAACAGGCGAAACTGTCAAATGTCACATTTTTACATTTTATAAACACAATTATAAAGGTTATAAATCGAAATGTATTTCTTAAAAATTGACAGTTTTTCACAGTGAAAGTAAAGAAAATGTTTTATGAGCACTTTATAGTGGAGTCCGTGCCCGAATTTAAGTTATAGTTTACTGCCGGCGAAATTAAAAGGTCAGTTCAATGTTCATATAAACTTTTTAAATATTGGCTTTGAGAAACTATTGAATACTTTTGTATTTTTGTATTGAGATAATAAAATAATTTTCACATTTAGTATTATTTTACAAGAAAGGAAATTTATTTTAACGATTAACTTCAGCCCGTGACTAAAAACCTGTTGCTAAATTCAGCCCGTGACTAAAGCGCCATAAAGCCACAACTTGTCAATGTGTATTTAAAAGGTCACTTAGTGTCATGGAAACCTGTACGATAAAGGGCGTTTTAAAGGTGGGAGTAGAAAAAATATTTTAACAAATTTCTTAACCCCTTTCCTGACACGATTGTGAATACTGCAGAGAATTTTCACTTCTATAGCGCTTTGTACAATTACATTTTTTTTATTTTGAGTTCGTGATCGGAAATTTTATTTTCTCGATTTATAACACAGTGCGGTCTTTTCATTCCTGACCTATAAACGAACTGTCAACTATTCGTGGGGAACTTATAGTTCACATTACTTTCATTTTGCCTTTCTTGAGACTTTTTCGTTCTTATTTTCTTTGCAGTTCTTTATATTACTATGTAATGTAATGATAAAAGAAATCGGTGTTAAAACGAAGTTTAGTCGACATGATTTTTTTGGTAATTTTTGGAGACACATAAAATGAGTTAATAGTATTTAAAATGTACCTATATTTTTTTAAATATTCGATGAAACGAATGTAAATGTAAAAATACGCGTGACGTCAGTTTGTGTTTTTAATTAAAAAATATTCTTTTGTAAATGCAAACCTCCACTTAATGGATACTTTATAAAACACACAACGAATGTATTTATTATACCTATAATAGGTTTATTGCAAATTTTATTAATTTTAATTTTGCTATAAAAAATATGTTTTGCTCTTGATTAATTTTTTTAAATGGCGAATGCGCCGGGATTGCCAAATCGAATTTTATAATTGATTTGTGGTTTTAATTTAACTTATACACTTATTAATATGTTTTTCTACTCCTACCTTTAAAACGCTCATTATCATCATTTCATTTAAATCATTTTTTAGATAATATTAAGTATTTATCGTAGAAAAAGTATAGTATGCAACTCATTTAATTAAGCACTCGCTCACAATTTCTCTCATGCCTAAACTGGCTTTTATCAAACTTAATACATAATGTACTATTATAACCTTGGAATTTTTAAAACAATGTAATTAGACCATATCCCAAACACAAATTACTGTACTTTATTTTATTTTAAACGAAACTTACGAATGTAGTTATTTCAGGAAAATACTCCTAAACTAATTGCAAGGGAAATTCCATTATGGATTTTCTTCTGCGATTTATTTGGTTATATGTGAAACCTCTAAACAGACTTTGTAATAATGTAAAAGCCAAAGACCTGTAGAAAACAGAACATTACGTTTACCCACCATATGTGTATCTTTTTGAGTAGAGTTTCTCATTTGTTTTGATAATTTATTATTATTGAATCACCATATACTGATGTCATTTTTGCTTTCTTCAATTTAATTTTTAATTCAAAATGTATACAATTCTCCTTCTATATATGTTAAATAACTAAAATTTTATAATTATGTACACTCTTAAATAAATAAAAAATTGAAAAAGAGAGTGGTTTGGCACTGGGTATGTGGGTGGGGCCTCCTCTCTCTTTTTTTTTTTTTTTTTTTTTTTTTTTTTTACCCACCAGCATAATAAAGTTATAATGATTTTTAGAAATAAAGTCTTTTACTATTTTAAAAGTTTAAAATTTTGTTTAATGTTTATTTTTTATTATTTTATTTAAATTGTATGTTTTTTAAATTTAATAGTGTTTTTTACGTTCAATAAAGTTGTAACTACAGTTATATACGAATAAAATAAAACCCCGTTGGTATATCATATAACATAATTTAATGTATATTTTTTAAAACTGGCGTAAAATAATTCATTTAAATTCATTGTAGCGTGCAATATTTACAGGCAATTTATTTCAGCTTTGAATTAAATTTTTAGGTGTTCGAATTAATATTTATTAAAGCTTAAAAATCACAGATCCAAAGTAATTGCAAACTGGAGTGAAACAAGAGCCCTCTACGCAATGTTCTTTTTTAATGCGAATCTCCCCTTGAAATGAAACCCATTTTTACCCTCCTGTTAGATAATTACTCTTTTTTGATTGTGTTAAAAATAATGATGATCTTTATTTGAAAAAGGGATACAAAAATAATCATTTAACATTTTTTCATATTTGTAATAGATGGCGCTGTAATAAAAAAAAATTGTTCGATTTTTCTACTGTATACGATTCGCCAATAATTTTTGAATAAAATACTTGGTTTTATTTTTAAATTTTTTTATTTATTTTTAAAATTTTAATTAAAGTAGGTGCTCAAAATAAAAATATTAAATATTTGCTCGACGAACTCTTTTTTCGGTTGAACACTCCGTTTGTAGTAAACTGCTTGACTGTACGGTGAAATGAAGTACGTGATCGAATTTTTTCCGGAAAACGCTGAGCGTAGATATTAACAGCATCATCAAGATTCCTGCCTGCTTCTCCATAAATCAAAATCATTTCTATTTTTTCTTCCACTGTTAAAAAATCCATTATGAATAACTGCTTAACGAAAGGAGGTCTTTTTGTTTGTAAATTAATCTTTGAACTAAATTGATTAATAATGCTAAACTGTGTATAAAAAGTTTCTTTATACCTTAATAATAATTATTATTTATAACTAAATATCATTTTTTATACCTCAATTAGGATTAAATTAATTAATTGACAAAATAATGTTTTTTTTACCTTAAAGAGGTATTTTTATTAAAAACAGTACAATAATCCTTTAAATAAAAGGATTTAATGCTGGCAGGTAAAAAGTGACCATGGTGCGCAATTGATAATCATCACCGAATGAAATAAGGTATAAAACTTAAACCAAAGGAGACTTAAATATTAGTTAAAAAATCGTAGGTACTTAAAAAAATCATATTTAATTTAATAAGATAATTATTACCAAAAAAAGTGATTTATTTATAGAAAAATTATTGCAGAATCGTATAAGAAGAAAAATCGAACATAATTGATTTTTTTCATTACAGCGAAATCTATTACAAATATGAAAAAATGTTTTAGACAAAATCTACATATTTTTAGTCGAATGTGCAATAAAATAGGTATAGGGATAGGAATTTTTTTATTGGTCCCAACGGGGTTTTTACAGACTAGGATGTAAAAAACTATATCTCATTGATGATACAGTCTAGGAGATAATCGAATACTTTGCATTGACAGTAATAAAGCTTAAATTATACTCTTGAAGATAAAATTATTTATCTAATTTTTTTATTGACACTCCTGAACTCACTAAATATCTGCAGATATGGATATTTGTTATAAGACTGTGTAAACTTTATGTTTAAAAAAACAACAAAAACTATACAATGCCAACACTGCTTAACCTATACCAAAAACAGATACAACCACTTTTTATTTGAACCATGTTTCATTTGGTGGGACTGGATAAAAATCCAACTTGATTTTTTAGCTAATTGATTATAAATCTCTTCACCTACTTGTATATATAACAAAGAACAAAGAACAAAGAACTCTCCCGATAAAACTAAAAAGGATTTTCCAATAATGTTATTAAATATTTTCTCAAACCCTTTTTCGATTTACTTGTTCACGCTTCAAGTGATAACGGTTTTGGATTAAGGTCAACTTAATATTTTTCGAAATACAATAAAAGTTTATTAAAAAGCCGACATAAAAATCCGTTTAGCCGAAAAAATTTGTCGTGAGGATTATTAAACTTTTTTATTCCACTTTAAAAACACAATAAACCCCGATTTCTGAGCAATAAATTTAATAACGAAGAAAATGCCAAATAGAAAAGTGAATATATTTTTTTCGTGATTTTAAAACTTAAAGACTTCTTATATTAAAAACGGTTTTTAACATAATGAATGTATAAAAATTGTGAATAATGTTTGCAACTCGTGGAGAATGGTCGATTCTAAACTACTAAACTAAAGTCGCTTGTATAAAAACTTTATTTCGCTATTTCAAAAAACAAAAAATATTAGCAAATTATACCTGCATTTAAAATAAATTAACTCCAATTAGTTAATTAACTGCATATTAATGCGTTCCAGTTAAGTCTCTTTAATTGTACATAGATACAGTTAATAGCATTTCCATTATAACTATTGGCTCCATGTTGATTTAAGTAGAAACGTTTTAAACGTTACGTTTATGAATATTTAAGAAAGTATCTTTATTTTATTCAAATTCCTTCCAACCGTGAGAAAAGCTATACTACCTTAATTTTTTATTATTTATACAAGTTTGTGATTGTGTCTGCCATTTAATAATTTAATTCGGACAAAAAACTTTGCTGTAAGCCTTTTCGGGATCAATTAATCATAGTTTATAAACGACGGGTGTATTTTCCGTTTTATGTATCAAGTTTTAATTTAGCAATTAACAACGGATGGATAACAAAAAATGACTACTTTGATTTGACAGAAATTTTTAGTTGGAGTTAAAACATTAATAAACGAAAAAAATTACTTACCAATTATTCTTTTAAATTGCTTTTTCTAATGGAAAATGTAACAGATGTATTTTAATAATTTTTCACACCGGGCTTTGAATTTTATTAATTTAAATCTATAAAAAACATTTTTAAATTAATTAATAATAATATTAAACTAAAAGCATTTTAATTTAATTTATGATTTCATCAATATTTTTTACGAAATAATATCAAATTAATTTAAATTAATACATTTTTTATTGTTAAAAATATATAAAAATTCTGTACAACACTACAAATACACTAAGGTAGCATTTAGTGCTTATTAACTTTATTAAACACATTTAAAGAATATGAACATTATTCATTGGTACATTCACACTATTTATTATTAAAATAAATCAAAAGGGTGGAAAAACTTAATGCGAGTGTTTATTACCCCTTAATGTGTTAAATAGTGACAAAATGTACACTACAGTGCATGCCAATTTCTTTGTCTGTTTTGATGTTACTAAGAGCTCTTTTTTCTTTACACTACTAGTGCACATTGTATCACAATTAAAGTTAAATTACACCAATAGTGGCAAAATAGAATGAAAAAACTGGTAATAACCGAAATACGTTTTAAAATGTTTGGTTGCTACCTATCTACCTACGCAGTGCATATCCGGAGATACCGCGTTGTGGAAGTGTGGCATTTTTGTTCAGTTAGATTTTAATTACGGTGAATCCATAAGGGGACATTCTTATTTTTTGGTAAGTATTATACTTCCTTTTTCTTTAAGCCTTAATACTCAATAAATACCAATATGTTAAAAGGATGTCCATACCCGACCTATATTATATATCAATAATTTACGGCAGTAGGTCGGGTACTTGTAACATTAATAATATAAATACATACAAACTTGACTTACTTTTTATTTTCAAGAGTAATGGTTGTTATATTAACCTATACCTACATTTTTATTAATATTATGGAAAATTTGTACACGTGTGGTAAATCGCCGACATACAGCCGCCTGACGCCTCTCTACCAATGGGATCACCAATTTTTTATAACAGAAAAATGGATTACTGATGTATTCTCAAGATAATTCATTGCTTACAAGTTGACAGCCAGTAAAACATTGCATTGATCTAAAACTTTTACGTTTTAAGGAACCATTTTGCTTAAGCCAGCTATACGACTCAAATATAAAATTATATTTTAAAAGGCACCGATTTTGATAATTGTCATAGATTTTTGTTCCAAATAAATGTTTCTCTTTATTTACCTTTTCGTTTTATTTACTACCACCAATAGGTTTTACTCAAATAATAGTGTTAATTTACACTCGAAGTTTGCACTAAAAGAGTAAAAGTACCTTTCTAAAATTAGAACTTTTCCAAAGTAGTGTTAATTTACACGGAACAAAAGTGGGATTTTACCCAGGAAGTGTAGAAGTACACGATTTTAGGTAAATTAACACTTTTTAGTGTAAAATCATACTTGCTAACTTGGGGAAAATTACACTACAAATTAACTCTAATTGTAGTGTTATAAAACAACACTATTTAGTGTGGACCTGTGTGAACTCTAATTAGTTGACTTATTCATTTTCAGAGAGTGCGCTTTTGTTGATATTAAATAGTAATATCTTCCGAAGAAATATTTTTGGTTCTTTTACCAAGAAATTCTTAAACGAATAGATTAATAATTAAAAAAAAATTATGTAAAGATAGTTTTTGATTTAGATTAAGAAACACAGCTCTTGGCACTATTCAAAAGCGCAAATATTTTGAATCAAAGTGATTTTCATTTCTTTTAAGAGATTATTTTTTTCAGTGTAGATAAAAACTTTCTAATTTAACTATTTTAAATAATAAAGTTACTTAAATTATTCACCTAACGAAATTAGTCTAATAATAGTAATTCTTCTTCTAATTAAGTTAAAGGAACCTCATGAATTTTAAAATAATTATTAAACTTCTTAAGACTACCTGAGAGCCAAAGTGTGCGATTTTCAGTTTTGCCACGTAGAAAAGTGGTAACTTTTTAGTTGTTTTTTTTCTTCTAAAAAACCTAAAAGTCTTCCCTATAAAGTTTTGTCATTAATTAAGATTCGGACATTTCCATTTGTGCTGGCTTGGAGTTTACTAAACAATAATATTTTTTCAAGTCTACTTGAATAAAAGAAAGCCGATCATTTTTGTACGTGTACTGTTTTTTATCATCGATATGGGTGATTCTACGAAAGTTGGGCAACTTTTGACCCCATTTTGTTTATATAGTTTTCAGAGAAAATTAAACAGTATTTTGTTATGAGAACATACAAAATATAATAAATATACTGTTCCAGACCGGGCCGCATATTCATATGTTACCGACACAAAGAGACAATCGGATTTCCGAACGATACCGAACACGTAATAATAAGTTGCCGACGTATTCTTAGTTTATGTCTGTAACTTAACGATTGGCAACGACTGCGAGCAGTGGTGTTATTAAAGTATGAAAATTTGTTTATTTCATTACAATAATAAGGCCCAGTTGTATAACAGTTGGTAAACAGCTGGTTAACTATGTAATTATTAAGCTAACTTTCAAGTTGTATAAACATTGATTAAAATTTAATTAAGTGATTGAAATACAATTAAGAACAAAATTAATGAAATGTCAGTATGAATTACCCAAATCAACCCAAACTCAACAACCCAACCCAACCGACCCCGCCCCATTGGGCCCCCCCGCCCCATTGAGCCCCCATTGAGCCCGAAATTGAGCAACTGTATAAGTTACCGATGGAATCCTAAAGTTACGTCTGTAACTTATATAAAATCAATCGGATTTCCGAAGCGGTTGGTTGTGTCGGTAACATATGAATATGCGACCGGGCCAGTCGCTTTTTCAAACAGTTTCTGAAATATCTGTGTTTTCTAAATTTGAATGCAAGGGAAGTGACGAGTAAACCAGGGTACTAGTTAAATACATAATTTATTGGAAAATATAAGCAAAACATAGCAAATATAAACGCAAATGATGCTTGAAGTTTCTGAAAAATACCCACTCCAAAGCAATTGTTTTTAAATGTTTAATCCTTACATAACAAACCACAAAAACGAATTTGTTAAATGGATAAAATACATTAACAATGTTTGTCACTTCGAAAAAATTTCCAATAAAAACACTTTAATCCTATTAAATCCCGATTTATTATTTTTTTAATCGTTTTATAAATATACGCCTATAAAAAGCATTATTCGTTCGAGTGGCAATTTAAAGGCATTAGCAGGAAATCCGAAAAGTTTTTTCAATTTACAGATAATGACCATTTTTAATGGAACATTGATAGGGATAGACCTTTTTAATAAAATAATATTATTTAACTTAAATTTAAAATTGTTTTTATTAAATTTTCAGTGCCTTATTGGGGCAAAAACCTACGATTTGTCAAAGTAATGATTATTACTATTTTTATTTACAGAAAAAACTTTTTTACTGTTAATAAAATTCTCATTTACTATAATGAAGCAGCAATGTTAAGCTTTTATAAAAAAAATGTGCATCCAACAAAGTAATAGTTGTTATCATATTGCCATGGCAATAAGAAGTACTTTATGTTTATATTAAATCTTTGTCGAAATTAAAATGTTTTTGTTAAATCTATAGTTGTGTGTGAATTGCGGTATATAAAGTAATGCGCAGTTGTTATAGTAAAATTTGTTCATTTTACTATAGCATATTTGTCTTTTTTAAATTACTATCGTTGTAATTCAAATTAATTTTATTTCAGTTAGAAAATCTATGTTAATAGCTTACGTTAAGAACAATAACAAAAATATTTTATTGTTATAAAAAGACTTTTTTAATATTCACTATTGTTTTGCAATGGTGACAAAATTTTTGTTATTTCCCTTAAAAAGAGGGGGAAAGGGCCATCGCTCTCCTTGGTGAACATAACTTTATAATCCACAGTCTGTGTTATAATATTATTGACTTCACTTGTGCGAGTGAAGTGTGTTAAAATCTAGCATGATAAAAATATCAAAAAGATCACTAAGAAAATTAAAATTTCGGCGTTTTCTAAAAGAAATATTTAAGGTCTATTCTATAAACTAATCAGACTTGTTGATTAAAAAGTGAGTTCTTATTTTTTTTATTTTGTACAGCATATAATATGAGTTAATTTTTTTGTTATAATAAATAATTTGTTTTAATGCCTTGCGATTATTTAAAAAAACTAAGTTGAAAATGTGACCATTGTTACAATGAAAATAGTTTATTAACTTAACAATTTGTTGTTAAATTTACATAAATTTTAATAATATTATAAAAAAAGTTTTATTTTAAACGAAAAGGGATTTGTAAAATTTACAAAATTTCTATAAATATTACCATTAGGGTTTCATTAATACTACAAAACGTTTTTGTAAACGGTATAGAACTGTTTTTTTGGACAAATAATAATAACTATATTTATCAATGCGTTTCTGCATCCGGAAGAGTGTTATTTTTATAAACCTAACGTAAATTTACTTTATAATTAATGCAAATGCTATTACTGAAAGCAGCGTTTGTAGATAAATAATTTTTATAAAAATGATCCTTTTGCTGTATTTGAATCAGACCTTAGATGTTTAAGAACCTAATAAAAAAATGTTTTTAGGGATTGTGCATAAAAAATACCTAGTTTTACTCAGAATTGTATAACTAATAGTCGAACAAAGAAGGCAGTAACTTTTTTCCTGGAACATCAAGTAAATTCAGTCCCTAGCAGGAAACGATTCGCAAACAATAATAATTAAAGAAAATAGTTGTCGTGGCAGGTTGTAATTCTGTCTTTGCTAGATTTATTATTGTTTTACGTAACTTCTATGCAGGAACATTCCTGCTATAAAATTATGTTGCGATTCCCTGTCATTAACATCGTTAAATGTATCATATGAAAGTAGAAAAACATACAATAAATTTTACTGGTTAAAATAAGTAATGACAGGAGAAGAGTATCGGTAAGCTCCAATGGTTTAGCAAATTATCTTTAATGGTCTGTTTTTATATGCAAAATGAATTTTATGCATTTTATGTTTCCCAGATATTTTTACAATGGGGAAGTCGTTATTTTTACAGTTCTTTTGTACTGTAGCATAAATTCTTTTCCATT
This sequence comes from Brassicogethes aeneus, assembly GCA_921294245.1. Lineage (NCBI taxonomy): Eukaryota > Metazoa > Arthropoda > Insecta > Coleoptera > Nitidulidae > Brassicogethes > Brassicogethes aeneus. The sequence continues at coordinate 1,524,447 of OV121132.1, read as the reverse complement.
CAGTCAAATTTGTATTGGTATTTATTTTAACTATATTTGATTTAATATTTTTTACTTCAATTTTATCGAAAAAATGTTTTTTAAAAGTCAGTAAAATGACACGTTTGTGACATATTTCAGAATGCCATGGCAGTAAATTACTTTTAAACTTTATTGTTGTCAACATTCGATAAAGAAATACCTTGTTATGGCCTAGGCCGATAAAAAATTTTATGAGGCAAGTAATTAGTTCGATTTTTTCTCGCTAGGGGTATTGCTTTGACAAATTAATCCTTTTCTAAGAAATTAACGTACTAAACTGGTTTAATTTATTTATAATAATTACTAATTTGTTTGTTTTACTGTTAATGTTTAATATTTTTTGTTAAATTATTGTAAAATTAAATATGAATAATAAAACAAAAAATGAGGTTAGGCAACCAAGAAAACGCACGATTCTTTTTCTACGATTTAAATTATCTTTAAGTTTTAATTTGCTTTAAGTTTTCAGTGAAATTAAATGTTAAACACAGCTTAAACATTTCAAATTACCTATTTTTTAAATAAAAATCAAAACAAATTGAAATTAGATACCTACCTATTTATTAAACAATTAATTGAATTCAATGTAATAGCAAAAATCCATTTCCACTTAAATCATGTTGCTAGGTATTGTCAAACTATTACTGCTTCTAAAAGCAATAATAATTATTGAACATTTAATGTAATCTTTAGCTAATAAATAAATGAGATTCTAAAAAAGTGAGGTTAGGCCGCTTTGATGTTGAATTAAATTGACCTATATAAAGTGCTTTGAAGATAAAATGGTGTATGCCATTCGGCCTTTGCTCAATTGTAGGCCTCCGCTACGCGTCGGCCTTCAAACCATGAGCTTAGCACAAAAAGCCTTACTTCTTAACCTAATGACATAAATAACTATTTTCATCGTTTCGTTTACTCAGATGAAATTAGGACAAGTTCAAACATTCAATTTGTGTAAATAAATCCAAAAGCACTTCCCTTAGTTGAGATATTTACAATTTGAGCACATTTACCTTTATTTCAAAAATGACCTAATAAACAATTAATAAAAACGTCAAATTAACATTTCATTGTTGATTTTGTCATTTTTGTAATTAAGATAAATTTAAACAAAATATGGCAACTTTTTTTGACAGAATCTGGAAACGCTGGTTGTTACCAACCATATCATAATAAATTAAATTAGGCAACCAGATTAGCCTAAAGTTCCTAGTCGATCAGTGGCGTACTTTTTGTAGGATAAAGTTTGGAAAAAAAATTTAGTATATTAGAAATACAATAAATCTAAAGACTATTTTGTAACTTTTTTCTTCAAACGTTTGTTTTATATCTACAAAAAACTATTTAATTTTACTGAAAACCATCTTATGGACTTTTTGTTTATAAGCGTAAATTATTTTTATTTTAACATGGCGTTGATAGTGCTGGCATATTACTGCGTATAAATCACATTTGGGTTTTGCTGGAAAAGTTTCGTAATATTTATGACCGGAGCGGTTTTTCATTTTCCTTATAATCGGCCAGTCTTGCGTACCACGATAAAATATATGCAAATAAATATAAATAATACATATTGTCAAGAGAAGAGTTAAAATCTGTTGTTAAAAATATTTCAAAAATAAATGTACAATTTTTTAAATAATTCGTATAAATATAGTATAACTTTGAGTTAAAATATAAATTTTACAATATTGGACAATTTGTTCGGGAGTGAAGCATCACACCACCTAAGCTAACCAATGAAATGATTTCCCGCTTGAAATAAGACGCCGGCCGGTCGCTCAACTGCAATCTGCATCATCAGTTTGCAGTTTTAGTTGGTGTTAGGAAGTGTATCATTGTGCGGTTACTACCACATTTCTGGTGAGTGATTATTGAATATTATTTTTCCGAATAGGTAGGTAGGTATTTGCAAAATTGTTCAGGGACTGGGATAAATTAATAATTATGATCTGGTGATCAAATGAGGATAAAAAGTGTTTCTATGTTACTACTGCGCTACATTATTGATCAGCTTACTATTTACTTTAGTGGGTCAGTCCATGTTAACTCAACACACCCATTTTACCACACCACCTCAGATTTTCTTGAAATTTGGTATACTTATACTATGTACTAAGACTAAGAAAAATACCAATTTTTAAATTTTTATCTCACACCGTTTCCGATATATGGCTATGTAAAGTTTTTAAAAACTCGCGAAAAAAGTGTGAACGTGTATTTTTTAAATTGCTCTGAAAGCTGTCCTAATTCAGCTAGAAAGCTGGGAGAGGTGTCATTTTGCAGCATTTTAAATGTTCTTTCAAATGACATATGAACGCCAAGGGTATTAATGACAAGATTTTGTTCAAAATCCATATATATATTTTGATTCAATTTTTTTTCAAAAAGTACATAATTTAAAATTCTCAAAATATTTGTATAAATACTTAGTACTGTTTTAAACCATATAGTAAAATATAAATGTGGGGTCTTAATGGGTTCATGTTAAAAAAAATGATTTGTTTTTTTCATTGGATTATAACACTGCACTCTTACAATAGTAGGCTCCATGTTGACACTAAAATCACTTTAAACACACCTCATTTATAGTTTTATTTTTAAATAAACTACGAATATATACAGGGTCCGATAAAACTTCCCTGATTTTTTTTTTAAGCGAGTTTAAAATTTATCAATAAGGTTTTCGCGGAAATTGTTTGCTCGAGCAGGTTCCTAGAACCCTTTTATTTCTGAAAATATTCATTTTATGTTGTTCTGTTTAAAATTTAGTACAATATGAATCCCCAAAAAAAGCGTATCACAGTAATTGAATTAAAAAAGTCGGGAATGTAGGCAGCCGATATTATTAGGGTTCTTAGAACCCTTATATTTTTGAAAATATTCATTTTATGTTGTTTTGTTTAAAATTTAGTTCAATATGAATCGCCAAAACAAGCGTATCACAGTAATTAAATTACACAAGTCGGGAAAAAAAATACAATTGTCAGGCTTAAGCCTGATAAACGTTGAATAATGTCAAAATTAGTTAAAAGTGAAAAACCAGCATCAGAAATATTTTTTTTAACAATGAACCCATTGAGACCCCACATTAATATTTTATTATATGATTCAGAACACTACCAAGTATTTATACAAATATTTTGAGAATTTTAAATTATGTACTTTTAAAAAAAAAATTGAATCAAAATATATATATGGATTTTGAACAAAATCTTTTTATTAATACCCTTGGCAGTCGTATGTCATTTGAAAGAGCATTTAAAATGCTGCAAAATGACACCTCTCCCAGCTTTCTAACTAAATTAGGACAGCTTCCAGCGCAATTTAAAAAATAAACGTTCACACTTTTTTCGCGAGTTTTTAAAAACTTTACATAGCCATATATCGGAAACGGTGTGAGATAAAAATTTAAAAATTGGTATTTTTCTTAGTCTTAGTACATAGTATAAGTATACCAAATTTTAGGAAAATCTGAAATGGTGAGGAAAAATTTCTTTTTAAAGTGTGTTGATTTGGCATGGAATGGCTCTAGTTTGTAATTTATGTTTTCAGTTTATATTAACTTAATTCTATCCTAAAAAATTTTTTATGTTGGTCGCTGAATAAATATTTAATCTATCGACATTTGTACTTTTATAAGTGGAGACGCACTTCATGTTGAATTATATCTCAATATTATTAGAATTAGCTATACGAATTTTATTTTTCAGTTTGTAGTTTATGTTTTGTTATGTTTATTTTATGTTGTCAGTGCACTGACAACCTTAATATAAACTGACATGTCAGTTTATATTAAGGTTAGGTATTCTATTTTCCATATTTTTTTTTAAGTCGCTGAATACATAGGTATCTAAATTAATAATTTAAGTAATTCTTTGATTCTATTATATGGAAATCCGTTTAAAAGAACATAAAAAATTAGAGCCAAAAATTTCGTTCTTACTTTAGTTTTCAAACATAAATATTATGGTGAAATGTTGAACGTATTTTGTTGATCAGTGTTGAAATTATAATTTAAGTAATAACCAGCTAATTATGTTAATTAACATATTTGTGTAAATTTAACATTTAACAGGTTTAATATTAATAGATAAATGCATACCATAAACAAGTATATATAAAATTGGAATGGTATGCATTAATTTTTATTAGTCAGGATATTAAAATTGTATCGATACTATTTTATATGTAATATTTCTTAATGATATAAAGTACTTTTAAAGATTTATTTATATAATTTTGTAGTTATTTTAAACAAACCTTGTCTATATTTTTTTAAATTAAATATTGTTTAGAGCGACATCTATAAAACAATAAAGTAACCAACTTGGGAATGAGTAATAATTTCAAATATCAAATTCTGTGTAAATCAAAGTGTATTCCTTGAAAATGGACCGTTTAATCTGATATAGAAGCAGTTTTTCACAGTGAAAATAAAGAAAATGTTTAATTGAATCCGTGAGAATAAGAACAGTAGGTACATGTCCAAATGTTTAAATTTTGAGAAAACAAAAAAACTGTTTATTTTGTTTATTAGGATTTTTTCGGGTTTAAAAGTACAGACAAGATGTGGTGTCCCACCTTTAAAACGCCCTTTATCGTAAATGTTTCCATGACACTAAGTGAACTTTTAGATACACATTGACAAGTTGTGGCTTTATGGCGCTTTAGTCACGGGCTGAAGTTAGCAACAGGTTTTTATTCACAGGCTGAAGTTAGTTTTAAGTTAGTTGACAGTTGTCAAATGTCATGCAATCGTTAAAATAAATTGCCTTTCTTGTAAAATAATACTAAAGGTGAAAATTATTTTATTATCTCAATACAAAAATACAAAAGTATTAAAGAGTTTCTCAACGCCAATATTTGAAAAGTTTATATGAACATTGTACTGACCTTTTAATTTCGCCGACAGTAAACTATAACTTAAATTCGGGCACGGACTCCACTGTAAAGTGCTCATAAAACATTTTCTTTACTTTCACTGTGAAAAACTGTCAATTTTCAAGAAATACATTTCGATTTATAACCTTTATAACTGTGTATAAAAATTTGACATTTGACGGTAAAACACAGATTCCCCTATTGTTTCATAGATGGCGCTCTATACAAATTTTTGATTTAAATCATTTTAAGATAATAATAAGTATTTGTCATAGAAAAAGTATAGTATAAACTTTTCTATATTTTTTAATTCATTTATTTTTTATTTCATTACATGGTGGTCCAGTTTTTTTTCTTCGACAATTTTTCAAGATGTAGACATATAAAAACAAACACCTTAACAAGCCGATTTTAAAAATATTCTTCTACTTCTTCGGTTTTTTAAAACAAAATGACTATTTCAGATGAAAATGTAAAATTTTGTACTTGTACTGTTCTTATTCTTACCGATTCAATTACAGTCTGTAAAAATGTAAAATCAATACAGCCACAAAAATTATTCATTTATCTTGGTTTAAGTTGAACAAGTGACAAATGGACTTGTATGTCTATATTTCTACCCACCTTGTACCACTGAAGCTAGTCATTTATAAAATGGGTTTAAGTGCTTAGGTAAATGATTTATTGGCAATGTGCAAAAGAGTTTAAACGTATTTTTATTGATTGCTTGAGATTGGTATTTTTTTATATATTAAATAACTTTTTATGAGTATTAAATTATCTTTAAACTTTATAGGTAAGTAATTAAAAATTAGCGAGTATGGTAATTTAAAAAGTTCTGAAGTTTAGTAAGAAAAGTGGATAAGATTTTTTGGAAGTTAATTGTTTAAAGTACTTTTTTAATTAAAGTATTTTAACAGGAAATGAGTTTTAAAAAACTCCTCAAATTTTTATAATTTATTTAACATTTATATTTTCTTTATCTAAATCCAAAATACTGAACATGACCGTTTTTAAGGTTATGTTAAGAACAAATTTAATTAAATTATCTTATTAAATTAAATCTGATTTTTTAAGTACCCACGATTTTGTAACTAATATTTAAGTTTCCTTTGGTTTAAGTTTTATAGGTACATTATTTCATTCGGCGATTATTTTTAATAAAAATACCTCATTTAAGGTAAAAAACATTATTTTGTCAAATAATTAATTTAATCCTAATTGAGGTATTTAGTTATAAATAATAATTATTATTGAGGTATAAAGAAACTATTTATACATAGTTTAGCATTATTTAATCAATTTAGTTCGAAGATTAATTTGCAAACAAAAAGACCTCCTTTTTCTAAGCAGTTATTCATAATGGATTTTTTAACAGTGGAAGAAAACATAAAAATGATTTTGATTTATGGAGAAGCAGGCAGGAATCTTGATGGTGCTGTTAATATGTACGCTCAGCGTTTTTCGAAAAAAATTCGATCACGCACTTCATTTTACCGTACAGTCGAGCAGTTTGCTACAAACAGGAGTGTTCAACCGAAAAAAAGAGTTCGTATATATACCCTGTATAATATACAGTGTATATAACATATAGGCTCGCATTTACAAAAAAGTTCGTTTTTTAATTAAAAACATGTATTTTGTTTAGTTATTCATATATATTTAAGGTCTTTTTCAACTTAATTAAATTTCCTAGAAGAAGTTGGATATCATCAGGTGGTTGCATTTTCACTCTATTTGTTTCAAATAGTTCGAAGATACTAATAAACTTAAAATTAAACTTTACAAACTTTGACGAAGTAATTTAATAAGAAGATTTATCTAGTCGACCATTATTAATTACATAAAACATTTGTTATTTTCCAAAGTTTACTTTCAGTGTAGTAAATTATCGGTCTTGCAGCACTATTTTCTAATATACTGTCAACCGTTACGCAGTGTGGTAAGTTTCCCGCTGGGCTGACTTGCCAAGCTATTTTAATGTTGAAATATCTTAAAAACTAAAAAAATTCTGCTTAGAAGGTAAATAGAAAGGAGGGTATTAAATTGGATTTTATTACCAACCATTTGTGACTTTAAATGTTACTAATATTTACTTCTTTTGTGCAATATTTTTTTCAACTACCGCAAGGAATGCAAATCCAATTTTATCTGACATCCGAAAACTATCAAACAGTTTTAACGTTACTTTTAAGTTTTAACTTAAAGCTAAAAAACAGTTCTATGCCGTTTACAAAAACGTTTTGTAGTATTAATAAAACCCTAAAGGTATTATTCATAGAAATTTTGTAAATTTTACAATCCTTTTTCGTTTAAAATAAAACTTTTTTTATAATATTAATAATATTTATGTAAATTTAACAACAAATTAATTGTTAATTCAATAAACTATTTTCATTGTAACAATGGTCACATTTTCAACCTAATGTTGGGTGGTTGGATAGTTTTTTTTAAATAATTGCAAGGCATTAAAACAAATTATTTATTATTGCAAAAAAAATTACTCATATTATATGATGTACAAAATAAAAAATATATTAACTCACTTTTTAAACAACAAGTCTGCTTCGTTTATAGAATAGACCTTAAATATTTTTTTTAGAAAACGTCGAAAATTTAATTTTCTTGGTGATCTTTTTGATATTTTTATCATGCTAGATTTTACCACACTTCACACGCACAAGTGAAATCAATAATATTATAAAACAGACTGTGGATTATAAAGTTATGTTCACCAAGGAGAGCGCTGGCCCTTTCCCCCTCTTTTTAAGGGAAACAACAAAAATTTTGTATTTATAATTATTGCAAAACAATAGTAAATATTAAACAAATCTGTTTATAGCCATAAAATATTTTTGTTATTGTTCTTAACGTAAGCTATTAACAAAGATTTTCTAACTGAAATAAAATTAATTTGAATTTCAACGATAGTAATTTAAAAAAGACAAATATGCCATAGTAAAATGAACAAATTTTACTATAACGCGTATTACTTTATATATTAAATAATTAATTCACACACAACTATAGATTTAACAAAAACATTTTAAGTTCGACAAAGATTTAATATAAACATAAAGTATTTCTTATTGCCATGACAACAACTATTACTTTGTTGGATGAACATTTCTTTTATAAAAGACCGGCAAAAAAATTATATTTATTTTATTAAAAAACAAATTAATTTAATATAAAACAAAGTGTAATAAAAATTGCACATTGTAATAACACGTTTTAAAATAATTATCTTAAAGATAAATATAATTTTAGCATTTAAAAACCCGTTATATGACGTTTGTAAAAATTTAATTGGCATATAAAAATATTATCTCTATAATGATTGTAATCTGTCTAAAATGTATAATTATGGTGATTAACAAACAGTCACGATACCATCGAATCATAAAAAATGGTTTGTAGCCAGTAGCAGAAACATGTAGTAACAATTATTGTTATTAGAAGTATACAAAAATTTTAAATATGCAAGTCGTGATATTGCATATAAATAAATAAATAAATTGTAATGCAGTACATGGCAAAAATTATAAATAAAACGTTTTCCTTTCAAATAAAATATATTTTATTATAAAAACATTAAGGATTGCAGAATTAAGAAAATCAAAAATAAAAAAGAAGGTATTTAAAAAAAATAAAACTAATAATATCTTTTTATAAAACATTTTTGAAAAGAGATTTATTTAACATTTTGAAAACAAATACACAATTTGAGGGCATCTTTATATTTACATTGGCTTAATTACGCATGAAAGACTTGACATAAAAAAAAAACTCGATATGCATGCTAAATTTCGCTCTCCAGTTCTGCATACCAACTGCGGGTTTTATTTCCTGAGCAAATAGATAAACTCCAGTCAGTCCAAACAGTCTGAAAAAGGTCAAACTCTGTTTTTAGCAAATATGCAAAATATATGGCCCTAGGTTTCAGTTTATACACTGAAAACATTCAACAAAAATGCTGTTGATATACGAGGTGTGTTCAGAAAATATCGGAAATTTTCGTTTTTTGAAACAAATATTTATTTATTCGTCTACATTAATGTTGTCGCCTTCAAAATAGTCCCCATTGGATATTATGCACATGTGCCAGCTCTTCTTACAATACTCGAAACACTTCTAAAACTCGATCTTTGGGATAGCCTTTAGTTCTTTCAGCGATGCGCTTTTAATTTCATCTATGCTTGCAAAACGACGGCCCTTTAAGGTTCTCTTTATTTTTGGGAATAGGAAAAAGTCAGACAGAGGCATGTCTGGCGAATATGGAGGCTGGGGCATCATTACAGTATTGTTTTTGGCCAAAAATTTTCTTCAAAATTTATAATTTTAGAACAAATTTTGCTGCCACGCGTTTCTTACCCAAAACATTCGAAAAAATTTCATGGGATGAGCCAATCGATATACCAACATCATCAGCGACTTCTCTGATGGTTTATAACCATTTCCTCCACTTTTTCCATGTTTTTATCGGTTGTTAATGTGCTTGTGCGTTCGGGGCGTTCGTCATCTTCAACGTCTTCATGGCCATCTTGGAAACTCTTATACCACTTGTAAACTCTTGTTTTACTTATAGCAGACTCACTATAGGCCTTTGTTAACATTTCACAAAATTTATTTAATTTTTTAAGCAAAATTGGATACAAATTCTTTGATCCATGTCTTTTAACGAACGAAAAATCGCCGAGCTCATAAAACACGTCTAACCTTAGCGGCTGCCACAGACAAAGTAAATAATGAAAACAGCTAAAGTTTTTATCATACTTCGGGGGCATGTATACCAACATAATAAAGAAAATTTTATAACAACCGGACCCTCCGAAGCCGCGAAATTTAACAATTCCCGTTATTTTCTGAACACACCTCGTAGATGGCTTGTGCTTTGATTTGTTTTTGATTTTTTTTTATTGTTCCATCGTTATTTTGATTTATTTAAATATAAAGTGAATAAATGTTTTGTTATAAAATCAAAACTTTGTTATTTGAATTTTTAATAAATTTTTACTTTTTATTTTTGAAACGTAATTGGAAAATTGTGTTATAGTTTTATAAAAACATGCAAAAAAGTATAGTAATTGGACATTTTATATAGTAATTGGACACATGGACCATAGTTATACGACATACAATTTTCATATAAACAAACTTTACATCAAATAACATAAATTGTTAAATATTTTTTAAAGATAAATTGCTGTTTTAGGTAATTTTTTTATATCGTTTTTGTAAATATCATATAATTTATATATTTCTTTTCTGGATTCTAAAGGTAACTACTAATTCCTTGATCTGACTTCTGAAATAGTTTGTTGCAAATATCATTAAGTGTGGTATCTCTAGTTTGTGAAGCATTTATAATGTTTAGGCCGGAACAGGATGATTTATACATATATCTAATATTTTTTCGGGTGGTATGTCATAGCGAAAAAGCAGCCACTAATAATTCCCGTCAACAGCAATTTCTATCCAGGACATTTAGCAGTCAATTTCTATGAAATATTATCCGAAAATGTCGTCAAAAGTTATAAAAGTAGAACAGTTTTTGAAATATAATCAATTTTACATATAATATGGAATTGACTATATCTCAAAAACTGCTTAACTTTTATAGTTTTTGACGGTCTTTTCGGATTCAGGGGACAATTTTACATAAGAATTGGCTGGTAAATGTCCGGGATACAAATATAGTATGATATTGGACATATGTCATTTTTTACCAACCAGTAATTGGACACTGGCCATTTTACTGTTTGTTTTCAGAATTGAAATTAAAACGCATTAAAGTGGCAATGTTTAAGCCATGAGGAACACATTTATACCACACTCTGATCTGTACACTTTTTAGAAATATTTTTCAGTAGGTTCTTCGTCTACCCAATTTTCCAATGTATTCATTCAAAGGTATACAAGTAGGTACACGTCTACTTTAAGTTATAGATTGGTGCACTTAAACCTTCTAAAACTCTATTTCGCTTGCAATTCCCTCGAGGTTATTTTATTTTGCTCGGCAGCTGCATTTCAATAGTGCACATAAGTAGCTGATAAAATTGATTGCACGCTCGCCGATAGGGTCTTGCCTGCTCTGCGACTCAGTTCGGGTAGAATATGGCAGCATTAGGCATCCTAATCAGTGGCTAAAGGCACGAACGCGTATTACGTTTGACATTCGACATTATTTACGCCCCGATTATTTGCGATTTAGTAACCCTGCCGCTCCATACACAAGCCATGCCACAACCCTATTATACGGAGAACCGTTGCATCTGGGCCTCTTGTCTCCGACCTCGGCTAACAATTTGCTTATTGAATGATAATGGCAATCATAATTCTGATTCTAATCTCTGCTCGGTTTCCTTGAAAGCTGCAAGATCCTTATATGTAGATCACGCAAAAACAGCATCGTTGGAAATAAGATTACTATACACTGTATAGTATACAGTGACCGCCTTTTTTCCCAAAAAAAAGTCGGTAATAATAAAGAACTACTTTATTTTGGGTCCAATATAGGACAAAAAAGTTCGCACGTTACTTTTGTTGTAAAATTTTTGTTTTTTTATTAAGAGCAATAAACAATAAAAAATATTTCTAAAAAGTGTACAGATCAGTGTGTGGTATAAATGTGTTCCTCATGGTTTAAACATTGTCACTTTAATGCGTTTTAATCTTAATTCTGAAAACAAATAGTAAAATGGCCAGTGTCCAATTACTGGTTGGTAAAAAATGTAAATTTCCTTTATTGGACATATGTCCAATATCATACTCTATTTACATCCCGGACATTTACCAGCCAATTCTTATGTAAAATTGTCCCCTGAATCCGAAAAGACCGTCAAAAACTATAAAAGTTAAGCAGTTTTTGTGATATAGTCAATTCCATATTATATGTAAAATTGATTATATTTCAAAAACTGTTCTACTTTTATAACTTTTGACATTTTCGGATTCAGCGAATAATATTTCATATGAATTGACTGCTAAATGTCCTGGATACAAATTGCTGTTGACGAGAATTATTAGTGGCTGCTTTTTCGCTATGACATTTTTGACTAATTTATTTTTGGAGAGTAAGTGATATAGTGATTTCTTCGTCACAGGACATCTTGCAGAATAACAGTGTAAAGTTGTTATGTTTATATAAAATTGTATGTCCAATAACTATGGTCCATTACTTTATAATATGTCCAATTACTATACTTTTTTGCATGTTTTTATTATTATTAAAAATTCAAATATTCCTTTTTTAAAATCCAAAATCTAAAGACTTGTTATATTATTAAAATAATAATTTTATATTATATTGGCGAATGTTAAAAATTTGTTACTGAAAAACAGGATTATTACATTAAAATCCTTTAACATAAGCAAAGAAAAATATTTTTATTCAGTTTTTGTGTTTTAATCCTTACATTTTAATATTTTAAATTTGTTGTGCTAAATTAGAATCATTTACTTATAATAGGTACTAAAGTCTGAAATCATGTACTATTTCTGTTAAAGGAAATTCCTTTGTTATCTTACCTTTTAAAATTTATTTCTCCCCGTATGGAATCCCGTATACTTTGTACAATACCATAATTACTTTTCCAGAGCAATAACATAAAGTTGTTGGGTTTTATTCGAATCTCGGTATCGTGTATATATATATGTTTTACATATATGTATACACACTGGTATACAGTTCCGTTTTCCGTATTTGGATTCGCAATTTCGCAATTAAAATCAATGACCAGTATAAATCTAAAATTTATATGGCCAAGATGCGATGCTAAATAATAATCATAAAATTTGTTGCTTTTTTTGCCTCTGAAATTTATAATCAAGTGTGCAGACTTAGTCGAGTGAGCTGTTTTACTTATTTATAATAACGGGAATTGTTAAATTTCGCGGGTTCGGAGGGTCCGGTTGTCATAAAATTTTCTTTATTTTGTTGGTATACATGCCCGCGAAGTATGATAAAAACATTAGCTTGTTTACTTTGTCTGTGGCAGCCGCTAAGGTTAGACGTGTTTTATGAGCTCGGCGATTTTTCGTTCGTTAAAAGAAATGGATCAAAGAATTTGTATCCAATTTTGCTTAAAAAATGAAATAAATTCTGTGAAATGTTAACAAAGGCCTATAGTGAGTCTGCTATAAGTAAAGCAAGAGTTTACAAGTGGTATAAGAGTTTCCAAGATGGCCATGAAGACGTTGAAGATGACGAACGCCCCGAACGCACAAGCACATTAACAACCGATAAAAACATGAAAAAAGTGGATGAAATGGTTATAAACCATCAGAGAAGTCGCTGATGATGTTGGTATATCGATTGGCTCATCCCATGAAATTTTTTCGAATGTTTTGGGTATGAAACGCGTGGCAGCAAAATTTGTTCTAAAATTGTTAAATTTTGAACAAAATTTTTGGCCATAAACAATACTGTAATGATGCCCCAGCCTCCATATTCGCCAGACATGCCTCTGTCTGACTTTTTCCTATTCCCAAAAATAAAGAGAACCTTAAAGGGCCGTCGTTTTACAAGCATAGATGACATTAAAAGCGCATCGCTGAAAGAACTAAAGTCTATCCCAAAGATCGAGTTTTAGAAGTGTTTCGAGTATTGGAAGAAGAGCTGGCACATGTGCATAATATCCAATGGGGACTATTTTGAAGGCGACAACATTAATGTAGACGAATAAATAAATATTTTTTTCAAAAAACGAAAATTTCCGATATTTTCTGAACACACCTCGTATACCGCAGGTACAGCGACAGCGGTGAACTAAAGTTTATCAGCGCCATCTACCGTCCAAAGGCGAGGTAAAAGGGAGTTCTCACTATTTGGACCATTTTTTGACAATGTTTTTCTTTATTAATGTTAGCCTTTTATGTACACTTGACAACTAATTTTTTTTTAAAGTTTCAACTTCACTTTATTATTTACTAAATATTGGTTACTTAAGTGCACAACTTTATACACTATAGTTGTTAAAGTTTGGGACTATCTAAGATGCTTGAACAATGTATTGATTTATATAGGTAATAATTAATATCTCTCTAAAATTATCCTTCCCTAATGTACGATATAATCCTGAACCCAGTAACACTTAAACATGCTCGAGATAAGGCGACTCCCAGCTTAGACTTAATTGTTTTGGGGCCCAACACTTACCAAATATAATTTTGTGTTTTTTTTACTTATTTTTCATAATTTTTATTATATTGTCAAATTTCGCGGTCTTTCAATAATAGTATATTATTAACGAGGTGCATACTATACTTTTTCTACGACAAATACTTATTATTATCTTAAAATGATTTAAATCGAAAATTTGTATAGAGCGCCAACTATGAAACAATAGGGGAATCTGTGTGTCACCGTCAAATGTCAAATTTATATATTTTATTTTTCTTGAAAATTGACAGTTTTTCACAGTGAAAGTAAAAAAAATGTTTTATGAGCACTTTACAGTGGAGTCCGTGCCCGAATTTAAGTTATAGTTTACTGCCGGCGAAATTAAAAGATCAGTTCAATGTTCATATAAACTATTCAAATATTGACGTTGAGAAACTATTTAATACTTTTGTATTTTTGTATTGAGATAATAAAATAATTTTCACATTTAGTATTATTTTACAAGAAAGGCACTTTATTTTAACGATTGTATCACATTTGACAATTGTCAACTAACTGTCAACTAACTAAACATGTACGATAAAGGGCGTTTTAAAGGTGGGAGTAGAAATTTTTTTTAACCAAACTGTTTCATCACTTACGTGTAAGGTTAAGAGCATTCTCCTCATTAATTAAACTTTGTGTAGACAAAAAAACAAATATTTAAACCTCATTAAGTACCATTCATATGACTGCAATTAAAATGTTGAGAACCCGTGAAACAATTAAATCAGCTTTAGCGTTTTTCTAAGTATTTTTCTGTATGTATATATGTATGTATGTACATATGTTAGCATATTAACTATCTCGCAGAACTAGCAGAATTTTATTGAGCATAAAATTATTTCCGCCCAAGTCAGTATACAGCTTTGATTCTCAAAAGTATCCTAGTTATGGTTTTAAGGGCAAAAATACAAATTTAATCTTTAAAACAGTAAAGGGGTTATGTTCTAAAAACATTTTTCCCCTGGGTCACACGACTCCTGGATTACAATTGTGTGACCCAGGGGAAAGTTATGTGACCCAGGGGACAATTCCAAAGAAATAAATTATAATATATTTTTGAAATAATAATAAACTTTTAGGAAAGTTTTAAAAACATTTTTTGTTCAACCTTCCGCCTTTTCTGTATGTGTTTTTAACACCCAGATGAAAAATCTCATCTGTATATATGTACATTTAGTTTACATTTTTCATTTTATGTTTTTAACTCAAACAATTCTTGTTGCTAATCTTGATGAGTAATATTTACCTTTACGCTTAACATATGGTGTATGGGAATGACAGTGTAGGTGAAATTATTTATGTATGTGCTAAAAGTATAAGCGGGCTTGGAATTCTAGAATAATAAACTTTTATTGGCCTGTAAATAAATGATTGTTTAAATGTTTTTAACGCGGTTTTAAGTATTAAATTTAAGTTTTAAATAAATCACGAAACATGTACATAAAAAAGTGGTTGGTATATTATAAAATATATAACCTCCTTTATTTATTTCAAAGCAAAAAATTTTAAATCTAAAGTAAGGCTTGCCGGTGAATGCAGTTTATAAAAGTTAATTTTGCTCATTTAATTTTCTTTGCTTTCCTATTTAATAAAATGAAAATTGTTTTTCGCTGTGCTGCATGTCTAAAGTGACTTTTACATGACACTCATGTACAAATGTACATAGTTTAAAATCCTTTTAATTATTCAAATTAAAATTTTCTTACTGACCGCTTTGTACACAAATGTAAAAGAACCACTTGTGTTTTAACGTTTCTCATAATTTTATATTTAGTTTTTTTATAGTTAACAAAAGTTATTTACAAAACATATACGGTTATTTTATTCGGTAGTTGTACATAACATATACACTACTTATTAAATAAATAAAGCAATTTCGACTCATGCTAAATTTCGAACGAACTGAGAATTATTACCCAATTTGTTGAGTTAATTAGTGCGCTTTCAGATAATGAAAATTCAATTGAACATTAACAATACCAGCTTAATTAAATATGATTATTTTGCATTTAAATCACTATTGTATGGGTTTATATGTGTTAATGGAAAATTCCAGGAAATTGGATATACAGATCTTTGTTTGAAAAACTCTGCTTCAAGATATTTAAATGATTTTTGCCAACTTCATATCGATAAGTGAACAAACTTTACATCAAATAATATAAATTGTTAAATATTTCTTAAAGATAAATTGTTGTTTTAGGTATTTTTTTTTATTTTGTTTTTGTAAATATCATATAATTCATATATTTCTTTCTCGGATTCCTCATCCCTTTTCTGGATTCTGAAGGTAACTACTAATTCCTTGGTCTGACTTCTGAAATAGTTTGTTGCAAATATCATTAAGTGTGGTATCTCTAGTTTGTGAAGCATTTATAATGTTTAGGCCGGAACAGGATGATTTATATATATCTAATATTTTTTCGGGTGGTATGTTAAAAGTATTTTCCGAATTTATTAATTTTTTTGTCATTAGTTTTTTATGTTCTCTATCATGCACTGTATTTAAATCACTGTTATTCTGCAAGATGTCCTGTGACGAAGAAATCACTATATTACTTACTCTCTAAAAATGAACTAGTCAAAAATGTCATAGCGAAAAAGCAGCCACTAATAATTCTCGCCAACAGCAATTTGTATCCAGGACATTTGCAGTCAATTCCTGTGAAATATTATTCGCTGAATCCGAAAATGTCGTCAAAAGTTATAAAAGTAGAACAGTTTTTGAAATATAATCAATTTTACATATAATATGGAATTGACTATATTTCAAAAACTGCTTAACTTTTATAGTTTGTGACGGTCTTTTCGGATTCAGGGGGCAATTTTACATAAGAATTGGCTAGTGAATGTCCGGGATACAAATAGTGTATGATATTGGACATATGTCTAATAATAAAAATTTACATTTTTTACCAACCAGTAATTGGACAATGGCCATTTTACTGTTTGTTTTCAGAATTAAAATTAAAACGCATTAAAGTGACAATGTTTAAACCATTTATACCACACACTGATCTGTACACTTTTTAGAAATATTTTTTATTGTAATTTAAACACAGCCCTGCTCTTAACAAAAAACAAAAATCTTACCACCAAAGTAACGTGGGAACTTTTTTGTCCTATATTGGACCCAAAATAAAGTAGTTCTATATTATTACCGACAAAGATATTTATAATTGTATACAGCGTCATGTAATAATTTGACTTTATAGAACTCTTGTTTTTACAGTATTAACGTTAATTGTCCAATAACTATAAAGAGTCAGATAACTGTCTACTTTACCCTATCTTATTAAATATAATTGCAAATAAACATAATATGTGAATATTATTAAGTTTACTGTAAATAAATACCTAAGCAGACATGCATTACAGCAAACATAATTTTCTGTTTAATTAAATCGTGTGATTTTTGATTTATTGGGTTGGCTGACTGCGACTATCGGCCCATATATCATGGCAATAAATTCAATTCATTAGGTTTTTATTATTTAAAGTCGAATAACTTTGTTTAATTGCATCCCGTATAGTGGACAACTTTAATTTATAGCTTGTTTTCATGCTTGATTGGATCATTTGCACGAAGGTAATCGATAATATAATCCGACAATACTGTGAATTTAATTTAAATTATGCCCAATGCTAATTGATTTATTAATGGGTTACTACGAGTATTAGAATGATGCACAGTGGTTTCTGTATTTGACGTTGATTGGTTAGCTGTATTTGTATTTTAGGCAGTTTTGCCAACAGGTCAAACTATAGTTTTACCAAAATTAAAATTATCCAGCTTGCATTTTTTTAAAAAGTAATTTTTTTTACAAAATATTAAAAAACAGAAAAGCATCGGTAAATCCCTTTTCGTTTAAAATAAAACTTTTTTTATAATATTAATAATAATAATAATAATAATAATAATAATAATAATAATAATAATAATAATAATAATAATAATAATAATAATAATCAATGGTCACATTTTCAACCTACTGTTGGGTGTTGGGTAGTTTTTTTTTTAAATAATTGCAAGGCATTAAAACGAATTATTTATTATAACAAAAAAATTATGAACTCACTTTTTAAACAACAAGTCTGCTTCGTTTATAGAATAGACCTTAAATATTTCTTTTAGAAAACGTCAAAATTTTAATTTTCTTAGTGATCTTTTTGATATTTTTGTCATGCTAAATTTTACCACACTTCACTCGCACAAGTGTAGGTAATCAATAAGATTATAACGCAGACTGTGGATTATAAAGTTATGTTCGCCAAGGAGAGCGCTGGCCCTTTTCCCCTCTTTTTAAGGGAAATAATAAAAATTTTGTTACCATTGCAAAACATAAGTAAATATTAAAAAAGTCTTTTTATAGCAATAAAATATTTTTGTTGTTCTTAACGTAAGCTATTAACAAAGATTTTCTAACTGAAATAAAATTAATTTGCATTATGATAGTAATTTAAAAAAGACAAATATGCTATAGTAAAATGAACAAATTTTTCTATAACAACTGCGCATTACTTTATGTAAGCGCAATTCACACACAACTATAGATTTAACAAAAACATTTTAAGTTCGACAAAAATTTAATATAAACATTAAGTATTTCTTATTGCCATGACAACATGATAACAACTATTACTTTGTTGGATGAACATTTTTTTATAAAAGCTCAACATTGCTACAGTAAAAAAAGTTTATTCTGTAAATAAAAATAATATCATTACTTTGACAAATCGTAGGTTTTTGTCCCAATAAGAATAAATATGAATCTACATCCACATGTGAATGCATCATGTGGAAATGCGTTTCTATAACAATCTTTGATAGCCCGCAACGGAAAAATCCTCCATTCCCATAATCTGTTATTTCTAATGGCGAATGCATTATCCTTAATGCATGTGAGTTCGATAAACAGCACGATATTTTATGTTTTAACGTCGATGCATTTAATCTCACTTCATTTAAATAAGTTTATGGATGGACGGTTGAATGGATGGAAATTTAAATTAAAATAAACAATTTGTAATGCTCTTTAAACTAAAATGCCCATGCCATTTTGACAACGCACAGTGATCCCGAAAAGCTATTTCACAATTTTTATGTTCATCAGTATTAAATGTACTATGCTCCACACCTCAAAGTCCCACCACGTGACCACGTACGGAACGCAGTCTTTTGAAAATTTGGCATTTAAGGATTTTCAGGTTATGTATCTGTCAAAGTATAGTCAATGAAAGAAATAATATTTATAGTGTAACCGCTTATGTTTCAGCGTTAAAAGTTAATAAATCTTTATAGTATCACAATAACAATGGTTGGTTTAAGAATTTAGGAATATGAATACTGCATTTAATGAAATTCCAAAGTGTAAGGTGCAATATAAGTGATATTTTTGTGCATTAAGTCTACATTTTTTCCATAAAATAGTTTTAACTAAACAGCATTTATTTAAAAAAATCTAACTTCTCTATTATGAAATAAGAATATCTGTATAAAAGGTAGGTTAATGTATTTGTGATTGTTTCTCCAATGACAGAATTGTTCAAAAATTTTATCATATTTTTCTTTTGACTTAGATAGAAGCAGATTTTGAGTCGGCTTCCAAAATACCCTCATTTTCTTCAAAAACATTCATCTTCCGACAAAATTCTGTTTTTATTTAATTCGTTGTCGTGCGTCATAATGATACGGTTTACTTTTCATAAGCAACCATGTTATAGATTGTAAAAAAACAATTTTTCTTAAAATATTCTTAAGTTTTCCACTTTTTTCATTAAGGATACAAAAAAATAGCATGTTCAACTAGCAATTGCCTTAAAAAATCTAGTGTATTATGTATTATGTAAATACTCGCAATCTCATGTGTCTAAAGCATTCCTTCTGGAGCTTTAAAAAATAAAAAGGCAATCAAGAGAATGCATTTCAATTTAAAATATGTCTTACAATTTTCATTCAAGCTTAAACTTTGTTCCCAATTTAAAATACAATTTGTTTCAATTTTATCCTTATATTATATTTCTGGGTAATAAGATTATTTTGTCAGAAGTAATTGGGTGGTTATTTTTAAACATATACAGGGTGTACCGAAAATACACTAACCCAGATTTTAATCGAAAAAAAATAATACATAATTGAACATGCCAAAAAAAATGTTTTTGGTATTTTTAACATTTCGTCACCTGAGAATTATAGTGTTCTATCTGCATTTTCTTTTTTTTATTCAGGTTAGTCTTGTTTTAAGTATTAAATATGCATATTGTTCTATCTATATATAATTGGGGTAGAAATTGTACAGTTTAAGCCTTAAACTTTACAATTTCTACCCCAATTATATATAGATAGATCAATATCATCTTTAAGACTTAAAACAAGACTAACCTGAATAAAAAAAAAGAAAATGCAGATAGAACACTATAATTCTCAGGTGACGATTTGTTGTAGTTGTAGTTTTGTTACGATGATACACTGTTTAAAATATCTGTGGTGTGAAGAGTAATCTTAAAATGGTGTCAAAATCCAACACCAAGTGGTGTTAATATAACACCATGAATTATGGTTGAACATGTTTTATACAGCAAACACCAAAACGGTGTTTATCTAAAACTATTTGAGAAGTGCACCTACACAGAAGAAAAGGAATAGTTCATTTAACTATATTAATTTAGTTGACCCATAAGTATTTATTTAAATCAACTGTGGGAAGGTTAATATAGACAAAGATCAGTTTGACGGTACTAAACCAGATTGTTTTTTTTAAATTGGTTAAATTAACCCAGAAAACTTAAGTGAAACCAACCCGCTGTATGGTTCAGTTTACTAAATATGTTGTTTGTAAAATAAGAGTTACTTCAACCTAAAGCACTCTGTTAAAACGATTAAAACAATTTGCCTTGCATTCCTTGTTGCATAGTGTGTACCGATCGCGGCAAAGGCGGTGTGGATCACGCGATGTTCTTAAATCTCGCCTCTGTTGACTTACATGAAGAGTATATAAGCTCAGGTAGTCCTTTGCTTTGGTGTGACACTACAAGTTGTTCGATACTAAAGAGACCTTAAATAGGTGGAAACAGCTGTCAATACTTATTTTTTTGAATAATACCACTTGTAATATACTAGTAATGCGTCAAGGAACTTTCTGTTTTCTTTTTTTTTCCTTTTGTGTAGTATGATTTAATTTGACCAAAAACACATAATATTTAACACTGAAAAGGAGTTCAATTTACACCAGGTAAAATTTATTTTAATACTGTGTGAAAGTTAAATTTACGCTATTTTAGTATTTGAATTTACACCGGACCAACGAACCATATTTAACACCATTTTGGTTTGTATCGATATAGACCATGTATGGTGTTAATTTTGTGTTAAAATGATCATGAAATTTTGAACAGTGTAGCGATGTTTCTTAAGCTTATAATATACCTCATTAAAATTTATTACTCCGAATATTTTTGTCCCTTTGGCGTTTATAATTATAATTAAAAACATTTGGGCCTAATTTCAAACGCGTTGTGTTATTTGATTTCTATTATTTCATTTTCTGAGTGCGTATGACATATTTATGTAGTGTTAAATTTGAAATGAAAAGTTTTTCGTTTTCGGGGTTAATTTCACTTTAGAGTGAAATTTGAGTACGTAATAAGAAACGAAAATGTTAAGATAATTTATGTTAATGGACTTAGGTTCAAGTAAATGAGGAAAGTTAAACAATGCCAAGCTTGCTTGATATTTTTATTTTGTTTTTTTGACATTGTACTTTATTTTATTAATATAGAAGAAACAGTGACCTTTTAACCTTCTGCTGATTAAAGGGATTAAATAAATTATTATTTTTATGTTTATTATTATTTAAGTATGGATATTTTTTATAAATCTCACAAGTTACTCTTATACTTTAAAAATCGTTCATAATGTAACGTTTTAATACTAAGAAACTATAAAACTAAACACGAGTATATTTATTTATTTCGTCGAGAGTACCAAAACTTGACTGACTGCTCCATGCTGCGCTGTTCCTTATATATTCAGTGCCTACGTGCCTTCCCGAATATTCCAGCGACTAATTTTAATCAATTTACTAACCTAATAGGATCCTTTGCAATCAAAGCAAAACCAATGGATATTGTATACCATTTTCGCATAACATACATACATAATACATACATAATATATATTATATGTATACACACGTACGGAATAATAGATGCGTTGTTTAACTAACGCTGACTAGATCCGAATTAGTAGCGCGGGCCTTTTGTTATTCCGGGTTAAAACGGCAATAATTTCGAGTTGGCGGCGCATTCACGGCCGCCGCCGTCGCCGCCATCAATTGCCCGCCACGAGAATGCAATTCTCTTGTCATGATTGATTGGCGACCGACTGTTACGGTCCGTTTATTAATGGGTTTCACTTCTCCCCACAATGGCACGGGATTTCAATTGGCAGATTTTAAAAAACACCACATTTAAAATAGTATACTATATAGTATATATTAGGGTGTTTCATTTAAAACGAACAATTTTTTTTTCTTGCTGACACATAAAAATTTTGTTTTTTAGGTTGAAAAAAAAATTCCCTGAATATATGAGCCCTTAATTTTGATTCTAAGTACCTACTTCCTTTTTAATTTTGTAGTTTTTCCATATAAAAAGCATGTATTTTTAATCATTTTTACTTAAAATTTCTATATTTTGGCCGGGTTTTGAATTATAATTTTTATCACCATAATTTCCTGCATAGTATTCATGGTTTTTAAAAGGTCCTGCATCAATTTTGTTTTTGATTTATTTACGTTGATTGTAGTAGCTCCAAAAGTCGTTTTTTCACTGTTTCTCACATATTTTTGAGAAAATCGAGCGAATAACTGGTATTACCGAAAAAGTTCAAATGAAAAAGTTGTAGGAAATTTAATTTTTGACAAAAAAGGTTCTCACGTTCATATCACTAAAGTGCTTTGTTATACATAAATTTCAATAAAACCTATTTTTTCTTTGTTTTTAATAATCAACGTAAATAAATCAAAAACAAAATTGATGCAGGGCCTTTCAAAAACCGTGAATACTATGCAGGAAATTATGGTAATAAAAATTATTAATTATAATTCAAAACCCGGCCAAAATATAGAAATTTAAAGTAAAAATGATTAAAAATACATGCTTTTTATATGGAAAAACTACAAAATTAAAAAGGAAGTACTTAAAATCAAATTTAAGGGCTAAAATTTTCAGGGAATTTTTTTTTCAACCTAAAAAACAAAATTTTCATGTGTCAGCAAGAATAAAAAATTTTTCGTTTTAAATGAAACACCCTAGTATATATATTATGCTATTTTATCTATTTTGCAAAAATTCTATAAAAAAAATTAATTTTATACCTTAAATTTAATTTGGTCGAATTTTACTTTAGATAGTTGGTATCACAGTCATTGGTTTGACAATATTTACAATCAGCGGCTGTTAATGTTAAAGAAGAAAATGTTTATTTTGTTAGTAACCGTAGTTTATGTCCGCTATTACATTTTTTATATCACGTAAAAGTATAAATAAGTTTAATGATCTATAAATATTCAATAATTCCAAAGTCCGCAAATAATTATGTTTAATTCATGTCTAAAGTAAAGTAACAGGGCATTGAGAATAAATACCATATATTTGAAATTAGTTATTGTATCTGTTGACACCTTAATATTTTTAAAAAATACAATTGTACATACATAAAATATTTATAAAAAAATCTATTTACTGAGATATTACACTTCACGGTGGATAGGTTTTTAAATAGCAAATTAATGAACTTAAACTTTTGAATTATAAAACAGCAACACTCTCATCTGCATATAAATTCTAACTGACCTTCAGGAATCACATACATCTATAATGTCGTAAACAGAGGTTTTTGCTTATTTAAAATGATTAAAGCGCCATCCGTTGCAAAAAATTTAAAGCAAAAACAGATTCACGGAGGATATAATCAATTTTTGTAACACCTACCTAAATGGTTATAAAAATTATATCTTTTAATTTTTAATAATATTTTATATTTGATTCGATTTCTTTGGATGTGTTTAATTTACTTAGTGAACTGATATTTTTAGTATGCGTTTACTACCTCAGATATTTGAAAACATATAGGTTAACATAGAAAGGGTAACAGTCACGGAGGATAGGTTTTAGACTTTTAAAACATTGTAAAAAATAATTAATTGCGGTTAAAAATTTTTTTTTCAACAAACATTTTAAAAAGGTATTGAGCCATCAAATTTTAACCGTCCTCTGTGCCCACATACATTAAAAATAGCCATACTCGCTGTGAAAGAGTGGATTAAACGTTAAATTTTACAGTACGTACGCGGGGCATTTTTGTTTCTTTGGGCCTGGTGAAATATTAAGCATTTTAATTTATAAATGGGTTTTACCGGGCTTTTAGTCCTAAGCCCACTTGTTGCCGCAGCTGGTGCCGTAAATATTTAATGTTGGTACAGTTAATTTAATCCCGAGAAGTGTTTTTACTAACCGATTTCTTACCCCATCCAACGAAGGTCGGGCTTTTAATACTTTTTTTATTAGCATCTAAAAAAACAGAAAAAAACAAACTAAATTGAAAGGGCTTTTAAAAAATATAGTACCTATAGAAAATTTTTTTAAATAAGAACAAAAATCAAATTTTTAAACCTAATGATAACTCAAATGCAATTACAGCACCCCAATAAATACTGAAGAGGAGTTGAGAAACCCCATAATAGTTTGTTGTGACACTATCAGAAATACTCCAGGAATTTTTCTAAGGGTACGAAACTCAATGAGGAGAAGAGCTGAAGCATGCATACTTGCAGGTGGTGGCCACTTTCAACAGCTAATCTAAATATTTTTGTTTTTGTTTACGTTATTTAATGTTAGTTCTTTTAAAATTATTTTATAATTAAATTTAATTTTAATGTTTATTTAATCATGGCATTGTTTTCTCAATAAGCGCATTAAATGCTTTTTATTTTTTTCATCAAAAACCGTTAGTCGTACGAAAAATGGTCAAGAAATCAAATTTGCCCTAAAATGAATGGGGATTTAAAAAATAATTTTTATTTTGAAAAATAGAAGTGGCGTGCATAATATTTTTCCAAAATTATCTAGACCACATCCTGTACGGAAAGTCAAATGGCAATTTTTTAGCTTGTCTGATGGACCACAAAAAAGTATAAGACGAATTTTTTGTATCGTCATATTCTAAAAGTTACAGGCGTATAAAGTCATCATTTTTGTATTAACTTTTTGTTAGTGAAATATTAATGTTAGCACATAAAGCCAATAGAGAATTATAAAAAAAATTGAATTTTCGAAAAAATTGTTTTAGTAAAATTTGATGTACTGTCTACCATTAAAATTTACAGATTTATTTAAGCTTATTTCGATGGTTTTTTACGTAAATCAGGTAAACAATTGACAATATACAAAATTTTATAAGAATTTCATGTAATAATATCTTACTAACTATTATCATACAAAAAATTCTGAATCTGTAATTATTACATTAATATTCATTATAATATGCATTAAAAATTTTCATCTTCCAGTTAATATTTCACTAACAAAAAGTTAATAATACAAAAATGATGACTATACGCCTGTAACTTTTAGAATATTGACGATACAAAAAATTCGCCTTATACTTTTTGTGGTCCACCAGACAAGCTAAAAAATTGCCATTTGACTTTTTCGTCTAACTTCAATAGTTTAGCTGAAAAAGGCAAAAAACCTAAAATTTTAAATTTAAAGCTCTGTAAAAATAAAAAAATGAAAATAGAAATTTGGCTTAATAAGATTTTTTCGTCCAAATTTAATGCTTTGTAAGATTCAGTCATGGATTTTATGAAAAAAAATTCTTCCTAGGTTGCAAGAATAAATAAGGTAAAAAAGTCAGTTTTCTGTGTTATTTAAGCGGAAAAACTTCTGAATCGACCTCTTAAAATTGAAATTATGAGCTCCGCTTTTAACAGGATATTTGTTCGGACATATTCTACGATATTTTGGGTGGAGAGCAAGAAAACAAAAATATCGAGTTTTTTTGGCACACCCTAATATATTGTAAGGTACACTATGTATTTTAGTAACCCGATTCTTTAAGTATACTGAAATACTTGTTTTGGCATATTCGTGATCGTCTAGTTAATTTACTTACTTTATAAAAATTAGGACTCTACGTTGTGTATTTACTTACATTGATAATAACGTTATTTTGAAATTG
This sequence comes from Brassicogethes aeneus, assembly GCA_921294245.1. Lineage (NCBI taxonomy): Eukaryota > Metazoa > Arthropoda > Insecta > Coleoptera > Nitidulidae > Brassicogethes > Brassicogethes aeneus. Next base: position 1,498,132 of record OV121132.1, on the reverse strand, counting down.
GTCAGGTTTAATGAAACACAAGTATTTAATTTTAACCCCTGATTTAATTTAAGCAAAGACAAAGGGGTGGCCCGTTGAGTCAGAGCACAGGGAAAAGGGACCATAAAAACCCTGTCGACTTACACAATTCAAATAAAAATAAAATACAAAACAAAACATAGTTATATGGGTCATAATCACAAGAATACAGTATAAATAACAAGTGAATAAAATAACATAAAAAGCAGATAAACATATTTCATATAATTTGAGTGTTTTTATCAATATTCAAAACATTTTGTACTCAGGTAAAATAGTTATAATAGAGATCGTCATTTTATGACGGAGTGTTGTATTTGTTTACCTTACCACGCATCTTCGAACTATTAAACGAGGATACGATTTTATATAAATAAACTACAGCAACGACATATTTCTGATAGAGAGAATTCATATGATTTAACCAAGTGCAGATATTTAACCGTAGCCAATAACCACACTATGGAACAATTGCATACTCTGCGAAGTAATATAACGACAGCTATGGTGATCCTATCTCACTAAAGTGTCGCTATATCACAATATGTTTAAATATTCTTACAAAATCAATGCCCAGAACAAGACAAAAGTATTGCGAAAATATACAAACAATTCTGCACACAGAGTTTATATAGGTAATAACATAAAAACACTATTTTTCTTCTAAGGATAAATCCTTCTGAAATAATGCTAATATATTACCCATGTTCAAATATTCATGCATGAGTAGTCTCCAAACGAAAACAAATACAGACACAAATAAAATAAACAATATGCAATAAAATAAAATGGTATAAAATATAAATAAAATACAATAAAATAATAAATAGGAGAGAGTCATAACAAGAAACACCGGAACATGGCCAAAACTCTAACCATCAGAAAGTATCGCGCTTGATAATAACATAAAGAGATTTTTTATCATATATAGTAACGTAAAAGCCATTATCAAATATTCCAAATAAAGCGCTAAGATAAGCAGTTTAAATCAAAGTCTCTATCCAGAATCTATCAAAAGACTAAACGATACTATTACCTTACCATGATATGACCTAATGGTAATATCAAATTTAATAATAATAATAATAGCAAGAATAATAATTAATAGCATTTTATAAACCTTACCCAAATAATACAAATATTATAATAGTAATATAATCGTTAAAAGCTTTAGCCTGAGTACAAATGCAAAGAGTTAAAATAAATAAATACCTTAATACCGAGATGATACACTGAGTTTCATAAACAATAAAATACATTTCAGTTAAATAAAGTCATACAAAGTTATACAAAAGGAAACAACAAAATCAAGGCCAGTGTAACTCAAAATAAAGACAATACAAAATAGTAATTTTTAGGGTAAATGTAATTCAGTGTATATGATAAACGCGACAACAGAAAGATTAAAACTCAGTGTATGCGCGATCCCAAAATATTAAACCAAAATAATGAAATGTGATACAATAAAAAATAATTACCAAAAATCACTCGTTATTTACACATATTAAAATGATTAGGACCCAATAAACTAGCAATGATAAACGTCATAGACCAAAATGCGAATGAAATAATATTGTTCAAAATTATAAGCAAAAATATATTAAGAAAACCCAAAACGAGGAGTTGTTTATCATTACTAGCAAATATTACAATTTATAAAAATGTGTACATACCTAATTATAGCAGAAAATCGGTAACAATCACAAAAACTATAACTATATTATAATATATTTCACAAACGGTTTAACAGGAGTATCTCGAAGGGCGAGCAAAAACCCTCTGTGTGTATTATATTTCCTAATCTAGCTTTTAAACTCTATGCCACTTAAGCAAGAATGTGTAACATAAACAAAATCCTCCTAATATTTCGACGTTCAGATACAAAGAAGTGAAATTTTTAAACGCAATAGGATTTTAAACATAAAATAACTTAAAACTATAATATTATTTCTAGTGGATTATTTAAATTTTCCTTGGTTAAAATAGCGCCAAATTTGAATTTAAAAGTTTATATACTACAGGACCCTTACAATATATATATATATATATATATATATATATATATTCCATTCTTTCTGTTTCTTTTCAGACGTGAGCTCGGAGCAGCTGCTGGGACAGCGTCTCGCCGAGCTTCAGGTGAAGCTGCAGTACCTCGACTCCATGTACCGGATGCGACAGGAAGACCTGCAGCAGCTTACCCAGCACATCGATCAAATATCGGTGCCCGGAGAGAACGCGACAGGAAACGGGAACGCGTACGGGCTTCCGGTGCAAGAGTTGAGGCCCGAGGTCAAGCAGTTAATCAAGAACATGTCAGGTGAGGGAGAGAGAAAAGGGAAGGCTACTGTAACAGTATAGTAAGGATATCTTCTGTGCGGGAGGGGTTAAGAAAGGCCGGAAATTGCGAGGGGTGCCTTGGGTAGCTTGGGAAGTTCATTTAAGGGGTGATATATTGTATCAGGCTGAGCGTACGGGGTAGTTACTCTAATTTATTAAGTAATTTACCTGTTGCTTGTTTAAAGGAAATTGTAATAAAAATGAAATAACTAGGATAATTAACAATTAAATCATGTAAATTTAAAAACAAAAATATAAAAAATAATAAAAAAAGTATAGTAATTAGGGTGATTAGTCATTTTTTAGCAACTTTTTTTTTCAACTAAAAATCAGGCTAAAAACTTTCAGGAAGGTGAAAAAAGAAGCCTCTAAAAATTTGAGCTCTTAATATTAACATTAAGTGGTGACTGTTCCTAACTTTCCATTTTCCATTTATTTAACATGGAAAAAAAAATTCTTTTTTCTTAATTTTGTATCTTGACATTTAAGCATTGTAAAAACGAACTGAAAAATTATTTTGGTAGGAAATTGAACGCTCTACAAAAAAGTTCTAATTTATTTTTTCATAGAGTAAGCCACTCTGTAGAGTGGCAAAACCGTATATTGTTCTAAATTAAGTTTTATTTATCAAGTCACACCTATTCTTAACAGTTTTGTTTTTGGTTCACCTCGATATATTTATTTTTGTGGAAAATATGTTTTTTTTTTAAAACATTGCAATTTCCAAAATTTTTCCTGTATGAAGAACTAAGGTTGCTATGGTCCATCCATAGCCTATGGAGAATGACAGTGACAGTTTTGTTAAATCATCCCATACTTGGACATGTCATACACGGCTTTCAAAAGCTATCAAATTGTTTTTTGTAAATTAATGTGTTGATTTTGAGGTGTCTTCTTACTTTAAAAAATGTCTCCGACTGATGTTGCCCTTTGTACTTTACTTCTTATGACGTTTAAAACACTTGCCACGTTATACTGTGACCGTCCATCCTGGATTAAATTAATAGCTCTGGCAACATCAGTCGGAGACATATCCATTTTATAAAGTAAGAAGACACCTCAAAATTTAAACATTAATTTGCAAAAAACAATTTGATAGCTTTTGAAAGCCGTGTATGACATGTCCAAGTATGGGATGATTCAACAAAACTGTCACTGTCATCCTCCATAGGCTATGGATGGACCATAGCAACCTTAGTTCTTCATACAGAAAAATATTGGAAATTGCAATGTTTTTTTTAAAATCCATATTTTCCACAAAAATAAATATATCGAGGTGAACCAAAAACAAAACTGTTAAGAATAGATGTGACTTGATAAATAAAACTTAATTTAGAACAATATACGGTTTTGCCACTCTACAGAGTTGCGATTGAAATTCATCAAAAATTTGTGTGCATCGATTATTTTGCAAGTGAGTGTATTTATAGAACTCTTGTTTTTACAGTGTTAATGTTAATTGTCCAATAACTATAAAGCGTCCGATAACTCTCTACTTTGCCCTACAATAATAATGCAAACTTTTTTTCTTGAAGGAATGCACGCTGCCACTGGTCTAAACCCCCCCATAATGCTGCGACTTCCATCGGCCTACCATTTTCTCCCGCATCTTCTAGACGACCCTTCGAGTCTTAGGTTGGCATACCTGATGTCGAAAAACCGTAACGGCGTTTCCGTGGTGATGGGGGTACCAACTGTGCGGCGAGAAAAGCAAAGCTACTTGATGGACACGCTTCAAAATTTGGTGGACGGAATGACCCCTGAAGAGGCGAACGATTCCTTAATTGTGGTTTTTGTCGCTGAGGTAAGAAGAATATTTTTTATATTTTTTTAAATTTTAAAAATATTATAACTGTACTATGCTCCACACCTCAAAGTCCCACCACGTGACCACGTACGGAACGCAGTCTTTTGAAAATTTGGCATCTAAGGCTTTTCAGGTTATGTATCTGTCAAAGTATAGTCAATGAAAGAAATAATATTTATAGTGTTACCGCTTATGTTTAAGCGTTAAAAGTTAATAAATCTTTATAGTGTCACAATAACAATGGTTGGTTTAAGAATTTAGGAATATAAATACTGCATTTAATGAAATTCCAATAAAATAGTTTTAACTAAAGAGCATTTCTTAAAAAAAATCTAACTTCTCTATTATGAAATAAGAATATCTGTATCAAAGGTAGGTTAATGTATTAAAACAAAAAATATCATCTAATTTTGTATTTTAAAGTTAGAAAAATCTATTTTGACCAAAATAAATAAGTGGATTATTTGGAAGAGTGTGTTAATATGGTCATAAATTAATATAGGTATACTAAATAATTGTTGAATATGGTTCAAATTAAATTGAAGCTTTTATACTTCTAATGACAAAACTTGTGCATACCTCTCGGCATACTTACTTTAAGTTAGATTATAAGAAAACAAACAATTTTTAGAGAAACTTGCAATGTGAAAATATTTAATACTCCCATGACATGCGATTTATTAAAATTTTTAAGTTATAATGATTTTTCGATGTAGATCAAATTCAGTCGAAGCTTTTTAACTATTTGTATTAACAAAAACTACCACATTTTTAAATACCATATTATACAGTCTTTTAAATAATCCAAAATACTTATTTATTTTGGTCAAAATAAATTTTTCTAACCTTAAAATTACAAAATTAGATGATATTTTTGTTATAATATATTAACCTACCTTTAAAACAGATATTCTTATTCCATAATAGAGAAGCTAGATTTTTTTTAATAAATGCTGTTTAGTTAAAATTATTTTATGGAGAAAACCAGATATTTGGACCAAATGCACAAAAATATTACTTATTTGGCACCTTACACTTTAGAATTTCATTAAATGCAGTATTTATATTCTTAAATTCTTAAACCATACATTGTTATTGTAATGGTATTAAGATTTATACATTTTTAACGCCTGAACATAATATTATTTCTTTCGTTGACTATACTTTGACAGATACATAACCTGAAAAGCCTTAAATGCCAAATTTTCAAAAGACTGCGGTTCCGTACGTGGTCACGTGGTGGGACTTTGAGGTGTGGAGGATAGTACATATAAAAATGTTTACATTAAACAAATTAATTACTATAATATTTATTTTCTTACAATAATTCAACTACCTGAATTATTAATCCAATAATTAAATCAACATTATCTTTGCAGAATATTTTTTTTAAAAGCATTCTTTAATTATTTTATATATCATATCCACCCATCCATTTCACATGATATATAACATTAAATATATTATGTTTGCTGATTAAATGGGGATTTTATGTTAATAACGTTGGTACGCATGCTTTATTATACTAATTAATCTACCTAATATTTATTTATATTTTCTTTGTGTGCTTTGCGCTGTATGAGAAAATTAATCTTTTTGTAATAATACATTACAATTTTAAAATGTTACTATAAAAATATTAAAAATGTAAATATTTTTTATTTGACGAATAATTTTATATTTATAGTAATAAAAATACTTACTTTACACTGAGTGTGTATACAGGGTGCACCAATAATCCTTTTTATGTGTTTTATACTTTTACCCATTTTTATTAAGAATAACTGAAAAATTTAAATAAAATATTAACTTAATTCTGGAAAAACAAAGTAAAATCAACTTTATGATTTCCAAAGTAAATTTTGTGTTCCGTTTTTAATTACAAATAAATTTTCTTTTATACAAACTCTCAACAAAATTAAAAATAAAGGTAATTCTCTCTTGAAACAATTGTAAATAAAATTCAATTTTTTTTCAAAATGGCTTATTTAAAACCGTTACTGCTAGGAATGATTATTTTTAAAATAGCTAAGAATGAATATATTTTTATAAAGTAATAGTATATTAAAGAACTAATGTCAAAAGACGTTATTTTGTCGCACGTGGACAATTTATAAAACTAGCGAACAAAAGTTCTTATGACATGAGTTCTTTATGGTATTTTATCTATTTTGCAAAAATTCTATAAAAAAAATTAATTTTATACCTTAAATTTAATTTGGTCGAATTTTACTTTAGATAGTTGGTATCACAATCATTGGTTTGACAGTTAATGTCAAAATCGATTCGCCATGCCGTCCTTAATTTACAATAAGCGGCTGTTAATGTTAAAGAAGAAAAAAAGAATTTTTTTGGTGTTAAACAAAATTTATTGCCAGAAAAGTCTGGTAAGTACTAGAAAAATCATAAAAATATTATAACCAATATGCAAAATAGTATGCTGTTTAAAGTATAGCCAACCTATAAAATCAAAATTTTGGGTGGGATAAAGTATCTCATTACATCACCGAAAGCGGTGTTATAATGAAGTCATTATGAACGCAAAATAGATAAAAGTTTTTTTAAAGAACCCACAATGAACGAGGTATCAGCCAAAATACAAAGAACCATAGCCAACGCTGCATTTGGTATTAATTAACTTAATGATTTACGATTCACATTTATACGCAAAATTAATTTTCGAATTGAATATGTTGCCGCCAATTTACAGCCTGGCCCGTTAATTTCCCTGAAGGCGCATGTACGTTTGCGTGGAGTACACGGTTAAGACGTGTAAAAGTGCGCAAGCAATCCAAAGTCTGAGTCTAGAACTGCTCAAATTGCTTATACTAGGCTAAGCATTTTGGTTTCACCCTGTATAATTATACCTACAAAATGACATCTTAAAGCAATAGATTTTGGTAAAGAATTATTTTTAAATAATTATGTTTTGATTTTATGACACCTCAAAGTAAAATGTTTTTAAAACAGTAAGATTGGCTAAAAAGTAGGCACACATTTAATAAACTATATCTTTTAATCGAACACGTATATTTTTTTTAAATAAGTTTAAAGTACACCTTTTAATCTATATATATGTTATGGCTAATGTGCAAACTTGGATAGTTTATAAACTAGCTGGATAGTTTATAAACTAGCCAAACTGTCAGAAAATGTATTTTCAACTAAATTAGCGGCTAGTTTACAAAATAACCAAGGATCTTGGCTAATTTACTTGAAATTATTAGGGAAACTAAAATAGCTGGATAGTTTGTATACTATCCAATTCAGTTTGGCTAATATGAAAACCAAAATTTCTAGTAACACAAAATAGCCAAGCTTTAGCTAGTTTGTAAACTAACCAACCAATTCTCTGACTAATTTATTAAAAAAGTGAGGTTACGGCATTGTTTTTCGTTTTGCCGGCTTAACGGGATTTGTTTTGTGCATTTTAACGTTTTTAAAATGAATCATAGGCAAAATTTTAACGCTTCCTTGTTAGAAAACTCAACAACACAACCCTACCGACCCCGCCCCATTGGTCAAATGGTCAAAAATGAGAGAAAAAAACCCAAACCAACCCAAACTCAACAACACAACCCAACCGACCCCGCCCCATTGAGCTAAAAACCCAACTAAAATGGGCAATAGCCAGAGAATTAGTTGGTTAGTTTACAAACTAGCTAAAGCTTGGCTATTTTGTGTTACTAGAAATTTTGGTTTTCATATTAGCCAAACTGAATTGGATAGTATACAAACTATCCAGCTATTTTAGTTTCCCTAATAATTTCAAGTAAATTAGCCAAGATCCTTGGTTATTTTGTAAACTAGCCGCTAATTTAGTTAAAAAATACATTTTCAATTAAAATAGCTGACAGTTTGGCTAGTTTATAAACTATCCAAGTTTGCACATTAGTAACATATACAAAATTTCCTATTTGAATAAAAAAATTAAAATTAAAATTTATAACGTTTTAAAGACACATTGGTAAAATTAAGAGAAACAAATTCATTTAGGCATTTAACTACGATTGCCTCCGAAATCTAGCATGATAAAAATATCAAAAAGATCACTAATAAAATTGAAATTTTGACGTTTTCTAAAAGAAATATTTAAGGTATATTCTATAAACGAGTTTGTTGTTAAATTTACAAAATTTCTTTAAATAATACCATAAGGGTTTTATTTATTAAACTATAACAGTTTTTAAAAGTGCGCCATATTACTCCACCTTACTTTACATACATACGTTTGCTGCAATATGCATACGAAATGATCATAAGTCTGGAGTTTGTATCTCTCCATGGCTATGGCGATGCGAGCATACGGGAAGTAAATAAATGGAGAGCAAGCGGCGACTTGAAAGGGATGTGTTATTGTTACATATGTGTTTGAATACGAAATGCGCGAAGCCCTGGCGGTGTGAGAAAAACGCAAAAGCAAAACTTTTTTTTGTTACCCTAGCATTTGCATCACTTTTATTTTTGTTCGCTTTTTTTCACAACAGGACGTTGTTTATAGTGTGATTTTTCTGTGGGAAAGGTTTTACAAATCCTTAAAAATATTGTTTCAACGTGGTTTTAGTTTTTTGCAGCAGTTATTCAGTTTGTTTCAACTTTACGTTTACTTAAAAATAAGAATATTTGAATTTTTAATAATAGTTTTATAAAAACATTCAAAAAAGTATAGTTATTGTAAATATGAAATGATTTATATATTTCTTTCTCGGATTCCTCATCCCTTTTCTGGATTATGAAGGTAACTACTAATTCCTTGGTCTGACTTCTAAAATAGTTTGTTGCTAATATCATTAAGTGTGATATCTCTAGTTTGTGAAGCATTTATAATGTTTAGGCCGGAACAGGATGATTTATATATGTATATCCAATATTTTTTCGGGTGGTATGTTATAAGTATTTTCCGAATTTATTAATTTTGTTGCCATTAGTTTTTTTATGTTCTCTATCATGCACTGTTATTCTTCAAGATGTCCTGTGACGAAGAAATCACTATATTACTTACTCCCTAAAAATGAATTAGTCAAAAATGTCATAGCGAACAAGCAGCCACTAATATTTCTCGTCAACAGCAATTTGTAACCAGGGCATTTAGCACTCAATTCCTATGAAATATTATTCGCTGAATCCGAAAATGTCTTCAAAAGTTATAAAAGTAGAACAGTCTTTGAAATATAATCAATTTTACATATAATATGGAATTGACTATATCTCAAAAATTAATTAACTTTTATCGTTTTTGACGGTCTTTTCGGATTCAGGGGACAATTTTACATAAGAATTGGCTGGTAAATCTCCGGGATATAAATAGAGTATGATATTGGACATATGTCCAATAATAGAAATTTACATTTTTTACCAACCAGTAATTGGACACTGGACTTGGAAACGCATTAAAATGACAAATGACAAAAATAACCGAATTTGACCATTTTAATAAAATGCACAAACAAATTGCAAAACTTTTGAAAAAATGTCTAAACAGATATCTGTGTAGTTTACTATGGGCAATGCCCATAGTAAACTACACAGATATCTGTTTAGACATTGGGCATGGCTTTATATACGTGTACACTAGGGTGATTCATTTCCGCAAAGTTTTTGTTTTCTTCGGTGCTCAAGCAAAATATTAATCTGCATATAGAAAAAAAAATTCTCAGCAAGTTTGAGCTCTTAATATAAATTTTAAGTACTTACTATTTAAATTTAAAGTTTTACCGTTTAAAATGCATGTACAAAATATATATATTTTTTCAAATTTCTAATGCTTACCCACCTTTGACAATATTGCAAATCGGTTTAATACACCTTATGGGGAATTTCACGCTCTTTAAAATTGCTTTTGAGTTTTTTTTTGTAACTCGCATTGGTTCACCAGTAGGAGTCGTCAAAGGACAGTTTTTGAAAAAAATCGTTTTTTTTTTAAATTTTTTCTAAAAAACCGCAAAAAGTAGGGAGAAAAAGGGCTGAATCATAAAAAAAAGTTATCCAACCAATATTTAATGAATTTACAGCCATTTTTATAACTGAAAACGTAAGAAATTGATAATTACCAACTCATAATGTTATTTAGATTGATTTTTTCTATTTATTATCATTATATTTCCCTACACTAAGAAGTTTTTTAAAATTATTGATTTCTCACTTATAATGAATATGAAAACAACAGATAAATTCATAAAAAAACAATAAGAAAATTGTAACGTGGATTTTGCAATTTTTCAACATTTCTGTCATATAGCAAAAAAGTATAAATGAAGATTATTTAATTTTTTGAAGCGAAATTTGAAATATGTTACATAACCTTCTGTATATTCCGATTAAAGTTTTGTTGTTTTTTTTATGAATTTACGTGTTGTTTTCATATTAATTATAATTATGAGTGAGAAATCATAATAATTTTAAAAAAATTCTTAGTGTAGGGAAAAATAATGATAATAAATAGAAAAAATCAATCTAAATAAATAACATTATGGGTTGGTATTTATCAATTTCTTACGTTTTCAGTTATAAAAATGGCAGTAAATTCATTAAATATTGGTTGGATAACTTTTTTTTTATGAATCAGCCCTTTTTTATCACTACTTTTGGTGATTTGTTCGAAAATAATAAAAAAAAAACCTAATTTTTTCAAAAACTGTCCTTTGACGACTCCTAGTGGCGAACCAATGCGAGTTACAAAAAAAAACTCAAAAGCAATTTTAAAGAGCGTGAAATTCCCCATAAGGTGTATTAAACCGATTTGCAATATTGTCAAAGGTGGGTAAGCATTAGAAATTTGAAAAAATATATATATTTTGTACATGCATTTTAAACGGTAAAACTTTAAATTTAAATAGTACGTGCTTAAAATTAATATTAAGAGCTCAAACTTGGTGAGAATGTTTTTTCCTATATGCAGATTAATATTTTGCTTGAGCACCGAAAAAAAACAAAAACTTTGCGGAAATGAATCACCCTAGTGTACACGTTTTCCATACTGTTTGTGTTTTGTTTTCGGATATTGTATGTGTCATTTGTTGTTGCCAACGGTGCGCTGTAAAGGCGTCAGCTAACTTTGCATTCTGGCTAATTTGTAATGCTATTTAGTATGAAACAAAGAGATGTAACTTTTTGTTTTATGCTTATATGCTTATTCGCTTATGTTATTCGGGTTTTAGTGTTGTTACAAAGGATCTCCATAAATTTTGTCGACATATCTGAATAGAGCAAGTTGATTAATTTTTTTACAAAAAAAACCTTTAAATTTCATTCTTAACATAAAATTAGTTTTATTTTTTCAATTCCCTTTAACAAAGAGACTCGCAATTTAGGTGATGAATTTTTTTGTCTTAAATTACACAAAATTTCTTTCGATGAAATCTAATTTACGCCTTGAATCTTGTTAACGTTAACGGGCTTACTTATACATTTTCATTAATGGATACTAAAGATCCAATTTATTTAGAAGAAAGAACACAAGATTGCATTTTTTGATTGAGAAGTTTGATTTAAAAGATTAAAGAGTGCTGTCATTATTCTAACATCTTTTAATGTATATCGTTGTCTTAATTTCCTCAATACAAATAAAGTGATCTGTGCTTAAATATTAAGTAACTTCTTCCAAAGTAACAGCAATAAGAAAAGAATTTTTTTTTAATTTTCCACAAATTTTATAATTAAAAAAAAAATTGAAAAATATTTAGTTTTGTAAAATTTAAAATTTGTCTATTTGTTTTATTCATAATTCATACTACATACTATGCAAATTTTTTCCTTGTAGCTATAGCTAGGTTGTTACAAAATTTAATATAAGCTGTTTATATATGGGTAATTCTACAAAAGTACTACAACTTGATGTCGAGTAGGTATTTTAATATTTTTTGTAAATATTTTAGTGTATTACAAAAGATCCAGGTTTTTTCAACTTAAATTTTTCAATTTCACTACAAACTATAAAACATTAAATAATGTATTCTTCATATTTTATCATAGATTCGAATTATAGCAATTTTTAAAAAATTGATAAACTTTGTACTCACTTTTACCCGTCAGTTCTATGTCCAATGTTAAAATTCAAAATTCCTGCGAAATATTGAAGTTTAAACGTCAAGTCCTCGTTTTAACTTAAGTGTTGGTAAAAAATTACCTACAGAGCCCTTTGCACGACAGCCATCTTGAAAAATTGTGGTGAATGCACGTATAATTCCAGTCAAAATTTCAGTACTGTGGTGAGTAGTTATTTTCTTACGTATATATATTTCATTGTAATTTACATAAGGCTATATGTGATTTGTTGATAAGTAGCATCCACTAATAAAAAATATCAGTAAAATACTTAATTCCTAATTATAATCTCAAATTTGTATCCCATTCATAAGTACCGTGTCGTCAGTTCCATGTTTGATGTTTCGGTTATTTTTTTTGCAAACTTCAATTTAAATTCTGTTTGCTCAGAACTTGTTTATTTAATGTCATTATAAACTCATAAATTTGGTGTGGGTCCCATATCTAATAATTGAGATATCGGTATACCCAAAATCCACCAGCCGCCACTGATGTGTGGTATTATTTGATTTTAAGATATTTAATGTATAATATGCTCAAAGTTGCAATAAATTTTATATTTTCCAATAAATTATGTATTTAATTAGTACCCTGGTATACTCGTCACTTCCCTTGCATTCAAATTTAGAAAACACAGATATTTCAGAAACTGTTTGAAAAAGTGACTGGCCCGGTCTGGAACAGTATATTTATTATATTATCTATGTTCTCATAACAAAATACTGTTTAATTTTCTCCGAAAACTATATAAACAAAAAGAGGTCAAAAGTTGCACAACTTTTGTAGAATCACCCATATGTATCCTTACTAAAATCTTATCGTTCCCTATTATATTTTATTATTAATAAAATGTTTAAGTAGGTACGTTCGTGCAAGTTTTCAAACATAAAAGCCCATTACAACCCACCGATATTTACCAACATTTATACTATGTTTGATAAGGTTAAAATAATCTCCCGTGATTATATAAATTAAATTACCTTTGCGTGGTTAGTAGGTACAGTGTAAAGCCTTATTTATTTTCTGACAAACAGCCGCCTTGACCTGTTTACAACATAATTAATTACATCAAAGTAGCCAGGTGTTATCTCCATCGTTTTTCTCAATATCGCGTAATTTTTTTTATTAAGGGTCGTATGCAGAAAGTGTATGCATAATTTTTTTCATTGGGTTTAATTTAACCTTTTAGAAAAGCAGGGATTCTTGCCCCATTTCCAGCAAGGGTGTAGCCAGGATTTTGTTCAGGGGCAGGCAAGGGTAAACTATATGCATGGTGCAAAAAGTTTCGAGACTCCACCTCCCACCCTTTTTCTAGCACAATTTTTCTGGACATGCAATTTTTGAGTATAGCAAGCATTAACTAACATATGTTATCCTCTAGAGTTTGTTTTTTATTTTTTTTATATTCTTGTCACAAATTTTAAATGTCTTTTTTCCTTCCTGATGTCTTCATCATTGCTTTTTTTTTTACTTTTTTAATTTTATTTATTAAATGCTAAGACTTTTGTTGAGTAAAATAATAATATGCACTTAACTAAAAAAACACCAATTTGTATATTAACATAATGTTATTGATACATACGCAAACAGGTTGTTTTTGTAAAAAAACATCCATGTTTACTTTTCTGAAAACAGCATGCATGTATAAATATTTGTCATCGTTTATTTATGTTATGATACAGGAACTTCCTATATGTCCTATTACCATGTTAATTGCACCTGCGGTTTTAGCAAATGGAACGTTTTATGTTGTCGACGAATTTTTAATGCCCTTAAAATTTTCATTTTACCTTAAACGGAATTGTAAAATATCCAATTTAAATTTTAATTAAAATGAACTTGTATATGAAATAATAAGAGTTACCGAGTAAAAATTTAAATAGACAGTATTATTTTTGTTATACAATTTTATTTTTTTATTTTTGTACTTTCGATTGTCTCATCAAATAACAAATTTTATCCTAAATCGGCAGTAAAGTAGAACTTTACCGCCGATTTAATACGAGTATTGTATGCAACCCATTATACATTTTAAGATGTGTCTACTGCTCCTCAGCAGCAACTAAATAATATTTAAAAAAAAGCACCGTCGCGGAGGTCGATTGGACCCTTTCATAAAATGTTGTTTAATAAAAACAATAAGTTAATTTTATTAATTAGATTAAAAAATCGCCGCGGCGGGCAAATATATTATAACCGTCGCAACAAACAGTATACGTAGACACTTCCTACATTCAAATGACATTTGATTTGATCATCAATATTAATTATTAGTATTATTAAATGCGATTTCGGATAAAATTTAATATGCACCTCGGCATTAAAGTCATTTAAAAAAAACGACTTTACTGCCTTGATAAATAAATAACCATTATTGAAAAATTAAAAATCACTCACTGTATAGTGTTTATTTCATATAATATGTATGTATTTTAAACGCATTTTATGTAACTATTGATTTATTTATGATGTTGTTATGTTTTGTTATATGTATTCAAATACAAACATATATTCGTGTCCATGAAACTCATCAATTCGTTTTATCAATCATGCAGAATTTGTTAATAAAATGAGGTTTACTGTTTCAATTAAATTTCGCCAAACAAAGATTCCTTGTTTTAAATTAAATTGTTTATTTGGATTTTGAATATTAAAATTTATTAAATTTAATAATTAAAAAAATATTTATTATTAATTTTACACTAAGAAAAAAATTATAGAAAAAAATTACTGTCAAAAATAGTAATATTAGTATTAAGATACTAGTCTGTAAAAAATTATTTAGACCAATCATGTAAAGATTTTTAAATCCTATAGTCTTTTTTTTAATGGTATACGCATGTATACGGGTGAATATATTGTCTGGTTGTCACTGTTGGTTAGAATGGGATTTTTGGGAAGCCACCAGGTCTAGTAATAACATAACATAAGTGGTTCTGCACTAATGCAAGAATTTTAAGAAATCATACATTTTGAATATTAGAGCTTCACGGAGGTTAGGATTTCGTATGTTTTTTTTAAAGCATCCCTTTGTATATTTAAAATAAGTTATTGTATCTTTTGACACCTTAATATTTTTTAACAATACAATTTTACATACATAAAATGTTTATAAAAAAATCTACTTACAGAGATATTGCACTTCACGGTGGATAGGTTTTTAAATAGCAAATTAATGAACTTAAACTTTTGAATTATAAAACAGCAACACTCCCATCTGCATATAAATTCTAACTAACCTTCAGGAATCACATGCACCTATAATGTCGTAAACAGAGGTTTTTGCTTATTTAAAATGATTAAAGCGCCATCCGTTGCATAAAATTTAAAGCAAAAACAGATTCACGGAGGATAGAATCAATTTTTGTAACACCTACATAAATGGATATAAAAATTATTTCTGTTATTTTTTAATAATCGGGGGACATTTCGTGAGATTATGCATAATTTGCACCGAGAAACTTGCTAGTCTAGTTCATTTAATTTTGGTATCATTCAAAGCAAACAATTTAAGAAAATGCAACGTGGAACTTTGTAGTTCAATTGCTAGCAAACTCTAAGCAAAGATTCAATTTATACTGCGCTTCATTTCAAAGGCTTTCAGACTTCGTTACCCTAAGTATTCATCTTTAACTCTACCATGCCATGATCCCTTCCATTTAAAATTGATATAGGTGTGTCTACAGAATAGATTAAAACAATATATTCCTACTAAGAATTTTTTAGGTGTTTAATTTCCTATAAATTTTTATCAATATACGTTCGTATATCCCTTATAACGGTTTTAAGGATTACACAGGACAAAGGCTTTATTCTCAGTTAATTCATATAGAAACAAACTGAAGGTGTTTATTGAACTGGAAATTCCTTTTAATCGGTATGATAGTGGAACAGTAGGAAATACTGAATTTAACTGGCGAGAAAAGCACAGTGAGAAAATGTTAGATGTGATCAATTTTTAGAAGAAAATTTGCAAAAATGGCGAATGCGCCGGGATTAATTCCAAATGTTGAATGGCTTTTTAAAATAATTAAACCACATGGTTATTGGACACTATATAGTAATTGGACACATGGACCTTAGTTATTGGACATACAATTTTTATATAAACATAACAACTTTACATCAAATAATATAAATTGTTAAATATTTTTTAAAGATAAATTGCTGTTTTAGGTAATTTTTTTTATTTCGTTTTTGTAAATATCATATAATTCATATATTTATTTCTCGGATTCTGAAGGTAACTACTAATTCCTTGCAAATATCATTAAGTGTGGTATCTCTAGTTTGTGAATTATTTTCGGAATGTATTAATTTTGTTGCCATTACTTTTTAAGTTCTCTATCATGCACTGTATTTAAATTACTGTTATTCTGCAAGATGTCCTGTGACGAAGAAATTACTATATTACTTACTCTCTAATGAATTATTCAAAAATGTCAAAGCGAAAAAGCAGCCACTAATAATTCTCGTCAACAGCAATTTGTATCCAGGACATTAAGCAGTCAATTCCTATGAAATATTATTCGCTGAATTCGAAAATGTCGTGAAAAGAAAACCCCAAATATCTCCGTTCATGTCGGATTCATCAAAAATTTGTGTGGGACATATTTTGATCAAAAATTAATTTAAAAGTACCTGCCATCGAAAAAATTCTTTGCACAGTGGCGCCACCTACATCTTGCATTATTCAAACACTTTTTTTACACAGTTGTGAAGCCAATCATAGAGGCTAAAAACTGGCGTTTACAGAAATTAAATGTCACTTTTAGTTTTCGAAATAATTGGCCTGGCTTTATTTTAGTTTAATGGAGTTTTGCCTAAGTAACTAAAATGTTCCAAAATATATAAATGATTTTCTTTACCTTATTTTGCTTCTGTTTTAACTATTTTAACCAAATTTAAGTATAAGTTAAGTTAAAACTTTATTAAAGAATAATTTATATATATAAAACACTTCCAAAACCAAAAATCGTTATAACTAACTGTTATTTTTTTGTAATTTAAAAATAAAAGTAAGTTTGACAGGTAAGTTTGACATTTATTTACATTTTCATCCATCCTTCGCTACTATATTTTGGGTTACATTTAGTTATATAGATTTCTTAATTGAATTATATTCAACCATCTAAAATTCCAATAGTTAATTATTAATAATATATAAAAGGCTCACTCAAATTTCGTAGATTTTTTAGTACCTAACCAGTAATTTTTTTTTAATAAATTGTAACCCCCCCTAGTAGCAAATCCTGCGTAACGCCCATTGACAATACTTGTATTTTTTAACCAAATTAAATCAACGTTTTTTTACATTCTTTTCCCAAAAACACAAAATTTATAAATGTCAACTTTTCTTTATAAAATGGAAAAATTCAGTTATAAATGTCGACCATTCACAATTTACTTATTTTCCTTATTGGTTGCGACAATTCTTCACAAACCAAGAGAAAAAAAGCCGCATGGTGCATTGCTACGTGCTCCTTTCTGTCTGTCGTTAAAAATAGCTGCATTTACACTATAAATAGCATTAAATTATTGTCACGTTCGTAATTCGTACCATTTTAACGTGAAAAGCGTACATTCTGTTTAATCATTTAAATGTTTCAATTTATTTGTACATTCATATTTATGTTTATACCATCTGGAAAAACTGCAGCATTTTAAAGTCTTTGGGCCGTTATTTATATCAACAGATTTACCAATATCCACGGATATAAGTCTGAAACAATTTGGTAACATTGATATACATAAATTATGGCTTCAGAATAAACTTTTTTAATCAAAAGGAGGGAGCTATACTCAAAACTTGCATGTCCAGAAAAATTTTGCTAGCAAATAGGTCGGAGGTGTTGTCTTGAAACTTTTTGTAGCATGCGTATAGTTAACCCTTGCCTGCCCCCCTGAAGAAAATCCTAGCTACACCTAGAGATGCGACTTGAAAAAAAACGGTCCGTTTTTTTGTTTTTTTTTCAGGTTTTTTTTTCAAACGGTTTTCTTTCACATTTTAGGTTTTTTTTCAAGATTAGTCCCATTTGCCTAATTTTTTATGTTTCCATGGACTAAGATTAGCCACTAAATCACAATTAGTAAATGTAAATACAGTCTCGCGCTATGCACGCGCCACAACCACCGATTTGACCAATAAGGGCCGCGCTTGTTTTGATTTGGTTCTTAAAAAGTAACTACATATAATATTTTTGATTCAGCACTTGATTTTTCAAAAAGCTACCAAAAGCACCTTTTTCATGATTTTTCAAATTCATGTAGAGTATGGAAATTTTTTTCATTGGTGGTTAAGTCAGAACATTCCGTGGACCAAAAAAGAAAGCAAAAAAAATTCAAATTGCTTTTTTACGGCTCCAATACGACCATTTTTAACAAAGATACAGCTTTCCGAAAAATAGCAAAAAAAATGTTTTTGTATTAGTATAGAAGTTTTACATTGCTATTGGTTTCTAATGTTCAAACTACCAAATAATATTTTTTATATAAAATATGAAATTTGTTGATAAACTATGATAAATAAAATTGCACCAATTAAATTTATATTATATTTATTGGAGGCGCCATTTCATTTTGAAAAAAAAAAACAAAACAAACCGATTTTTTTTAGGTTTTTTTCATGTTTTTTTTCACATCTGAAAAAAAAACCGTTTTTTACATCTCTAGCTACACCCTTGCTGGAAATGGGGCAAAAATCCCTGCTTTTCTAAAAGGTTAGATTAAACCCAATGAAAAAAATTATGCACTTTGTTTTTAAATAATACACACAATTTAGAAAAATAAGGTACAATAAAATAATAACAATTTGTAATAACAATTTTATAACCATTTTAACTTTTAAGTATACTATGTTTTATGTCGCTCTAAACAAATATTTTATTTAAATCATTTTTTGATCATAGTATTTGTCTTAAAAAAAGTATACTATGCAACTCGTTTATAAACTTTTTTAGACACTCATTCGTGACTAAAATTACGTTTATTTATATTTAATTAAACAAATATAAACAAACACCCAAGCATTAAATATAATGTTAATTGAATATTTCATTTTCGGATTACTATGATTTATTTCATTAATTATAAAATTAAATAAGTAGTTAATTAATTTATACGCATTTACTACTTGACGGATGGATGGTTCAATCAATTATTATTATTGACTTTCGTTCGAATGGATTTAATGATATTAGGGGAGGATGGGATAATTATTTCTATTGATAAGCATCTTTATTATAAATTTCATAAGTAAAACACAGTTGAACCAAAAATGTTTATATACAGGGTGTCATTTAACTTGAAAATATCTCAGTTGGTATGCATTTTACGAAAAAATGTTTAAAATAAAAATTAAATGATTCGAATGGGGAAATCAATCAATACTAGAATTGGCCTTATACCAATGGGACACCCTATTTTTTTATTGCATATTTGGATCATTCGACTAAAAATAGGTAAATTTCGTCAAAACCATTTTTTCATATTTGTAATAGATGGCGCTGTAATAAAAAAAATCAATTTTGTTCGATTTTTCTTCTTCTACGATTCTGCAATAATTTTTCAATAAAAGTATCACTTTTTTGGTAATAATTATCTTATTAAATTAAATCTAATTTTTTAAGTACCCACGATTTTTTAACTAATATTTAAGTTACCTTTGGTTTAAGTTTTATACATTTTTTCATTCGGTGATAATTATCAATTGCGCACCATGGTCACTTTTTACCTGCCAGCATTAAATCCTTTAATTTAAAGGATTATTGTACTATTTTTAATAAAAATACCTCACTTAAGGTAAAAAAAAAACATTATTTTGTCAATTAATTAATTTAATTCTAATTGAGGTATAAAAAATGGTATATAGTTATAAATAATAATTATTATTAAGGTATAAAGAAACTATTTATACATGGTTTAGCATTATTTATTTAATTTAGTTCGAAGATTAATTTGCAAACAAAGACCTCCTTTTGTTAAGCAGTTATTCATAATGGATTTTTTAACTGTGGAAGATAAAATAGAAATGATTTTGATTTATGGAATCTTGATGATGCTGTTAATATCTACGCTCAGCGTTTTCCGGAAAAAAATCGATCACGTACTTTATTTTACCGTACAGTCAAGCAGTTTTCTACAAACGGGAGTGTTCAACCGAAAAAAAGAGTTCGTCGAACAAATATTTAATATTGTTATTTTGAGCACCTACTTTAATTAAAATTTAAAAAACAAATAAATAAATTTAAAAAATAAAACCAAGTATTTTATTCAAAAATTATTGGAGAACCGTATACAGAAGAAAAACCAAAAAAAATTGATTTTTTTTCATTACTTACAGTACATTACATTACAATAAATGTTTTAGACAAAATTGAACAATTTTACATATTATTTTGGAATAAAAAAAATTTTGTGCACTTAATACAGATTATATTATGTATCAACATTTATAAATAAACTTTGTTTTAATATTCTTACTGTTTTTTTGACAAAAATTCGTTGTGTACTTTTTTGTTTGATTATTTTCCTCATAATAATATGAACCAATCAAAAGCCTTAAATTTTCGAATAAATTTCGTTTAAATAAGCGATTAAATCACTAGAACTATTTAACAGCGATTAAATTTTAGCCTCCATATTGGATTTTTGTTTACGATTTTATGGTGTTATTTACAAGTTTTAACAAACATTTTTTAAAAACCAATAAAAAATAAGTTATCTAGTTTACGAAAAATCAATTATTACTTATTACATACCTTAAATTAATGGAATTTTCTTTAAAAAAATATTTATAAATTTTGACACATACCTCAGATTTTATGAATTGCCGAATAGTTTCCTTTAATTCGAGAAATAATCTAGACGTATGCTCAGTAAGTTTTTTATTTGATTTTTCTTTTTGGAAAATAGTTTCATGCAAAATAATTATAAATAAAACCCCTCGACCGCTACGCGGTCTCGTGATTTTATTAAATTATTTTGCATTCAACATTTTCCAACAAAAACCAAACAAAAAACTACTGAGCCTAGTTTAACCGATTAAATTCATAGTTCTCGTGATATAATATATGAATAAGCGCTGTTGCAACTTTTGCAACTACTATTTTTCTTTTATGATACTATTTGTCTTTCCGTTTCTTAAAAAATTACTGCTGTATATTAAAAAGCAAAAAGATTTCAGACTTTTAAATAACGTTGTAATTGTAAATTATCTTTAATTAGGGAAATAATTCTTAATAATTAACCTTAGCCTTAAATCTAAGCTGTTGTACCATCCCTTATTTCTTATACTAATTATCTCAAACACTTTATTTCTTCATTCTACTCCTGCTCAATATACACGGTGCTGTTCTGAGAGGTGATTTTTGGACTTTCTGTGAAACCTAATTTTTTTTCTTGTTAATTAGGTCATAACTAAGAATTTAAAAGCAAAAAAAAATTTGAAGATTTAAATTGTTTTAATTGGCTGTTTATTAAAAATATTATGCACTCTTTCAATTATCCAATTAAAACTAGCGATTTAATTTAAATATTTAATATTTGCATAACTAAAAAAAGGTTTTTACATTTTTTTTATATTTATATATATTTATATTTTGCTGTTTTGTTGCAATAAACGTTCAAACTTTTAATCTAACCTTTGACGTATACATTTATGTTCCCTTAATTAATATATCTTTAAAGGTTGCCATGAAACTTAAATCTATTAAAAATTTATTTGATGTTTGAATTGTCATTTTCAGTATACGTATTGTATAATTTTGTTTAGTTTTTTAAAGTTTTTTTTATAAACAAAAATGAAAAATTGTAGTAAAAGTTACGAAGAAATTCATGAAATTTAACTAAGGACCGGTTTAAAGTTTATCGATAACTTTCATGTCTTGGCAATATCTAGTATCCAAAGAAATTATTCGTCAAATAAATCAAAAATGAATAAATCGGCCCTAAATGAAATGTGGCACCCTTAGAATTATTGTTTAATAAATGTATACTATACATTTAACCTTAAATTAAAACTTTAAACGTGTATTACAACAAAACTGTAAAAGATATAAAAAATGTATAGACCTTTTTTTAGAAGATTAACTAATCTTTAATCTGATTTAAAAAGTTATGATAATATTTAAATAAAATCGCAAGTTTTAATTGGAGAATTGAAAGCGTGCATACATATTTTTAATAAACATCCAATTAAAACAATTCAAACCGTCAAATTTTTTTTATTTTGCTCTTAAAATTTTAGTTATGACCTAATTAACAAGAATATAAAAAAATTAGGTTTGACAGAAAGTCCAAAAATCACCTCTCACAACAGCACCGTGTATAGCAAAACGCCTGGAGCTAACAAAGCTGTCTGGCAGAAGGTCTGAATAATGAAATAGACGAACAAGGCGGAATTTGTTATGTTTATGTATACATACCGCTTTCCTGCAGGACCACATTGCATAAACCACGGTATGTTGCATGCACTTGAAAAGGACATCTTGTCCGACACAGGCGCTATTCTGTGCCAAATGTTATGCAGACTTTCAGATGGTTTATTGTTTTCGAAAATATTCAGTGCATTATATTGTCTTGATTATGATGTAAAAGTTTTTCTAGGGTGAAAAATAATGAGTAAACAAATTTTAAAAATACTTTGTCAATTATTAATTTTTAATCTTTATTTTAACATTGTTTTAAAAATTGGTTTTAACAATATAAATGTGATTTGACATTTAAATTGTGTTTTTTATTATAAAATGCCCTATTGACATCTTTAAATGTCTTTATAATGAGTTAAATTCTGTTTTAACATTTTGACATTATAAATGTGTTTTTTATACTCCAATTGTGTTATTGACATTCTAAATTATGTCGTTGCAAATGTGTTTTTGACATTATAAATGTGTTCTTATCATTCCTAATTATGCTTTCAACATTTTTATTTTTTTTTTAACCATTCTGATTTTAACATTAATTGTGTTTTTAAAATTATAAATGTTTTTTTGACATTTTAATTGTGTTTTTAACATCCAAATTGGTTTTAACAATATAAATGTGATTTGACATTCAAATTGTGTTCTTGTCAATTTAAATTGTGTTTTTTACATATCAATTGTGTTTTGACATTAAAAATGTGTTGACATTCTTAATTATACTTTTTACGTTTTTTAACATATTGACATTCTAAATGTGTTTTTTAAATTCCAATTGTGTTTTTTTAACCATTCTGATTTTAACATAAATTGTGTTTTTTATATTAAAATTGTGTTTTTGACATTCTAAAATGCATTTTCAACCTTTTTAATTCTTTTTTTAACCATTAATTGTGTTTTTAAAATTATAAATGTTTTTTGACATTTCAATTGTGTTTTAAACATTTAAAAAAAAATTAATTGTAAAGAAATATTTCTTTATACTCCATCAATTGTGTTTTGACATTATAAATGTGTTCTTGACATTTTTAATTGTACTTTTGACAGTATGTGACATTTTAAATTGTGTTTTTTAAATCTTTGTGTTTTCGACATTTGTTTTTATTATACATTCTTAAATATCTTTATAATGATTTAAATTGTATTTTTAACATTTTGACATTCTAAATGTGTTTTTTATTTTCCAATTGTGTTTTTGACATTCTAAAATGCATTTTGAACATTTTAAATTGTCTAATAAACCATTTTTTACATAAATTGTGTTTTTAAAATTATAATTGTTTTTTTGACATTGCAATTGTTTTTTTGACACTCAAAATATTATTTTAATATTTCTGAAAAAGTTTATTGTAAAGAAATATGCATTTAATTTAAAAATAATAATATTTTTTAATATACATATTGTGTACTGTGTTTTTTTACATATCAATTGTGTTTTGACATTATAAATGTGTTGACATTCTTAATTATACTTTTGACGTTTTTTAACATATTGACATTCTAAATGAGTTTTTATATTGCAATTGAGGTTTTGACATTCTAAAATGCATTTTGATCATTTTAAATTGTTTTACATAAATTATGTTTTTAAAATTATAAGAGGAGTAGAAAAATAAATAAATAAATGGTATAATACTTAAAAACCATCTGATAATGAAAATAAAAAACACATTCACTAAACTTACTAGACCATTCCTTTTAAAGCTACATCAAAACCTAATGCATCCATTTTAACTATGATGATGATTCATAAGACACTTCGCATATTTCATTTTGACTTTAAAAGCTCTTGTAACTTATCTACAGAAATACTTAAAACTTTATAAGTAATTCCAATAAAACAGCTCTCGACGTAGTTTTAATAGCACGAAATTTAATTCGTTTCGAGTATCTGAAGTCGAATTAATTATGAAATACTGCTGTTTTCCAAGTCTCACTGAATACCCAGTAGGATAAAGCTTGTTTTTATTTTGTTTCAGACCGAGGTCGAGTACGTTTTGCAAGTTGCCAAGGAGATCGAAATGAGGTAAGAAAAATATCTTATTTAGTTAAAAAAAATACTTTTTTATTTGGACTCCACGCCACCACTCGGCTGTTATCATCGTAACAAAAGTACAACTTTTCATAATCAGCTGTCAAACGCTTATATTAAAAACACTATTTTTGAGAATAAAGCCGGAAAATGTTAAAAAATATCAACAAATAAAACCGTGGCTCGATTTGTTATGTTGTTGGGTGTATTTCAAGAGGAAATCCTGGGTTGAGTTTTTACCAGTTTTCCAATAAACAGTGTTAATCTGAATGAAGAAATAAATTGCACACAGTCTCTGTAAATATAAAATGTACCTATTAGATACAATAAATACACATATAAGTAGTGATTAACTTGAAAAGTGTAAACATTTCAATTCAGTAAAAATCGTCAAACAAATAAGTCGTCTAAATTTAAACAGCATTTAGCATTATTTAAAGCGTTGATTAAGAAAGTCTCCACTCAACGGTAAAATACCATTATATTATGTTGCCATGAATTCGTAGGTATATTTTGTTGTTTAAAATGCAGTTGTTGGCGTTTTCTAGAGAACTCAAATATAATAATAAAATAATAATAAAATATAAAAATGGTTTATTTTAAGGTTATGTTTGTGAAAAAATTATTTTTTACTATTTTCCTAAAAATGTCCAAACTTAAATATAAATTATATTAGGAAAAGTTATCATTAGTTAATTCTGCACCAACAAATGTACTTACCGAATTGCTTCCTTTGGCAAAACATGAAAATGCAACGATTTAGTTCTTGAATTTTATTTACAATTAAAAACACAATAATTCACCATGATCCCTTAGATAAAATACACACACTAACGTAACTATATAAGCATTTAAGCGTTGAGTTTCTTAATCAATGATATAAGGAATAATCAATCGAAATCGAGTACTAAAAAAGTTTTTTAATTTTTTCCTTGCAACGTAAAACACAAATAACGTGCGCGATTTAGCTGTGCAATTGAACAAAATTTGTCGAGTAAGACTTCTGCCTTCCTCTCTTTTGAGAAAAAACTACCTATTTATTTAAAAATGATGTACAGTTCGTATGCTTTAAATGTATTGTTCACAATTCTTAAATTCACGCAATTTATTTATTTTTTAAGTCGACACTCAAGACAATTACTTGTTAAAGGGTTAAAATTGCTTGTAAAAAAGGTTAAATCTGATCTGCTCGAGCTTTATGTACGGACCGCAATAAAAATTTATCTCGATTTGAATTTTAATGCAGATCGATAGGAAGTTTAGTTGCTTGAGGCGGTTTTTTTTTCACACAGAATTGGGTTAAATTTAAATTCGCTTTATTTTTTCCATGTCCGGGGTAGACAGGTTTATTTAAATATTGCGTTGTTCTATTTAACATTTTAATGGAGAATTTGAGTGGGGCGAATTTAAAAAAAATGTTTTTAAACAAAATTGAAAAAATAAACAATTTTTTGTTATTTAATTTTTTAATCAGTTCTAGTGGCATAAACTTTAATACCTATCAAAAGTACATCAAATAACATAAATTGTTAAATATTTTTTTAAAGATAAATTACTGTTTTAAATAATTTTTTTATTTCGTTTTTGTAAATATCATATAATTCATATATTTCTTTCTCTGATTCCTCATACCTTTTCTGGATTCTGAAGGTAACTACTAATTCCTTGTTCTAACATCTAAAATAGTTTGTTGCAAATATCATTAAGTGTGGTATCTCTAGTTTGTGAAGCATTTATAATGTTAAGGCCGGAACAGGATGATTTATATAAATCTAATATTTTTTTGGGTGGTATGTTAAAAGTATTTTTCAAATTTATTAATTTTGTTGCCATTAGTTTTTTATGTTCTCTATTATGCACTGTATTTAAATCACTGTTATTCTGCAAGATGTCCTGTGGCGAAGAAATCACTATATTACATACTCTCTAAAAATTAATTAGTCAAAAATGTCATAGCGAAAAAGCAGCCACTAATAATTCTCGTCAACAGCAATTTGTATCCAGGACATTAAGCAGTCAATTCCTATGAAATATTATTCGCTGAATCCGAAAATGTCGTCAAAAGTTATAAAAGTAGAATAGTTTTGAAATATAATCAATTTTACATATAATATGGAATTGACTATATCTCAAAAACTGCTTAACTTTTATAGTTTTTGACGGTCTTTTCGGATTTAGGGGACAATTTTACATTAGAATTGGCTGGTAAATGTCCGGGATACAAATAGAGTATGAATTTAGCAACTGGGCAATTTCTGCCATTTAAACAGATGTTTTTCTTTAAAGAGAAACCATGCATCAAATGTTTAATTTGCTTAAAAAATATATAAACTATAGATTTGATAAGTGTTTTTACAAAAAATGCAAGGAAATATTCGTTTCTATGTTAAGATAGTTCTTAACATGATCTTTACTAAGGATGGAAAAATGAAATCGGAAGAAAATTAAACCGGCTTTACTCATGTAAAATTAAGCTCCGATCCTAATCTTATTACGTGTTAAATTGATAAATTGAATTCCACTTCTTTGATCTTGATTACCGTAGAACGAGAACTAGGTAAAACGCTCAAAGTTCAAAGCTAAGAAAAACATTCAAAAAAATCAATTTTGTTCGATTTTTCTTCTGTATACGATTCTCCAACAATTTTTGAATAAAATACTTTTTTTAAATTAATTTATTTATTTTTTAAATTTTAATTAATCTTGCTCAAAATATTTGCTCGACGAACTCTTTTTTTCGGTTGAACACTCCCGTTTGTAGTTAACTGCTTGACTGTACGGTGAAATGAAGTACGTGATCGAATTTTATCCGGAAAACGCTGAGCGTAGATATTAACAGCATCATCAAGATTCCTGCCTGCTTCTCCATAAATCAAAATCATTCTATTTTTTCTTCCACTGTTAAAAAATCCATTATGAATTACTGCTCAACGAAAGGAGGTATTTTTGTTTGCAAATTAATCTTCGAACTAAATTGATTAAATAATGCTAAACTATGTATAAATAGTTTCTTTATACCTCAATAATAATTATTATTTATAACTATTGATAATTATCACCGAATGAAATAATGTATAAAACTTAAAGCAAAGGAAGCTTAAATATTAGTTAAAAAATCGTGGGTACTTTAAAAAATTAGATTTAATTTAATAAGATAATTATAAATAAATACGATTTATAACTATTTTTATTTTGTTTTAGATTTCCTCAGCAAGTGGACGCTGGACTGCTAGAAGTTGTATCGCCATCCCCGGCCTACTATCCAAATTTGGACAAGCTCCGAATTACCTTAGGGGATTCCCCAGAGAGGGTGCGCTGGCGATCAAAACAGAACTTGGATTTTGCCTTTCTCATGTCTTACTGTCAGCCAAAAGGTAAGATTTCCTTTAGGATATTATCTGATAAGCAGTAAAAGCTTTCTGGGGGGATTTAGTTTGTTTTTGAAAATAGAGTACGAGGTGTGTTCAAAAAATATCGGGAATTTTCGTTTTTCGAAACAAATATTTATTTATTCGTCTACATTAATGTTGACGCCTTCAAAATAGTCCCCATTGGATATTATGCACATGTGCCGGCTCTTCTTCCAATACTCGAAACACTTCTAAAACTCGATCTTTGGGATAGCCTTTAGTTCTTTCAGCGATGCGCTTTTAATGTCATCTATGCTTGCAAAACGACGGCCCTTTAAGGTTCTCTTTATTTTTGGGAATAGGAAAAAGTCAGACAGAGGCATGTCTGGCGAATATGGAGGCTGGGGCATCATTACAGTATTGTTTTTGGCCAAAAATTTTCTTCAAAATTTAACAATTTTAGAACAAATTTTGCTGCCACGCGTTTCATACCCAAAACATTCGAAAAAATTTCATGGGATAAGCCAATCGATATACCAACATCATTAGCGACTTCTCTGATGGTTTATAACCATTCCTTCCACTTTTTCCATGTTTTTATCGGTTGTTAATGTGCTTGTGCGTTCGGGGCGTTCGTCATCTTCAACGTCTTCACGGCCATCTTGGAAACTCTTATACCACTTGTAAACTCTTGTTTTACTTATAGCACACTCACTATAGGCCTTTGTTAACATTTCACAGAATTTATTTCATTTTTTAAGCAAAATTGGATACAAATTCTTTGATCCATTTCTTTTAACGAACGAAAAATCGCCGAGCTCATAAAACACGTCTAACCTTAGCGGCTGCCACAGACAAAGTAAACAATGAAAACAGCTAAAGTTTTTATCATACTTCGGGGGCATGTATACCAACATAATAAAGAAAATTTTATGACAACCGGACCCTCCGAACCCGCGAAATTTAACAATTCTTGTTATTTTCTGAACACACCTCGTATGTTCCAAAAGAATAATTTATTATTAAAGCGTTTTTAAGACAAAATAAAGTTTTTATAAACATTTTGAAATTCAATTTACACTGTTAAATAAAAATATATCGACACAGCCGAGCAGAAGAATTCAATTTGTGGTGTCGCTCACAAATTTATTTGAAGACGCCAAAATGCATTTGTATCGTAAAATTCGCCTTAAAAATCGAATACAGAGAAGTCGGTTAAATTTTTTAGGAAGGAAAGCGTGTAAGTTGTTGGAGATTCAATAAATAATTCTAAGTTTATATTAAAGTTAAAGTAAACCGAAATTGAGTTAGACTGTTCCAGAGGAAGTAAATTATTTAATTTTAGTGTATGAAAATTTTGTAGAAAGAGATGTAAAAATGTATTTTATTTTATATTTTATTTTATATTTTATTATATATTTTATTTTATATTTTATTTTATATTTTATTTTATATTTTATTTTATATTTTATTATATATTTTATTTTATATTTTATTTTATATTTTATTTTATATTTTATTTTATATTTTATTTTATATTTTATTTTATATTTTATTTTATATTTTATTTTATAATTTATTTTATATTTTATTTTAAATTTATATTATTTTGTTGCTTTAATTGTTGCCCTAAATTCAAATTTTACCTCAGAATTGCGCAGACTGTAGATCATCCTATAAAATTGTAAATATTTTTTTTAAATTTTACCTTTATTGTTTTAAGTCTTATTATACAAGGTGTTTAACGTTCGTGGTTCATTAAAAGTTTCTGGGGAACGGCAAAAGATATAGATTTCAAATTTTAAAAGCGTTATAAGGGTGAATATATTGAGATGTCCCCCAAGTGAAAATGATAATTTTTTATTGTTGATTTTTTCACTGTTAGTCTAGAATGGGGTTTTTGGGAAGCCACCAGGTCCAGTAATAACATAACATAAGTGGTTCTGCACTAATGCAAGAATTTTAAGAAATCATACATTTTGAATATTAGAGCTTCACGGAAGATAGCTTCACGGAGGTTAGGATTTCGTATGTTTTTTTTAAACATCCCTTTGTATATTTGAAATAAGTTATTATATCTTTTGACACCTTAATATTTTTTTAAAATACAATTGTACATACATAAAATATTTATACAAAAATCTACTTACTGAGATATTACACTTCACGGTGGATAGGTTTTTAAATAGCAAATTAATGAACTTAAACTTTTGAATTATAAAACAGCAACACTCTCATTTGCATATAAATTCTAACTGACCTTCAGGAATCACGGGCATCTATAATGTCGTAAAGAGAGGTTTTTGCTTATTTAAAATGATTAAAGCGCCATCCGTTGCATAAAATTTAAAGCAAAAACAGATTCACGGAGGATACAATTTATTTTTGTAATACATAGATAAATGGTTATAAAAATTGTTTCTTTTAATTTTTAATAAGATTTTATATTTGATTCGATTGCTTTGGATGTAATTTACTTGGTGAACTGATATTTTTAGTATGCTTTTACTACCTTAGATATTTGAAAACATATAGGTTAACCTAGAAAGAGTAACAGTCACGGAAGATAGGTTTTAGACTTTTAAAGCATTGTAAAAAATAATTAATTGTAGATAAAAGTGTAGGTCAAACTCATTTAGTTTTATTAAATATCAGAGATTAATGTTTG
Source organism: Brassicogethes aeneus (assembly GCA_921294245.1). NCBI lineage: Eukaryota > Metazoa > Arthropoda > Insecta > Coleoptera > Nitidulidae > Brassicogethes > Brassicogethes aeneus. The sequence continues at coordinate 1,467,456 of OV121132.1, read as the reverse complement.
AAATGGCTTTAATTTTTCTTTTTCAAACATTAATCTGTTATTAGATAAATGGATGGTTTTAGATGATGCCAAGTAAAAAAACAACTTTTTAAATAACTGCCACTTCTTTATACACGACAAAACTTTAGTGGATCGGAAGGAAAGTTTTATTTTTCCTTATATCCCTTTCGCGTTTATTCTGCATATAATGCTAGAAACATACGAGATAGAAAATTGGAAAATATCGGGCTCTAAATTTGAGCATGTGTTGTTGAAATTTTTATAGAACAAATAGGAAAGTCAGCCCGTAAACTCCCAGATATTCCAGTGTTTTCTTTTTGGATATGATATATATGTATAAGTAGAGAGAACGGGGTTTCCTTATTGATTGCATTGTTTGCATCAATTTTCTTTTAAAGATTCTATATATCTTTATTCCAATAATAAACTACCCTGTATTACATACAGGGTTTCCCATTTTTTTTTATTTTATTTATAAAAAAATATATTACAGCCAATGTAATAAAGTTTGATTATGTTAATTAAATTTAGCTTTTCACATAAAAAATTATTTTTCATTTGTGCTAAATAACTATTTTACTTTTTAACTTTTACAATATTACACGGAGAGAAAAGTATAATGCTGATTACCATAATTATAATACCCTTTATTTATTTATTTATATTACTATTTGCATATTTATTAATTTTTAAATATCCATGTATGTTAAACCTTATGGTAAAATATTATTATTCTCAACCAATTTTGTTTTTAATTCTTATTATAATTAGATTTTTTCCATTACTAATAAGTATAGTAAATTTTAAAACATTATGTTGCCGTTTTAAATATAAAATATTTTAAAATCAAATATTTTTATATGTTAACAATTAAAAATTGTAACATATTTATTGTACTTTTTAATATACAAAAATGTTATGAGAAAGAATTGAACCTACACCTCGCCAAAGTTTTTTGTTTTGAGTGCGTTCCATCAACTTCAAATACCGACAGACAGGTGTTTTGACCTATATTGGGTATCATGAGTGTCGACACGACACTGTCGAGCAACTTGTAGTAGTGGAACACACCCAAAACAAAGAAATACCTGAGCTTATATAACATGGTTGGTAAGCCAACAGAGGCGAGATGTAGGTTCAATTATTTCTTATAAGTATTACCAGTAATGGGTCAAGAAAGTTTATTGAAGAAACTAAGAAAATTGAATGTTTAAAATGTCATGAGTTACTATATTGTATATTATATTTAAATATATTGTTTATTTAACTTAAACATAAAAGTATCTTTATTTTTACAATATTTTTTATTAATGTGTAATATATTATAATATTAGATGTATACCTTACATTTAATTAAATCATATAGTAAATATTACTATTTGTAGATATTTTTTCTTGCCGATAATAATTTTTTATCAAGAGAGTTAACTACTTTAGTTTAAGGACACCTTTTTCAGTGTACCCACCTTTTGAAACTTGTTTTATTAACTAAATTTCCTCTCTGGTGGATACTATAAGTTGCTATCGTAAATTCTAATATAATATTCGTAACTAAACCGTTTCTAGAATGCCGCAAAACAAAAGCCTCACGTTTAAACAAGTAACCCAAGACTGTTGTGGATGTTCTCTAAATTTTTAACTCAAACACGTGTTGTCTCTTTATTTTCCTAAGGGTCCTTTTACCCTGTGTTGTAGAAGACCAGACAAGTTTAATAACATTTTCTGACTATTAAAAAAATGAATACCTAAACTTAATATAAGCTGACACTGACAACATTAAATAAACAACAAAACAAACTACCTACAAACTGAAAAATAAAATTCGTATATCTAATTCTAAAAGTATTGAGATATAATTTAACATGAAGTGCGTCTCCACTTATAATAGTACAAATGTCGATAGATTAAATATGTATTCGGCGACAAACACAAAAATTTTGTAAGGATAGAATTAAGTTAATATAAGCTGAAAACATAAATTACAAACTAAAGTAAATTGTAAGCTAATCAATAATGTAGCACAATAGGAACATAGAAACACTTTTTATCCTCATTTGATCACCAGGTCATAATTATTGATTTATCCCAGTCCTTGAACAATTTTGCAAATACCTACCTACCTATTCGGAAAAATAATATTCAATAATTACTCACCAGAAATGTGGTACTAACCTCTCAATGATACACTTCCTAACACTAACTAAAACTGCAAACTGATGATGCAGATTGCAGTTGAGCGACCGGCCGGCGTCTTATTTCAAGCGGGAAATCATTTCATTGGTTATCTTAGGTGGTGTGATGCTTCACTCCCGAAAAAATTGTCCAATATTGTAAAATTTTTATTCTAAATCAAAGTTATACTATATTTATGCGAATTATTTAAAAAATTGTACAAAGATAACATTTATTTTTGAAATATTTCTAACAGATTTCAACTCTTTTCTTGACAATATTGTGCAAATGGTTAAATATAAAATAAAAGTTGAGATGCTTGTTCTAAGATTTTGTCTAACTTGTGCACCACGGTGCTGTTCTGAGAGGTGATTTTTGGACTTTCTGTGAAACCTAATTTTTTTTTATATTCTTGTTAATTAGGTCAAATTTGACGGTTTGAATGGTTTTAATTGGCTGTTTATTAAAAATATTATGCACTCTTTCAATTATCCAATTAAAACTAGCGATTTAATTTAAATATTTAATATTTGCATAACTAAAAAAAAGGTTTTTACAATTTTTTTTATATATTTTACTGTTTTGTTGCAATAAACGTTCAAACTTTTAATCTAACCTTTGACGTATACATTTATGTTCCCATAATTAATATATCCTTAAAGGTTGACATGAAACTTAGATCTATTAAAAATTTATTTGACGTTTGAATTGTCATTTTCAGTATACGTATTCTATAATTTTTGTGTTTTTTATAAACAAAAATGAAAAATTATAGTAAAAGTTACGAAGAAATTCATGAAATTTAACTAAGGACCGGTTTATTCATCTTTAGTAAAGTTTATCGGGCCGATAACTTTCATGTCTTGGCAATATCTAGTATCCAAAGAAATTATTCGTCAAATAAATCAAAAATGAATAAATCGGCCCTAAATAAAATGTGGCACCCTTAGTATTATTGTTTAATAAATGTATACTATACATTTAACCTTAAATTAAAACTTTAAACGTGTATTACAACAAAACAGTAAAAGACATAAAAAAGGTATAGACCTTTTTTTAGGAAATTAACTAATCTTTAATCTGATTTAAAAAGTTATGATAATATTTAAATAAAATCGCAAGTTTTAATTGGAGAATTGAAAGTGTGCATACATATTTTTAATAAACATCCAATTAAAACAAAATTAACCGTCAAATTTTTTTTATTTTGCTCTTAAAATTTTAGTTATGACCTAATTAACAAGAATATAAAAAAATAATAGGTTTCACAGAAAGTCCAAAAATCACCTCTCAGAACAGCACCGTGGCACGTGTTGTTCTTTTATTAAAATACCTTTACGTCCTTTGTTTCTCAGGAACGTTCTACGTACAACTGGAAGATGATATCCTGGCCAAACCGTCTTACATTAGCGAAATGAAAAAGTTCGCGCTGGAGAAAATAGCCACTAAAGAATCCTGGTTTGTGTTGGACTTTTGCCAACTCGGCTTTATTGGTGAGTATTTACTTACAGGTTCATTCATATACCCTGCTTATAGTAATATTGTTCAATTTTGAACTCAAGAATTTAGACGTAAGGGAATGTTTGCGGAAATTATATTGTTTTCAGTTTTTATTTCAAGGTAAGTTTTTGTTCTTTTACAATCTGAATTATTTTAATTTTAGTAAAGCTATCCAATTACTGGTTGGTAAAAAATGTAAATTTCTATTATTGGACATATGTCCAATATCATACTCTATTTATACCCCGGGCATTTACCAGCCAATTCGTATGTAAAATTGTCCCCTGAATCCGAAAAGACCGTCAAAAACTATAAAAGTTAAGCAGTTTTTGAGATATAGTCAATTCCATAGTAATATAGTGATTTCTTCGTCACAGGACATCTTGCAGAATAACAGTGATTTAAATATAGTGCATGATAGAGAACATAAAAAACTAATGGCAACAAAATTAATAAATTCGGAAAATACTTTTAACATACCACCCGAAAAAATATTACATATACATATATAAATCATCCTGTTCCGGCATAAACATTAAAAATGTTTCACAAACTAGAGATACCACACTTAATGATATTTGCAACAAACTATTTCAGAAGTCATACCAAGGAATTAGTAGTTACCTTCAGAATCCAGAAATGGGATGAGGAATCCGAGAAAGAAATATATGAATTATATGATTACCTAAAACAGTTATTTCATGAAAAGTTGTTATGTTAATATTCCTTAAGTATTACTATGTGGTTTACCCTGGTTTAATTTAGAATATTATTTTATAAAAAAGCATTTTGCATTGTATTATTTTATTTTCTGTGATGTATGATCCTGTCTAGTTTCACCTAGGAAATATTTGTCACAAAGAAAAGATCTTTATTTGTTATGCCACACGGCATGTAAACATTGTATTGTTTCGAAAAAATTCTTCCATACATCATCTATCACTCGAAATATGTTTCCATCTAAAATGACTGATGTTCCCGAGCCTAATAAAATAATCCTTAACCTGGCTGAAAATCTAATGGTTTGTTCCGCAACAAGAAATTAATGGAGTTAAAGTCAAGGAAAAAAGTAACTTACGTCTAAAGTTCTCTTTGGTTTTTGTGGATGCTTTTTCATCTTGCACTGTCAGGGTCACGTCTATGTCGGATTTGGGTTTTAAGTGACAGTAAAAGAATCAATTTGGATTTTGTTTGTAATAGTTTTTTCTGCCACGATACAGGGTGTTTAAGGTTTTAGTAGCATATGAGATTCTAAAGTCCTTCTGCTAAGACTACAGGGTATGTAAATCAAACTTCTTCCACTAGGGTTTTTTGAATAGTAACAAATCTATAGACAGTTCTGAAGGGAAGAAAATAAAATAAAAACTTGTGGTTCATATAATATTTTATGATAGCAAGGCAAAAAAACGTTGGGTCGGTATATTAAACTTTTCCTTTGTTGCTGTGGTAGCATATATTTTCATTTGAGTCTGAACGTCACGGCAATTTACGAGCTTCACCATTAAGCATAATGCGGAAGACAGTGGCGTCAGTTTATAATAATAAAACTTTCACTTCTGCTCCAAAAAAATATACAATTTAATATATTTTGAAATAAAATTCCATTTGTACTTTTGGAAAATACGTTTAATAAAACATCCATGATGGTTGAACTTGATGAGGATAAGTGCTGCCAAGAGTAATCTTTTGAAGCTTCCTATTGATTGCAGCCTTTAAAAATTTTCTTCGATGTTTGAATTTTATTTTAAATGCTTTCTCCTATATAACCCTCAGCAGATGTTGAAGACCATCCCCCAGTCTTTTCAAATCAGGGATAATGCCCCCATTATCAACCAACATGGTAGCTGCACTCCTTCGCATACAATGCCCTGTGTAGCTATTGGAATCAGGAAGCTTCAAATATTCAGCAAACTATAAAATGTGTTGATCCCCACCGGTTGCACAGTGCATTTACCATTCCGGTAACAAACGAAAAATCTGGAATGATTCGTGTTTTGTGGCCTTAATTTGCGATACTTCCGATACAACTCAATTCCATTCGCTTCAGAAGTTATGGTAAAACCTAGCTTCCATTTTGTTTTTGTATTACGTAGTGTTACGATAATAACTGATTCATTCTCTTCTATATCGTTAATTGTTCGCTCCATAGCTCCATTTAAAGCAAAAATTAATGCCACTTTCAGAAATAGATACGATTCATTCGAAGCGTCATTTGGAAACTTCATAATTTCTTCAATTGACACTTTTGACTTTTTAGGTTTATATCCTTTATTCTGTTTTTTCAAAAATGCAATTAATTGCTTGTATTTTGAAATGTCACTGCCTTCATATATTTGCAACGTACTCTTCAGCATCGAATATGTTGACCACAGTGACGATGCCTTTAGATTTTTGGACTAAAAATACAAGAAAAAATTAGAAAATTTATTTTTTAAAAGCATTAGCTGCTTACCTTTCCCTAAAAAACGCTAGCATAACATTTTCACTGACTCCATGTACCCTTTGATTGTTCTCCATTGCCAGAATTGTTCAAAAGTTTTATCATGTTTTTCTTTTGACTTAGATGGAAGCAGATTTTGAGTCGCTTTTCTCGCGGCTTCCAAAATACCCTCATTTTCTTCAAAAACACTCATCTTCCGACAAAATTCTGTTTTTATTTAATTTGTTGTCATGCGTTGAAACGGTTTACTTTTTATAAGCAACGAGGTTAAAGATGATAAAACCAAGCAAAAATTGCTGTTTTTGCTGTTTTTCCCCAGAACACACTGCTGTAAATCAGTTTAGTTTTTTATTTGAGTCTCCGGAACGTTCTCGTCAATTATTATTATAATGTATGTCCGATTTTTATGTATTCGGTGACAGAAAGCTTGTCAATGTGTGTATATACGAGGTGTGTTTAGAAAATAACCGGAATTGTTAAATTTCGCGGGTTCGGAGGGTCCGGTGGTCATACAATTTTCTTTATTATGTTGGTATACATGCCCCCGAAGTATGATAAAAACTTTAGATGTTTTCATTGTTTACTTTGTCTGCGGCAGCCGCTAAGGTTAGACGTGTTTTATGAGCTCGGCGATTTTCGTTCGTTAAAAGAAACGGATCAAAGAATTTGTATCCAATTTTGCTTAAAAAATGAAATAAATTCTGTGAAATGTTAACAAAGGCCTATAGTGAGTCTGCTATAAGTAAAACAAGAGTTTACAAGTGGTATAAGAGTTTCCAAGATGGCCGTGAAGACGTTGAAGATGACGAACGCTCCGAACGCACAAGCACATTAACAACCGATAAAAACATGGAAAAAGTGGAAGAAATGGTTATAAACCGTCAGAGAAGTCGCTGATGATGTTGGTATATCGATTGGCTCATCCCATGAAATTTTTTCGAATGTTTTGGGTATGAAACGCGTGGCAGCAAAATTTGTTCCAAAATTGTTAAATTTTGAACAAAATTTTTGGCCAAAAACAATACTGTAATTATATTCGCCAGACATGCCTCTGTCTGACTTTTTCCTGTTCCCAAAAATAAAGAGAACCTTAAAGGGCCGTCGTTTTGCAAGCATAGATGACATTAAAAGCGCATCGCTGAAAGAACTAAAGGCTATCCCAAAGATCGAGTTTTAGAAGTGTTTCGAGTATTGGAAGAAGAGCTGGCACATGTGCATAATATCCAATGGGGACTATTTTGAAGGCGACAATATTAATGTAGACGAATAAATAAATATTTGTTTCAAAAAACGAAAATTCCCGATATTTTCTGAACACACCTCGTATGTAGTTGTACGGATAAAATTCGAACATGCCACTTGGGGTTACCGAAAAAATAGTGGGCCTGGGTTTATGGAGTGAAAAATAGATCTCTACGGTGTCAAGAGGCTTAATGGTTTATATTTTTTGTCAGGTTAGCAGTAAAAAGGTCCAGTGAGTTTAAAATTTATGACGTGTAGGTTAGGGTGTCCGTTATTTGGGCGATGTGCGAATTTTTTTGCTCGCACCCCCCAAAAAGTTGTAGTTTGGGAAAAAAAATTTTTGGTAATTTTTTTAGATTTTTATTTTTTAATTAACCCGTGCCGCAAGAGGGTTAAAGATTTAATTATTGTTAAAATATGATTAAATTTTGCCTTTCACTATAGGCTTACCGCTCCACGATTTTTCAATGAAAAAAGTCTGTCGAGTGGTTTTCTTATAGTTCAAACACCGCTGAACCCGAATCTGAAATTCGTTTTTTTTTTTCATTAATCGTTTTTTTAGAATAGCCTGTGTCGGGAGTAGGTAAAATCGCAAATCGGATGAAAAATGGGATTAGGCTCTTTTCACATTCAAAGTCCTGTAACGTCGCCAGTTTTCAATAAAAAAATCTGAAAATTGGTATACTTATGGTTTTGACATCGCTGAACTCGAATCTGACATTTTCATTGATGACAGCTGTCAAAATAGCTGTCAAAAATCCCAAAAAACGGTTTTTTATTAAAAATGCCCATTTTATGGTTATTTCATGCGCTGAATCTGAATTTGATGCACTTTGAATTATTTATTTTCATAAAACCGAAATCCAAATCACTCAATAAAATGTACAAATGATTGAACTGTCAAATTTCAAGTTCCAAACATAATTTTACAGGGGCAAATGGGCATTTTTAATAAAAAATCGTTTTTGGGATTTTTGACAGCTATTTTGACAGCTGTCATCAATGAAAATGTCAGATTCGAGTTCAGCGATGTCAAAACCATAAGTATACCAATTTTCAGATTTTTTTATTGAAAACTGGCGACGTTACAGGACTTTGAATGTGAAAAGAGCCTAATCCCATTTTTCATCCGATTTGCGATTTTACCTACTCCCGACACAGGCTATTCTAAAAAAACGATTAATGAAAAAAAAAAACGAATTTCAGATTCGGGTTCAGCGGTGTTTGAACTATAAGAAAACCACTCGACAGACTTTTTTCATTGAAAAATGGTGGAGTGGTAAGCCTATAGTGAAAGGCAAAATTTAATCATATTTTAACAATAATTAAATCTTTAACCCTCTTGCGGCACGGGTTAATTAAAAAAAAAAAATCTAAAAAAATTACCAAAAATTTTTTTTTCCCAAACTACAACTTTTTGGGGGGTGCGAGCAAAAAAATTCGCACATCGCCCAAATAACGGACACCCTAGTGTAGGTGTTATGTTTTATGGATAGGTACCTACAGTTTTATTGCGTGATTGTGGGATAAAAAGTTTTGAATTATTTTGCGCATTGTGTTACTTTTTTAAAAGTTTTTTTTTTGTTTCAGGAAAACTCTTCAAAAGTGCCGAATTACCATGGTTAGTCAACTTTTTTCAAATGTTCTACAACGACAAACCAGTGGACTGGCTTCTCGACCATTTGATATCAACAAAAGCTTGCAACTGGGACAAAGGAAACGTAAGTAAACTATTTAAATTATTTTTTGTAATTTTAAAATTTTTGGGTGGTTTGAAAATTTAAAAATTTTTGTAAATTTTGGATTTTTTTATTGCTTTGTAAATTTTGAAAAATTTTGTACCTAAATTTTGAAAATAATCGAAATTTTGAAAATAATCGAAATTTGTCCTAAAAAAAGTTTCTTCAAAAAGACTATTTTTAACAACAAAATAATAAAAACATGGGACGGAAGAAGTTGCCAAGAGGAAAAAAAGAAAAATGTATTCTTCATAATAGTTATTTATGTCATTAGGTTAAGAAGTAAGGCTTTTTGTGCTAAGCTCAAGGTTTGAGCGAAGCACAAAAAGGCACTTCTTGGTCGAATGGCATACAACATTTTATCTTCAAAGCACTTTATATAGGTCAATTTAATTCAACATCAAAGCGCCCTAACCTCACTTTTTTAGAATCTCATTTATGTATTAGCCAAAGATTACATTAAATGTATACAATAATTATTATTGCTTTTAGAAGCAGTAATAGTTTGACAATACCTAGCAACATGATTTAAGTAGAAATGGATTTTTGCTATTACATTGAATTCAATTAATTGTTTAATAAATAGGTAGGTATCTAATTTCAATTTGTTTGGATTTTTATTTAAAAAATAGGTAGTTTGGAATGTTTAAGCTGTGTTTAACATTTAATTTCACTGAAAACTTAAAGCAAATTAAAAGTTAAAGATAATTTAAATCGTAGCAAAAGAATCGTGCGTTTTCTTGGTTGCCTAACCTCACTTTTTGTTTAATTATTCATATTTAATTTTACAATAATTTAATTAAAAATATTAAACATTAACAGTAAATCAAACAAATTAGTGCTTATTATAAATAAATTAAACCAGTTTAGTACGTTAATTTCTTAGAAAAGGATTAATTTGTCAAAACAATACCACTAGCGATAAAAAATCGAACTAATTACTTGCCTCGTAAAATCGGCCTAGGCCATAACAAGGTATTCCTTTATCGAATGTTGATAACAATAAAGTTTAAATTATAGACCGCGTGGAGGTAAGTACTTTTTTCTAAGTATAAAGAAAATTGGACAATTAATCAGTATACATGTCTTCTTAAATAAGTAAAAATGGCGTACTCAGACAGAGAAAGACAAAATATTTGAACGTATTATCTTAAAAATAATTTAAATATTTCAGTAACGGTTGAATTTGGGTATATGTTGAAATATGCTTAGAATTTTACAAGGAATCGAAAAATAAATACATATATATTGTGATCCATTGAATAAAAATAAATTTTTGGTTTTCCCTGTATTCTGATCAATTTTCCATTTTTTTTATACGTAGAAAAGTCTCTTTTAGTACCTACATAACCAAAATTTTTTGGGACACTTAAATTAAAAAGTTAAAGGGGGGCGACATTATAGGGGATCACCCTGTACAGGCATACTAAATCTTCTTTCTTTTTGGACAACATTGTTCTTTTCTAGAAATTCAAAGAAAATTTATCTACTAAGATCTGTATTGGGATTTTCCCAGTAGGGTGACTTACAACTATTGTGGAAAAGTTTTGCAAACTTTTTGACTATATACAGATCCTGATTAATTACTTTATTAGCAAAAACGACTCGACACTTCGCAAGTTCCATCATAATTAAAACTATTTGAAGTTTGGACTTAGCAACTAACAATGATAAAAGAAAGGTCTTGTCTCCACAATAGTTAAAGTGACATTTTGTAGGTAATTTAATTAATTGATCATCGCCGAAATGTCGACGATTTCATAAAACAGTAACCTTTTAATTGAAAGGGCAAGTTGATGAATGGTTTAAGTAACATTTTGAATAATAGTGTATAAAAGATATTAATTTTAATTTACAATCCCAATATTGTCCGTTCTTTTTGAATATAAATAAAACATGAACAAAAAAGGTACGTGATATTAATAAAAAAAGTACATCAAATCAATAAACGACAACATAATAGTTAATTCAATAAATTTTTACACTATATTAATGAAGGATAGTTTTGAATGTTGGCTAGTTTATTGTTTCAATGTACTTAGTTATTAATCTATGATCAAAAAGCATTGTTATAATCACCAATAAATAATATTAATGTACAAAAAATTAAAGCAGTTATCGGACACTTTATAGTTATTAGACAATTAACATTAATACTGTAAAAACAAGAGTTCTATAAATAGTTACCTTAAAGTCAAATTATTAGATGACGCTGTATACAATTATAAATATAGAACTACTTTATTTTGGGTCCAATATAGGACAAAAAAGTTCGCACGTTACTTTGGTGGTAAGATTTTTGTTTATTTGTTAAGAGCATAGCTGTGTTTAAATTACAATAAAAAATATTTCTAAAAAGTGTACAGATCGGTGTGTGGTATAAATGTGTTCTTCTTGATAGTTAAAAACAAACAGAAAAATGGCCAGTGTCATTCATTTTTAGAGAGTAAGTAATATAGTGATTTCTTCGTCACAGGACATCTTGCAAAATAACAGTGATTTAAATGCAATGCATAATAGAGAACATAAAAAACTAATGGCAACAAAATTAATAAATTCGGAAAATACTTTTAACATACCACCCGAAAAAATATTAGATATATATAAATCATCCTGTTCCGGCCTAAACATTATAAATGCTTCACAAACTAGAGATACTACACTTAATGATATTTGCGACAAACTATTTCAGAATTCAGACCAAGGAATTAGTAGTTACCTTCAGAATCCAGAAAAGGGATGAGGAACCCGAGAAAGAAATATATGAATTACATGATATTTGCAAAAAAGAAATAAAAAAATTACCTAAAACAGCAATTTATCTTTAAAAAATATTTAACAATTTTTGTTACTTGATGTAAAGTTGTTATGTTTATATAAAAATTGTATGTCCAATAACTATGGTCCATGTGTCCAATTACTATATAAAATGTCCAATACAATACTTTTTTGCATGTTTTTATAAAAATAATATTAAATTATTTTTAAGTAAACGTTAATAAAGTTTAAACAAACAAACTATCATTTTTATATATTTATAAGAAAAGAACTAAAATGGTTTTGCGTTAAAATTTTTGGAGGACTGATTAACGATATCAAATTACGCTCAAATATGTTTACAAATACCCAGTTTTATTACAAACTAAATTTTATCCCATTAATGCATTTTATTTATCTTCCCGACATTTATTTTTTAAGTGTGTCTCAGCGATAAACTATTGCAAAACTTTAGGATAGTTTCCTGGGACTTTTTAGCCTCTTGCAAACTTCCTAGACGTTTTTAAAACTACCTAATTGTTATACATTTGTTTGTTTTTTTATTCTTTTGCGACAAAGTAGGGAACTTTTATTACGCTATATTTTTCCGTTGGAGCAAGTTTTAAAAGAATCCCTCCTAATGGGTATAAAGTTTTCCCGTACGATTAGATAATGCTTAAAAGTTATTTGTTTGCGATTTTCACCATATTTATGAAGTGGAATAAGTTTCTTGAATGGAGATTTTTGTAAAATAGAACAGACAAAAATTTTGGAGTAAGGTCTTATGACATGAGTTCTTTATGCTATTTTATCTATTTTTCAAAATTTCTATAAAAAAAATTAATTTTATACCTTATATTTAAATTGGTCGAATTTTTCTTTAGATAGTTGGTATAGTTTGACAGTTAATGTCAAAATCGATTCGCCATGCCGTCCTTAATTTACTTATTTACAATAAGCGGCGTTAATGTTAAAGGAGAAAAAAAGGATTTTCTTTGTTTGTGAAACAAAATTTATTGCCAGAAAAGTATCGTAAGTACCAGAAAAGTCATAAAAATATTATAAGCAATATGCAAAATATTATGCTGTTTAAAGTATAGCCAACCTATAAAATTAAAATAGATAAAAAACTTTTCATATTAAGTATGGATAATTAAAATAAAAAGGAAACAAAAACACACCAAAAAATTGCAACATGATTATTTTTATCAATATTTTTAACCAAACCAATTAAAGTGCTTCCTGTATTTTTTGTCGAATTGTAATCACAAAATAAAGAGTTTTATGGATATTATACTGCCAAAACTATTTTTAATTGAAAAAAGTAGAAAAACCCATAAAGGACTAAAATAATTTGTGATTTGTCCGTGTTTATTTTCAAATGTGTTGTGTAAGTCATTATTTTATTAAACCTATTTTATCGAAATTAAATGACGAAAAATGAACGTGGGCAATACATAAACACACGCTCGACTGTTTATATTAACTGCTTGATGAAATTCTAGCCGCTCTTGAAATAAGCACGATAAAGGGGCTTTGGTTTACGATTATTGTACACACATAGATTTTAAAATATAAAAGTCTTAAGTAACGTAAAATCATTTGAATCATTCATGTATGAGCAGTGTGTTGAAGTTGTTGTTTAGTTCAGTTGATACAAATACTTTTTATAGTGCAAGACTCTTTATATTTGTGGGTGTAAAATAACTACTAGCTAAACAGGTGAGCTTATCACTGAGTGTCTTTTCTTTAGTAATCTGAATGTATATTTAGGCAGCGTTGTTATTTACTGGTAATTATTGTATTTACTTTGAATATGAAAATATCCGATTTAAAGACTGATTTGATAATAGTCCGTACACACGTAAAATTATCTGGAGCGGACAATTGCGTGTTTAATCCCTTTTGTCCATTGCACTACTCAGATGTCGACCACAGGTCAAGCTCTAGTAGCTGGAGCGAGCAAGTTGCGAGTTTAGCCCTTCATGCTCATTGCACAACTCAGTACTAGGAGAAGTATGAGACGTACCGCGTGTTTAATCCCTTTACGTCTAAGGGTGATAACTAGGTAGAGGTCACGTCGCGTGTTTAATCCCCTCGTGACCTAACTGCGATCTCCTAGTTACCACGCCTTGATTATGAACAAGCTATACAAGCTATTTAAATAGCAATAAAATACAATGCGTGTTATATCCCTTTGTGTTTTGGTGATTGTACGAATCGTTATTAAATTGATTAGTATTTAGCAGGGTTATGAGAGTAGACACTCATGTACGTTTTCTTTATTATAGGTAAACCAGATTATGCGCACTAAATGGAAAGTACCTCGACCATCAATCAGACCATCTTGACACTTGTTAGTTTATTTGGTAATTACATTAAACATTAAATGAGTTAAATAAAAACAGTATTAAAATCGTTTAATTGACTTTTAATATTATTTTCTTTTAGTTTACTTTTTAAATATTTTTAAATTAAAATACTATTAATTTTTCCACTTTACAATTTTCAGAAGTGGGATAAAGTTGTCGCATGACTAGAAGGCGATATAAATGATTATCCCAACAATAAATATTTTAAGGATGTTTTAATTAATAATCAGGCTTCTAAAGCGTATATAGATTTTGGAAGCTCTTGTATAACCATTAAACTTAGTGAAGTAAGAAGATTAGGTTTAAGTTATGATAAGACCAAAAAAGTAGTAATTAAAGGATATGGTAATGGAAAATGTTTAACATTAGGATTAACTAGTTTTTTATTAAGTATAGATGGCGTTAAGGCTACAGTTAACGCTAATGTAGTTCAGGACTGTATACAAAGCGTACCAATTTTAGTTGGACATCCATTTACTGAGTTACCAGGAGTACTAGTTGTTAAGGACAATAAACAATTAATAATTACGGAAAATGAGATAAATGGTATTGAAGATATATTTCCAAAAAATGATAAGGTTACATTGTGGACTAAAAATAACATTTTAATTCCTAGAGGTTACATGGTGAACGCTATCATAGAATCACGGGATAGCAAGTTTTGTGGCGACCTATTTGTGGAGGCAAGTTTTCGTTTGGAGAAAGGTAAGGAGTATTGTATACCTAGAACAGTTTTGACATTCGAGAAAAATAAGGAAGTAGTTATGCCTCTCATAAATTTGTCTGATAACGACATTATCCTTAAAAATAAGAAACCTCTAGTTAGGGCTACGCCTTGCATTCCAGAAGAGCAAAGAGATATAAATCTAATTTTAAGTATGAGCACCAAAGTAAAAACTTCTTCATCACTACCTATAGAGGAAATAAAAGTTGGACCAATAGACCCTACTCATAAAGAAGCTTTGATCAAGTTATTACAAGAATACAGGGACTGTTTTGCCGAAAACACCGCGGAATTAGGCAGTGCAAAGTCTGCTGAAATGGAAATAGTTTTGGAAGATAATAGGCCCTTTACTTATAGACCGTATCGAATGTCCATTAGTGAACAACAAAAGGTAAAAACAATGATTGGTGAATTATTGGAAAACGAAATCATACGTGAATCCAATTCTCCATATGCATCGCCCATATTACTTGTGAAGAAAAAGACTGGTGATGATAGAATGTGCATAGATTATAGGAAATTAAATTCAATGACGGTTAAGGATCGTTACCCGTTACCACGCATAGACGACCAGTTGGATAGATTACAAGGAAGTATTTATTTTACAAGTTTGGATCTTCGATCCGGATATCATCAAATACCAGTTGCTGAAAAATCTAAACAGTACACCGCCTTTGTAACTTCGGATGGTCAATTTGAATACAATCGTATGCCTTTTGGTCTGGCGAATGCGCCAGCCGTTTTCCAAAGACTAATAAATAAGGTTTTGGCTCCTGCAAGAGAGACTGCAGCCGTGTATCTTGATGACGTTCTAATCCATACAAAAACAATAGAGGAGGGATTACAAAAACTAGAGACAGTTTTAAAATTACTTAGAAACGAAGGCCTTACTTTAAATGTATCAAAATGTAGTTTTCTATTTCAATCTGTAAATTATCTGGGTTTTGAAATTTCGAATGGAACATTTAAACCAGGTCTTGCAAAGACAAAAGCTATTGAGGAGTTTCCAGTACCAAAAAGCGTACACAACGTCCGCCAATTTATTGGACTAACAGGTTATTTTCGACAATTCGTCAAGGATTATGCAACAATAGCGCGGCCTCTAACTGCCTTGTTAAAGAAAAGCGTGGCGTGGCATTGGGGAGAAGATGAGCAGAAAGCATTTGAAAAACTACAATCAGCTCTGTCCCAAAGACCAATTCTAGCCATATTTAATCCTGATGCTCACACGGAAGTCCACACAGATGCAAGCTCACACGGTTTGGCTGGAATCTTGCTTCAAAAACAACCAGATGAGCGTTTGCATCCAATTGCATATTACAGTAGGCAAACTAGCAACACTGAGAGTAAATTTCATTCTTATGAATTGGAAACTTTGGCAGTCGTGGAAAGTTTAAAGAAGTTTAGAGTATACCTTCTAGGTTTGCACTTTACTGTGGTAACAGACTGCAATGCCTTAAAAGCAACAAGCACAAAAAAAGATATACTACCCCGTATAGCACGATGGTGGTTGCAACTGCAAGATTTTAACTTCGAGGTAAATTATCGACCGGGTAATAGATTAAAACATGTGGATGCTCTTAGCAGAAACCCATCAACAAGTGAAGAACCACCAGCTGAAATTTTACGAGTAGAGCAAGCTGATTGGGTTTTATCAGGACAACTTACAGACGAAAAGCTGAAAGAAATTAAAGAAGTTTTGTCCAAGCCACCAAATTCTGATTATGAAAAGGAAATATACAAAAACTACGCTTTGCGAGATGGAAGGATTTATCGCATAACTGTAAAAGGATTACTTTGGGTAATACCACATGGTATGCGACAACAGATAGTTCGAATGGCACATGATGAAAGTGGACATTTCGCTACAGAAAAGACGTTGAAACGATTATGTGAGCATTATTGGTTTCCTCGAATGCGAGAATACGTGCAGAAATACATTGCTTGTTGCATTCCATGCTTGTTTAACAAACGTCCAAGTGGAAAGCGTGAAGGATTTCTACATCCTATCGAGAAGATGCCTGTACCATTACACATGATTCACATTGATCATGTAGGACCTTTTCCAAAAAGTCGTCGAGGAAATATTCATCTTATTGTAGCTGTAGATGCTTTTACCAAGTTTGTGTTTTTGAAACCAGTAAAATCGACAAAAACAAAGCTAGTTATTGATTATTTACAGGAAATTTATAGCTACTATGGTCATCCCCATACCTTAGTATCTGACCAGGGAAGTGCATTTACCTCATCTAAATTTAAACAATACTGCAAAGATAACTTTATTAAACATATACAAAACGCAGTAGCTACACCAAGAGCTAATGGGCAGGTTGAAAGATTGAATCGCACAATTAAAGGAGCTATTTTGGCAACAACTACTGATGAAGATAGATGGGATGAGAATATAAAGAATATTCAGTTAATAATTAATACTACTTGTTCACAAACAACAGGAAAGACACCGACAGAACTATTCTATGGTTATAAGCCTAGACGTGGAACAAGTATACCTTTACTAGATGAAATTGTGAAAATTCCTACTTTAATCCAAGATCTTCCCACACTACGCTTAGAGGTTGCTCAGAAAATTTCCTCAAATCAAATCAAACAAAAGGCACAATATGACAAGAAAAGAAAAACTCCCAAGAAATATAAGAAAGGCGACTTGGTACTCATCGAGAAACAACGCTCAGCTGAAGGCACTAGTCGAAAATTAGTCCCTCCTTATGCCGGACCCATGATGGTAAAAGCGGTATTACCAAATGACAGATACCTAATTGTCGACATGCCAAAGTCCCATAGAACTATTAAGTCCACTAACTACGAGAAGGTCATTGCTGTCGACAGGATGAAGCCTTGGGCTAATCACGGAGGAATATCAGATGAAACAAGCAGTGATAGCGGTGAAGATGATGTGGAGTTGAGTTCTGATGATTCAGTATCCAACTAGAGTGACCACCTCGGGGCGAGGTGATTTCAGGATGGCCGAATGTAAGTCATTATTTTATTAAACCTATTTTATCGAAATTAAATGACGAAAAATGAACGTGGGCAATACATAAACACACGCTCGACTGTTTATATTAACTGCTTGATGAAATTCTAGCCGCTCTTGAAATAAGCACGATAAAGGGGCTTTGGTTTACGATTATTGTACACACATAGATTTTAAAATATAAAAGTCTTAAGTAACGTAAAATCATTTGAATCATTCATGTATGAGCAGTGTGTTGAAGTTGTTGTTTAGTTCAGTTGATACAAATACTTTTTATAGTGCAAGACTCTTTATATTTGTGGGTGTAAAATAACTACTAGCTAAACAGGTGAGCTTATCACTGAGTGTCTTTTCTTTAGTAATCTGAATGTATATTTAGGCAGCGTTGTTATTTACTGGTAATTATTGTATTTACTTTGAATATGAAAATATCCGATTTAAAGACTGATTTGATAATAGTCCGTACACACGTAAAATTATCTGGAGCGGACAATTGCGTGTTTAATCCCTTTTGTCCATTGCACTACTCAGATGTCGACCACAGGTCAAGCTCTAGTAGCTGGAGCGAGCAAGTTGCGAGTTTAGCCCTTCATGCTCATTGCACAACTCAGTACTAGGAGAAGTATGAGACGTACCGCGTGTTTAATCCCTTTACGTCTAAGGGTGATAACTAGGTAGAGGTCACGTCGCGTGTTTAATCCCCTCGTGACCTAACTGCGATCTCCTAGTTACCACGCCTTGATTATGAACAAGCTATACAAGCTATTTAAATAGCAATAAAATACAATGCGTGTTATATCCCTTTGTGTTTTGGTGATTGTACGAATCGTTATTAAATTGATTAGTATTTAGCAGGGTTATGAGAGTAGACACTCATGTACGTTTTCTTTATTATAGGTAAACCAGATTATGCGCACTAAATGGAAAGTACCTCGACCATCAATCAGACCATCTTGACACTTGTTAGTTTATTTGGTAATTACATTAAACATTAAATGAGTTAAATAAAAACAGTATTAAAATCGTTTAATTGACTTTTAATATTATTTTCTTTTAGTTTACTTTTTAAATATTTTTAAATTAAAATACTATTAATTTTTCCACTTTACAGTTGTTTGCGTTGTGGCTTTTAAATCTGGTTAAAACAAATAACGTTCCAAAATTTAAATATTAGGTACGTGTTCCAGTTAATTATTATAATCCTGGCAATATTAATTTATAAATACAGGGTGTTATGTAAATCATGTATTATATTAAAATACTGAATACTTTTTGACATAAAGTGTAACGGAAAAATATTTAAAAAAATATTTTCCCAAAGATAAAGAAAAAATATGCATTAGATGTTTTTTATATTTTTTATGATACGCCACTGGTTACACACTTTTTCTTGCAAAAAATAGATTAAACTAAATTTAAACAAAATCTGGCAACTTTTTTGACAGAATCTGGAAACGCTGGTTGTTACCAACCATAACATAATAAATTAAATTAGGCAACCAGATTAGCCTAAAGTTCTTAGTCGATCAGTGGCGTACTTTTTGGTAGGATAAAGGACTTTATAAATTATTATTATTATTTAGTATTTAAAAGAAAAAAAGTTTCAGGTGCTTCTTTTCACACCATGTTACAAAATTAAGCACCGAACATTTTTAAAAACACGATTTTCGCTAAAACGAATGCTGCTAAATATGCGCATGCATATTGGTCCATTAGTTTACAGTTGGGGTCTAGATCCCTGTAAATAGTTTTCAACAAGAGATTGCGTTGATTGCGTTGATGTGTTTGCTTTAATAACCGACCCGCGACTGCCGAACTTCATTTGGTTAGTTTCACCGGGTTTACTTCATGAAAGGTCAGACCTGTGTTTTAATCGAGATGAATATCCATGTTAGTATTGGAAGTTTGGCTTAGTACACCCAGAAATGATTGATGATAAACTGTGTGTGGTTAAATGTAATCATGACATACCGTAATAGCATATTTCATTAGCGGCAAAATAGGATTTTCCTTTGCCACGAATAATAACACTAGTATAGTTCGATTTACTAACATTGAGTACGCCCACCTATTTTAACTAATTTTGGGCTGCTGATTTCAAAAATGCCACTCGTTTTGCTCCAGGACGTCTAGGATTCGAAATAATTGCGTAATAAAATGCTCTGCCCAATTATCTCAAAATGTAAGTTTTTCGATAAAATTTTGTTTATTTATTAAATTATTTTGCCTTAAATCTATTTTGGATGTTCAGTATATTTTTAACGTTTTTTGTCAAAAATATACAGGGACTCCATACAAAGTCATCTGTAGATAAATGTCAAATATAAATTTTGTTTGTTCCATTGTAGTCTTATACTATAGTAGTATTTTATAAGGGATATTTAATAAAGCACTTTTCTGCAGAGAAGTGCTTTATTAAATACCAAAACTAAAATTATAATGTTTTTTTGTTAAAAAGTATCATTTTTTAAATTTGTGTCGTTTTTTTAATTACTAATTAAATTGAAAAGGCAACAAAGTTAATGGGTTTCGGTATAAGCATTACTCTTCAAATATTATTTGATATGTTTTTATTCACATCATGCCTAAAGTACCCAAAAATTTAATCTCGAATCTTGTTTATTAGGTCTTATTAAAATTTAATATCGAATTGAAGTATAAAGGCGCCTTTATCTATTTTATCGTTTAAGCACACTAAAGTGCATCTATTAATTATTGACATATAAAATTTAAACTTTAAATTGTATTTTTACTTGAAAGTGATTTTAAGAACCAAAAATGAAAAAAGAGCAGGAAATGAAAGTGGCAGAGAAAGAAAAAGGAGACGAACATTTATGTCGTCGTTGTAAATTTGTTTTGTTTTTGTTGCGTTACCTTTACGCCCAAGAAAAACCAACGCAATATTTCATTAAAATTTTTTATGAGATATACCTACTACTTTAATTTTGCAGGAATATTAAATGGACCTGATATACGACGTTTAATGAAAGATCAAGCATTCAAAAATGCTCTCAAAGTTAACGAGCTTGTCGCATATGGCAGTGTTAAAGCTGTCATTGAAAATGTTCTTGGTTCATATCGGGCCTAAAAGTGGCACCAATTCATTGAAAAAATGCTTCCGTTTTGCAAAGAATTAGCGTTAATATGTCATTTAAAACACATTTTATTTTTTTTATCCTGATAAATTTGCCGAACTGATGAACATGGAGAACGATTTCACCAAGTAACTGCAAATCCAGAGCATTGGTAGATATTTATGGGTATAGCGGAAAGAAGTTGGATTCATTGCTAGGAAACATTTGCTGGAATTTGCAGCAAAAGATGTACGACGATGATGAGGATTAAGCACAATAATAATATAATCCACTTTGATATTGAATACGATTTAATAAATTTAAGGTAGAAAAAAGCAAAATTATGCAATGCATTAAATTTTGAGGGCTTAATTACCGCTAGGAATACTTGGTCTCTCCTGGGCCGTAGTCACCTATATTTAACTACTTTTTATATGATTTTACTCATCTACGCACCACCAAAGCCAAATTAATTGCATTTTTAACTACAAATTTTGACAACTCCGTGATTTTTTGTATTTTAGAGTACATTTTTAGATATGGAAACATTTTTTTCTTACTAATTGTAAATAACCTTTAAAAGAAATACGGCATTTTTTCTAAGAAACATTTTTTTATTTTTCTCCTTTGTTACAGGACTATTGCAAAAGGGACAAGGCAAAGGTGTGGCTCCACTACAAGCCTTCTTTGTTTCAGCACATCGGCACACATTCCTCCCTTAAAGGAAAGGTTCAAAAGCTTAAGGTAGGTCACCTTTGACGCCTACTATGTTTTCCAAAGAACAAATGCTTTACCCCGGCAAAAACTTTATTCCTTTTGGAAAGTGAATTTTATTAAATTCCGGTGTTTAAAACATTGGAAAAAGAATTTTCGTTATCAAAGAAATCTGAAATATTTAAACCGTATTAAAGAATGTCGGAAATCCAATGAAGAAAATTAGACTAGAATGTTAAAATAATATGTATTTTATAAACTTACAAAAAGATTCACCCTGTTTTAATAGGAAGAAAAATGTTTTCCAATATTCAATTTATAGTAGAATAGGTTTTGAATGCATGTCAAAGATTTAGGGGAAGGAAATATCATGTTGGCGAGACAGTAACGAAAATGGCTTTTGAATGGAATATTATATAGAATTTGATGTTTGACTATAAATAACAAAGTTTATCTTGCAAAGAAGAACATTTATTATAAATTATTAAACAGATACTCCAGTATAACAAATCAATAGTGGAAAAAGTCGAATATTAATTTAATACTGGTGCATTCGCCATTTTTTTCAAAATATATTTTTTAGGGTTTATGTCCTATATATTATTTCTATTTTTTATATTTCTTAACTTAATACAAAAGAACTTTCTTTTGCGTAAAGTATCCGGCAATTTCCATCCACGATTCCCTCCTTAAGCTGACAGTTTCTTTTATCTCCATTTCAGGACAAGCAATTCGGCAAAGTTGCCCTTTTCTTTCCGCACAGCAACCCGGAAGCGGAAGTCGTATCCGGCATAAAGCACTACAAGCAGTACACCTTGGAGCGGGCCTACCTGGGCGAGACGTTCTTCTGGGGCTTGTTACCGCAGCCCGGCGACCAGCTTACTTTCAAATTCACCAATCCCATCACTGTCAAGCGGTAAGTTACTACTGTTTATAATATATATATTAGGGTGATCAATCAAAATATTAATCTGCATATAGGAAAAAACATTCTCACCAAGTTTGAGCTCTTAATATTAATTTTAAGCACTTACTATTTAAATTTAAAGTTTTACCGTTTAAAATGCATGTAAAAAATATATTTTTTTTTCAAATTTCTAATGCTTACCCACCTTTGACAATATTGCAAATCGGTTTAATACACCTTATGGGGAATTTCACGCTCTTTAAAATTGCTTTTGAGTTTTTTTTGTAACTCGCATTAGTTCACCAGTAGGAGTCGTCAAAGGACAGTTTTTGAAAAAAATCGTTTTTTTTTATTTTTTCGAGCAAATCGCCAAAAGTAGTGAGAAAAAAGGGCTGATTCATAAAAAAAAAAGTTATCCAACCAATATTTAATGAATTTACTGCCATTTTTATAACTGAAAACGTAAGAAATTGATAAATACCAAACCATAATGTTATTTAGATTGATTTTTTCTATTTATTATCATTATATTTCCCTACACTAAGAAGTTTTTTAAAATTATTATGATTTCTCACTCACAATGAATATGAAAACAACACATAAATTCATAAAAAAACAACAAAACTTTAATCGGAATATACAGAAGGTTATGTAACATATTTCAAATTTCGCTTCAAAAAATTAAATAATCTTCATTTATATTGTTTTGCTATATGACAGAAATGTTGAAAAATTGCAAAATCCACGTTACAATTTTCTTATTGTTTTTTTATGAATTTATCTGTTGTTTTCTTATTCATTATAAGTGAGAAATCAATAATTTAAAAAAACTTCTTAGTGTAGGGAAATATAATGATAATAAATAGAAAAAATCAATCTAAATAACATTATGAGTTGGTAATTATCAATTTCTTACGTTTTCAGTTATAAAAATGGCTGTAAATTCATTAAATATTGGTTGGATAACTTTTTTTTATGATTCAGCCCTTTTTTCTCCCTACTTTTTGCGGTTTGTTAAAAAAAAAATTAAAAAAAAAAACGATTTTTTTCAAAAACTGTCCTTTGACGACTCCTACTGGTGAACCAATGCGAGTTACAAAAAAAACTCAAAAGCAATTTTAAAGAGCGTGAAATTCCCCATAAGGTGTATTAAACCGATTTGCAATATTGTCAAAGGTGGGTAAGCATTAGAAATTTGAAAAAATATATATATTTTTTACATGCATTTTAAACGGTAAAACTTTAAATTTAAATAGGTACTTAAAATTTATATTAAGAGCTCAAACTTGTTGAAAATATTTTTTTCTATATGCAGATTAATATTTTGCTTGAGCACCGAAGAAAACAAAAACTTTGCGGAAATGAATCACCCTAAAATATATATATATATATATATATATATATATATATATATATATATATATATATATTAGGGTGTTCCTTATTTAGGGGTCGGAAAAAATTTAACAGAGCCGCCCCCCAAATCGGTTCCAAATCATAAAAAAAAAAATTCCTGCAAAATTTTAGGTCATTCGGTCAAAGGGAACACGTGCCCCACAGGGGTTTTTTAAGAAATAATTGAGAAAATTCGGAAGGCTGATTTAACTCCGAAACGGTCCATCGTAGGAAAAAAAAGTGTATATAAATTTTATGTGTTTTTTTTAGATAAACAACTTTCGTAATAACAGTCCTGCGTTAAAAAAATTTATTCGGGGTCAAAACGCGATAAAACGCTTTTTTGTGTACTTTAGCGCTACCTACTTTTTCAATTTTCTGTCCTAGAGCATCGACCCAATGACATAAATTGTAGGGGACAATGCACCCTACATTTTTTGTTGACAAAATTTTTTTCTTAAACTAACCGATTTTGAAAAAAATTAAATCCAAAACTTTTTGAGTTTTCACTAAAAACACGTTGTGCTCCGAAACTACGAAACGGTTTATCGTAGGAAAAAAAAGTTAAAATATATTTTGTAGTTTTTTTCAAGCTAATCAACTTTCCTAATGCCTTTGTCACAATAGTGTTAATGTTAATGGTAATGTTAATAAAGCATAGACAAATGCGTGTATCAACGCAAAAAAAAAATCTTGCAAAATTTGAGGTTAATCGGCAAAAATAACACGTGCGTACGTGTTAGTTTTGACGGATTAATCTTAAATTTTGCAAGATTTTTTTTTTGCGTGAATCATTGTGGCCTTATAAGAAAAGCCTAAACTCAACTGCGTTATCCTAGTCCGGATTAAGGAGAAAACTCAACTGCGTTATCCTACTCCGGATTAAGGAGAAAACTCAATTTTTGTTTTTTTATATTTTATTTTTCTCAAAAACGATAAGATTTAGAAGACAAAAAATTAATCAAAAAATGTAGTCCCTACAATTTATGTTATTAAGTCGATCGAAAATTTCAGCAGTAGGTAGGGCCAAAGTACCAAAAAAAGCGTTGTATCGCTTTTTGAACTCGATTTTTTTTTAACGCAGCACTATTATTATATCTCACAATAGTGTTAATGTTAATAGTAATGTTAATGTTAATACCCAAAGCATAGAAATATGCGTGTATCCGTTCACAATGATGGTAATGTTGATGGTTACGTTGATACACGCATTTGTCTATGCTATATAAACATTACCATTAACATTAACACTATTGTGACAAAGGCATTAGGAAAATTGATTAGCTTGAAAAAAAAACTACAAAATTTATTTAAACTTTTTTTTCCTACGATAAACCGTTTCGGAGTTTCGGAGCACAACGTGTTTTTGGTGAAAACTCAAAAAGTTTTGGATTTAATTTTTTTCAAAATCGGTTAGTTTAAGAAAAAAATTTTGTCAACAAAAAATGTAGGGTGCATTGTCTCCTACAATTTATGTCATTGGGTCGATGCTCTAGGACAGAAAATTGAAAAAGTAGGTAGCGCTAAAGTACACAAAAAAGCGTTTTATCGCGTTTTGACCCCGAATAAATTTTTTTAACGCAGGACTGTTATTACGAAAGTTGTTTATCTAAAAAAAAACACATAAAATTTATATACACTTTTTTTTCCTAAAATGGACCGTTTCGGAGTTATATCAGCCTTCCGAATTTTCTCAATTATTTCTTAAAAAACCCCTGTGGGGCACGTGTTCCCTTTGACCGAATGACCTAAAATTTTGCAGGAATTTTTTTTTTATGATTTGGAACCGATTTGGGGGGCGGCTCTGTTAAAGTTTTTCCGACCCCTAAATAAGGAACACCCTAATATATATATATTAGGGTGGGTCAAAAAAACCGACTATTTTTTTTTTACTTTGTACTCTGAAAAATCGGTTAATAGACACCTCTAGAGAATTCTTACCAAACATGAGCTCTTAATTTTGATAACAAGGTTCTCCGCTTTACAATTTTCCATTTTCTCCTCAGTATTAGAAACAAAAATTCATATCTCTTCGACAACTGTTCGTTAAAAAATATCTCTATTATAGAAGTTTCCCTTTCGAAAATTTATTTGAGACTTTTTTATTTTAATAATATTTTCATGAAATTTATCTTTATAATAACTTATAACTTATTTTTCTTTTCAATATAACCAAACATATTATGTAGGACTAAACAAATGAGAAAAATAGTTTCTCTTTTCATAGGAACTCAAATTTGTAAAAATTTTCGTAAAACTCAAAAATTAAATTGAAATTTTTCGAATTATTCATCAAAAACTGTTAAAATTAGTATGCATTGAAGTTTGACGATGAGTATCTTTTAAACGCTTAATGTAATCGACAAATCATAAGAGACCATTTTTGTAGAGCAGTTAATTTCCTACAAAATTTTTGTAAGCGAGTAATGAAAAAAAAAATTGTTCGATATTTCTTCTTATACGATTCTCCAATAATTTTTAATAAAATACTTGGTTTTATTTTTAAATTTATTTATTTATTTTTTAAATTTTAAATTAACTCTTTTCTTCGGTTGAACACTCCCGTTTGTGGTAAACTGCTTGACTGTACGGTTAAATGAAGTACGTGATCGAATTTTATCCGGAAAACGCTGAGCGTAGATATTAACAGCATCATCAGGATTCCTGCCTGCTTCTCCGTAAATCAAAATCATTTCTATTTTTTCTTTCACTGTTATTATGAATAACTGCTTAACGAAAGGAGGTCTTTTTGTTTGCAAATTAATTTTCGAACTAAATTGATTAAATAATGCTAAACTATGTATAAATAGTGAAATAATGCATAAAACTTAAAGCAAAGGAAACTTAAATATTAGTTAAAAAATCGTGGGTACTTAAAAAAATCATATTTAATTTAATAAGATAATTATTACCAAAAAAAGTGATATATTTATAAAAAAAATTAATGCATAATCGTATACAAAAGAAAAATCAAACAAAATTGATTTTTTCATTACAGCGCCATCTATTACAAATATGAAACAATTTTTTGTTTGTTTTTTGCATTATCTTAAAAACAAGAGCTTATTGATCAAGATTGCTGTCGACCAGTGTAATTTAGCTACATTGCGAGAAAAATTTATAGACCTATTTGCAATATTAAGAATTTATACGCCTTTTACCTAAATGATTTTTAACGAAAATATGAAAGCAAGGATATTTATCACAAAAAGCTTTTATCTGAACAAATATTCATAAAGAATCCTAGATAAACATTTATTTTCTACGAAATTATGGACAATAATAAATTTAATACATCCTAGGATAAGGATAAGGACAGAGAATGTTATTCTTTTCTTCTATTAAAAAAGCAGTAACTCGTAAACCGTTTCATTATAGATTAAAGTTCTATGCTATCTCCCTACACCAACTTTTATTTATTCCATTTCTTTCCTTGGACTTTAACGATTTCTCCTATCGGGTTGTTTGTCTTTTCCTTATTGATACATTGTATGCATTATTTTATCTAGGATTTTACCGTGTAGCTTAAATCCATTCAACAAAAACAAGTTTATAAAGGTTTTTACATAACCTGGAAATTATATAATTTTAAATGGGTGAATATATTGAGATGATATAGAGATAGCTTCACGGAGGTTAGGATTTCGTATGTTTTTTTAACATCTCTTTGCATATTTAAAATAAGTTGTATTGTATCTTTTAACACCTTAATATTTTTTTAAAATATAATTGTACATACAGTTGTATTCATTAAAAAAGCGTACAAGAATTAGAATGAGAGAAAACTGTCAACATTATTGCGTAAAACCGGCTTTCCACTGACTTAAGTCACTATAACTGACAGTAGAAAATAAAAATGCCTCGTCAGTTAAAAAGGCTCAAATAGTATCAAGAATCGAAGAAGAATGGTCAATTCGTACCGTGGTATAATAGAAATAAAAAATCTATATTAAAAATTAATAATTTTTGTAATATTATTTAATTAACCTACGACGTCAATGCTCTTTATAACCTATAGTAATTATTTTAATGACATGTCAGTGATAAGCCGGTTTTAAGCAATAATATTATTTTGACAGTTTTCTCTCATTCTAATTCTTGTACGCTTTTTTATTGAATACAACTGTACATAAAATATTTATAAAAAAAGATATTACACTTCACGGTGGATAGGTTTTTAAATGGCAAGTTAATGAACTTAAACTTTTGAATTATAAAACAGCAACACTCTCATCTGCATATAAATTCGAACTGACCTTCAGAAATCACATGCATCTATAATGTCGTAAACAGAGGTTTTTGCTTATTTAAAATGATTAAAGCGGCATCCGTTGCATAAAATTTAAAGCAAAAACAGATTCACGGAGGATAGAATCAATTTTTGTAACACCTACATAAATGGTTATAAAAATAATTTCTTTTAATTTTTAATAATATTTTATATTTGATTCGATTGCTTTGGATGTGTTTAATTTACTTAGTGAACTGATATTTTTAGTATGCTTTTACTACCTCAGATATATAAAAAAAAACAATAAACTTTTTGTTCATTTTATGTATTTAGATTTTGCGGACGAAAACTGTTTTATGCGTTAAATCCCGAATCAATGGATTGCAGACGGTATAAACGCTGAGCAGGAAAAATTGCGGGTAGACGAGGTTAGTTTGCAGGACTATTATGTCCGCGTCAGCAGGATTTTCGAAAATATAAAAGCGTAAATACCAAGATAATCCTGGCAAGATTGAACTCTTGATTGCGTATTACCCAATTAAAGTTTGCTAAATATTTCTTATGGAGCTACCTTAAATCTACATCGACAGACCACAAAATTCAGAAGACCTGAAAAATCAAATTCGTGAAGCAATTAATTGGTTAATGTAACCATTAAAAGCATTTTCAAAATAATTTACATGAAGATAAAAAATAGTTTATAAATGTTTAATATAATAATAAAATAGCAATATAGCAAATAAACAAAACATTTTTATTTGTTGCTTGGTCTTGTTGGATCACATTGTAGATTCTACAACATTTATTACGTGATCCATTTTGATTGGAATCTATGAAAAAATCCCATCAATAAATTTCGTCAGTAATAATTAATTGATTCAATTTGTCAAAATTGATTTCAGCCGGCAATAAAACGGAATGATTTGTTTTCTGTGCTAAACATAAATCAGAAGGACTGTTTTCTTTTTATTTTTAATGGCACGCTTGATCTTTTTTCCAATTTCACCGGGCAAGATTGCTCTGAAAGTCGAAATATTTGGAATACCGCAGTTTCGTTTTAAATGGACCCAATTTTATATACCTATTTATTTATTTTTTCAATTTTAATTAAAGTAGCTGCTCAAAATAACAATATTAAATATTTGCTCGACGATTTTTTTTTTCGGTTGAACACTCCCGTTTGTAGTAAACTGCTCGACTGTACGGTGAAATGAAGTACGTGATCGAATTTTTTCCGGAAAACGCTGAACGTAGATATTAATAGTCATCAAGATTCCTGCCTGGTTCCCCATAAATCAAAATCATTTCCATTTTTTCTCCCACTGTTAAAAAATCCATTATGAATAACTGCTTAACGAAAGGAGGTCTTTTTGTTTGCAAATTAATCTTCGAACTAAATTGATTAAATAATGCCAAACTATGTATAAATCGTTTCTTTATACCTCAATAATAATTATTATTTATAACTAAATACCATTTTTTATACCTCAATTAGGATTAAATTAATTAATTGCCAAAATTATGTTTTTTTACCTTAAATGAGGTATTTTTATTAAAAATAGTACAATAATCCTTTAAACTAAAGGATTTAATGCTGGCGGGTAAAAAGTGACCATGGTGCGCAATTGATAATGATCACCGAATGAAATATAAACTTAAACCAAAGGATAGTTAAAAAATCGTGGCTACTTAAAAAAATCAGATTTAATTTAATAATATAATTATTACCAAAAAAGTGATATTTTTATAGAAAAATTATTGCATAATCGTATAAGAAGAAAAATCGAACAAAATTAATTTTTTTATTACATCTCCATCTATTACAAATATGAAAAAATGTTTTAGACAAAATCTACCTATTTTAGTCGAATGAGTCTACAATAAAAAATTGGGTGTTCCATTGGAAATTTTAAAGTTACCCCCTGTTCCCCCTATAAGGAGGAGAGTATGGGGACCAATTTTAGTACTGAATGATTTCCCCCTGTATATTCATTTTGCTTTGAAAAGATTTTGTAAATTGTAGAAAAAAACTACATAAAGGAAAAGAGTCTTCATCCGTTGCAGTTGATTTTTATTAAGAACGTACTGTGAAACGCTTTTCTGCTTTCAGACTACAAATGCTGAGTCTGAACTGAACCCTTAGTGAACGTTAGTATCCTCCCAATAGTGTATTTTGACCCGAACTGACACGTTTAACAGATTGTGGTAAATTAGACATAAAAAATACATAGAGAGAATTTTCAGACAGAGTATATTAGACCGAGGTTTGCCACAATAAAGGTTTAAAATTTTAGAATTAATTTATCATAACCAACAATTAATTTTTTAAATAAATATCTCCAAAATATTTAATTGTATAAATAAGTAATAACAAATGAAATTTATATCAAATGATTTTTTTATTTGATGTCGGATTTAAACGAATATTAAAGAATATCGTAGATAAATTAATGGACAATCGCTCACATTTTAAAAAATACTAAAAAATAGACGTACGTTTTTAATATACAGGTTTAAACAAAAAAAATGTTTTTTACCATAAGTTTAAGACACTCTGTAGAGTGGCAAAACCGTATATTGTTCTAAATTAAGTTTTATTTATCAAGTCACATCTATTCTAACAGTTTTGTTTTTGGTTCACCTCGATATATTTATTTTTGTGGAAAATATGGATTTTTTTAAAAAACATTGCAATTTCCAATATCTTATATACAGCTTTCAAAAGCTATCAAATTGTTTTTGTAAATTAATGTGTTAATTTTGAGGTGTCTTCTTACTTTTAAAAATGTCTCCGACTGATGTTGCCCTTTGTACTTTACTTCTTATGACGTTTAAAACACTTGCCACGTAATACTGTGACCGTCCATCCTGGATTAAATTAATAGCTCTGGCAACATCAGTCGGAGACATATCCATTTTTTAAAGTAAGAAGACACCTTAAAATTTAAATATTAATTTGCAAAAAACAATTTGATAGCTTTTGAAAGCCGTGTATGACATGTCCAAGTATGGGATGATTCAACAAAACTGTCACTGTCATTCTCCATAGCCTATGGATGGACCATAGCAACCTTAGTTCTTCTTTTTAAAAAAAATCCATATTTTCCACAAAAATAAATATATCGAGGTGAACCAAAAATAAAACTGTTAAGAATAGATGTGACTTGATAAATAAAACTTAATTTAGAACAATATACGGTTTTTCCACTCTACAGAGTGTCTTAAACTTATGGTAAAAAACATCTTTTTGTTTAAACCTGTTTATTATAATCGTACGTCTATATATTAGTATTTTTTTAAAATGTGAGTGATTGTCCATTAATTTATCTACAATATTCTTTAATACTCGTTTAAATCCGATATCAAATAAAAAAGTTATTTGCGATTGAAATTCATCGAAAATTTGTGTGGATCGATTATTTTGCACGTGAGTATTAAATAAAGCTACATGAATACTTTGGGTGATGCATAACTATTGAAAACAATGTATATTTGACAAAACAAATTTATTACGATGATAAGCTATAGTGGTTACTTTATTACATGCCTACATAGTTTCAAAATTAGCTAGAGCGCATTTCGCGCAAACTATGCAGCTTTATACCAACGCATATACGCTTTCATTACATGATTTTCCTGTTTGTTTGCGTAGGTTTCATTTCAAGAGCGGCAATGCAGAACATCCATCGGACAAGTTCTACAACGCTACAGTCGAAGTGCTACCGATTGATACAACTTTGTATAACAGCAACGGAAATTCGCTGAATTTCACCACTGACGGCTACATTGTAGTAGGTAAGTCATACATATGGTAAATGTGATCTTGAAGATCTTTAATTGAGCTAAATCGTCTTGGGTAAGAGATATTTAAATTATTTATTTGACATATTAATAAATACATTACAACTTTTATATAAATGAATTATTCAGGAAAAAAACTTAAAAAATGTGTTATAAATAGAGTCATGTATCTATGGAACGCCGTTTTACTATTTATTACTAGTTGGTACCATTTAAATTATTGTTAATTTTTTTATAGGTTTGATAATGGAAATTAAAGGTATTTTCGTTAATGGACATTGAATTTTTATTTTAAGTTATAATGATAACTATAAATAAATTTATGTACAAATAAAGTTTAATTGACATATTTGTTATTTGAATTTACATGTTTTCTGAATTTAAATGATACATACATTTCTGTATTTCAGAAGGGTTATAGAAACAATGTCAATGTTGTACCAATTAATTAAATATTTCAAATATTGAAAATACATATCCATTCTTATTTAAAATGAAAATGATATTTAAATTATTATTTAACATCAAAATTGAAACAATTTTCTTGATTCTTTAATTTATATTATACTTTAATTTCCATTATACTTTAAATTTTATGATATTTTAATTTCGATTATACTCTACTAAAAATGAAATAATCAAAATTCTGCTACACTCACAGGCAAAATAATCGATCCACACAAATTTTCGATGAATTTCAATAGCAAAAAACTTTTTTATTTGATGTCGGATTTAAACGAATATTAAAGAATATTGTAGATAAATTAATGGACAATTGCTCACATTTTAAAAAATTACTATACAGGTTTAAACAAAAAGATGTTTTTTACCATAAGTTTAAGAGTGGCAAAACCGTCTAATGTTCAAAATTCAGTTTTATTTATCAAGTCAGATCTATTCTTAACAGTTTTGTTTTTGGATCACCTTGAAATATTTATTTTTGTGAAAAATATGGATTTAAAAAAAAACATTGATATTTCCAATATTTTTCTGTATGAAGAACTAAGGTTGCTATGGTCCATCCATAGGCTATGGAGAATGACAGTGACAGTTTTGTTGAATCATCCCATACTTGGACATGTCATACACGGCTTTCAAAAACTATCAAATTGTTTTTTGCAAATATGTTTAAATTTTGAGGTGTCTTCTTACTTTAAAAAATGGATATGTCTACGAATGATGTTGCCAGAGCCATTAATTTAATCCAGGATGGACGGTCACAGTATTACGTAGCAAGTGTTTTAAACGTCACAAGAAGTAAAGTACAAAGGGCAACATCAGTCGGATACATTTTTAAAAGTAAGAAGACACCTCAAAATTAACACATTAATTTACAAAAAACAATTTGATAGCTTTTGAAAGCTGTATATGACATGTCCAAGTATGGGATGATTCAACAAAACTGTCACTGTCATCCTCCATAGGCTATGGATGGACCATAGCAACCTTAGTTCTTCATACAGGAAAAATATTGGAAATTGAAATGTTTTTTATTTTAAAATCCAAATTTTTCACAAATTACATATATCAAGGTGAACCAAAAACAAAACTGTTAAAAATAGATGTGACTTAATAATTAAAACTTAATTTAGAACAATATACGGTTTTACCACTCTACAGAGTGTCTTAAACTTATGGTATCTTTTTGTTTAAACGTGTATATTATAAACGGTCGTCTATTTTTTAGTAATTTTTAAAATGTGAGCGATTCTCCATTAATGTATCTACAATATTATTTAATATTTGTTTAAATCCGAAATCAAATAAAAAAGTTATTTGCGATTAAAAATTTGTGTGGATCGATTATTTTGCCTGTGAGTGTATTTAAATCATTTATTTGACATGTTAATAAATATATTACAACATTTATATCAATTAATTATTCGGGGAAAAAGCTTAAAAAATCTGTTATAAATAGAGTCATGTATCCTACTCTCTAAAAATGAAATAATCAAAATTTTACTATTTGAATTAGTACCAGCATTTTTTACTAATAAAATAGTCGTTTTTACTTTTAAATAGATATTTTTTACTATGTAAATAGTTAAAGTTTGACTAATTTAAGATTAGTCTCCATCTTTGACCATTTCTGAGAGTTACAAGTAACTAATTTCTTTAATCGTTTGCGGCCAACAACAAAGTATTATTTGAATGAAATCATGGTTAAATGACCCATAAAAACAAATAAAGATACAAAAAGTTTAGCTCAAAACAGCAACACAAATAATATATTCAACTTTAAAATATTATGAACAATATTTATTGACAAATAAAATTGTTTTTTATAAGAGCGGCTGATAGCCGAATGGGTTATGGCAACAGCTTGACAAGTGACAGACCTGAGTTCAATCCCCGGCTGGGTCAAAACTTTTTTTAAATATAAATCTACTAATTTGACTATTTTATTTAGTAGAATTTGACTAATTATTAGTGACTGCTTTTTCCCTATGACAATTAGACAAATATGACTATAATTAGTTATTTTTGACTTTTTCATTTTAAGATAGTTACCACTAGACCATACGGGATATACTTTATATTAAACTAACCTCGCTTTTGCGATTATTTTTGAAACTATTACATTTTTTGGAAAAAACTAAGACATCTTTTTATTTACATCAGTTAATTTACAACAAAAATTTGCGCTACTCATTCAAAATCCTAACTTTTCTGCTTATAACATTTTGATTCTTTTTTTTAAGTTGACCCAAGATATCTTTTGAGTTCACTATTAAAATGTGTATTAAAATTAGCTATATTAATCGAGGTAAAGTGCTTGAGATCATTTTTGGTTGTCAACAAGACAAAGTAATATAATTCATTTCTTCCCAAACAAAATTCAAAACAAACCATGACAAACTTGATTATGAACGTACCGTAATGAATTTTAAGTGACGTTTAAAATAAATATATGTCAGATATTAATCTGGGTATACACACGTGCGGCACATGCCAACGGCACGCCGAGGCGGTTATAATTTACGATGGCGTAAATCGGCTAGCAGTGAAATTATGTAACAGCGCGAAATGATAACACTAGTTTACAGCCATTTTGCCCACCATGTCTCACTATGATTTTCTTGTGTAGTTTGGCGCACTAAACGCGAAAATCACACTTAACATTTTTTTAATGGAAGCGTTTTCGAGATATGAATTTTCAATTGTTTTTTTTTAATATTCTGAGGTGTTTTGACGTTTTAGAGTATACTTCGAGTTCTAATTGATCAATTTGACCAAACAAGCACTTAAATCAAAGGTAATTGAGCCCTCTACAACTTTCTCCTGTATAGTTTTGGTATCGGCTCAGTAGTTCGATACTGGCGATTTTATGAAGTTGAAAAAGTCCATTTTATTTTACAAAAATCGAGGTCTAAAATTTACATATCTTTCTGGGAAAGATAGAAATCGAAAAGATAATTCCAGTTTGATTTATTTTAAGTATATATTATACTTAAAGGAAAAAAATAAGCTACTGTTGATAAAAATCCATGGATAAATGGAGAAGTTATGAATTTTTCATTGGAAGACCAAAATTCAGTTTTTCGAGAATTTTTACGTTTTTTCTTCATTTTATTGAATTTTATAAAATTTAATATTAAACAATAAATATTGAACATTGAGGAAATAAAAAAAGAGATTTTTAAATAATTCCTGATTATACAGTAAAATTTAATTATTTTATCAGGACTGTGCATTCTTAAATTAACATTTACATTTTAGTAAAATAAATTATATGTAAAATCTAATATATTATAATAAGAATATAACTACAGTTACATAAAGCGACATCTACCCAAAAATAGTGTGGCCAAATTAATGTTAGAAATCTGTTTTACCTGCTTTCAAAATGGAACTGTTAATTAAGAAGAAGTAAGAATTAAAAAATGCTTAAATTTAAAAAAAAAATAACAAATTAGTAATAAAAATTGTAAATTAAATATTGTTTGTTTATTAAATTGTTACATCTACGCATTCTTTTTGTTAAAAAAATATTTCATAAAATAAATTTTATATTTTATTGTCTCCAATGACCTAGTGCATTGTTGACATCCTACTTTGTTGATTTAACTTTTAAACCCTTAAAATCCCATATAGAAAAATATTATAATGATAAATTTAAAGACAAATCTAGATATATAAAAGTAATAAAAACAATAAATATTGTTTTATTCTCAAGTTGTTATTATTAAGGAATTTTCTATTATCCAAACAGGCCTATGATTACCTTCAAACAGATATGTATCTAATATCCTTAGGCATATAAGGAATGATAATAATTGACTACTGTAACGGTAGCATACATAAAAGATAATAGAAGTCTGCGTATTTTACGTATCGTAAGTTAAATAATTTTCTTCATTTCCCGAAATTTTATAGTTTAACATCAACTTCACCTGTTGAAAAAATCAATAATACCACTCAGGTAGTTAATTGCCTAGGAACTTATTAATTTAAAAAGTATTTCAGAGAACATTTAACTAAAATATAATCTTTGTTAAGTTTATTCTAATAAGGCATAATTCCCTATTTTTTTAATTTTTTTAATCGAACTTTTAAGAATATAAAATAGCAATATTTTGATTTTTTTTTTTAATTTTTGAAAATTTGAATGAAAAATAAAAAGACAACTATTTTTGGTTAGCACATAAATAGCTCAAAAATTTAAATTTGAATTTTTAGTATTCAAGAAAGTACAATTTTTTAAAAAAATTATACCATAATAGCATGCCATTTTATTCAGGAATTTAATATAGGAACGAGCGAGTGTTTAATTAAATGAGTGTCTAGAAAAGTTTATAAACGAGTTTTGTATTTTTTGTACCTGCGTGGCAAAACTGTGCATTCTCCTGTGTCACAGTAATAAAAATTATTAAAGGTACCAGTAGACTTTGTTTGATTCTCAAAAGTAAGTATCCTAGTAATGGTTTTAAGGGGAAAATACAAATTTTTATCTGTAAAACAGTAAAGAGTACATGTTCTAAAAACATACATTTTTTCCCTGGGTCACACGTCTGGATCACATATTGTGTAACCCAGGGGAAAGTTATGTCACCCAGGGGACAATTCCAAAGAAATAAATTATAATATGTTTTTGAAATAATAATAAAGTTATAGGAAAGTTTAATAGTTATTTATGTCATTAAGTTAAGCAGTAAGGCTTTTTGTGCTAAGCTCAAGGTTTGAAGGCCGACGCGTAGCGGAGGCCTACAATTGAGCGAAGCACAAAAAGGCACTTCTTGGCCGAATGACATACAACATTTTATCTTCAAAGCACTTTATATAGGTCTATTTAATTCAACATCAAAGCGGCCTAACCTCACTTTTTTAGAATCTCATTTATTTATTAGCTAAAGATTACATTAAATGTACAATAATTATTATTGCTTTTAGAAGCAGTAATAGTTTGACAATACCTAGCAACATGATTTAAGTAGAAAGGGATTTTTGCTATTACATTGAATTCAATTAATTGTTTAATAAATAGGTAGGTATCTAATTTCAATTTGTTTGGATTTTTATTTTAAAAATAGGTAGTTTGGAATGTTTAAGCTGTGTTTAACATTTAATTTCACTGAAAACTTAAAGCAAATTAAAACTTAAAGATTTAAATCGTAGAAAAAGAATCGTGCGTTTTCTTGGTTGCCTAACCTCTCTTTTTGTTTTATTATTCGTATTTAATTTTACAATAATTTAATGAAAAATATTAAACATTTACAGTAACTAAAACAAATTAGTGCTTATTATAAATAAATTAAACCAGTTTAGTACGTTAATTTCTTAGAAAAGGATTAATTTGTCAAAACAATACCCCTAGCGAGAAAAAATCGAACTAATTACTAGCCTCATAAATTTTTTTATCGGCCTAGGCCATAACAAGATATTTCTTTATCGAATGTTGACAACAATAAAGTTTAAATTATAGACCGCGTAGAGATAAATTAATTTATATAAAATGTGCTTCGGTGATTATTTGCTTGCCGTATGCCTGTGGTTCAAAAGGCTTAACTTAATCAAACTCGCAAAGCTTCATGTCAAAAAGCTCGAGTCAAATAAAAAGGATTAAGGTATCATACCAACGAACAACTAAGCCGATATCTTAAACTATATATATCCCGACTACGACTTAACTTTAGGGATTATTTGGTTTAATTGAAGGCATTTGCAGAATATTCAAATGAAATTTGTTCGTCCAGGATAACACGCAAAGTTAATATTAGTTTTAGTTTTTGTTCACGCATGCGCAGTGAGAAATTTTGAGAATCAAGCAAATTAAAATGATGAATTTGTTTATTTGTTTATTAAACATAAACTGTTTTATATACTGGGTAGACAGTTATCGGACACTTTATAGTTATTGGACAATTAACATTAATACTGTAAAAACAAGAGTTCTATAAATAGTTACCTTAAAGTCAAATCATTAGATGACACTGTACAATTATAACTATATCAGTCGGTAATAATATAGAACCACTTTACTTTGGGTCCAATATAGGACAAAAAAGTTCGCACGTTACTTTGGTGATAAGATTTTTGTTTTTTTGTTAAGAGCAGGGCTGTGTTAAAATTACAATAAAAAATTATCTAATAAGTGTACAGATCAGTGTGTGGTATAAATGTGTTCCTCATGGTTTAAACATTGTCACTTTAATGCGTTTGAATTTTAATTCTGAAAACAAACAGTTAATTGGCCAGTGTCCAATTACTGGTTGGTAAAAAATGTAAATTTCTATTATTGGACATATGTCCAATATCATATTCTATTTAATATAAAGTTGTTATGTTTAAATATAAATTGTATGCCCAATAACTATGGTCCATGTGTCCAATTACTATATAAAATGTCCAATTACTATACTTTTTTGCATGTTTTTATAAAACTAATATTAAAAATTCAAATATTCCTATTTTTAAGTAAACGTAAATAAAGTTTAAACAAACAAACTATCCTTTTTATATATTTATAAGAAAAAAACTAAAATCTTTAAAACAACGGCATATATAAATTTTAAATAAATATTATTCCTTAAGTGTCCAATAACTATGTGATTTACCCTATATAATAATAACTAGTGTTATGATGAACAGGATGTTTTGTTAAAAATGTTTTACAACATTTTTAATCATTTTATCTAATGTGCGCAAATTTTATAATGAAATCAGCTTGTGATGTGATAATATATACTGTATTTATTAGCTCGTTAGTTGGGATATTGTAGGTACCGTTAACTTTTGGTATTACATTAAATACTTTCCCGCTACGCGCATTTTGCTTAACCCATGAACTTTGGACATTCTGCAATTATTGTTTTACATGTTTATTATCTAGTCGGGCTTCTTAATAAATCATTGTTTAAGTTGTATTGTTTATGGGATAATGTAAAATATTTATTACATCCCTGTCTTATTAAGCTACAAAATATTAAATTTATTTATGGAATACAAATTTATATGAAGTTATATGAGTTTATAATGGCATTAAATAAACAAGTTCTGCGCAAGCAGAATTGAAATTGAAGTTTGCGAAAAAAAGATAACCGAAACATCGAACATGGAACTGACGACACGGTACTGATGAATGGGATGCAAATTTGAGATTATAATTCGGAATTAAGTATTTTACTGATATTTTTATTAGTGGATGCTACTTATCAACAAATCAGATATAGCCTTGTATAAATTTAACGAAATATATATACGTAAGAAAATAACTACTCACCACAGTACTGAAATTTTGACTGGAACTATACGTGCATTCAGCACAACTTCGCCGCTTGCATTGTTTTCAAGATGACTGTCGTGCAAAGGGCGTGGTCTGTAGGTAATTTTTTACCAACACTTGAGTTAAAACGAGGATTTGACGTTTAAACTTCAATATTTCGCAGGAATTTTGAATTTTAACATTGGACACAGAACTGACGGGTAAAAGTAAGTACAAAGATTATCAATTTTTAAAAATTGCTATTATTTGAATCTATGAAAAATACATTATTTAATGTTTTATAGTTTGTAGTGAAATTGAAAAATTTAAGATAAATTGAATATAATTTAAAATAAAATTACTCAAATATTTGATTCAGGAGTTGTGACACGCCAAGGTACTGATGTTTTGAATATTTATTATGTTTTTCTACAAACGTGCTTTTGAAAAATACATTAAAATTGGGTGGACAAGTTAAAACTAAAATATTTACAAAAAATATTAAAATACCTACTCTATTGACTGATAACATCAATTTGTCCAACTTGTAGAATTACCCATATAGTAATTCTGCTTTTATCAATATTTATAGTTAGTTTAGTTGGTCCATAACCCAGGGATATTAGAGAACGGGTGCCATATTGGACTATTAAATAAATTATGAACGATAACACCAATGCGTTATGCAATTTTAGAGGGCGATATTAATACCGGATCCAAAATTAATAATTAATAGTAGTGGTCTTATCTGCTAAGAGGGCTAAAGGTATTATAGAGGTATTAGAGGTATTAAAGGTATTGGAATCTCGAGTCAATACAACACAACAGTTGAAGCCTATAAAATGAGGGAATGAAAACCATTTTTACAGTTTACTTTATTTAATTAATTTTTATTTCCTGCTTTTAAAGTAATGTTAATTAAATGATTATACACTTATTTGTAATATTGTCAAAAACGGTGAATGAACTGGTGTTACATATTTTAAAAAATACCGAAAAATTAATAAATTAATTAAATAATTAATTAAGTGCCCTTCTTGTAAAACAATACTAAAACTAGAACTAGAATTTTAAATTTTAGACCATGTTCAACTTATTTTCTGCTTTTAAATTTTTCAATTATGTGTATGTATAGTATGCAACTCTTTTATAAACTTTTCTAGACACTCGTTTTATTAAGCACTTGCTCGCAACTCGCTCGTGACTAAATTAAATTCGTGCTTAAAATGGCGTTTATCAAACGTAATACTTTCTTACTTTGTGATTTCATGGGTAGTACTATTACCCCAATGATTTAAGTGGATCATTTAAATATTAGAATATATTACCAAACTACATCAATAACAGTTTTTATCAATTTTGCGTCCATAATGACTTCATTATAACACCGCTTTAAACAGCTATTTTTATGATTTTTCTAATACTAACGAGACTTTTCTGGCAATAAATTTTGTTTAACACCAAAGAAAAACCTTTTTTTCTTCTTTAACATTAACAGCCGCTTATTGTAAATAAGTAAATTAAGGACGGCATGGCGAATCAATTTTGACATTAACTGTCAAACCAATGACTGTGATACCAACTATCTAAAGTTAAATTCGACCAAATTAAATTAAAGGTATAAAATTAATTTTTTTATGGAATTTTTGCAAAATAGATAAAATAGCATAAAGAACTCATGTCGTAAGACTTATGACATTAGTTCTTTAATATACTATTTTTCAAAATTCTTTAAAATAAGAAAAAATATAACCTCAAAACAACACAAAAATGGTATGTGAAAATATTATTAAATATATCTTTTAGTAGACAATCAAATAAGGAAAACGATTTGGCACAAAATAACCACAAAAAAAACATCAAAGTATTTAAAAATGTTCAAAACGAACCTGGCGGAAAGCATACGGGGCAAAAGTTTACGACAGTACGAAATAAAACGATGGTAACGACCTATAAGCGCAACAAAACCCAAATTAAAACGTAAAGCTAGCTCAAAGCTTGTGTTACGATCTAACAAATTATATCTTGTAAATTTAATCTTTTGAAATAGCGATGTATAGGTTGCTACATATTAAGAGATCAAGCCTTTAAAACCACTTTTTAAAGTTATATAGACAAGACTCTACACCTATGTTTTGTGGATAACTAACTTATTACTTTTTGATGTCAAATTGACAGTAATATTTATTATTTATAATTTACTTGTTAATTATTACATAATATCGATATAAAAAGATAACTATGCCAAACATAATATCAGATTCTAAAGTAAAAGAACTTTTAAGGGCAAAACTTCATTTCGATAAAGTTATGCCAAATGCCTTATTGGCAGAAAAAGTACATCGCCTTATGGACATTTTTGGCGTAAAAAAGTAACGTTTATGGTTTTACAAATATTAAATCACGCATTATTTTTAGCTAAGCAGATCAAAAAATTTTGAAATTTTAAAAAATGTCTTTGAAAATAGCATCCATTTTGTTTTTTCAATTTGCAAGTTATTGATCATTAATAGTCCAATACTGTGAGTAAAAGGCATAAGGGGATAAGTCAAAAAAAGCAATTTTTCGGTAGAGACTTAAACGTGTTCGCATTAATTCAGGAAATATATTTATGGTTAGCGAGTATACCCTTTTGCTAGCATATGACATGTACTAGCAAAAGGATATATATATATATATATATATAGCGGGTATACCCGCTAACCATAAATGTATTTCCTAAATTAATGCGAACACGTTTAAGGCACCACTAAAAAATTGATTGTTTTGACTTTTCCCCTTATGCCTTTTACCCACAGAATATATACATTATAATTATTATTAATCCACTACAAGTATTAACGTACAGTGGCTTTAACAAAATACCCATTCACCATTGACAACAT
This sequence comes from Brassicogethes aeneus, assembly GCA_921294245.1. Classification (NCBI taxonomy): domain Eukaryota; kingdom Metazoa; phylum Arthropoda; class Insecta; order Coleoptera; family Nitidulidae; genus Brassicogethes; species Brassicogethes aeneus. The sequence goes on along the minus strand of OV121132.1, from coordinate 1,424,806 downwards.
TGGACAACATTCACGTGTGTTCACATAAAATTTCTTTTATATAAATTCTTTTCAAAGCGAAGATTATTACCCGCTAGAAACACAATATTTCGTAAAACTCACCCTTAGTATTTAAAGTTAATATAAAGTTGGCTGTTTCCCAGCACTCTTGACAAATATTGTAACGTGGAAAACTAAAAATGATAAAAATTAATTAGCGTGAATTTCTGTTGTACCACATAAAAACTAATGCGCTTTAAAATTTATGATTATGCACTTGGAATTGCATATATACTACTGTGTTAAATTTAATTAAATGTAACTTTACAAGTTAATAATTTTGTATAACATAAATTGTTCACTTAATTTTATTTAATGAAAGTATTATTAATGTTAATTAACTTTTTAGTTACAATTGATGATTTTTTTTTTATTTGTAACACTGGTCCACAGAAATATTGTCAAATGCTGGGCAACAACTTTTCTAGGGTGATTTGGGTGCATTGGTTAAAAAAATGACCATTCATCATTTGGCTCAAATAAATAAATAAAACCGTTTTAAAAAAAATTATATAATTTCTGCTCTCAGAATATATTTAAAGAGTTGTACAAGCGCCAGGAGAAAAAATACAAATTTTGACATATTGACATTCCACGTAAGTCAACCGAGGCGAGATGTAAGAACATCACGTGACAACACCATCTGAAGACGTTGCCTTTGCCGCAATCGGTACATACTATGCAACCAAGAATGCACAACAAATTGTATCACAGATACTATATGGAGTAAAGGAATTTAGAATAAGCCTACCGGGCTAAACATGCAATTTTTTTAGTTTCTTTAAGAAAGTTTCTTGACCCATTACCGGTATTATTTTAAAAAAATTATAAATTTCTTTTTGCAATATAGTATCTGTGTTTTATTAACATCGATCATTATTGTTTAATAACATCTAAATTAAAAACATTTTTCATTGAAAACTCACTTTCATGAAACTTTGCGATGTCATATTAAAGTTGATGAAAGTTGTTTCTATAACGGCCGATCTTTTCGTAAATGCAAAGTTGAGGCTTACGGTGGATGCGAGAGCCAATTAAAAACGTGTAATTAATGGGATGCAAGCTTATTTAGTTGCTGGCGAAAAAGTTGCGGAGCCTTTAATTATGCCAGGGAACTCGCAAAAAGCAAAAGTTTCGAATTACACGCAATGAAAGCAAGCTGCTGAAGTTAAATGTATTATAAATAATGCTAAAGAACGTAAGTACCTACTCTGGTAAGGAAGTTTCGAATGAGATTTATATAAACTTGTTAAATGAAAACGAGCCTTTTGAAACATAGTAATAGAATATTATATATCAAGTTTATAAAACCCCATTTTGGTATAGAAAAGTTTATAAACGAGTTGCATAATGTAGTTTTTCTACGACATATATTTATTATTATCTAAAAATGATTTAAATTAAATATTTGTATAGAGCGACATCTATTAAACAATAGAGTAACCATTTTCGGGAATCTATATTAATCCAATTCTCAAGTGACTTAGGAAACATAACACACGAGTGGCATACAATGTTTTATCCAAGAAGTGGAAGAAATCGTTTTTTATGAGATAAACTTTGTGATCAAATCAAAGCTACTTGCGTCTCAGTACCCTATAAATGTCAGAATGACTTGACAGTGACTTTTTTACATTTTGGTCAAAGTAGGTTGTTTGTTTGGTTGCCACGGGCATGATACATTGTTAGCAAATGTTTAAATAAATTTTGACCCTTGTCAGTTTTCCCTGCCGAAAAGGGAAGCTTTTTTGAAGAAAAAAATTTATAGAAAATGGAGGAAACCGATGAAAATTACGTTCCTGAGGATATCCTTACGGAAGCGGAAGAAGCAGCGATGCAGATTTTGCCAGAAAAGTCCCGAGATGCTTACGACAAGGAGTTCAAAATGTTTGAGTCTTGGATGAATTCACGGAAGATAAAATGAATCGATGAAAATGTTCTATTGGCTTATTTTTTACATTTGCAAAAAAAAATCAGCCCCATCGTCGCTATGGACCAAATACTCGATGCTTCGCTCGACTATTCACCTTTATAAAAAAGTCGACATTTCAAAATATGGCAAACTAACGAGCTTTTTAAAAAGCAAATCACAGGGATACAAACCAAAGAAGTCCAAGACATTAGAACGACCTGAAATAGAGAGAAGTTTTTGAACGAAGCTCCCGACGACGAGTACCTGTTGATGAAAGTGGCTTTGATAATGGGGATTAGCGGTGCTTGTAGATGCTATGAATTGGTCAATTTGAAAATAGAAAATATTCAAGACAAAGGGAAATATTTTCACGTAGTTTTGCCAGACAGTAAAACCAAGAAATTGAGAAGTTTTAACATACTTAAAGAAGGATTTCCAGTCAACCCGATCAATTTGTGTAAAAAATACTTGTCTTATTGACCAAAGAATACTAGTTCTAGCCTTTTCTTTGTTTTTTACAAAAATGGGCGGTGTACCAGCCAGTGTGTGGGAATAAATACGTTGTCGAAGATTCCTTCAAGAATTGCAATGTTTTGAAATTGGAGGAACCAGCGCTCTACACCGGTCACTGCCTGAGAAGGTCTTCGGCGACTCTTTTGGCCAATGCAGGGGCTAACATGACTACTTTGAAGCGTCACGGAGGATGGAAGTCCTCGACGGTAGCAGAAGGATACCTAGAAGAATCGCTGCGTAACAAAATACAAATTGCAGAAAAAATACAAGGTTCTAATGCGTCGGCGTCTTCCAGCACTATCAGCAGCTGTACCGATATGGGAGCGTCTGGTTCCAATGAACCAAATAATTTGACAATGACTTTAAATTTGAATAAACCGTTAGCGTTTTCCTTTAATTTCAATATCAATGTGAATACTGCTTGTAATAGAAATAAATAAATAGAATACTACTTCAAATATGATCGTGTGTCACTAGTGAGATGGATTAGATAGATAGATAGGTAGATACACACTAGTGTGTTATTTGATAGTTTACTTGTCTAAAATTACATAAATAATGACAGTCATAACTGTCATGTGTTGGATAATAGTTATTTATGTCTTTAGGTTAAGAAGTAAGGCTTTTTGTGCTAAGCTCAAGGTTTGAAGGCCGACGCTTAGCGGAAGCCTACATTTGAGCGAAGCACAAAAAGGCACTTCTTGGCCGAATGGCATACAACATTTTATCTTCAAAGCACTTTATATAGGTCAATTTAATTCAACATCAAAGCGGCCTAACCTCACTTTTTTAGAATCTCATTTATTTATTAGCTAAAGATTACATTTAATGTACAATAATTATTATTACTTTTAGAAGCAGTAATAGTTTGACAATACCTAGCTACATGATTTAAGTAGAAATGGATTTTTGCATTTACATTGAATTCAATTAATTGTTTAATAAATAGGTAGGTATCTAATTTCAATTTGTTTGGATTTTTATTTAAAAAATAGGTAGTTTGGAATGTTTAAGCTGTGTTTAACATTTAATTTCACTGAAAACTTAAAGATAATTTAAATCGTAGAAAAAGAATCGTGCGTTTTCTTGGTTGCCTCACTTTTTGATTTATTATTCATATTTAATTTTACAATAATTTAATGAAAAATATTAAACATTAACAGTAAAACAAACAAATTAGTGCTTATTATAAATAAATTAAACCAGTTTAGTACGTTAATTTCTTAGAAAAGGATTAATTTGTCAAACAATACCCCTAGCGAGAAAAAATCGAACTAATTACTTGCCTCATAAAATTTTTTATCGGCCTAGTCCATAACAAGGTATTTCTTTATCGAATGTTGACAACAATAAAGTTTAAATTATAGACCGCGTGGAGATAAAAATATTTATTGCAAACATCACGGTTTTAAATAAGATTTGTATGGCTCAAGTATTTACAATTAGAGGTCAATAAAACGGCCAGAATTATAAAAATCAGGTCGGCTCTCAATTTAGAATTTAGATGAGGATAAAATTAACGGTAAGTCCGGGATTTAGCAGCCTAAACCCGGAAAAACACCGATATCGTTATGGCGGTCGCATCATAAATTTCCGGCCAACTTGTTCTCTCCAATGAAGCTAATTCAGCGGACGGGAAAATTTATCGCCCTGTACATTTAAATGACATCCAGTGTACGTCGGGTCCGGTTTATCTAGTGTGCTTAATGCACGAGCATGGCAAGCTCGATGTTGCGTTTAATTTTTATCGAATTACCATTTTATTTTATAGTTGAAACTTTTGTCGTTAACATGCGCCTTAATTTAGTTTGCCTGACTTTAATTGTCCATTCTATATTCATTGTACCACACGTTTATACCATTTGTACTATTTAGGTAACTAGACACACTTTTGTTTATATAGCTTTCGGAGAAAATTAAACAGTATTTTGTTATGAGAACATAGATAATATAATAAATATACTGTTCCAGACCCGGCCAGTCACTTTTTCAAACAGTTTCTGAAATATCTGTGTTTTCCAAATTTGAATGCAAGGAAAGTGACGAGTATACCAGGGTACTAATTAAATACATAATTTATTGGAAAATATAAGATTTATTGCAACTTTGAGCATATTATACATTAAATATCTTAAAATCAAATAATACCACACATCAGTGGCGGCTGGTGGATTTTGGGTATACCGATATCTCAATTATTAGATATAAAATCCCTACTCTATTGACTGACGACATCAAGTTGTCCAAATTTTGTAGAATCACCCATATCTTTAAAATAACTATATCGATCTCAGTTTTTAATTTTTGACTAAAATAGGATTGTTTTAAATACCTACAAATATCCTAAATATCTTAAAATGGGTTTGAAATTATCTAAAACATCATAAAATTTAATTTTACTAAATATTTTAGAAATTGCAAATAACTAAGCTTTAGACTCCAAAAGATGACACCAGACATTGTAAATTATTTCTAGTTGGTTGAGCATTATTGTACGTAAATCATAAGATGTAAATTAAAAGCCATTATAAATTTTAATAATCACTCGCCCGTACTTAAACCTTTGTGTATGGTTAATACAGAAAGGACGAATTGTTTGAGTAATATTATGTAATGTCATTGCTGCCTAAAACATGGTTTTATCTTTTACTCTTTCAGCAGCTCTAATTCTCTTCGGTACGATAGAGAATAAATATTTGGCCAGTGTCCAATTACTGGTTGGTAAAAAATGTAAATTTCTATTATTGGACATACGTCCAATATCATACTCTATTTGTATCCCGGACATTTACCAGCCAATTCTTATGTAAATTTGTCCCCTGAATCCGAAAAGACCGTCAAAAACTATAAAAGTTAAGCAGTTTTTGAGATATAGTCAATTCCATATTATATGTAAAATTGATTATATTTCAAAAACTGTCCTACTTTTATAACTTTTGACGACATTTTCGGATTCAGCGAATGCTATTTCATAGGAATTGACTGCTAAATGTCCCGGATAAAAATTGCTGTTGACGAGAATTATTAGTGGCTGCTTTTTCGCTATGACATTTTTGACTAATTCATTTTTAGAGAGTAAGTAATTTAGTGATTTCTTCGTCACAGGACATCTTGCAGAATAACAGTGATTTAAATACACTGCATGATAGATAATTCGGAAAATACTTTTAACATACCACCCGAAAAAATATTAGAATTATATAAATCATCCTGTTCCGGCCTAAACATTATAAATGCTTCACAAACTAGAGATACCACACTTAATGATATTTGCAATAAACTATTTCAGAAGTCAGACCAAGGAATTAGTAGTTACCTTCAGAATCCAGAAAAGGGATGAGGAATCCGATAAAGAAATTTATGAATTATATGATATTTACAAAAACGAAATAAAAAAAATAACTATGTGGTTTACCCTAGTAAACATTTACTTACAATTTAAAAAAAAGTTGTAAAGATCGAAAAATTTTGGCCAAGTTATCGAAATTATAAGATAAAATTGCAAATATTTACATTATCTCTAAAACCACAAATTTATGCATAATTAATAGGGACTTTTTTGTATTAATATTGAGTATAGTAATAATGCACTTATCTACTTGTCATTAATTACTGATTCTACTTTCTCTTTTTGGAAACATATTTGAATATTTCCTTTGTGCCATTTAAATCCTAAAGGACTTTAGACAATGCTCTATTAAATTTCCCATTTCAATAATAACTCTACCCTTTTCATAAGGGTATTGTTTTAACATCTAAATAATTCCGAAACAATAGGACGACATTGTCAAGCATAAGCGTTTTCATATGGGGGTGTATATACAAATTAAAATGGTATGTTTTAGTCACAGAAATGTTTTAAAATTCTTCAAACTTATTATAATATGACATGATAGTTACACTAGTTTACAAAATCGAAAAAAATTCTGCCCATATCTCATTATAATTTTCCCATGTATTTTCGGATGTATTTTGATGGTTTTGAAATGTAACTGATCGATTTGGTCAAACAAGCCCTTAAATTGAAGGTAGTTGAGCCTTTTAAAACTTTTTTTTACGTACGTTTTATATCGGATAACTATTTTGCTAGCGATTTTAATAACTTAAAAAATTCGTTTTTATGCCAAAAATTGAGGTCGAAAATTTACATATCATCCTGGGAAAGGTTTAAATCAAACAGATAACTCCAGTTTGAATTTTTTTGTGATGCTGACATTTTTTACAAAAAAAGCTAATGTTGATAAAAATACATGGACAAATGGCGAAGTTATAAATTTTTTAGCGGAAGGCCAAAATTCAGCTTTTTGACGATTTTATTTTATTTTTTTTCTTTTATTTTGTAATATGTTTATTCTTTAATGAAAACCTAAATAAAGTGCATGATTGGAATTTTTTGAGTTTTTTACTTTACCGAAAACATTATACAAAATTTAAATTTGACATGGCTCCGCAAACGTGAATTCTTTTGTTTCTCGAGTTGGCATAGTGACATTTTACTGATATTTTTTGATATTTCAACAAGGTATTTTTATCATGGTTTTATTTAGTTAATAAAAAGTGTAAAATGAGTAAAAGAAGTAGAGAGTTCGAGTGCGTAAATAACCCGCACAATCTGGGCGACGTAAGTGATGAGCACGGAGAACGTTTTCACCAGCAAATGAAGGCTATGGAGCGGCGGTATCACGGCTTCTGGGATGCAGCCATGATGGGTGATTACATTTGGTCCCTTATACGAGAAACGGAATACGAAAGCAACAAAAAACAAAGAAGGAGACAGAATTTTTTTAAACTTTCAATTTCTTCAATGTTCAATATTTATTGTTTAATATTCAATATAGAATTTAATTTTAAAATTTAAAGTTTTAAATAAAAATCAATGTTCAATATTAAATTTTATATAATTCAATAAAATGAACAAATTGAATTTTTCATCTAATAAAAATTGTACGTATTTTTAATGCATTTTGAGAATTACCCCTAACAAGAATGGTAATTACACATAGAGTGGCGAAAGGCTGCAAAAGAATGCACGAGCGAAGCCATTAGTGGTCGCTATTTTCGATTTCAAACTGAAATTTTCGCTGCGGGTGTTATAAAAATGTATGAAATGATCACAATCACACGACTTTTGATATCCTCAAAACCAATTATTTCATATTTTGTCCCTCGTATTTTTGGACTGAAATCGGTAAGGTAATTCATATTCCTCTCACTTCCTCCTAGTTGATTAAATTGTTCAGTGACGGTGGAGTGTTGGTTTTGATATTCATGAATATAGATTGACATATATAGAGCTCTAATACCTTGTTTAAATAATAAAACGACAATGGAAGCATTTTGAAACACGATCCTTTAAAAAATAAATTCACAATTTTAGTTTCAAATCAGTGTAAAAATGTTTATTTAGTTAATTAACAATTTCAGTAATAACACACTCATACCTAAATTAAACGAGAAATTTTTTCCTCTGTCAGTTTGTCATTAGACCTACTGTTAATAAAAAAATTATAATTGTTTTGTCCATAACAATATTATTTCCCTTTATACTTTCGATTAATAAAACGACAAATATTATTCATAGACTATCGCATTCGAATATCGATTTTGATGCTTCAAAGCGATAAAAAGGTTTTTGTTTTCGAAATACAGCGTTTTTAACGTCTGTTTTATTCCGAACCATTGTTTGATATATCAGTTTTTAGATTACTATACACTGCTAAGTTAAAAATATACAATTGCTTTTTTTGCTACAAAGTTTGAATTTTAACCAAAGTTCTCGGCATAATAAATTCCCCCTCAATATAATTTATGTTCTTCTTATAGTACAATATTTCATATAAAACTGGAATTAATGACATCGTTAAAAAGTTTGAAATTCCCCGAAATATAATACATATTTAATTATCGAACCCACCAAATTTTCTGTGATTTATGGGTAATAAATAACCGTACCCTACGCCCAAGTGTATTGGACTGTTTTCGCAAGTTTTTTAAAGAACGTTTAAAATTATTTTGCCCATCGGTCATTCTTATCAGAATAATTTAATATACTTTCTGAAGGGTATTTACATAGTCTTTATATTTACCTACCAAGATGATGTATGGCTCTATAAACAAACAAACACTTTTTCTTTAGATTCTACCACTAAGTTTGGTACAACTTTTTATTATGTTTAAATTAGTTTGCTATTGTAAGTATTTAAACAAACCAAGTCCGAATAAGTGTTGTTTTAACTAATTAAGTCAAACTCAATTAAAATGTTAAAGTGTTTGTTTAAATCGCGATCCTTAACAAGCTGTTAAGAACTTACAAGTACACTCCAGTTTGCTTTATATTTTGCTCTATTTTCTTTGTGTTATTTTAAATCAATTTCGGTTTGAATAGACTATTGGCTTGCTTTATACAAAAGTTATTTATAAAAAAACATAAGAATTATATTATATTATATTAGAATACAAATTATATTGTTAAATATCGTATAAATTATACAAAAAAGTGCATATTTATATAATTGTAATATGTTATATAAATATGCACTTTTTTGTATAATTTATACATTTTATATATTTTGATTAAAAAAATATTTAACAATATAAAATTTGTATTATATTTTATTATATTATTATATTATATTCAAAATATAAATCGTACAAAAAAGTATTTTATAATTGTTAAAACATTTTATAAAAGTACAGTTCGTAAAATTTAAATGTACACCTACTCAAAATATCGTATAAAATCGCATAAATCGTACAAAAAAGTGTATATTTTTATGAATGTAAAATTTAAAAAAACTGCAGTTCGTTATATTTAAATGTACTACATATACATAATCAAAATATTGTATAAAATCGTATAAATAGTACAAAAAAGTGTATATTTTGTAATTGTAAAAATATTTTATAAAAACTGCAGTTCGTAATATTTAAATGTACATATACTTAAAATATTGTATACCGTATAAATGGTACAAAAGTGTATGTTTTCATAAATGTTAACATACATATTTTGTTTTAAACTGCAGCTTCTTATATTTTAAAGTAGCTACATATACACAAAAGTGTATATTTTTATGAATGTAAAAAATTTAAAAAAAACTGCAGTTAGTTATATTTAAATGTACCTACATAATCAAAATATTGTATAAAATCGTATAAATCGTACAAAAAAGTGTTTATTTTGTATTTGTAGAAATATTTTATAAAAACTGCAGTTCGTAATATTTAAATGTACAGTTACGGAAAGAAGTAATGTCCATTTGAATGCTCCATTGTAATTGTTCGGAGGCATTCGGAAATGGTCAACATCTGCCTCTTAGGGATTTATTTAAAAATATGTTTATATTTAGAATTTACTACCTGCTCGTATTGAATTAATTATTTTGGGTACCTATGTTACATATTTAACTGTATTTTTATTAAATCGTTAATTTTTTGATATATTTTTGTATAGTTTTATAAACATTTATTCTAGGAAAAAACTTTTAATAAGAACTTTTTAGGCTATAAATTATATTATCAAGTTGTAGTTTTTTAAAACTTACTTTACATTTTTCAGAACTAGCAATGATTCAATACACTATTTTAGGAGTAAAAACAAATTTTATTATTTGTTGCACTTTTATGTGTTAAAATTAAAAACACTCTAAAAATGAATTAGTCAAAAATTACTAATTTAATAGTTAATAGTGGCTGCTTTTTCACTTGTACCATGGTTAACCATGGAATACCATGGTATCCCAAAACTAAATAGCCAATTCTTATGTAAAATTATCCCCTGAATCCGAAAATACCGTCAAAAGTTAAAAAAGTAGAACAGTTTTTGAGATATAGTCAATTTTCTATTTATTATGGAATTGACTATATCTCATAAACTGCTTCACTTTCATAATTATTGATGTATTTTCGGATTCAGGGGACAATTTTACATAAGAATTGGCTGTTAAATTTTGGGATACCATGGTATTCCATAGTTAACCACGGTACAAGTGAAAAAGCAGTCAATAATAATTAAAATTTTTATATTTGGTATATTTTTAAATTAAATATAGTAGGATTTATCAAAAAATGTTTAATATAATTATAATATAAAAGTTAACATACCTATAAAACTATAACTTACATATAAAAACTATAAAACATATAAACATAAATAGCTATAAAATTATAAAATATTGTTGGCTTATGGGACTTCTTAAGAAGTAAGGGTGGAACTAAAAGAGCACTTTTGTATTTTGTATATATTATATAAATATATAAATATTATAAAACTATAAAATATATATTATATATTTCTTCATATTTATTTATTGCTCTTTTATTATATGTAGGTTAATGTGTAAAAAATTATAAAATATTTATTCTTTAAAGTTATAATAATATACTCCGGCGCCGTTAAAATTATCATCGGCGCACACGTCGCGTATTTAGGCATAATTAGAGGTATAAGTTAATACTTGCCGAAAGGGCTAATCCTCATCCGGCTTAATAAGAAAAGATTACAATACCTATAGATGTATAAACAGAAAATATATAAATTATATCATAAAAGTAGGTAATAAATTTTATAGCCGAAGTTCTTCCGGACTAAAATGTTAAAAAGTATTTTAATTTAATTTCATATTAATATTTTAAACGTAGGACAAATTATTAAATATTTGATAAAAAATATTATATAATTATTAGACTTATAAGTATAAATACCAAAAAATGGTCCTGTTAAAATGCAAGCTCTTAATATTACATTTACAGGTCCCTCATCGGGAATTTTTATTTCCCATTAAAATAATATGAGATTTTTTAAAATACTTTAAAATTGTATAACTCGTAAACGGATTAGTAAAACTAAAACAAATTTTGGTAGGGCTCTTTTAAAAGGTATTCAAGGTAAAAGTTGAATTTATAGAAATTTTCAAGATTCTCAAACTTTTTCAGCAAAACAAAATTTATGGTAAAATTTAGTAGGACCCTTTTTTAGGAAAATATTATCTAAAACCATAAGCAAAAAAAGCTGCCTTTTTATTTAAAAAGAAATGGTAAATAATTACATTAATAATTATAATTGAAGCATGGCATTCCCAAAGGGTTTGGACCCAATTTGGTCAAATATTATATTATCATTTAAAAATAGTCTATGTGCCATGCAAAACGACTAAAAAAATATTTTCCATATTATTTTTGTATTTTAAAGATGAATGGATTTTCATTGATTTCACACAATTTTATTTTTGACACTTAGACCCTTTGGGAATACCAAGTTCAATTATAATTATAATAATTATAATAATTATAATTATATTATAATAATTATTATAATTATAAATTTTTGCCGTTTCCATATTTTATTGGATTTTTATACATTGAAATAAGTTGGTATTGGGCAGATATTTCATAAAACAAGAAATGAAAACTAAAATGTTGATAATAGTATATTATTATACGAGAGATAATGCAGGCTATTATTCAAAAGGATAAGGTTTGCATGTCGAGCCGTCAGGCGAGAGACGTAATTCATCCGAGTAAATAATGCGCATTATTTCGAGTGTAATACTATGTTTGTTCTACTCCAATTAAGAAATTTTCATTGATAACAAAATTTATTTATTATAACCTCACTTTTCTTCTATTTTAAAGATCATTATAGTCGCCCCTCGTATATATAAATAAATCTGAAATCTGTCAACCTTACTTTTTTCTAATTTAAAACCCGATTGTTTCAAATATCAGTGAATATTAAAATAAGCCAATCACTGATACCTACAAAGTAAATATAATTCACTTTGATAGACCGGGCGGTTATATTGGTTACCATTATTTACGCAAAAAAAAACAAAAAATATCAATAATATGCAATAGAAGTAGAAAAACGTATTAATAGTGCACAAAATGCATTTTAGTTTAAAATTTTAATGTGTTTAATTTACATAGTAAGAATAAATATTTTAATTTATATTGCCCAGATAACAAAAAATCACATAAAAAGGTAAATACATTAAAGAGGGTTATTAACAATTTTATTTGCAAAATTATGCAAAAGTTTATAATTATTTTAGTATTAAATGTCTATATTTCATTTAAATATATTATTTTATTAATAACAACTTATTAAATAATATATAGTTTATTTAATAAGTTATAGAACATAATATATTATATTATATTTAAACTATTTCAGAATCAATGTTATTCCTTAAATATTTAATTTTTGCATAAAAGCTTAAAAGTCAAATGAAATGTGCCTAGAAAGAATGGTAAATAGCAGGTAGGTAGAATTATTGAGTTTAAAAATAGATATGTTAATTTTATTACCAAAACCCGAATGCCTCCGAACAATTACAATGGAGCATTCAAATGGACATTACTTCTTTCCGTAACTGTACATGTACATGTATTTACTTAAAATATCGTATATCGCATAAATCGTATTAAATCGCATACATAGTACAAAAAAGTGTATAATTTTATAAATGTTAAATATTTTATTAAAACTAAATTTCGTAGTATGTAACTGTACATATACTCAAAATATCTTATATTGTATAAATCGCACAAAAAGGGTATAATTTTATAAATGATATGCCTTTTTTAAGATTTAAAATATCGTATAAAATCGTACAAAAAATTCTATATTTTTTGTAAAAATATTTTATAAAAACAGCAGTTCGTAATATTTAAATTTACCTACATATACATAATCAATATTTCGTATAAAATCGTATAAATCTTACAAAAAAGTTTATATTTTTATAATTATTAAAATGATTTATACAAACTGCAGTTCGTAATATTAAATGTACAAAAACTCAAAATATTGTATACCATATAAATCGTACAAAAAGTGTATGTTTTTATAAACGTTAACATAGTTTTTTTAAACTGTAGCATGTTATATTTAAATGGATCTACATATACATAATCAAAATATCCTATGAAATCGTATAAATCGTACAAAAAAGTGTATATTTTTATAATTGTTAAAATATTTTATAAAACTACAGTTAGTAATATTTAAATGTACACCTACTCAAAATATCGTATAAAATCGTATAAATCGTATAAAAAAGTGTATATTTTGTATTTGTAAAAATATTTTATAAAAACTGCAGTTTGTAATATTTAAATGTACATATACTCAAAATATCGTATATTTTATAAATCGTACAAAAAAGTGTATATTATTATAAATGTTAAAATATTTTACAAAAACTGCAGTTCGTAATATTTAATGTACATTTGCTTAAAATATCGTATATCGTATAAATCGACAATCGCATAAATCGGACAAAAAAGTGTATAATTTTATAAATGGTAAATGTTTCATTAGAACTGCCTTTTAAGATTTAAATGTACATATTTAAAATATCGTATAAATCGTACAAAAAAGTGTTTTTATAATTGTTAAAAATATTTTATGAAAACTGCAGTACCTACGTAATATTAATAATAAATGTACATATACCTAACTATCGTAAATCGTATAAATCGTATAAAATCGCATAAATCGTATACAATCGCATAAATCGTACATAAAAGTGTAAAATTTTATAAATTTTAAATATTTTATGAAAACTACAGTTCTTAATAATTAAATATCGTATAAAGTCGTCTAAAATCTTATAAATTATACAAAAAAGTGTACATTTTTATGAAAAAAGTGTATATTTTTATAAAAAAGTATATGTTTTTAAAGATGTAAGTACCTAAGTAATATTTAAATGTACATATACTTAAACTATCGTAAACCGTATAAATCGTATAAATTCGTATAAATTCGCATAAATCGTACATAAAAGTGTATAATTTTATAAATGTTAAATATTTTATAAAAAACTACCGTTCGTAATAATTAAATATCGTATAAATCGTCTAAAATCTTATAAATTGTACAAAAAAAGTGTATATTTTTAATTATGTTAAAATATTTTATAAAAACTGTGGTTTGTATTATTTAATTGTATCTATATATAATATAAATATATAAAATAGTATACCGTAAATAGTATATCGTACAAAAAATTGATTGATAGATTTTGTAAAAATATTTTATAGAACACCAGTTCGTAATATTTAAATTAAACTATACATATACATAATCAATATATCGTATAAAATCTTATAAATCTTAAAAAAAAGTTCATATTTTTATAATTGTTAAAATGATTTATAAATTTTAAAATATCTTATAAAATCGCATAAATCGTACAAAAAAGTGTATATTTTTATGAATGTCAAATATTTGAAAAAAAAACTGCAGTTCGTTATATTTAAATGTACCTACTTATACATAATCAAAGTATTGTATAAAATCGTATAAATCGTACAAAAAAGTGTATATTTTGTAAAAATATTTTATAAAAACTGCAGTTCGTAATATTTAAATGTACATATACTTAAAATATCGTATATTGTATAAATCGTATAAAATCGCATACACAGTACAAAAAAGTGTATAATTTTATAAATGTTAAATATTTTATAAAAAACTACAGTTCGTAATATTTAAATGTACGTATTTAAATATCGTATAAAATCGTATAAATTGTCCAAAATCCTATAAATTGTACAAAAAAGTGTATATTTTTATAAATGTTAAAATATTTTATAAAAATTTTTTCAAACATGAATTATTTTATCAATTAGCAAACTTAATTAAAATGTTTGCTCAAATCTGCATAGTAAAAGTGCTGAAAAGAACCTAAAAGTGCCCCACTCCATTTTATCCCTATTTCGCTTTATTTTGCTCCACTATTCTTGCTTGTATTATTTTAAATCAATTTCACTGTGAATAGACTGCACTGAAATGGTCCGCTCCGTAAACGAAGCTTTGTCCACGGTCCGTGGAACATTTAATGCATTAGAGAGCGCTGCATTACGCCGCCTGCTTAATTTAAATGCATAAAAGAGGTCCATTAAGCAGCGCTATTCTTTGTTGTTCCAGGGAAGTTTGATGGCGCAGGGGTGGCCAGTGGAGTGCCAGACGACACCATAGGCAAAGTGCATTCCCTTAGACTGCACGTGCACAGTGAGAGTGACAACTGGGCCATCCTTAGCGAAGTAAGTATTTAATGGTTATTTATATCATTATAATGATTAGGTTCCTATAGGTTAAGAAGTAAGGCTTTTTGTGCTAGCACATTTTATCTTCAAAGCACTTTATATAGGTCAATTTAATTCAACATCAAAGCGGCCTAACCTCACTTTTTTAGAATCTCATTTATTAATTAGCTAAAGATTACATAAATTATAATTATTATTGCTTTTAGAAGCAGTAATAGTTTGACAATACCTATCAACATGATTTAAGTAGAAATGGATTTTTGCTATTACATTGAATTCAATTAATTGTTTAATAAATAGGTAGGTATGTAATTTCAATTTGTTTGGATTTTTATTTAAAAAATAGGTAGTTTGGAATGTTTAAGCTTTGTTTAACATTTAATTTCACTGAAAACATAAAGCAAATTAAAAATTAAAGATAATTTAAATCGTAGAAAAAGAATCGTGCGTTTTCTTGGTTGCCTAACCTCACTTTTTGTTTTATTATTCATATTTAATTTTACAAAAATTTAATGAAAAATATTATCAGTAAAACAAACAGATTAGTGCTTATTATAAATAAATTAAACCAGTTTAGTACGTTAATTTCTTAAAAATGGATTAATTTGTCAAAACAATACCCCTAGCGAGAAAAAATCGAACTAATTACTTGCCTCATACAAATTTTTATCGGCCTAGGCCATAACAAGGTATTTCTTTATCGAATGTTGACAAAAATAAAGTTTAAATTATAGACCGCGTGGAGATAAATAATATTATTTGGCTATAAAAAAAATTTACCACTTAAGGTACCTTTTTAATTAAATGTTCAGTGTATTATCGGGACAAAACCTACGATTTGTCATAGTAATGAGATTATTTTTATTTTCAGAATAAACTTTTTTTACTGTCAATAAAATTCTCATTTACTATAAAGAAGCAGGAATTTTCATCCAACAAAGTAATAGTTGTTATCAAATTGTCATGGCAATAAGAAATACTTTATGTTTATATTGAATCTTTGTCGAACTTAAAATGTTTTTGTTAAATCTAGTTGTGTGTAAATTGCGCTTACATAAAGTAATGCGCAGTTGTTATAGTAAAATTTGTTTATTTTACTATGGCATATTTGTCTTTTTTAAATTACTATCGTTGTAATTCAAATTAATTTTATTTCTGTTAGAAAATCTTTGTTAATAGCTTACGTTAAGAACGATAACAAAAATATTTTATTGCTATAAAAAGACTTTTTTAATAATTACTATTGTTTTGCAATGGTAACAAATTTTTTGTTATTTCCCTTAAAAAGAGGGGGAAAGGGCCAGCGCTTTCCTTGGTGAAAATAACTTTATAATCCAGTCTGTATTATAATATTATTGATTTCACTTGTGCGAGTGAAGTGTGGTAAAATCTAGCATGATAAAAATATCAAAAAGATCACTGAGAAAATTAAAATTTCGACGTTTTCTAAAAGAAATATTTAAGGTATATTCTATAAACGAAGCAGACTTGTTGCTTAAAAAGTGAATTCATATTTTTTTATTTTGTACATCATATAATATAAGTTAATTTATTTTTTTGTTATAATAAATAATTTGTTTTAATGCCTTGAAATTATTAAAAAAACTACCCAACACCCAACAGTAGGTTGAAAATGTGACCATTGTTACAATAAAAATAGTTTATTGAATTAACAGTTAATTTGTTGTTAAATTTACATAAACTTTAATAATATTATAAAAAAAGGGATTTGTAAAATTTGCAAAATTTCTATAAATAATACCTTTAGGGTTTCATTAATACTACAAAACCTTTTTGTAAACGGCATAGAACTGTTTTTTTGGACAAATAATATTTTTATAAACATAACGTAAATTTACTTTATAATTAATGCAAATGCTATTACTGAAAGCAGCGTTTGTAGATAAATAATTTTTATAAAAATGATCTTTTTGCCGTAACAGAAGCAATTGTTGGACGAATAGGTTTCTTTACTTTATTAATACAAACTACTTTTTTTGTTATATTTATTAAACTTTTTTTGTTGTTTTTAGAAAGGTATTATATAATAGAGGTGCTAAATATTGGGAAATTCAAGCAAGATTTATTGTTTTTATCATTTTAGGCTAAACGATTTTTTGTTGAACGGCTTTCGTTAAATGGTTTTTGTATACAAATTGCTAATATACGCGAAAAGCTTGTTTGAATATCCGCCAGTTTAAACTGAGGATTTTGTTGTCGTATAATTTTATAGAACGTGGATTTATGGTTTTAAACGTTTTAAAACGATTAAAATCATAAAAAATTAATGATAAAGATTTTATTAAAAAATATTACATTTTTAAGAAAGCAAGAAAAAACCTTTCTTGAATATACATTAAAACTGTTATTGTTGTTTGTTTTAAAATTGTCTTTTTTGTTGCTGTTTTCTAAAATAAGAACTTCTTTTTGTGGACATGTCAGATTTTAAATAACCTGCACATACCTATGTCCTAATTAATTAATGATTTAGAATCCTACTGATTGTTCAACCATCCAGTTGCATCTTAATTGCGATAGAGGGCGTGTTATAATTAATTGGCCAATTTGATTAACTAATTCGGCCCCGCACTGTGGACTGGAATGGCAAAAAAGAGGCCAAAATCCATTAAACAAAAAAACAATAAAGATATCATTATGAAATTTTATCACCATATATTTGGGGTATAAATCTTGATATTTTACAAATTTTAATTCAATTAGTTCAGTCATCGATTTTATAATGGTTTAATTGATGTTAACAGAACTTAAAATGTACGAGTTGTGTTCAGAAAATAACGGGAATTGTTAAATTTCGCGGGTATTATGTTGGTATACATGCCCCCGAAGTATGATAAAAACTTTAGCTGTTTTCATTGTTTACTTTGTCTGTGGCAGCCGCTAAGGTTAGACGTCTTTTATGAGCTCGGCGATTTTTCGTTCGTTAAAAGAAATGGATCAAAGAATTTCTATCCAATTTTGCTTAAAAAATGAAATAAATTCTGTGAAATGTTAAGAAAGGCCTATAGTGAGTCTGCTATAAGTAAAACAAGAGTTTTCAAGTGGTATAAGAGTTTCCAAGATGGCCGTGAAGACGTTGATGATGACGAACGCCCCGAACGCACAAGCACATTAACAACCGATAAAAACATGGAAAAAATGGAAGAAATGGTTATAAACCAACAGAGAAGTCGCTGATGATGTTGGTATATTGATTGGCTCATCCCATGAAATTTTTTCGAATGTTTTGAGTATGAAACGCGTGGCACCAAAATTTGTTCTAAAATTGTTAAATTTTGAACAAAATCATGTAATGATGCCCCAGCCTCCATATTCGCCAGACTACCTCTGTCTGACTTTTTCCTATTTCCAAAAATAAAGAGAACCTTAAAGGGCCGTCGTTTTGCAAGCATAGATGACATTAAAAGCGCATCGCTGAAAGAACTAAAGGCTATTCCAAAGATCGAGTTTTAGAAGTGTTTCGAGTATTGGAAGAAGAGCTGGCACATGTGCATAATATCCAATGGGGACTATTTTGAAGGCGACAACATTAATGTAGACGAATAAATAAATATTTGTTTCAAATAACGAAAATTCCCGATATTTTCTGAACTCACCTCTTATTTATTTTAACTTTTTAAGAAAGAAAATTTGCCTGCTACAAAAGCATATACTATTGACCTAACCACATAGAACAAATATCTGTTGGTCCAATAGTAGGTTTTGCTTTATTCAAAAGCAGGTTTTTCTATATAACTCCAATAAACTAACTTAAATATGATTTAATATACAATTTTTATTACATATTTTAATTAAAAACAAAAACTAAAACATTAAAGCTTTTTTAAGCTTTCCACAGATTAAAGTAAAAGTAAAAACATGAATTAAAATAATGCTTAAATGCTCAACGTTTTATTGCTTTCAATTAAAAATTAACAGAATGCTTTTGTCATCCTACAATTTTAATTAAAACTTTACTTTGTTTAAAAAAACACGAAAAATAATAATAGACACGATTAAATCTTCTAAAAGTAAAAAATGCACGTTTAAAAATATAAAACAATAATTCTTAATTAGAACATTTGCTTTTGTGAAAGTTTTGTTATTTTACTTTTTATAAAGTCTTTTAGAGGTTAACAAAACAATTTAAAAATTATTCTCTACATTGGGCCACTTAAAGTTGGACAGCCCTGTTTTTAGATAATTACAAAATTCCATTATATTAATCCCGGCGCATTCGCCATTTTTGACCATTTTTACAAGATACTTTCTATGGGTTTCACCCGGTTAAAAATAAAACATAGATACAATAAAAAATAAAATTTCGTTTTTGTAATATTAAATGATATATTAATATGCAATAAGAGATTATTGACTGTTAAGTTTAGCAAGGGTTGAACTTAATTTAAATAGAACATAAAGTTGTGGAACTTCAACCCAACTGGCGTACTTTAATTAAAGTGAAAAGTTACGTGGGATTTCGGATTTTCGTTAGTTAATTAATTTGCCAAATAATTCACGCATAATTTCGTTAATAATGTTCAAAAGGAAAATCGAAAGGCACTGAGATATTACACTTCACGGTGGATAGGTTTTTAAATAGCAAATTAATGAACTTAAACTTTTGAATTATAAAACAGCAACACTCTCATCTGCATATAAATTCTAACTGACCTTCAGGAATCACATGCATCTATAATGTCGTAAACAGAGGTTTTTGCTTATTTAAAATGATTAAAGCGCCATCCGTTGCATAAAATTTAGAGCAAAAACAGATTCACGGAGGATAGAATCAACTTTTGTGACAAATACATAAATGGTTATAAAAATTATTTCTTTTTATTTTTAATAATATTTTGTATTTGATTCGATTGCTTTGGATGTGTTTAATTTACTTAGTGAACTGATATTTTTAGTATGCTATTACTTTGATGTTTGATCATTATATCCTTGAGTATTTTTTTTAAATATTTTTAGGAGCTTTGCGTTATACAGGGTGTTTTACATTCGTGGTCGTTTAAAGTTTCTTGGGAACGGAAAAAGACATTTAAGTCGAACTTTTTCCAGATTCACATCCAGGACGAACTGGCCAGGAGGTGACCGCCGCCGCATTTGATGATGGACGGCGGTGCGTCGTTCTACAGCGCCGCGACGCACGTGCGTCATCGTTACGCGCCTGAGCGCTCGTCAGCGAATACACTGTGATACACGGATCTTGTCCTGCTCAAGCTCCTGCTGCTCCTGTTGTCGAGTCTTGCACCCTGCTGATGCTCCTGCTGACGTGCTGATCGACAAGCAGGTGGTTGGTTGGGTAAGGGTTTAAGTTGAAGTAACTGGGATTGTCAATGCTTGAATGGGAACAGTTTTTGTCCATTAATGGGGTAGTTAAATTTTTTCTGACCTATACTTTTTATGGTTTTATTCAAGGCGTTTTGTAATATTAAACATTTCTGTGAAATCGGAATTTCAATTGAGTTTACCGTTTTCGAGATATTTACAAAAAATATAAATTTTTATGACGTCACAAACCTCGCCATGTGACCAACATTCTAAGATTTCTATTGGTTGAAAATTACCCTGTTGTCAAGTTGTCTTGTTAACGATTTCATTCGGTTATGTCGGAAAATACCCGAGGAGGTTATGTACAAATACTGTCACTGTCAGTTGAGTGAAAGATGGTCACCAAATTCATTAAGTACCTATCTTCCTTATTACGAGGTATCATATTACTGTTTGACATTTTAGAGTCCAAGATATATCTAAAAGAATATAAAGAACTAGGCATTATACTAATGAAATGCATTTACGACAAAATATGATTATAATTATAGTTACTTACTTTATTTGTTTAAAAGCTCCAATGTTCAATATAACCAACCATTCCACAAAATTCCTCTGCTTTGGAGTCCGTTATTAATAAATCACTTATCTAATATCAATTACAAATAACATTGATTTTCAATAATCTAAATTTAAAAAAAACATAACCCGAAAAAAAACGTAAAAAAATCAATTCTTCTTCTTCTTCTCAACTAAAATTATAGATCAAGTGGTTTTAAAACTAAAATATTATAACGTGGCGCCATCTATCGTAAAAATCTTAAACTAAACACACTGGCAACCATAGAAAAAGCTGGCAACGTTGTCAATAGCCTAGTGACGTAATTAGGAGATTTTTTTTTGTAAATATGTCGAAAACGGTAAACTCAATTGAAATTCCGATTTCACAGAAATGTTTAAAATTACAAAACGCCTTGAATAAAACCATAAAAAGTACAGGTCAGAAAAAATTTAACCACCCCATTATTTTACTCCGTATACCAGCGAAAAAAATTGGAAACTTGACGTAGAGATATGAGAGTAACGGGTACGTTGAATTGGCATTGTTATAACGTTGTATGGAATTTCCATTTTGGAAAAGACAGTTAACGAATAAATGTTGCTTGGACTGACACAGCGGCGTTATTGTATTTAGTCAACAAAACGCAGTATGGTTGGGGTATTTATTTCTCTTTTTGTTTTGTATATAATTTATGATATGTTTGTTATAAATTGTATTGTGAATTTTTAAAAGTATTGTTTGAAGTTTTGCTTTTATTATTAAAAAAATATTTATTTTAATCAATACATAAATAAAACAATTTTTATAATTTATAATTATTATAATTTTTATAATTTTTATAATTTTTACAATTTTTACAATTTCTACAATTTTTACAATTTTTATAATTTTTATAATTTTTACAATTTTTAAAATTTTTATAATTTTTATAATTTTTATATTTTTTATAATTTTTATAATTTTTACAATTTTTACAATTTTTACAATTTTTATAATTTTTATAATTTTTATAATTTATAATTTATAATATTTTTCCCAATTTTTTTAAAGGGCTTCAAAAAATTAACAAAAATTAGTTTTTTATATTTTAACCCTCCAAAACCAAAAATGCCAAATAAAAAGTTCTCGAATAAATCTCAAATAATTCTAAAAATAGTTTTTTTTATGAAAAAATTACAAATTTAAAAATGGTAAATATCAATTAAAAATATAAAAATAATTTGTATTTATTTTAAATATTTTTAAGAATTACAGTTTTGCCAAAAAACAAATCCTACGTTGAAATTTGTTTTGTTTTAACACTTTTTTAAAAAGTTTTTTACCAAACAGTGAGAAAAGAATTTTAAAAATGTAAAACAAGGGGAAACACGGAATTTTCAGAAAATGTAAAAAATAATGTTTATTATTTTTATATTCTTCTAATTTGATTTTTAACATCAGAAAAAGTATTCGTATTATGCAAAACATGCCCAGCTTTATTTAAATTTCTATTAAATTGTTTAAATTGCTTTATCTACCTTCTTAAATATCTCGCATATTGAAACATATTTTAAATTTCAGAGATAACGCAAAACTTTACTTTAATTTTTACCAGTCCTTTATTTGTTTAGGAATTTCTTTCGTAGTAAATTCCTCTTCAGTTGTTTACCTTTGTACGAGTTTTTACTTTTGCCGCAAATGTGGTAAAAGTAAAATTATAATTTTATTACGTTAAAATGGAAACAAAGAGAATACTTAAAATTGTTATTATTATTACAATTTTAATCGTGAAAATTTAGAAGTCGATAGAAGTTTATATAAACTTAAAAATTTCATAAACTTCTTGCCCGAATTTAATAAAACTTTTCAGGTTTATGTTAATGGGCAAATGACTTAATTTAATATTAAATTTTACCACAAAATCTTATTGAATGTAAACCTAATCCAACCAGCAATTTTAAAATTCAATATGCAGTTAATATCCATGTTTTATAAGCAATATGAATGAGCTTTAAAAATTCACAATATAATAGCCAATTTTGCAAATACAAAATTGAAGTTTTCGCCTTAAAAAACAGATTTTTTTGTTGATTTATGTGGGTGAACAATTTAATTTTTTTCGTGATTTCTTAAACATAAAAAATACTTCAAGTTATAGCAAAAAACACCCTAATGAAAAAATGTTCATCCACTAGAATTATTAAAAAATTTAACTTTTTAAGGCGATATTAAAATATTTAAGACAATACATCACATTTTGTATAATTGAATAAACAACGAATTTTTTATTTTTTTATCGATTTTTGCAATGTAGGTATTTTTTTCAGGGAATAGTAAAAATTATATTTCTTGTTTTTAGCTTTTAGGTAGCTAAATAATAATAAATATTATTTTATTTGTTATGTTTACATTCACAACTAAATAGCTGTACTTAAGTAGTTAATTTGTTATCTAATATTTTACAGGGTGTTTTATAAAACATGTACTATTCACTATGGATGGCACATGTTTTAATTACCCTGTACCCTGTCCATTTAACGTCACCATTTGCACCTGTAAAATACCAATTATCGTCACGTAAATGTACAGGGTGTATTTAATGAAAGTAAGTATCTAAACAATTATTTGAGGAGAATTGCTAAATTTAAAAAATTGAGACTGAATGTAAATCAAATGTAAGATAAAAAAAAGCGTAAGAATGGTTAAACTTGAATTTATTTAATTTTTAAACCAATGTATTTTGATAAAAACTTATACAGGGACCACCGTGTTTTACAGATTGTACAAATTTTCGGTTTCAATCTTATAAAAAATGAATATTAAAAAATACAGTAAAAATCAAGATGTAAATAGTAAATTTAAAAAACAAGGAAGATGATTTGCACAATTGTGAATTTTTTCTTGTTCGATAATTATTACAAAATATAGTAAATAATATATTATAGAAGTGTGACAATATTGTTTGCTTTAAATCGAAAGATTTCTGCTTTTAATAATGACTGAAAATTGAATTGAGGAATTGGTGTATATTAATACCATCCATATTTTAAATATTTTTAAAAAAATTATGTGTTGTAATGTAAAAGTCCATGAAAAAATTTATATCTCTAAATATAAAGCTAAGCTTAATACACATTTTAATTGGTAATTAACTGATATACAAATGTTTTTTTGATAAATATAAGCGTTTTAAAGATAATTGCAACTTATTTTTTTCATAAATACCGCAACAATTATTAATTTTAGTTCTAAATTTTTGAAATATCTTAAAATTTATTAAAATAATAATAAATATTTTGACATTTTTTTCTGAAATTTTATTTCAAAATATTTAGTTTAAAAAGTATTCTGGTACTGGGATTGATAAGAGACTTTTAAACATGTTGGGTAAACCACATAGTTATTTAAAAAATCGATTTATAAAATTTTAATTTTGTAATTTAACTTCAAAAATCATTAATTTTTTTATAATTGGAAATTTGGAATTTAAATCAATTTAATTAAATTCAAGGTTTGGTTTTTTGTGTATTAAATTTGACGATAGATATCTTTTGAAAGGCTAGGTTTACGAAAAAACAAAGTATATCTTTTTTGTAAAAAAACACTTAATTCTCCATCAAAATTTAGCTTAGCTTTATATTAATTTATTAATGAGATACAAAATGTTTTTCATTGATTACTGTCGAATAATAAGGTTTAAAAAATCACAGCACTTTGACAACACCAAATTTGCTATATGTGCGCACTTATGGACACCTTACCATACATAACAACATTTAATATGTCAATCACAAACGGCTAAAATATGTCGATAATTAAAGCATAGAACTGCTATATTTTTTCTAAGAACACTGTATACTTTTAGCAAATTGTTTCCCAAAAATAGTCTTGATTGTTAGATTCATAAACCATTTTTTCATTATATATAGTACATATCTGCATACATACATAATACACAGATATATTTAGTGTGTAGAACCATTTTTTTCACGTGTAAATAATTTATTACACCTTGTAATATTACCATAGAATATTAATAAAAATGTACAGTATGTTACAGAAATCATGCATTTATTTCAATTATTGTTTTGTGGTGGGTTACTTTGAAATATATGCCTGATTTAATATTTTTTATGGGTGCCATCGTTTTTTATTGTATTTCTTGTTATTAATTACATTATTAATCATGTTAAATTTTATTTTGTTAAAACGTTTTGTAAATATTTTATATTTAATAATTTCATAAGTTTGTAATGTTAAATATTAATAAAATATCCCTTTATGTTGTTTTGGGTTTTATTTAAATAAAATACCTTTTTAAAAAATAAACATTTATTATTAACTATTACAATATTTATAATTATCAGTACTTGACTCAAAACTATTTATATTTGAAAAATTAGGTGTCGATATATTTTTATTTCTTTCTTAACCACTTTTCGGAATTTTTTTAAATAATTTAAATTTTTTGTCCATTCTTATATTAATTTCCAGACACTACAGTTCAATAAAAAATAAATCATAAGAATAAAAATGAATAATATCATATTAGATATTTTAAAATTAGATTTAATTTTTATCCTAAACCGATATTTTTAATTTAGTGAATTTAAAATATCTGTTTCTCATATTTGTATTTTTTGAACTTTTAATACATTTAAAAAATTCTCCCATAATATTTTTAATTAAGCGAATTACAAATTTGTGTTGAACAAAAAATACAAATATAAGAAACAGATATTTTAAATTCCCTAAATTAAAAATATCAGTTCGACATAAAAATTAAATGTAATTTTTAAATATCGCATGATATTTTTAATTCGCAGGTTAAATATGTCCATGTGATATTTTTTATTTGTACATATATTTTAAAATAAAAAATATCACGTAAGAATTCTTATTCTGCGAATTAATAATATCATAGCAGATATTTTAAAATAAGATTTAATATTTATGCTGAACTGATATTTTTAATTTAGTGAATTTAAAATATCTGTTTCTCATATTTGTATTTTTTGTACTGTTAATACATTTAAAAATTTCTCCCATATTATTTTTAATTATGCGAATTACAAATTTGTGTAGAACAAAAAATACAAATATAAGAAACAGATATTTTAAATTCCCTAAATTAAAAATATCAGTTCGACATAAAAATTAAATCTAATTTTTAAATATCGCATATTTTTAATTCGCAGATTAAACATGTCCATGTGGTATTTTTTATTTATACATATATTTTAAAATAAAAAATATCACATAAGAATTCTTATTCTGCGAATTAATACTATCATAGCAGATATTTTAAAATAAGATTTAATATTTATGCTGAACTGATATTTTTAATT
Organism: Brassicogethes aeneus; assembly: GCA_921294245.1. NCBI lineage: Eukaryota > Metazoa > Arthropoda > Insecta > Coleoptera > Nitidulidae > Brassicogethes > Brassicogethes aeneus. The sequence goes on along the minus strand of OV121132.1, from coordinate 1,398,120 downwards.
TAGCAAATTTAAAATATCTGTTTCTCATATTTGTATTTTTTGTACTGTTAATACATTTAAAAATTTCTCCCATATTATTTTTAATTATGCGAATTACAAATTTGTGTAGAACAAAAAATACAAATTTAAGAAACAGATATTTTAAATTCCCTAAATTAAAAATATCAGTTCGACATAAAAATTAAATCTAATTTTTAAATATCGCATATTTTTAATTCGCAGATTAAACATGTCCATGTGATATTTTTTATTTATACATATATTTTAAAATAAAAAATATCACATAAGAATTCTTATTCTGCGAATTTATAATATCATAGCAGATATTTTAAAATAAGATTTATTATTTATGCTGAACTGATATTTTTAATTTTGTGAATTTAAAATCTGTTCTTCATATTTGTATTTTTTGTATTTTTAATACATTTAAAAAATTCGCCCATGATATTTTTAATTAAGCGAATTACAAATTTGTGTTGAACAAAAAATACAAATATAAGAAACAGATATTTTAAATTCTCTAAATTAAAAATATCAGTTCGACATAAAAATTAAATCTAATTTTTAAATATCGCATGATATTTTTAATTCGCAGATTAAACATGTCCATGTGATTTTTTTTATTTATACATATGTTTTAAAATTAAAAATATCACCTAAGAATTCTTATTCTGCGAATTAATAATATCATAGCAGATATTTTAAAATAAGATTTAATATTTATGCTGAACTGATATTTTTAATTTAGTGAATTTAAAATATCTGTTTCTCATATTTGTATTTTTTAATTAAGATAATTAAAAATTTGCACCTATAGATAAATAAAAAGTGGTTATCTTGAGCCCTCCTAAAACTAATAAACAAACTTATAACATCCTGGGAACGACCCTGGCTTTGAAGTGCTTCATTCCGGGAGTGACCCCGTCCACCATTTTCATATCCGGCGGACTGTCGGGAACAACACTGAACTCAAAGTTTTGTATCATGGTGGTTAAAAATAGGAAAACGTTGGCTCTTGCCATGGTTTCGCCCATGCACCTGTGTTTGCCCATGGCGAAAGGCATGTAAGTTTCCGGTAGGTGGATTTTACCGTTTTTCAGGTACCTTTCAGGCTTGAAGGCTTCAGGATCGTCGAAGCCGTTTTCAGGCCGCATCATGCAACCGTGAAGGTTTGCTATCACTTGAACGTCCTGAAAGGTTTCATTAATTTTTTAAGCATTTAAAACTTGACATACTTGGCGTACCTTAGGAATAAAGTATCCATTTAGGTGGGTATCTTTAAGAGCTCTATGTGGGACGGTTAAAACTCTACCACCAAACATCCTCAGTGTTTCGAATACCACGCACTCCAAATAAGGCATCCTAAAAAGAACAAGCATCACCTTATAATAGTGTTGGCTATATTTTGCAAATATAGCCAACACTATTATTAAAAACTCTTCTGGTTTCAAGAAGGGTACCTCAAGGCTCCGTTCTTGCACCTACCCTATTTTTGATATTCATAAATGACCTGTCTAACATTGGTAACTGGTCTGATCTTACACTATTTGCTGACGATACCACAATAATTGTAGTAAAAGATAACCTGATAGCAAAATTTGATTTTAAGAATCTTCTAAGAAGATATGACCCGGAATAATGGAATATTCCCTTATTGCTAATAATGTTCCTAGGGACTTTTAAAACATTCAATAGATATCCTTTTAATGATGCAATTAGATTCTTAAAAGCTTCTTAAAACCTTCCTAAAAAGCATCCTAAGAACATTTTAAGAATACGTTTTTGGAATGTTCTTAGAAGGTTTCTTATGGAGCTTCTAGGAAGCTTTTGAGAATATTTCCAAATATGTCAGATACCCACGTTCTAATATGTTGTATTCTACATTCGTAAAATTCTTCAGGAGACGAAATATACGCCTCACTGTCATAATATGACAGTGAAATGTATTTGTCGTCCCCGTAAAAAATTATGTATTTAAAAATATTAAATAAACAATTTGACCTTGAAAATTTTGTGTGATAAGTCGGATTAGATTGAAGTTGAAGATAGTTAGGATTATTATACATAAAAAAATAGAAAATCGGTATACAAATTAATAAATATTTATTTTTAACATAAAATAAAATACATATAGTAAAAGTATTTTTGTTATCGAATATTGTTTTAATTTGACAAATAACTATAAAAAAATATTTTGGATTGTGTTTTACTTAGTATTTAGTATACCCCTGATACCACAGTTTATTCTAAGAATGTTTTTTAAACCTTCCAGTGGGAATATTCTTAGGATCATGCTATATTTCTTCTAAAGAACATGCTTAAAAGAAATATAGCATAATCCTAAAAATATCTATTCTCACTGGCCTATAGGCAGGTTCTTAGAAGTTGCAAAGTTTAGTGGTAAAAATTAATCCACTCTAAACATATGCTTAGAATGTTGAGAAAGTAGTTGCTATAGAAAGTTCATTTAGGAATATTCCTGGAACATTCTGTTAAGCATATTCAGTTCAGTTAGGTACCTATATAATAGTAAAATATACCATAATCTACGTATAAAGGTACCTATACTTAGTATTAAATACTAAGTAAAAAACAACCCAAAATATTTTTTTATAGTTATTTGTCAAATTAAAACAATATTCGATAACAAAAATACTTTTACTATAGGTATCTAAATTATCCGGCTTTTACATAAAATCTTCTATCCAACTTAAATACAATGAAAAATGTTTTTTTATGAAGAACTATTTGGTTTTTTCTTTTATGAAGAATTATTTTATAAGGAAATATTTTGTTTTTTTATATTTTATTTTATGTTAAAAATAAATATTAATTAATTTGTATACCGATTTTTTATATCTGAATTAACATTTTTATGTATAATAATATCTTCAACTTCAATCTAATTTGACTTATCCCACAAAATTTTCCAATTTTATTTTTTATGAAATAATGTCATACAACTTATGGTTTAGAGGTCAAATTGTTTATTTAATATTTTTAAATAAATATATATTAATATGTCGCAAATTTTTTTAAGGGGACGACAAATACATTTCACTGTCATATTATGACAGTGAGGCGTATTTGTCGTCTCCTGAAGAATTTTACGAATGTAGAATACAACATATTAGAACGTGGGTATCTGAAATATTTGGAAATATTATCAAAAGCTTCCTAGAAGCTCCATAAGAAAAAGTCCCTAAGAACATTCTTAGCAATAGAAGATTCTTAAAATCAAATTTTGCTATCAGGGAAAACTGGGAACTAATTGAGTCAAAGGGGAACTGTTAATGTGGGGGTACCTCAAGGCTCTGTTCTTGGACCTATACTATTTTTGATGTTTATAAATGACCTGTCTAACATTGGTAACTTGTCTGATGTTACACTATTTGCTGATGATACCACAAAAATTGTAGTAAAAGATTGTTCTTGAACATTTGGAGGTGAAGAGAATAAATATTATTATTATTATTATTAAAAAACTGTTAAACTTACAGTGGTCTATCATCAAGAGTGGGCCTTCGTTCCTTTCCAATGACCCTGTCAATTTCCTCTCTAGCTTTATTTTGCGCCTCTTGATTCAACATCAGGTGGAGTACACCGAAGGTCAAAGAGTTGCTTGTGGTTTCAGATCCGGCCATGAACATGTCCAAGCAAATGGCCATGAGTTGCTGCTCGGAGAAACTTCTGCCGGGATTCTCGGATTTCAGGGCTGTCAAATACACGTCCATTAGATCCCTGGGATCGTCAGGGTTGTGCGTCCTCTTGTGCTCCTCCAGCATTTTACCTATCACTTCGTACATCCGTACGTGCAGTTCCACCATAATGTTGTACCCGGACATTTCAGGGGCGATGTACTTTAAAATGGGAAATCTGCTGAATAGAGCCCCGGTCATGTCGACGGTACCGAATAACTTGGCCATTATGGCCAGAAGTTCTTGCATGTTTTTGTCGTCTGGATGGTACCTAACCCCCGCCATCATCTTCCAAATTGTATTCAGAATCGGTACGTTAAACAATGTTTCAACGTTGAAAACCACCGAATCATTTTTTACTATGGTTTCCTTCAAGTAAGTCACCAAATGAGCGGCTTCATCTTCAATCATAGAAGACATGGTTTTTCGTCCGAAACCAAACTCTCTTAAGTGACGAAGCAAGAATCTTCTTTGCTCCGTCCAGAAGTTTTGGTCCACAAGGATGATACCTTAAATATAAAAATTAGTTGCCAAATTGATTGATTTTATACGTGGAATACCCAGCAACATTTAAATTATTTGAATTTGAAACCACCGCAATTTAAACTAATATTTATAGCCAGATGATTGGCTCAGAAGCATGCCTAAACTAATTTAGACTCACGATTGGCGTTAGCCTTGTCGTCTCGTTCTATTACAATGCCTACATCCAAGGAAATAAGCAGGTATTGTGGCGGAATTTTAGATAAATTATACTTCACACGTTTTTCAAAATTCAATAATAAATGGTATTGTTTTTTTTATAATAAATCGATTTAATCGAAATTATATTTCAATTCTAAAATAAACATTTTAACACTATCGCCATCTTGTAGCCATCACAGTAACCAATAAAATAAATACAGGTTCCTTCTTTATGTTTGTTTTAGTTATAAAATTCTGAACTGTTTAAAGAACAAATCTGTGGTTATTTACGCAATATTTTGTTTATTCTTTTTCTATGAGTTTGTCTATTTTATGATTCTTTTGTAAGTGGTTTATTCTGTGGGTTTAGTTAATTGAACTTGGTGATTTATGTGAATTTAGTCATTATGGATATTACGGTGAGAAATTGTACCGATATTGTTGCCCTTCACGTGGTTCTTGCTGAACAATGAATTATTAATTAGACAAAAATGAGGTTTATTTAAAATAAACGTCATTTTTACAATAAAATATATTTCATTGACAAAGTAGGGGATTCCTTCCCCACCACAGTCCAAGTTTTTTACTTAGTTTTAAGTATAGGTTGTGAACTGCGACGTCAGTTTTTTTAAGTTGGGTTTAAAAAAATTTCTTCGCCTTTAAATGAGGGCGAAACCCTGCCTCTGCTTCACCAAAATGAAATGTCACGGGCCGCCACTGGTTACCACGTAAATATTTTTGAAAAAACTTAATTAATTTCTTGTAAACTATAAATTTCTTAAAATGGTATTAACGATAAAATTTTCAAAAACCTGCTATTATTTTTTTTGACACTTTTTTATCAAGTCATTTGTTTGTGAGACTATACAGTATTGGAGAAATTTAGAGTGACCAAAGTATTTTTCATCAAATGCTTGAGTTACATACAGTGTGTCCCATTTTTTTGCGACTCACCCCTGTAAAATCTTTATTTATTGTGCGATTTTAACCGGATTTGTTTTAAAGTGTAGATCTTGATACACTGTATTTTTAAAATAAAAAATATATATTTTTACAAAATACAAGGAATCCATGAAAAAAAACATTGAAATAAAATTAAACTTATTAGTACCATGTTTAAAAAAAAACTTCCCAAATGTGACCATTGTTACAATGAAAATAGTTTATTGAATTAACAATTAATTTGTTGTTAAATTTACGTAATTTTTATTAATATTAAAAAGTTTTATTTTAATCGAAAAGGGATTTGTAAAATTTACAAAATTTCTATGAATAATACCATTAGGGTTTCATTAATACTACAAAACGTTTTTGTAAACGGTATAGAACTGTTTTTTTTTGATAAATAATAATAACTATATTTATCAATGCGTTTCTGCATCTGGAAGAGTGTTATTTTTATAAAAATAACGTAAATTTACTTTATAATTAATGCAAATGCTATTACTGAAAGCAGCGTTTGTAGATAAATAATTTTTATAAAAATGATCTTTTTGCCTTAACAAAAGCAATTGTTGGGCATTATTAAGACAAACTACTTTTTTTGTTATATTTGTTATATTTATTAAACAATTTTCTGAGTGTAATAGTGTTGTTTTTTGGTAAAGCAAGTTTGATAGCGCAAAATTGATAAGGCAAAAAAGTATTGGGTTTCGAGTCAATGTAAAAATACACAGTTTTGGTTAAAAATGTAATAATTTTTAATTTTCGTAGGGAGAACAGGACCAAATTAGCATTTTTTTATTAAAAAAGACAAAAGTAGCCATAAAACATAATAGCAGGTTTTTGGAAATTTTATTGTTAATTGAAGTTATTTCTTACTATTATTACTTAGTTAAGTGATTTTACCAGTCATATTTAATTATTTGGAGCGAGTAGCAACGGTGATTGTGCGATATCGACATTTAATTTAAACCACTGTCCGTGGTCTCCTGACATAAAAAGCCGATTTTGAGTTACTACCCTGTAAATTTTAAGAAACTGTTATAATAAAACTTTTGCACAAACCTCTTCGTTTTCCAAACGTCCTCATCCTGTAGAAGTCGTCGTGAGGTCTCCCGGACAAATCCTCAGACGACAAAAACTCCTTAACCGCCTCTGGCCCATAAACGACCACCAGCTTGTCTCTGCCGAACTTCAGGCCCAGCACAGGCCCGTACTTCTCGGCCATTTCGGCGGTGGCTTGGAAAAGGTACCCGGTACGTTTCCTGGCCTCCATGATTTCGAACGCTGAGCCAATGAGAGGCCACCATCTAGGCCCTGGTGGGAAATTTTTCGGTTTTCGGCTATCCAGATATGCTAGCAGTCCGAGAACTATTACAAGTAACGCTACTGCTAGAAACATCTCTGAAAATGAATGTTATTGTGATTGTTACCAAGATAATTTTTTCATTCCTAAGGCAGCTGGGTAATTCTCCCATAGTTTTAATATTTACACTTCACGGTGGATAGGTTTTTAAATTGCAAATTAATGAACTTAAACTTTTGAATTATAAAACAGCAACACTCTCATCTGCATATAAATTCTAACTGACCTTCAGGAATCACATGCATCTATAATGTCGTACACAGAGTTTTTGCTTATTTAAAATGATTAAAGCGCCATCCGTTGCATAAAATTTAAAGCAAAAACAGATTAACGGAGGATAGAATCAATTTTCGTAACACCTACATAAATGGTTATAAAAATTATTTCTTTTAGTTTTTAATAATATTTTATATTTGATTCGATTGCTTTGGATGTGATTAATTTACTTGGTGAACTGATATTTTTAGTATGCTTTTACTAACTCAGATGTTTGAAAACATATAGGTTAACCTAGAAAGAGCAACAGTCACGGAGGATAGGTTTTAGACTTTTAAAACATTGTAAAAAATATTTAATTGCGGTTAAAAAGATCAAAACACAATAAAAGTGTAGGTCAAACTCATTTAGTTTTATTAAATATCATGGGGTAATATCATGGGGGGACATTTCGAGAGATTCACCCATTTAGATCCAAATATGGGCATTCAATTTTCTTTAAAATGGCGTCTGTTAAAAATAATGGTCTTAACTTATTTAGTTTTAATGAGGAGGATGTTTTAGTTTAAGATACCGATTAATCCTGGAATTTTCAATTAAATCTCTGAGATGCTTGCGGTCTAGCAGGACTAATTACGAATTGCTCTTGATTTAGTTGCACGAATTCCACGAAGTATTAAGTGTATACACTAATTATAATTATAATTTGCCAGAAAAGTTTAAATTAATTAAAACACTTGAGAGTTTTTTATTAGAAAAATGGAAATCCCCTAAAGAATTCCACAATAAAGTAGACAGTTATCGGACATTTTATAGTTATTGGACAATTAACATTAATACTGTAAAAAACAAGAGATCTATAAATAGTTACCTTAAAGTCAAATCATTAGATGACGCTGTATACAATTACAACGATCTCAGTCGGTAATAATATAGAACTACTTTGTTTTGGGTCCAATATAGGACAAAAAAGTTCGCAAGTTACTTTGGTGGTGAGATTTTTGTTTTTTTGTTAAGAGCAGGGCTGTGTTTAAATTACAATAAAAAATATTTCTAAAAAGTGTGTGGTATAAATGTGTTCCTCATGGTTTAAACATTGTCACTTTAATGCGTTTTAATTTTAATTCTGAAAACAAACAGTAAAATGGCCAGTGTCCAATTACTGGTTGGTAAAAAATGAAAATTTCTATTATTGGACATATGTATGTCTAATATCTTACTCTATTTGTATCCCGGACATTTACCAGCCAATTCTTATGTAAAATTGTCCCCTGAATCTGAAAAGACCGCCAAAAACTATAAAAGTTAAGCAGTTTTTGAGATATAGTCAATTCCACATTATATGTAAAATTGATTATATTTCAAAAACTGTTCTACTTTTATAACTTTTGACGACATTTTCAGATTCAGCAAATAATATTTCATAGGAATTGACTGCTAAATGTCCTGGATACAAATTGTTGTTGACGAGAATTATTAGTGGCTGCGTTTTCGCTATGACATTTTTGACTAATTCATTTTTAGAGAGTAAGTAATATAGTGATTTCTTCGTCACAGGACATCTTGCAGAATAACAGTGATTTAAATACAGTGCATGATAGAGAGCATAAAAAAGTAATGGCAACAAAATTAATAAATTAGGAAAATACTTTTATAAATATATTTTTTACTTTTTAACTGTAACTTTAACCGTTTACCGTAAATGAAAATATGTCTATAGTGAGTTTTTTGTTATGAAACAAATAATTTAAATACAAAGAAATGTTTAAAAAGCAAACTAATAAAAACATTATTTCACCACGAAAAATTTTAACAGCGCGCAGCAAACCGCCCAAATAAAAGAAATTTTGAATTGCACAACCAAACCCAAACATTATAGCACGACGATTTTGTAATATGTTGATATATAAATAAATATCTTATACTTTCTCTTCTTAGGAAGTGTCTGTCTGAAATGGGTTTAACCTCCGGTAAGCCAAACATCAGTTTAGCATTTTTTGCTGCTTTCCCTTTCGATTTTTATTTACCCAATTGTCAAATAAATCGTTGCATAATTAATATTGACCTTCGTGGCAATGATTTTATACTGTAGTATAAGGTAAGTAGCAACATTTCTAATTTTACATATTTCATAAAAATATTTTTAAAATAAGAATTTTTGAATTTTTAATTATAGTTTTATAAAAACATGCAAAAAGTATAGTAATTGGACATTTTATATAGTAATTGGACCATAGTTATTGGACATACAATTTTTATGATAAATTGCTATTTCTTTCTCTGATTCCTCGTCCCTTTTCTAGATTCCTAAGGTAACTACTAATTCCTTGGTCTGACTTCTGAAATAGTTTGTTGTAAATATCATTAAGTGTGGTATCTCTAGTTTGTGAAGCATTTATAATGTTTAGGCCGGAACAGGATGATTTATATATATCTAATATTTTTTCGGGTGGTATGTTAAAAGTATTTTCCGAATTTATTAACTTTGTTGCCATTAGATTTTTATGTTCTCTATCATGCACTGTATTTAAATCACTGTTATTCTGCAAGATGTCCTGTGACGAAGAAATCACTCTATTACTTACTCTCTAAAAATGAATTAGTCAAAAATGTCATAGCGAATAATCAGCCACTAATAATTCTCGTCAACAGAAATTTGTATCCAGGACATTTAGCAGTCAATTCCTATGAAATATTATACGCTGAATCCGAAAATGTCGTCAAAAGTTATAAAAGTATATAATATAATCAATTTAACATATAATATGGAATTGACTATATCTCAAAACCTGCTCAACTTTTATAGTTTTTGGCGGTCTTTTCGGATTCAGTGGACAATTTTACATAAGAATTGGCTGGTAAATGCCCGGGATACAAATAGAGTATGATATTGGACATATGTCCAATAAGAGAAATTTGCATTTTTTACCAACCAGTAATTGGACACTGGCCATTTTACTGTTTGTTTTCAGAATTTAAATTAAAACGCATTAAAGTGACAATGTTTAAACCATTAGGAACACATTTATACCACACACTGCGTACAATTTTTACAAATATTTTTTATTGTAATTTAAACACAGCCCTGCTCTTAACAAAACAACAAACATCTTACCACCAAAGTAACGTGCGAACTTTTTTGTCCTATATTGGAGTTTTTGACATAACATTTAAGACAATTTTTTTTAATATATCGGAAACGATTCTTATTCGATTTTAATTTAAATTACATAAAATTAATTTAAAATGATCTTTATCTCCATTAACTAAAATTAATATTAATTACTGAACAATCAGGATGGTGGTAATTTTCAAACTAAATAATTCTTGTAGATCACTTTTACGGATTAACAACACTGCACTTAGTTATATTATATAATTATATAACATGTACCTGAATAAAACGAAGAACAACAGGAACCACTTTCATTGAATTATAAAATACTCTCTCCTCGACATTCAACTATCTCATATACCTTTTCTCCCACCTCACTAGATTTCTGCAAATGAATTAAAACTTTGTGTCATCTACATAATTCGATAGATTATACAAAATCTTAATTTTTAAAATATTTGCATACCGGCGCATCCGCCATTTTTGCAAAAATACTAATTTTTGTAATGGGTCATTTTCAGGAAACACCCTCTTTCAGGAAAATGAAGATCAAAATATTTTTTTGCTTAAATTGACTTTTGGTTGGATTTTTATAAATGTTTAGAGTTTTGTTTACTTACATTTAAGACAGGCAGTGCACTTTTTAATTTTTTTTACGTTTTTTTCAGAAAAATGTGTTTAGCTAGCTTTATATATCTCCACGGTGTTAAAATTTGAAATCCAAAATTTAATTCAATAAAAAAAGTTGTTATAAAAATAATTTGAAATAAAATGTACTTAGTTCACAAACTTTGACTCCAATTTTTTATTTTATTGTATGTTTTTTTTTTAAATATGTATGTTCGTTAAGTTACTTTTTAAAAGAAACCATTCCGATTCTTTGTTAAAAAAACAATACCATTAATATTTTCTTTTAGTCACTGTATTAGTGAGTTAAATTCTAATTTATAAACACGTATTACCAAGTGATAGTGTATAAAAACCATTTTAAGTATTTTTTTAACAAAAACTAAAAAAAGTAACGAAATAGACATTGGTATCACAACGGACAGGGGTACACAAAGGACTTAATTAGATAACGTAAAAAAGAAACTATATAGGGTGGTACGATTTTAGAGTAATGCATAAACAAAATCCCTTGTAGTGGTGCTCACTTGCACAATAACAACTTAGATTTTTAAATTGTAGACACGCTTTTTCTTTGACTATAAGCTGGTCTTACGTCCCTTTTAGTACTTGTATATTGCGTGGAATTTTCCCTTGGATGTAATCTATATCATGAGTTGTAATTACAAATAATTTTAAATTGGTTAATCATAAACTACTTTTAATAAAAGCGACGGTAAATATCCACTTTGTTGTCGAAAAATTCTATTGCGTTACCCTAAATTCCATTGCGTTACCATAAGGTAACATAGTGGACTCGGTAACGCAGTGGGCAAAGTTTTGTAAAACCATACTTAAAAAATAATAATAAGACATTATAGTCATTAATTACTTTCAATGAGCTTTAGTGCCCTAAAATAAATATAAACATGAAAAATAGTATTTTTTCTTACCTTATTTTTATTATTTTTTTGAGTAACTTAGCGGACACAATTATTACATTCGCGTTACCCGCACCTGTTTCAACCGATATCTTCTTCCTGATTGAATAAATAAATTCAGCTGGGTAATGTGTACGTCCGAATATCATTTGTTGATCACGTAAGTGCCAAAAAAGTTGCCATATATATGTTTTTTTTTAATATTCTATCGGTAACGCGACGGACGTAACGCAACGGAAAAAATGTCTGGGGCGTGAGTCAAATTTAAAAAAAGTTGATTAAAATTAATTATTTTATTTATAAATTGTTTACTGTATTAACTAAGGATGTTATGGATTGCTACAAAGCAACACAAAGTTCTGGTTATTCAATATTTAAAAAAAAACATGTATGTAAGTTTTATAAAACGCTAATGGGACATGCGAAAAAGTTTCAAAATTAAAAAAAAATTATTCTGAAATAACTAAACAAAAATTTTCCGAAAGAGTTTACTAAGGGCTTGTTAGGCTTTCACTTGGTTTTTAAATCGATAATTTTTAACAAAGTTATTGGAATTCAAACTTACTTTTTGAAAACGACCCAAAAATACCTTGTTGAAATATCAAAAAACATCAGAAAAATGTCACTATGCCAACACGAGAAACAAGAATAAACATATTACAAAAAAAAATTAAAATAAAAATCGTCAAAAACTGAATTTTGGTCTCCACTAAAAATTCTTAACTTCGCCATTTTTCCATGTATTTTTATCAACATTAGCTTGTTTTTTTTGTAAAAATGTCAGCTTCACGAAAAAAAAATCAAACTGGAGTTATCTGTTTGACAACAAAAAATGTAAAAAACAAATATTTTTTATATTTTTTTATAGAAAAACTTACCACAACAAAAACAATGCAATTAAAAAATGCTGAAAATGGAGTAAAATAAAATATACCTTTATCTAAATAGTATTTTATTTGGATTATATATAAAATCAAAAAGCTCAGCTTTTTGCTGGCACATTACTAAACATAAAATAAAGAAATTAAAAAATAATAAATCTAATAATTGTTAACAACATTCTCTTTGTTTGCCTGTTTAAACTTGTTGCTCATGAAATTAGGGGAAAGGGGTTCAGTGACCTTTTTGGAGGGCTGAATGAGAACAGGTTTGTACTTTTTGACAGGTTGTGCCTTGTACTCGGTCTGTTTTCTTAATTTAACGCGTTCTTCTTCTTCTATTTTTCTTCGCCTCTCTTCATTTTGTTGTCTGATAATTTCCGTTTGTTGTTCTTTTTCCTTGCTTTTGCGGTCAAATTCTTCCCGCTCTTTTGCGCGAATTTCACTGTACAGGTGGAATTCGGAAACCACGATTTGGGTTTCTTCTTTTTTTGGTACAAACGGTTTTTTGTAGAGCACTGTGGGTGGCCTGGCCTTAAAAGATGGTTGGGTCGCATTTTGAGCCAAAGTTTCGTTGGATTTCTAGAAGAACATTTTTGCCAATTTTATTGTAAACAATTAATTTAATTCGTTAATTCACTACCTAATTTTGGGCTGCTGATTTCAAAAATGCCACTCGTTTTGCTCCAGGACGTCTAGGATTCGAAATAATTGCGTAATAAAATGCTCTGCTCAATTATCTCAAAATGTATTTGTGTCGTTTTTTTAATTACTAATTAAATTGAAAAGGCAACAAAGTAAATGGGTTTCGGTATAAGCATTACTCTTCGACTATTATTTGATATGTTTTTGTTCACATCATGCCTAAAGTACCCAAAAATTTAATCTCGAATCTTTATTAAGTCTTAAGTATAAAGGCGCCTTTATCTATTTTATCGTTCAAGCACACTAAAGTGCATCTATTAATTATTGACATTTAAAATTTAAACTTTAAATTGTATTTTTACTTGAAAGTGATTTTAAGAACCAAAAATGAAAAAACAGCAATGGAAGTGGCAGAGAAAGAGAAAGAAGACGAACATTTATGTCGTCGTTGTAAATTTGTTTTGTTTTTGTTGCGGTACCTTTACGCCCAAGAAAAACCAACGCAATATTTCATTACAAAATTTTATGAAATATACCTACTACTTTAATTTTGCAGGAATATTAAATGGACCTGATACACGACGTTTAATGAAAGATCAAGCATTCAAAAATGCTCTCAAAGTTGACGAGCTTGACGCATATGGCAGTGTTAAAGCTGTCTTGATTCATATCGGGCCTAAAATTGGCGCCAATTCATTCAAAATGCTTTCCGTTTTGCAAAGAATTAGCGTTAATATGTCATTTAAAATACATATTTTTTTTCTTCCTGATAAATTTGCCGAACTGATGAACATGGAGAACGATTTCACCAAGTAACTGCAAATCTAAAGCATTGATAGATATATATATGGGTATAGCGGAAAGAAGTTGGATTCATTGCTAGGAGACATTTGCTGGAATTTGTAGCAAAAGATGTACGACGATGATGAGGATTAAGCAAAATAATACTATAATCCAATTCGATATTTGATAAGATTTAATAAATTTAAAGGTAGAAAAAAGCAAAATTTTGCAATGCATTAAATTTTGAGGGCTTAATTTGGATAAAAAAATACTGAAACTGGTTTACTTTGTTGCCCTTTAAATTTAATAATTAAAATAAACGACAAAAAATGTCAAATAATGGTTGTTTTTTTACATAAAATGCATTAAAATTTTAGTTTTAATATTTAAAATTTCATATTGTTAAGATAAATATGATCTATTTGCCGTATACCAATTACTTTAGCACATTCAAGATAAATTTAAGCCAAAATAATTTAATAAATAATTAAAATACCAACAAAAAACTTACATTTTGAGGTGATTGAGCAGAGCATTTTATTTCGAAATTATTTTAAATCCTAGACGTCCTAGAGAAAAACTAATGACATTTTTTAAATCAGCGGCCCAAAATTAGTTAAACTAAGCTTTAGTACTTAATGTTAGGAAAAAAAGTTTGTAAAACTATCATAGTGTTAGAGAATTTTGATTAACACGTTACAACTGTTAATATAATTATATACAAAGTCATTATTCATAATATAAGAATAATAATTGTTGTACAATGTGATACTGATTTTCAAAATTAAAATTTTTTAATATTTTTTTTTGAAGCACCAACAGAAATTGCTGGTAAGGAAAAACCAAAAAGTCAAATGAGTTTTTGATACTAAGATATTTGATATTAAAAATTTAAGATATTAGTTTTCAAATTTTAACAAATAAACGTTTTAATCAGGTGATTTAATTTTCTTAAAAAAATAGTTTTTTAGCAATTTTTTTGTAACATTTATCGTTTTCTACAATATACGATTAAAACCAATTATAACTCTTAAATGTTTGCATTTGTTTTCTTTATTAAAAATTTATTCAAGGTAACCATACTATTTTAATTTGCATGAGTTTGTGACAATTAATTTGCCATTTAGGTTGAAAATACCTAATAACTTATTTATATAGATATAAGTTTTTTAATAGTATATATTATGTATCAAGTTTGATAAACGCCATTTTAGTCACGAATTTAATTTAGGCACAAGTGAGCTTGCGAGTGCCTAGATTAGTTTTTTAAACGAGTTGCATACTAAACTTTTTTACGACAAATCTTTATTGTCTAAAAATGATTTAAATTAAAAATTCGTATAGAGTCCCTTGAAAATGGACTAACAACCGTTGAAATCCGATATAGAAGCAGTTTTTCACATTTAAAGTGAAGAGAATGTTTATGGGCAATACGATTCTCTACAAAAAAGTCTATCTAAAAATACTTTTGTTAAAAATTACACGAAATGTACAATTTTGACTGCGATTTTGATAATTAAATAAAACGGTTTTCGGAGGTATTACGGATTAAAATTAAGCACTAAAAATTTTCATATTCTTTTTTGACTGTTTAAAGAAAGTTGACTCCAAAAAAATATAAAATTACAATTTTTTACATATAAAATTACGATTTTAATAATGTTGGCATTAAATATTTTTAATAGAAAAAATAAACTCACATTTAATTTTTCTTTTGATGAAGTTTTGCATGGAGAGTAAATTTTTCTGGGTGCAGGCCTTGCATGAAACTCTCTGGCCTTCTTTTCTTCCTCCAAAACCTAAAAAATTTTATTCAGGAATAAAAAACCTGAAAATATTTTTTTTTAAGTTGGTACCTTATTAACAAGAGCCTCTTTTTTCTTTAGCACTATTTTGTGCCTTTCCTCAAAAGTATCATTTCTAGGGGGATGCGTTTGTTTCGGTTTTTCTTCTTTCTTGGGTTCTACTAAATTCTAAAAATAGAGAAATAAGTAAAAAACAATACCGGCTTCATTAATAAAAAAATATAAAATAATATTTTTGTTTACCAGGCTCTTTAAAGAGTTGCATCTTCTCATGAAAGCTGGGGTTTTGGGTTCAGTTACCTTAGACTCAACTGAATTTAACTTTGGTTCTTGATACAAACTTTTTGGCGCTGGTTTTGCGTGAAATACCGGTACCTCTTTTTTAGGAGATGGTTGAACCTATGTGTAAATAAAAAATATAATCTACCAACTACACTCACGTGCAAAATAATCGATCCACACAAATTTTCGATGAATTTCAATCGCAAATAACTTTTTTGTTTGATGTCGGATTTAAACGAATATTAAAGAATATTGTAGATAAATTAATGGACAATCGCTCACATTTTAAAAAAATACTAAAAAATAGACGTACGTTTATAATATACCGGTTTAAACAAAAAGATGTTTTTTACCGTAAGTTTAAGACACTCTGTAGAGTGGCAAAACCGTATATCGTTCTCAATTAAGTTTTATTTATCAAGTCACATCTATTCTTAACAGTTTTGTTTTTGGTTCACCTCGATATATTTATTTTTGTGGAAAATATAGATTTTTTTAATAAACATTGCAATTTCCAATATTTTTCTGTATGAAGAACTAAGGTTGCTATGGTCCATCCATAGCCTATGGAGGATGACAGTGACAGTTTTGTTGAATCATCCCATACTTGGACATGTCATACACGGCTTTCAAAAGCTATCAAATTGTTTTTTGCAAATTAATGTTTAAATTTTGAGGTGTCTTCTTACTTTATAAAATGGATATGTCTCCGACTGATGTTGCCAGAGCTATTAATTTAATCCAGGATGGACGGTCGCAGTATTACGTGGCAAGTGTTTTAAACGTCATAAGAAGTAAAGTACAAAGGGCAACATTAGTCGGAGACATTTTTAAAAGTAAGAAGACACCTCAAAATTTAAACATTAATTTGCAAAAAACAATTTGATAGCTTTTGAAAGCTGTATATGACATGTCCAAGTATGGGATGATTTAACAAAACTGTCACTGTCATTCTCCATAGGCTATGGATGGACCATAGCAACCTTAGTTCTTCATACAGGAAAAATATTGGAAATTGCAATGTTTTTTAAAAAAATCCATATTTTCCACAAAAATAAATATATCGAGGTGAACCAAAAACAAAACTGTTAAGAATAGATGTGACTTGATAAATAAAACTTAATTTAGAACAATATACGGTTTTGCCACTCTACAGAGTGTCTTAAACTTATGGTAAAAAACATCTTTTTGTTTAAACCTGTATATTATAAACGTACGTCTATTTTTTAGTATTTTTTTAAAATGTGAGCGATTGTCCATTAATTTATCTACAATATTCTTTAATATTCGTTTAAATCCGACATCAAATAAAAAAGTTATTTGCGATTGAAATTCATCGAAAATTTGTGTGGATCGATTATTTTGCACGTGAGTGTATAACTATAACAAACGATTGTCTAAAATATTTTTGTTTACAGTAAAGTTAAATAAATAATAAAATTAAAAAATGTACCCACCTTTTTTGGCGGCACATACGTCAATTTAAACGGCTGTGGTATAGTTGAGACAGGTTTTTGTATAGCTGAAGGCATAGCTTTCATGGGTCCAAGTATTTTTTTGTTAATAGGCCTTGCTTTAATCTTAAACCTAAAAAACAACGTTTTTCTAGAACCCTTAAAGTCTCAAATGGATAAAAAGTATAATTTAATACCATATATTCCTTGCCTCAAAATATAAGTGAAAAAATACTCATGTTATAAAATTAATAATATCTAAACATGTAATCAAAGTTATATTGAAAAAATGAGTTTTAAAGCCCAAGAAGAGATTTTTGTGAAAAATTAATTAATTTTATAATATTTCAATTATAATACCTATTGTAAAAATGTGATTAATCATCCTAAAAAGCGTTGTCAATGGGATTCTATTAATTTTTTACTATTGTGTTTAAAAATCCATTATTTTGTATACAGTATGTCCATGAGAAAAAAAATATTTTACATTTCTCTGAAAGTTTGCAATTTTGAATTTTCTGAAAATTTTGGACTAAACATTTTTTGATAAAAATCAATTTTGGTCAGTCAGAGAAACATTCTTATAAAAGTTATCATTTTTGTAACAATATAATCTAAAGGAAATTAATTTATAAAAATTGTGCTAGTATGTGCACTGCATAACATAAAAACAAAATAAATATACTTTAATTTTATTGACGAAAAAAAAATATTAAAAATAAATTTTAGTCCAATTTTTTAATATGTTAAAATATTTTGGTAGATAATAAAAAAGAAAAAAAATTGAATTAAAAAAAAATTATTACAAAATTAAAAATTCCAAAATTGTGAAAATGCAAACATGCATTTTTGAATAAGAGTGATATTATAAGTCAAGTTAAGAAATGGTTTTTGTGAAAAATTAATTAATTTTATAACATTTCATTATAATATAGTAAAAATATGATTTATCATCCTAAAAAGCGTTTTCAGTGGGATTCTATTAATTTTTTACTATTGTGGTTCACAAATCCATTATTTTAAATACGGTATGTCCATAAGGAAAAAAAATATTTTACATTTCTCTGAAAGTTTGCAATTTTGAATTTTCTGAAAATTTTGGACCAAACATTTAAAATATAAAAATCAATTCTGGTCAGTCAGAGAAGCATTTTTATAAAAGTTATCATTTTTGTAACAATACAATCTAAAGGAAATGATTGCATGACATAAAAACAAAATAAATATACTTTAATTTTATTGACAAAAAAAATATTGAAAATAAATTTTAGTCAAATTTTTAATATGTTAAAATATTTGGGTAGATAACAAAAAAGGAAAAAAATTGAATTAAAAAAATAATTATTAAAAAATTAAAATTCCCAAAGTTGTGAAAATGCAAAAATGCATTTTTGAATAAGAGTGAAAAATTAATTAGTTTTATAACATTTCAATTATAATATTGTAAAAATGTGATTTATCAACCTAAAAAGCGTTTTCAATGGGATTCTATTAATTTTTTACTATTGTGGTTCAAAAATCCATTATTTTGAATATGGTATGTCAATGAGGTAAAAAAATATTTTACATTTCTCTGAAAGTTTGCAATTTTGAATTTTCCGAAAATTTTCGACCAAACATTTTTTGATAAAAATCAATTTTGGTCAGCCAGAGAAACATTCTTATAAAAGTTATCATTTTTGTAACAATATAATCTAAAGGAAATTAATTTATAAAAATGGTGCCAGTTGAGCAATGTACATTTCATAACATAAAAAGAAAATAAATGTACTTTAATTTTATTGACAAAAAAAATATCAAAAATAAATTTAAGTCAAACTTTTTAATATGTTAAAATATTTGGGTAGATATTAAAAAAGGAAAAAAATTGAATTAAAAAAATAATAATTAAAAAATTAAAATTCCCAAAATTGTGAAAATGCAAAAATGCATTTTTGAATAACAGTGATATTATAAGTCAGGTTAAAAAATGGTTTTTGTGAAAAATTAATTAATTTTATAATATTTCAATTATAATATTGTAAAAATGGGATTTATCATCCTAAAAAGCGTTTTCAATGGGATTCTATTACTTTTTTACTATTGTGTTTCAAAAATCCATAATTTTATTAAAAATTAATTTAAATTAATTAATTTTATAACATTTCAATTGTAATATTGTAAGTAATATTGTAAAAATTTGATTTATCATTCTAAAAAGCGTTTTTAATGGGATTCTGTTAATTTTTTACTATTGTGGTTCAAAAAAAATATTTTACATTTCTCAGGAAGTTTGCAATTTTGAGTTTTCTAAAAATTTTAGACTGAACATTTTTTGATAAAAATCAATTTTGGCCAGTCAGAGAAACATTCTTAAAAAATTATCATTTTTGTAACAATACAATCTAAAGGAAATTAATTTATAAAAATTGTGCTAGTTGTGCAATGTGCACTTCATAACATAAAAACAAAATAAATATACTTTAATTTTATTGACAAAAAAAAAATATTAAAAATAAATTTTAGTCAAATTTTTTAATCGGTTCAAATATTTGGGTAGTTAATAAAAAAGGAAAATAATTGAATTAAAAAAATAATTATTAAAAAATTAAAATTCCCAAAATTGTGAAAATGCAAGAATGCATTTTTGAATAAGAGATATTAAAAGTCAAGTTAAAAAATGGTTTTTGTGAAATATTAATTAATTTTATAACATTTCAATAATTCACATTTTTAGAATATTATAATTATTATAATATTCTAAAAATGTGATTTATCATCCTAAAAAGCGTTTTTAATGGGATTCTATTAACTTTTTACTATTGTGGTTCAAAAATCAATTTTTTTATACAGTATGTCCATGAGGAAAAAAATATTTTACATTTCCCAGAAAATTTGCAATTTTGAATTTTTTGAAAATTTAGACTAAACATTTTTTGATAAAAATCAATTTTGGTCAGCCAGAGAAACATTCTTATAAAAGTTATCATTTTTGTAACAATATAATCTAAAGGAAATTAATTTATAAAAATTGTGCTAGTTGTGCAATGTGCACTTCATAACATAAAAACAAAATAAATATACTTTAATTTTATTGACAAAAAAAATATTAAAAATAAATTTTGGTCCAATTTTTTAATATGTTAAAATATTTGGGTAGATAATAAAAAAGGAAAAAAATAATTATTAAAAAAATAATTCCCAAAATTGTGAATAAGAGTGATATTATAAGTCAAGTTAAAAAATGGTTTTTGTGAAAATTTAATTAATTTTATAACATTTTAATTATAATATTGTAAAAATGTGATTTATCATCCTAAAAAGCGTTTTCAATGGGATTCTATTAATTTTTATCATTGTGGTTCAAAAATCAATTAAATAAATTACTTAAATAAAAAGAAAGTTAAAAATAAATTTTAGTCAAATTAATTAACAAGGTTAATACATGATATTTTTAATATGCTAAAATATTTAGTTAGAAATAAAGGAAAAAAAGTAAAAATTAAAATTAATTTTTTTTTTACTTACTTTTGTTCATTCTCGAACTCCTGTAACTCCCTCTGTTCGCTAGTCAAAGTCGTAACATCTCTGTGCCGAGTTTTGGTTCTCAAAGCTGGAGATTGGGGTATGGTGGTCTTCAACGACAACGGCAAAATGCTCGGCTTGCTTTTAAATCTTATTGGAGTACCTTTGTGAAACTTATTGATTGCCTCAGCCACACTGACAAAGTCATTTTTCCTTAGATTTTCCGCAGAAGAGAATTTGTGCTTTGGCTGTGCAAGTTTGTTTAGATGCTCTTTCGATGAAGTTCTAGACAAACTATTAGTAGATCCATATGCACGATTTTTACACAAATTCTCAGTTGATGCATATTTAACATTGTTTTTGGGGTTTAATTTAAGGCCATTCATTTTATTACTAAAATTAACACCCCCAATGAAATCTTGTTAAAGTTAAGTATTGTTCGCTTACCTTAGGACATTGACTTCATTTTTAACTTTTTTTTGTTTTATAATTTCAACACTAGCACTTCTTGCTTGTAGTTTAACTTTTACACTTTCCGGTTTTATTTTCTTATTTGTGCTCCTACAATTCTGTCCATCTTCTAGGAATATAAGTTAAAATTAAGATAAATATGTTTATTTATACATACCCGATATGGTGCCCACTGGGGAGTAAAATATAGACTCATTACACTCATCTTTTATATCTGTATTTGTATTTTCAACAACTTCTGGGGAATTGAAAACTTCCTCAAAAGAAATATCTTCATACATACTTGGCACAACTTCTTCCTTTATTTCCTGTACATTTTCATGGTCAATTTCTATAAAAAACAAATTAATTATTCAATTTATACCTACAACACAAAACCCACCAAAATACGAATCAATTTTTTCGTGGTCATTGTACAATTCTGGCGAGTTAAAATCATAAAATCTTGGGGCAATAAAGGCAAACTCTTCCGTCATTCTAATATTTAACATGTATTTCAAACTTTACGCTGTTCTGTGTCTCGTATTACTTCACTTATTGCACAAAAACGGCTTCTTTTTTACATGGACAAAAAAATGGCAAAAACGGCAAGCGTTTGTGACGGTTAAATTCAAAATACAAATCAAATGTCATGCGCTGCGCACACTGTTGACAGGTGTAATGCGACGTTGCCATTGGACAACAAGGAGAGTTTACGTATTATAGATTGCCTTCCTTCCTTCCTTCCTTCCTCCCGTAGAAGATGAACATTACGTAATTCTCGCCATTAACATTTCCCGTGTAGGAATTTTTAACACTTTGTGATAATATTTTGCAATTATGTTAATAAAAAAAATCAAAGAATAAAATATTTTCTTAACAAAATCATATTTTGAAGTTATTTTAATATTTTAAAGTATCAATAATTCTTAGGTTTAATTAAAATTAATAACGGGCAATGTTAATGGTGACAATTACCTACGTCAAAAATGTTTATTTAAATCGTAGTGCCAGTTATAGATTCCCGTACCGTGAGTACGGCATTCCTTCCTCCCGTAGAAATTTTTAAGTTTTATCTTTCACCGTAAAGGTCTTTGACATTACCAATCACAGTGCTTGTTATTGACATGCGCTGTAGGGTGACAGCGCGTAATTACAAAATATTTAAAATACATGATTCTTTAGTTTATTAAATAGTTTGTGTCTCTAAATAGGATATTTAGATATTGTTTATGATCAATGTCTTTCATTTTTAGAAACGTTGCTTTGTAAAACCGGTCTTGGTAAAGTGGGCAAGTCTTCCAACGTCTTGTTTTATATTTTTTTCATTATACTGCCCTACTATGGAAAAAGGCAGTAACTACAAATGCGTTTTCTTGTGCTATGATAAAGCTATGGACATTTTATATCGTAATTCAACAAAGAAATGCAGTAAACTATCTTTTAAGTTAAATAAATCAGTTAAATACCTACTGCTTTTTATAAAAATGTAGTTTATGCTAATTTCCCACAAATTTCTTGTTTAGCAGTTACTGCCTTTCTCCATAGTTGGGCAGTATACAACAAGCTGCCAGGGCAATTAAAATTGTGATCACTGCACTAATATTTAAATGATTATCTTTCATATTTACACACAATGGGTAAAACGCAAAATATAAACAAAAATAAATGTCAACCATTTTAGGTGTCATCGCGCATGGTTGCGGAATTTTACACGGAAATCTATAAATTGACTTTTTACAAGACGCACAAATCGTACGGGCACGACTACGGGAGGAAGGAAGGAAGGCAATCTATAATTTAGGCTTTATTTGTTATCATTAAATTTTGTTAATACGTATAACTAATAACTTGGTAAAAAATAATTTTTGCACCTTAAAATCAACCATTTATATATTTGAGTTCTCTAAAAAAGGCCGACAACTGCATTTAAAACAAGAAAATATACCTACAAATTCATGGCAACATAATATAATGTTATTTTACCGTTGAGAAAATTATTTAACCTTTCTCTGTCAGACGTACGAAGTTGAAACTTGACGGACCGATAAAATGTCATAATCACAATCCAATGGATTGTGGTCATAATTTTCCAATTATAATTGGACCAATAAAGCTTAATTTTCATGTATCCGTTTGTCCGTCAGTCCGTTCATCCGGGAGCGCTCTTATTGGTACAATTATAATTCGAAAATTATGACATTTTATCGGTCCGTCAAGTTTCAACTTCGTACGTCTGACAGAGAAAGGTTAAATAATTTTAACTCATCCGTCACTACACATCTGTTTTTGACGCCTAACGTTATTTTAAGATAATTTATTTTCAAATATTTTTATATTTTTTCAATAAGATTGTAAAACGGAAATATTACGTTCGTTATGTGAATAATGTTTTACTGTTAAGTTTTTATTTAATAAGAATAACGGAAAAAAAGAAAGGACAAACAAAAAAAATTAAAACTAGAACTAAAAGGACCTGCTTTTTTAAAACTATACATTTTTATGTATATTAGGGCTAGTATATTCTTTTTATAAGGTATATTTACCTACCTTTAAATTTATTAGACAGCTAACTGTTAAAGTTACAATTGTTGACATAATTGTAACTATGACAATTTAGTAAGTGAATATACTGACACTTAATTTCTATTTGTCGCAAAATCAATCCGTTAAACGTCATTAAAAAACGTATGCATGAAAATTAGAACATTTCTTATCGGACGATTTTATAGAAAAACTGACATACGGATGACGGACAAACGGATACATGAAAATTAAGCTTAAGAGCGCTCCCGGATGAACGGATTAACGGACAAACGTATACATGAAAATTAAGCTTTATTTGTTTGACGTTTACTTTTGCCAGGGTTTTGTTGATATCACAAAACTTCTAGTTTTGTGGTTGATATAGCCCACTGTGCGTTGGTGTAAATCACAGGTCTGTGGTGTAAATATTTTATTACACTTGGCAACATTGGCGTTGACAGTTCGTAGCTATCTTCACTATTATATATTGTATATCCGCCGTAAAATTTCGGCAAGTTTCTGAAATAAATCTGCAGAAATGTCGGACTGGGATCAGGTGACGGTGCTCAAAAAGCGGGCGCCCAAAGCCTCGACCATGAAGAGCGAACAGGCGGTGAACGCCGCTCGCAGACAGGGCGTCGCAGTGGATACGCAGCTGAAATGTATGAGGGCCACATGAACTCGGAATTCTAGAATGTTCCCAACTGACCGTTCGAACTGATTTCAGGGGGCGCGGGGAGTAACAAACAGCACGTCGCCACGAAAAACACGGCCAAACTGGACCGCGAGACGGAAGAATTGCGCCACGACGCCATCCCCCTGGACATGGGCAAACTGATCCAGCAGGGCCGGCAGGCCAAAGGGCTCACCCAAAAAGATCTGGCCACCAAAATCAACGAGAAGCCGCAGATTATCACGGACTACGAGGCCGGCAAGGGCATTCCAAATAACATCATCATTGGCAAGATCGAGAGGGCTATTGGGATTAAGTTGAGGGGTAAAGATCGCGGTAAGCCGTTGCTCCCCCCGGGAGCCAAAAAGTAAGTCTGTTTGAGGGGTACTTTGGTTTTCTCACACTCTGTAATAATATTAATATGTGGTTCACTGTAGGTTCACTTGTTTGGTAGCCTGCATTTACATATAACTAAATATATACATGGACCTAGATCTTTACTGATTTGTTTTTATTATTGTATTTCTAAAATTATTTACAATAAAGGTATCTGCGAAGGGAACATAGCATTTTTATTATTATATATGTAAAACAAGGTAGCAGGTAAAAAATAAGACTTAAAAATTTATTATTTGTTTTATAATATACTGTTTTTATATTATTAACAATATTACTAACAAAGCTTGTTTATTATGCAACTTTATAGATATAAAAACCATAAGAAGTAATATCTACATAGATTTAATTGTTTTTATTAATGTATTTATAATAAAAGTATCTCATAAACAACGTCTAGTTTTATTTGATTAAAGAACAACAAAATTAAGGATATATATAAAATGTATAAAAATTACCTAGTATAGGTACTAGGTAATTTATATACATTTTTAGCAGAAAATGGGGTTTTATATTCATATATAAAATAAAAAATATAAGAAGGAAGCCAATACAAAATCCATGTTGCAAGAGTTCTATAATGTAGAATTAAAAATGATAAAAAATGGACCATTACTTTTAATCAAGTAAAACAAATATATGTTTATTTTATACCATGGTATTGCAATTTATATTAATAATATGGTAAAAACTAAATATATTATGGAAACAATTTAATATGGATATTAAGTAAGTATACTATAGTGTAAAATTACTGTTTTTTTTTTTATAAAATTATTGTTTTTTATTTTTCATTTGTTTTCTAAAAGTTAAAAATTTTAATTTAAAATTAAAGATAATACGTTATGTAAACATATTATTTTCTATTCTTCAAAATTTAAATAATTTAAAATTTAAATATATAGATTTATTTATAAAAAACATTAAAAAAGATGCAAAATATATTTTAAATTAATGAAAACAATAATAAAGTAAAACAAATAGATTTTTATTTTATACCAATTTTTATTGGTAATATAGTAAAAACTAAATAAAGATATTATGTTAGGCACGGGCTGAACTTGGCAATAGTGGCTTTTGGGCATTTTAGTCACGGGCTGAAGTTAGCTTTATTATTAATTAGGAAAGTGAGGTTAAATCTGTTTGAACTTCAAACTTTGAAGTTGACAGATGTCAAATGATTGACAAATCGTCGTAGATAAAGTAGGTATAGACTGTATAGTATGCAACTCGTTTTATAAGCTTCTCTTTTTATTAATCACTCGCTCGCAAGCTTCGCTCGTGCCTAATAAAACTTGTAACTAAATTGGCGTTTATAAAACTTGATACCTACATAATTATATTAATATACTATTATCTACTCCTGCATTGAAGAGCTCTGACTTTATGGAGTTTTAGTCACGGGATGAAGTTAGAAACAGTGCCTTTTAAGCTCTTTAGTCACGGGCTGCAGTCGGCTTTATTATAAATTGGGAAAAAAATGAGGTTAAATTCGGGTGACAGTTGACAGATGTCAAAATTTTAACAAATAAAATTGGCTTTAAATTTTGTTTTGTGTTCGTTGTAGATAAAGTATAAGTATGCAACTCTAAAACATAAACTATAAAACTTGATACATAATATACTATAATATTATATTAATATTAAAGGAAATTCGATTTTTATAAAATAATCCAAATAACAGTTTCCATTAATAATTTTTTTTTTGAAAAAAACAACAAATTAAAAAGAAATATTTATTATTAGAAAAATATTAAAACTAATCCTTCCTCAACTCAAACTTATCATCCTTAATTCCCTCCTTGGTAATTATGTTAATAATAACACTATCCCCAGTGTAAATGTCCCTCTCGGCTGCAGAAATAAAAACATCCTTAATGATATTGGTAGCTTTCTCAATCGTCAGCTTTGAATCCCCAATTATCTCCATATTCTTCAAACCAATCTGGTTATCCAAAAGGGGCTGCAACAGAGCCCCTGCGGAACCCCCAGCTTTGTAGGTGGCCTTCTCGCAATGTCCAATGGGATCGTAGCTGTAAACGCAGCCTTTTCCCTCGTTATCCAACCCGACCAAGACGTTGGAAATGTAGTACGGGAAAAACCTCTTGTAGTACAACATGGTGGACAACATTTGAGCGCAAGCCACCGTGGACATGGTTTTGTTGTGCTCCTGTTGGTACATCTGCATGCGAGAGGTCAGAATGCGAGTTAAGGTTAAGGTGTCGCACCAACAACCGGCGCAACCCAAAACAGTGGTTTTCGACAGGGGAAACAACTTGTTTTGATCTCTGGTGTAAATTGAGAAGCCAGCACTCAAACGGGTATCGGCTCCGATAACTACAAAGTCATCTCCGGCTATGGCAACAACGCTCCTACAAACACAAGTTAGTTTCACTTTTTAGTGATTTATTTTATTAATATTTACCCTCCGTTGTCGGCGTAGGGGCTGAAATGGCGCTGCATGGGCGCATTCGAGTAATCAGGGTAGTGAGGACGAATACCTTCCATACTTAAAGACATTTTTTATGTTTAACCAACACAAGAATGACAATTATTTTCGTTGAATGACTTGAAGTTTGCCGAATTTTGACAGTTAAACAAAACTACCAACAAAACAAAAAACTACGTAGGATATTAAGTTGGTATTACTTCCTAACCTTTTGTTATTTGATTTTACACAAAATCTTTGATTTGAAATAAACTTATTTCATCAGTCACTTACGTATTATTTCAAAAACCTTTATTTTTTAATTTAACATACATTTCTATACAATTTCATATTAAGCCTGATTTATAGATTGCATCCTTCCTTCCTCCCGTAAAAGATGAACAATACAAAAACCATTGTGTTGTTTGTAGATTCCCGTACGGGGATCTATAAATGGCACTACTATTTTCGTATTGTTCATCTTTTACGGGAGGAAGGCAATCTATAAATGAGGCTTTACACTGTCTAAAATGACCAAAACCAGTCAAAAGGTTTCAAAATTATGTTTATAAAAAGTCATTTTTGTCATTAGGCTAAAAAGAAAGCATATTGAAATATGCGACGTAGAATTTATTACAATTATAATTGTGTTGTCTTCATACCTCATAATTACCCAAGCCTTAAGACTACAATAATGAAGACTTACTTTTTTTTACAAGGAAAAAACTTATTTCTTCTGAAACAGCATACAAACAGTTACTATGGCAACATGAATGCCTCCCAAAAGTTTTTCCTTTTTTAATAAAGGCACCTTTAATTAAATAATAAAACTACACAAGTTGTTTATGAGATACTTTTATTATAAATACATTAATAAAAACAAATACATCTATGTAGATATTACTTCTTATGGTTTTTATATCTATAAAGTTGCATAATAAACAAGCTTTGTTAGTAATTTTGTTAATAATATAAAAACAGTATATTATAAAACAAATAATAAATTTTTAAGTCTTTTGTTTTTTACCTGCTACCTTGTTTTACATATATAATAATAAAAATGCTATGTTCCCTTAGCAGATACCTTTATTGTAAATAGTTTAAGAAATACAATAATAAAAACAAATCAGTAAAGATCTAGGTCCATGTATATATTTAGTTATATGTAAATGCAGGCTACCAAACAAGTGAACCTACAGTGAACCACATATTAATATTATTACAGAGTGTGAGAAAACCAACGTACCCCTCAAACAGACTTACTTTTTGGCTCCCGGGGGGAGCAACGGCTTACCGCGATCTTTACCCCTCAACTTAATCCCAATAGCCCTCTCGATCTTGCCAATGATGATGTTGTTTGGTATGCCCTTGCCGGCCTCGTAGTCCGTGATAATCTGCGGCTTCTCGTTGATTTTGGTCGCCAGATCTTTTTGGGTGAGCCCTTTGGCCTGCCGGCCCTGCTGGATCAGTTTGCCCATGTCCAGGGGGATGGCGTCGTGGCGCA
The DNA here is from genome assembly GCA_921294245.1 of Brassicogethes aeneus. Classification (NCBI taxonomy): domain Eukaryota; kingdom Metazoa; phylum Arthropoda; class Insecta; order Coleoptera; family Nitidulidae; genus Brassicogethes; species Brassicogethes aeneus. The sequence goes on along the minus strand of OV121132.1, from coordinate 1,369,224 downwards.
ATTCTTCCGTCTCGCGGTCCAGTTTGGCCGTGTTTTTCGTGGCGACGTGCTGTTTGTTACTCCCCGCGCCCCCTGAAATAAGTTCGAACGGTCAATTGCGAACATTCTAGAATTCCGCGTTCATGTGGCCCTCATACATTTCAGTTGCGTATCCACTGCGACGCCCTGTCTGCGAGCGGCGTTCACCGCCTGTTCGCTCTTCATGGTCGAGGCTTTGGGCGCCCGCTTTTTGAGCACCGTCACCTGATCCCAGTCCGACATTTCCGCAGATTTATTTCAAAAACTTGCCGAAATTTTACGGCGGATATACAATATATAACAGTGAAGATATGCACGAACTGTCAACGCCAATGTTACCAAATGTTATGAAATTTTTTCCCCAGCGCACGGTGGGCTATGTCGACAAAAACCACAGAAATAGAAAACCAGAGTGAGCGTATTTTCCATAGACATATTAGAATGGACGTGTATTTTATATTCTTAAGTTGAGTTGAGTTACCAACATAACAAAAAAAAGTTGGTATTACTTCTTAACCTTACTTTTTTGTCATTTCGTTTAGTGTTTTTTTACGTATTTTTCAAATACCAATAACTCCATTCTTTATTTTAATATAAATATTGAGGTAAATTAACATGATTTAAATTTAGAGCATCACTGTAATCGAGTTGTTTTAGTTATGGGTAAGCAACGAAGGATAAGGCAAAAACTGCACATATCCTCCCAAAAAAAGAAAAAACCTGCCACAGAAAGTATGTCAATGGAAACTGCGCCTTTATTACCAATAACACCCCCAAAAGAAAACATTTTCGCCGGTTTAAACATCGATTTTACAAACTTAAAGAAAAACCTCAACGATGATGTGCAAAGCGTAAAATCCTACAAATCAGCCAAATCAGAAGCAGGATCCAACAAAATACTCCCCAAAAAGGAGAAATTAAAACTGCGACGCGACGTTTTAATGAAGAAAATCGACGCTGTAAACCAGATGAAGAAACAACTCAAAGTGAGGAATAAAAGAAAAAACGTGTCTGTAATCGGAGATACAAATCCTTTGCACGATGCGTTGCCTTCTTTGGAGAGTTTGTTACAAAGTAGGGCTTCCATGAAGCACAAAGAGAAGGAGCAGCCCAAGAAAAAGGCTGTTGAAAAGTCAAGGAAGAGAAAAAATAATCTCCTCACAGGTATTAAAATGATTAAACAGACTTTAAAAAATAAACAGTTCAGTAAAAACCCTTTGGAGGCTATAAGTCAGCATGTAAGGGCTGTTGTTGATAATGAAAAATTAAATTTAATATTAAAAAAGTAGGGTAATAATTAAAAAAAAATTAATTTGATTTATTGGTAAGAATGGGGTAAGTAGTTAAATTTTTTCTGACCTATACTTTTTATGGTTTTATTCAAGGCGTTTTGTAATATAAAACATTTCTGTGAAATCAAAATTTCAATTGAGTTTACCGTTTTCGAGATATTTACAAAAAATATAAATTTTTATGACGTCACAAGCCTCGCCATGTGACCAACATTCTAAGATTTCTATTGGTTGAAAATTACCCTGTTGTCAAGTTGTCTTGTTAATGATTTCATTCGGTTATGTCAGAAAATACCTGAAGAGGTTATGTACAAATACTGTCACTGTCAGTTGAGTGAAAGATGGTCACCAAATTCATTAAGAACGAGGTATCATATTACTGTTTGATATTTTAGAGTCCAAGATATATCTAAAAGAATATAAAGAACTAGGCATTATACCAATGAAATGCATTTACGACAAAATATGATTATAATTATAGGTACTTACTTTATTTGTTTAAAAGCTCCAATGTTCAATGTTACCAACCATTCCACAAGATTCCTCTGCTTTGGAGTCCGTTATTAATAAATCACTTATCTAATATCAATTACAAATAACATTGATTTTCAATAATCTAAATTTAAAAAAAACATAACCCGAAAAAAAGAAACGTCAAAAAATCAATTCTTCTTCTTCTCAACTAAAATTATAGATCAAGTGGTTTTAAAACTAAAATATTATAACGTGGCGCCATCTATCGTAAGAATCTTAAACTAAACACACTGGCAACCATAGAAAAAGCTGGCAACGTTGTCAATAGCCTAGTGACGTAATTAGGAGATTTTTTTTGTAAATATCTCGAAAACGGTAAACTCAACTGAAATTCCGATTTCACAGAAATGTTTAAAATTACAAAACGCCTTGAATAAAACCATAAGAAGTATAGGTCAGAAAAAATTTAACTACCCCATTTGGTGCTTTTTTTACACTAAAAAACTGTATAATACTTATATTTAAAGAAATAAAACACATTTAAATTAATAATTTTTATTCAAATAAATTCTTAATCCATAATGACATTTTCCCCCAAATCCATTCATAACAATTAGTTGTTTTAACAGTAAACCAAAAACACAAAATATCTTTAAAGAAAAAAGGTAAAGAAGAACAAAAGAAAAATAATGAGTTGCGTTCGATTTTTGTCCCAAATATTTAGTAGAAAGGCGCGAACTCTTGAATATCAACATATAAATAATAATATTTACAATCTAATACTAAAAAATATGTTTTCATGGCGCAGTCAGTAATTCTTCTTGTATGCTGTGCGATCTGCTGAATTTCCCGCCAATATTGCTTGTCGATTTTTGAGCTGCCTCCACTTTTTCGTTGTGGTACGCTTCCGAATATTCCTGCAAAAATATTTTTTTACGTCTTAAACTTTGTCCATATGCGATCCATTTTTTAACGCTAGTCTAATATACAGTTTGAGTTTTAATTTGACGCGTTCCTTTTAACAGTGTGTAGAAATCAGCTAGACAAATAAATATTTTAAGTAACTTTTTTATCAAAACTCAAAAATAAAAAAGTTATAGCCCATCAAAGTTTAATTAAATTTTAAGCCGGTCCTGGCTATTGTTAACGAAAAACATAACCATAAAAATATCAAAATAAACAATGCAAAATGACATATTTGACAACAAACATAACCATTTAAATTAAATTGACATTTTGCAATAAAAAATGTCATTATTTACTTAAGCATTTGCATTTTGACGACAATATCCATAAATTAGTAACATTTCCACTAATTCAATATTGCTATAATTATGAACCATTTTTAACAATAATTGAGGCACAAAAAAACTGACATTTTTCATTGCTAAATGTCATTTTGATTTAAATGGTTATGTTTGTTGTCATAGATGACATTTTGCATTGTTTATTTTGTTTTTATTTTTATGGTTATGTTTTTTGTTAACAATAGCCAGGACCGGCTCAAAATTTAATTAAACTTGGAAGGCCTATAACTCTCTTATTTTTGAGTTTTGATAAAAAAGTTACTTAAAATATTTATTTGTCTATCTGATTTCTACACGCTGTTGAAAGGAACGCGTCAACTTAAAACTCACCCTGTATTGTATTGCATATTTTACCTTAATTCTATGTCCTAAAAATACTGCTCTTTCACGTTTCTTTATCATGTAATCCGTGGGCAACAACCAGCGATTTTCGTGGCACTCTTCAGGAGATGGTCGTTTGCTAAAACACATTTCATCAGTGGCATGTTTAAAGAAACGTTCTGCATCGACAGTGGGGTTCATTTCCGCAAAGTTTTTGTTTTTTTTCGGTGCTCAAGCAAAATATTAATCTGCATATAGGAAAAAACATTCACACCAAGTTTGAGCTCTTAATATTAATTTTAAGCACTTACTATTTAAATTTAAAGTTTTACCGTTTAAAATGCATGTAAAAAATATATTTTTATTTCAAATTTCTAATGTTTACCCACCTTTGACCATATTGCAAATCGGTTTAATACACCTTATGGGGAATTTCACGCTCTTTAAAATTGCTTTTGAGTTTTTTTTGTAACTCGCTTTGGTTCACCAGTAGGAGCCGTCAAAGGGCAGTTTTTGAAAAAAATCGTTTTTTTTATTTTTTCGAGCAAATCGCCAAAAGTAGTGAGAAAAAATAAGTAAAAAAAAGTTATCCAACCAATATTTAATGAATTTACTGCCATTTTTATAACTGAAAACGTAAGAAATTGATAAATACCAACCAATAATGTTATTTAAATTTAGATTGATTTTTCTATTTATTATCATTATATTTCCCTACACTAAGAACTTTTTTAAAATTATTATGATTTCTCACTCATAATGAATATGAAAACAACACATAAATTCATAAAAAAAACAACAAAACTTTAATCGGAATATACAGAAGGTTATGTAACATATTTTAAATTTCGCTTCAAAAAATTAAATAATCTTCATTTATATTTTTTTGCTATATGACAGAAATGTTGAAAAATTGCAAAATCCACGTTACAATTTTCTTATTGTTTTTTTATGAATTTATCTGTTGTTTTCATATTCATTATACCTAAGTGAGAAATCAATAATTTCAAAAAACTTAGTGTAGGGAAATATAATGATAATAAATAGAAAAAATCAATCTAAATAACATTATGAGTTGGTAATTATCAATTTCTTACGTTTTCAGTTATAAAAATGGCTGTAAATTCATTAAATATTGGTTGGATAACTTTTTTTTATGAATCAGCCCTTTTTTCTCACTACTTTTTGCGATTTGCTCGAAAAAATAAAAAAAAAACGATTTTTTTCAAAAACTGACGACTCCTACTGGCGAACCAATGCGAGTTACAAAAAAACTCAAAAGCAATTTTAAAGAGCGTGAAATTCCCCATAAGGTGTATTAAACCGATTTGCAATATTGTCAAAGGTGGGTAAGCATTAGAAATTTGAAAAAAAAAAAATTTTTTACATGCATTTTAAACGGTAAAACTTTAAATTTAAATAGTAAGTGCTTAAAATTAATATTAAGAGCTCAAACTTGGTGAGAATGTTTTTTCCTATATGCAGATTGATATTTTGCTTGAGCACCGAAGAAAACAAAAACTTTGCGGAAATGAATCACCCTAATCGACAGCGGTGATATACTTACTTGGGTTGTCGTTTGAAGAGCAGCATCAGGAATCTTGTGGCTTCCTGCGACACTTCTTGATACAGATTCTCGAATCTGTAACGTACGAATAACGTGTTTTGTCTGGATTCATTTTCGTCCTCTCCTTTGAACGGTAAAGTTCCCGATAACATTACGTAGGTTAGGACACCGACAGTCCAAATGTCGGTTTGCGGAAAAGCCGGTTCTTCACTCAAAACTTCAGGTGCTAAAATGAATAAATTAATGGTTGTTTTAATTGTTCTACAACTTCTTAACGGTTCACGGTGCTGTTCTGAGAGGTGATTTTTGGACTTTCTGTGAAACCTAATTTTTTTTATATTCTTGTTAATTAGGTCATAACTAAAATTTTAAGAGCAAAATAAAAAAAATTAATTTTGTTTTAATTGGATGTTTATTAAAAATATGTATGCACACTTTCAATTCTCCAATTAAAATTTGCGATTTTATTTAAATATTATCATAACTTTTTAAATCAGATTAAGTAAAGATTAGTTAATTTCCTACAAAAAGGTCTATACAATTTTTATATCTTTTACTGTTTTGTTGTAATACACGTTTAAAGTTTCTATTTAAGGTTAACTGTATAGTATACATTTATTAAACAATAATTCTAAGGGTGCCACATTTTATTTAGGGCTGATTTATTCATGTTTGATTTATTTGACGAATAATTTCTTTGGATACTAGATATTGCCAAGACATGAAAGTTATCGGCCCGATAAACTTTACTAAAGATGAATAAACCGGACCTTAGTTAAATTTCATGAATTTCTTCGTAACTTTTACCACAATTTTTCATTTTTGTTTATAAAAAACACTTTAAAAAACTAAACAAAAATTGTAGAATACGTATACTGAAAATGACAATTCAAACGTCAAATAAATTTTTAATAGATCTAAGTTTCATGGCAACCTTTAAGGATATATTAATTAAGGGAACATAAATGGATACGTCAAAGGTTAGATTAAAAGTTTGAACGTTTATTGCAACAAAACAGTAAAATATATAAAAAAAAATTGTAAAAACCTTTTTTTTAGTTATGCAAATATTAAATATTTAAATTAAATCGCTAGTTTTAATTGGATAATTGAAAGAGTGCATAATATTTTTAATAAACAGCCAATTAAAATAATTTAAACCGTCAATTTTTTTTAATTTTGCTCTTAAAATTTTAGTTATGACGTAATTAACAAGAATATAAAATAAATTAGGTTTCACAGAAAGTCCAAAAATCAACTCTCAGAACAGCACCGTGGGTTACTTACAAATATAGTCTGGATGCCCCACGATGGGCACTTTGGTGCCCAATTTGGTCACACGATGCGCGGAACCCAAGTCAACCAGTTTAACTTGCACAGATCTGATGCCGCACATAACAACGTTATCCGGTTGCAAGTCCAAATGGCACAGTCCTCTCCAGTGCAGATACTGTACACCATCCAGCATCTGCGTCACGATTGTAGCTACAGTTTGCTCGGTATATTCATGTTTGCTGGCCAAGTACGTCAAAATATCGGCGCCTTGAAGCTTCTCCAGTATGAAACAAGCTGCGTCGTTCGTTCTGTAAGCCGCTAAAAGCCCAGCTACGCGTTCGTGGCGCAAGGATCTTAAAGCCGCGAATTCGCCGTCCACCTCTGAAAGTCTCTCCCCGGAAACATCCAACAGTTTCGCTATGACCACGGTGTCAGTGCGTTTATCCACTGCCTTGAGGACTGTGGAGAATTGCCCGCGGAAAATTTCCGAGATCACGTTGTAATTTCCTTCGATGTTTGCGTTTTCCCATTCCACCGGGTTGGTTTCCACCGTGTAAACGTGTTTCATGTTGCGTTCTACTTCCACCGGGTTTCCACCGTCTGTGATCTGTTGCAGATGCTGCATTGCGGTGTTGAGCTTGATTTTTGATGATCCTAAATAAAGAGTGTACACTAAAATATAAACCAAGCCAATCTCTCCCTTCTAAAGAACATGCTTAGAAGAAATATAGCATAATCCTAAGAATATTCTCACTGGCTTATAGGCAGGTTCTTAGAAGGTGCAAAGTTTAGTGGTAAAAATTAATCCACTCTAAACATATGCTCAGAATGTTGAGAAAGTAATTGCTATAGAAAGTTCATTTAGGAATATTCCTGTTAAGCATATTTAGTTCAGTTACCTATATAATAGTAAAATATACCATAATCTACCTATACTTAGTATTAAATACTAAGTAAAAAACACAACCCAAAATATTTTTTTATAGTTATTTGTTAAATTAAAACAATATTCGATAACGAAAATACTTTTACTATAAGTATTTAAATTATCCGGCTTTTACATAAAATCTTCTATCCAACTTAAATACAATGAAAAATGTTTCTTTTATGAAGAACTATTTGGTTTTTTCTTTTATGAAGAATTATTGTATAAGGAAATATTTTGTTTGTTAAAAATAAATATTTATTAATTTGTATACCGATTTTTTATATCTGAATTAACATTTTTATGTATAATAATCCTAACTATCTTCAACTTCAATCTAATCTGACTTATCCCACAAAATTTTCCAATTTTACTTTTTATGAAATAATGTCATACAACTTATGGTTTAGAGGTCAAATTGTTTATTTAATATTTTTAAATAAATATATATTAATATGTCGCAAAACTTTTTAAGGGGACGACAAATACATTTCACTGTCATATTATGACAGTGAGGCGTATTTGTCGCCTCCTGAAGAATTTTACGAATGTAGAATCCAACATATTAAAACGTGGGTTCTGACATACTTGGAAATATTCCCAAAAGCTTCCTAGAAGCTCCATAAGAAACCTTCTAAGAACATTCCAAAAACGTATTCTTAAAATGTTCTTAGAATGCTTTTTAGGAAGGATTTAAGAAGCTTCTAAGAATCTAATTGCATCATTAAAAGGGTATCTATTGAATGTTTTAAAAGTGCCTAAGAACATTCTTAGCAATAAGGGAAGGTTCTAAGAATATTCCATAATTCCGAGTCATATCTTCTTAGAAGATTCTTAGAATCAAATTTTGCTATCAGGGCTAGGGTGATTCATTTCCGCAAAGTTTTTGTTTTTTTTTCGGTGCTCAAGCAAATTATTAATCTGCATATAGAAAAAAAAATTCTCAACAAGTTTGAGCTCTTAATATAAATTTTAAGTACTTACTATTTAAATTTAAAATTTTACCGTTTAAAATGCATGTAAAAAACATATATTTTTTTCAAATTTCTAATGCTTACCCACCTTTGACAATATTGCAAATCGGTTTAATACGCCTTATGGGGAATTTCACGCTCTTTAAAATTGCTTTTGAGTTTTTTTTTGTAACTCGCATTGGTTCACAAGTAGGAGTCGTCAAAGGACAGTTTTTGAAAAAAATCGTTTTTTTATTTTTGCGAGCAAATTGCCAAAAGTAGTGAGAAACAAGGGCTGATTCATAAAAAAAAAGTTATCCAACCAATATTTAATGAATTTACAGCCATTTTTATAACTGAAAACGTAAGAAATTGATAAATACCAACCCATAATGTTATTTAGATTGATTTTTTCTATTTATTATCATTATATTTCCCTACACTAAGAACTGTTTTAAAATTATTATGATTTCTCACTCATAATGAATATGAAAACAACACATAAATTCATAAAAAAAAACAACAAAACTTTAATCGGAATATACAGAAGGTTATGTAACATATTTCGCTTCAAAAAATTAAATAATCTTCATTTATATTTTTTTGCTATATGACAGAAATGTTGAAAAATTGCAAAATCTACGTTACAATTTTCTTATTGTTTTTTATGAATTTATCTGTTGTTTTCATATTCATTATAATTGAGAAATCAATAATTTTAAAAAACTTCTTAGTGTGGGGAAATATAATGATAATAAATAGAAAAAATCAATCTAAATAACATTATGGGTTGGTAATTATCAATTTCTTACGTTTTCAGTTATAAAAATGGCTGTAAATTCATTAAATATTGGTTGGATAACTTTTTTTTATGAATCAGCCCTTTTTTCTCACTACTTTTGGCGATTTGCTCGAAAAAATAAAAAAAACGATTTTTTTCAAAAACTGTCCTTTGACGACTCCTACTGGTGAACCAATGCGAGTTACAAAAAAAACTCAAAAGCAATTTTAAAGATCGTGAAATTCCCCATAAAGCCTGGTTCATATAGATGCGACATGCGAATTTGCGAAATGCGAAAATGTTTTCATTGGTCCATTTGATTTGGCGGGAAAAGTGTTTCGACGTTTCGACAGATTCTGCGAATTCGCAAGATTTGAAATCTGGGGGGCGGGAATCTTGAGATTGATCCAATATTTTGCGAAAATCGCACGAATTTGGCGCGATGCGCATGCGCATTAATGCAGATGCCTATTATACGTATTTGTTATATGTACCCGCGCCATTTTTGTTTATGTTATGTGTTTATTTCATTTGTTTTGCATCGTTGTTGAGTTTTATTTGAACTGTTTCTTGCTAAAGTTGTTTTTTGTTCTTTATAATGGACAAAGAGTTTTTGGAGGTACATTAGTTTCTTATTTTACCTTATAGTAGCATATTTTTTTAGAAGTAAATTTACTATTTAAGTACCTACCTATAGAAAATGTTAACCAAGTATGGCAAATATCACCTGGAGAGAAAATAATGTCTCTAAAATACCATGGCAAATATCGCCTAGTGATAAAACAATGTCCCTAAAATGGTTCCGACAATTCGCATCTATATGAATAGGAGCTGCGAAATGCGAATATTCGTATTTCGCAAATTCGTAAATTCGCATCTTAAGGTGTATTAAACCGATTTGCAATATTGTCAAAGGTGGGTAAGCATTAGAAATTTGAAAAAAAAAATTATTTTTTACATGCATTTTAAACGGTAAAACTTTAAATTTAAATAGTAAGTGCTTAAAATTAATATTAAGAGGTCAAACTTGGTGAGAATGTTTTTTCCTATATGCAGATTAATATTTTGCTTGAGCACCGAAAAAAAACAAAAACTTTGCGGAAATGAATCACCCTAATGAACACTTACCATCGATTTTGGTTTGTATGGCAGCTGATGGTACCCCGGCGTCACTCCAACCAATAGCATTCATAGCGGACAGCCTGAAGATGTAACTTCTGCTGGGTTCCAACCCCTTCATCAAGTAGAACTCGTGATCGATGTTGTCGGCTTTCTTTATCCACTCCATTTCGTCGGAAAGTTTGTACTCCAACTTGTAGCAAACAACGGTGGAGTTTCCGTCGTTCTTTGGAGGTTTCCAGTGCAGAAGGATTTCGGTATCTGAGACTTCCGTGGCTTCCGGGGAGTCAGGTTCGTCCGGTACCAACCCAAGAACGATTCTGGTTCTCGCGATGGTTTGCCCGACTTTATTGCGCGCCACCACTTTATACATTCCTTGATCGAAAGCTAGAGCCGGCGATAGTTTGTAATGCGACCTACCGTCGTCGTCCGTGACGATTTTAATCCTGTGCGACTCGGCTACTATGGCGTCGTTCCTACAAAAAATAAATCAATGTATGTAGGTTAGGGTGTCCCTTATTTTTATTTTTTTACGCATACCCTCTAATTATATTTATTACGTGTTTATATACTCCCAGTAAAAATTTCAGCTCATTCTATAAACAGGAACCCGTGCCGACTTGCATGTTAGGCGCGCGGTATTTTGTAACACGGTTGGTCGCGAGGTCTTCGATCGTAAGTCATTTTGTGTTTGTTATTATGTGACCCTTATATTATAAATTATTGACAAATGTTAAAATTTAATTTTATTTATGTGTATACTTTGATAAAAACGTATATTTTCACAGGAAATGGCTAGTTACCCGGAAGGGTCTGGTGAATAGGCCGTAAACTCTGAAATTGATAAACTTAATGGGTTTTACTCTAAATAACTAAAAGAGTCTATTGTGAGAGATGACTACCGAAAACTTATTGAACTGTCTGAAATATTTTTGGGAGGACATCAAGAAAAGAAATGCTTACAAAAAGCTGAAATTTCATATAACAGTATATTTTAGCAATACTAATTAGTATATTAATATATTTAAGGGATAAAATCAACTAAATTAGTGAAACAAATGATAGAAACAAAAGCAATAATATTAATTAGTAATCATATTTAATAAAATCATTAGAAAAATAAAGTCATGAAGTATATCTTCTTTTTAAAGTGTTTCGTGTTACAAAATACCGCGCGCGCCTAACGTTGGCTAACGGAGGGTTTAGATGCAAGTCGGCACGGGTTCCCGTTTATAGAATGAGCTGAAATTTTTACTGGGAGTATATAAACAAGTAATAAATATAATTAGAGGGTATGCGTAAAAAAAATAAAAATAAGGGACACCCTAATGTAGGTACAAAAACACTTTTTAAATGTCTCTATTCTTACTTGAACCATTGGACGATGGGTTGTGGTTCTCCAACCGCCATGCAGCTTAACTGGAGGTCTTTACCTTCCTGCATTGCTGTGAATTGAGGTTTCTCTCTGAAGAATGGTAGTCTGCCATCCTGTTTGCTTTCCAGGAAAGCCTCGGCTTCCACGTATGTATCAAGGCGGGATCCTGTCAATGAAATATATTTTATTGTAAAAATGACGTTCATTTTAAATAAACCTCATTTTTGTCTAATTAATATTTCATTGTTCAGCAAGAACCACGTGAAGGTCAACAATATCGGTACAATTTATCACCGAAATATCCATAATGACTAAATCCACATAATCACCAAGTTCAATTGACTAAACCCACAGAATAAACCACTTACAAAAGAATCATAAAATAGACAAACTCATAGAAAAATAATAAACAAAATATTGCGTAAATAACCACAGATTTGTTCTTTAAACAGTTCAGAATTTTATAACCAAAACAAACCTAAAGAAGGAATCTGTATTTATTTTATTGGTTACTGTGATGGCTACAAGATGGCGATAGTGTTTATTTTAGAATAGAAATATAATTTCGATTAAATCGATTTATTATAAGAAAAATAATACCATTTAATATTGAATTTATTTATTCAATAAGGAAGAAGATATCTGTTGAAACAGGTGCGGGTAACGGAAATGTAATAATTGTATGTCCGCTAAGTTACTCAAAAAAAATAATAAAAATAAGGTAAGAAAAATACTATTTTTCATGTTTATGTTTATTTTAGGGCACTAAAGCTCATTGAGAGTAATTAATGACTATAATGTCTTATTATTATTTTTTAAATATGGTTTTACAAAACTTTGTCCACTGCGTTACCGAGTCCACTATGTTACCTTATGGTAACGCAATGGAATTTAGGGTAACGCAATAGAATTTTTCCACAACAAAGTGGATATTTTCCGTCGTGTGTGGTGTTAATTTGGTGTTAAAATGGTCGTGAAATTTTGAACAGTGTACTTACCTAATTCGTGCTTTAATCTGCGCGTATAGGGCTGGGGTTCAGCGCCGTATCTGTTAATTCTAGTCCTTCTTTCATCGTCGATTTCTTCATCCATTATATCGGTGAAGCGACGTCTTTCACGGATTATGGGGGTCTAAAATACATAAATAAAACACATTTATTTAATTTCTTTACAACTAGTATTGTTACTTACATTCCAGTCGTACCCATTCTCGTTGGAAACGATATATCCAGCACCGGGTCCTCGATTTCCAGCCACCTTCATGTATTCGCGCAAACGCACTGGGAAATCCACATCTCTCAGTTGCAGAAGATACGTGTCTGGGCCGTTTTGATAGCTGAAAACTCGAGATAATCAAAACACTTAAACAGTAATGCAAGTACTCACTGGCTCTCAGATTTGAAGGCTCCAATCTCGTAGTTGAGAGGCGACCTCGTGGGCAATTGGTCCTCCCATGAGGATTTCGGTCTTGCTGCCCTCTCTGGGGGAGCAGGGGTCGACCTCGGCGTGTAAAACTCACCCGGGGGGTACACCATCCTCGAAGGATGGGTAAAAGCGCCCTCCAACGGCCTACGTCTGAACCATCTTCTGCACGAAGCGTTATCGTACCATTCCCTGAAAATATAGAAGGTTGTTATATAGATTGTTGTTTGTGCAGGAATTTGAAAAGCACGTTAGCATCATCTCGAGTTTGAACAACTCGTATTCCGATATGTAGTAGATTTTTTTGTGCGCAAACAATTTGTCGATACCATCGTGCAATTTTATGCTGTAGTTAAATATATCTTTGTTTTCTTCCATCGTCGAGTGATGCTGTTCATTTAAACACAACAAGAAGATTAAATAAACGGGATCATTCGTTGTATAAATAGAAGTATTGACGAGTCTTTTGGCCCGAGTATTGGCGTACGGTGCCAACAAAAAACAATAACAAACGATAAAATTACCTGTAGAGTCCCCAGTAGTCCCCGAGATATCTCGAGCTGATTTGGAAGTCATCCTGGTATCTTTTATCCGCCCTTTCCAACCAAGGGTGTCTCAAGGCTGTAGTCACGTCCATCCTATCGTCAGCCTGGTACACCAGCAGTTTCGAGATGAAATCTCTACCCTCCAAGCTGATTCTCGACCACCATTCGTCCTCGAAAATCCACTTACCTTCCCTGATTCTTATCAACGTCTCCATATCGTTTCCGCCTCTGAAAGGCGATCTTCCCGATAGAAGAATGTAGGTTATAACACCCAAACTCCACATGTCGTGACCGAAACCCACACCTTCACCGTTAGCGCATTCCGGGGAAACATATTCCGGCACACCGTAGTACAACGGAGCGTATCTCCCGTACTGAATTCTTCTGGTGAGACCGAAGTCCGTTATCTTCAAGTCATCACCGCCTGGGTGGGCGATCAACAAATCCCCAAGCTAAAATATAAAATGATTTCCGTTGCCGTTTTAATTTTTAGTTGCTTTATTTTTAATCGGCACCCTTTAGAAACTTGAAATCGTGTCATTTTCTTTCTCTCTTATAAGGATAAAACTTTTTTTCTGTGGCGATTATTGAAATGATTGTAATTTTATTTTAATGCCAACAAAGTATGTTTTCAATATTAATTATTATTATCTGATTAGTTCATCTCATAAAAGAAAGGTAAACCGCTAAAGATTTGTAATAATTTGCCAATTTTTGTGATTTTTGTCTAGCTCCTGTGCCTATTCTGCAAAATCTAGAAAGTTGTTTTTTTTCAGGTATCAAGTACTTATACAATAGAAAACGTTACTATTATATTAAGTTTCTAGACTATCATTTTCTTTATTAAAAAAATTATTGAAACTTGATAATTTTCAAAATTAGCCAATTTTGCCCTCAGAAATCACTATGTTGAGGAAAAAATAAAAATCTGAAACTTTCAGGAAATGTAGTCCCCACCTTCATCTGTTCAGTCTAGTTAGTCTTGTTTTGTTATTTTTATCCATGTAAAAGATATAATAATTTTTTTAATGCAGTTAAGTAGCGATATTGTTAGTTTTATTTATAATTTAAAATTTAGATGGCTTTGACTTAGTCAATTCATGTTTGGTAGAGAAATGTCAGAACTGTCAAAAATATTTCATAAATATTATTTGTGCGTATTTAAATTGTGATTTCAAAAAGTTTGCAAGTTTGCAAGTGTAATAAATGAGTGTTCGAGATTCATGAATTTAATTGCAATTAAAAATGCAAGAGCATATCATAATTTTGTACCTCTTTCTCATAGAAAATATTCAAGTTCTAAGAAGTTTTAAATTGTTAAAAATAAGCAAAAACCAAAAAATATTCTAAATAAACCCCTTTATTATAACATGTTTTATTTTACCCAGTTACCTAAAAATTAAAATTAAAAGAAGTATTTACAGATTGTGTAAATTTTTTTCCAACACTAACATTTAAAATACAAACATATAACTTTTAACTATTCAGTGCCTTACTAAAGGGATCAAAATAATAGAACAAGACTAACTTGGTTTAAATTGTGAAAGAAACCGACAAAAAACTGCTTAACGCATTTTTATATGTTTAAATTAACTCTTTATTAGTTTCACTTATTATACTTTACGATATAAACCATAAGGATCGTATATTTTTTACATTCTTCTTCTTTAAACACCAATTAGCCAATTAAATACTTCATTATAATGTATATAATATATAATCATATATTTATGTATATGTATATACAATACATAAAATATAACATAACTACCAAATATATCAAAACTGTCAAAAATATTTCATAATTATTATTTGTGGTATTCCTTTGGTGATTTTAAAAAGTTTTGAGGTATACAAAATTTACCAAGGAAATACGCACAAATAATATTTATGAAATATTTTTGACAGTTCTGGCACTTCTCCACCAAACATGAAAGCCATCTAAATTTTAAATTATAAATAAAACTAACAATATCGCTACTAAACGGGCATTAAAAAAATTAATATACCTTTTAAAGGAATAAAAATAACAAAACAAGACTAACTGGACTGAACAGATGAAGGTGGGGACTACATTTCCTGAAAGTTTCAGATTTTTATTTTTTCCTCAACATAATGATTTCTGAGGGCAAAATTGGCTGATTTTGAAAATTATGAAGTTTCAATACTAGTTACGTTTTTTATTGTATAAGTACATGATACCTGAAAAAAAGCAACTTTCTAGATTTAGCAGAATAGGCACAGGAGCCAGACAAAAATCACAAAAATTGGCAAATTATCACGAATCTTTAGTGGTTTACCATTCTTTTATGAGATGAACTAATTAGATAATAATAAGTAATATTGAAAACATACTTACTAGGCAGTAAGAAGAAAATGACATTCATTTTTGGTGTTTTCATTTGGATTGACTCTTTTGTAAAGATACAACGTTGTTGTAATACTCACGTTAAGTCCCATATGAGCAAAACCTTTTCCGTGCATATAATCCAAACCCCATAACACCTGCCTGATGTACCCGGCAATATCCCCTTCAGTGTAGTAGTCTTGCTTTAACAGCAAATCGGATACCAACTCTCCCCCAGAAGCCAACTCCAAAATAAGCGCCAGGGAATCATCAGTTTCGTAGGCATCGTGTAAAGAAATCAACTTCTTGTGCCTCAACTCGTTCATCATCTCCAACTCATTGTACATAAACGGCCTTAAATCTCCCGTACCGTGCATTACTTTCGCCGCAAAGTTCCTGCCGTTCAGCCTTTCCACCGCGTGATAGGTGATGCCCTGCGTTCCTCGACCCAACTCGTCTCCGAGGTCGTAGAGGTCCAAGATCGGTCTTCTGTGGCCCTTGATGGGGCAGAGGTTGTTGTACGTTCTCCAGTTGTACTCCAGGTTGTTTTCTTCCACGTGCAACATCGCACTGGCGGACGAGGAACCGGCAACGTTGCGGGCGCTCGCCGAATACAAACCTTCGTCTTTGAGGATGATGTCCGAGATTGTCAGGATGCACAGGTCTGGTTCTGTGAAAGTCATCTGTAGAATAAATTATATAAGAAAATAGAATGTAGTCTGACTTTGATACTTTTTATTACAATCGTTTACAGAATTTTTTAGAATCATACAAACTACTCTTTCAATTTCAAAATGGGTTTAAGAGAAATAAGTCCACTAACACAGCAATATTTGATACTATTAATCATAGATGAAAATATAAGAGTTAGAGGTTTTGCAAATAAATGGGTAGAATCATATTTATTAGACAGAACCCAAGTAGTATCTATAAATGGTAAAAAAATCGGATATATCCAGAGTACCTCAAGGATCGATATTGGGACCACTTCCATTTTTAATATTTGTAAATGATTTGAATTTAAACACAAATATAAATGAGCAACTTATTCTGTATGCAGATGATACAAACGTTATAATTCAAAATAGTAATATTTAAACTTGATCTGAAACTTCTTTAAAATCTAATTTATTGAATATATGGTGTGAAGAAAATGGTCTAACCATTAACAAAAACAAAACATTTTATATGAGATTTTTACCAAAAAATGTTTCACCAGATTATGATCTTTTTATTTCAATTATGGGTAAATCAAGTGAGTCTGCGGAAACCAAGGTTTTTGGGTATTTACTTTGATAGAAAGTTAACATGGCAATCACAAATAAATAATTTATATAAAAGAAATAACATCTTGCCTATGGCATTATATTTTGGGGCTCTAGCCATTTTATAATGCAAAAATAATTATTTTTTATCCAATGCTGTTAATTTTTAATTTTGCCCACCATATCCCATTATAATTTCCCCATGTATTTTGACATACTAAACACGAAAATCACACTCAATCTTTTTTTTATGGAAGCGTTTTTGAAATATGAATTTTCAATTGTTTTTTTTTCTTCAATTTTCGGAGGTGTTTTGACGTTTTTGAGTATAGCTTGAAATCTAATTGATGGATTTGGTCAAACAAGCCATTCACTTGAAGGTATTTGAACCATCTAATCTATATCTATATTGTCTCAAACATTTTATTCAGTTAGTGATTTTTTCAATGGATAATTAAATTTTTTTTTGGATACATTCATTTGACTTTTTTGACTTCTTTGACTTTGACTTGTCCAACACAATGTAATATTGTATTATTGGAAAAAATAAATAAATAACTTAAAAAAATCGTTTTTATTGCAAAAATTGAGGTCGAAAATTTACATATCGTCCTGGGAAAGATTTTAATCAAACAGATAACTCCAGTTTGAATTTTTTTTTCGTGAAGCTGACATTTTTACAAAAAACAAGCTAATGTTGATAAAAATACATTGAAAAACGGCAAAGTTTTTAGTGGAAGACCAAAATTCAGCTTTTTGACGATTTTTCTTTTCTTTTTTTTTCTTTTTTTGTATTGTATGTTTATTCTTTAATGAAAACCTAAATAAAGTGCATTATTGGAATTTTTTGAGTTTTTACGTACTTTTTTCATTGAAAACATTATTCAAAATTTAAATTTGACATGACTCCGCAAACGTTTGGAATTAGCTATATTTAAAACAAAAATCTTTCCCTTATAAGGGAAAGATTTTTGTTGTGATAGTAATTACTATCTACCTTGTCCCAAACCTGTTTTTTAACTTATCTAGAAATACTTCAATATGAATAAACTATAATAATTCTATAAAAAAATGTTTTAACTAAAATACTTGGCGGAGTAAAATATCCTTTAAACCTTTTTTAAATTTCGGCTTCAAAAAGTGTCCTGAAATTGTTATTCCTTAACCGTTCCCATACGCAATTGAACATACTACCCCAGCAATAAAATTTGTATTAATAACGCGGGAATTAGTCAGTTACAGCAATACAAAGTAAAAAGAATACGTTGTTTCTCATAAAGTGATTTTGCGGTGCAATAATAAGGTAATTATTTGCTTCCATATTTATATTTTGTTCTGAACCGTTCCTAACCCTGACAGCACAGTTTATTCTAAGAATGTTTTTTAAACCTTCCAGTGGGAATATTCTTAGGATCATGCTATATTTCTTCTAAAGAACATGCTTAAAAGAAATATAGCATAATCCTAAGAATATTCTCACTGGCCTATAGGCAGGTTCTTAGAAGGTGCCAAGTTTAGTGGTAAAAATTAATCCACTCTAAACATATGCTTAGAATGTTGAGAGAGTAATTGCTATAGAAAGTTCATTTAGGAATATTCCTGGAACATTCTGTTAAGCATATTCAGTTCAGTTAGGTACCTATATAATAGTAAAATATACCATAATCTACGTATAAAGGTACCTATACTTAGTATTAAATATTAAGTAAAAAACACAACCCAAATATTTATTTTTTAAGGGGACAACAAATACATTTGCATCATTAAAAGGGTATCTATTGAATGTTTTAAAAGTCCCTAAGAACATTCTTAGCAATAAGGGAAGGTTCTAAGAATATTCCAAATGTTCCAAGATGTTAAAAAACAAGCTGAAGATTATTATGTACCTACCTTGATTCTGCTTGAATCGGCGAGTGGTTTCCAATCCTTGTACCACTTAACATCAGGGTATGGTACCCCAAGGATTCTTGCTTCGAATTTAACCCGACCTCTCATGAGGGCGTATTCGATATCCGGCCTCTTGAGGAAGTAGGGGGCTTCAGCTATCTCCAATCGCACTCTCTGGCGGGATTCACCGTGTTCATTTCTAGCCACGGCTTCGTAGTAACCCACGTCCCGATCCAACATCTTGTTGATAAAGAGAGTCGCCTGTCCGTTCCTCGTGTAGCTCGAGTCGAATCTACCGCCGGGTTCTATGATTT
Source organism: Brassicogethes aeneus (assembly GCA_921294245.1). Lineage (NCBI taxonomy): Eukaryota > Metazoa > Arthropoda > Insecta > Coleoptera > Nitidulidae > Brassicogethes > Brassicogethes aeneus. Next base: position 1,350,037 of record OV121132.1, on the reverse strand, counting down.
CGTCGTTGAAGTAAAATGTAACCTTGGGTTTTGGGTAGCCGTAAACGAACCAGAAGAGGTTGGTGTTTTGGTCCTTCACGCCGTATTGAGTGTCGTGCTCTTGGCGCAGGAATCTAGGCGCTTGCGCCATACCGTCGTGTGGTGGGCGTTCGATATCGAAGTCTCTGGGGAAGTAGGGCGATGTTTCCGGGCGGAAGTCGATTTCCGGTGGTAGATACGGTCTGAATTTGGGTTGTTCCGGTTCCAATTTGGCTCTGTGTGTTAAGGCGTACGGTGATGGTTCGCTGATGCCGTATTTGTTTTCCACGCGCACTCTAAACTTGTAGTCCCGGAACGGTTCCAGGTTTCTAACACCACAAGTGCAACTTCTAATGCCTGATCTCACTGTGAACCAATCTCCGTTAGGCAACTCACACATCTCTAACTGGTAGGTTACCGGAGCTCTAGGTCCGGATGGTATGGATGGGTTCCAGGATAAAGTGCAGTGCCTATCGGTCATTTGGGAGATAATCGGTGGGTCGGATATTGGTACAGGCGCACCGCTTCTCTTATACTTATCGTACTCTGTATACTGATCTGCAATCGGTCTCTTAGCTTTAGGTTCTATGCCTTCATCGAATTTAAGCGTTGCGTGGCAAATATCACTGCCGTGTTCGTTGCTAATCTTGCAAGAGTATTTGCCGAGATCATCTACATCTACACCCGAAATTGTAAGGCGTAGCAAACCCGCTAAATCTCTCTCCATACGGATTCTCTTCGACGGGAACATTTTTACGTCGTTGTGGAACCATTCGACTTCCGGCTCGGGTATACCCGAAGCGCAGGCAGTGAATTTAGCGGTCATCGCCTTAAACAACTCGGTATCGCCGATGCGTTTCAAGAACACCGGCGATTCGATCTTTTTAGGCGATTTGCTGCAATAAAAACGTTTATGAGTCAAAGTCAATTTTAAACATTTCTGTGAAATCGGAATTTCAATTGAGTTTACCGTTTTCGAGATATTTACAAAAAAAAATCTCCTAATTACGTCACTAGGCTATTGACAACGTTGCCAGCTCTTTCTATGGTTGCCAGTGTGTTTAGTTTAAGATTCTTACGATAGATGGCGCCACGTTATAATATTTTAGTTTTAAAACCACTTGATCTATAATTTTAGTTTTTGACGTTTCTTTTTTTTTCGGTTTATGTTTTTTTAAAATTTAGATTATTGAAAATCAATGTTATTGTTATGTTATTTGTAATTGATATTAGATAAGGGATTTATTAATAACGGACTCCAAAGCAGAGGAATCTTGTGGAATGGTTGGTTACATTGAACATTGGAGCTTTTAAACAAATAAAGTAAGTACCTATAATTACAATCATATTTTGTCGTAAATGCATTTTATTAGTATAATGCCTAGTTCTTTATGTTCTTTTAGATATATCTTGGACTCTAAAATATCAAACAGTAATATGATACCTCGTAATAAGGAAGATAGGTACTTAATGAATTTGGTGACCATCTTTCACTCAACTGACAGTGACAGTATTTGTACATAACCTCTTCGGGTATTTTCTGACATAACCGAATGAAATCATTAACAAGACAACTTGACAACAGGATAATTTTCAACCAATAGAAATCTTAGAATGTTGGTCACATGGCGAGGTTTGTGACGTCATAAAAATTTATATTTTTTGTAAATATCTCGAAAACGGTAAACTCAATTGAAATTCCGATTTCACAGAAATGTTTAATATTACAAAACGCCTTGAATAAAACCATAAAAAGTACTACCCCATTCTATAACAACTTACATTTCTTTGACGACTTCCAAGGCCGCAGTGCACACATCTTGCCCCTCTTTGTTGGTAGCAGTGGCTCTAATCACACCAGCGTCTTCGGGTTGACAGTTCATCACGTAAAGACAGCAAGCATCACCATCGCGTTTGATGTGATATTTATCGGACTCTGTAATGGGTTCGCCATCTTTGGTCCATTGGATTTCTGGCTGAGGTACACCTGACACCCTGCATGGGAACTTGGCGTCTCTATTTGGTAGCTAAAATGTTTTTGTAAATAACAATATGATAGTTCGAATTATTAACATTGAGTACGCCCACCTACACTCACAGGCAAAATAATCGATCCACACAAATTTTCGATGAATTTCAATCGCAAATAACTTTTTTATTTGATGTCGGATTTAAACGAATATTAAAGAATATTGTAGATAAATAATGTACAATCGCTCACATTTTAAAAAATTACTAAAAAATAGATGTACGTTTATAATATACAGGTTTAAACAAAAAGATGTTTTTTACCATAAGTTTAAGACACTCTGTAGAGTGACAAAACCGTATATTGTTCTAAATTAAGATTTATTTATCAAGTCACATCTGTTCTTAACAGTTTTGTTTTTGGTTCACCTCGATATATTTATTTTTGTGGAAAATATGGATTTTTAAAATTGCGATTCCCAATATTTTTTCTGTATGAAGAACTAAGGTTGCTATGACATATGACATGTCCAAGTATGGGATGATTCAACAAAACTGTCACTGTCATTCTCCATAGGCTATGGATGGACCATAGCAACCTTAGTTCTTCATACAGGAAAAATATTGGAAATTGCAATGTTTTTTAAAAATCGAAAATCGAAAATTAGTGTGGAATTTGCACGTGAGTGTAGTATAATAAACTTTGTAAATTACCTGTTGGAAGTCGGTGAAGCTCTGTGTGAATGTGGGTGGCTGAAACACCTTGTGTACAATAGCTTTTCCACTTGTCGAGTCCTTCCCTAAAGGATTTTCTAGGGTTATTCCATATTCGCCGGCATCTGTGGGCAAGGCTTTATCGATCCTTATTCCAACCCTTCTACCATCACAGGTCATCAAAATTCTGTCAGATGGCTCGATCTTTTGACCGTCTTTGGTCCACTCAACGTTGGGAATCGGATTGCCAGTGAACGGTGTTTCCATGATAAGTGGTTGTCCTTCATCCACTTGCACATCTTTGATGTTGTGCATGAATTGCGGTCTCTCTTCCGGTTCCTCGTCTCTCTTAGAGGTTATTACTGTGAGGAGTGCCGAGGTTTCAGCTGCACCAGCGTCATTTGTAGCTACGGCTCTGTACGTTAGGGCATCGCGAATTTCATCGGCCGCGTCCAAGATTAAAGCACTGCTTCCGTCAGGTTGGTCTATAATTTTGATGTGTTTGTTATCTGAAATCACCTCCGTACCGTTTCTGTGCCACGAAATTTTCGGCGCGGGTAACCCCTCGGCTTTAACCTCGAACCTAACAGGGAAACCCTCAACGACCGTTTGCGGGATCAGCTTGGTGGTGAATTCAGGTTTAGATGGTTTTTTTTCGATATCAACCTTAGCGTCACCCGTACAATCTCCCAACCTATTCGAAATTATAACTTGGTATTTGCCGGCGTTCTCAGGCCTCATGCAGTCCACCACAAGAGCGATAATACCATCCGGGTGTTTTTCCATGTGGATGTTTGACGAGGCGCGTACAGGGAGACCGTCTTTGATCCACTTGACTTCCGGTGGAGGATACGCCTCAATTTTGGCCTCCAAACGCAGTTCTTCGCCTAGAGGAACCTTAACGTCCTTGAATACCTTCAAGAATTTCGGTCTTCTGGGTTTTTCTGCAAATAAATTTATGCTCGTAATTGTATATTTTATTACATCAAAACATGCAAACAAAAAATCGATGAATGGAAAAATTATAGAGTTAATGAAAAATAGAGATAATAAAAATAAAATTGCAACAATTACTAATACTGAAAATGACTGGTTACAATACAAAATAGCCAGAAATGACTTTCATGATGTACTAGACTCAAATAAAAAAACAGTGGAGAATTATGGAAACTCTTATTACCAAATAAAATGGAAAGTTCTCTACCTGATGAAATTAAATTTGAAAATAATAAAGTATCAGGTCCAAATATTCCTGATAAATTCAATAGTTTTTTTGTTGAAAGTATAAAAGATATAATAAAGAAAATTAATAAGTTTGAAGATCATGTAAACATTCTTCATGACATAGATACACATGAAAAATTTGACAAATTTGAAAATTTGGATATGCATACATTAAAAAAATATATAAAAACATTAAAAAACCGGTATTTCAACAAATGTCCTATTAAATAGTTTCAATGTGATTGGAAATCGTTTTCTAGACGTTATAAATAATTCTTTAAATGATGGAATAGTTCCAAGTAATTGGAAAACCTCTGCAATAGTACCTGTCCCAAAAGTTCCAAATACTATAAATTGTGAAGAATTTCGTCCAATAAACACTGTCCCCCCATATGAGAAGATTTTAGAACTAGCCGTAAAGGATCAGCTACTTAAATACTGTGATAACAATTCTGTGATAGTACAAACCCAATCTGGATTTAGATATAAACATTCCTGTGAGGCTGTGATAATAAATGTAAGTGATGTTTGGCTTAAGGCCCTTGACAAAGGTGAATATGTTATAGCAGTATTCTATCTAGATTTTCGTAGAGCCTTTGAAACAATAAACAGAGATTTTTTGCTAAGAAAACTGAATAAGATTGGTCTTGGTGGGACTGTATTAAAGTGGTTTGAATCATACCTTACCGGTAGGACTCAAAATGTTAAATATAACAATTGTCAATCAACTGAAATCATAAATGACCATGGTGTCCCACAAGGTACAGTGTTAGGTCCTATTCTTTTTATTCTATATATTAACGATATTGTAAAAGTTGTAAAAAAATGTTAAATATGCATGTTTGCAGATGATACTATGTTGTATATATGTGGAAAAGATGTTTTACACATGTTACAATATTGATCTAAATCATTATTAATACATATGTATTAATAATGATTTATATCATATATATAGATGGCTTATGTATAAATGTAAAAAAGAGTAAGTTTATCGTGTTTGGCTCAAAATATAGGCTCATTTGGTGAAATGCTCCTTTAAATGTCTATATTAATAGAATAAAACTTGAGAGAGTAACAGAAATAAAATATTTAGGTATAATTTTTGATGAAACGTTATCATTTAGGAATCACGCAATTTATTTAATGAATAAAATGTCAAAAAAAGTTTACTTTTTAAATAGAAATTTTAATTTACAAGTCAATAATTTTACCTCATTTAGAATTTTGCTCTACAATATTATTATTAACTCAAACCAAGGTGACATAAATAAAATACAAAAAATTCAAAATCGAGCTATGCGTGTTGTTTTATGTTGTAATAGATATACACCTATTGTAACCATGTTAAATGTTCTTAATTTTATGTTTGTTAAACAAAAAATTGTTTTTAAAACATTAGAATTTATACACAAAATAGAAAATAAACTGTTGCCAAATTATCTTTTAGAAAATGTAACATATGCTTATGAAGTTCATAATCATGATACTAGAAACAGAAATGATTTTTATATGAAAACCTGTAACACTACTAGAACTTTCAACAGTGTGTTTTTTAAAGGTTTTAGTCTGTATAATAATTTATCTGATGATATTAAAAACTGTGATAACTTACCAATCTTTAAACGTTTATGTTAAAAGTAGTTTTTAAGAGTGACTTGTTTTGTTTTATAACTTGTGAATGTAAATAGCTATTGCTAAATAAAGTTATTATTATTATTATTATTTACTCACGTGTTACTGCCACAGCACACAGGCAAGACGTTTCACCGTTAGCATTTCTTACAACCAGCTTATAAGCCCCACTGTCCCCTGGTTTAGCATTCAGTATATTCAACTTGACGGTACCATCGGGTAGTAAAGTGGTCTTGATGTTTTCGTCGTTGGGATCGATTGGTTCGCCGTCTTTAAACCACGCCACAGTTGGTTTCGGGCTGCCGTGTATTTTGGCTTTTAGTTCCAAAGGTTCGCCCTCGTTGCATTCTTCATTTCTATCGAGGCGTTTGCCGAACGTTGGTGGAGTTTGTTGCATGGAAACCCGCGCAGACGTCTCCGCTTCTCCAACAACATTTATAGCCACAGCTTTGTACTACAAGTAATATTCAAATATTTTTTTTTAAACTATAAAACAAACATCTTACGTATCCGACATCAGCCAGGTTGTAGTTCGAAATAGTGAGGTTGCTGGTGACTTGGGTACCAGTCTCGGTGGAGATTTTGTGGTGTTCATCTTCCACCATCGGATTGCCGTTGAGGTACCACCGTATTTCCGGTTTGGGTAAACCATCAGCTCTAACATGCAAAGTGGTTTCACCGGTGTCTTCCACTTGGTCATCCGTTAGAGGACTGATGAACTTTGGTCTTTCGGCTATTAAACGAATGCGTTAAAATAAACTTAAAGTAGTACATTTGGTTGGCATTTAAATCTACAGTGCGTGTAACATTAAAATAAGTGCATATAGGTATCTAATAGTTGTGTTATAAACATTATGTAAAACGCTTTAAGCAAATTAGGTCTTATATACATTTCGCTAAGCGTTCAAACTTACTCGTTGGTTCGGTCTCTTCTGTAAATGTAAAGGTTTGTTAATATCATGTGGTTTTATGTGTTGACACTAACATAAAATTACACTATAATCAATTTAGTAACATTGAGTACGCCCACCTATATTACCTAATTTTGGGCTGCTGATTTCAAAAATGCCACTCGTTTTGCTCCAGGACGTCTAGGATTCGAAATAATTGCGTAATAAAATGCTATTTTGATTATATACTAAATTATTTTGCCTTTAATCTAGTTTGGATGTTCAGTATATCGATGGTTATTTGACAAAACATCGTAAGCGACAATTTTGTTGAATTACTTTTTATTTTATCAAAATGTCAGTTACGATAAGCTGCACATGTTAACATAATAGTTATTCCAATTTTGGAATCTAATATTGGTCAGTTTGAATATTTTTATTATTGTAAGCGCCTCTTCTTTTTAATTTGTTACCGATTTATAACGTAAGCGCCTATATGTTCCTGACAAATAATCGTAAGCAACTCCGAGACATGGCGTTCGCGATTTAACATTGTGTCGCTTACGATAATATTGTGCTCCCGCCTTGATCTATCAAGGCGTTATTCCCGCTCTAAACAGTTTATTCGTGGGTATACCTGCATCGTGGCGATTGCTACCACAATCCACAATGTGAATTGTGATTGCTACCAAGTTTTAAAACAATATTTTATTTGATCAAAAGCTTATAATTCCTTTTTATCATTGCATTAATAATAGTTATCCTAATTATAATTGTTTTTACGTTAAAAGTGTTTTTTGTAGTAATTGTATGTTGTTATAACGTCAAATAATTTAACTCAAATTTATAACGGTTAGATGACGGCCAAAAAATTTCGAACGACCTGTCATTCAGTTGATTTCAAAATGTAAAACTGCCTTTAGTAACCTCTAACCTTACTTTCTGAAAGTTGTCAGTTTGACGTATTTCATTGTTGATTGTATTGTTTTAAGGTTAGATTCTCTGTCAACTTTTTGAAACTGCTTGTCATCTTGTCAAAAATGTCCCTAAAGGTTGGTTTGCACAGACATTAAGTTCGGGCTCCTTGTGTAGGCTCCATGGGTTAGATACTGGTTTGTGAATAAAAATCTTTCGTTTTTTTCAAAGAAAGCTAGATTTTCAAACATTGTTTGGCAATATATCGTTGGTGATATAAATTAATTTTATTGTAATTATTTTTTATTTGATAATAAAAGTAAAAAAGTAAATGTCGCTAACAATGTTTTGACAAAAGTAATCATCAAATCTATATCCCACAAAGTAACGTAAATGTAACTTAAGCGACAAGACTATTTTTACATTTTCCTAAAGATGTTCTTATAAAATATCGTATGCCACAAAATTTAATGAACATTTTAGATTGGATTCGATCTAACTTAAATATTTAAGTTCTACATTAATAAAATAATGCCTCATCAGTTTTCAGATAAATAACTTAAAAAATAAAGCTCCCACACAAAAAAAATCTCTCCTGTAAAATTTAGGTTTTGCCGCTTACGATGTTTTGTCAAATAACCATCGATTTTTTGTCAAAAATATACAGGAACTCCATACAAAGTCATCGGTAGATAAATGTCAAATAGAAATTTTGTTTGTTCCATTGTAGCCGTATACTATAGTAGTATTGTATAAGGGATATTTAATAAAGCACTTTTCTGCAGAGATCTTCGAAGTGCTTTATTAAATACCAACACTAAAATTATAATGTTTTTTTGGTAAAAAGTATTATTTTTTGAAATTTTTGTGTCGTTTTTTTAATTACTAATTAAATGGAAAAGGCAAACAAGTAAATGGGTTTAGGTATAAGCATTACTTTTCGACTATTATTTAATATGTTTTTATTCACATCATGCCTAAAGTACGTAAAAATTTAATCTCGAATCTTATTTATTAAGTCTTATCAAAATTTAATATCGAATTGAAGTATAAAGGCGCCTTTATCTACTTTATCGTTCAAGCACACTAAAGTGCCATTTAAAATTTAAACTTTAAATTGTATTTTTACTTGAAAGTGATTTTAAGAACCAAAAATGAAAAAAGAGCAGGAAATGAAAGTGGTAATGGAAGTGACAGAGAAAGAGATTTATGTCGTCGTTGTAAATTTGTTTTGTTTTTGTTGCGGTACCTTTACGCCCAAGAAAAACCAACGCAATATTTCATTACAAAATTTTATGAGATACACCTACTACTTTAATTTTGCAGGAATATTAAATGGACCTGATATACGACGTTTAATGAAAGATCAAGCATTCAAAAATGCTCACAAAGTTGACGAGCTTGTCGCATATGGCAGTGTTAAAGCTGCCATTGAAAATGTTCTTGGTTCGTATCGGGCCTAAAATTGCCGCCAATTCATTGAAAAAATGCTTTCCGTTTTGCAAAGAATTAGCGTTAATATGTCATTTAAAATACATTTTCTTTTTTTTTCATCCTGATAAATTTGCCGAACTGATGAACATGGAGAACGATTTCACCAAGTAATTGCAAATCTAGAGGTATAGCGGAAAGAATTGAAATTTGAAACCAGCGGCCCAAAATTAGTTAAACCAAGCTGGAGTACTTAATGTTAGGAAAAAAGTTTGTAAAACTATCATAGTGTTATCAAAAAAACTTACTGATAGTCTTCAATCTGGCTTCGGAGGATGTCTCTCCCAACTTATTGGTAGCTGTGACCTTGTAGTGTCCCTCATCTGCCAACAATACTTTATCGAAAATTAACGTGTATTTCTCGTTGGGTACATCTTCTATGATCTTAATGAATTCGCCAGCTTCCACCACTTGGTCATCCTTACTCCAAACTACTTTGGGAACTGGGTTCGATTGAATTACGCATTCGAATAATGTCGCTTCTCCTGGTACCACCGACGTATCTTCTGGACCTTCAATTTCAGGCCTGAGAATTATTTCCAGATGGGCTGAACTCTCAGCTTCGCCCCACTTGTTTTTGGCTTTGAATGTGTAGTCGCCAGCATTGCTTCTTTCACCTAAAATATTGTTATGGTATTTTTGTATTGTTTTTAATAATATGATTATTACATCTGGGTATTGTCAATGAGAAAGTGCACTCTTTAAGACCATCTTCTATTTCGTGGTCTTCTGACTCCAAAATCATCTTGGAAGCTTCGAAATCTTTTTCCTTAAGCGTTTTCCCATTCTTAATCCATGTTACTTCAGGGATTGGATCTCCAATCACCACAGCCTTGAATGTGACTGAATTTTTCTTGATGATTTCCTCATCTTTCAGTCCTTGTTTGATCTTCGGTCTTCTAAGATCTTTCTCAGCTGAAATTAATTACGTAAACACTATTTTAAAACTCTCCTATCTCCTTACGTGTAACATCTAGCACAGCTTGTTGCCTAGCTTCTCCCAAAGCATTGGTCAAAATAACCTCGTAGGTACCAGCATCTCTCATTTCCAATTTCTTTATTTCCAAGCGGAACTCCTCACCGTTTTGACTCGTTGTCATTCTTAAATGAGCATCGGGTTTGATTTCTTTACCGTTTAAAGTCCATGTGGCCACTGGTAATGGGTTGGCGGTCCCATTTACTATGTAAGTAACGTCCAAAGACTCTGGACGAGAACCATCCTTCATGTTCGTGTCCAAAATGACTGGCACAGCTGAATAAATCAAAATAAATTTAAGAATGATTGCAGGTTAAAGGACTATGCTCCACATCTCAAAAGTCCCACCATGTGACCAAGTACGGAACGCAGTCTTTTGAAAATTTGGCATTTAAGGCTTTTCAGGTTATGTATCTGTCAAAGTATAGTCAACGAAAGAAATAATATTATGTTTAGGCGTTAAAAATGTATAAATCTTTATAACATTACAATAACAATGGATGGTTTAAGAATTTAAGAATATAAATACTGCATTTAATGAAATTCTAAAGTGTATGGTGCCAAATAAGTAATATGTTTGTGCATTTGGTCCAAATATCTCCATAAAATAATTTTAACTAAACTGCATTTATTTAAAAAAAAACTAGCTTCTCTATTATGGAATAAGAATATCTGTATTAAAGGTAGGTTAATATATTATAACAAAAATATCATCTAATTTTGTAATTTTAAGGTTAGAAAAATTTATTTTGACCAAAATAAATAAGTATTTTGGATTATTTAAAAGACTGTATAATATGGTATTTAAAAATGTGGTAGGTTTTCTTATCCAGCTTAAAGTTTACCTACATAAAGTTTTGTCAATACAAATAGTTAAAAAGCTTCGACTGAATTTGATCTACATCAAAAAATCATTTAATAAATCACATGTCATGGGAGTATTAAATATTTTCACATTGCAAGTTTCTCTAAAAATTGTTTATTTTCTTATAATCTAACTTTAAGTAAGTATGCCGAGAGGTATGCACAAGTTTTGTCGTTAGAAGTATAAAAGCTTCAATTTAATTTGAACTATATTCAACAATTATTTAGTATACCTATATTTATTTATGACCATATTAACACACTCTTTCAAATAATCCACTTATTTATTTTGGTCAAAATAGATTTTTCTAACCTTAAAATACAAAATTAGATGATATTTTTTGTTCTTATACATTAACCTACTTTTGATACAGATATTCTTATTTCATAATAGAGAAGTTAGATTTTTTTTAATAAATGCTGTTTAGTTAAAACTATTTTATGGAGAAATGTAGACCCAATGCACAAAAATATAACTTAAATTGCACCTTACACTTTGGAATTTCATTAAATGCAGTATTTATATTCCTAAATTCTTAAACCAATCATTGTTATTGTGATACTATAAAGATTTATTAACTTTTAACGCTTAAACATAAGTTGTAACCCTATAAATATTATTTCTTTCATTGAATATACTTTGACAGATACATAACCTGAAAAGCCTTAAATGGCAAATTTTCAAAAGACTGCGTTCCGTACGTGGTCACGTGGTGGGACTTTGAGGTGTGGAGCATAGTACATACATAATACGTAACTTACGTGTGCCATATACAAAGCAGTTAAGTTATGTGATAAAAAACCTATTCTTACCTGATTACAGTAAAAGCAGTGCATTTTGAGCTTGCCGTTAAATCAGCACATGTATCTAAAGCGGTGCACATAAAAACATAAAAGTACTAGATACGTATAGTTTTATTCAAACTAAACACTGAACTTTTAATAAATCCGGTAATGATGTTAATGACTGTTTGAATAAGACTATATTTAATACCACATTTGAGAGCATGCATAGTGTATTTGCGTATAAAAGTATTTATAGTGTTTTATTATTCAAGACATAAGTGTATAGTTGTGTGCACAAATAATACATTGTTGTTATACCTTCAGGTTTGCCAGGTTTGGTGTCTTCAAGTTTCTTGATTTCTGGTTTCTTGGTGTCTTCATTTTCTTCTACTTTTATTTCTTCAATAGTGGCTCGTCTGCCTTGTCGCGGCTTAGGTTTAGAATCTTCATCGATAGAATCAGTTCTTGATACTTTACGGGCGGTTTTTTCTTCTTCGATTATTTCTATGGACTCCTTCCTTGCCGATATGCCTCTCTTTAACTTTCTATTAGAATCCAAGTCGGTTTCTTCGGGCTTCTCAGGAGATTTCTCCTCTTCTATTACCTCTATGGACTCTTTTCTCGCCGATATCGCCCTCTTCAACTTTCTGTTAGAGTCCACTTCCAGGTCGGCTTCTTTAGCCTTCTTCGGTTTACTTTCCTCAATTACTTCGATTTCTTCGGTGGTAGCTGAAGAACCGCGCCTTAATTTTTTATTGGTGTCCAATTCAGAGACATCTTGCTTCTTTGCTTTTAGGTCTTCTTCTTCTTCTACTACTTCGATGGTTTCTTTGGTAGCTGATATGCCTCTCTTCAATTTTTTGTTGGCATCCGCATTGGTTTGTGCAGGTGTTTCAACTTCGCTCTCAATAATTTCCTCTATATGCACCGACTTGCTACGTTTTGATTTTGGCTTGGGCACGTCTTGTTCTTCAGCTGATTTGGGTTTAAAATCGTCTCCCAATGCGTTCTCAGTCCTTTCTTCAATTGAAGCAGAAATGCATCTTTGCAAGTTTTGAGGGGACATTGGTTCTTCTACGATTGGTTCTGGAGTTTGATCTTTTACTTCGAGAGTTTTCTTGTCTGCTAGTGTACCTAGTTTTGTTTAATGTATATGTAATATTACATGTTTATTGTTTTTATTTACGTAACTTGTAATTTAGGGGGGCAAAACTACTGTAATTGCTTTAAACAAAGGACAAAAGCTGTTGCAAATAAGCGTAAAATCACAGTTACTGATAATATGTAACGGTTCATTGTTTGATTGGTAAAAAATGTTAAAAGTATACCTTGACCCTTTTTGGGCTCCTCAACCTTGGGTTTTTTCGCTTCTTCGGGTTTCTTTTCTTCGATTGCTTCTTTATCGGCTTTCTGGGCGATTTCAGGTTCGTCTTCTACAACCTCGACTTTGAGTTTTTGGGGTGGTTCCCCTGTTTCCTCTATGGCGTCAGTGTGTGTTACCTCTGTAAGGTTGGTAAGGGAAACAAACATAACATCACAGGGGAAAACATGTTTACAGTACGTTTAAGGAGAACTACTTACAAATACTCGAAGTATGTCTTTTAAATAAATTAATGATCGAATACTTACTATGTACGGTAACAAAACTCTTGCAGCTCACAGTGCCCAACTGATTGGTCACTATGACTTCGTATTCTCCTTGTTCCTCGTACTTGATCAAGTTCACTGCGAGATTGTACGTCTCTTGTCTTTGCGTGTCGCGACTTATTTTGATTCTCGCATCAGCTGATACTTCCCTTCCATTCCTCAACCATTTTACAGTTGGTTGTGGGCAACCTTCTACATCTACCTCTAAGTGTAGAGTTGATCCCTCTTCCACAGTTACGTCTTTGAGTTTTTTGATGATGCGTGGGGCGCAGTTTACTGTTAACTTCGCTGAAGTTTCGCAGCCGCCGCATTCGTTGGTTAGTTTGCAAGTATACTGCCCTGAAAGTTCGCTAGTTACTTCTTTTATTATCAGTTTAACCCCATCGTCCGATTCCATTCTAGTAAATTCCGATCTAGTTTCTTTAATTTCGACTTCATCGAGGTACCATTTCACCGCTGGTTTGGGGTACGACTCCATCTTAACATCGAATGTAACATCTTTATCGTGTTCCGTAACCGTCATATTTTGAAGGCCCTTGATAATCTTGGGCGCCTTTTTAACCCACACCGTAATGTCATCATCAACGCTTCCATGTATATTAACAGCCTTACACTTATATTTGGCGGCATCGGTTGTAACAGCACCTGTCACCCTTAGAATGTAGCAATCACCATCCTCTTTCACCATAAAATGATCGGTTGATTTAATTTCTTCTTCGTCCTTGTACCATTTGACCTCTGGCTTGGGCTCAGCCTCTATTTTGACCTTCAGTTCGAAGTTTTCGTTTTGAGATACCACTTTTTCAGTGCCCAACTTGGAAAGCAACTTGGGTTTGCTGTAAACATCCAAATTCCAGAATTTCGATACCTGCGCTAGCTCATTCGTCGCTACAATCGAATAGGAGCCTAAAATATTACAAGTTAGTAAATATATATTTAATCAAGAGGTAAACTTCATACCAGAATCTTTAAGAGTGGATTTCTCGATGACGAGAGTATGTTTGGTGGCCTCTTCGAGAATTTTAATCCTGTCCGATTTCTTTACGACTTTACCGTCCTTGTAGAAGGCCACCGTAGGTTTTGGCGTACCTTCCAAATCGACCTCCATTTTGATCGTCAATTCAGCGTGGGATTCCATATCCTTGATCTCAGATTTGATTTTGGGAGGGGCTAAAATGGTAGAGTTAATCTTGGTAATCTAGTTTTTGTTGCATATGTTTACATTTGACTGTAAGAGACATCTCAGCAGAGTCTACGCCGAGATCGTTGGAGGCTGTGATTGTGTATTTACCAGCATCTTCATTTTGAACATCCTTGATTACCACAGACATAGTTTCATCGTCTTCATAAAGGAACCTAAGAAAGTATATATGAAAATCTGTTTTTTAATTTTTTTTGTAAACAACAAAAGCTTATGGTGTAGATTATAGTGGAGGAGTGCCAAGAAACAGAAAATAGTTGTGCATACATAGAAATAATATTTCTATTCACTTACACATATTTTTGCTCACTTTCGTCTGAGCTGGTTTTAACAATTTTTTCCTTTTTCCTGAATGAACAAAATATGACATTTGTATGTTGTTTTTTGTGTACTATAGCTATAGACCTAATAAAAACTATTACTCACTTGTATTTAGATCCAACTTCACATTCTTTGCCGTCGTGTTCAACTTTGACGTGAGGCTTGGGGTAACCTTTAACTTGTAATTCCAGCATAGCCGATCCTCCAGCGTTCACAATAGGATCTCTCTTTTCTATAACGAGCTTGGGCTTCTCGGGTTCTCTGAACAACTGATTCACAGTGCCGTGGACTGTAAGCTCAGCGCTGCAACTTATGTGGCCTCGGGACGTTTGAGCTACGCAAGTGTAAAGACCTACGTCATCGGGTTTAACGTGTTGGAAGACTAGGGCGAGGGAATCCTCGTCATCGCCCATTAGAACTTTGAAACGTTCTTCCGGTTCAAAAGGAACTCCGTCCTTCTTCCAGTGGAACGACGAACGCCTACCAGGGCCCAAGATTTCACCTTCTGGCATATCTTCGAAAATTTGTTTGTTGTCTGAAATTATTACGTTATAATATAATGATTTTGTATGCTCAAGCAAAATATTAATCTGCATATAGAAAAAAAAAATTCTCAACAAGTTTGAGCTCTTAATATAAATTTTAAGTACTTACTATTTAAATTTAAAGTTTTACCGTTTAAAATGCATGTAAAAAATATATATATTTTTTCAAATTTCTAATGCTTACCCACCTTTGACAATATTGCAAATCGGTTTAATACACTTTATGGGGAATTTCACGCTCTTTAAAATTGCTTTTGAGTTTTTTTTTGTAACTCGCATTGGTTCACCAGTAGGAGTCGTCAAAGGACTGTTTTTGAAAAATATCGTTTTTTTTTTAAATTTTTTCTAACAAACCGCAAAAAGTAGGGAGAAAAAAGGGCTGAATCATAAAAAAAGTTATCCAACCAATATTTAATGAATTTACAGCCATTTTTATAACTGAAAACGTAAGAAATTGATAATTACCAACTCATAATGTTATTTAGATTGATTTTTTCTATTTATTATCATTATATATCCCTACACTAAGAAGTTTTTTAAAATTATTGATTTCTCACTTATAATGAATATAAAAACAACAGATAAATTCATAAAAAAACAATAAGAAAATTGTAACGTGGATTTTGCAATTTTTCAACATTTCTGTCATATAGCAAAAAATATAAATGAAGATTATTTAATTTTTTGAAATTTGAAATATGTTACATAACCTTCTGTATATTCCTATTAAAGTTTTGTTGTTTTTTTATGAATTTATGTGTTGTTTTCATATTCATTATGAGTGAGAAGTCATAATAATTTTAAAAAAGTTCTTAGTGTAGGGAAATATAATGATAATAAATAGAAAAAATTAATCTTAATAACATTATGGGTTGGTATTTATCAATTTCTTACGTTTTCAGTTATAAAAATGGCAGTAAATTCATTAAATATTGGTTGGATAACTTTTTTTTTTATGAATCAGCCCTTTTTTCTCACTACTTTTGGCGATTTGCTCGAAAAAATAAAAAAAAAAAACTGTCCTTTGACGACTCCTACTGGTGAACCAATGCGAGTTACAAAAAAAAACTCAAAAGCAATTTTAAAGAGCGTGAAATTCCCCATAAGGTGTATTAAACCGATTTGCAATATTGTCAAAGGTGGGTAAGCATTAGAAATTTGAAAAAAAATATATATTTTTTACATTCATTTTAAACGGTAAAACTTTAAATTTAAATAGTAAGTGCTTAAAATTAATATTAAGAGCTCGAACTTGGTGAGAATGTTTTTTCCTATATGCAGATTAATATTTTGCTTGAGCACCGAAAAAAACAAAAACTTTGCGGAAATGAATCACCCTAATGCTGATGTAACATACCTGTTACTGTAACAGTTGATTCTGAGTGTGCTTCACCGAATTTATTGGTGGCAACACACTTGTATACACCGGCGTCTTCTTTTTTCACCACTGGGATAATAAGTTCGTAAAAACCTTTATCTGAGTGTTCCTTAACCACTTCAAAGTGATCGTTACTCTCTATGATCTTTAAACCATCTTTGAAGCTGCAATTTAAGTGGTATTATTAATTTATTATCATTAATTTAGTGGATGCACTTACAAGCAAACTTCTGGATTAGGTTCACCAGCAACTTTAACCATGAAACGAAGGTATGTGTCTTCCAATAATTCAGCATCTTTCATTGACACGATAAAGACTGGGTGATCTGTTAATTCTCGTTCCTGTCTTTCATCAGTTGTAACTAAAATATAAATTGCAATCAATTGATTATCTCTCTACAAGCAACAAAATAAAAACGACATTTATTTGTTTAAATACTCTGTAACCAAAAAGAAATACATTTATTTACACTACACATTTGGACAGTTAAAACCCTGAAAAGGACAAGACATTTAGAGACAATGCAAGCAAAAAGCAACTAACGTTCATGAACTATAAGATGCGCAGAGCAGCTGGCTCTCCATGTGTCAGTCATTGCAATGGCGGAATACATTCCCGAATCCTCGACCCTCGCCTGCGTTATTTTAAGCATGTATTCGTGTCTTTGTTCGCACTTGGTAGCCTGAATCCTACCTGACATCTCCGCGTCTTCGCTCAAATATTTGTTGTCTTTTAACCACATGAACGATGAGGGTTCAGAGTTGAGCTCTACGTCTAATGTTACACTTTCTCCGGCTGTTGTTAGGAAAAGCAGTTATGAAAGTGAAGAATGCAACTATAATAAATATATTGGTGACTTACGTTCTATATTAGCACCACGTATGGTTTTGATGAACCTAGGACGATCGTCGGATTCAGATGTATACTCGATCAGCTTTTCGGTGGCGGTTTTTTCGTGTACAGCGGATTCCTTGCTCATTGTGACTTTCTGCGCTGATTTCTCGGTGAGAGACACTTTTGCTGGCTCGGCAACCTTGACTGGTTCTGGAATTCTAGCAGCCATTTTTGCTTCTTCAGCTGCTTTGGCTTGTTCGGTAGTTTTTTCAGTTACTGATGATTTTTCGCTGATCTTTGCTGACTCCGTAGAACTTACCTTGACTTGCTCAGTCGATGATTCGCTAACTTTTACTGAAGATGAAACTGATTCGTGTGATTCAGTGTGAGATTCGGCTTTAATTTCTGATTTTGATTCTTCAATTGACGATTTAACGGAAGTAGTTTCTAAAAAAATAGTAATTATATTAAATATGGAACATAATACTACTGCACTATTGACGTTACAAAAAAACTACAGAATAAATGCAGTGTTAAGTGTTTTTTCGATTTAGTTACTCACCATCGGATTTCTTTTTGGGTTTTGGTGGCAAATCCACCGAATCCACCCTAGAGTATTTCTTGGAAGAAAAACTTTCTTCCTCTTGAATTTTTCTCTCCACAGATTCAGTTCTCGCTCGGCTGTTCTCCCTAGACTCAGCTCTAAGATACTTACGGGCGTACTTTTCGTATGGGTCATCCTCTTCGGCTTTTTTATCCAGCGAACTTGTTCTGGAGTACCTCTTGGTGTACTTTGAGGCTTCTTCGTCTTTGGTAGTGGGTTCTGCGGAAGAATCAGTCCTGGAATACTTCCTTCTGTATTTTTCGTACTTATCTTCCTCTTCTTCTCCCGCAATAGATTCGTATTTGCCCGAATATTTAGCGAGTAATTGTTCAGTCTCCGAGTCATCGAGTCGAGATTTTCTCGAGTATTTGCTAGTGTAATCACTCTCGTCTCCAGTTGAAGTACCTCTGATGGAGTACTTTGAATCGTCACCCAAACGTTTGGAGTAACTGGTGGAGTAAGAGTTAACTTCTGGGGCATCTAAACCAGTGCCTTCCACGGAGGTTCTTATGGACTTCCTCACCGAGTACGAGTCACCGTCACCAACGCCCTCTACTGCCCCACGGATAGATCTTCTACTGTAGCTATAGCTACCATCTCCATCACCTTCTTCGTGGGATTGAGTAACGGATCTGGTAGACCTCTTGGTGTAGCTGGAGTAACCACCTTCATCGTCACCGCTGGTAAGGCCACCCATTTTTCTCGAGTAGCTATTGATGATGTCTTCATCGCCTACATTGGATTTAAATGGTCTTGACGAGTACGAGTAATCTTTATCAGCATCGCTGGATAAAGCTTTACGCGAGTAAGATGAACTATCGCCTCCTTCAAGGTAAGATTTCGATGAGGCTGATGAGTATTTAGAGGTATCGCCTCCTTCCAAGTACGATTTTGATGATGCGGATGAGTATTTGGAGGTTAGCGAATCGTATTTAGTTCCTCCCAAGGCAGAATCAGTGCCGTATTTGCTAGAGTAATCACTGCTGTACTTGGATGATAAACCATCAGCTCCATAGGAAGAGGAACCAGTTTTTCTGCTACTACTATACGATGATTCTAAATTTCCCTCTGTGAATAAGGAGGTTACATTTTATGTTTGTTTAAGAGGAGTTTTGCGGAGCTTGAAGATGTTATGCGTAAGCGTAGAATCCATAGCGTATTTTTACTTCTTGATAAATGAAGTGTGGAGTGTATGAGTATGGGAAACACTGGTTAAAAAGAAGGTTTGACCTTTAAATAATTTTTACTTGTTAACTGCATATTTGAAGGCCAAACCTTAGCTAAACACTTGGATATTAATCAAGCATAGAATAAAACACAATGTTAGTATTAAAACTTTTTATTATAATTCACACAAAACTAACCTGCCCTTGCAGAGGAAGAAGTGTACTTCCTACTCATATCGTCGACTTCAACATTGACTTCAACGCCAACTTTATATTCGGTTATAATGGTATCACTAACACCCAAAGATTCTACACTGTACAACTTATCTAGAGCACTACCAGACACTTGTGGTGGCTTCTTTGGCACATACGGGATGATTTCCTCGAGAACTTTTTTGTCGTGTAGATGCACTAAAGGTTCCACTGCTTTGATGCGCTTCAAATGGTGTTCTGCCGAAAGCTCTTCCTCCTCGCTTAGCTCTACTGTTCTTTTTTTGGTCTCGATGGAAGCATCTAGAGATATGACTTGGGAAGTTGTGGTTGAATCACTTGATTTCTGTGTGACTACTTCTTTTGTTGACTTTGGTTCTTCCTTTACAACTGTTTCAGTAGGTTTTGTTTCAACAGCTTTCGTAGGCTTAGGTGTTTCAGCAGGTTTGGTCTCTACCTTCGTAGGCTTGGGTGTTTCAACAGGTTTGGTCTCTACCTTCGTAGGCTTTGGTGTTTCAACTGGTTTCGTCTCTACCTTCGTAGGTTTAGGTGTTTCAGCAGGTTTGGTCTCTACCTTCGTAGGCTTGGGTGTTTCAACAGGTTTGGCCTCTACTTTTGGAACAACCTTAGTTTCAGTAGGTTTTGGTTCGACAGCTTTTGTAGGCTTCGGTGTTTCGACTTTGGGAACAACTTTTGCAGTAGCTTCACTGGGTTTACCAACTTTGACCTCTTCCTTCTTGACTGCCTCAACCTTAGCGCTTGTTTTGGTGGCTACTTGTTTTTCCTCGACTGTCTTCGATATTTTAGACGCGACAGAAACTGTTTTCGACTCTACAGCAACTGTTTTAACTTCACTGGTCTTGATAGTCGATGTTTTAGACTTAACTTCGGCAGTTTTGACTTCAACCTTTTGAACTTTGACTTCGGGAACTTTTTTCTTTAACTTTTCTTCGTGACTTAACTCGGTGGGCGGTGACGCGATAGCAAACTCGTCGCTACCAGCGGCCTCCTCTGATTCGCCTGCAAAAATCGGTGGTTTAATTTATCGGGAGCGTATTCAAGACGAGTTATCTAACGCGTTTGGTGGATAGATGAAAAGTGAAAATCTGCCAACAAATTGTATTTTTAGTTACGCTGGAGCCAGATTATGTTTCACAACAAGAATTTTTCGAGAAATAAGTTTTATGTTATTGAGGCATCACAATGAGTTTTGAATGATGCTAGTGCAATCATTGAGATTTGTGCTAAATAAATGCCCAAATTGTAGTACAGTGATTAAGCGGGATAAAAATAGATTCTCCCACACTTTTATAGGCGAAAATACATTTCGAGTGGGTTGATCTGTTGCCCGACTATTTAAAAAATGATCGTGTCATGCATAAAAATACAAATAATTGATTCGTGAAATATGCTTACCGAAGTTTTTAGCGAACTCTCTGATTTCTTGCAGCCAAAACTCTTTGATATTATCTCTATGAGCTCTAAGGGATAAAGCTTGGCCACCTACTTTATCTACTAGTTCGAAAAGTTGGTTATCTTCAGGATGATCTTTGATTTCAACTTGGGGAAGCTAGAATGACAGAAGATATTTTTGTTTGGAGTGCTCCTATCAAAATCTTAAACATTGAATGCTATGAATGTAAGTGCCATAACCATAATTAAAACTAGATAAAAAAAATACTTGGTACAATTTCTGGCGCTCTAAATCTGAAGTCTATCCAGCTTAAACGATTCATGAAGCAAAATTGTTTTGGCACATTAACCGAATAATTTTTTAAAGTATATTTCATTGTGTTTCTATTTTGGAATAGTCGACACCTGTTGATAAAATCATTCACATTTACAAAATAAGATGACTTACCCTTATGATATCCTTCAGTTGAAATATGGATCTATCGTCGGATATTCTTCGTACTTTTGTTATAAGAATGCGTGCCTTAAAAAGGAACAAGTAGCGTTCCTTGGTTGTTTCTCCAAATGTAACGGAAAACCTATCATGGGCTAACAACCGACCCAACTTGTGGATGCTACCTTTATAACCTTCGATGCTGGAAGTGAATTTATCGTCTTGTGCCCTGTAGGGGATACTTAGCATCAAATCAAGGGCCTTTTGGAGATCGGTGTTGTTTTCGCCAAGACACGCACTATACCTTACCAACTCCTGGAAAATAAAACGAATAATACTATAGGTTCTTGGGTCTTGGAACCAGAAGAGGGCCTCTTCTTGTACCAAGAGTTATGCGTTGTATATATTTCCAACAATAATTAGGATAAATAATGCCTAAAACAGTTTCTATGGTGTCAGCAGTTCTTTCTTTATAAATAAAGTAGGCCGCGTATAGTAACATGCCTGTGGATATCAGATACATTATGGGTTCACATTCTTCTAGGTCTAAAAGAGCGGCTAGTTGACACATGTTTTGTTTACTGGAATTTAGGTTAAAATTTATATTTGACAACGTCAAAATAGAAGGAATTCGTAAAATTTTATGTGAATTTAAGTTACAGTTATTGGACAATTAACATTAATACTGTAAAAACAAGAGTTCTATAAATAGTTACCTTAAAGTCAAATCATTAGATGACGCTCTATACAATTATAACTATCTCAGTCGGTAATAATATAGAACTACTTTATTTTGGGTCCAATATAGGACAAAAAAGTTCGCACGTTACTTTCGTGGTAAAGTAAAGCAGTTTCTGAGATAGTCAATTCCATATTATATGTAAAATTGATTATACACTCACGTGCAAAATAATCGATCCACACAAATTTTCGATGAATTTCAATCGCAAATAACTTTTTTATTTGATGTCGGATTTAAACGAATATTAAAGAATATTGTAAATAAATTAATGGACAATCGCTCACATTTTAAAAAAAATACTAAAAAATAGACGTACGTTTATAATATACAGGTTTAAACAAAAAGATGTTTTTTACCATAAGTTTAAGACACTCTGTAGAGTGGCAAAACCGTATATTGTTCTAAATTAAGTTTTATTTATAAAGTCACATCCATTCTTAACAGTTTTGTTTTTGGTTCACCTCGATATATTTATTTTTGTGGAAAATATGGATTTTTTTAAAAAACATTGCAATTTCCAATATTTTTCTGTATGAAGAACTAAGGTTGCTATGGTCCATCCATAGGCTATGGAGAATGACAGTGACAGTTTTGTTGAATCATTCCATACTTGGACATGTCATACACGGCTTTCAAAAGCTATCAAATTGTTTTTTGCAAATTAATGTTTAAATATTGAGGTGTCTTCTTACTTTATAAAATGGATATGTCTCTGACTGATGTTGCCAGAGCTATTAATTTAATCCAGGATGGACGGTCAGAGTATTACGTGGCAAGTGTTTTAAGCGTCATAAGAAGTAAAGTACAAAGGGCAACATCAGTCGGAGACATTTTTAAAAGTAAGAAGACACCTCAAAATTAACATATTAATTTACAAAAAACAATTTGATAGCATTTGAAAGCTGTATATGACATGTCCAATTATGGGATGATTCAACAAAACTGTCACTGCCATTCTCCATATGCTATGGATGGACCATAGCAACCTTAGTGAACCAAAAACAAAACTGTTAAGAATAGATGTGACTTAATAAATAAAACTTAATTTAGAACAATATACGGTTTTGCCACTCTACAGATTGTCAAACGTATGGTACAAAACATCTTTTTGTTTAAACCTGTATATTATAAACGTACGTCTATTTTTTAATATTTTTTTTAAAATGTGAGCGATTGTCCATTAATTTATCTACAATATTCTTTAATATTCGTTTAAATCCGACATCAAATAAAAAAGTTATTTGCGATTGAAATTCATCGAAAATTTGTGTGGATCGATTATTTTGCACGTGAGTGTATATAAAATGTCCAATTACTTTATTTTTTTGCATGTTTTTATAAAACTATTATTAAAAATTCAAATATTCTTATTTTTAAGTAAATGTTAATAAAGATTAAACAAACAAACTATCCTTTTTTATATATTTATAAGAAAAAAACTAAATTCTTGAAAAAAACTAAAATCTCTAACAACCTGTATAAATAATCTTGTTTTTTGTTTATTTATGTTTTAATTAAAATTCACCTGTTGGAACATTCATTGCCAATTTTTTATTTAGGTGTTTGTACCTGCCAAAAACGCATTTTCAAAATTAATATGAGTACATTAGATGCACAACTCTGTATTTGCAGGATAAGTGATTTTAAGAAAAACACGAAAAACCGCTCATAAGGTCATATTTGAAAACAAAAATACAAAAATCGTATAGACGTGCTTTTGCATCATTTCTTATTCAAAAATGTAAAAAAAAGTCCTTTAAAATTAAGTAGTTTAGTAAATAATTGAAATCAAAAGATTTAAAAACATAGTTTTGCATCTTCCTCGTTCAAAGACCAAGTTTTGCAAGTGAAAAGTGCAAATACCAAAAAAATAACAATTAATCAGGTGATTGTTATGCCGTCAGTTAATGCGTATACTAGCGACGTGATTGGTGATTGGTCAAATACCGAGTTTTGCATCCGACAAATACCCAGTTTTGCAGCTGCGGTAAGTTTATAAATGTATTTTATTCTACAAATATTAACTTATGCATCTGGTTTACTTAGTTATGCTGTGGGCAGTGCAGTTATGATCATAAATAAGATAAAATATATATTTTTTTAAAATGTGCAAAAACCGAGTTTTGCATCTAATGTACTCATATCTCAATTGCAATTCAAAATATAATTTGTTTCATTTTTCTGCATTCCAAAAATTTGTTTGCATTCCATTAGATTGCAAAATAAAGTTATCGGTATTTATTTACAACATAGGTGGTGGAAAGATTCCAAAAAATACATTTATCTAAAATTTGAGTTATGAAATAATATTTTTTTTATTTCTTAAAAAAAATCTATTTTTAAAATATTTTTTATGCAATATTGTATCGTAATTTCAATGAGCTTTTTATTATGGAACAACGTTTTAAAATTAGATTTTTTGAGCCAAGAATTTTTTATTTTTTACATTTAGAATGCTATTATGATATTTTTGTTTCATTGACTTTTTATTTAAGTAAACTTTACAGTTAATTTACAAGTAAAATTTAAAGCAATTACAAATATATTATTTATAAAACTTATTTATTTTAAATGACTCGTCTTTTTACAAAATATTTCTAATATTCAGCGAGGGTCAGACCACAGTAACTTCGTTCGTAGAATTTTCGCAGTCCCCAATTGTAAATTTAGAATTTCAAAAATAGAAAATGTTGACCCAGTTCAAAAACCACCTACCATCCGCAATGCCACGAATTTAAAATTTCGACTACAGCCAATCTTTTCATTAAATTGTATTTTATATTAATGCATTTTTGTTTTGTTTTTCAAAAATATTTTGCTTTGTATTCTACCCGATATCACTTTCAATCTACCTAGTGTCAACTCTTGGCAGAGATCCAAAAAAAAAATATGAAAGGAATTTTTTTAAGGCGAAGTTTTTAGAGAGAATATAATAATTTTATAATAATTTTCCATATTTTCATATTATAACACTCATAAGACTTCATTTTTGTACGCTGTACAATAATGAATATACATTTTCAATTTTACCTTAAAACTATTTTCTTACCTTTAAAAGAAGTTGATAGTCGTTTATACGTTGTATCGGAAGTTTCAAATGTTCGGAAATACTTTTGTCGTCACCTAGGCGATGTGACAACTCCTAAACAAAAGAAAAAAAAATATAACTTAATTGATGAAAAGGGTGTTTAAAAAATTTGACAATATTTTTGGGCACGTTGTTTTTAGGTTATTAAAATAACGTTGTGTACCAAAATCTCATTGTCAACTTTAGTGTTGTGGGTTAAATGTTAAAATACAATAGTGGTTTATTCTGCATTCCGTTGTTAAAGTTATTTTTTATATCCCTTTATGGGTTAAAATCTATATTATTAATGATGAACCCAAATTTGGCTTATAAGTTTATCATGATTATTATTATTAAAAAAGTTGATCTAAAAAAAATTGACTTCATTTTTAGTTTTTGATTTGTGTATTGTAGATGTGAACCAAAATGTCATCGCCCACTTAGCAAGTTTGTTTTGTGTTTTTGTTTAGAACTAAAGACGTCGGTTTCGATATTAAAATACAATGGTGGTTTATTTTGCTTTTTTTAAGGTAATAATTCCATTTATTTTAATAGATATACAGGGTGATTCAAAACTCGAGGCGAAAAATGAAGAAATGTATACAGTTTTATATTCTTGATAAAAAATATAAAATAAATTTTTTGGAGATATGGCTTTGTTTCCAAGATATTAGACTTCAAAGTATTTGCATGTGATCAATTTTAACTTTAATACATAATATAAAAAATAATTAAATCAAATGTTCAAAAATACCACCATTAGCACTAATACAGGCTTGGCAAAGCAAAATAAGGGAATCGTACACTAATTGCATGTTTTGACTATTTTGAGTGCATTCGACTGCATTATTTATTTGTTCCAATAAATGCTCTTGGTTATTAATTTTCACTGGGTAAACCAGTTGTTTTAAATGGCCCCATACAAAATAGTCCAAAGGGTTCAAGTCAGGTGATCTCGCAGGTCATAGCACTTGATACCACATACGATTGTATACCAAATCCACAAGAAAATCTTCCAGCAAATTTATGAGATTGTTTTCTAAAAATTGCAAACGATCCAAACGATTAGGAAGGACTTGAATCGGAAGTAATTGTCCGTTAAAGACTTCGCCCCATACATTAATAGAGAATCTTTGTTG
The DNA here is from genome assembly GCA_921294245.1 of Brassicogethes aeneus. Taxonomy (NCBI): domain Eukaryota; kingdom Metazoa; phylum Arthropoda; class Insecta; order Coleoptera; family Nitidulidae; genus Brassicogethes; species Brassicogethes aeneus. The sequence goes on along the minus strand of OV121132.1, from coordinate 1,323,855 downwards.
AAAACTTCTTACTTTAAAAGCGTGAGGATTTTCTAGAGACCATACATGTTCATTACGGCAGGTATTTATGCCATCCCGAGTAAAAATAGCTTCGTCCGACCAAAGCGTCTCTCTGAAGAAATTTTCATTTTGTTCATGCTGCTGAAGAAGCCATTGACAAAAGGCGAGTCGTTGCATGTTATCTTCTGGGTGCAAATTATGGACTTTTTGTTTATGAAATGGATGTAAAACTTCGGTTTTTAAGGTTCTCCAAGCAAAACTTTGGAATACATTAAGACGGGCAGCAATGCGTCCGATACTAATTTCTGGAATCTATCACTTCTTCTTCCCTCAGAGCCTCATAATAATTATTTCGGGTAGCACCACCAGCACCAACCAGTACGGGAATTACCAATTCCAAACTGTCGAAGCCTTTGATAAGAGTCGGAATACACCCGGCGAGATATTTTGTTGTACTCCCGACAAGCTTTTAATGCGTTGCCATCACAAAAATAATATCTGCATATTCTTCGTTACAAAACTGCATGATTTACAAAACAACCAAACAACTTTTAAATTTGTAAACAATTTTTGTCACCAGGTGAGTAAACTCACTTATTTCTAGGCTTACTGTAATTTATGAAATTAAATTGGTCGCATACAGAAACTTTAAAGTCTAATATTTCGGAAACAAAGCCATATCTCCAAAAATTTTATTTTACATTTTTTATCAAGAATATAAAACTGTATACATTTTTTAATTTTTCGCCTCGAGTTTTGAATCACCCTGTATTTTTAAACAATTTCTAAATAAGCTACTATGTGGCCATTCATACAGAATTATAATTAAATTATAATTAAATTATACATCAAACTGTTGATCACAGTATTAAATTCATTGAAGTGAAAATTATTATTTTTTATTTTTGGTTGTTTTACTGTTAGTCTAGAATGGGGTTTTTGGGAAGCCACCAGGTCTAGTAATAACATAACATAAGTGGTTCTGCACTAATGCAAGAATTTTAAGAGATCATATATTTTGAATATAAGAGCTTCACGGAGGTTAGGATTTCGCATGTTTTTTTAAAACATCCCTTTGTATATTTAAAATAAGTTATTGTATCTTTTGACACCTTAATATTTTTTTAAAATACAATTGTACAATGTACAATGTACATACATAAAATATTTATAAAAAAATCTACTTACTGAGATATTACACTTCACGGTGGATAGGTTTTTAAATAGCAAATTAATGAACTTAAACTTTTTAAATATAAAACAGCAACACTCTCATCTGCATATAAATTCTAACTGACCTTCAGGAATGACATGCATCTATAATGTCGTAAACAGAGGTTTTTGCTTATTTAAAACAATTAAAGCGCCATCCGTTGCATAAAATTTAAAGCAAAAAACAGATTCACGGAGGATAGAATTAATTTTTACATAAATGGTTATAAAAATTATTTCTTTTAATTTTTAATAATATTTTATATTTGATTCGATTACTTTGGATGTGTTTAATTTACTTAGTGAACTGATATTTTACTACCTTAGATATTTGAAAACATATTGGTTAACCTAGAAAGAGTAACAGTCACGGAGGATAGGTTTTAGACGTTTAAAACATTGTAAAAAATAATTAATTGCGTAAAATATTTTACCTTTTAAAATCTCCAATAAATCTGGTGATTAAAGTAAAGTTATTTTTAAACCTTGCACAAATAAATTAAAATTGTTTATCTTAAAATAAATCTATTATTATATTTGACTTATGTATGTATCTATTATGCTTTGCAAAAAGTTAAAGGAAAACTAAAATGTTTACAGTTTAAGTTTAGGTATTTATAAATATAACATCCATTAATTTTGTTGCTATCAACAGGAAAATTTTGAGTAGGTTAATTTATTTTGAAACTTTAAAATATTACTAATTTAAAAATTTTAATTTCTTAGTAAAAAAAGCTATATGAACGAAATGTTCTGAAAAAAAATTTTGTAACCAGCAAATATCTTTTAACTTTGCCAATAAATTCTCACAAAAATGTTTTATTTACGAGGTGTGTGCAGAAAATAACGGAAATTGTTAAATTTCGCGGGTTCGGAGGGTCCGGTTGTCATAAAATTTTCTTTATTATGTTGGTATACATGCCCCCGAAGTATGATAAAAACTTTAGCTGTTTTCATTGTTTACTTTGTCTGTGGCAGCCGCTAAGGTAAGACGTGTTTTATGAGCTCGGCGATTTTTCGTTCCTTAAAAGAAATGGATCAAAGAATTTGTATCCAATTTTGCTTAAAAAATGAAATAAATTCTGTGAAATGTTAACAAAGGCCTATGGTGAGTCTGCTATAAGTAAAACAAGAGTTTACAAGTGGTTTAAGAGTTTCCAAGATGGCCGTGAAGACGTTGAAGATAACGAACGCCCCGAACGCACGAGCACATTAACAACCGATAAAAACATGGAAAAAGTGGAATAAATGGTTATAAACCATCAGAGAAGTCGCTGATGATGTTGGTATATCGATTGGCTCATCCCATGAAATTTTTTCGAATGATTTGGGTATGAAACGCGTGGCAGCAAAAATTGTTAAATTTTGAACAACATTTTTGGACAAAAAACAATACTGTAATGATGCCCCAGCCTCCATATTCGCCAGACATGCCTCTGTCTGACTTTTTCCTATTCCCAAAAATAAAGAGAACCTCAAAGGGCCGTCGTTTTGCAAGCATAGATGACATTAAAAGCGCATCGCTGAAAGAACTAAAGGATATCCCAAAGATCGAGTTTTAGAAGTGTTTCGAGTATTGGAAGAAGAGCTGGCACATGTGCATAATATCCAATGGGGACTATTTTGAAGGCGACAACATTAATGCAGACGAATAAATAAATATTTGTTTCAAAAAACGAAAATTCCCGATATTTTCTGAACACACCTCGTATATAACTTATTTCCATATACCGGTAAACCGGGCAAGTACGGCCAAAACAAAACGGTTAAGAATGACGTCACTGCCTACCTGTGGATTGGGGGATAAATCCACGTGCAGGTTTTCTAGGTTCAGCAGGAGAAGCACACACACTAGAAAGACGCGCTACGACTGGACGTCGCGACGCTATACTTGGACGTCGTCGAGCTTAGTCGTTGTATTTGCGTGATCGAGACGCCTGAGACGCCCGCTGGATTATTTCAGCGTTTTGATTCACCGTTTGGATGATGCGATTAAATAGTTTTTGGAGATCGGTGCATTCTAGAATTTGCTTGAAATTTGTTGTTGTTTGTTTATATATATTCCATATTATTCCATTTCCATATTATAATATGGAATTTTCGTTTTAATTATATTGAATATGAATTTTACGAAAAAAAATTTAAAATAAAAATTAAATGATTCGATCATTTAAATTACTTTACTCCCCAGTATTAATTTATTGAGTCACCAATTATTTTTTACCACTCAAAACAAAACATAACAAAAAAACGAAGATTTATATAATTAAGGTAGTTATGAAAAAAATTGCTATACGTTATAACGCAAGTGACATTTTGCTTTAGTGGTTTATTTAATGTATACTTTATAAAGTTAAAAATAGTACTTTAAAATTAAAATTAAACCGGAATTCAAGTTAAGCCATGAAGAAAATCGAAAGAAGGTATGTGCTGGCTGTGGAGACAAAATTGTTTTTGGTAATCGAAAAATTCAGAGTTTAGGGTTTCTGAGAAAATATAAAAATTACTGCAGACTTTTTCAAACGAACACTTTAACTTAAGTGATTCAAAATTACCTACTTCAATATGGTAAAAACGGCATTTTTGCATTGCCACAATTGCCAAATTTTCAAAATTTAGAAATTGCTAAAGAAATTCGCGGCACCCATGAATGTACTGTCTGTCCACTCTAAGTTGGCTGAACTAAGGAATTTTGTTGTTTAGATATTAAAGAATTGTCGTACTGTGTGCTTTTAAAACAGATTTTATATTATAAATAATACTAGTATATAATATGTACTAGTATTATTTATAATATAAAATGTGTTTTAAAAGCACACAGTACGACAATTCTTTAATATCTAAACTACAAAATTCCTTAGTTCCGCCAACTTAGAGTGGACAGACAGTATGTGCTTTATATGCAAAATGGCAAGATATAAAGGGCATAAAAAATTATTAAGGGAAGAGGACGAACGAACGAACTAAAGTTTTGATATGCTCTTCCTTTCTAGGGGATATCGCTAGATGTAAGAAGCATGTTTGTACAGAGACTGAAGAATTTAAAAATACTGTTTCCATGTTAAAAACAATGCCATGTAAAACCCAAGAAAAAGTTTTACTGAATTTTTAAGGCAAGCAAGCAGTAATCGATTTTGCTTCAAAGAATCTTTAGTTATTTATTAGTTTTGTATTAGATACCTTAAAACAATAAATAACTGTATTTTACATTATTTTGTATTTATAATGTAATTTATCCATATTTCAGTCATGTATCTGCCAAATTTTTAAAAACATTTGATAATTGTTTTAGAGTATTTTATCGAAATGGCATATATTATTTTAAAATACTAAGAAATATTTGTCTAAAACATTTTTTCTATTTGTAATAAATGGCTCTTTAATGAAAAAAAAAACAATTTTGTTCGATTTTTCTTCTATATATGATTCTGCAATACTTTTTCTATAAAAATATCACTTTTTGGGTAATAATTATCTTATTAAATTAAATATGATTTTAGTACCCACGATTTTTTTCCTTTGGTTTAAGTTTTATACATTATTTCATTCGGTGATAATTATCAATTGCGCACCATGGTCACTTTTTACCTGCCAGCATTAAATCCTTTAATTTAAAATTTTTAATAAAAATACCTCATATAACGTAAAAAACCATTATTTTGTCAATTAATTAATTTAATCCTAATTAAGATATAAAAAAATTGTATTTTGTTATAAATAATAATTAATATTGAGGTATAAAGAAACTATTTATACATATAGCATTATTTAATCAATTAAGTTCGAAGATTAATTTGCAAACAAAAAGACCACCTTTCGTTAAGCAGTTATTCATAATGGATTTTTTAACAGTGGAAGAAAAAATAGAAATGATTTTGATTTATGGGGAAGCAGGCAGGAATCTTGATGATGCTGTTAATATCTACGCTCAGCGTTTTCCGGATAAAATTCGATCACGTATTTCATTTCACCGTACAGTCAAGCAGTTTACTACAAACGGGAGTGTTCAAAGTTTTATGTTAAATGACTTATCCTGTATAATACATAGTATACTATGGAAAAGAAAATTTAGATAGTCAATAATTGCAAAAAAATCAAAATTTAAATCCTTGACCATTCAAAATACGATACAAGAAAATAAAAAACAGTCCTATTTTAATGGTTTTAGTTCGATTTTTTTCACTTAATAATGGCTTGGTGAATTTTACGCAACATTATGATGTTTGCTGGGCCGGAAATAGATCTATATAATTAGCGATCCGTATGTTTGTTTCTCATACAAACGATCTATCCATTATAATTATACTCGCACGAAATATTATTTTATTTAATTGCACAAGCACACAATTACTGTTTAATAAATAGTGACACTTGTTACGCCTAATTAAAATCTTATTTTTAAAGGTGTAAAATTAAATGGTTTTAATTTCAATAGGCGCCAATTATGTCTATGATAAAATGTAAAGGGAAAGTTAATAAAATCATATTGGTTTGGAAAGAATAATAATAATAAATATTTATTTGATTAGTAACAATATTAGTCACCATAAGATAATGTTGAAAGTGTTTTTTAAATGTTTTTTTTACATAGAATGTTTTTATTTCAAACTTTCTTTTAATATAGACTTTTCAACACAGTTGTGTATTCTGTGTTGCCGCGTTACTAAATTGATAATTTTGGTTGGACCCAGTCCATTATCATTAAACGCCTTATTACAAGACACTTTAAAATATAATTTAAAGTTGAAATCAATACAATTTAACAATACATTATAAATACATAAAATGTTATATTCCATTTATAAATTGTATGTATTAAAATGTTGATTTATTTTTGGTTTTGCGTAAACAGTGAGTAACGCTAGAACAAGTCTAAAATAATTAGGATAGTGTATTCGATTTATTTTTAAATAGACCTTCAACATTGCAGATTGCAATAAATAGCTTTAAAATAGTCAAAATAAAACATTTTAAAGTTTAAATTTTTTTATTTTTTAAACTGTTTAAATTTAAGTAACTACCCAAGCAACATTTGTTGATCCAAAAACCATTACAAAAGTGGTGATAACTTTAAATTAGTTAAGTATACTAAACAGCAACTTTGTTGTTTTTGTAACAGAAACTTCATTCTTTCCTTAAAGATTACATTATAATTATTTTTACTTTGTAGTCGCTTTGCAAGTTAAAATCCCGAAACTGGAACATGAGTTAAAAACTACAAAGTTAATTACTTAAAAGTTATTATTTTAGTATTTGGAACGTTTATGGTACTAACCGAAACTACCGTAAAGTAAATTAAGGTGGAAAAAAACTTTAAAGTAGCGAATATTCCTTCAAAGGAAAATGCTTCTTATCGGCCATTTTCTCGAAAAAATAAAAAAAAACGATTTTTTCAAAAACTGTCCTTTGACGACTCCTACTGGTGAACCAATGCGAGTTACAAAAAAAAACTCAAAAGCAATTTTAAAGAGCGTGAAATTCCCCATAAAGTGTATTAAACCGATTTGCAATATTGTCAAAGGTGGGTAAGCATTAGAAATTTGAAAAAAAAATATATTTTTTACATGCATTTTAAATGGTAAAACTTTAAATTTAAATAGTAAGTACTTAAAATTTATATTAAGAGCTCAAACTTGTTGTGAATTTTTTTTTCTATATGCAGATTAATATTTTGCTTGAGCACCGAAGAAAACAAAAACTTTGCGGAAATGAATCACCCTAGTATATATTGTCAAGGACTATTAATGATCAGTAACTTGCAAATTAAAAGAAGAAAAAGTTTCCTGATTATTGCTTATCTTTTTCAAACCAAATGGGTGCTATTTTCAAAGACAGGAAAATTAACTACTAGTTTTTCACAAAAAGGTTTAACCTTCTTTCTTTTATTTCAGTCCTTACAAACTTTTACTAACCTCGAAATAATCATTGGCCTCATCGTTAGTGTCCAAAAATTCCTGAGCTGAAGGTTCGTCCCTACAATAGCTGACGTGTTTGTCGAAATCCCTTTCTAATCTTAGAAAAGTTTTCCCAATTAGTAGAGGTTCGTTTGCGTAGTATTTCACACCTTCCATAAGAACACTGCAACAAGAAAAACAATATCAAATCTAAATAAAACTTTTGTATCCAGAAGAGACTCAAGAAAAAGTTGGAAAGGATCTTAAACATAATAAGAAATAAAGTTTTCCTTACGTTCTATGAAATTCCGCAATTTCCGTCAAATTCCCGAAAATCACTTCGAAGTTGTCTCTAACAACCTTCGGGACTTTCCCAATCTCCATGCTCAAATATTTTTTGACTACCTTATCCACATCTTTAACAAACTCCTGTTCAGTCTCCACCAGTTCTTTTACAACCGCCCTAAAACAACCCAAATCTACATTTTTTGGTTAAATTTGTTTTTCACTTACATTCTTCTGAATTCTGCATCCCCTGGCAATCCTGATCCTGGAACGGGATCGTCAGCTGTCTGAAGAACTCTGCATGGTACCCATCCTTGTTTTTTGCTGTTTGTGTCTTTAACAAGCCATCTAAACATATAAATTATGGTTTATTATATGATTTAAAGCATTTATTTCAAACCAGAACCAATATGTTATTCCCAGAGCTGGGAAAGTTACTTCTGAAAAATATCTAGTTACTTTTCCAAGATACTTTTGAGTAACTAAGAAACTTTTAAGTTACTAAGATACTTTTGAGTAACTAAGTTACTTTTAAGTTTGAATAAAAACTATAAAATTATAAAAATTCAACAAGTTGTACCCAAGCAACAATTTAAGTATTTGTTACGTATATGGGACTATTGAATAAACTTTAAAGTGTTTTGCGACAGTCGCCGGTCTCTTTATATTACTCTTTCATTACTAAGTTACGACTAAAGTGGGGAACAATTATTGAGTTCCAAAAAGGTAGCAAATATGTCACTAGCTATAAGCCCTGCTACTATTTGGAACGTAGCTGCTACGTTACTAGAACGTTTCAATATCGTTGCTAGAGCGTTATAATTACTTTTATTTATTTGTTTTTACTTCTATATTAACTGTCTTTGTTAAACTTATATTAGATTATACTATCCTCCTTTTTTAAATGGTCGTCGTTTATTAAATATGTACTGGTAGTTTATAACTTCCAGATTAACAATATAATGTTTAATTAGACAGGTCAATTTATAAACCCTTTAAATTTTACTGGTGAACTTATGAATTAGTTTTTGTGAAATAAATAGATACGCTTCATCAATATTTAAGTATAAACAAATTATTTATTTAATAATGTTCATAAATAAAAAAATCTTAATATTTATTATTAATTTTTTATTTTAATTTAATTTTAATACCGTCTATTACCAACAAAATTACTATTTATTAAATAGTAAACAACCATTTACAAACAATTAAATTAATTTATTATTTACATTTCCACGTGGTACTGTACAGTAAAAAATGGCCGATAAGAAGCATTTTCCTTTGAAGTAGTTTTTGCTACTTTAAAGTTTTTTTCCACCTTAATTTACTTTACGGTAGTTTCGGTTAGTACCATAAACGTTCCAAATACTAAAATAATAACTTTTAAGTTATTAACTTTGTAGTTTTTAACTCATGTTCCAGTTTCGAGATTTTAACTTGCAAAGGGACTACAAAGTAACAATAATTATAATGTAATCTTTAGGTAGCAACCAAAAGTAACTGTTACAAATTAAATTTACTTAAAAGTTTTTTTTTACTTATAACACCTTTTTTAAAGTTGCAAAGTCTTCTTGGTTGCCCCCAAGTTTTACTTAAATGTTTATTACTTTATAGTAACCATTTAAGGAAAGAATTAAGTTTCTGTTACAAAATATTGCTATTTAAAAGTTAGAATTACTTTTAAGTAAAAATTAAAGTAGCTGTTTAGTATACTTAACTAATTTAAAGTTATCACCACTTTGCAATGGTTTTTGGAACCAAAATTGCTGTTTGGGTAGGTAATTACTTTGAATCAAAGTATCTTATTTACTTTAGAGTATCTAAGTTACTTGAAAGTATCTTAGATAAAGTATCTTAGATACTTTAAGTATCTTTTTTTTCAAGATACTTCCAGCTCTGGTTGTTCCAATTGATTGAACTTCTGATTAGACAGTAGTGTTTTAGGTAATAAATTGTATATTATTATATGTGATTCTTCACCTTGCATTAATATTGAGTCTGGTTGGGGAATGTCTGGAACTGGCGTGTTTTCTTCGGGGTTTCACAGAGAGTTTGTGACGAGCCGCTGATGTATCCAAAAGTTCTCCAGACACCGTATCTAGATCGGGATCTAATTTTAACTTTCTGCAAATAAAACAAAACATATTAATTAGTTATTATAATAAAATAAAGTAGCCAATCACAGGCGTGCTTTAGCAGAATGATTAGAGGTGGGAGAACTATAATGTGCAGCTTAATATTAGAAATTCTATATAAAATCGTAGTGTGAAACGACCTTAATTATATGGTTGACATTGCCACTGTCAGTGTTTTAGTTTTTAGGTTAGTTTTAACTTTTTTTAGGAAAAATTGGTGGTCCCAATACAGATTAATAATCGTTTTAAACGTTGAGTTTCTTACAGAGGCGCTTGTAAGCCTAAAAGTGCTAAGAACAACCGTTTTACTCCTCTTTAGGTAAAAATAAACCTTATTCTATCAGGGCTGTCATTAACTGTCAAATTTCAATTTTAAGGTTAATTTACCATAACCCACAAATTTAAATTTAATAGTTTGATGACAGCCCTGATAGAATAAGGTTTAAAATGATTGTTCTTAGCACTTAAAGGCCTCATTTAAGGCTTACAAGTGCCTCTGTAAGAAACACAACGTTTTTATTCTGTATAAACATAAAAATGGCCGCCGATTCTGTGCAGTGTTGCAGTGATTTTTAGTATGCGCGAAACAAGATAAAACAGGGTTTGTTGTGTGGATTGTTATTATTATAATACGGGGTGTGTTCAGAAAATAACGGGAATTGTTAAATTTCGCGGGTTCGGAGGGTCCGGTTGTCATAAAAATTTCTTTATTATGTTGGTATAGGTACATGCCCCCGAAGTATGATAAAAACTTTAGCTGTTTTCATTATTTACTTTGTCTGTGGCAGCCGCTAAGGTTAGACGTGTTTTATGAGCTCGGCGATTTTTTGTTCGTTAAAAGAAATGGAAATGTATCCAATTTTGCTTAAAAAATGAAATAAATTCTGTGAAATGTTAACAAAGCCTATAGTGAGTCTGATATAAGTAATACAAGAGTTTACAAGTGGTATAAGAGTTTCCAAGATGGCCGTGAAGACGTTGAAGATGACGAACGCCCCGAACGCACAAGCACATTAACAACCGATAAAAACATGGAAAAAGTGGAAGAAATGGTTATAAACCATCAGATAAGTCGCTGATGATGTTGGTATATCGATTGGCTCATCCCATGAAATTTTTTCGAATGTTTTGGGTATGAAGGCAGAAAATTGTTAAATTTTGAACAAAATTTTTGGCCAAAAACAATACTGTAATAATGCCCCAGCCTTCATATTCGCCAGACATGCCTCTGTCTGACTTTTTCCTATTCCCAAAAATAAAGAGAACCTTAAAGGGCCGTCGTTTTGCAAGCATAGATGGCATTAAAAGCGCATCGCTGAAAGAACTAAAGGCTATCCCAAAGATCGAGTTTTAGAAGTGTTTCGAGTATTGGAAGAAGAGCTGGCACATGTGCATAATATCCAATGGGGACTATTTTGAAGGCGACAACATTAATGTAGACGAATAAATAAATATTTGTTTCAAAAAACGAAAATTCCCGATATTTTCTGAACACACCTCGTATTTATAAGAATACTTACTTTGCAGCTGAGACTGGATCAACCGTATCAAGTAGTTCTACTACATCACCTTCCTTGAGATTTATTTCATCGGAACTGCATGCTGTATACTTTTGCCAGGCTATAAGGATTTCTCCAATAACCTGAGCAATGTAAAACATTATTAATTTCACTAAATCTTAAGCCAAAATTACAACAATATACCTTTTTATTTACATTTTAGATTACGTGCCTACGAAAAGGAAAACGTTATGAGTTAGTGAGTGTTTGCAGTAAATAGATGATGATTTTCGTAAAATTTTGTACTCCAGTAAAGTAAAGCTACATATAATACTACCGTACATGTTAAAAAGATGTTTTTACAATGGGGTAGTTACATTTTTTCTGACCTATACTTTTTATGGTTTTATTCAAGGCGTTTTGTAATTTTAAACATTTCTGTGAAATCAGAATTTCAATTGAGTTTACCGTTTTCGAGATATTTACAAAAAATATAAATTTTTATGACGTCAGAAACCTCGCCATGTGACCAACATTTTAAGATTTCTATTGGTTGAAAATTACCCTGTTGTCAAGTTGTCTTGTTAATGATTTCATTCGGTTATGTCAGAAAATACCCGAAGAGGTTATGTACAAATACTGTCACTGTCAGTTGAGTGAAAGATGGTCACCAAATTCATTAAGGTATCATATTACTGTTTGATATTTTAGAGTCCAAGATATATCTAAAAGAATATAAAGAACTAGGCATTATACTAATGAAATGCATTTACGACAAAATATGATTATAATTATAGGTACTTTATTTGTTTAAAAGCTCCAATGTTCAATATAACCAACCATTCCACAAGATTCCTCTAAACTAAACACACTGGCAACCATAGAAAAAGCTGGCAACGTTGTCAATAGCCTAGTGACGTAATTAGGAGATTATTTTTGTAAATATCTCGAAAACGTTAAACTCAATTGAAATTCCGATTTCACAGAAATGTTTAAAATTACAAAACGCCTTGAATAAAACCATAAAAAGTATAGGTCAGAAAAAATTTAACTACCCCATTGATCAGTTAACAAGACTTAGTGTCTTTTGAACTTATAAGGCAGAATACTATAAAGCAATGAAGAAAAACAAATATAAGCTATACAAACTTTTCCTAAATTATTATAAAAAATATTTAAAAAAACAAATAAAGCTAATCAAAAACCTACTGGAGAGCGCAATTTAAATATCAGGTCGTAGTCATCCATGACTATCGAATCGTTTCTTCTTAACGTCAATTCGAATTTTGGTGTCTTGTGTGTGCGTGTAAATCGTTACTAATATCTATAAACAAAAGACAATACATAACATTACTTATACATAACAAGAGCATGCATTATTACTTGGGAACAACTAAATTAAATGCAAATACAATGTACCTAAATGTTAAATTTTAAACGTTTAAAACTTGTAATTAAATATATTATTTGTACACTTTACTTACCAATTAATTAATAAAATAATAAATAACTTACATTTGTCGCCTTTTCTTTAGATGCCATTACTCATTCTTATAATCTAAAAATAATTAAAATATTTTATTTAAATACAGTGTGAATAAAATATAGTAGTGAATAATGGTTTTATCTTATATTATTTTAATTCTGAAAACAAACAGTAAATGGCCAGCGTCCAATTTCTGGTTGGTAAAAAATGTAAATTTCTATTATTGCACATATGTCCAATATCATACTTTATTTGTATCCCGGACATTTACCAGCCAATTCTTATGTAAAATTGTCCCCTGAATCCGAAAAGACCGTCAAAAACTATAAAAGTTAAGCAGTTTTTGAGATATAGTCAATTCCATATTATATGTAAAATTGATTATATTTCAAAAGCTGTTCTACTTTTATAACTTTTGACGATATTTTCCGATTCAGCGAATAATATTTCATAGGAATTGACTGCTAAATGTCCTGGATACAAATTGCTGTTGACGATAATTATTAGTAGCTGCTTTTTCGCTATGACATTTTTGACTAATTCATTTTTAGAAAGTGAGTAATATAGTGATTTCTTCGTCACAGGACATCTTGCAGATTAACAGTGATTTAAATACAGTGCATGATAGAGAACATAAAAAACTAATGGTAACAAAATTAATAAATTCGGAAAATACTTTTAACATACCACCCAAAAAAATATTAGATATATATATAAATCATCCTGTGCCGGCCTAAACATTATAAATGCTTCACAAACTAGAGATACCACAGTTAATGATACTTGCAACAAACTATTTCAGAAGTCAGACCAAGAAATTAGTAGTTACCTTCAGAATCCAGAAAAGGGATGAGGAATCCGAGAAAGAAATATATGAGTTATATGATACTTACAAAAAAAATTTGACAATTTATGTTATTTGATGTAAAGTTGTTATGTTTATATAAAAATTGTATGTCCAATAACTATGGTCCATGTGTCCAATTACTGCATAAAATGTCCAATTACTATACTTTTTTGCATGTTTTTATAAAACTATTATTAAAAATTCTAAATAAATAATATTTCTTAAGTGGTTTGCCTAGTTCTAAGTTATATTTATAATGCTGAATGTCAACATTAAGATTGAATGAAGCATTCAATATCAATTTTGGCAAATAGTCATTACCATATATTTATTTCTGTCATTGTAAATAGATATTTCGACCATAAATAACAAAGTAGAGCACGTGCTAAAGCTATATTCAAATAAATAATCAAGGTGTTTAAGGTAGTATCTCCATTTGAGTTTGATACCCGTATACTTTTGTTTTCAGTGGGACATTTGCGTAGCTCAAATTTAGGCCCTTTTAAAAAATATATCACAAAAAATAAGGGTAAATATTGATGCCATATTAAGTCGTAGAAAAAGGCATTGGAAATATTTAAACACTGGTCATGGTAAAATTTAAAACGAATTCATCCTTTATGTTAAACATATATGTTACCTTATCTTCGTATTATTAAATAGTATGCACTAAATAAATATGCACAGTCACTAAAAATTAAAATTGTCGTATACTTAGGATTCAATGTCTTTTGCTATGAAAGGATGTAGGAACTACTGTATGCGAAAAAACTCGATGCAATTGATCTATATAAAGAGTGGGTCAGTCAATCTGGCTAAATATCATTGAATTGGTCAGCAGCCAGCAACAGAGCAGCTCAAACATGGGGGTGCCAACGCTATTTGTTATAGCAAGACAGACGATACTTTTGCAAGAAATTAAATCGGACACATTTTAAAACAAAGATGTCGCTATATACAAATGTTTAATTTAAGTCATTTTTAAAAATCTTTTATAAAACTTCCTAGACACCTATTTAATTAAACACTCGCTTGCAAGCTCGTTCGTGACTAAAACGGCTTGATACATAATATATGTACTATTAATTTTAGTAACTACTCAGGCCATCTGTTTCAAAATTACTTTAGTGAACTCTTTCAACATTTGAAAACATAATATTTTTTATTTTTTAATAAAATTTACAAAATGCAGTTCAACTGATACTTAAGTTCAACTTTAAGTGAAATAATTTTATCACCCTTGGTGTATAAAAATAGCTATAACATCCTACTCCGTAAAGAGATTGGTATTGTCACAATTATTTTGTCAATTAATTAAATTAATCTTAATTGAGGTATAAAAAATGGTATTTGGTTATAAATAATAATTATTATTAAGGTATAAAGCAACTTTTTATAGTTTAGCATTATTTAATCAATTTAGTCGAAGATTAATTTGCAAACAAAAAGACCTTCTTTTGTTAAGCAGTTATTTATAATGGATTTTTTAACAGTGGAAGAAAAAATAGAAATGATTTTGATTTATCAAAGTATAATTTCATCAAAAATGATTTTTATTCTATTAGTAGGAAATGTTGCAACTGCGCTATTGCTTTTTTAACTTTTTATTTCAATTTTTGTTTCATATTTTTTACCTTTTCACTAAAAAGTTTAAAAAATGGCGGATGCGCCAGGCTAAAATATTTTTTTATTATTATTTTTATTATTAAAATCATTTAGAAAAGTTCTGGTTTTGATTTTATAAATAAAATCGATTTTAAAACAATTAAACGCATTTTGACAATAAAAATAAAAAAATCTAGTAATGATACAAAATATAAAAAATAAATAAACAAAACCTAAAATTTTGTGTACTTCTTCCTATAGTTGAAATAAAAAAATCCAGACTACTATTTTAGTAGGTTTAAAAATTTGATGGTGACACAATATAACAAATTCATAATGCCCCGAATCATTTAATTTTGCTTAGCTACAATGAATAACAGAAATAAAAGACTATTTTCATGGGTCAAAACAATTCGACTCTATGCCAACAAATCTCAGCATATAAAATGAAAAGAAAACACATTTAATTTATAAATTAACACAACATAAAAGTCCGAATAACTTCCTGCAAATTAGATAAAACAAACTGATTGATTTTGTAAATACCTTTTAATCCAAAACGGTCTTAAAATTAGTAAACAAATTTAATTTTGGCAGTGCGCTTTAGAGACTTACAGGTTTATTTATAAATATTCGCTAAAATTTACGTATTCAACCAAACACATTACTTTAACACGTTACGCACCTAATTTTATCGAGCATTCACTTTATTCAACATTTCAGTAATGACACCTATAAATATAATCAAAGTAGCCTCGTAAAACACCAGCGAATCGTTCAGAGCCTACTGACCAGTCGTATTTAACAACATCCTCATGTCGAATGCTATTCTCGGCGACTACACATGTACTTGACGCTCCACAATCACCAATATTTTCAATTAGATTCGATGAAAATTCAAATTGAGTATTTTTAGAACTAACCAGCAGGGCTTTTTCTTAGCAATGTAATACAGGATTTAAATCAAAAATAAATGTTACTCTTTTGTACAATTTGTTATTGAGATGTCCCCCAAGTGAAAGTGTCTAGAATGGGTTTTTTGGGAAGCCACCAGTTCTAGTAATAACATAACATAAAATCTACTTACTGAGATATTACACTTCACGGTGGATAGGTTTTTAAATAGCAAATTAATGAACTTAAACTTTTGAATTATAAAACAGCAACAATCTCATCTGCATATACATTCTAACTGACCTACCTACAGGAATCACATGCATCTATAATGTCGTAAACCGAGGTTTTTGCTTATTTAAAATGATTAAAGCACCATCCGTTGCATAAAATTTAAAGCAAAAACAGATTCACGGAGGATAGAATCAATTTTTCAACACCTACATAAATGGTTATAAAAATTATTTCTTTTAATTTTTAATAATATTTTAAATTTGATTCGATTGCTTTGGATGTGTTTAATTTACTTAGTGAACTGATATTTTTAGTATGCTTTTACTACCTCAGATATTTGAAAACATATAGGTTAACCTAGGTCACATTTATGTTATAAACACTATGTAAACTTTTAAATTTTTTATTTAACACGCATTATTTTTAACACAAATTTTATAAATTTTTAATTGTGTATTTATAATAACGATGCTTACGGACGAAATGTCAAAATTACAAAAAAACGTTAAATATAAAATGACGGCGACCCATCAATAATATTGAACGGTGCGGGCCAGCCTTAAGCTATTAGCAACAGGCACACACACAAATTACTAAGTGAAAGGTTTTATTTTCACAATTTCGTAAAAATACGTTTTAAAACAGTGAAATTGTTACAGTTCTTGGTAAACAATACGCAAATGAATGATAATTTATATCACATCAGAATTACGCCTTAAAAAAGCAAATTTAACGGTAGTAAATTAACAATTCTAAGTTGGTACTGCTGACGTCATTATATCGCATTGATTCGAATAGAGAATCGAATTTCTCTAAGACCTACACTACAACAGAAACAGTATCGCCAACTCAAAAAAAAGTAGCTTATTGTAAAGCCTGAATTATAGATTGCCTTCCTTCCTTCCTTCCTCCCGTAGAAGATGAACATTACGTTATTGTCACCATTAACATTTCCTGTGTAGAAATTTTTAATACTTTGTGATAATATTTTGCAATTATAGTAATAAAAAAAATCAATCATGTATTAAAAAAAACAAATTTTAGAAAGTTTTTTAGTGTATTTAATATTTTTATGAGAAATACAAGATGTGTCCTTATTGGTGTAAAATCTGAGGTATTCTAAAAATACTCTATATTCAATATTTATGGTCCTAATTAAAAATGTTGATGATCAAAGATTGTCAGGGATATGCGTGGGACGTATTAATTCACTTAAATGGTGGTCGTGTAACATGTCCACATTGTCCTTCCTAAAAACGTCGCTTAACATAGCGTGCGAAGCTTTTTGGTCCCTGCAATCTGTAGAACTCCTTCCTATCATCCAGTCGCCCGAAATTACTTCGCTAGTTCCGCATACTCTACATTCACCTATGAGAAAAGCTTGAGTTTGAGTATTTCGATCTATAATAAGTTTTACACAGTGCAACACAAAATTGTAATTGTTTTTTCCTGAAAGTACACCTATTTAATAGTAGAAACCATTCCTGGGTTGTAAAAGTTCTTATAAAGTTAGGCACAGACTGCACAGACTCTCCAACAAATTATTAAATAGGTATATTTGAGGAAAAATCAGTGAAACCCTGTTTAAAATTGGTCACCCCAAATTTTCGCACAGTGTTATATGTCAAATTGAGGAAATGAAATACATTTAGAAATACGAGTTCTTATGATACACTTCATCTTTCATTTTCAGGGCATCGCTCAAAAGGGAATGATCGCCTTTTTCCTGTCCTATCATCCAGTAACCTTGTAGAGATTTCCGTTGCCCACATACTCTACATTCACCTAGAAAACAAATTTAATGATTACCAATCTCGAAAAATAAATACAAAGTGATTCTTCTTTCGGCAAAGTTTCAAACCACCCTGTATCAATTTGGTATTAAAAGTTTTCTAGATGATGTAACGTATTTTATGTTTTCAAAAGAACAAGCACTTCTGGTATTTACACCAACCCTATTTCATAGGATATCAATGAATGAGAAAACTTTTTCCCACTCTCTGAATCAACTATACCTACCTATGAAAGTTGCGATTTTCTTGCCCTCTTTTCTTGTGGCCACCAGAAGCACCATGGAGGAATGTTGAAATGGTGTTTGACATATCATGCTCCAATCTCCTTCGCTCAAAAAGCCAGAGGTCATTATGGGGGAAACAGTTCGTTTTAGTTCGACGCGACCGGTCATGTTTTGGTCTATTTGGGGGATTGTCAGCTCCATGCCCCCAGCGGTTGATATCCAAGCTCCGGACACGTTGCAACTTGCACCTGAAATAACCCATATATTGATTTCAGCCCTAGTAGCAATTTTGGAAAAGCCTTGTCCAAGCATGGGTCAAGATACTTGGAACAGATTGTTGATCAAGAATTGTACAAGAATTGGTCCAGATTCTTGATCAAGATCATTGGGCAAGACTTGGGCCAGACTGTGGCCAGAATTTGTCAAGAATTTGACCAGAAGTCTGAGGCCATCTGTTACTAAACTTAGGGACTATTCTATATAGTAGAGGTTCTCATTTTACAGTAGTTTCATTCACAATTCATAATGTTCTTAAGACTCTGGGCCAAGAATCTGGTCAAATTATGGTCAAAGACTGGCTCAAGTCTGGAGCCAGTCTGGATAAAGAATCTTGGTCAAGTGTCTTGATCAAGAATTGTCAAATTGTGTATAAAGTGCTTCTCCAAGTATCTTGCTGGAGAATCTTGTCCCATTCCATTGCTACTAGGGAGTTGTCAGAAGAAAGTTTTTTTTGTTATCAATAAACTATTCGAAATTTGATTTCCTGTGTTTTATTGAAGTATTAAAATATAAGAAACATAAAAGCAGTTTAAAAAGGAAAACAAGGATATCTGCAAAATATTACCGTCGATCCCATGTTTCCAAGATTTACTATGCTTAATTTTTTCCAAATTTTCCACATCGTCCATAATCCTATCAATAATCATATCGTCATGGGAATTACCCCCTCCACCACCACCATTGCGATAAATATCAGCCCTAAAACACATTTTAAAATTACAAAAAAAATACAAGCCCAATCCTTACCCAAGCGGAACCACCAAAGGCAAAACAGTAAAATCCTCAGCGAGTCTCCCAGTGCTATTATTCTCCTCCCCCTTTTTGTAGCACTTCGTTGAACCCCCTGGACCTCCGGTGACCCCCAAATCAGAGGCCACAGTGGGGTTGGTTATGATGCTGATCTCGGGTATGTTGACGTCGGTGAGAGGCATCACCTCGCCGTCCTTGATGATGTACATGTGGCTTTTGTCGAGTTTTTCCAGTTCGCCTCGCTTCACCCTGTCGCTTGCCTCTTGGTTTCGGTGGCTGTCGATAAAACTCTTTAGCTCGCGGCTGATGCCTTTCTCCTTGGCGTATTGACGTTCTTTTTGCTGGAACATCCGCTTGGCTCGCTTCAGCAGTTTCGGGTTCAGCTCGTCGGCGTTGGAGCATTCCAGGAAGACAATTATGCTAATCGTTACAAACAATGCTGTTTGCATCGGTGCAGCATTCGATTTTTGTGTGGGTTTGTTAGGTTTGTTAAAGAAATACGTTCGAAAAGGTCATATTATGACGTTTATGTGTGTCATTTTCTATGAAAAATACTAACTAACCAAAGTTAGTTAGTTCTATGAACTAATTAATACTTGGTGAATCATCAAAAACAGTCCAGCAAAAAAAATATGATTATAATCATAACACCTTCAAACAAACATAGAAACACTTGTTATCTTCATCCATAGTCATAATTATTGATTTATCCCAGTCCCTGATTCAGTTACCTACCTATTCGGAAAAATAATATTCAATTAACAATTACTCACCAGAAATGTGGTACTAACCTCACAATGATACACTTCCTAACACTAACTAAAACTGCAAACTGACGATGCAGATTGCAGTTGAGCGACCGTCTGGCGTCTTATTTCAAGCGGGAAATCATTTTATTGGTTGTCTTAGGTGGTGTGATGCTTCACTCCCGAAGAAATTGTCCAATATTGTAAAATTTATATTCTACCTGAAAGTTATACTATATTTATACGAATTATTTGGGTGAATCTCACGAAGGTGTTACCCCGTGATATTTAATAAAACTAAATGAGTTTGACCTACACTTTTATTTTATTTTAATCTTTCATAATTAAGTAGATATTACAGCTCAGGTTCCAGATTTTTAACCGCAATTAATTATTTTTTACAATGTTTTAAAAGTCTAAAACCTATCCTCCGTGACTGTTACTCTTTCTAGGTTAACCTATATGTTTTCAAATATCTGAGGTAGTAAAAGCATACTAAAAATATCAGTACTAAGTAAATTAAACACATCCAAAGCAATCGAATCAAATATAAAATATTATTAAAAATTAAAAGAAATAATTTTTATAACCATTTATGTAGGTGTTACAAAAATTGATTCTATCCTCCGTGAATCTGTTTTTTATTTAAATTTTATGCAACGGATGGCGCTTTAATCATTTTAAATAAGCAAAAACCTCTGTTTACGACATTATAGATGCATGTGATTCCTGAAGGTCAAAAAAAACATAAGAAATCCTAACCTCCGTGAAGCTCTAATATTCAAAATTTATGATTTCTTAAAATTCTTGCATTAGTGCAGAACCACTTATGTTATGTTATTACTAGACCTGGTGGCTTCCAAAAAACCCCATTCTAGACTAACAGTGAAAAAACCAAAAATAAAAAATGTTCATTTTCACTTGGGAGACATCTCAATATATTCACCCTTATATTTAACAAAAAATCTAAAAAACATTGATTTTTGTAGTTGATGAATTTCTCCATTTTGTATTTTTCTTTACACAACAGTTAAAACGAAAACGAAAAAAAGCAACATGTTCAAATAAAATAAATAAAAGTATAAATAAGTATACTCAACACATTTTTAAAAGAAGCTAAAAATAATATATCTTGTCAATTCTTAAAATATATGGAACTGATAGAGTTGCCAACATAAAATTGGTATTTTTTATTTTGTCAACTATCTAACAAGGTTTAGTTTAGAAAGCTATTAATTAATTTGTATCAACGAATTATATATAACATTTTGAATATAACGTTTTGAATAAAAAATGGAAATTATTAAATTTAAATTCATTAAATTAAATACTATGATATTGGCACAATCCACACAACAAGGTCTGTACAGAACGTTCTATCTCGTACTAAAAATACAGAAATCACTGCAACACTGCACAGTTTAACGGCCGCCATTTTTGTTGTTTACAATTTTTGTGCTTTGGGTTTGTGCTCTGTTTATACAGATTAATAATCGTTTTAAACGTTGTTTTTCATAGTAAGCCTTAAAAGAGTCCTTAAAGTGCTAAGAACAACCATTTTACTCCTCTATTGTAAAAAAATAAACTTTATTCTATCAGGGCTGTCACAAAACTGTCAAATGTCAATTTTAAGGTTAAATTATAACCCACAAATTAACCTTCAAATTGTCATTTGACAGCACTGATAGAATAAGTTATATTTATTATAAAAGAGGAGTAAAATGGTTGTCCTTAGCACTTAAAGGCCTTATTTGAGGCTTACAAGTGCCTCTGTGAGAAACACAACGTTTAAAACAATTATTAAACAACACAAACCCAAAGCATAAGAATTGTAAACAACAAATTTTACTTGATTAGCAATATGACAAAGACTAGTGTAAATATTTTTGTTTAGTTAGGATCAAGTTCATAGAAAATGACACATAAACGTCATAATATGACCTTTTCAAGCTTATTTCTTTTACAAACCTAACAAACCCACCAAAAAAACTTATGTTCACCGCTTCCATCACCGATGCAAACAGCATTGCTTATAACGATTAGCATAATTGTCTTCCTGGAATGTTCCAACACGGACGAGCTGAACCCCGACCTTCTGAAGCGAGCCAAGCGGATGTTCCAGCAAAAAGAGCGTCAATACGCCAAGGAGAAAGGCATCAGCCGGGAACTGCAGAGTTTCATCGACAGCCATCGAAACCAAGAGGCAAGCGACAGGGTGAAGCGAGGCGAACTGGAGAAACTCGACAAAAGCCACATGTACATCATCAAGGACGGCGAGGTGATGCCTCTCACCGACGTCAACATACCCGAGATCAGCATCATAACCAACCCCACTGTGGCCTCTGATTTCGGGGTCACCGGCGGTCCGGGGGCTCAAGGGGTTCCAGGAGGTCCTCCAGGTTTTGGGGGGGGCAGCACGAGGTGTCACAAAAAGGGGGAGGACAATAATAGCACTGGCAGGCTGGCTGAGGACTTTACTGTTTTGCCTTTGGTGGTTCCGCTGGGGTAAGGATTGGACATGTATTTTTTTGTTATTTTAAAGTGTGTTTCAGGGCCGATATTTATCGTACTAGTGGTGGTGGGGGAGGTAATTCCCATGACGATATGATTATTGACAGGATTATGGACGATGTGGAGAATTTGGAGAAAATTAAGCATAGTAAATCTTGGAAGCACGGGGTTGAAGGTAATATTTTTATTAAATCCTTGTTTTTACAGTTTTTGGGTTTCTTGCACAATCTTTAACCAACTTCCCAATTAGTATTATTGTTCCTAGGTTGACAGAACTGAAATGTACTGTAACACAGCAAACGGACAAATATAGAAGTGCATTAGATGACGCCACATTTACAGATTACTAAATCTCGCCACGGTATAAATTTGTATTCCTCAGTCATCCATCAAAAGATCAAAACTTCTTGCAATATTGAAATACACCCTCTTTTTATGCTCTCAGAAATATTGATTAGAACAGTATTAATACTAATTAGAAAGACTCCAGTTTCTATAACTTGGTAGAGTGAAGAGAAGTCGAAACCGTTGCGATATTGCATTGCGCTGTTTTTTATGATTCTCGGGGACATTAACGAAAATAATTGCCAGTAAAATTCGAAAAGCTTGAGTTTCTATGTCTCTGAAGAGAATAAGAATCCGAAGTTGCTGCACCATTGGACTGCCCCCTTTTTCAATAATAATATTAATAATTTTATTAATATAATTGACATAGATAACATTCATATGTATAGGACAAGTCACAGAAATACAATACACGAACTACACTACAAATTTATTCTAAAAACTTATTCAGTTCATAAGGACATTCCTCAATTAAAAAGTCTTTCAGTTTTCTTTTAAAAACATTATAACCTTTTTGTTTCCTTAATATAATTGGGCAAATTGTTAAAAATTTTGATGCCAGAAAAATAGGGTGACTTTTTAAACAAAGAAGTTGTGTGTCTCGGTATACATAATCTTGAGCCACTTCTTGTGGAATATGAGTGAAAATTACTATTAGTTGGGAATTTTCCTAAGTTATTAAAAACAAACTTCATAATACTATATATATATATATATATATATAAATTCCATACAACGTTAATAATTTTTTATTTATAAAAGTATCTCTACAGGAAGCCCTACCAGGTAGGTTAAACATTATTCGGATTGCGCGCTTTTGCATAATAAATACTCTATTTGCTGATGTTCCTCTTCCCCAAAAAATTATATTATAAGATATGTGCGAGTAAAAAAGTCCATAATAGGCATTTAAGAGTGATGTATAAGATAGACTGTTGTTTAGTGTCATTAAGGCAAAGTTTGAAGCGCTTATTTTTTGGCAAAGGTTATCTATATGGTTATCCCAGTTTATCTGAGCTTCCACTATTAGCCCCAAAAATTTCACCTTTTTCGATATTTTTAAATTAAGGTTATTAAGGTTACTCAATCCACTTAAACGGAGAGAGAAGTATACATATTCAGTTTTTTCAGAATTTAAAATAAGACGATTTCGGGTGCACCATTTTTTAAAACTGTTGTTAACCTCATCAACATATTGTTTAAGTTTCTCAGGATTCGGTGCTGATACCACAACCAATGTATCATCGGCATACATTGTAAGTTTACCCATAATAAATTTAGGTAAGTCATTTATATAAATTGAAAACAAAAGAGGACCTAGAACCGCACCCTGAACACCTAGATCATTTTTAAAGTTTTCAGATAAGGAATTGTTAACTTTTACTTTAAACTGCCTATTTGACACATATGATCGCAACCATTCCAAAATTTCACCTCTAAACCCAATTTTAGATAATTTTTCTATAAGGAAGCTTGCATTTATTGTGTCAAAAGCCTTACTAAGGTCATAAAATAGACCCATAACATGTTTACCTTTATCCAGTTCATCAAAAACAAACTGCATAAGATGAATGGCAGCTGTTTCAGTTGAAAAGTTTTTTCTGAAACCGTGTTATGAGTCAGTTATTAGGTTATACTTTTTTAGAAAATCTACCATTCTATTGTATATTATTTTTTCGATATTTTTTGCACAGAGTACTGAAATCGGCCTGTATTCACTTTGCTATCCTGGCAGCCTTTTTTATATATAGGAACAACTGAAGCAACCTTTAGGCAATAATTTCTAGAGAAGTTAATGACTTCGCCATTCGACAGGGTCGAGTTTCTACCTCTCTGTTGAATATAGAAAATCAAAATAATGTATCTTGTAAAACACCATTGAGTTTGACTTTAACTATAGTCGTGCAAGATTTAGTGTTCAAACTAGGACTCATCCTATACACTTCTATATTTTTCCGTTTGCTGTGAGGTACATATGGAATTCTCGCTATGATTTTTATAATTTAAAATTTCAATCTCACCTGTTCAGGTGCGCTTTGCAACGTGTCAGGACCTTGGATATCGACCGCTGGGGGAATGGAGCTGACAATCCCCCAAATAGACCAAAACATGACCGGTCGCGTCGAAATAAAACGAACTGTTTCCCCGATAATGACCTCCGGCTTTTTGAGCGAAGGAGATTGGAGCATGATATGTCAAACACCATTTCAACATTCCTCCATGGTGCTTCTGGTGGCCACAAGAAAGGAGGGCAAGAAGATCGCCACTTTCATAGGTAGGTACAGTTGATTCAGAGAGTGAAAAAGTTTTTATCTCCACGCGGTCTATAATTTAAACTTTATTGTTGCCAACATTCGATAAAGAAATACCTTGTTATGGCCTAGGCCGATAAAAATTTTTATGAGGCAAGTAATTACTTCGATTTTTTCTCGCTAGGGGTTTTTTTGACAAATTAATCCTTTTCTAAGAAATTAACGTACTAAACTGGTTTAATTTATTTATAATAAGCACTAATTTGTTTGTTTTACTGTTAATGTCTAATATTTTTCATTAAATTATTGTAAAATTAAATATGAATAATAAAACAAAAAGTGAGGTTAGGCAACCAAGAAAACGCACGATTCTTTTTCTACGATTTAAATTATCTTTAAGTTTTAATTTGCTTTAAGTTTTCAGTGAAATTAAATGTTAAACACAGCTTAAACATTCCAAACTACCTATTTTTTAAATAAAAATCCAAACAAATTGAAATTAGATACCTACCTATTTATTAAACAATTAATTGAATTCAATGTAATAGCAAAAATCCATTTCTACTTAAATAATGTTGCTAGGTATTGTCAAACTATTACTGCTTCTAAAAGCAATAATAATTATGGTATATTTAATGCAATCTTTAGCTAATAAATAAATGAGATTCTAAAAAAGCGAGGTTAGGCCGCTTTGATGTTGAATTAAATTGACCTACATAAAGTGCTTTGAAGATAAAATGTTGTATAAATAACCATTTCTTTCGTTGATTTGCATACCTATAGCAGGTTGTTTTATTTATTTTCCATGAAACACCCTGTAAATACAAGAAGTGCTTGTTCTTTTGAAAACATAAAATACGTTACATCATCTAGAAAACTTTTGATAAACAATAAATACAGGGTGGTTTAAAACTTTATCAAAACAAGAATCACTTTGTATTTTTTTTTTCGAGATTGGTAATCACTGTAAATTTGTTTTCTAGGTGAATGTAGGGTGTGCGGACAACGGGAGTCAATCCAAGGCGACTGGATGATAGAACAAGAGAATGGCGAACAAAAAACAGCCCATTCCCTTTTGAGCGATTCCCTGAGAAGGGAGGTTGGACCGGATCAAAAAAATCCGCACATGTAAATGTATTTTATCTCTTCAACTTGACATATATTAACAATAGGCAGATAACACAATATACAGGGTGTTATGTAATTAATGTAATGTATTAAAATACTGAATACCTTTTGACATAAGGTGTAACGGAAAAATATTTAAAAATAGGGTAAAGTAGACAGTTATCGGACACTTTATAGTTATTGGACAATTAACATTAATACTGTAAAAACAAGAGTTCTATAAATAGTTACCTTAAAGTCAAATCATTAGATGACGCTTTATTCAATTATAAATATCTCAGTCGGTAATAATATAGAACAACTTTATTTTGTGTCCAATATACACTGAAAAAAAATCATGTAAATTTCCGGTAATGGAGATTGGTTATTTTGATGCCTTGTTGATAACTGAAATACTCCATTTCATTATTATTTTACATGTAAAATGTAATAGCATAATTGATGTGTAACTCATTTATATTTTTTATGTAAAATTACATTTTTAATGTAATATATTTTTTATTTGAAATGTATTTATACATGATAACATTAACATGCCGATGCGTGGGCAGCATGCGCGAATTCCCAGCCAATAGGCTTCTTCTCCGGTTACATATGGAATGTAATTTTGCGATTTTTACTACACTCCGAATGTAAAAAAACATTTAAACCTGAAATATTAAGACTAATAACGTATATTTACATTTGAAATAATGCAGTAAGACGTTATAATTGTATTTTTTACATTTAGTTCGTTAAATTTACTTGTTGTATCAATAATTAATACATAACATTAGTAATTTTACAAACAAAAATGTTTATTTACTTGAAATATATAAAAATTAGACGAAAATAAAGGTAATTTTACAATTTGTTGTAAAAATAAGGAATTTATATGGTAATAATCCTGTAACTTTAAATTTAAATGTAATAATTTTTTTCAGTGTAGGATAAAAAAGTTTGTCTTTGGTGGTAAGATTTTTGTTTTTTTTATCAGATCTGTGTGTGGTATAAATGTGTTCCTCATGGTTTAAACATTGTAACTTTAATGCGTTTTAATTTTAATTCTGAAAACAAACAGTAAAATGGCCAGTGTCCAATTACGGGTTGAAAAAAAATGTAAATTTCTATTATTGGACGTATGTCCAATATCATGCTCTATTTGTATCCCGGACATTTAGCAGCCAATTCTTATTTAAAATTGTTCCCTGAATCCGAAAAGACCGTCAAAAACTATAAAAGTTAAGCAGTTTTTCCATATTATATGTAAAATTGATTATATTTCAAAAACTGTTATACTTTTATAACTTTTGACGACATTTTCGGATTCAGAAATTAATATTTCATAGGAATTGACTGCTAAATGTCCTGGATACAAATTGCTGTTGACGAGAATTATTAGTGGCTGCTTTTTCGCTATGACATTTTTGACTAATTCATTTTTAGAGAGTAAGTAATATAGTGATTTCTTCGTCACAGGACATCTTGCAGAATAACAGTGATTTAAATACAGTGCATGATAGAGAACATAAAAAACTAATGGCAACAAAATTAATAAATTCGGAAAATACTTTTAACATACCACCCGAAAAAATATTAGATATACATAAATCATCCTGTTCCGGCCTAAACATTATAAATACTTCACAAACTAGAGATACCACACTTAATGTTATTTGCAACAAACAATTTCAAAAGTCAGACCAAGGAATTAGTACCTAGTTACCTTCAGAATCCAGAAAAGAGATGAGGAATCCGAGAAAGAAATATATGAATTATATGATATTTACAAAAACGAAATAAAAAAATTACCTAAAACAGCAATTTATCTTTAAAAAATATTAAACAATTTATGTTATTTGATGTAAAGTTGTTGGCCAATTACTATACTTTTTTGCATGTTTTTATAAAACTATTATTAAAAATTGAAATATTCTTATTTTTAAGTAAACGTAAACTATCCTTTTTATATATTTATAAGAAAAAAACTAAAATCTTTAAAACAACGGCATAGATAAATTATAAATAAATAATATTCCTTAAGTGTCCAATAACTATGTGGTTTACCCTATTAGCTCTCAATTTATTATTTTTTTAATAAGAAATGTTAGGGACAACTTGATTTATAGATTGCCTTCCTTCGTATTGTTCATCTTTTACGGAAGGAAGGAAGGAAGGCAATCTATAAATCAGGCCTTAACAGTAAAATAACCAAAATAAGCAAACCCAAACTTTTCTCCTAGGTGAATGTAGAGTATGCGGTTCGAGCGAAATAATTTCGGGCGACTGGATGATAGGAAGAAGCTCTACGGACTGCAGGGACCAAAAAGCTTCGCACGCAATGTTAAGCGACGTTTTTAGAAAAGACAACGTCGACAAGTTGCACGACAACCATTTAAGTGAATTAATACGTCCCAAGAACAATGAATAAAAACAATTTGTGCTTAGTTTTACATTTATTTACTTTGTTTTTTTACATAAACATATTTAAACTTTCCATTGACGTTGTTTTTCGTTGAATACACATAATAAAGAATTAGGCAACCAAGTATGCATGATATAATGACAGCACGATAAAGTGAGGTTATATTAGTGATTTTAGGGTTATGTATACACAAAAATTTATTAAAATTATAGTTTTTGTTAATAATATAGATTGATAATGAGTTTTAAACAACTTTTAAACAGAAAGGTGATTAGTCTGGCACGATACAGCACCACAAGCAAGATAAATGTAACGCCAAACGAAGAAATCATAAATGATTTGGAAAGTAAAGTTGTTCGGCTGAGGGATCATCCTGGAATTTGTAAACCAAGGAATGTTACGGTACCCGACACGCTACTAAAGGCCCTAATTAATGTTACTGAAGGTAATACTATTATATATTTATACAATTTTCTTATAATTATAACTTTTTAGATCAGCCTTTATCACAGCTTGTTAAAACTGGCAAAGACTTAAGTAGACACCTTAAGGGCAAAGTCCCGCCTATGGAGCAAGCGGAAGTGAAAGAAACCGAAAAAAAAGCCTACGACAGAGTACTATCAAAGCATAAAAACGTGGAAATTAATAATGAATCTGATAAAGAGAGATTTATGCAGATGGTTAGGAATAAGGTTAAGGATATTTTAAGGGAGAAAATCTACAATTGGAAACCCGTGGATTACGACGATTATAACTCTCTTGTGTATTTAATCAGCAGGTTTGCTCCCGAGTATGCTGTTTTAGTGAGAATATTCGGGGAAATTCACAAAAGAGATGAGAATTTTAGGCCAAAAAGTTTTTTTGATTTCGGGGCTGGAGTTGGGACAGCCATGTGGTAAACTACTTTATATTTGGTGTTTAGAGGTCTATTTTATGCAAGGTTATTTAAGGGCTGCCAATTTATACTGGAAACAATATTTATTTGAGTACTTTAATGTGGATTCATCGTCTTCGATGAATGATTTGTCCCAGATTTTGTTACAGGGAGGTAGAGGCAACCAAGTCCCTTTAAAAGGTGTTTTCTATAGACAATTTTTGCCTGCTAATAATGTAAGTTATTTTTTGTATTATGGTTTTAATGTACATAAATATTTTTTTAAATTAACCTTAAAATAATACCAAATGTGAAAATTATTTTATAACTTATCTCAATACAAAAATACAAAAGTATTATATAGTTTCTAAACGCCAATATTTGAAAAGTTTATATGAACATTGTACTGACCTTTTAATTTCGCCGGCAGTAAACTATAACTTAAATTCGGGCACGGACTCCACTGTAAAGTGTTCATAAAACATTTTCTTTACTTTCACTGTGAAAAACTGTCAATTTTTAAGAAATACAGTTTGATTTATAACCTTTATAATCTGTGTTTATAAAATACTAAAATGTGACATTTGACGGTGACACACAGATTCCCCTATTGTTTCATAGATGGCGCTCTATACAAATTTTTGATTTAAATCATTTTAAGATAATAATAAGTATTTGTCGTAGAAACAGTATAGTATGCACCTCGTTTATAAACTTTCCTATACACTCATTCGCGTATAAAATGGCGTTTATCAAACTGTTACATAATATACTATTCTAAAATATAATAAGGAAATTTAAGTTATTAAAAAATTATTAAAACTAAATGATTTTTAACAGATTTTATAAAATTTTGAAGGTTTTAAGTTTTGTTGAATTTTTACCCAAGCAATAATTCTTTTAAACCGTAAAATATTTAGGGGACGTTTAATTTTTAAGATGTTTTGTGCCTATTTTTATCAATAAAATAATGTGCATTTGAGTTTTAATGCAAAATATTATTAGTTTTGAAAATTTAGGTTATATTTTTTAATTTTACTCTGGGGTGGTTTTTATTACTTTGTAAGTAGGTACCATTTTGTAAAATATAAATTAAAAGAACAAAGAAATTACGAATGTTAATGTTTTACAAAGAGATAGCAAACAGTTGGTAATTATAGCGTTATATTTACGTAAATTTGTGGTAGGTATTTATATTGTTTTATTACATTATTCTCTTAGTAGATCAAAAAGGTTATTATGTAGGTAAAATAACGAAATAAAGCATTTCCCAAATTTGGTAATTTTTCGTATCTATACAGTTATAAAACCGCTTTGGTTAACCGTAAAAAAATACTTAAACTTAAAATGCTGCTTGGGATATGTAGGTATTATGTATTAAATTCGTCGTAATGCAACATAATATTATTATGCTGTTTTATTATTTTTTAATTATCTCAAAAAAAATTAAATTCATGAAAACTTTAAATTTAAGAGGTTCCTCAACAAGTTTAAATGTTTTCTATTGAAATAACATAAAAATGAATTATTTTAATTATTTTTTTTCTGAAATATATGTAGAAATTTTCATTTTCATTTCATGACAATACCAAGAAGATAGATCCATAACCACAAAATTTATTTTTTTCTAAAATTTCTCTTTGTTTAGTAATTTTTGTTATCCTTGACATTGTTTATTATAATGCTGACAATTGAATGTCAAATTATTTAAAATTAAGGCCTTGGACAGGAGTACCAATTTTAAATATTAAAAACACCAAGTATTTTGACATACAGTACCAACATAATCAAATGTGTCATATTCCGAATTAAAAAAAACAATTGTAGGTACAATGACGGACACGGAATATAAAAAAAATCCACATAGATTTGTAGAAAGAAATAATAAAAAAATCTTTAATAGCAAAAATATATCGCTTTTTGTACATAAGTACAAAAAATTATGTTAAAAAATTAACTACCCTTCTATTTTTTACGTTTACAGACCACCTATGATATAGTAGTTTCTGCCTATTCTTTGCTAGAGCTGCCTTCACTTGAAGCAAGATTGAAAACTATTTTAAATCTATGGAATAAGACTGAAAAATATTTGGTTATTGTTGAGCAAGGGACAAATGCAGGCTTTAAGGTAGGTACCTAATACGCTAAAGAAGTATCGCTAGTAGCGCCACCACTCGGCTGTTACCATCGTAACAAAAGTACAACTTTTGATAATCAGATAATTGTATCTATTAGATACAATAAATACACATTTTAGTAATGATTAACGTAAAAAGTGTAAACATTTCAATTCAGTAAAAATCGTCAAAAAAATAAGTCGTCCAAATTTAAACAGCATTTAGCATTATTAAAAGCGTTGATTAAGAAAGTCTCCACTCAACGGTAAAATACCATTATATTATGTATTATATATAATATTATGTTGCCATGAATTCGTAGGTATATTTTGTTGTTTAAAATGCAATGTCGGCGTTTTTTAGAGAACTCAAATATAAAAATGGTTGATTTTAAGGTTATGTTTGTGCAAAAATTATTTTTTACTAATTTCTTAAAAATGTCCAAACTTAAATATAAATTATATTAGGTAAAGTTATCAGTAGTTAATTCTGCACCAACAAATGTACTTACCGAATTGGATCCTTTGGCAAAACATGAAAATGCAACGATTTAGTTCTTGAATTTTATTTACAATTAAAAACACAATACTTGATACATGATCCTTTGGATAAAATACACACACTAACGTAACTATATAAGCATTTAAGCGTTGAGTTTCTTAATCAATGATATAAAGAATAATCAATCGAAATCGAGTACTAAACCAGTTTTTAGTTTTTTCCTTGCAACGTAAAAGACAAATAACGTGCGCGATTTAGCTGTGCAATTGAACAAAATTTGTCGAGTAAGACCCTATTTTGTGAAAAAACTACATATTTATTTAAAAAGATGTACAGTTTGTATATGTATAATAAATAAACTATGTGTGCTTTTAATCATTAGGTATATTTTGTCTTAGGTTGTTAATGAAATTAGGGATTTCATTTTACAAGTAGACAAAAAATATGGAACAGGACACGTTTTTAGCCCTGTAAGTTCAATTTAAACAATATTTATAGCTTTTATAAACCTTGTACTTATTGTTAGTGTCCGCATGATTCTATATGCCCCAGATTCACCCTGGATGATGGAACACCCTGTAACTTTGAAATAAAATACATGCCATTGCCATTTGATGGTCACCCGGAAGCCAAAAGGGAACTTTTTTCCTATGTGGTTTTGAAAAAAGGTAAGTTTAAAATTTTGTTGGTTCTGTGGATTATTTTTTGTTATTTCAATAGGAGAAAAAAATTCCCATGATTCTGAATGGCCAAGAGTTGTAAGAACGCCCTTAATTAGATCCAAACACACAATTTGTAGAATGTGCACTTCAAATGGGGATATAAGGGAAGTCATTTTTACTTCAAAAAAACACGGAAAGTACGTAACTTGTATTTATTTTTATCTTTTTTATAATTGGGTTTTCAGGACAACTTACCACTGCGCAAGAGCAACAAAATGGGGCGACTTGCTTCCAATGACACTTGAAAATGTTGATATAGATGTAGAGGAAAATAAAACATAGCTTTAATTTAAATAGTATTGTTTTTTTTCAAGCCTAAATATTTCATACAAAAACCGTTGTTAGAAACACTTTATAGCAAAATTTGATTTTAAGAATCTTTCAAAAAGATATTACCAGGAATAATTTAATTAATGCTAAGAATGTTTTTAGGGACTTTTAAAACATTCAATAGATACCTTTTAATGATGCAATTAGGTTCTTAAAAGCTTCTTAAAACCTTCCTAAAAAGCATCCTAAGAACGTTTTAAGAATACGTTTTTGGAATGTTCTTAGAAGGTTTCTTATGGGGCTTCTAGGAAACTTTTGAGAATATTTCCAAATATTTCAGATACCCACGTTCTAATATGTTGTATTCTACATTCGTAAAATTCTTCAGGAGACGACAAATACGCCTCACTGTCATAATTTGACAGTGAAATGTATTCGTCGTCCCCTTAAAAAAATTTGCGACCTATTAATATATATTTATTTAAAAATATTAAATAAAAATTTGACCTCTAAACCATAAGTTGTATGACATTATTTCATAAAAAGTAAAATTTGAAAATTTTGTGGGATAAGTCAGATTAGATTGAAGTTGAAGATATTTAGGATTATTATTCATAAAAATGTTAATTCAGAAATAAAAAATCGGTATACAAATTAATAAATATTTATTTTTAACATAAAATAAAATACCCATAGTATTTTTGTTATTGAATATTGTTTTAATTTGACAAATAACTATAAAATGTGTTGAAAAATATCAGTTTGTTAATTTTTAATAAATTATTAATTACTTAATAAAATGGCATATTTATAATAAATAAGGGTTTGGTTGTTTTTAATACAATTTTATTTCTCACAGATAAATTTATCTACTTAAGTATTTGTTTATAATAAATAAATTTGTATTTACCACATGAAAGTGTAGTGTAAGAATTATCTATATATTTACAACGTTTTTACATTTCAAAAACTTTATTAAAAAAAAATATTTAAAACTTAACTTAAACATAAATACCTAACTAAACAATAAGTTACCTAAAGTTCTAAAGAACAAATTACCAATAAATGTTCACTGATTACTTTCCAAAGTGGACAAAATTGCACACAAAGTATGGTTATACAAATTTATCCTTTTTAATATGACTTCACTGTTGAGTGGTGGGCAGGATGGGGGTCCCAGTCCTTTGGAGGTTTTGGAAGGGGGAACCATTCTCGGGACGTAAATCTAAAAACAGTAGTTTTTGAATGGCAAAGAAAATAGAATGTTTTAAAACTATATTAATTAATATTGTTTAACTTTTTTATGGTTGGTAACAACCAGAGTTTCCAGATTCTGTCAAAAAAGTTGCCAAATTTTGTTTAAATTGAGCTTAATTACAAAAATGTCAAAACCAAAAACAAAGAAAAAACAGATGAAAAAATCATTGCTTAAGCTAATAGCTGGATGAGTATATAAATACAGAAGGGTATTAGAGCTTTAAGGGCATAAAACTTTAGTATTTATTGAGTTTTTATTAATTTTTTGCAAGAACAATTTTTAGTAACAATTCTTACTTTTTTGGTTTCCCAATCTTTCACCCAATGTACCTTCCATTCTACTCTGGATTTCCATAATCCACCTAGTCCCTCACCTTCTTTGTAGTGGTAAATACTGTAATATAAAATAAGAAATTACTAGAATTAGTAGTTAAAACAACAAAATATTATTAATGTTTTAATTTTGACAAAATTTAAAGTTAGGATTTGACAATATGACAATAATTTGTAGTTACCTTTTTTGATGTGATTCACAACTATCGTAAAAACAAAAAAACACCGCCAACAATATAAGCACCTAAAACCCAACGTAAAAATAAGTTCCTTGCTTTTCCCACTATAGTTTCTACAAACTCACGTAAATTTTCATTGTCGCGGTTTTTAACGAAAATAACAAACTTCACACTTCCTTTCCTACTGATCAAATGGTTAGTTAAAGATAATGTCCAATTGTTTTTATATGGTGAATACACGATTTGAATATTAATTTGCATTCGCGAAGTGTTACAGTTAAAATAAAATCTCATCATTATGTTTACCGGGATACCGAATTATATACTTTCTTGATTTGTTTATTTATTGTTTATCTGTGGAGAATATAAAATAAAAGAAAATGCGAGTAAAATTTGGAGTTTTCAGAATTCCCCACACGATTTTTGTTGTCTGGTGCGACAGACGAATAGTTAATAGTAGATTATTATAAATTATAAATCACTTTGTGAGGTTGAAGACGATATGTTGATATAAAATGTGCTTCAGTTTGGGTGATTTTTAAAATAAAATACTTTTTTTTAAGATGATTTTATTAATAAAGCGAAGTATATATATATATATATATATTTATATGTTTTATAAAATCTAATATTTTAAAACTATGTTTATAGACTTATTATTTTAAAAACATAAATAAACTTAAACATAAAGATATAGAAGGTATAATAATAATCTGCTAATACTTTAAAAGAATCTACTCCATTTTTTAAAAAAATTTGTTAATAATAAATATAACCTGATTTCCTTTAAATTTATCTGATTAATAATTAACAAGTGAATTTATAGTAAATATATATACTTTATTTATTATTAATGGGTTAGTCAACACGTGGAAACATCTTGAAACAAACGGCGCCAAAATTCAGCCAATACTCAACGAAATAACAAGGCATTAATTATTATTTTTTTTAATAACTCATAAACTTACCTTTAAAAGTATTAGCCAGATCTTCAAAACCGTTTAACAGTTTAGAATCTATTATGTCCATGTCAACGTCTTTTTTTTTGTTATCATTAAACACCATAGAAAAATAATATTATATACTTACACAATCACTGCAACAGTTTATACGCAATACAAATTTCCTTATTGCATGAAAAATGATGCAAAAATACAAACAGAGCACAAACCAGCACCACCCTTATCAGCAAAGATGTAAACCACCTACTACGCGTTACAATACTCCATTTGTTAATTATTAATATATCATATTTCTTACAAACAACATAGATTTAATAATAAAATTTTTAAATTTTAATCATAAATATGTGGTTATTACATAAAAGGTTGATGTGTAAGCCGGTTTTTTGCTGCAAAGAATTTTTGAGAGAAATTGCTTTCACTTTTTATGTGTGGGATGCAAAATCGCAATACCTACCTAATAAAAAATATATGGTGGGTGATTTTAAATCCGTTTGGGTGATTTTATTGCAAGAGAAAACAGATGATCTAAATTTAGATAAAAAGGATTGAGTTAATTAGTTCTTTATCTTTAAAAAATATATACATAATTAAATAGTATATCTAGTATTATCTAAGTCTAAAATTTGCACTAATTGTTATGAGATGGGATCCGAGAAAAATAAAAGTGCAAATATATTAATATTTGTAATTTATTTACAAAATAACAATAACATTAAAACAAATCAACAATTAGATCTTATATCTACGAGTTAAACAAGAAATGCATACGCACAGTTAATACATAATATAATACATAAAAGATCAGTCGAGGTACGCATCATGCAAATTAAATAATACTAATAATATTTACAAAAGGTACGGAAAAAATCCTTTCTTTCTCCTGCTAAGAAGACGGGAAGTTCCAGTTCTTATCTTTTGGCACTTCAACATTTTTGGTTTGGGTATTTCTCTTGTACAGTTTGTTGGTGTCTGTTGGTTTCTGGTTGTCTTTACGGTCCCATCCGTGGTGATGGTCGTGATGGTCTGGTGATGGGAACCACTCGTTGATTATCACGGGCCTCCAGATCATTTTCCAGCCCGGTACCCAAATTTGCTTCCAGTCGGGAATCCAGATTTGCTTCCACGCCTCTTTCCATTCCAGCTTTTTGTCGGGAAGCCAGATTTGTTTCTTTTCGGTTCGCCAGATTTGTTTCCAGGCTTCCTTCCATTCTAGTTTTTTGCTGGACACCCAGATTTGTTTCTTTTCCGTCCTCCAGATTTGCTTCCACGCTTCCTTCCAGACCAACTTTTTGTCGGAAACCCAAATTTGTTTCTTCTCGGTTCGCCAGATTTGTTTCCACGCAGGTACCCATTCAAGCTTCTTATCTGGCACCCATATTTGCTTCTTGGCTGGTTTCCAGTACTTCTTCCAGATTGGTTTCCAGATTAACTTCTTCTTCCAGATGTCGTGTGCCGTGTATTCAGCTCCATGGTGA
Organism: Brassicogethes aeneus; assembly: GCA_921294245.1. NCBI lineage: Eukaryota > Metazoa > Arthropoda > Insecta > Coleoptera > Nitidulidae > Brassicogethes > Brassicogethes aeneus. The sequence goes on along the minus strand of OV121132.1, from coordinate 1,286,636 downwards.
TCTTTACCTAGATAATGATCGCCGTGGATGCCTTCTTTAACCCAAACTGGAATGTAATGCTTTTTCCACACTGGTACTTGTATTTCCTTCCAAGCTGGAACTGTTATGTGTTTCCAGACCGGTTTCCATATTTTCTTCCAGTCGGGGACTTGTATTTCCTTCCAGGCTGGAACTTGAATCGGCTTCCAAACAGGTTTATGGATTTTCTTCCAGTCAGGCACTTGTATTTCCTTCCACGCAGGCACCTTGATGGGTTTCCACACCGGTTTCCAGATTTTCTTCCAGTCCGGCACTTGGATTTCCTTCCAACCGGGTTTTTTCGTCGGCACCCATATGGGCTTCCAGTACTTCTTCCAACTCGGTTTCCAGATTTGCTTTTTAGCCGGCTTCCAGATTTTCTTCCATCCCTTCTTCCATATCATTTTTTTCTTCCAGATTCCTGGATCGTGATGATCGTGGTGATCATGGTGTTCTTCGACATGATGGTCGTCATGGCCTCCATGACTGTCTTCGTATACGTGCTCCTCACCTCCGTTAATACCAGGGGCGGTGATGCCACCGCCTCCGTGACTATCTCCGCCTTCGTAACTTGCTCCATGCCCGCCTCCAAGATCTTGACCGCTGTAGCCGCCAGAATCCTGACCGCTCCCGCTATCGTGACCGCCGCCCCCAAGGTCGTGACCTAATGCGCCGCCTCCAGAATGACCAAAGTCCTGGCCGCCTGCACTGCCTCCCCCAAAGTCATGACCGCCGCCGCCTCCGTAGTCTTGTCCGCTGCCAGATGCACTCCAGCCGCCCCCACCGCCGCCTCCGTGAAGGTCGGCGCCGCCGCCGGTAGCGCCTGCGCCGCCATAACCGTGACCGGTTTGGTCGCCGCCCCCGCTGCTCAGACCGCCGCCCGAAGGTACCGGGTAGTCATAGCCCACTCTTTTTTGTACGTTTCTGAAAAAGGTGAAAATTGTGTTACATTTTCTTATGGGTACTCGTTTAGTAAAAAATTTATAGATTTATCTCTGGCTGTAGTAGTATACAGCCCGTTCAGAGTAAAACCGAATATAGGGAAACGTTTTGGGCGTGGCCTCGCCTTTTTTGCATTAATATCATTTAATTTTTTAAGTCGACTTACCCGCTCGACCTTTCGTCATGTCGTTTATCACACAAGCTACTGTAAACGGGCTGTATTAAAGAACTAATGTCATAAGACGTCATTTTGTCGCACGCGGACAATTTGTGCGACAAAAGGTCTTATGAAATGAGTTCTTTATGCTATTTTATCTATTTTGCAAAAATTCCATAAAAAAATTAATTTTATACCTTAAATTTAATTTGGTCGAAATTTACTTTAGATAGTTACATCTTTTTATTTAAACCTGTATATTATAAACGGACGTATATTATTTAGTAATTTTTTAAAATGTGAGCAATTGTCCATTAATTTATCTACAATATTCTTTAATATTCGTTTAAATCCGACATCAAATAAAAAAGTTATTTGCGATTGAAATTCATCGAAAATTTGTGTGGATCGATTATTTTGCACGTGAGTGTATATATAACAGGAATGTTATAATAATAATTATCAACAATATTAACAATTATTGGCTTCCTTTTCTTTTTTATTATTCAACTAGTGTAACAATAGCTTACTTTATACATTGTTTTCGACCATATAATGTCTCAATTTTAAGTGTGTGTGGGACAAAAGACATTAATAAATTACTCACGGTTTAGTAACTGCCTTATTATATGTAGACTCGATCGCCTTTCCATTTGCCCAAGTAATATGTAAAATTACATATAGGGTAATCTGCAAAAATAAAGACAAAAATGGTAATACAAATAAAGAAATCCAAATGATACGCGTAAAAGCATTAACAACAAATACAAAATATAATAGTATATTCTGTATCAAGTTTGATAAACGTCATTTTAGTCACGGAAATAAACGTATAGAAAAGTTTATAAACTAATTGCATACTACTCGTATACTTTTTCTACGACAAATAGGTAGGTACTAATTATTATCTAAAAATGATTTAAATTAAATATAAATGTCACTTTCAGTGAAAACTATATTATTAATTAAAAAAAAAACAATAAGTGATCCACACGAAATGGTTTTCTAAAAATCTGTTAATTCAATTAACTAGGCATCGCATGTTTCCACAATTATTTAAATCTGTAGACTGCTCCTTGTATGATTTTCAAAAATTAAAATAATTAAAATCAAACAAACTTAGCTGCTTTCACAAAATCCATATAATTGAATAAGAAGTTCTGCAAAGCAATGTTTGAGATTTAAATTACCAACGACATGGTAATTTTAAATGTATGCAATACTTTTCGGGAAAGTATTCTCTAATAAATACACTTATTCAGACCTTCATAAGTAGGTACTAAGTATTCTTTATATAAAACGCTAAAGAAAGTAAAAATGATAAAGATTGAATCCAAAATATTCTGCATACCTTCTTAAGTTTAAAATGGCAATAGCTACTTAACATTTCTTCTTTTAGAAGTGGCTTTTTCTTCTCAATTAAAGTCACGGAATAAAATCCAAACATGTTAGACATGATGATAATGTTAATTAGAAAAAGAAAGTGAAAAAAGAAGGAAATCTCGTATTGGGTACCGTTTACAAGAATATTTATCGTTGTGTATAATACTGATATATTATTGTAACTTTCTAGTTTATCTAAATGCCATTGGGTTTTTTGCAGATTGTCAATGTGCAAATAAATGTTTATTGATTATTTATCGAGGATTGATTGAAATTAATTTTTATTCGAGCATAAAATTTAATAGTTTTTAGTTTTATAAAAGAAAGTATTGTCTTTGCAAGCTAATATGGAAATTGATATAAATTGTATACATATAACGATTACCTACATATATTTACGAGTGTATGGGTGGAAACATTTTCTTTACTTTCACGGCCAAAATTAAACCATTTGTGTTACTATTATAATAATTATAAACACATTATGGAGCTCAAAAAGGTAGGTATTTTAGAATAAAATATATTTTTGGCTGAAAGCCATATTTTATCTTATTTAAATTGAAACAAATTTTATTTACTATAGGTAGATTGTAAAATTTTAAAAAAGGCTTTACTTTTGTATGTACTATACAGGGTGCACCAAATATGCATGGTATGTATGGATATCCTTTTTATTCAAATGAAATTTAAAAATTAGATAAACAATCAGTAGTTCTCAAATAGTAAAAAAAAGTCTGAAAACCTGTCAAAAACTCCTTATTTTTGGTAGTTAATAAAAAAACCCAAAAGGGTTTTAAATTACAATTTTTTGTTGAAATATTGAAAAATATTCTGTAAATATATTTTTCACGAAATTATAAATAGTTACGCGAGTTAATTTATTTTTTATAGATATCGCTCTATACAAATATTTAATTTTAATAATTTTTAAATAATTAGTTAAAAAAGTATAGTATGCAACTCGTTTATAGATTTTTGTAGACACTTATTTAATTAAACACTCGCTCAAAAGCTCGCTCGTGCCTAATTAAAATTCGTTTATCAAACTTGATACATAATATACAATATATAAAATAAACACAGATCAGGATTTTTTTTAAATAATTAACTGAGTCATAACCTACAACCAATATGATTTTTTTTTAAATATTGATAATATAAAATATCTAATAAAAAAGACGAAAAGTTCTAATAAAAATTAGTTAATTAATATTTTTACTAATTACTTTTATTTTTTAGTAGGTACTTTTTACAAGACTATTTCTTAAGACTTTTAAATTTGAAAAAGTGTCAAAATTGTTTTATTTTCAAATATTTTTCGAATTTAAATATCTCGAGAAAAAGGCAGGCACCTTAGGGCAACGCATTAGGAGTACTTTTTCTGTAAAAATTACTAAAGAATAAAAAAACAATTATTTGGCCAAATTAATTAATTAATTAATTTTGAACTTCAACACCCTGTATCTTGCTTGACTGGCAGTTTTCGACATATTATGTTAATTAAGATTTTTCGTCTTATTTCTACCACTTGTAAAAACCTTTTTTTGTTTTACTAAAAATGCACAAATAAAGTAATAAAACAAAAAATTGCAATGGTCAAAATACCCCCAATTAACCCTGGCGCATCCGCCATTTTTTAAACTTTGTATTTGATTCTTCTTTTTGTTATCATTAATGGGTACTCTCTAAAAATGAATTAGTCAAAAATAAATAGTTACTATAGTTATTAGTGGCTGCTTTTTACTTATACCATGGTATGCCCAACATTTAGCAGCCTATTCTTATGTATGAAAGTAAAGCGAGATTTGGAAAATTGACTATATCTCAAAAACTGTTTTCTAACTTTTGACGACATTTTTGGATTCAGGGGACAATTTTACATGGAAATTGACTGCTAAGTGTTCGGGATACAAATTTCTGTTGACAAGAATTATTAGTGACAATTAGTCATTTTTGACTAATTTATTTTAAGAGATTATTTCCCTCATTATAATATGAACCAATCAAAAGCCTTGAATTTTCGAATAAATTTCGTTTAAATAAGCGATTAAATCACTAGAGCTATTTAACAGCGATTAAATTTTAGCCTCCATATTGGATTTTTGTTTACGATTTTATGGTGTTATTTACAAGTTTTATCAAACATTTTTTAAAAAACAATGAAAAATAAGTTATCTAGTTTACGAAATATCAATTATTACTTATTACATACCTTAAATTAATAAAATTTTCTTTACAAAAATATTTATAAATTTTGACACATACGTCAGATTTTATGAATTGTCGAATAGTTTCCTTTAATTCGAGAAATAATCTAGACGTATATCACTCAACCTATAAATTTAATCTGTCAAACTATGCTCAGTAAGTTTTTTATTTGATTTTTCTTTTTGGAAAATAGTTTCATGCAAAATAATTAAAAATAAAACCCCTCGACCGCTACGCGGTCTCGTGATTTTATTAAATTATTTTGCATTCAACATTTTCCAACAAAAACCAAACAAAAAACTACTGAGCCTAGTTTAACCGATTAAATTCATAGTTCTCGTGATATAATATATGAAAAAATTTTAAAAGAATCAAAATTTCGTTATAAAAATGTTAAATTGTTTTTAAAGTATCTGTGATAAAAAAAATAACAATTTATTTAAATTTAAAGAAATAATAATATGAAAAAGTTAAAATTTATCAGAATTATTTTTTCACACTACATGGACCACCCTAATACTTATACTTAGTTATATCCGAAATAAAGGATATAAAGGAAAAGGTACCTAAATAAACAAAAATATTGAATTTTGTTAATTATGGACTTATAGAGATTTTTTTAATAATTATATAAATGTAACACGATTCCTTTAAACCCTTTAAATGGAACAAGAACACAAAAACCACTAGCATGCATTATCCTTATTATGCTTAACGTAACACGAACACTTAGTCCTTTGGTATAAAGTATAATAAACAAATTAACACTATATAAAAAAATAAAATAAAAATCACTAACCACTAGGCTCCAGTGGACCCTCATGACTTTTGGGAGCCACAGAACCACTCAAGTAAAGTTCTTCGCAACGGAAAAACTATGAACTCATGTGTGGAAGCCTGAGCCAGCGTAGTTTTATAGATTTGGCGAAGAGTGTGCTGTGGTGGGCCCCGAGGTGGGGTCACTTTCTCGCACCCTTGCTACTTGATCGCGTTGCGAAGGCCAAGGCGGCGATGCTTGGGTTGGAGGTCGCATATCGGAGAAGGCGTTGGTATCGTTGTTATTGTAGAAGCATCGCAGGTGGCAGTAAAGATTTGTAACTAGATAGCATATTTTGATTATAGACCCTTTTGGTAACACTAACATTAGGGTGATTCATTTCCGCAAAGTTTTTGGTTTTTTTCGGTGCTCAAGCAAAATATTAATCTGCATATAGGAAAAAACATTCTCAACAAGTTTGAGCTCTTAATATTAATTTTAAGCACTTACTATTTAAATTTAAAGTTTTACCGTTTAAAATGCATGTAAAAAATATTTTTTTTTTCAAATTTCTAATGCTTACCCACCTTTGACAATATTGCAAATCGGTTTAATACACCTTATGGGGAATTTCACGCTCTTTAAAATTGCTTTTGAGTTTTTTTTGTAACTCGCATTGGTTCACCAGTAGGAGTCGTCAAAGGACAGTTTTTGAAAAAAATCGTTTTTTTTTTATTTTTTCGAGCAAATCGCGAAAGTAGTGAGAAAAAAGGGCTGATTCATAAAAAAAAGTTATCCAACCAATATTTAATGAATTTACTGCCATTTTTATAACTGAAAACGTAAGAAATTGATAAATACCAACCCATAATGTTATTTAGATTGATTTTTTCTATTTATTATCATTATATTTCCTTACACTAAGAACTTTTTTAAAATTATTATGATTTCTCACTCATAATGAATATGAAAACAACACATAAATTCATAAAAAAACAACAAAACTTTAATCGGAATATACAGAAGGTTATGTAACATATTTCAAATTTCGCTTCAAAAAATTAAATAATCTTCATTCATATTTTTTTGCTATATGACAGAAATGTTGAAAAATCAAAATCCACGTTACAATTTTCTTATTGTTTTTTTATGAATTTATCTGTTGTTTTCATATTCATTATAAGTGAGAAATCAATAATTTTAAAAAACTTCTTAGTGTAGGGAAATATAATGATAATAAATAGAAAAAATCAATCTAAATAATGAGTTGGTAATTATCAATTTCTTACGTTTTCAGTTATAAAAATGGCTGTAAATTCATTAAATATTGGTTGGATAACTTTTTTTTATGATTCAGCCCTTTTTTCTCCCTACTTTTTGCGTTTGTTAGAAAAAATTAAAAAAAAAAAGATTTTTTTCAAAAACTGTCCTTTGACGACTCCTACTGGTGAACCAATGCGAGTTACAAAAAAAAACTTAAAAGCAATTTTAAAGAGCGTGAAATTACCCATAAGGTGTATTAAACCGATTTGCAATATTGTCAAAGGTGGGTAAGCATTAGAAATTTGAAAAAAAAATATATATTTTTTACATGCATTTTAAACGGTAAAACTTTAAATTTAAGTAGTAAGTACTTAAAATTTATATTAAGAGCTCAAACTTGTTAAGAATTTTTTTTCTATATGCAGATTAATATTTTGCTTGAGCACCGAAGAAAACAAAAACTTTTGCGGAAATGAATCACCCTAACTAACATGTATTTATCAAAATCCCAGTTGATCCTATTTTAAAGTTTTGCAAACTTTTTTGTTTTTCTATTTCTATATATTATTTTGCAATTATTGTACTAAAACTACCTATACAATTTTAATAAAATTAAGCAAAATAATAAACTTTGTATCATTTCAATTACTTTACTCCCCAGTATTAATTTATTGAGTCACCTATTATTTTTTACCACTCAAAACAAAACATAACAAAAAAAACGAAGATTTATATCTTACATATTTTTTATAAGAAAAAATACTGGAAGTTTGTCTATGAAATAATTACAACTTGCAAATTTTGTAAAACAATAATTAAGGTGGTTATGAAAAAAATTGCTATACGTTATAACGCAAGTGACATGTTGCTTTAGTTGTTTATTTAATGTATACTTTATAAAGTTAAAAATAGTATTTTAAAATGAAAATTAAACAGAAATTCAAGTTAAGCCATGAAGAAAATCGAAAGAAGGTATTCAGAGTTTAGGGTTTCTGAGAAAATATAAAAATTACTGCAGACTTTTTCAAACGAACACTTTAACTTAAGAGATCAAAATAACCTACTTCAATATGGTAAAAACGGTATTTTTGCATAGCCACAATTGCCAAATTTTCAAAATTTAGAAATTGCTAGAGAATTTCACGGCAGCCAAGAATGTATGTGCTTTATCTGCAAAATGGCATACAAAATTATTAAGGGAAGAGGACGGACGAATGAACTAAAGTTTTGATATGCTCTTCCTTTCTAGGGGATATCGCTAGATGTAAGAAGCATGTTTGTACAGAGACTGAAGAATTTAAAAATACTGTTTCCATGTTAAAAACAATTCCATGTAAAACCCAAGAAAAAGTTTTACTAAAAATTTAAGGCAAGCAGTAATCGATTTTGCTTCAAAGAATCTTTAGTTATTTATTAGTTTTGTATTAGGTACCTTAAAACAATAGATAAGATATTGCAAACTGTATTTTACATTATTTTGTATTTATAATGTAATTTATCCATATTTCAGTCATGTATCTGCCAAATTTTTAAAAACATTTGATAATGGTACTAGAGTATTTTATCGAAATGGCATAAACAATTTTAAAATACTAAGAAATATGCAAAAATTTAATAAAGGATCAGCTGGGATTTTGATAAATAATAATAAATTTTGTGTTACCAAAAGAGTCTATAATCAGATTATGCTGTCAGTTTTAGTTGGCATTTTTGTTCATCCTATACTTTAGTTTTGACCACCGTGTCTAGAATGGGTTTTTTTGGGTAGCCATGGTGCACCAGTAGTAATAAGAAATCATACATTTTCAATATTGTAGCTTCACGGAGGTTAGGATTTCGTATGTTTTTTTTATTTAAAATAAATTGTATCTTTTGAAACCTTAATATTTTTTAAAAACACAATTGTACATACATAAAATATTTATTAAAAATACAATACAACACTTAACTGTGTATAGGTTTTTAAATAGCAAATTAATGAACTTAAGCTTTTGAATTATAACACGGAGGATAGATAGAATCAATTTACATAAATGGTTATAAAAATTATTTCTTTTAATTTTTATTATTATTTTATATTTTATTCGATTGCTTTGGATGTGTATAATTTACTTAGTGAACTGATATATTTAGTATGATTTTACTACCTCAGATATTTGAAAACATATAGGTTAACGTAGAAAGAGTAACAGTCACGGAAGATAGGTTTTAGACTTTTAAAACATTTAAAAAAATAATTGATTGCGGTTAAAATCTGGAAGCTGAGCTGTAATATCTACTAAATCATGAAAGATTAAAACACAATAAAAGTGTTAATTATTTTTATTGTTTAAATTATTAAATTAATTAACTTAATATTAATTTTAATTTGGATTAAAGACGCATTTATTTATTAATTAAAACAATTTTTATTTTCGTAAATACTTTCTATTGTATTACAATTGGGCAATCCGATTTTGATTAAATTAAATCAACATTTAATCTAGATATAAAGGATTTTTAATTAATTATAGAATGTACAATGTAAATATTCAAACATAATAAATTTAAAAAATCGCATCTTTTAAAAAAACTTTTTTTATTAATAAATCATAAACACAAACAATTTCTAGTAGACATTTAATATTGAATTTATTAATTATGTAATACTTTCACCAGAGACCAATTATTAAGTAATTGTTTGTGTCTATTGCATATTTTACATAGGTTCATATTTTTATGCTAATAATATTAATTGGCTTAGGTTAGTCATTGGATAAATCCATTGTTAAAAGGTATATTGGTTACAAAATGTTATTTATAAAAAATTAGTTGAGTCCGGTTTAGAATTCTAGTAGGTAGATGAAAGTTGTTTTATTTATGAAAATACTGAAAAATTTGTTAATAATAAATATAACCTGATTTCCTTTAAATTCATGTGATTAATAATTAACAAGTGAATTTATAGTAAATATACTTTATTTATTATTAATGGGTTAGTAAACACGTGGAAACATCTTGAAACAAACGGCGCCAAAATTTAGCCAATACTAATACGAAATAACAATTATTATTTTTTTAATAACTCATAAATTTACCTTTAAAAGTATTAGCCAGATCTTCAAAACCGTTTAATAGTTTAGAATCTATAATGCCCGTGTCAACATCTTTTTTTTTTGTTAGCATTCAACACCATAGAAAAATAATATTATGCACTTACACAATCACTGCGTTACAATATTCCATTTGTTAATTATTAATATATCATATTTCTTACAAACAACATAGATTTAATGGTTAGAAAATGTGCCTTATTTATAATAATCATTATTTTCGAAATTAAAATTTGGCAATTTGTTTTTTTGTTTGAGGCGATAAATACAAGTTTGTATAATGTTTTTATTTTACTGGTGGTTTAGTATATCGATCTGACCATTAAATAGTAAATTTGTGATTTTGTGTAGACACAAAAATAAGTTTGAACCTTTTAATAAACAAAAATGAAGATTTTTTTTGTCCATCTGAACCTTACAATAATTTTATTATATTTTATTTACACACTGAAAAACACAATAAAGAAAGCATTGTCTTCTTGTTTACTTCATTTAGGTTACATAAGAATTCGACGTTGAATCTGTGAAATGCTTTCACACATATTGCGAGCTCCACTGGTTAATTATAATTATTATACCATTAGCGAAGAAAGTGTTTTTGTTGTCTTCTTTTAAAACGTTTCGCGCCTGAAGTCAAAATTTTTGAAGGTTAATCTATGTTATAATGATGTTTTATACAGGGTGTGTCATTTAACTTAAAACTTTAAATTATCTCAGTTTCTTCTGTATTCGATTCTCCAATAATTTTTGAATAAAATATTTTTTAAATTTATTTATTTTTTAAATTTATTTATTTTTTAAATTTTAATTTTAATAAAGGTGGCATTCCCAAATCTCTAGATAATTCTCGTGTGCTTGCATGAGGATTAGCGGCCGTTGTTGCTAACACATTAATTTCATTAAACAATTAATTCTATTTTTCTAAAATACGAGGTGTGTTCAGAAAATAACGGGAATTGTTAAATTTCGCGGGTTCGGAGGGTCCGGTTGTCATAAAATTTTCTTTATTATGTTGGTATACATGCCCCCGAAGTATGATAAAAACTTTAGCTGTTTTCATTGTGTACTTTGTCTGTGGCAGCCGCTAAGGTTAGACGTGTTTTATGAGCTCGGCGATTTTTCGTTGGTTAAAAGAAATGGATCAAAGAATTTGTATCCAATTTTGCTTAAAAAATGAAATAAATTCTGTGAAATGTTAACAAAGGCCTATAGAGAGTCTGCTATAAGTAAAACAAGAGTTTACAAGTGGTATAAGAGTTTCCAAGATGGCCGTGAAGACGTTGAAGATTACAAACGCCCCGAACGCACAAGCACATTAACAACCGATAAAAACATAGAAAAAGTGGAATAAATGGTTATAAACCATCAGAGAAGTCGCTGATGATGTTGGTATATCGATTGGCTCATCCCATGAAATTTTTTCGATTGTTTTGGGTATGAAAAGCGTGGCAGCAAAATTTGTTCTAAAATTGTTAAATTTTGAACAACATTTTTGGCCAAAAACAATACTGTAATGATGCCCCAGCCTCCATATTTGCCAGACATGCCTCTGTCTGACTTTTTCCTATTCCCAGAAATAAAGAGAACCTTAAAGGGCCGTTGTTTTGCAAGCATAGATGACATTAAAAGCGCATCGCTGAAAGAACTAAAGGCTATCCCAAAGATAGAGTTTTAGAAGTGTTTCGAGTATTGGAAGAATAGCTGGCACATGTGCATAATATCCAATGGGGACTATTTTGAAGGCGACAACATTAATGTAGACGAATAAATAAATATTTGTTTCAAAAAACGAAATTTTTTTTAGAGAAACCGTTTGCAATAATTTGGCAACATTTTATTATTCCAAGACCGTCAATTGATTCCTTCTAGCGCCTTCTATAGAAAGTCAAACTATGAGATCATGTTTTAAATTTCACTCTGGGTACTAAATGTTTGGAAAAATTAAAATCGACCAACCTCCACATGGCTGAACGTGAAAATTATTAATTAAAAGGCATTAGGCAACGTAAATAATATAATTAAGCGAAAACATATTATCGTACGAATTAATATTAATGGTTAGAATTTGGAGATAGGTACCAAACTTCCATAACGAAGAAACATGTTTACGATATGCCCTGGTAATTTTTATTAAATCTTTTAAAATTAAGAAATTATGATTACAATTTTTTTATATAAAATTTATTCATATAAGACTAATGAAAGCTTTGATTTTAAATATCTTGAACAAGAATAAATAGAATTTGACTATTTTTTTCACTATGTTTAAATGTGTTGTATATGGGTGATTCTAAAAAAGTTGGGCAATATATTATAATTTTTCCCTATAAAATTTTTTTAAAATTTTTATAAGCCAAAATATAGAGTTAAATTGAATCCACAATTTTTAAAATTTTTTGTTTAATTATTATTATCTGATTTTCTAATGACATTGATTTTTTGAGTATACTGAGTTGTGTTTATTTACAAATCCAGTGGAAATTAAAAAAATAAATTAAAAGAATACTCTTAGTATAAATTTCTTTAAACATTAACACGATATTAAACTAAGATACCTCTCATAATGGCTTTATTATTTATTAGCAATAAATACCTTTGTATATCTTTTAAGTATATGTGAAAGTGGTTTTAGATTATTGTTATGTGGAAGTGTCTTCGGCCACGCAATATTGTCGCCGCGATTTTCCCCGAGATACGCGTTTTGAAAGTCAATAGGAGGCGAGTTCGGAAGTGACCGGAAGAACATCGTACCTTACACATTTTTGTGCCATAAAAGAATAAACGAGCAAGTCGTAAAAATTGTATGTGGTGCTAAATTAGTACCTATTAAGTTAGAGCTAATGAACCATTAATAAAAGTGTCGTTAAATAAGTTGATTGCTAATTTATTTACTTAGGTGTACCTATAGGTATACTAGTGATTTTCTATTGCAATTTTAATACTATAATCAATAAAATTACAAACCAAAATTTGATATTTGAATTACAATAGGTTTTTGGGGTACAAATTTTTAACAGTGCAAAAGTTATAATAGCATTTGTAATTTTAAATAAAATATTGGATATCCCCATACCTGTATCTTAGGAAATCTGTTGTTATTACTTAACTAGATAATTATAATTATTATGATAATTTATGTAGATTCAATTATGGAATATTTATGTTAACCTTTACGTGAAATTTATGGAATAAAACATAATTTTCTTGCAATGTTAAAAAAATACACTTTATATTATAGGTGCCCAGTGGTTACAAGCGCAAGCTTAATGTAATACTCTTAAATCATGTGCAATGATGTAGTATGTACGTTTTAAAATAAGATGAAAGTTAGAAAATTATTGCGATGATTAGCACCGGTTATAAAAGTATTTATTTTCCTTTTCAATTGGTAAATTACACCTGTTATAAGTGTATATTAATTTAGTTATTTAATTTATATTTTTTAGGTCAAGAAGTGTTACAAGTAACTACTGGAGTGTACATCTGATGTGACAGGTGTTTTTTTTTACTTATTTATTATTCAGTTTTTTTATTATTTGAGAACCACTCATTTTACAATTTTCCAATATCATTTTAATAGACGACATTACGCAACTTTTGTTTAATTTAATTGACCTAGTAGCTCTTTAAATAAAAAATAAACCATCTAAATGTTAACTCAATTGGTTCAGTAGTTTTTAAAATATCGTGGCCGACAATTTCAAAATATAGTTTTAAGAAAAAACATCTAAAGTCTATCTTTTTATTAGTCCTCTTTTTGGACCAATCAAAATCTTAATAAATTACATTACATAACCAATTAGATAATAATTATGCATGTAAACATCTAATAAATTAAAATAAATATCATTTAATGAACTACCGGAACTTTTAAATGTTAATTGCACTTCCTAAATATTAAATGGCTTAAAATTAATTGGTGCTGCTACCAGGGCCGGATAGGCAACCTAGGCTGCAGCCACTGTCTGACATTTTTGTAAAATTATATTAACTTACAGTGTAAGTTAATATAATTTTACAATAATGTCAGAATTTTATTATTCAACAATCTTTTACGTTAACTATAGACCAATAATGCTATAGACCAATATAATTTTTTTAGGTTATGTTAAGCAATAATTGTTTCAAATATTGTCTATAGCATAATCCAATCTTAACTTTTGAAATAAACATCCTTACCTTTATTTAAATGGTGAGATGAACATATACTTGGACTGAGATGGGGCCCACATATCCTTAGTCCGGCCCTGGCTGCTAAATGACAAACTCGTAAAAATGTACAAAATTATATATAAAAAAAAGTTATCAAAACATGTGCTACACTTTCTTCTAATAAATAAAACAACCTGCCTTGAAAAAATACAAGCATAAGTTGTTTTAATTGATATTATCTTTATATGGATTCGTAATCGATTAATATCGGTACAACTTTTCCAGAAGAGCCATTTATACGTTAAATTTAAGTACTTTTCAATTTAATTTTAAGACTTTATTTTATAGTTCTTTTCCACGGTTTTAAATATAATTAAGAAGGTCCATACGAGGTGTGTTCAGAAAATAACGGGAATTGTTAAATTTCGCGGGTTCGGAGGGTCCGGTTGTCATAAAATTTTCTTTATTATGTTGGTATACATGCCCCCGAAGTATGATAAAAACTTTAGCTGTTTTCATTGTTTACTTTGTCTGTGGCAGCCGCTAAGGTTAGACGTGTTTTATGAGCTCGGCGATTTTTCGTTCGTTAAAAGAAATGGATCAAAGAATTTGTATCCAATTTTGCTTAAAAAATGAAATAAATTCTGTGAAATGTTAACAAAGGCCTATAATGAGTCTGCTATAAGTAAAACAAGAGTTTACAAGTGGTATAAGAGTTTCCAAGATGGCCGTGAAGACGTTGAATATGACGAACGCCCCGAACGCACAAGCACATTAACAACCGATAAAAACAAGGAAAAAGTGGAAGAAATGGTTATAAACCATCAGAGAAGTCGCTGATGATGTTGGTATATCGATTGGCTCATCCCATGAAATTTTTTCAAATGTTTTGGGTATAAAACGCGTGGCAGCAAAATTTGTTCTAAAATTGTTAAATTTTGAACAACATTTTTGGCCAAAAACAATACTGTTATGATGCCCCAGCCTCCTTATTCGCCTGACTTTTTCCTATTCCCAAAAATAAAGAGAACCTTAAAGGGCCGTCGTTTTGCAAGCATAGATGACATTAAAAGCGCATCGCTGAAAGAACTAAAGGCTATCCCAAAGATCGAGTTTTAGAAGGGTTTCAAGTATTGGAAGAAGAGCTGGCACATGTGCATAATATCCAATGGGGACTGTTTTGAAGGTGACAACATTAATGTAGACGAATAAATAAATATTTGTTTCAAAAAACGAAAATCCCGATATTTTCTGAACACACCTCGTATTGCACTAATAAATTGTAATAACTCATTTTGGCAACATTCCTAGAAATTGAATGTCGAGGAAAGTCCTAGTGTACGACGACATGTCGCAACAAGAGTCAACTGTTAAGGAAATAGGGGAAAGTTATTGGCCAAACGCAGTCGTGACTCTAAACTGGTATGTTATCACCGATACACACTGATTCAGATTGCAATTGCAAAAGCATAAACCCTATTTAAAAAAATTGCAAATGGTTATGGTCTTTATGCAATTTTTTAATACGAATGGATTGTCAGTCGATAGAGTCGTCATTGTTACTTTGGGAGTGACATTGGAAGGGCGTCATTCGATTAATTGTTGTTTTGAAAAGCCCTTGGTTAGTAATTTTTTGTTATAAGGTTTACTTGCTAGCAAAATAATTTATTGGCTTTTAAGGTAAAATTGTTTACTGCTTCCCAAAATAAAATATTTATTTATTCGTCTACATTAATGTTGTCGCCTTCAAAATAGTCCCCATTGGATATTACGCACATGTGCCAGTTCTTCTTCCAATACTCGAAACACTTCTAAAACTCGATCTTTAGTACTTTCAGCGATGCGCTTTTAATGTCATCTATGCTTGCAAAACGACGGCCCTTTAAGGTTCTCTTTATTTTTGGGAATAGGAAAAAGTCAGACAGAGGCATGTCTGGCGAATATGGAGGCTGGGGCATCATTACAGTATTGTTTTTGGCCAAAAATTTTGTTCAAAATTTAACAATTTTGGAACAAATTTTGCTGCCACATGTTTCATACCCAAAACATTTGAAAAAATTTCATGGGATGAGCCAATCGATATACCAACATCATCAGCGACTTCTCTGATGGTTTATAACCATTTCTTCCACTTTTTCCATGTTTTTATCGGTTGTTAATGTGCTTGTGCGTTCGGGGCGTTCGTCATCTTCAACGTCTTCACGGCCATCTTGGAAACTCTAATACCACTTGTAAACTCTTGTTTTACTTATAGCAGTCTCACTATAGGCCTTTGTTCAAAATTAACAAATTTTCACCACTTTGGATATGTTAGTTTTGCGAATTGAATCAATGTGCGGAAACTTGGAAACGTATAAAAATAGAAAAAAACCTGATTTTTCCGTAAGTGCTGTCAACATTGCAGCGATAGCGATTGTGCAGTACCGGCTGCATCCTTAACAGGACTATCGCTTACAATTATCGTGAACTTTTACTCTTTTATTTACTGCTTTTGGTTTCACTGCCTAGGTTCACCAGTCATTGAAATGCGGTACCTACTGCTAGTAACAGCTATTTTAAGTTAAAGGTCAAATGGTAAATACAAAGTTCATTATTTCTTAAGTAAAATAAAGCAGTAAAAGGGTTATCCAATAGGTATGTTTTAATTTTAAACTGCTTATGGTTCTTTGCAATTTTAAAATCATATTTTGAATATTAAAATATTGTAGAGAACTAGCTATTAACCCGTAGACTCCACGGGAATTTAAAAAAGCCAAAAAAGTAAAAAAGCAAAAAAAGTCTAAAAATTAAAAAACTTACAAAAAGTTAAATTTTATAGAGAAAAGTACAAAAAAGCAAAAAAAAAGTAAAAAGATTGTCGAAAAAAGAAGTTGTGCTAAAAAGAAGAAGAAAAAGAAAAAAAGTCTACAAAATTAAAAAAAGCCGAAAATAGAAAAAATCACTATATTACTTACTCTCTAAAAATGAATTAGTCAAAAGTGTCATAGCGAAAAAGCAGCCACTAATATTTCTTGTCAACAGCAATTTGTATCCAGGACATTTAGCAGTCAATTTCTATGAAATATTGTTCGCTGAATCCGAAAATGTCGTCAAAAGTTATAAAAGTAGAACAGTTTTTGAAATATAATCAATTTTACATATAATATGGAATTGACTATATTTCAAAAACTGCTTAACTATTATAGTTTTTGACGGTCTTTTCGGATTCAGGGGACAATTTTACATAAGAATTGGCTGGTAAATGTCCGGGATACAAATAGAGTATTTATATATAAAAAATTACATTTTTTACTGGCCATTTTACTGTTTGTTTTCAGAATTAAAATTAAAACGCAATAAAGTGAATGTTTAAACCATGAGGAACACATTTATACCACACACTGATCTGTATATTTTTAGAAATATTAAAAATGTGATACACGATACCAATCTTTCAATGTAATATCAATGCATTTTCATTATTGTACGGCGGTGTATAATAAGTCTTTCTATGTAGGCTTATGAGTGTTATAATATGAAACCGTTTGAAAAAAATTAAATTGTTATGGGAAACTGCCAGCTACGCAGTAATATTAATTAAAAAGACAAAAGAGTAAAAAAAATTAAAAAATGTTAAACAAGCAAAAAATCACGTCGATCTATTGCTCCGTTAACTGGCCACCAAGGATCTATGATTTAAAGCCTATAGGCGCCGTTTTATGAACTTTACTACCCAATATTTTTTAATGGTACCTAATTAGACATTTCAATTAAAGAAACACAAATAAAAATTAATTAATTCTTCATAAATTCCTTTATTAAATACAACATGTTTATAAATGTGCTAACAAATCATCATTTTCACTAATTTCTATAATAATTAAGAAAACGCCTATTATTATATCTACACACACACGTTGCAATTAGTGGTATAATTTGTGCTCATATCTAAGAACACTGTAATTAGCTAAATGTTTACATAAATAATTGTTTGCATTGGATATTCTTCAGAATTGTATGCCGAGAAACTAGACATCTAGAATTTGCACTAATTAACGCATTCACAATGCAATATCATAAAAATGATATATATATATATATATATATATTGTTAAATTTCGCGGGTTCAAAGGGTCCGGTTGTCATAAAATTTTCTTTATTATGTTGGTATACATGCCCCCGAAGTATGATAAAAACAGCGGTTTTCATTCTTTACTTTGTCTGTGGCAGCCGCTAAGGTTAGACGTGTTTTATGAGCTCGGCGATTTTCGTTCGTTAAAAGAAATGGATCAAAGAATTTGTATCCAATTTTGCTTAAAAAATTAAATAAATTCTGTGAAATGTTAACAAAGGCCTATAGTGAGTCTGCTATAAGTAAAAAAAGAGTTTACAAGTGGTATAAGAGTTTCCAAGATGGCCGTGAAGACGTTGAAGATGACGAACGCCCCGAACGCACAAGCGCATTAACAACCGATAAAAACATGGAAAAAGTGGATGAAATGGTTATAAACCATCAGAGAAGTCGCTGATGATGTTGGTGTATCGATTGGCTCATCCCAAGAAATTTTTTCAAATGTTTTGGGTATGGGATTTTGGTGGTCATCTAATATCACCACCACGCAAAATTACGAAGCCCTATTTTCCCTTAAAACTGACAACTCCTTGTTAAATAATAATAATAATAATAATAATAGTATTTAAAAAAATATCTTTTGTGCGGATGGAACTAAAATCTGAATCACTCTGTGGCCTATTGAAATTTCAAATGGTAATGTTTTGCATGCTTCAGAGCGTGAAATCTGCTCTGGCTATGAATTACTTTTACTTTCAAGGACTAGGTCGATGTCGGAGCGACATTGTCTGTATTATTTTGTTTTTGCTTTTTTGTTCTGTTTTGATTTGATTTCCTTACTCAACACCGGATGAAATTAATCAGACCTTGCGACTGCATTTGTTGATTATGTGTGTGTGTCTTTGTGTGTGTGTGCACTTTCGCCGCTTTATGTGTAACAAGATAACTATTTTCCGTATGGATGAAAAACATAATAAAGGAATTGGCCGTGCCTTAATCTTAGATAGTTTATGATGGTTAATGTCTTTCGTTACATCACGGACACAAGGGAAAACATTAGTGTTTGAAAAGCCATTTCAACAAAACAAAAAATCCACTCCTACTGCATAATATTGAGTTTTTTTCCTGAATCAAAATAAACATAAATTCCCTGCCTAACAACGGGAATAATGAACTCATTATTCACGTTG
Organism: Brassicogethes aeneus; assembly: GCA_921294245.1. Taxonomy (NCBI): domain Eukaryota; kingdom Metazoa; phylum Arthropoda; class Insecta; order Coleoptera; family Nitidulidae; genus Brassicogethes; species Brassicogethes aeneus. The sequence continues at coordinate 1,267,423 of OV121132.1, read as the reverse complement.
TTAGGCATCATTGATTGGCCGATTTCAATACCCACTGTGATTTGAACCAATCGGGTTTTATTCCTTGTATGCCTTTCAGGTTAATGGAGAAAAAGGAGTAAAAAGTGTAAATTTAGATTTCTCAAATCATTTATAAGGTTAGGTATACAAAAAACTAACTTTTTTCTCAATAGAAGTCCATTAATCTCATTGTTTGTAAAGTGTGTTTTCCAAATTGCAAACTTAATATTTTTAGATAAAATAAGTAATATAAATGTCTACTACACATGCATGATGCCTATATCTATATACATATATATATATATATATTTTATATCACAGGTGTGATCGCTTTCTTTACATAGTTCAATAACACTGTTAATTTCTCTGAATTCTTGAATAGCGCGTTTAATTGTTTCAAGCACATTTTTAATTAAACATACCATTTTGGTAGGAGTTGATTATTTTTATTAAAATAATAGTTATTTTAATCGAACATGTTATGCCTAGGTATCAATAGTTCATTGAGTGTGTAAATTATTCATCATTTACATAATTATTAATTGTTATTACAAATGTATATAAATTACACTGGTAACACAAATAGATATTACAGCTCAGGTTCCAGATTTTTAACCGCCATTAATTATTTTGTACAATGTTTTAAAAGTCTAAAACCTATCCTCCGTGACTCTTCCTAGGTTAACGTATATGTTTTCAAATAATTTTTATAACCATTCATGTAGGTGTTACAAAAATTAATTCTATCCTCCGTAAATCTGTTTTTGCTTTAAATTTTATGCAATGGATGGCGCTTTAATCATTTTAAATAAGCAAAAACCTCTGTTTACGACATTATAGATGCATGAGATTCCTGAAGGTCATTTAGAATTTATATGCAGATGAGAGTGTTGCTGTTTTATAATTCAAAAGTTCATTAATTTGCTATTTAAAAAGTAGATTTTTATAAATATATTCTGTATGTACCTACCATTGTATTTTTTAAAAACATTAAAGTGTCAAAAGATACAATAACTTATTTTTTTGTTAAAAGGATGTTAAAAAAACATATGAAATCCTAACCTCCGTGAAGCTATCTTCCGTGAAGCTCTAATATTCAAAATGTATTAAAATTCTTGCATTAGTGCAGAACCAAAATTTTAATGGTTAATCAGTTAAATCTAGTTTAGTACCGACAAAATTAAAATGACAATTTAATTTTAGGTAAAATTTTAACTGAATAAATTGGATGAAGCAACCAAATTTTGTAAATTGCATTAAAATTTGACAAAAAATATTCGTAATACAGTATTTCCTTAAGAATACACTTTTTAAAAAGAAAAACTATGAATGTGTATAATTTATTTTTTTAGTTTAATTTCAACCCATAGCTACATTAGCAATAATCCTCGGTTAAAGTATTTGATTAACAAAATAGATACCTATGAATGTTTCCACAATTACCTACCCTAGAAAAGTTATTGGCCAGAATTATAAAAATGGTAACAAAATTGTATTTGAAAAATTGGACATGTTCATTTTTTTTAAATTTAACTGTTTAAAAAAGGTTGTAAATTGGTACCTATTTTGATTGAAAAACAAATTAAAAATTAAAATATATTAAAAAAACTGTGGATACAAATTTCTTGTTAGGTTTTACTCATATGCAACCAACATTACAGTAAAAGTTTATTATACCTATAATACATAATACATAATATATTACATGCTATAATCATTGAGTAAAGAAGTTCTTTACTCAATGCTTTAATATAAAGTATATGAGAAGGTTGTTTTCAAAACGCAATTCATTTGCTAATCTTTTCATTCTTCATCAAGTTTTAAACAATTTGGCTCGTTTTTAGTTATTTATTTATTATGGTTGGTATTTTAGTTTTGTTTTGTTGGTTATTATGTACAAAATTTTGACAGATTTGATTCAAAAAATAACGTATACGTTTTTGTAGTGCCTTTTTAAAATCAATGATAGTGCCTTCGAAGAGACATGTTGTTATTTTTAGCTGTATTGTTTAAGTTCCAAGAAAAAGAAGAATTCCTTTCCTGTAAGTTTTCTTTTCTATTTAATTCCCTTCATATTTGCTTTTATACCATTGTCTTTGTAATACAAAGTTTGTAGTAATAATTCGGATAGATAATGTTAGAATTAATAGGTATTAATAGCAGTTTCTATTTCACAAGAAACAATAAATGAAATTGATTCGGCTGTAGAAATTGAAAATGAATTGCTAATCTTTCAAAAATCGATATTTGGCACTGTAAAATTAAAAAATACGATGAACTTTGTTTAATATAAATAAAGAAATAAAAGGGTAATCTTGATAAAACTTAATTAAATTTGTTTTATAATTTTAAAAATATATTTCAAAAGGTTCTTATGATAAAAATTGTACTTTTTTAAAAACATTTTCATTCTTTAAAATACTACCTATACAAACAAATAAATCAAAATAATAAAAACACATTTGGCATAAAAGTCTTCCGAGTATATTTTCCATTAGAAATATTTAAAAATTTTAAAACAACTTTAGAAAATAAGTAAAATAAAATTAGATCTTTAACTATAGGCAACTCAGAATACATATAATTGTATTTTTTACCAATTTAGCATACATACATACTTATATGATGTTTTGAATTTATGTTTTATTATTATTATTATTTATACACTGTATAATATACACTTTGTTTCTCACTTATGAAATAAAATTCGTTTTTTATTATTTAAAATTAAACTGTTGCTTTAAGATGAAAGTTTAATATCTAAAATACTAAATCTAAAATGTTCCACTCATGATGATATAAATCACAACAATTGTTACTTTTTACACGTTAAAATTACTGTACTGTGAAATAGGTATATGAAAATGTGTTAAAAACTTTATAAAAATTAAACAACCATGGATAAAATAATATACTGTAAAATATGAACTTATTGGTAAATCCTTTATTTATACATAATAAATTATTAACAATAAGTAATTATCATATAAATTTAAATTTTCACCAAAAACATTTAATAATAAACCAACGATCATAAATATTAAATAATTGGTAATATAACTAACAAAACTATTACTTACTATTGAGAGGTTGTAAAATAATTGTTAATAATGAGTCGTTAAATTGTAGAAAATTTATTTTTAACATAAAATAATAATAAAAAAATCTTTTGTATAGGTAATTTACGAATGCTTTGAAATGTACCTTAAAGATATTTTATCATAATAATACAAGAAATGTTTGTCTTTAATAAACTCTTTTGAAGTTTTTTAGTTAAAGTGAAAATGATTATTTTTTATTTTTGGTTGTTTCACTGTTAGTCTAGAATGGGGTTTTTGGGAAGCCACCAGGTCTAGTCATAACATAACATAACTGGTTCTGCAATAATGCAAGAATTTTAAGAAATCATACATTTTGAATATTAGAACTTCACGGAGGTTAGGATTTAGTATGTTTTTTTAAACATCCCTTTGTATATTTGAAATAAGTTATTGTATCTTTTGACACCTTAATATTTTTTAAAAATGCAATAAAATATTTATTAAAAAAATCTACTTTGTGAGATATTACACTTCACGGTGGATAGGTTTTTAAATAGCTAATTAATGAACTTAAACTTTTGAATTATAAAACAGCAACACTCTCATCTGCATATAAATTCTAACTGACCTTCAGGAATCACATGCATCTATAATGTCGTAAACAGAGGTTTTTGCTTATTTAAAATGATTAAAGCGCCATCCGTTGCATAAAATTTAAAGCAAAAACAGATTCACGGAGGATAGAATCAATTTTTGTAACCCCACATAAATGGTTATAAAAATTATTTCTTTTAATTTTAAATAATATTTTATATTTATGATATTTACTTTATTTTAATTCAAAATGGTGAAATAAAAAAGTTAATTTCCAACAGAAAAAATTATTATTTATATTCTTCTTATATTATAATATTTAAAAAATAGAAACTTGATTAATTTGCATTAATCATATTTAATAATCATAATAGTAGTTGAATACTAAAACTGTATGATCAGAAACTCCTTATTCAGCGCAATGCAAAAAATTGAATTCCTAAACATAACACACGATCTTCTGGGCATTGATTTCTCCAGCAGAAGATAGAAGAGCTAAATAATTTTGATGCTGCATTTCCCGTATTGCGTAAGACGCAAACCTAATTCAAACGTAATTACGGAATCCCACATGTTTATCGGTTGTTTACACATTGTTTGCCTTTTTAAGCGCTTGGGTGTTTAAAAGAATTGTATTGGGAAACGCTGCGATGTCCCAAGAAAATTTACTCGTCCTTCTGAAGTTATTATAATAGCGGAACCGACGGGCTTAGAAAGTGCATTGTTTGAAAAATTTGAAGTTCTCATCCTTGATCTTTCCGCCCTAGTGAAAGTAATGAAGCGTTTTTCGCGCTCCTACCAACGGTTATTGTAGTTATTGTGTGGCGTCTAATCCGTTATGTAAAATTAGTGAAAGTGAAGAGCAGCTAACCTTTAATTGAAAATGCGTGGTGGGTATTTAATTTTTTTATTTTGATACTTAAAAATACAACAAAAATATAACAAATAATACAATTATACAAAAGCTTATAAAATAATGGAAGAAACTCACTGGCGTACCTGTTATATACAAACATTTGTACTAAGAAAAGAAAGGGAAGAAAAGAGAATATTTACAGAAACATTAAGGTTTTTTGAGCGTTATCTAAATCAGTCCCAGCCATGGTGGTGATGTACTTTCACCCACACCTTCTCCCAGACTGGGGTGGATACCTTTTTCCAAACTGGGACTTCTCTGGTTTTCCATATCGGTACCCAGATTTGCTTCCAGTCGTCTTTCCAGATTTGTTTTTTCTCCGTCACCCATTTCTGGATCTTTTCTGTTCTCCAGATTTGTACTTTCTCTTGTTTCCATGCCAATTCTTTTTTCGGAATCCATATCTGTTTTTTCTCCGTCCTCCATATTTGCTCCTTCTTCGGGATCCAGATTTGTTTTTTCTCTGTTCTCCAGATTTGTTTTTTCTCGGTTCTCCAGATTTGTTTTTTCTCCGTCTTCCAGATTTGCTTCCATTCGGCCTTCCACTCCATTTTCTTCGACGGCACCCAAATTTGCTTCTTCTCCGTCCGCCAGATCTTCTTCCATTGAGGCTTCCAGATGAGTTTCTTCTTCCACAAGTCGTGTGCGGTGTATTCGCTGCCGTGGTGATCCTTGCCCAGATAGTGCTCTCCAGGTATCCCAACCTTGACCCATTCCGGCACCCATATTTGCTTCCAGTCCGGGACCTGGATCTCCTTCCACGCGGGTACTTGGGTCTCCACCCAGATGGGTTTCCAAATTTGCTTCCACGCCGGAACCTGAATTTCCTTCCAGTCTGGCACTTGAATTTCCTTCCAGTCCGGTACTTGAATTTCCTTCCAGGCGGGAACTTGAATTTCCTTCCAGTCCGGTACTTGAATTTCCTTCCAGGCGGGAACTTGGATTTCCTTCCAGATGGGCTTGCTCACGACCTTCCAGTCCGGCACCTGAATCTCTTTCCAGATCGGCACCTGGATCTCTTTCCAGGCGGGAACCTGGATCTTTTTCCAGTCAGGTTTCCAGACCAGTTTCTTCTCGGTCTTCCAAGCTTTCACCCACTCGGTCTTCCACGTCAGTTTTTTGCTCCAGTAACCTTCTGGTTCATGGTGGGATCTTTTAGAGCGCGAGAGACTAACTGAGGCGCTATGGGACGGGACAGCAAATGTGCACCCTAGGATTACCTTGAAAAAATAAAACGAAAAAGTGTCATTTTTAGTTTTATTATGGTCTTCAAGAACGCTTTAAAACAAAATTGTTTTAAAGCGTTCTTGAAGACCATAATAAAACTTTGAAGACCATGATAAAACTAAAAATGTTACATTGGTTGTCTTTAAAATATTTGGGAAATATTTACATGATTTTTAAAATGTTAGCCAAGTTAATTGGATGTATTGTAACCATGGTAAATTATTGAAGATAACAGAGAGGTAAAACATGTTGATAACAAGATTTTAGTAATACTACAGATGAAAAATAGTAGTAGTAAAATAGTTAAAAATGTAAATGCAGAAAATGTTAAAAATATTTGCAAAAAATTAGGAATATTTTTCCATTGTAAATGATGTTAATTAAATCTATAAAATGGGGTTAATAAAAGTAGGGCAGCATAATCCACAAAATGCACAAATCACTTGTTAAATCACTGCAAAAAAGTCCTTGTAAAGAAATGCAAATACAAAATGTCCACTAACCAGGAATGCCCAACACTTCATCTTGGTTGTGTTCCCCGACTTAAAGGGATGGACTGCGTTGAAACGCTGAATGTGTACTAAAGACTTTGCCGCAGTCCCCGTATTTTATATGTTGGACATTTTGCATTGCTTTCCCCCAAAATCCGGTCATAGTGTAGAAGAGTTGGGAGATCGCTTTCTTTGGGTGGGGTGGGCAAAATACAACGAAAAAACGCTTCCCAATCGAAGTATTAATTTTATATTAAGGTAAAGTACGATTTATGTCCCATTTTCAACAGATCAACACGGCTTAGTTTTACTGGAGCGTACCTACACCGAGTTTGTTTTTATTTTATATGTAACAATGCACTTTTCTTTTTGTGTTGTGTGCCGATCTTATTTTAAGTGTATGTGTTACTCATTGTTTCCACAATTATGTCTTCTAAGTGCAGATACAATAAAGTGAAATCTTGGATAATTTTCATAAAACTGTTTATACGTTTTGTTACGCAATAACAAAGCGACATAATTTTGTAATTATGACATTAAAAAATCTTGTAGCAATTTTTTGATAAAACTTAAAAGAAATAATTTACTGCTATAGGAAGTTATTATTAAGTGAAAATCTTATTATCTACACATACCTAATATTATAAAGAAATGTATATAAATACACAAACGACCTATAAAATGATGAATAAAAGATAAGTTAGTATTTTGAAAACACTTTTTTTAATAGTTTGTAATTTTAAATTACCCTGTATTAAGAAAAGCTGGGTTACCATTAAAAAATAATTTTCTAGAAAAAGAATAAAAATTTTATTTACTTAAAAGCACCTAATACTGCATAATAAGCAGTATTTGTTTATTTAGTTTGTTAGTAGAAATATCTTCAAAATTTTATACATTTAAGTGTCAAATATTTACACTTTTTATAATATGTAAATGAATATTGTTTGTGTTAATAATTGGGTGAATTAATTATTTCTTACAATGTTTTACTCTTTCTAGGTTAACCTATATATTTTCAAACATCTGAGGTGGTAAAAGCAAACTAAAAATATCAGTTCACTAAGTAAATTAAACACATCCAAAGCAATCAAATCAAATATAAAATATTATTAAGAATTAAAAGAAATAATTTTTATAACCATTTATGTAGGTGTTACAAAAATTGAATCTATCCTCCGTGAATCTGTTTATGCTTTAAATTTTATGCAACGGATGGCGCTTTAATCATTTTAAATAAGCAAAAACCTCTGTTTACGACATTAAAGATGTATGTGATTCCTGAAGGTCAGTAAGAATGTACATGCAGATGAGAGTGTTGCTGTTTTATAATTCAAAAGTTTAAGTTCATTAATTTGCTATTTAAAAACCTATCCACCGTGAAGTGTAATATTTCAGTAAGTAGATTTTTTTATAAATATTTATGTATGTACAATTGTATTTTTTAAAAATATTAAGGTGTCAAAAGATACAATAACTTATTTCAAATATACAAAGGGATGTTTAAAAAAACATACAAAATCCTATCCTCCGTGAAGCTATCCTCCGTGAAGCGTTAATTTTCAAAATGTGTGATTTCTTAAAATTCTTGCATTAGTGCAGAACCACTTATGTTATGTTATTACTAGACCTGGTGGCTTCCCAAAAACCCCATTCTAGACTAACAGTGAAACAACCAAAAATAAACTATGATTTAGTTAAATTTATTATGCATCGTAAAAGAATAATTACAGTTTTTAAATTGACATTCTTATTTTTTTCAGAAGCCTAATACAATTTATTAAAGATTTTTATTGCCTTACTAATATTTATGGTCCTAGCACCTATTTATGATATAGCTATTATCGTATTATTGACAAATAACACCTACTAAAAAATACCTATTGCCTAATAGTAAATAACATTTTAAAATTGCGAACTACTTCATTACACGAAGTGTCAAGGACAAGCACACATTTCTTTGAAATATTTTTGCTCATCTACAAAATTACACAATTTGTTTTTTTATTATAACTTTTAATTAATAAAAGTTGTAAAGTCAGCACAATTTTATTTAAGAAAAAATAAGGTTATAGTAGAGTCTACTTAAAAGCAGTTACAAAGTTTTACCAATCTGTCATTTTCGTGCCCGCGAAAAAACACGTTAGGTAATACTTTTTTGTATTAAATAAATTAATTAATAAATAAATTATTGCTGTGAAATATGGCATATGACTGATGATCTAGTACCTGGAGAAAGGTAAAAGGTTTTCATGTGAAATTTAACAAGGTGATTTGCAAATTTTAACATAATATTTCTTGTAAATTTCCAAGACATATGCTTAATTAATTTGTTTGCATTACCTTCACCTAAGGATGAACACATTATATAATTACGTAAGCATTGTTTTGTATAAAATAATATTACTTAATTTTGTTTGTAAAGATTTCAGGCCTAATTAATCAAAAAAAAAAAAAATATTACTTTGTCGTTACATTCATTGGGACATGCGATTATAAACAAATGATGGTGTCTATGCATTTAATTAAAGAAAGAAAGTGGGTTATTTTTTCGCAAAAAAGTAAACATAATTTTGACAAATTAGTGAGGTACTTTAGTTAATAATAGCAATATTTCAACCTACTGATAAATGATCTCGACATACTGTTTCATTGTATGCTAATTTATTTAGTTACGATGGAGTCAATTTAAATGTATTAAAAGTAAAACATTTTTTGGGATTTAAAAAAATTACACAATGTCTACTCATCTTCTAGGAATGCCATGAAATGGGTAATAGGTATTGTTATTTTTTATTCACATAAATTTCACAAGACATTTTTATTTTATTTTTATTCAAACATTACTAGGTGCTTAGGTCAAGTTTTTTGATATTTATAATAAATCTAACCTCGCCAAAGAAATTTCAACATTAAATATTGTCATTTAAAATTTTAGAAGCGTATTTAACACTATTTGGGACACGATTTAGAAACGCTGATTTATTTATATCAACTGATTTACGCATATCCGCTGATTAAATTTTGAACCAATTTGGCAACATAGCAAATTTTAAATGACTTAAAATGATTTAAATCAAAAATTTGTATAGAGCGCCATCCATGAAACAATAGGGGAATCTGTGTGTAACCGTCAAATGTCACATTTTTACATTTTATAAACACAATTATAAAGGTTATAAATCGAAATGTATTTCTTGAAAATTGACAGTTTTTCACAGTGAAAGTAAAGAAAATGTTTTATGAGCACTTTACAGTGGAGTCCGTGCCCGAATTTAAGTTATAGTTTACTGCCGGCGAAATTAAAAGGTCAGTACAATGTTCATATAAACTTTTCAAATATTGGCGTTGAGAAACTATTTAATACTTTTGTATTTTTGTATTGAGATAAAAAAATAATTTTCACAGTTAGTATTATTTTACAAGAAAGGCACTTTATTTAAACGATTGTATGACATTTGACAATTGTCAACTAACTTAAAACTAACTTCAGCCCGTGACTAAAAAACTAAAATGTCAATGTATAGAAATTGATATTGATATAAATAAATCAACGTTTCTGTATACGGCCCTTAATTAAGTATTTAAAATTATTTACAAAAGTAGAAACATCAAATTGTTAGTATAGGTCAGGAGGACTATTAAATATGCATAAACAGTTGTAAAATTTTACAGGTTTTAAAGGAGCCGCATAAATAAATATTTAATTTTTTTTTGTTATAATCAAATTAAAATTTATGTTATAGACAATGAAATTCCTTAAAAATTAAAATTAGAAAGTAATTACTAGGCATTAAAGGAACAATAAAATACAGTTATTAATAATACCTAATATTGTATGTTTTACACTAAATATTCCCAAAACAATTCTCTTTACTGAACTGAACCATAAAATCGTCAATAATTAATAATCCAACACTAATTAATTTACCTATTTTACATATTTTATTACATGATTACAAAACAAAGTGTCAAATTTATTTGGCTGACAATAAAACTAACAAGATATTGTTGAACCTGCGAAATAATTTAAATATAGTTATCTTTTTTTTAGGAGAAATTGGGGTTAATGATTTTTGCTACATGTATCGAGAGCTTTCACAAAAAATGATCGTAGTAGGTACTTTGAATGCAAACAAAAGATGCTTCTCGATGCCATAATGCATTTTATATGTACATTAAATAACTAAATCCATTGCGTTACTCACCTACATACTTTAGTTATTAAAAACACGTTTTAAGGTTATTACATACTTTTTATTGTAATATTTTAATTATTTACAGATTATTAATTAAAACTACTACTCGTTTTTCTTCTTATACGATTCTGCGATAATTTTTCTATAAAAATATCACTTTTTTTGGTAATAATAACTTATTAAATTAAAACTGATTTTTTTAAGTACCCACGATTTTTTAACTAATATTTAAATTTCCTTTGGTTCGGTGATAATTATCAATTGCGCACCATGGTCACTTTTTACCTGCCAGCATTAAATCCTTTAATTTAAAGGATTATTGTACTATTTTTTAAGAAAAATACCTCATTTAAGGTAAAAAAACATTATTTTGTATTTTTTTAATTAATTTAATCCTAATTAAGGTATAAAAAAATGGCATTTAGTTATAAATAATAATTATTATTGAGGTATAAAGAAACTATTTATACCAAGTTTAGCATTATTTAATCAATTTAGTTCGAAGATTAATTTGCAAACAAAAAGACCTCCTTTCGTTAAGCAGTTATTCATAATGGATTTTTTAACAGTGGAAGAAAAAATAGAAATGATTTTGATTTATAGAGAAGCAGGCAGGAATCTTGATGATGCTGTTAATATCTACGCTCAGCGTTTTCCGGATAAAATTCGATCACGTACTTCATTTCACCGTACAGTCAAGCAGTTTACTACAAACGGGAGTGTTCAACCGGAAAAAAGAGTTCGTCGAGCAAATATTTAATATTGTTATTTTGAGTACCTACTTTAATTAAAACTTAAAAAATAAATAAATAAATTTAAAAAAAAAACAAGTATTATATTCAAAAATTATTGAAGAATCGTATAAAGAAGAAAAATCGAACAAAATTGATTTGTTTTCATTAAAGCGCCATCTATTACAAATATCGTATCGTATATTATATATAACTTATCCAGGTAACCAAAATTAGCTAACATTTTATGCAAACACAATTTAATACCTAACATGCAAATATATTTAAAAGTTTTTTCATATACCTACCTGCATTAGAATTCATAATTTTTGCTTTTTTAGTCAATTGTTATGTTATATAAAACTTTCTAAATTTTAATCTATAAATATCCCCAGATTAGCCATAAACTAAAATTGGTAGCCGAGATCCACATTTTCCACCTAATTGACTTCTTGTATTGGAATTATGCAAATTAAAAGAAATTTATGTTTCTGACAAATTAACAGATCTCAAATGATATCAGAACACGATATTTTTCGAGCTACCTAAGCTTCATAAATTTTTACACAGCTAATTGAAATGCTTAATATGTTTATCGTATGGTAATATAGCGATCATTTTAAATTATTATGGTTTTATTTTTAAATTTATACTAATTTTATTACAGAAGTTTTACATACCTACATAAATAATGATTATAATGTACAGAGTGTCCTCAGATCGGGATGTCAATAGTAAATTTTTTTTATGTGCTTTACGAAAAAAAAATTAAATGTACAGGGTGTTTAGAATTTGTACAATTAGAGACATAAGATTACAAAATGCAAAATGGTTTAAATTGTACAAAATAAAAAATAAATAAAAAGTGATCCAATGTCAAAAATGTTATGTAATTAATTATTCAAATTTGTATTTTTAAAATTTAGTTTTTTTCCTTTCAATTACATAATTTAGATAGCATTCCAAAATAATATAAAAAATATAATTTGTGTTACAAGGTTTATTAAAGTAATTTTAAACGCAAAATCTTCAGTGAATTGCTTCACAATATTACTTTCTTCATGTTACGGGTCAAAGTTCACAAATATATTGAATAATTAGCTAATATTTGATAATTTTATAATTAAAACTTTACAAAAAAAATTAAGAAACGTTTCACCTAATATTAAAAAAAACTAAAAACCTGTTAAAATTAAAAATTGTTATAACTTTGTTATTCCTGGGTATTTCGAACAAAGTTAGTAATACATATACACACACATCGATACTCTTTTTGAGTTACCATCACCATCAATTGTTTTTATAATTTTTTTTCTATCTATCCATGTACAATTCCAATATGGCGGCCATAGGAAAAACAAAAGATGGTGGTGGTAACTAAAACCTAGTAGGCTAAAAAAATTTAAAAAGTTTTTTTTATAATTTTACAAGAGAGCATATTAAAACTTACTGCACCTTTAAAATATACTAAAATAAACTTAAAAAATTATTAGAGTTTATATCTGTAATTTTATTTGTTAAACCGAATATTCAATAAGAATATAAATACTGCATTTAATGAAATTCTAAAGTGAATGGTGCCAAATAAGTAATATGTTTGTGCATTTGGTCCAAATATCTGGTTTTCTCCATAAAATAATTTTAACTAAACAGGATTTATTAAAAAATATCTAGCTTCTCTATTATGGAATAAGAATATCTGTATTAAAGGTAGGTTAATATATTATAACAAAAATATCATCTAATTTTGTAATTTTAAGGTTAGAAAAATTCATTTTAATTAAAATAAATAAGTATTTTGGATTAAAAGACTGTATAATATGGTATTTAAAAATGTGGTTTTTCTTATCCAGCTTAAAGTGTACCTACATAAAGTATTGTCAATACAAATACTTAAAAAGCTTGGACTAAATTTGATCTACATTTAAAAATCATTATAACTTTAAAAATTTTAATAAATCACGTCATTTAATATTTTCACATTGCAAGTTTCTCTAAAAATTGTTTGTTTTCTTATAATCTAACTTAAAGTAAGTATGCCGAGAGGTATGCACAAGTTTTGTCGTTAGAAGTATAAAAGCTTCAATTTAATTTGAACTATATTCAACAATTATTAAGTATAACTATATTTATTTATGACCAAATTAACACACTCTTCCAAATAATCCACTTATTTATTTTGGTCAAAATAGATTTTTCTAACCTTAAAATACAAAATTAGATGAAATTTTTTGTTCTAATACATTAACCTACCTTTGATACAGATATTCTTAGTAGTATTTATATTCCTAAATTCTTAAACCAACCATTGTTATTGTGATACTATAAAGATTTATTAACTTTTAACGCTTAAACATAAGAGGTAACACTTTAAATATTATTTCCTTCATTGACTATACTTTGACAGATACATAACTTGAAAAGCCTTAAATGCCAAATTTTTAAAAGACTGCGTTCCGTACGTGGTCACGTGGTGGGACTTTGAGGTGTGGAGCATAGTACTTACACAATCACTGCAACAGTTTATACGCAATACAAATTTCCTTATTATATGAAAAATGATGCAAAAGAACAAACAGAGCACAAACTGTCAGCAAAGATGTAAACCACCCACTACGTGGAATTTTAAAGTGGAGGTTAAACGACGCGTTACAATATTCCATTTGTTAATTATTAATATATCATATTTATTACAAACAACATAGATTTAATAGTTAGAAAATGTGCTTTATTTATAATAATAGATTAACAACAAATTTTCTGTATATATTATAAATAAAAACGTCTCAAATAAATATTTATTAATTATTAGTATTTCTTTCAGTGTAATGATCCAGTTTTGATAAAAAATTATACAGCTTCGTCCCACATTTTTCCACAATTTATTCATAGTCATTAGTAGGTTGGAAAGTGTATCACGAAAATAAATTACGTTACGTAAGAAAGTAGTAAATATTCCAAAAATTAATTAATTAATAAAAAAGGAAGTAACCTTCACCTTGCACAATATTCGTTCTGAAATAGATCCATTCGTAGATACTTTTAAGGTACGCCACCTGTATCGTATAGTCACGATTTATGTCGCAATAAAATTTATATTGTGCGTGCACGCACAATAAAAATTTACATGTACGCGTTCATATTGTCAAAATTTATTTATTCTTTTGTAAGTTTGTCGCAATAAATGCTACTATAATTTTTTTAGCACTAAAAATGTTTAAAGGAATAAGTTTTATTGTTAATTTTTTTTTGTTATATTTTTATTAATTAATTACATAAATACACACCAGTAATAATATTTGTAATTTTGTAATTTAAATAATAAATTTAAAATAATAATTCATTACCATAAACAAATCAATAGTTTACGACCTCACAGGAAGTACAATGTTGGACAAAATTAGAGGTATTATTTTTAACCAAACACTGATTTCTGTCACTTAACCTAATTTGATATGCCCGACACATGCAAATCAAAAAATAAATAATTATAATTAATTCGTTTTAAACCTTTGAAGATATTGATGCCGACTAATTAATAAAAAAAATTCGAACGATTTTATGCTGTGAACCAATAATCCCTGCATTAATTAAAATGAGTTAAGTGCTGTTTGTGTCACATTGGCGATAGCCTGTTAAATATTTCTGTTGTAATTTAACTAAACATGTTTACGTTTTTTACGCACCACAATATAGTAATAATAAAACCCAGTTTTGTAAATCACTAGTAGTGAATCACACGACTCAATTTGGGAAAATTACAAAACTTTTGTGGCATTTATTAAAAATTTGTTCAGTAACATTATTAGTAATTTTCTAATGATTGTATTGTAATTATACTACTATTTTCTTAGTTTCTTCAAGAAACTTTCTTGACCCATTACTGTAAAGATAAGTAATTTTATCGATTATCTTAGTAAAATTAAATTCCGAATATGTAGTAATTTTGCAAACATTTTTAACAGTGTACCTTAATCATATTATGTATAAATTAGAAATTTTGGACTTTATTTTTAAGTCAATTATAGTAAAATTGTAGGTATGTTTGGTGTTACCAAATATTTCTTCTTTAATAATTGTACAAGTGCGTGAAAGTATAATTGGTGTAATTTTTGATAAAAATTAATTAAAAATGATTTTATTCACCATCCTTAAATGCATATTTATGCTAATTAAAATAGGAGAGAAAATAACTAAATAAAAAATAGTTGTTATTTTAAAAGAGAGTTGAAATAAATTTATATTTCATGTCAATTAATCTTAATATTCAACCGGACCGGTCGACTAATTAATTTACATGGGATTGGTTGATTTTTGCATGCCTTAACTATATAGGCGACAATATTTAGATAAAAACGAATTTCAAGTACCTAGGTATATTACGATTGCAACTTTAAGCCTTGTATAACGTTTAAAACTTTCTTGTGTATCGAATCAAATATAAAATGTTATTAAAAATTAAAAAAAATAATTTTTATAACCATTTATGTGGGTGTTACAAAAATTGATTCTATCCTCCGTGAATCTGTTTTTGCTTTACATTTTATGCAACGGATGGCGCTTTAATCATTTTAAATAAGCAATAACCTCTGTTTATGACATTGTAGATGCATGTGATTCCTGAAGGTCAGTTAGAATTTATATGCAGATGAGAGTGTTGCTGTTTTATATTTCAAAAGTTTAAGTTTATTAATTTGCTATTTAAAAACCTATCCACCGTGAAGTGTAAAATCTCAGTAAGTAGATTTTTTTTATAAATATTTTATGTATGTTCAATTGTATTTTTCACTCAATATATTCACCCATCTAGTAATCTTTGGGCAAGGCCGAGCGGCAATTTTTACGTAACAAAGTCACTCATACTTCAATTATGTATGTTAATTGCCATCAGTCGAAACCGTAAAACCAGTACTGAAAGTTTAAGAGAACTCCCACTGAAGAAAGTGATTTTAATTCCATCTTAGACTTCGGTACAACATTTTCGATGGTAATTAAGTAACAATATCGATTATTTTTCGTAATCCTGCCATTCGAATGTCCGTTTAAATAAATAAAATCAAGATTAATATCTCGTAATTGGTGTGTTACATCTTTTAAAAGTTACATGACAGTATTACAGATATACCTTGTCAATATCTTTATTTCTGGCAATTTATATATTTTTACATTGTATGCGTTTTACTGTTGAATAAACATTTATATCTAAACACAACATTTTTTAATGCTAGTATTTTTCATTTAATTTCGTAGAAAGTACTGTGAACATTTGGAACACTTATTTTGCAATTAAGATGTTAAGAATACTCAACCTTTAATTGCATTCTACAATAATATGTAAATCTTGATTGCTCACACAAAAATAATTAAAATGCAGAAGAGAAAACAAATGTGTTGCCGCAAACATATGCTGGTACCTAGCTAATAAAATCGCGATATTTTTCTTATATAACATGTTGTTTTTAATTATTATTAACCTTTAAACTTGGCAATCCAAGTAACAATGGGGTAGTTAAATTTTTTCTGACCCATACTTTTTATGGTTTTATTCAAGGCGTTTTGTAATATTAAACATTTCTGTGAAATCGGAATTTCAATTGAGTTTACCGTTTTCGAGATATTTACAAAAAATATAAATTTTTATGACGTCACAAACCTCGCCATGTGACCAACATTCTAAGATTTCTATTGGTTGAAAATTACCCTGTTGTCAAGTTGTCTTGTTAATGATTTCATTCGGTTATGTCAGAAAATACCCGAAGAGGTTATGTACAAATACTGTCACTGTCAGTTGAGTGAAAGATGGTCACCAAATTCATTAAGTACCTATCTTCCTTATTACGAGGTATCATATTACTGTTTGATATTTTAGAGTCCAAGAAATATCTAAAAGAATATTAAGAACTAGGCATTATACTAATGAAATGCATTTACGACAAAATATGATTATAATTAAGTATAGGTACTTACTTTATTTGTTTAAAAGCTCCAATGTTCAATGTAACCAACCATTCCACAAGATTCCTCTGCTTTGGAGTCCGTTATTAATAAATCACTTATCTAATATCAATTACAAATAACATAACAATAACATTGATTTTCAATAATCTATATATAAAAAAACATAACCCGAAAAAAAGAAACGTCAAAAAATCAATTCTTCTTCTTCTTCTCAACTAAAATTATAGATCAAGTGGTTTTAAAACTAAAATATTATAACGTGGCGCCATCTATCGTAAAAATCTTAAACTAAACACACTGGCAACCATAGAAAAAGCTGGCAACGTTGTCAATAGCCTAGTGACGTAATTATGAGTTTTTTTTGTAAATATCTCGAAAACGGTAAACTCAATTGAAATTCCGATTTCACAGAAATGTTTAAAATTACAAAACGCCTTGAATAAAACCATAAAAAGTATAGGTCAGAAAAAATTTAACTACCCCATTGAGGAGGTGCATTCCAAAACTCGGCTTATCCATATTAGGTGGTGTTTTAATATTCCAAAAATTCCAACGCCATTTCAGCAAACATAATAACAAAAAAATTAGAGGCTATTTTTGATTAGCGTGCATTAAGCAAAATTTCAACGAAAAAAAGTAATATCTTGAAAACTACTAACTTTAGGTATAGTCTAAATCAAATTGTATATGCTATTAAAATTTCAAGTCAAATAAAGTCTTTATTCTAATTTATTTATTGGGTAAATATTACTTTCCTCAGTTTGGAATTAAAATTGAAGCTTGCTTATCGAGTAAAAAATAAATTGAAGCTTGGTTGTGGAGCAAAAAATTAAATTAAAGTAGGCTATAATTTCTAACTTGCTGACACTGTCTATAATTATTATTTAGTTTTTTCATTTTAATAAATTAATGTTTTGAGTTTATAGTACACATATAAATTGAAACGCAAACTTATAAATTGAACTGTCAAATTATCTTTCATGCTTCCAATGATAGGTTACCATAGAGAAAAGTCTATGATGCCTACTATGATCAAAATTAGTAAACTTGAAGAAATTTTAAATTTATAAATAATAGTATATTACACTACAAGGGCAGAAAGTGTGAGATTCCTGCACTGCGCGCCATGATGGCCGAGGGCACCATGGCGCGCAGTTCAGGACTCACACTTTCTGCCCGTGTAGTGTATACTATTTTTCTTACTACCTCGGCCGAAAATACGGGAAAAAATTAAATGTGTATTTATGTACCTATCTCCATTTGAAGAGCTTGATAAATAAATAACAGTAGGCCGTGAATTCAGCGGTGCCAATACAGTAAAAATAAAAGGTTGTATTTTAATTAACAAATTACTACTTTATAACAAATAAAAGTACCATTAAACACTTAAAACAACATAAAAAGTAAAAAAGTAAAAACATAAATAGTTTATTTGTTGTTATAATTGCAAAATTATGGTTTAAATCTGTCATATTTTTGTGTTTCTCATGTTGGCAGTACGAAATTTGAATGTTAAGCACACGACTAAAAGCTTGACCAATGCAAGAAACGTAAACTTTCTGCCGTGGAATCGGGGACGAAACAACGTATTTTGAGTCGAGGTAGTAAAAAAAAGTAATTATAGCTCCATCTATGGCGATTTTTTAAAATAAATATGTAAGAATTGTATGTTACATATGTATAATATATTATATGTAATATATAATGTATAAAATGTAATATATAATACATTTTCTTATAAAACTAAATAAAAGAATATATACTATAGATGTACGTTAGTATTATGCCCTTTGAAGACCTAACTTAAAAATGATGTCTCTCAGAAACATAATTTGCATGTAGAAGTTTATATCAAATAATTGTTAATTATCAGTACTTTAACGTGATATAGTCAAAATTATAAAACAACGTTGCTTCTTCGACTTTTTAACCCTTAAAAAATGGTAAAATTTTAAATTAAATTATTGTCCCCAGCGCCCCCTGTATGTTAATATCTAAAAAAAAAATACATTTAATCTTAATTTCAAATCGATACGTTTTAAATAAAAATGTTATTACAAAATATCGAAATTTATCTATTTTTAACACAGTAGAGTGACTTAGGACCTGAAAACTTCGGTCAATGGATGAAATTTTTTTTGAAAAAACAAGGTTAAAAAAATTTATTCAATTCTGGCATCACATGCAAACAAATGTCCAAAATTTGTTCGATTTTTACGCGAAACCATAGTTAAAAGTAGTAAAAAAAACTTTTAATTTTTGAGAAATTGTTACATAATAAACTATTTTGAATATTGCAACAAATCTTAACTATATTTGCATACACTTATGAGTCTCAATAATTCACAATATTTATTTGGTAATACATTGGAGACGTAACAATCGTATTAATAATAATATTCGATACTTTATATGTATGTTTGCATATTTTATATCACTGGATATCCAAGTCTTTATTTATGAGTTGTTGTAAAAGTAATTTATCGAAATATTGTTAAAGGTAATATTTTTTGTAGTGTATTGACAGGTAAATTAATAAAATCGATAATGATGATTTATAATATTTTTTAGTTAAATAAAAACCTTTCTAAAATAAATTAATTTTTAATCAATTAAAATAAACAATAAAACTTGTTACATCAATTATCACGTACTTATTTAAATGAATTGTTGTTGCATTACACTTAAATGCACTTATTTTAACCAAACACTGATTTTATGGTTTATTGCGAAATGGCATTGTTAGGCGAATAGATGTTGGCAATAAATAGTTATTTAGGTTTTGTTAAAATCACCTTGTGTGAAACGATGAATACTTTATTAGAAACAATTCAATTTGTTTAATTTGCAATATTTGGAACAGTGTGCCAACATTTTATTTTAATCCACTTACCTGAAAATTTTCCAGTTTTAAAAGAAAGTTTTTAGTATTAAAAAAAAATATTTTACTAAAAAAGTACAAACCTAAGCAATATTTATAGACAAATAAAACTGATTTTTATAAAAGTGACTGATGGCTCATTGGTTATGACATACGCTTTACTAATTTGACTATTTCATTTAGTAGAATTTGACTAATTATTATTGACTGCTTTTTTAGTCAAATATGACTTATAATTAGTTATTTTTGACATTTTAAGAGAGTAGGTACCTAATAACAAGTATTAAAAGTAGGAATTGAGGTTAGGTAAATTTGACAGAAGTTAAAAAAATCAGCGCAGATTTTCGTCTTTGCTCCCATGGGAGCCCAAAGAACGTTTTCACAAGTTCAAGCAAAATCTTGTCTCTGTATTTGTTAATTACATAAATGTTTAAACATATCGGAAGTTTTTAAGATAAAAAAGATCTTCCACCAATAAAAATCTATTGTGAAAATCATTTTGTTTTAATTGTTTACAATAACTTTTAATTTAATTAATAGTTAAAGTAAAAGTGCCTATTTCTATACGCTAAATTGTTTCCTATAACCTATAACAAAGAGGTATTAATTATTACAGTATTTAAATGGGCCACTGTTAGGTAATGTTTGGTAATGAAAAAATTATAATCGGCATTCAAGTTTGACACGAACTATTTTTCATAAAACACTTTCTTCATCATTAAAATTTTTCATAAGTAATCTCTAAAAAATTGATTCAATACAGATGAACATAATGTGCTATATTATCGCGTTATTAAATGCCTTACGAGTTTTTGGACCTTTTTAAAATCACCGCACGCCATCATTTTTATGGCAGATAATTTCTCGTTGCATACCTTAACCAGGTCAGGTGTTATATATTTTCATTATGTACGATTATGTATTACCATACCTACTTTTACCTTTTTAAGTGTTAATGAGTTTTATTTGCATTTAAATTGCTTTTTAAATTTTCGATTGAATTTTTTATTGTAAAAATCAATTTTATAGTTTTTTAAACTATTTTATGAAAAAATATACAGACAATCTGACGTTTCTTTTACTTATTGTACAGCCTTATTAAACAAGAATATTTTTGACAATTTCGATGTCAAAATATTATATAATAAGTTCCCTACAATTAAAAAAAAACAGTTTCTTATCTACAAAACGTAAAAGTACTTTTACATACGTTGGGTTGGGTCTTTACATTTTAAGTAATTTTCGAAAAAATTTTGTTGTATATCCAGCATAAAAAATTGTTAGTTTTTGAATTATATTTTTTATTATAATTTGTTATTTATGTATAAAAAAAACAACTTCATTTAATTTTCAGAAAAAAAAGAACATACCAACAAATATTTATAAATTGCACAAAATTAGATTTGGAGACTTCAGTATGAGGAAGACAACGAACCTTATAAATTAATTCCATTAATTCTTTTTAAATATATAAATATATAATATATAAATATAAATTGTAAAAATGTTTACAAACTATTTTGACTAAACTACTTATTAATCATATATATTTCATATAATCGTTTTAGAAAATATTAATTATAATAATAATATATATTTTTTTTAAATTATAAACAAAAATTTTCCGAAAAAAACATTTAGGTAGGTTCTAAAATCAAAAACAATAAATTATGTTTTAATACAAATGTTTTACGTCCATTAATGGAATAAAAAGAAATACCAAGCTCAGAATGCATAATTTAGTGTTTAAATTTAAACACTAAATTATGCATTCTGAGCTTGGTATTTCTTTTTATTCGCATTCCGCGGTCAAATAGTGTAAAATATATTAATCTAAACCGTGATAATTACAGTATGCCATGCTTTAATGATTTATTAATAAACACCTAAAATAACGTGATAGTAGCAAAGTAGAAATGAATATAAAAATAAAATAGCTATATGCGGGTACCATTTTAACGGTATTTTACTATGTGTTAATTTTCAGGCAGAATTAACAAAAAACGTTTATAAAAATTTGCAAACATTTTGATCTGCACTAATTTTCCCCAGGTTGACAAAATCATTAATTTTACATTATAGTGTACTGGGGTAAAAATCTATGAAAGAAAATATAAGAATTGTAGACAATTTTAGAACTAATTCTCTTCACAATTTTTTTAATGCTTTTTCATTGTCTATTATAAAGAATAAGGTGTATTTCATGGTCTAATTATAAGTAGAATTGTCAGAGCCCATGCATTTCCTCAATTACAATAGGAAATATAGTTTACTCGTCTTTAATGTTATATAAAAAGGGTAATTAAATATAAATTTTATTTAATAAAGCTATTATTAAAGACGAATTAAATCAATTGTTTAAAATTATGTATTATTAGAGCATAGTGCATCAATCTAAACTTAGTACTTACGCTATAAGAAAATATTGAAAAATATCTAGGTTGTAGTATTTACAAAGTTTTAAAAAGAATATTATTTATCTATAAAATGTAATCAATAAATAATTAAAAAAATAAATCTTTTTTGAAAGGTTGTAAAGTACATTTTAAAGAATTAGAACATTGTTATTGAAATTTGTTTATGTAAAAGTATTAGCCAATATTTATAAACGGACCTACCTTAATCTGAATCCTAATATATGCGGAAGTAAAAGATCTAGTTTTTAATTACCAGGCTTGTTTTATTTTTAAGGTGTAGTCTAGTGAACAAGTATTAAGATTATTTAGGTCTGGGATTTATTTTGTTCTTATCAGTTTATAAAAGAATTTTAATAGTTTTAGACCAAATTTGAAAATTTATGTGACCAATAAATTTTTATTAATCACTTTATTGGCATTGCAATAAAATGCTAAATACATTAATTTCATTATTTCCACCTGTGACTGTTGCTCGACGAACTCTTTTTTTCGGTTGAACACTCCCGTTTGTAGTAAACTGCTTGACTGTACGGTAAAATGAAGTACGTGGTCAAATTTTATCGGGAAAACGCTGAGCGTAGACATTAACAGCATCATAAAGATTCCTGCCTGCTTCTCCATAAATTAAAATCATTTCTATTTTTTCTTCAACTGTTAAAAAATCCATTATAAATAACTGCTTAACGAAAGGAGGTCTTTTTGTTTTCAAATTAATCTTCGAACTAAATTGATTAAATATAAATAGTTTCTTTATACCTCAATAATAATTATTATTTATATCTAAATACCATGTTTTATACCTAATTATTAGGATTAAATTAATTAATTGACAAAGTAATGTTTTTTTTACCTTAAATAAGGTATTTTTATTGAAAATAGTACAATAATCCTTTAAATTAAAGGATTTAATGCTGGCAGGTAAAAAGTGACCATGGTGCGCAATTGATAATCATCACCGAATGAAATAATGTATAAAACTTAAACCAAAGGAAACTTAAATATTAGTTAAAAAATCGTGGGTACTTAAAAAAATCAGATTTAATTTAATGAATCGTATAAGAAGAAAAATCGAACAAAATTGATTTTTTTTCTTTACAGCGCCATCTATTACAAATATGAAAAAATGTCTTAGACGTTCCCCCTATAAGGAGGAGAGTATGAGGACCAATTTTAGTATACTGAAAAAAAATGTATAGGTACTAACTGAGGAAGGTCCTTTCACTCGATCTTTTGGTCTTAAGTATTGTAAGTACCTTCTTAATTAATTTTGATGCGTCAGCTATAGTGTATGTTATAACATACACACGAATATATATATGTACACAGTACGATAAAATTAATTTTCTATTTCGCAATAAAACGTCAAATGAGTTCCACTTTTGACGTATCATTAGCAAATAATTTAGGATGTACTGTAACAGTTGCTTGTTACGTAATTTTTTATTAATACGCAGAAAATGGGATTTTTTTATTATGCTTTATTTTGAAAAATTATTTTACCCAGCCATAACATAATAGATTAAATTAGGCAACCAGATTAGCCTAAATCAGTGGGGTACTTTTTGGTTGGATAAAGGTTATTATAATAAAAAAGTGTATTTTTAAATTTTGCGTCGTCAAAAAATCTAGTCACTTGGTTGAATAATAACAAAATCTTTAATCTACACATTTTTTTGATACCTAAAGTGAAATACAAAAAACTTTAATGATTAATGAACTATTTAACAGTTTACTAAAATGTAATCTTGTCAACATTTGTTGCCACTTTCATTTCAAAGTAGATGGGAATCATCAATAACATCTTGATATTACGGAGTCTTCCGATAGCACTGTACTGTTTTCTTTCATTACAGTGAGTATACAATTAACTGCAGATGATTTCAGATTAACGTGAAGACACTTAAATAATAGTAGAAAGTTACCGATCGACCACTTTTCCATAGAAATATTTTAGATTTATTAGTAAAATTGTTTCAATGATGTTCTAATACCCAGTGATTTATGAAAATCGTACCTACACAGATAAAAGTGTCTTTGTATAATACAAATGTTTTCACTTTCATTTTTATATATTTTATTATTACATTTTGATTAATGAGGTTTTTTATGGAGGTAGCAAATACAGTATCAAATTATTTAATCAGACATTTCAAGTTGTTTAAAAGTTAATGTTTAATTTGTTTTATGTTGATTAAAAGAAAATCAAGGGGTAAGAGCAAAAAAGGGTGTGTCGCACACAATATTTTATTCCACTACCACAAGAAATTTAAAGACATTTTTTTTTTGATATTTTATCTGACATCTGACAGCTGTCAAGCAGTTTTAACCTTACTTTATTGCAATTTTAACAACTGCCCATACAATTCTCATAACCTAAAAATAAATTGGTCTCTTTATAGATCTATAGAAACAGAAGAAACGGCGCGTTTTTTTTTTTTAATATTTTATCTTTTGCAACGAGTTTCTGCGGTGTTGCAGGAAAATGTACCAGTATACAGGAAACCAATAAAATATAAACTTTTACTTCCCATATTGCTATAGGTATACCTACTCCCGAGAAAATAAAATAATTTATGACACAATAACATTTGGTAGTGTCTTATTTAAGTTTATAAACCTAATATATATATATATATATATATATATGTGTGTGTACAGATATAAAGTAAAAGTAAAAAATTGGGTGAGTCTTAAAATCTGATAATTGTAATAAAGTTTGGTTTAATATTGCCAAGTAATAATTAAACTTAAAGAAAGTGAAACTGACCACAATTTTGTTGATAAAAACAACTGCCTGAAATTCCCTTAAGGCTCCAATTGCTCTAAATTAATAAAATAAAATTAAAACAAACTAGAGGATAACATATGATAGTTAATGCTTGATTTATGCATAAATTATGGCTTCAGAATAAACTGTTTTAATCAAAAGGAGGGAGCTATACTCAAAAATTGCATGTCCAGAAAAATTGTGCTACTTTTTGTGGCATGCATATAGTTTACCCTTGCCTGCCCCCTGAACAAAATCCTCGCTACACCCTTGCTGGAAATGGGGCAAGAAACCCTGCTTTTCTAAAAGGTTAAATTAAACCCAATGAAAAAAATTATGTATGTCTTATACACTTTGTTTTTTAAATAATTTATATTGAAAAATATAGGTACACAAATTTTAAAAACTGTTATTTTAATAAAGCAAATTTTAAAATTTTACTGTTGCAGTTCTAGTCCAGATTTTTTTACTGTGTGTATTTTATTTTAAAAATAAAAATATTGTTTCAGAGCATGTTTTTAATTATTTGTCAAATAAATATTACAAATGATAAAAACAATTTGAACCAAAAATATAAGAAAATAGTTTCATACATTTTCGAGCAAAAACAATTGTTTTTAACTACAGGGTGTATTTTTTATTTTCTTATAAAATGCCTTATTGGCAAAAACTGTTAATAATAATATTATAATATGTATATTCAATTTGAATACTCAGGTTGTTTCCTCTTTATATCATTTTCTTTTATGTTTATTAGTATATTTCTGGCCCCAAAAATAAATAGAGTGTAAATTTTCTCAGAAAAAAGTCCCCTCTACCTTGTTAAGCCCTTTACCCAAAATCGACTGTTTATATTGGAAGAGCAATCACATAATTGAAAAATTTAAAAGCAGAAAATAAGTTGAACATGGTCTAAAATTTAAAATTCTTCAAAAGTATTTAAAAAATAGGACAAATATTTTGGTTTTATTTTATAATCCTTATTATTATTATTTATTAAATAGTAGTTTTTTTTAATTATCTAGGTATTATATTAAAAAGTAAACATTTATGGAAGGTATGTATGTTTTTCAAGCATTCACCTTTTCAATCAGACAAAAAACAACAAAGATATTTGGTATAATTAAAATATTTTTTCTACTCCCATCTTTAAAACGCCCTTTATCGTACATGTTTCCATGACTCTAAGTGACCTTTTAAATACACATTGACAAGTTGTGGCTTTATGACGCTTTAGTCACGGTCTGAAGTTAGTTTTAAGCTAGTTGACAGTTGTCAAATGTCATACAATCGTTAAAATAAAGTGAATTTCTTGTAAAATAATACTAAATGTGAAAATTATTTTATTATCTCAAAACAAAAATACAAAAGTATTAAATAGTTTCTCAACGCCAATATTTGAAAAGTTTATATGAACATTGTACTGACCTTTTAATTTCGCCGGCAGTAAACTATAACTTAAATTCGGGACGGACTCATAAAACATTTTCTTTACTTTAACTGTGAAAAACTGTCAATTTTCAAGAAATACATTTCGATTTATAATCTTTATAATTGTGTTTATAAAATATAAAAAATTGACATTTGACGGTGACATACAGATTCCCCTATTGTTTCATAGATGGCGCTCTATACAAATTTTTGATTTAAATTATTTTAACATAATAATAAGTATTTGTCGTAGAAAAAGTATAGTCGTTAAGTGATATAAATTATATCAACCGATTTACATTTTAGATGATTTTTTTGGCCAAAAAACAAATCTAGTAGTGATTTTCTATGGTTAAAAGCAAATGTCACAAATGTCAAATATATCTTGATGAAATTTTAATTGTTTTATGTCTAATTTAAAATGTCAATGTATAGAAATCGACTTTTTTAGGGAAAATATAAAAGTTGAAAGATAATTACACAATTTATTTTAACAGTTTGCCATGTCGTGCATAAACCTATATCCACTGATATGCTAAATCAGTTGATATAAATAAATCAACTTACACTTACAGTGACGTGCCCCTAGGAGGAGCTTTGGGGGTTTAAACCCCCCCTCAAGCCTCAAACAAAAAAGTGAAGAAAAAACCAATGCCCGATCATTTTTCTATGTTTCGTTGTTTGTTTTTATTATAACAAAACACAATGTTTTACGTAATACTCGTTTGTAACATTTTATCTATTAACTTTCTACCGGTACTGCACTCATCTGTTCAAAGCATGCAAAAAACCTGTTTAGAATGTGTCCACTACCTACAATTCGCTTGGGATTTGGTTTAAGGGGGCATCCCACTGTTCAAATTTAATATGTAGGTATACTAGAGATGTAACGATTATCGATTTTCAAACATTCGAGAATGCGAATGCGAATGTTAACTTTTCAAACTTGCTGACATTTTTTGCTCCTTGATAGGCAACTCACACATGGGTGAATCTCACGAAATACTATTTTTTACAACGTTTTAAAAGTCTAAAACCTATCCTCCGTGACTGTTACTCTTTCTAGATTAACCTACATGTTTTCAGATATCTGAGGTAGTAAAAGCATACTAAAAATATCAGTTCACTAAGTAAATTAAACACATCCAAAGCAATCGAATCAAATATAAAATATTATTAAAAATTAAAAGAAATAATTTTTATAACCATTTTTGTAGGTGTTCTATCCTCCGTGAATCTGTTTTTGCTTTAAATTTTATGCAACGGATGGCGCTTTGATAATTTTAAATAAGCAAAAACATCCGTTTACGACATTATAGATGCATGTGATTCCTGAAGGTCAGTTAGAATTTATATGCAGATGAGAGTGTTGCTGTTTTATAATTCAAAAGTTTAAGTTCATTAATTTGCTATTTAAAAACCTATCCACCGTGAAGTGTAATATCTCAGTAAGTAGAATTTTTTATAAATATTTTATGTATGTACAATTGTATTTTTAAAAATATTAAGGTGTCAAAAGATACAATAACTTATTTGAAATATACAAAGGGATGATTAAAAAACATACGAAATCCTAACCTCCGTGAAGCTCTAATATTCAAAATGTTGATTTCTTAAAGTTCTTGTATTAGTGCAGGACCACTTATGTTATGTTATTACTAGACCTGGTGGCTTCCCAAAAACCCCATTCTAGACTAACAGTGAAACAACCAAAAATAAAAAATAATCATTTTCACTTGGGGGACATCTTTGTTTGATTCGTTACATGCCATATTATATAAATTTTTGGAAATTTTCTTAATTTTACGAATTAATTATCGGACCACTTATACCTAAATAGGTATACATGGTGGATTGTCCCCTTAATGATTTGCCAACTTCCGATGTCAGTGGTTATTTGCGATGTGGTTTATTTGAGGATTAATTTCTGCTGCTTCCTTATGCAGCGTACAGGTAGTTTACCTACCTACATGCTTTTATGGTGCTTGACATTTATTACTGTTTTCCCTTTGAAGCGCCGTCAACAAAAGTAATGGAAAAAATTAATCAATTTTTACTTACAAGGAATTAAGGAGTTATGCGTAAATAAAATGTTATCAATGAAATAATAGTTTTAAAAATTCCAGTGTAAACACTATAATGATTATAGAGATCTTTTTATAATATGTAGGTACTGTATCGACTGAAAAAATCAGTATGTAGGTACTATGCTCCACACCTCAAAGTCCCACCACGTGACCACGTACGGATCGCAGTCTTTTAAAAATTTGGCATTTAAGGCTTTTCAGGTTATGTATCTGTCAAAGTATGGTCAACGAAAGAAATAATATTATGTTTAGGCGTTAAAAATGTATAAATCTTTATAACATTACAATAACAATGGATGGTTTAAGAATTTAAGAATATAAATACTGCATTTAATGAAATTCTTAAGTGTATGGAGCCAAATAAGTAATATTTTTGTGAATTTAGTCCAAATATCTGGTTTTCTCCATAAAATAATTTTAACTAAACAGCATTTATTAAAAAAAATCTAGCTTCTCTATTATGGAATAAGAATATCTGTTTTAAAGTTGGTTAATATATTATAACAAAAATATCATCTAATTTTGTAATTTTAAGGTTAGAAAAATTTATTTTGACCAAAATAAAGTATTTTGGATTATTTAAAAGGCTGTATAATATGGTATATAAAAATGTGGTAGTTTTTCTTATCCAGCTAAAAGTGTAACTACATAAAGTTTTGTCAATACAAATAGTTAAAAAGCTTCGACTGAATTTGATCTACATCGAAAAATCATTACACCTTTAAAAATTGTAATAAATCACATGTCATGGGAGTATTAAATATTTTCACATTGCAAGTTTCTCTAAAAATTGTTTGTTTTCTTATAATCTAACTTAAAGTAGGTATGCCGAGAGGTATGCACAAGTTTTGTCCTTAGAAGTATAAAAGCTTCAATTTAATTTGAACCATATTCAACAATTATTTTGGTCAAAATATATTTTTTAACCTTAAAATACAAAATTAGATGATATTTTTTGTTCCACAGTGACTAGAGGCACGCTAACGTACCGCTATTGAAAATATTAAAGGCACGTTAGTTACGTCATAATTATAATCCGTTTTTGTTCACCGAGCTTTCAATATTTGACATCAAGCTAGATAGCTTATATGGTAGGGCGTTCGCTTGGCATGCGAGAGGTCCCGGGTTCGATACTAAGAAGCTGTCGAATTTTTTTAATTTTTTTATTTCATAAATTTGTTGTTTCTTTGTTAAACAGTGTTCGGTTGGGTTGGGTTGGTTGGTTTGTTTTAGTTTTATCTTAACATAAAATCTACTAGAAGTTGTCGAACTTTTTTTATTTCATAAATTTGTTGTTCCTTTGTTAAAGTGTTTTATTTTTATCGTAACATAAATTTGCCCATTTTAGTTGGGTTTTTTGTTCAATGGGGCGGGGTCGGTTGGGTTGTGTTGTTGAGTTTGGGGTGGTTTGAGTTTATGACGTAACTAACGTGCCTTTAACATTTCAAATCGCGGCACGTTAACGTGCCTCTAGTCACAGCGTTTTTGTTCTAATACATTAACCTACTTTTGATACAGATATTCTTATTTCATAATAGAGAAGTTAGATTTTTTTTAATAAATTCTGTTTATAAACAGAATTAACTATAGTTAAAACTATTTTATGGAGAAATGTAGACCCAATGCTCAAAAATATCACTTATATTGCACCTTACACTTTGGAATTTCATTAAATGCAGTATTTATATTCCTAAATTCTTAAACCAACTAAAGTTATTGTGATACTATAAAGATTTATGAACTTTTAACGCTTAAACATAAGCAGTAACACTATAAATATTATTTCTTTCGTTGACTATACTTTGACAGATACATAACCTGAAAAGCCTTAAATGCCAAATTTTCAAAAGACTGCGTTCCGTACGTGGTCACGTGGTGGGACTTTGAGGTGTGGAGCATAGTACATTGAAAAAATATCAAAATGTCAAATTCACCTGTCCCCCCTTCGGTGCTTTCTATCTAAAATTTTATTTATTTTTATTAAGGCATTGTACAAAAACAAAGGGAGGTGGTTCAGGCAGTAGGGTAGGGTAAGGGGAGTTTCAACTTGCAAAAACAAAATTTACTTTGTTATTTTATTACATTTTATTTAAAAAAACAATCAATTTTCTAAATGATTTTATAATTATTTTTTATTTGAACACAAAAGGCACTATATATTGGTACCTATAGGTACTTTCTTAAAATGAATAAGTCAAAAATGACGAATTATAAGTCAAATTTGACTAATTGTGATAGCTAATACATATTATTATAATTATAATTTATTTAAGGTAAAAAAAAAACATTATAAATTTTTGTCAACATTCACAACATCCCGTGTAGTCTTAGCAACTTATAAAACTTATCTATATGTACTCAATTCATAACGTAAATAAGTTTAATTAATTTCAACTTTCCGAAAACTTTTAAACACTACCTACTTAAAATTGGGTTAAAAATTCATTAATTCAATTTTTTACAAATGAATATGGCGCCGTGGCTTAGTTGGTTAAAGCGCCTGTCTAGTAAACAGGAGATCACGAGTTCGAATCTCGTCGGGGCCTACTTTGATAAAAGTAAACTTTTTGAATATCAAAATTAAAAATCCCTTTGCCTAAATTTCTATTAGATATGCTTTTAACTTAATCCGATAAAAAAAATTATATAAAAAAAAAGAACTCTACACCTTGTAATCCGGTCTTTATATCTAAGTATTTTAATTTTCTCATACAATTGTAATTGTAATTTGTAATATTCTTGTTTATTAACCCAGATAGGCATATACAAACATATAGGTAAACAACAATTTGTATTAAATAAAATCACTAGGTATAACGCCATTAGAATTACTTTCTTCGCCATAAACAGCATTGTTTTTTTAAATTCCTACATGATTCCACAACCCACTTAAATTCACTTACGTAATTTAATTAAGAAAATATAAAAACCATAAAAACATCTGTGCATTATGGAAAAAATACGATCATTCTTTATTTTAAGGTAAATTAAATAAATAGGGAATTAACAATTTGTGGTAAATTGTAGCAAATGAACTTATTATATTAAAAACTTACATAATTTAAACAAACTAATTTTTCTCTGTGTATACACTGTATACAAATTATGTAAAAATAGATTATTTAAATGGATTTTCTTAATTATTAGATACTAGACTAGACGGTATGTAATTATCCTTTTAGAAAATTAACGCTAATAGTTACAGGATAATTATCACTTCTGAATGTAAAAATTACGTCAGACCTAAACGGAAACCATCACACATACACACACACGCACACAATGAATGGCGTACAGGAACTAAAATAAAAAGTAAAAATAAAATTAGAAATTAAAACGATCCATATGTTAAAATTTTTTTAAATCTTTAATCTTAATCCAAAATATTTTGTAATAAAAGAAATTAATTTAATATTTATTTTAGGTTTTATTAGGTTAATTGGTAGAGTACACCTGGTAGACAAAAAAATTAACTTTATGGCTAAAAATTGTTAAGAAGGTTCGATCATGATGACAATTATTGTAATCTCGAATATCTCTAAAACGGTTTATTTTATCGAAGTTTGAGAGGTACACCTTTTTAATAGTAGCCGAACTGTGTAATCGAAAACTTGCATCAAATGGTATAAAAACCTAACCTCAAAGTTTGTATGGGACAATAAGCTTAAGCAACCCCTGTTTCTACGACACTGCGTTCACTCGAACAATTGTAATTATGTGTGAATATGTGTTTTGGTAGTAAGTGACTGTTCGCAAAATATCACCTTTACAAGTCTACCATAGTGGAAGTTATATTAAAAAAAAATGATATGATAAGTAACACTTTATCACCCTGTATCTTTTAAACATACCTAATTAGGAAAAATATTTATTTAGATTTTTTTCTTATTTTGACTTGCTTAATCTACTCCTAAATTTATGCCACTAAGTTTAGGGACACCTTGTATATATATATGGGATTTAAACGCAAGTTTAAATACAGTACATAAAATATTTATTATTACACAACGTATCTTTAGAAAAATGTGCGTTTCACTTCCTTTCTTCTAGTTATTGTGTGAGAATAGACAAGCATAATTCTACTAATTAGATAGTTGTAACAATTAAAATTTGTCTACAGAACCATATTAAATGAAACAAGAATCCTTTATTCTTTTACAACAATACCTAAGCTTACTCACAATGATAATTATAGGTAAGGATATAATTAAATAAACATTGTAGATGCCACTAATACAAGGAATGTATACAAATTAAACAAAGAATAAAATAAAATAAGGTCAAAATTAAAAAGTTATAAGGAAAAATATGCACTAGCCAATACTCTAGATACACTACCCACGGTTAATTTTATAGACGATTTCAGAAAAAAAATATATAATCATCGAAAATTGTGTTTTTGGGTTTTTCCGACTCCCAAGTAACAGGAAACATAAAAATTAAAATCCTTCATGTAGGGCATTTTAGATAGTGGCCTAAAAATATGTCAAAATTTTGTAATTTTTTCTAAACACTAAAAATATTAAATAAAAAAAACTTTTTTTAAGGATAATCTCGAGGATAATAGAGCGTTTAATTTTAAGTTAAAAGCGTCTCAAAAAGTTTTTTGTAGATCCTATAGTTTTGTTCTAAAAAAAATCTTACTTACACTCACAGGCAAAATAATCGATCCACACAAATTTTCGATGAATTTCAATCGCAAATAACTTTTTTATTTGATTTCGGATTTAAACGAATATTAAACAATATTGTGGATAAATTAATTAATGGAGAATCGCTTACATTTTAAAAAATTACTAAAAATAGACGAACGGATTAAAACGAATATTAAACAATATTGTGGATTAATTAATTAATGGAGAATCGCTTACATTTTAAAAAATTACTAAAAATAGACGAACGTTTATAATATACAGGTTTAAACAAAAAGATGTTTTTTACCATAAGTTTAAGACACTCTGTAAAGTGGCAAAACAACATTGCATTTTCCAATATTTTTTTTGTTCAAAGAACTAAGGTTGCTATGGTCCACCCATAGCCTATGGAGGATGACAGTGATTGTTTTGTTGAATCATCCCATACTTGGACATTTTTTTGTAAATTAATGTGTTACTTTTGAGGTGTTTTCTTACTTTTAAAAATGGATATGTCTCCGACTGATGTTTCCAGAGCCATTGCTTTAATCCAGGATGGATGGTCTCAGTATTACCTGGATTGTACTTGGTTTTGGGTCAGTTCAATGTCCCTCAAAAACCAAAATATTTTCCCTCCTTTTCCGCACTCCACTAGCGGACTAGGCGAAAAAATTCTTTAAGAGGCCTTAACCATCGACACTGTCATTTACGACCTTCTAGGCGAGATTTACCAGCCGGGGTAAAAATTCGGCTCCACCAAACACAGGCAATGCTGTGCAGTGGCGGGATACGTGGGAGAACTAAAAGGGGGTAAAATAACCCTGGGAAATCAGTATAAGGCGTTGGCGATGGGGCCAGTCATACGTTCGTCATATTCGTATAAAGTTTATACATATGGTTTTAGGAAACAAATACCTCAATTTGTTTAAGTATTTTGACGAAGTAGTTTCCAGTTGCTTTGGGAAATCTCTAAGTATAAGTTATGCCGAAAATATTCAACGTTTAGCATTAGAACTATCTAAAGTCGGTACACAACAAAAATGCATGCCCTAGTTCATTATGTTCCAGAGTTCATTGAAAAATATCAACGAGCACTTGCTTTTTTTCTGAACAAGCGTCAGAATAAGTGCATCACTATTTTAACGTTTTCAAAAAATTTTAATTTAAATTTAAGGAATTTGCAATTTTTTAAAGAAAAACTGTTAAGGAGTATTTGTTATTATAATAGCCAGCACATATAATTACATGTGTTTATTTGGACATTAAAACCTATTAGGTTAATTGAATATGATTAATATGTATTATTTTGTGAAGTAAAAAAAAATCAGAAATTTTTTATAACAAAACTATAGCGTCTACAGAAAACTTTATAAGACGTTTTTTACTTAAAATTAAACGCTTTATTATCCTCAAAGGAAGTTTTTTTAAAATTTAAAATTTTTAGTTTTTGGGCCACTATATAGAATGCCATACATGAAGGATTTTATTTCTCATGTTTCCTGTTACTTGGAAGTCGGATAAACCCGAAAACAATAGTTTCGATGATTATATATATTTTTTCTGAAATCGTCTATAAAATTAACCGTGTACCACAATATTACGAATAATAAATATATAATAGATTCACTATGGAAGAGGTTGAATACCAATATTCAACCTCTTCCATAGTGAATCTACGATCTATGATTCCAAGAAATGTAATGGGTTCTGTCCTGTTAAATTCATTAAAATGTCTTAAGAAGAAAATAGTGCTTTGTGTCTTGCCTTTGTTTGGAACAAGATTGTTCTCGGTGAACCATTTTTCAGCCTGCGACAGTGCTATCTCACTCTTTACCTCCAAATGTTCAATAACTCTATCTTTTACTACAATTATTGTGGTATCGTCAGCAAATACTGTAAGATCAGACGAGTTACCAATGTTACAGGTGATTTATGAATATCAAAAATAGGATAGGTCCAAGAACGGAGCCTTGAGGTACCCCCACATTAACAGTTTCCCTTTGACTCAATTCATTTCCAGTTTTGCGAACTTGATATCTATTTGATAAATATGATTTAACAAGTTTTACACTATTTTCAGAAAAATTGTAGAATTGCAGATGTGGTATTTTTACCCTTCTTGAAACCATGTTGAACGAACTAAATATGTTGTTTTCTTAAAAAATCTTCGAACAGGCAAGATGGATATAGGTCTGAAACTGTTGGGGTCATTTATATCACCTTTCTTATATATTGGTATAACACCTTTAGGACATCTGGAAATTCAGCCTTTAAGAGCACAAGTTAATTGGCTTAGCTATAGGGATAGGAATTTTATATTTGACTATTTTAATGATATAACTAACTATATATATCACAACTGTTTTTTGACTTAATTTTGCCAATTATATCTATTACTTCAATAAATGTCACTTCCTTAAAGTAAAATCGATTTTCAGGGGCTTTAATTTTTTCAAAATAAACAGAAGAGTTAGTGTCACCTATGTTTTTAATAATGTTTGTAGTAAACTGCTTGACTGTACGGTGAAATAAAGTACGTGATCGAATTTTTTCCGGAAAACGCTGAGCGTAGATATTAACAGCATCATCAAGATTCCTGCCTGCTTCTCCATAAATCAAAATCATTTATATTTTTTCTTCCACTGTTAAAAAATCCATTATGAATAACTGCTTAACGAAAGGAGGTCTTTTTGTTTGCAAATTAATCTTCGAACTAAATTGATTAAATAATGCTAAACTATGTATAAATAGTTTCTTTATACCTCAATTAGTATTAAATTAATTAATGGACAAAATAATGTTTTTTTTTCTTAATTTTTTGCTAGGAGCTGTACTATAGGTTGTACTACAACCTCAAAATGCTTGTGCAAAAGAGTTTTCAAATTTTGTAGATCCGGGCCTGTTTTGGCAAAGGTTATAAATATTTTGCATTTTTATTAAAACGCAAATTATGCAAAAGCGCCAAAAATTTCTTTAATTTGTATTTGAATAATTTGCATATTTTGAATAGGTAGGTACGTAAAATTTTGTAAAAGTGTCTATTAATAACCAAGGCTTTAAACTTAACCCACTTAGGCACGCTTGAGCAACTCCGCCGATTCCATTATTGTTATATCCTTGTATACAGGGTGTCTCAGAAATTGCGCCTCAGAGAAAGACAATTGATTAGGTGATAGCCTGTTTTAAAATAAATTTTATCTCCACGCGGTCTATAATTTAAACTTAATGTTGTCAACATTCGATAAAGAAATACCGTGTTATGGCCTAGGCCGATAAATTTTTTTATTAGGCAAGTAATTAGTACGATTTTTTCTCGCTAGGGGTATTGATTTGACAAATTAATCATTGTCTAAGAAATTAACGTACTAAACTGGTTTAATTTATTTATAATAAGCACTAATTTGTTTGTTTTACTGTTAATGTTTAATATTTTTCATTAAATTATTGTAAAATTAAATATGAATAATAAAACAAAAAGTGAGGTTAGGCAACCAAGAAAACGCACGATTCTTTTTCTACGATTTAAATTATTTTTAAGTTTTAATTTGCTTTAAGTTTTCAGTGAAATTAAATGTTAAACAAAGCTTAAACATTCCAAACTACCTATTTTTTAAATAAAAATCCAAACAAATCGAAATTAGATATTAGATATTTATTAAACAATTAATTGAATTCAATGTAATAGCAAAAATCCATTTCTACTTAAATCATGTTGCTAGGTATTGTCAAACTATTACTGCTTCTAAAAGCAATAATAATTATTATTGGTTAAGAAGTAAGGCTTTTTGTGCTAAGCTCAAGGTTTGAGTTGAGCGAAGCATAAAAAGGAACTTCTTGGCCGAATGGCATACAACATTTTATCTTCAAAGCACTTTATATAGGTCAATTTAATTCAAAATCAAAGCGGCCTAACCTCACTTTTTTGGAATCTCATTTATTTATTATCTAAAGATTACATTAAATGTACAATAATTATAATTATTGTACATTTAATGTAATCTTTAGATAATAAATAAATGAGATTCCAAAAAAGTGAGGTTAGGCCGCTTTGATTTTGAATTAAATTGACCTATATAAAGTGCTTTGAAGATAAAATGTTGTATGCCATTCGGCCAAGAAGTTCCTTTTTATGCTTCGCTCAACTCAAACCTTGAGCTTAGCACAAAAAGCCTTACTTCTTAACCTAATGACATAAATAACTATTATTTATTTGAGATGAAATCTAAAAAACCTTCAGCCATGATGAGAATACATAGAAATTTTAGGGACATTCCTACACATGTAGGAATTTAAAATTACTTTTGTTTCACACTTAAGTGCTTTCGATCCAAGCAATATTAGTGTCAAAAATGCGATATCTACACTCTTAAAGCATAAAAAATGTTTTTAAAATTCTTACCACAATTGCGTAATAAATGTCACAACACGTGAAAATTTCGAACGTACTCATCATGAGACCTATAATTTGAGTTTTGAGCGAGTGAAAGTGTTATGGATTTGCTCAGGAGATGTATAATTACCCTTTAAGTCTGCACCGCAATACAATTTTAATTACTGTTATTTTTTAAACATTTTATTAAGTAATGCACGAACATATACGGCCAATGTTATACTGGCAATGCGTATTGGGAAATCATCATAATTAAATGGTGTTATGAGATAAGTTGGCGATTTATAAACCATAGTTATTGGACATTCAATTTTTATATAAATATTTTTTAAAGATAAATTGCTGTTTTTGTAAATATCATATAATTCATAAATTTTTTTCTCGGATTCCTCATCCCTTTTCTGGATTCTGAAGGTAACTACTAATTCCTTGGTCTGACTTCTGAAATAGTTTGTTGCAAATATCATCAAGTGTGGTATCTCTAGTTTGTGAAGCATTTATAATGTTTAGGCCGGAACAGGATGATTTATATTTATCTAATATTTTTTCGGGTGGTATGTTAAAAATATTTCTCGATTTTTATGTAAGAATGTCATATTCTCGCACGCAAAATCGTTGAAGAATGAAGCTCATTCTTAAACGATTTTTGGTAACATTTAGTTTTTAAGTATTGGTACCCCCAAAATGTCAAACTGATTAATAACCTCAAATTCATTACTTTTATTGAAAATGAAGCCTTTATTATTGTTTTGTAATATAAAGTTTGCTCCAACAATGCATTTTAATGCAAAATTTTAAGTTTAATGTGTAAAAGTGCAGTTCAGGTTGTACTTGTGCAGGATAACAAATATTGTCATTTTGTGTTGCCAACTGACATTTTGCGAGAAAAATCCCCTAACTAACAACGACCACAAAACAATTAAAAAAACCTAAATAAAAGTTAAAATCGAGAAAATAGTATAAATCACACGTTGCAGAAGGCTATTCTCGCACTCATTCGTTCGTCCACTCGCTCCTTCGTCGCTCGAGGCCAAATTTCGAATTCGTGCGAGAATATGTGGCCTTCTGCAACTTGTACTTTAATATACTATTCTCGATTTTTATGTAAGAATGTCATATTCTCGCACGCAAAATCGTTGAAGAATGAAGCTCATTCTTAAACGATTTTTGGTAACATTTAGTTTTTAAGTATTGGTACCCCCAAAATGTCAAACTGATTAATAACCTCCAAATCATTACTTTTATTGAAAATGAAGCCTTTATTATTGTTTTGTAATATAAAGTTTGCTCCAACAATGCATTTTAATGCAAAATTTTAAGTTTAATGTGTAAAAGTGCAGTTCAGGTTGTACTTGTGCAGGATAACAAATATTGTCATTTTGTGTTGCCAACTGACATTTTGCGAGAAAAATCCCCTAACTAACAACGACCACAAAACAATTAAAAAAACCTAAATAAAAGTTAAAATCGAGAAAATAGTATAAATCACACGTTGCAGAAGGCTATTCTCGCACTCATTCGTTCGTCCACTCGCTCCTTCGTCGCTCGAGGCCAAATTTCGAATTCGTGCGAGAATATGTGGCCTTCTGCAACTTGTACTTTAATATACTATTTCCGAATTTTTTAATTTTGTTGCCATTAGTTTTTTATGGTCTCTATCATGCACTGTATTTAAATCACTGTTATTCTGCAAGATGTCCTGTGACGAAGAAATAACTATATTACTTACTCTCTTAAAATGAATTAGTCAAAAATGTCATAGCAAAAAAGCAGCCACTAATAATTCTCGTCAACAGAAATTTGTATCCAGGACATTTAGAAGTCAATTCCTATGAAATATTATATGCTGAATCCGAAAATGTCGTCAAAGTTATAATAGTAGACAGTTTATGAATATAATCAATTTTACATATAATATGGAATTGACAATATATCAAAAACTGCTAAACTTTTATAGTTTTTTATGGTCTTTTCGGATTCAGGGGACAATTTTACATAAGAATTGGCTGGTAAATGCCCGCGATATAAATTGAGTATGATATTGGACATATGTCCAATAATAGAAATTTACATTTTTTACCAACCAGTAATTGGACACTGGCCATTTTACTGTTTGTTTTCAGAATTAAAATTAAAACGCATTAAAGTTACAATGTTTAAACCATGAGGAACACATTTATACCACACACTGATCTGTACACTACTTAAAAATATTTTTTATTGTAATTTAAACACAGCCCTGCTCTTAACAAAAAAACAAAAATCTTACCACCAAAGTAACGTGCGAACTTTTTTGTCCTATATTGGACCCAAAATAAAGTAGTTCTATATTATTACCGACCGAGATAGTTATAATTGTATACAGCGTCATCTAATGATTTGACTTTAAGGTAACTAATTATAGAACTCTTGTTTTTACAGTATTATTATTTATAA
This sequence comes from Brassicogethes aeneus, assembly GCA_921294245.1. Lineage (NCBI taxonomy): Eukaryota > Metazoa > Arthropoda > Insecta > Coleoptera > Nitidulidae > Brassicogethes > Brassicogethes aeneus. Next base: position 1,227,223 of record OV121132.1, on the reverse strand, counting down.
AAGTATATTTATCAAAAATTAAAACCCTTCTTAACTAATAGTTCCTAACAAATTTTGGTTAATATGATTTATTATGTTATGGATTGAATTTAGGTAACATTTCGGTATAAAATTATGATTTCCTGATTACAATTTACCTTTTACTGTAACAAACTTATTAAGCCTATGTAATAACATAATTATTGAACGGTTCAAATCGAATCGAATAAAGATGATTACTAAAATAATTGTTAGGAAATGCACATATTAAATTAATAATATGTTATAGTTTTTATTGTTGTAATAATTTACGTTAATATTTACCAAATGAATTTAAATCTCTGTTTATTTGAAAATATTTTATTATTTATTTAATATTGAATACCTATTTTTTATTGTTATTTAACAATGCCAAAAATCATGAATATATTTAACAGATATAAAAGAGAAAGTTATTAGCAAACTTACGCATCCTTTTGTGATGTGCGAATAATTTTTATTACATTAAAGAACGAATATGTCCGTCATTATACTATTTTTTCAATTTCAATGCTAACTAAATGTTTCCCTGAAAAATATTAAAAATGTTAAAAAATTTATAAGCTATAGAAAACTATTTCTATATATATATATATATATATATATATATATATATATATATATATATATATATTACTTGCAAATTTTGTAAAACAATAATTAAGGTGGTTATGAAAAAAATTGCTATACATTATAACGCAAGTGACATTTTGCTTTGGTTGTTTATTTAATGTATACCTTATAAAGTTAAAAATAGTATTTTAAAATGAAAATTAAACCGAAATTCAAGTTAAGCTATGAAGAAAATCGAAAGAAGGTATGTGCTGGCTGTGGAGACAAAATTGTTTTTGGTAATCGAAGTTCAGAGTTTAGGGTTTCTGAGAAAATATAAAAATTACTGCAGACTTTTTTAAACGAACACTTTAACTTAAGTGATTCAAAATTACCTACTTCAATATGGTAAAAACGGTATTTTCCATAGCCACAATTGCCAAATTTTCAAAATTTAGAAATTGCTAGAGAATTTCGCGGCAGCCAAGAATGTATGTGCTTTATCTGCAAAATGGCAAGATATAAAGGGCATACAAAATTATTAAGGGAAGAGGACGGACGAACGAACTAAAGTTATGATATGCTCTTCCTTTCTAGGGGATATCGCTAGATTTAAGAAGCATGTTTGTACAGAGACTGAAGAATTTAAAATACTGTTTCCATGTTAAAAACAATTCCATGTAAAACCCAAGAAAAAGTTTGACTGAAAATTTAAGGCAAGCAGTAATCGATTTTGCTTCAAAGAATCTTTAGTTATTTATTAGTTTTGTATTAGATACCTTAAAACAATAAATAAGATATTGCAAACTGTATTTTACATTATTTTGTATTTATAATGTAATTTATTCATATTTCAGTCATGTATCTGCCAAATTTTTAAAAACATTTGATAATGGTACTAGAGTATTTTATCGAAATGGCATAAACAATTTTAAAATACTAAGAAATATGCAAAACTTTAATAAAGGATCAGCTGGGATTTTGATAAATACATTTTTGTATTACCAAAAGAGTCTATAATCAGATGTCCTTTGACGAAGAAATCACTATATTACTTACTCTCTAAAAATAAATTAGTCAAAAATGTCATAACGAAAAAGCAGCCACTAATAATTCTCGTCAACAGCAATTTGTATCCAGGACATTTAGTAGTAAATTCCTATGAAATATTATTCGCTGAATCAGAAAATGTCGTCAAAAGTTATAAAAGTAGAACAGTTTTTGAAATATAATCAATTTTACATTTAATATGGAATAGACTATATCTCAAAAACTGTTTAACTTTTATAGTTTTTGACGGTCTTTTCGGATTCAGGGGACAATTTTACATAATAATTGGCTGGTAAATGTCCGGAATACAAATACAAAACAAATTTTCACTTGGCAAAAAAAACCGATTTTTTTCCTAAAAGAACCCATTAACATATTAGCATTGTACAACAGTAATATCCTTATTGATATAAATTTTAAATAATTTATCAATTTATTTTCTTAGCGCATAGCAACAAAACCTGAAATAAAATGCATGCGGAAGTGCGATAAAAGCAAAACAATTTAATTAGGCCTGAATGACGAAAAAAAAAGTCGATTTTTCCGAATGGCAAAATGACTTTCTAAAGGAGCACACCTGTCATTTAATTTGTGTGGCCTTGTTTATTCCGGCGGGATCAAGTTACCAGTTTTGGTTTTAATTTGCCTGAAAGAAAGTCAATTGTTAATTTTAGGCGGTCCGAACAATGACATAACCCAGCACACTGGACCACATTTGAAAATACATTGTTAAAAATATTTCAAAAATAAATGTTACTCTTTTGTACAATGTTTTTAATAATTTGTATAAATATAGTATAACTTTGATTTAGAATATAAATTTTACAATATTGGACAATTTCTTCGGGAGTGAAGCATCACACCACCTAAGATAACCAATGAAATGATTTCCCGCTTGAAATAAGACGCCGGCCGGTCGCTCAACTTCAATCTGCATCATCAGTTTGCAGTTTTAGTTAGTGTTAGGAAGTGTATCATTGTGAGGTTAGTGCCACATTTCTGGTGAGTAATTATTGAATATTATTTTTCCGAATAGGTGGGTAGGTATTTGCAAAATTGTTCAGGGACTGGGTTGAATCAATAATTATGACCTGGTGATCAAATGAGGATAAAAAGTGTTTATATGTTCCTACTGTGCTACATTATTGATCAGCTTACTATTTACTTTAGTTTGTAAGTTTTCAGTTTATATCTTAATTCTAACCTTACAAAATTTTTGTGTTGGTCGCTGAATACATATTTAATCTATCGACATTTGTACTATTATAAGTGGAGACGCACTTCATGTTGAATTATATCTCAATATTATTAGAATTATATATACGAATTTTATTTTTCAGTTTGTAGTTTATGTTTTGTTATGTTTATTTTATGTTGTCAGTGTCAGTTTATATTAAGTTTAGGGGCAGGAAAAAAAGGTCCGTCTTCAAAGATTTCAAAAAAGAAGAAATAAAAGATTTTGAGAAAAAGTTATTTTCGAAAAATTTAATTTTTCATTTTTTATAAAAATATATGTTTAGGTACCCAGTGTGCTGCGGACAGTGCGTGTATTAATGAGGCTTACTGACTTGCGGTATCTCAGTTATTCAGATAATTTGTTCGAAAATTAATAGGTTACATTATTTTTCGAGATTTACATAAGTATGCTTTTATAAAGGATTTTAATTTAAGATTAAAACGAATGGGTTTATCAAGATGACAGTTTAACAAATTACTTGTATTTTGGTTTCATCAAATTGACTACCTACAGGTATGGTTGAATATATTGAGATATTATTTTTGGTTGTTTCACTGTTAGCCTAGAATGGGGTTTTTGGGAAGCCACCAGGTCTAGTAATAACATAACTGGTTCTGCACTAATGCAAGAATTTTAAGAAATCATACATTTTGAATATTAGTGCTTCACGGAGGTTAGGATTTCGTATGTTTTTTTTTAAACACCCCTTTGTATATTTGAAATAAGTTATTGTATCTTTTGACACCTTAATATTTTTTTAAAATACAATTGTATATACATAAAATATTTATAAAAAAATTGCATTGATAGGTTTTTAAATAGAAAATTAATGAACTTAAACTTTTGAATTATAAAACAGCAACACTCTCATCTGCATATAAATTCTAATTGACCTTCAGGAATTACATGCATATATAGATAATATATATATATATATATATATATATATATATATATATATATATATATATATATATATAATGTCGTAAACAGAGGTTTTTGCTTATTTAAAATAATTAAAGCGCTATCCGTTGCATAAATTTTAAAGCAAAATCAGATTCACGGAGGATAGAATCAATTTGTGTGACACCTACATAAATGGTTATAAAAATTATTTTAATTAATTTTTAATAATATTTTATATTTGATTCGATTGCTTTGGATGTGTTTAATTTACTTAGTGAACTGATATTTTTATAAGTAGTGTGTTTACTACCTCAGATATTTGAAAACATATAGGTTAACCTAGAAAGAGTAACAGTCACGGAGGATAGGTTTTAGACTTTTAAAACGTAAAAAATAATAAATTGAGGTTTTTAAAATCTGGAACCTGAGCTGTAATATCTACTTAATTATGAAAGATCAAAACACACAAAAAATTTTTGTGTTGGTCGCTGAATACATATTTAATCTATCGACATTTGTACTATTATAAGTGGAATTTTAAATTTTAATCCACTTAAAAAATATCTTAAAACCTATAGTTTCCTAAAAAACAGTATTGCGTAAAAACTATTTTATCAGCTCAGCTTTTACACGAATACTTACTTAGGTAATTTGGAATTGTTTAAAATTGCATTGAATAATCAAAAGGCAAGTAAAAGTTTTTTACTCGCTGTAATTTATTGTCGGCATTATACGAGCGCCAGTGGGTGTCCCATAAAAATGATAACACCGTTTTACCACCCATGAATAGAGTTCAATGGGTATTTTCATGAATTATGCACATGTTTAGTTTAATTATGGAAAATTTTCAGACATACACGAATTGAGATTTTAAGTATAAAATGAACAATTTTGAATGGATGGGTGGATAAAAGTTTGTGAAATGCGGAACCATTTTATAAGAGTTTTTAGTTTTATAAATATTAATGTTTTAATTAACTAATATTCCTGCTATTTATCACTTTTATTAATTAATTTAATGTTTCAAGTTAAAGCCTTTGTATTTACAAACAAAGTGAAATCGCCAAATATTCTTGATAAAATTATTAAATCATTAATTACTTATATGCATTCAGTGGGACACTTTAATCATACAGGGTGAGTTTTTTAATGTGTTACAAGGCAATATCTTATAAACGGTTCAATATTTTTTTGTGAAATTTTAATGAAGTATTGGGGATACGAAGGGACATATTTAGACATATTTTTGAAATATTTTGATCCAATTTAGTAGAGAATTTTGACATTTTGACGATTAATTCACAATTTATTATTCAGTTAAACATGGAAAGTAATTTTAATTATGATTTATTAATTTACAAATTACACAAGTATTAATTATTTTTTAGTATTTTAAAATAATAAATCATAACTCCGTAACCAAAAGAGTAAATCATTTTTTTTTTGACACACATACGTATACGTATAGTTTTTTACGGAGATTCAAATTTTATTCGATATTTATTTTTTTGTTACCTCTTATTAAACAGGGTGTTTAAAAAACAACCTGTTGATTAAGATGAATTAAGAAACAGAATAGCTGCAAAAATTACAAACATTACACCATACACATACATATGTGGAGGCAAAACACTGTTTTTTCATATTATGAATATATATGAACATTAAATTATAATTATAATAAAACCGCTAGTCATACTTAATACATGCAATTACATGTATCATTACCTTCCTTAAATTATTATTTTTTAATTTAAATATTTTCATTACATAATCATTAAATTTATTATAAAAGCATCTATTGATTTAAAATTGATTACCTTCATTGCAAAACACTTCAAACAGTAAGTACTTTTTTGTAATGGTTGGGTGAATCTCGAAATATTTTAAAATTTTAAACCTATCCTCCGTGACTCTTACTCTTTCTAGATTAACCTAAATCCAAAGCAATCGAATTAAATACAAAATATTATTAAAAATTAAAAGAAATAATTTTTAAAACCATTTATGTAGGTGTTACCAAAATGGATTCTATCCTCCGTGAATCTGTATTTGCTTTAAATTTTATGCAACGAATGGCGCTTTAATCATTTTAAATAAGCAAAAACCTCTGTTTACGACATTATAGATGCATGTGATTCCTGAAGGTCAGTTAGAATTTATATGCAGATGAGAGTGTTGCTGTTTTATAATTCAAAAGTTTAAGTTCATTAATTTGCTATTTAAAAACCTATCCACCGTGAAGTGTAATATCTTAGTAAGTAGATTTTTTTTAAATATTTTATGTATGTACAATTCGTTTTCTGGTGCTATAAATATTTTGTTTCTTAATTCAACACAGAAATGCAGTAAAATAGATAGATAGATAGATCGATTTATTTGTTCAAAAAATTTTAGCAATGGCGTGTCAAAATGAAATAAACAACAAAGTAAGCAACTAATAAGCAGTTTAACAGCGTTTTATCGCTTAATATTTTCACTATTTTATATTTTCTGATATCTACCTATACAAATGACCCCGGAACAGTTCTTCGCAATGAAGATGGGTTTCATATCACGATTAAAAGTCAAGCTCGAGAAGTGAAAGGACACTGGAGAGATGATCATGAAATTGAAAATAACTAGAGGTGAAAGGTAAACTTTATTATTATGGGAATAGCTCGACTAATGACTAAAACCAAAATTAATAAATAAAGTATACATCGCAATAAAAAGTAGTTATCATTTTATTAGTACTAAAATGGAAAAACATTATTTTGCAAATCATATTTTATTTTTGTCATACTTAAATACTAATACATTATATTAGAGCTTTGGTTCCAGCCAAGGGATTTTCAAAAGTTCAAAAACCATCCTAATCTAACATTATTTCAACATTTCACTAAAAAAAAATAAGTTAAGGGAATTTACAATTCCACTTAAAAAAATTATACGTGATTATTTCCCTCATTATAATATGAACCAATCAAAAGCCTTAAATTTTCGAATAAATTTCGTTTAAATAAGCGATTAAATCACTAGAACTATTTAACAGCGATTAAATTTTAGCCTCCATATTGGATTTTTGTTTACGATTTTATGGTGTTATTTACAAGTTTTAACAAACATTTTTTAAAAAACAATAAAAAATAAGTTATCTAGTTTACGAAATATCAATTATTACTTATTACATACCTTAAATTAATGGAATTTTCTTTAAAAAAATATTTATAAATTTTGACACATACGTCAGATTTTATGAATTGACAAATAGTTTCCTTTAATTCGAGAAATAATCTAGACGTATATCACTCGACCTATAAATTTAATCTGTCAAACTATGCTCAGTAAGTTTTTTATTTGATTTTTCTCTTTGGAAAATAGTTTCATGCAAAATAATTAAAAATAAAACCCCTCGACCGCTACGCGGTCTCGTGATTTTATTAAATCATTTTGCATTCAACATTTTCCAACAAAAACCAAACAAAAAACGACTGAGCCTAGTTTAACCGATTAAATTCATAGTTCTCGTGATATAATATCATATAATATGAGTAAATGTAGATATCTGCTTAAACTTAATTCTTTAAATGGGTTCTGGATGTAGGCAGCACAGAATACAAGTGTGTATAATGTTGGCATATGTAGTGTGTTGGAAATATAACAAATAGGCTGTTTAATTTTATAAAGAATTCTATAATTTATTTTGTTCTTGTTTAAACTAAAATATGATTTAAACAATGAAATATAAAATTAAAATAAAAAAAAATAGCATTTTTGGACACAAAAATAATAATTAAATATCGATTTTTTTAATTTATTGATAGTTTAGTAAACTTGTACATTTGGGGTTAAAAAATTAATACACCTTATGGGTGAATATGATTATTTTTTATTTTTGGTTGTTTCACTGTTAGTCTAGAATGGAGTTTTTGGGAAGCCACCAGGTCTAGTAATAACATAACATAAGTGTTTCTGCACTTATTTTAAGAAGTCGTACATTTTGAGTTTTAGAGCTTCACGGAAGATAGCTTCCCGGAGGTTAGGATTTCGTGTTTTTTTTAAAACATCCCTTTTGATATTTGAATTAAGTTATTGTATCTTTTGACACCTTAATATTTTTTAAAAATACAATTGTACATACATAAAATATTTATAAAAAAAATCTACTTACTGAGATATTACACTTCACGGAGGATAGGTTTTTAAATAGCAAATTAATGAACATAATCTTTTGAATTATAAAACAGCAACACTCTCATCTGCATATAAATTCTAACTGACCTTCAGGAATCACATGCATCTATAATGTCGTAAACAGAGGTTTTTGCTTATTTAAAATGATTAAAGCGCCATCCGTTGCATAAAATTTAAAGCAAAAACAGATTCACGGAGGATAGAATCAAACCTACATAAATGGTTATAATAATTATTTCTTTTAATATTTAATAATATTTTATTCGCCGAGTTTAAAATTATAATTATATACAGGGTGTTACTATTTTAAGACAAAAAGTTTATACAGGCATGGGTCTGCAAATTCTTTGTTTTCATGATACAGGGTGTTAAACTGTTAATAAAATGTTATTTGTAGTGTTAAGGGGCTAATTTAGCTCTAAGTTGATTCAATTTATTAGGTCCAGTGGCGTCCGGAGCAGAACATGAACAAAATTTTTTTTCAAAAAAATGTACACCACTGACTTTGTATTTTTTTTATATTGCATATCCCAAGTTTTCCATTTAAGTAAATTTTATTTCTAAAACTAAAAAATACAAAAAAATATCAAGAGACAAAGAAGTTGTTATTTTAGTTGCTTGGTCAAAAAAAATATAGTCAGTGTCGTACATTTTTTTGTCAAAAATATTCGTTAAGATTCTTTGGGTGATTTTAATGGCTAATATCCACTTAAATTTTCTGATCGTTGTTAAAAAAAATTAAGCAATAATTTTGATATTTTATATCTATATATATACGAGGTGTGTTCAGAAAATAACGGGAATTGTTAAATTTTGCGGGTTCGGAGGGTCCGGTTGTCATAAAATTTTCTTTATTATGTTGGTATATATGCCCCCGAAATATGATAAAAACTTTAGCTGTTTTCATTGTTTACTTTGTCTGTGGCAGCCGCTAAGGTTAGACGTGTTTTATGAGCTCGGCGATTTTTCGTTCGTTAAAAGAAATGGATCAAAGAATTTGTATCCAATTTTGCTTAAAAAATGAAATAAATTCTGTGAAATGTTAACAAAGGCCTATAGTGAGTCTGCTATAAGTAAAACAAGAGTTTACAAGTGGTATAAGAGTTTCCAAGATGGCCGTGAAGACGTATAAGATGACGAACGCCCCGAACGCACAAGCACATTAACAACCGATAAAAACATGGAAAAGTGGAAGAAATGGTTATAAACCATCAGAGAAGTCGCTGATGATGTTGGTATACCGATTGGCTCAACCCATGAAATTTTTTCGAATGTTTTGGGTATGAAACGCGTGGCAGCAAAATTTGTTCTAAAATTGTTAAATTTTGAACAACATTTTTGGCCAAATACAATACTGTAATGATGCCCCAGCCTCCATATTCTCCAGACATGCCTCTGTCTGACTTTTTCCTATTCCCAAAAATAAAGAGAACCTTAAAGGGCCGTCGTTTTGCAAGCATAGATTAAAAGCGCATCGCTGAAAGAACTAAAGGCTATCCCAAAGATCGAGTTTTAGAAGTGTTTCGAGTATTGGAAGAAGAGCTGACAATGTGCATAATATTCAATGGGGACTATTTTGAAGGCGACAACATTAATGTAGACGAATTCAAAAAACGAAAATTCCCGATATTTTCTGAACACACCTCGTATTTATAATCTTTTGTTAAAAATTAAATTGTCTTTTAAAATATGTAAAAAATATGTTATTTTTGTGAATATTCCATTGTTTTTCGGTTTTCACCATTTATATAATATTTGTATAATATGGGGTGTTATGGGTTTCGAATGTTGAAAAGCATTTTTATATATTTTGCGTTCATAAAGACTTCATTATAACATAACATGAGATACTTTATATCACCCAAAATTTTGATTTTATAGGTTGGCTATACTTTAAACAGCATAATATTTTGCATATTGGTTATAATATTCTTATGACTTTTCTAGCACTTACGAGACTTACCCGGCAATAAATTTTCTTTAACACCAAAGAAAATCCTTTTTTTCTTCTTTAACATTCAGCCGCTTATTGTAAATAAGTAAATTAAGGACGGCATGACGAATCGATTTTGACATTAACGGTCAAAGTAAAATTCGACCAAATTAAATTTAAGGTATAAAATTAATTTTTTTATAGAATTTTTGCAAAATATATTAAATAGCATGTAAAAAAAATTTCATTTTCAAATTGTGAAAAATATTTTCATGACAAGTTCATCAAAAAACAAAAAATGATGCTATAATAAGGATTTAAAATTCATTTTGGCAAAAAGACGCAAAAGATTATTACATAAGACTTTTATTATCACATTGAATACAAAAAACAACAAATGTATACAAACTTAAAAATTACAAACTATACTTGACTACTAGAACTACAAAACTACAATTTGAAATTTTGCACTTTCATTCATCTTGTACTGGTTTGGGGCTATACCTGTAAAAAAAGAAAAATATATTACAATAACATATTAAAATATTTTAAACAATAGATTTTCTCTTTCCGCTTAAGGGACAGCAAAATTGCTACTAAGACTAGTCGATAGTTTTAATAGTTTTAAAAGAAGAATACAAATTGTCTTATTTTGTTATATATATGGAACATGTCGTTCAAATAATAGGTGAAAGTTTTTTACTGGGATTTTTATTTTTGTATTGCAAATTTTTTATTGAAATTAATTATTAATATTAATTTTACTCACTTAATATTTAGTGACTATCGGAAGGTACTATGTGACTTCGGAAAATTTACCACCAGCCATTGTCCCATTTTGGGGCTTCATGCACGTAAATTTTCTTGTAAACTGGCACTGGGACGTGGATTTTCTTCACGTGGTGATGATGAACGGTATGGATATGTTCAGGTACATGGATTACCACATGTTTGCTATAAAAAAAAATGAAAAATGTTTTAATTATTTTTTACAATGTTTTAAAAGTCTAAAACCTATCCTCCGTGACTGTTACTCTTTCTAGTTTAACCTATATGTTTTCGAATATCTGAGATAGTAAAAGCATACTAAAAATATCAGTTCACCAAGTAAATTAAACACATCCAAAGCAATCGAATCAAATATAAAATATTATTAAAAATTAAAAGAAACAATTTTTATAACCATTTATGTAGGTGTTACAAAAATTGATTCTATCCTCCGTGAATCTGTTTTTGCTTTAAATTTTATGCAACGGATGGCGCTTTAATCATTTTAAATAAGCAAAAACCTCTGTTTACGACATTATAGATGCATGTGATTCCTGAAGGTCAGTTAGAATTTATATGCAGATGAGAGTGTTGCTGTTTTATAATTCAAAAGATTAAGTTCATTAATTTGCTATTTAAAAACCTATCCACCGTGAAGTTTAATATCTCAGTAAGTGGATTTTTTTTATAAATATTTTATGTATGTACAATTGTGTTTTTAAAAAATATTAATGTGTCAAAAGATACAAAACTTATTTCAAATATACAAAGGGATGTTTAAACAACATATTCAAAATGTATGATTTCTTAAAATTTTTGCATTAGTGCAGAACCACTTATGGTGTTATGTTATTACTAGACCTAACTTTATTATTATTATTGACTATGAACTTTCATAGTTTTCATAACAAATCGTTTAATAAAATATATGTGGCATTAAACCAATCGAATTAAATAATTAAAATTTGATATTTATTATTGTTTCACTTTCTACTAAAAGGTAAGGTATTTTGAAATGTTGTCCTGGAAAATACCAGTCCAATCAATTTAATTTATTTATTAATGTTATAATTTCTCCACCCGTTTGTATCTATATTGTATAATAACTTGTTTTACTTCTTGTAGTATTTACTTTCTTGATATTCTCGTTTTGGAGGAAAGCGGTTATGAAATGGATCACTTCAAGGTTTATGAGTATTTTTTATTGAATTGTTTTTTTAGATTACATATTATGTCCGATATTTCTCAAGTTCTTGTTTTTTACATAATTATCATTTAAATTATTTGTTTACATATTTTTGTAGAAAATTTTACGTTCCACAAAAAAGATATTTTATGTTAAAAATAAAACATATTTCTAAAAAGTTTACAGATCAGTGTGTGGTATAAATGTGTTCCTCATGGTTTAAACATTGTCACTTTAAAGCGTTTTAATTTAAATTCTGAAATTAAACAATAAAATGGCTAGTGTCCAATTACTGGTTGGTAAAAAAATGTAAATTTCTATTATTGGACATATGTCCAAAATCATACTCTATTTGTATCCCGGACATTTACCAGCCAATTCTTATGTAACATTGTCCCCTGAATCCCAAAAGACCGTCAAAAACTATAAAAGTTAAGCAGTTTTTGAGATATAGGCAATTCCATATTATATTTAAAATTGATTATATTTCAAAAACTGTTTTACTTTTATAACTTTTGACGACATTTTCGGATTCAGCGAATAATATTTCATTGGAATTGACTGCTAAATGTCCTGGATACGAATTATTAGTGGCTGCTTTTTCGCTATGACATTTTTGACTAATTCATTCTTAGCGAGTAAGTAATATAGTGATTTCTTCGTCACAGGACATCTTGCAGAATAACAGTGATTTAAATACAGTGCATGATAGAGAACATAAAAAAGTAATGGCGACAAAATTAATGGATTTGGAAATTACTTTTAACATACCACATTAACACATTATATAATGCTATAATGCTTCAAATACTAGAGATACCACACTTAATGATATTTGCAACAAACTATTTCAGAAGTCAGACCAAGGAATTAGTTGTTACCTTCAGAATTCAAAAAAGGGATGAGGAATCCGAGAAAGAAATATATGAGTTATATGATATTTACAAAAACGAAAAAAAAAAAATTACCTAAAACAGCAATTTATCTTTAAAAAATATTTAACAATTTATGTTATTTGATTTAATTTTATATAAAAATTGTATGTCCAATAACTATGGTCCATGTGTCCAATTACTATATAAAATGTTCAATTACTATACTTTTTTGCATGTTTTTATAAAACTTCTTAATTTTAAGTAAAAAAAAATATATTTTTTAAAATTTATTTCAAACATTGCCCTCCTATATTATTTAAATTATTGGTTTTATTGGTAAATCGTGTAAAGGGCAAAATATCCTACAAAAATTAGTTTCTATATTGTTGCATGAATATTGTCTTATGTGATTAAACTCATTACACCCACAAATTTAATTAATAAATTTACAAAATATTGTAAAAATTATGAGGGTATATATTTTAAAAAAAACTGATGAAATTTAAATAAATAAATTGAAAATGAATTGTTAAAATTTTTGCTATTTAATCTTAAAAAAATATAATTTATAATGATGGGTTGAATATAAATATTTGTGCAATTATATATTATACATAATATTATATAATTATTTTAATATTTTTGATAATTAAAAAGTATTATTTGTTCCCTGACAAAAATTTGCAAAAGTTTGTCTATTTTATTATTAAAATTGGTGTTGTTAATTTTATTTAATTTTTTTAATTATAAATATAAAAATGACTTACTGTTGGCCTCCCCATCCACCTGGAGCGGGGTTTGCGGCGGCAAAAGCCAAGACTAAAGCAAAGAGTACAGCCTGAAAAAATTTTAAAAAAATATTAATTAACAAAATTAAAAATTTATTAATAAATGCGTTACTTACAACAATCTTAAAGGAGGCCATGATTGACAACAGGTGGTGGTACTAATCCAAGTAAGTCACAAGTCACTAGATCAGTTGGTTGATGCTATCTGAAGCACCACGCATGCTATATATACTAAACCCCTTGTCCCCACCAGTTCGACGCATATGAAATATGCACGTTGCGACATAAACGGTCATCCCCATCTCGAAAAAATCACGAAAACTAAAAGTCATCGTGTCACGGCAAGAGAAAGAGCTCAAATCGGCTTGATTTATTTAATTTCATGCGACAATTTTGTGCAATCTAATTTAATATACGTATTATGTAGATGTGTCTGTGGTTTGGAATTTTTTCGGCTATTTTTTTAGGTTGGCGATTAGCTTTCTTCGTTCGAGTTAATTTGTATGCAAAATGGTTTGGATAATTTTGCACACAAATTGTAGATAATTTTTTTTTAATTTAGTTAATACAGTAAACAATTTATATATAAAATAATTAATTTTAATCGACTTTTTTTAAATTTGACTCATGTCCCAGACATTTTTTCCGTTGCGTTATGTCCGTCGCGTTACCGATAGAATATTAAAAAAAAACATATATATGGCAACTTTTTTGGCACTCACGTGATCAACAAATGATGTTCGGACGTACACATTACCCAGCTGAATTTATTTATTCAATCAGGAAGAAGATATCGGTTGAAACAGGTGCGGGTAACGCGAATAATAATTGTTTGTCCGCTAAGTTACTCAAAAAAAAAAAAAAAAATAAGGTAAGAAAAAATACTATTTTTCATGTTTATGTTTATTTTAGGGCACTAAAGCTCATTGAGAGTAATTAATAACTGTAATGTTTTATTATTATTTTTTAAATATGGTTTTATAAAACTTTGTCCACTGCGTTACCGAGTCCACTATGTTACCATATGGTAACGCAATGGAATTTAGGGTAACGCAATAGAATTTTTCGACAACAAAGTGGATATTTACCGTCGCTTTTATTAAAAGTAGTTTATGATTAGCCAATTTAAAATTATTTGTAATTACAACTCATGATATAGATTACATCAAAGGAAAAATTCCACGCAATATAAATGTACTAAAAGGGACCTTCACCAGCTTATAGTCAAAGAAAAAGGGTGTCTAGAATTTAGAAATCTACGTTGTTATTCTGCAAGTGAACACCACTACAAGGGATTTTGTTTATGCATTACTCTAAATTCGTACCACCCTATATAGTTTCTTTTTTACGTTATCTGATTAATAGGGTGGGCTGATTATATATTTAACTTCTAAAATTTAAAAATATTAAATTCTGTATGTAAGAAAAAATTGTGAAATAGGAAATTAAACATTTTTTGCAAAATATTTTTTTTGATATCTATATGTTTTGAACTGCCGCAACGCCTCTAAAAATTTAAAAGTAATTTTAAAAAAATTTAAATTATTCATAAGCGGGAAAGTTGTGAAATAGGAAAGTAAACTATTTTCCTTTAATATTTTTTTCTTTTTTAATGTTTTGAACTGTATGAAGTCAAACTGTAAATTTTAAATTTTGCAATAATTGCAATTATTGGAGAGACGGCGTAAAATGGAGAATACATATTTTTTTAAGATTTTCGTGTTTGACGTAGGACAGTTGACAGTTGACTTCACTGTTTATATAAATTATAATATTTTGACATCGTCAATTTTTACAAGTAGTATCTGTTTGTGGTTTTTGGGTGTTTGTGAAAAATGGCAGGTAAAACAGGATTATAAATTGAATTAAATTTGTGTTGATAAATTAATTTTTATTTTTGTTTTTTTTAATAAATATTTATTATTCAAAACTTTTTTAAACCCTATTTTCTCTCAGATAATTTTTTTCGTATTTATAACGATACTAAATTACATTAAGATCTTTCAAGGCCTTGCGGCAGTTTAAGAAATTAAAATAAAAAAAAAAACTCTTATAATATTTTATTTCCACCTTCTTAGTAAATGACATTTTATAGGTTAATTTTGTTGTTTTTGTATCCAAGTAAACGATACATTATGGGAACAGACCTGTAATATTTAACGGGCTTGTATAAAAGACCTGTAAAGTTTTACAGACTTATAGAAAAGCAATTTATGAAATTAAATGTCACATTTGACATATTAATTAAAATTTTAAAATTAAAAATCGTTATCTAAAGGTGAAAATAAAAGTTTGTACGTGTCACGCTTTGCAATTAATCTTTACTAGGCTCACTGGATTATGGGGTTCGCTCCTGGGTCGCTCACCCCACAATTTTTCAGCTCGCCCGTAAAGATTCATTTACAAAGCTTGACACGTAAATAACTATTTCTGGCCTTATAAATGCACAACTTTTCCACCATTGCACAATTTGATATTTGAAAAATATCGGCCCACCTTACTGATTAAGTCCTTTGTGTACCCCTGTCCGTTGTGATACCAATGTCTATTTCGTTACTTTTTTAGTTTTTATTAAAATAAATCCTTAAAATGATTTTACTATCACTTGGTAGTACCTGTTTATAAATTAGAGTTTAACTCACTAATACAAGAAAATATTAATGGTATTGTTTTTTTAACAAAGAATCGGAATGGTGTCTTTTAAAAAGTAATTTAAATAACATAAATATTTAAAAAAGGCATACAATTTTTAATAAAAAATAAAATTGGAGTCAAAAGTTTGTGAACTAAGTACATTTTTTTTCAAATTATTTTTATAACAACTTTTTTTAATGAATTAAATTTTGGATTTCAAATTGGTAACACAGTGGGGATATATAAAGCTAGCTAAAAACATTTTTGTGAAAAAAACGTAAAAAAATTAAAAAGTGCACTGCCTGTCTTAAATGTAAGTAAACAAAACTCTAAACATTTATAAAAATCCAACCAAAAGTCAATTTAAGCAAAAAAAATATTATGATCTTCATTTTCCTGAAATCGAGTGTTTCTTGAAAATGACCCATTGATAAATCAACTAATTTAATTGTGGTTTATGTATTTTAAATAAAATTAGAATGTATTTAATACTTTACTATTTTTCTATGATCATCACGTAGCGCCTACTAAATTATATAATCCCCCCACATTAAGACACGTCTAAATGGGGATTGCCGATTGAAATTAGACCAATTGGCCAATGGCTACCTTATTTAAAATACAGTGATGACATAGTTGGTTATAAAACACAAATTTGGTAATTTTAAGAAAAATTATTAAAATTTACTTAAAACCTAAATGTGAGAATCATTTTAATTCTAAATATTAGTATATTTATATATATACAGGGTGAGTTTAACAGGGGGTAAGAGATATTTCAAGTTACCCTGTATATTTATTTCACTCGAAGGCTACGGGTAGATGTTTGATATAATTTCGACTTCGAAACGACTACGAAACAAATTGTAAAATAAGCTGAAAGTTATATAATTCAGCTTGCGTAGAGTAACTGTCTCTCTTAATTTATTGTAAGAAAACACCGATTATTGCTTAAGTGATGAATTCTTTATAATTAAAAAGACAATTATGTCTTGAGACAGTCACTTATAACAACGCGCCTAAAAAGACACTGCAATTTTTCTATAAGGAAATGATTGGATAACGTTTACTTAAAACTCTTCAACATCTATATTACTTTAAAAATAGCTCCAAATTCTATTTAATTATTTTGCACAGGTAGGTAAAACAAAGTATTTTGCAAAAACAATGAATTAAACATGGCCAATATTTAAAGTATACACGGTGGTCAAAACTGATAGCATATTTTGATTATAGACCCTTTTGGTAACACCATAACATGTATTTATCAAAATCCCAGCTGACCCTATTTTAAAGTTTTGCAAACTTTTTTGTTTTTCTATTTCTATATATTATTTTGCAATTATTGTACTGAAACTACCTGTACAATTTTAATAAAATTAAGCAAAATAATAAACTTTGTATCATTTAAATTACTTTACTCCCCAGTATTAATTTATTGAGTTAAGTTTGTCTATGAAATAATTACAACTTGCAAATTTTGTAAAAAAATAATTAAGGTGGTTATGAAAAAAATTGCTATACGTTATAACGCAAGTGACATTTTGCTTTAAATATTTATTTAATGTATACTTTATAAAGTTAAAAATAGTATTTTGAAATGAAAATTAAACCGTAATTCAAGTTAAGCCATGAAGAAAATCGAAAGAAGATATGTGCTGGCTGTGAAGACAAAATTGTTTTTGGTAATCGAAAAATTCAAAGTTTAGGGTTTGAGAAAATATAAAAATTACTGCAGACTTTTTCAAACGAACACTTTAACTTAAGTCATTCAATATGGTAAAAACGGTATTTTTGCATAGCCACAATTGCCAAATTTTCAAAATTTAGAAATTGCTAGAGAATTTCGCGGCAGCCAAGAGTGTATGTGCTTTATCTGCAAAATGGCAAGATATAAAGGGCATAAAAAATTATTAAGGGAAGAGGACGGACGGACGAACTAAAGTTTTGATATGCTCTTCCTTTCTAGGGGATATCGCTAGATGTAAGAAGCATGTTTGTACAGACTGAAGAATTTAAAAATACTGTTTCCATGTTAAAAACAATTCCAAGTAAAACCCAAGAAAAAGTTTTACTGAAAATTTAAAGCAAGCAGTAATCGATTTTGCTTCAAAGAATCTTTAGTTATTTATTAGTTTTGTATTAGGTACCTTAAAACAATAAATAAGACATTGCAAACTGTATTTTACATTATTTTGTATTTATAATGTAATTTATCCATATTTCATGTATCTGCCAAATTTTTAAAAACATTTGATAATGGTACTAGAGTATTTTATCGAAATGGCATAAACAATTTTAAAATACTAAGAAATATGCAAAACTTTAATAAAGGATCAGCTGGGATTTTGATAAATACCTTTTTGTGTTACCAAAAGAGTCTATAATCAGATTATGCTATCAGTTTTGGTTGGCATTTTTGTTCGTCCTATACTTTAGTTTTGACCACCGTGCATAGTTAAACTACTATTTATATTTTACCCAGGTTTTTTAATATTTATTTTAGTGTGAAATGATTCCTGAGTCTTTTCTTGCTAAATTTTATATTATACATTTTTTATTGCACAGTATTCTAAACCCATTACATTTTGATATAAATTATAATTTATTTGATTATATACATTTAATTTTTTTTATTTAAATTGTATCACGAGTAGATCTAATATTGCGCCATCTTTTTGAATACATACGAATTAAAATTGTAATTTTAGAAGGCGGAAAGCATATAAAAACTTTTACCTTAATTTTATATACAGGGTGTCCCAGAACCCGATTTTCATATAAAATTTATATATGCCATTGTTTTAGTTTTTTTCTTATCAATATTTAAAAAGGATAGTTTCTTTGTTTAAACTTTATTTACGTCTACTTAAAAATAAGAATATTTGAATTTTTAATAATAGTTTTATAAAAATATGCAAAAAAGTATATATAGTAATTGGACAAATAGACCATAGTTATTGAACATACAATTTTTATATAAACATAAATTGTTAAATATTTTTTAAAGATAAATTACATTTTTTACCAACCACCAACACACTGTTTGTTTTTAGAATTAAAACTAAAACGCATTAAAGTGACAATGTTTAAACCATGAGGAACAAATTTATACCACACACTGATCTGTACACTTTTTAGAAATATTTTTTATTGTAATTTAAACACTGCCCTGCTCTTAACAAAAAAACATAAATCTTACCACCAAAGTAACGAGCAAACTTTTTTGTCCTTTATTGGACCCAAAATAAAGTAGTTCTATAATAATTATCTGTAATTATTACAGATTGAGATATTTATAATTTTATACAGCGTCATCTAATGATTTGACTTTAAGGTAACTATTTATAGAACTCTTGTTTTTACAGTATTAATGTTAATTGTCCAATAACTATAAACAATTTGTTTTAATTGTTTTTTTTGCATACCATAACTTTTTTATGGAATCAATATTATTCACTTATGGTGAAATTTCCTACAGAGAACTTTCTCGATATAGGTATGTAATGAAAATAAAAACACCTTACAACAGATGTTTTAAGTTATAGACTAGTTCTTGCCATTTCTAAAATTCTAAAATATAAATGTTTTTGGCCTTATAAAGCATACAGAGAAATTATTCCACAGAAAAAAACTTTAATTTATTTCAAAATAAAACACTATTAAGAAAATATTTTATTGCAATAACATTAACAACACAGAATAAGTTAAAATTAAACAAGAAATAACTAACAACTAATAAGGGGTATTTGTATAATTTTTTCAGTCTCTTATAAGTTTTCTATTAAAAACTTAAAATATCCACTAGAACATCGAGGTATAAACCAAGTCACACAAAAATAATATAAACATAAAACTTAATACTTTCAGGGGCAATATACAAGATTTTAAGTATATTTTTTGTATTACAAGGGACTGGGAATCTTGAATTTTCCTACTTTAGTTTCTGTAGAAAATGATCTCTATAGAAAGGAATAAACCAATCAGAGCATGACGTTTTTATCGCATCTAGTGTGCTGTGGAGAATGCCGTGCCCTGATTGGTTTATTGGTGTAAGATTTGTATCCAGTAAGTTTACAAATATAAGGTTTTTGGGTAAAAACATACGAGGTGTGTTCAGAAAATAACGGGAATTGTTAAATTTCGCGGCTTCGGAGGGTCCGGTTGTTATAAAATTTTATTTATTATGTTGGTATACATGCCCCCGAAGTATGATAAAAACTGTTTTCATTGTTTACTTTGTCTGTGGCAGCCGCTAAGGTTAGACGTTTTTTATGAGCTCGGCGATTTTCGTTCGTTAAAAGAAATGTATCAAAGAATTTGTATCCAATTTTGCTTAAAAAATGAAATAAATTCTGTGAAATGTTAACAAAGGCCTATAGTGAGTCTGCTATAAGTATAACAAGAGTTTACAAGTGGTATAAGAGTTTCCAAGATGGCCGTGAAGACGTTGAAGATGACGAACGCCCCGAACGCACAAGCACATTAACAACCGATAAAAACATGGAAAAAGTGGAAGAAATGGTTATAAACAGAGAAGTCGCTGATGATGTTGGTATATCGATTGGCTCATCCCATGAAATTTTTTTGAATGTTTTGGGTACGAAACGCGTAAATTTTGAACAAAATTTTTGGCCAAAAACAATACTGTAATGATGCCCCAGCCTCCATATTCGCCAGACATGCCTCTGTCTGACTTTTTCCTATTACCAAAAATAAAGGGAACCTTAAAGGGCCGTCGTTTTGCAAGCATAGATGACATTAAAAGCGAATCGCTGAAAGAACTAAAGGCTATCTCGAAGGTAGAGTTTTAGAAGTGTTTCGAGTATTGGAAGAAGAGCTGGCACATGTTTTGAAGGCGACAACATTAATGTAGACGAATAAATAAATATTTGTTTCAAAAAACGAAAATTCCCGATATTTTCTGAACACGCCTCGTATGTAAAACCCAGATTTGCCCTACTCTCTAAAAATGAATTTCACTTGTACCATACCATTTTTGACGAATTCATTTTTGAGTATCATATCATATTTTCTTCCTATATAGTTGTGCTTAAGGTGCCATATTTTTTTTTACTTTTTATCACAAATAGAATAATTTGGTGCAGATAATTTTAGTGAAATTTTCTCTTGTAATGTTTTTTGCTGACATTCCTTTGTGGTGGTCGTTTTCTGTGTGCCACTCTTTTGGGTTTTGGTTCTGAAGCACTCGGATAACTGTGGTCCCTGTGTAGGGGGTGAGGTGGATAGTAAGGGTCTTCGTCATCTTCACTTTTGGACTCTTCTATCTCGTATCCATGACTACTTTTTGGATCATGTCTTTGTTTGTGCCTTGAGTACTCGTTTTGTTCGTAGTTTTGTTCTTTAGTTTGGTAATCCAGCTGGTAGTTTTTCGGATTCTGCCTGGTGTAGTCATTTTCTTCGTAATTGTCGGGTTCTTTGCGATGATATTCCTGCGGATGAAACTCGCTGGGTTGGAATTCGTTTTGGTAGTCGTTTTTGTTGTTGTAGTAGTCTATACCGTCGTTTTGGTGATCGTCGAATTTCACGAGTTTTTCCTTCTCGTGGATGTAGTGGTGGTGCTCAGGAACAATTTTCTCCTTCTCGTGGAAATAGTGATGGTGTTCCGGAACTTTAATTATTTTCGTGTGGTAGATGGTCTTGATTTTTTGAGGTACATGTATTCTATGGATGAAGCTAATACAATAAAAATAAATTATTAAATTATGTTTTTACTGCACATGTGAATACACTGCCACAAGCCAACTTGCTTAAATTAAAATAAGAATATATATGTCAACTAAAAATATTTAACTTCTTTAAAAAAGAATTTTGTAGTTTTGGAAATATTCTAATTAAGAAAATATTGCTGCCTTATTTCAAAAATTATATATTCTTGCTTTTAAACAAGTTTTATTTAAAGAAATTTAATTTTCTTACATTAAGAAAAGATTCTTGAAGTAAATCAACGTGAATTAAGAAACTACTTTACTATTTTAAAGAATATATTCTCTTCGTTATATATGAGACAAAGATTGTTTTGAATCAAATAAATTTATTTGATACAAGAATTTTTTTTCAGTGTACAAATTATCTTACCGATTGTTATGTCCTGGGTATGACCCCACAGCTTTCATTGAAATTAACAGCAAGCATACCTAAAAAACATAAAAAAAATATTTAATACTCTCTCTTTAACTGCCATTGTATATTTCATGCAAATACGATCAAAATTAATAGGTAACTAATCTAGCGAAAACGCCTCTAACCTAACTTACGATTAAATTACCGTCTCAAATGTATAATTTCAAGATAATTACCAATCTTTTTATTATAGCACTTGGATCAATGGATTTCTTAATTAAACAATAGAAAGTTCACAGGAAATTATGCGTTTTACGCGTACTTCATCTTGTTAAAATCAATAAATTTGTGCTTGATTGATTAATATTAATTAAATTGTTATGCATATAAAATTGTTTATTTTTTAAATAAAAATAATACAGTAATTTATACTTGGTATTAATATACAGTGTGAATCTCACAGAAAAAGTCGATGGGAGTTAGATCTGGTGATCTTGCTGGCCATTCTGTGTGGGAAGATTAGGTTCCAATGGATTTGGAAACAACTTTGCTAGAGTTGAGAACTTGTTCTCAGCATTTCCAAATATTTTCCACTTATTATTATTATTACTATTATTATTTAGAAGAAGAGCTTTCATAGAATGGCCATCAGGATCACCAGATCTAACACTGCTAGACTTTTTTCTATTGGTTTATTACACAAAAAATGTTTGTTTTATTGAACTACTAAATTAAAATATACAAGAAATTTTTAATTGGTGAAAATTTGGGACCAGTTATCAATACATAACATATGCTAATAACTTTTATTAGTTGCCATCAGTCGTTCTCGCTATACTTTCTTCATACCTATTTATATTAAAATTTAAAGGAAAGTTATCAATAATTAACAACCATGGAGATATTGTTATCAAGGATAAATAAATTAACTAAAACATTATGACATTGGTGGCCATAAATAGATGTATATCTCCCAGAAAATACTAGTATTTAACAAATTTTGTAAAATTATTAAAACCCCATGTAGTTAATTAGTAAAGCGATTGATTACAGCCTAGGCTGTAAAAAACCCGTTTGGACCAATCAACTTTTAGACCGTTTTTCGTGTTAAACGCCTTTAAATTACAAAAAAATAAATCCATACAATGTTTAAAATTATCTATAGGTTGTATCTAAAAATTTCTCATATGTAATTAAAAATATAATTACATTTTGATTTATGAACATTCGTTGTACACTTTTTTAATAAAATGATTAGATATCTATCTAAGTGTTAAAAATAGTAAAAATTAAGATTCCAGATAATATTTTTACAATATACTAGAGGTAATAATTATTTACTAGATATAATTTCAAGTTTTAGTGAAAAAGAATAAAATGTCATTTTTAAACCTTTAAATGTAAGTATAATAGTATATTATGTATTAAGTTTGATAGATAAAAATTAGTGTGTAAAAAAGTTATAAAAAACAATTTATTACTAATAAATTCATATATTTGTATAGAGCCACATCTTTGCAAAAATAGAGATACCAAAATTGATGTTAGGAATCTGTTTTACCGGCATTATAAATGTCAGTATCGGTTTGTAAAATTTCTACCTTAAAAATGGACTAACAACCGTTTGAATCCGGTATAGAAGCAGTTTTTCACAGTGAAAGTGAAGATGGTGTTTTTATGGGTTCTCCAAAAGTGGGGGTAAAAAAAATTATTAAATATGTTTGAATAAACACATTATAACACGAAAATACCGCATTTAGTCCTATTTTCTCTAGGCACTTAAAGTACGAAGCACAAAGAATTATAAAAAAATCGGTTGAACACTCCCGTTTGTAGTAAACTGCTTGACTGTACGGTGAAATGAAGTACGTGATCGAATTTTTTCCGGAAAACGCTGAGCGTAGATATTAACAGCATCATCAACATTCCTGCATGCTTCTCCATAAATCAAAATCATTTCTATTTTTTCTTCCACTGTTAAAAAATTCATTATGAATAACTGCTTAACGAAAGGAGGTATTTTTGTTTTCAAATTAATCTTTGAACTAAATTGATTAAATAATGCTAAACTATGTATAAATAGTTTCTTTATACCTCAATAATAATTATTATTTATAACTAAATACCATTTTTTATACCTCAATTAGTATTAAATTAATTAATTGGCAAAATATTGTTTTTTTACCTTAAATGAGGTATTTTTATTAAAAATAGTACAATAATCCTTTAAATTAAAGGATTTAATGCTGGCAGGTAAAAAGTGACCATGGTGCGCAATTGATAATTATCACCGAATGAAATAATGTATAAACTTAAATATTAGTTAAAAAATCGTGGGTACTTAAAAAAATCAGATTTAATTTAATAAGATAAATATTACCAAAAAAAAGTGATATTTTTATAGAAAAATTATTTCAGAATCGTATAAGAAGAGAAATCGAACAAAATTGTTTTTTTTATTACAGCGCCATCTATTACAAATATGAAAAAATGTTTTAGACAAAATCTACCTATTTTTAGTCGAATGATCCGAATCTGCAATAAAAAATAGGGTGTTCCATTGGAAATTTTGATGAAGTTTCAAGTTGACCCTGAATATTTCCCCAATAATTGTCCTATTTATATTTTAACTAATTTAAAATGATAATCTACTTACTTTGAACAAATCCATTTTGGGCGACAAGTAACTGTAGCACACGCTTAAGAAAACTGAAAACTCACGATTTCTACTGGTATCGAGAAATGCCGTATAATAACTTTCCTATATATATAATCTTTTATAAATTTGAAGTGGGGAAACCACATTGATGATCACAGAAAACACTAAATTCAACGTATTGCCTAATGACTTTTTTACCATAGTCAAAAGACATTTTTGTGTTGCATTTAAGATTACTATAATAGTAGCTTATAGCATCTAAGTAGAAATGTCTCATTGTAAGGTCATTGTTGATATGAAAGTAATGTATAATAAAATCAATCATTAACAGGACATTACTGTGCTGATAATATTTATTGTGCTTTTAATTAAGTTGGAGGAGTGGTTTAATGTTTATTTAGGTTTATTATTTTTTCATCTGGATTATGTTTTTATCGAATTTATTAATTTTGTTGCCGTTAGTTTTTTATGTTATTTAAATCACTGTTATTCTGCAAGATGTCCTGTGACAAAGAAATCACCATATTACTTACTCTCTAAAAATGAATTAGTCAAAAATGTCATGGCGAAAAAGCCACTAATAATTCTCGTCAACAGCAATTTGTATCCAGGACATTTAGCAGTCAATTTCTATGAAATATTATTCGCTGAATCCGAAAATGTCGTCAAAAGTTATAAAAGTAGAACAGTTTTTGGAATATAATCAATTTTACATATAATATGGAATTGACTATTAGTATTTTCGGATTTAGTGGACAATTTTACCTAAGAATTGGCTAGAAAATGTCCGGGATACAAATAGAGTATGATATTGGACATAAGTCCAATAATAGAAATTTACATTTTTTACCAACCAGTAATTAGACACTGGCCATTTTACTGTTTGTTTTCAGAATTAAAATTAAAACGCATTAAAGTGACAATGTTTAAACCATTTATTGTAATTTAAACACAGCCCTGCTCTTAACAAAAAAACAAAAATCTTAGCACCAAAGTAACGTGCGAACTTTTTTCTCCTATATTGGACCCAAAATAAAGATTTACAATTTATTTAATTATTTAACAATCGATAATTACTGAGAATAATAGTTGTTACTTAAAGAAAGAAAGTGCGATATCCATTAAATAAAATCCGGTGACCGGAAGATCATTTGTAAGATTTAATGTAATTAATTACTTTATAGAACAATTTCCTACATGTTTTACTATCATTAAACTTAGTAAGGATTTTGAGCGGGTATTCCTATAGGAAACACATATTAAATTCTTTGTGTTAAATTGTGCAGAATTATAAGATAAAACTTTCAAAGAGTCATGTACCATGATCAATTACCAAAACTAAAATGCAAGTTGAACTACATGAAATTTTTATATTATATACACGGTGGTCAAAACTAAAGTATAGGACGAACAAAAATGCCAACCAAAACTAATAGCATAATCTGATTAGAGACTCTTTTGGCAACACAAAAATGTATTTATCAAAATCCCAACTGATCCTTTATTAAAGTTTTGCATATTTCTTAGTATTTTAAAATTGTTTATGCCATTTCGATAAAATACTCTAGTACCATTATCAAATGTTTTTAAAAATTTGGCAAATACATGACTTAAATATGGATAAATTACATTATAAATACAAAATAATGTAAAATACAGTTTGCTATATCTTATTTATTGTTTTAAGGTACCTAATACAAAACTAATAAATAACTAAAGATTCTTTGAAGCAAAATCGATTACTGCTTGCCTTAAATTTTCAGTAAAACTTTTTCTTGGGTTTTACATGGAATTGTTTTAACGTGGAAACAGTATTTTTAAATTCTTCAGTCTCTGTACAAACTTGCTTCTTACATCCAGCGATATCCCCTAGAAAGGAAGAGCATATCAAAACTTTAGTTCGTTCGTCCGTCCTCTTCCCTTAATAATTTTTTATGCCCTTTATATCTTGCCATTTTGCAGATAAAGCACATACATTCTTGTCTGCCGCGAAATTCTCTAGCAATTTCTAAATTTTGAAAATTTGGCAATTGTGGCTATGCAAAAATACCGTTTTTACCATATTGAAGTAGGTAATTTTGAATCACTTAAGTTAAAGTGTTCGTTTGAAAAAGTCTGCAGTAATTTTTATATTTTCTCAGAAACCCTAAACTCTGAATTTTTCGATTACCAAAAACAATTTTGTCTCCACAGCCAGCACATACCTTCTTTCGATTTTCTTCATGGCTTAACTTGAATTTCGGTTCAATTTCCATTTTAAAATACTATTTTTAACTTTATAAAGTATACATTAAATAAACAACTAAAGCAAAATGTCACTTGCGTTATAAAGTATAGCAATTTTTTTCATAACCACCTTAATTATTGTTTTACAAAATTTGCAAGTTGTAATTATTTCATAGACAAACTATTTTTTGTTATAAAAAATATTTAAGATATAAATCTTCTTTTTTTTTGTTTTTTTTTGTTTTGAGTGGTAAAAAATAATAGGTGACTCAATAAATTAATACTGTGGAGTAAAGTAATTTAAATGATACAAAGTTTATTATTTTGCTTAATTTAATTAAAATTGTACAGGTAGTTTTAGTACAATAATTGCAAAATAATATATAGAAATAGAAAAACAAAAAAGTTTTGGTGGGCATTTTTGTTCGTCCTATACTTAAGTTTTGACCTGGCCTAATTATAGTGACAATTTTAACGGTTAAGATACGCATGATAATTAACAAAAAACATATTTCCTTCAAGAATTTCAATAACAAATTACTTACCATTTTTTACTTTAACATCATAATTATTGTTTATTTTTAAATGGTAATGTGAATATCGTTTTGTTATCGCTTATCTCACGTGTAACTTTCTAAAAAGAACATTTCAGGTAAAAATGTCCAATCAAACAGCTGTTACCTTAGACAATTCCTCTAGGAAGTTGGTTTTGAATAGACACTAAAAAATCGAATTGTAATCGTGAAGAAAAAACGCATTTGTTTATGGCAAAATTAAATGAAGAGAAATTTATTATTAAATCTATTTTTATTAAAAATAACGTATGATAGCCAAAAAATGCCCAAATATACATGGGTTAATATATTGAGATGTCCCCCAAGTAAAAATGATTATTTTATTTTATTTTATTGCATCTTTTAACACCTTAATATTTTTTTTAAATACAATTTTACTTACATAAAATGTTATTATTTATAAAAAAATCTACTTACTGAGATATTACACTTCACGGTGGATAGGTTTTTAAATAGAAAATTAACGAACTTAAACTTTTGAATTATAAAACAGCAACACTCTCATCTGCATATAAATTCTAACTGACCTTCAGGAATCACATGCATCTATAATGTCGTAAACAGAGGTTTTTGCTTATTTAAAATGATTAAAGCGCCATCCGTTGCATAAAATTTAAAGCATAAACAGATTCACGGAGGATAGAATCACCTACATAAATTGTTATACAAATTATTTCTTTTACATAAAACATATATGTTTTATTATAATAGAATAGTAAATGCTTTTAGTAATTATAAAAAAAAATATTTTATGATATACCTATCAATGTTAATGAATATTTTATTATAAATTACCCCAGCACTAAAATATTAGCGCATTAAAATAAATTAATCCAGGCGTTAATAGAGATATTCATCTATTTCACATTGTAGTTCATAATATAATTGCTTGGAATAATATTGAGTTGCCCCTTGTGAATAAAGATGTATTTAAAAAAAGTTAAAAGTGCTTTTAATGTTTTTAAGGATGTGGGCCATATAAATAGAAGTGTTTGCTTGGTGTGTATTTTGAGGCCATTTTTTTGGTGCACGTTGGTTTTCCGGAACATAATGGGTGTGAAAGAAATTAATGAAAAGTGTTATTTTAAAGTGAACAAGATATTTGTTAACCTTTCCATAGCCACATTTTCATGTGGTGGGCTGTATTTGCTATACCTAGATGTGGATTTATGTTTAAAATCAAATATTTTGCTATGCTTGAATTCATCCACAGGCCACATATACTCTGCCATAGGTATTTACAATATCTTAAACTATGCTTTTTATAAAAACAAATTGTTATACCTTTTAACATCGTATAAGAATTTACTTAAATACTGCAAAGATTGTGGATTAAAAATACCATTGGACCACGAATTAAACAAAAACTTACTGATAAACTTCTATGGATCAATTATTATAAGTTTAGCAGGTATTATATTCACCATAATGGAATTTAAACTAAATGAAAATTCACTACATAACACCAACACATTCATATTTTTTTTCATTTATGTGAGTCATTACATACAAGTCCATACGTTAGGGCAGCTTTTCACTGGGCAATACCTATTACGACGCGTATATAAAGTCGCAGGAGACACCTTTAAACATTCACTGAATGTTTACAGAAGGGAACCAAGTGAAAACATAACCAGAACAGGATTGCCCTCCAAATTAATAACCGGCCAAATAACCATACTCAAAACCATATTCATATCCATAAAGAAGATAGATGCGATAAACAACGTAATTTTTCAAAATAATTTGATTGTTTGGCTTATCTGCGTGGTAGCACTGCTGATAATACATTTTTTTGTTATTGTAAAGGAATGGGATGCAGCGTACAATTTGATAATTACAGCTGTCTTCAGGAATATGTTTTTGATTTTGATGCTCTTGGTGTGCATCTATAAATCCGATCAGTATTCAAATTCTGTAAGTATAAAATAATTATTATAATAATTAATATATAAAGAAATTACATTATTAATAGCACTATGTATCAAATATCAAATTGGGTTAAAGTATTATTGCGCTGCAAATTCCAGCAAATGTCTCCTAGCAAAGAATCCAACTTCTTTCCGCTATACCCATAGATATCTACCAATGCTCTTGCAGTTACTTGGTGAAATCGTTCTCCATGTTCATCAGTTCGGCAAATTTATCAGGATGAAAAAAAAGAAAATGTATTTTAAATGACATATTAACGCTAATTCTTTGCAAAACGGAAAGCACTTTTTCAATGAATTCGCGCCAATTTTAGGCCCGATATGAACCCAGAACATTTTCAATGCCAGCTTTAACCCTGCCATATGAGACAAGCTCGTCAACGTTGAGAGCATTTTTGAATGCTTGATCTTTCATTTAACGTCGTATATCAGGTCCATGTAATATTCCTGCAAAATTAAAGTGGTAGGCATATCTCATAAAATTTTGTAATGAAATATTGCGTTGGTTTTTCTTGGGCGTAAAGGTACCGCAACAAAAACAAAAAAAATTACAACGACGACATAAATGTTCGTCTCCTTTCTCTTTCTCTGCCATTTCCTGCTCTTTTTTCATTTTTGGTTCTTAAAATCACTTTCAAGTAAAAATACAATTTAAAGTTTAAATTTTAAATGTCAATAATTAATAGATGCCCTTTAGTGTGCTTGAACGATAAAATAGAGAGTAGTAAAACGACGCGTTACAATATCCCATTTGTTAATTATTAATATATCATATTTCTTACAAACAACATAGATTTAATAGTTAGAAATCATTATTTACCAAATTAAAATTTGTCAACTATTAATAAGCAATATTTATTATTAATAATCATAATGAAAAACAGAGTGAGGATGGTAAATAAAAAAAGTTGTCATTATTTTTATTGATATTGATTATTTTATTATGAATTACCCCAGCTCTAAAATATTAACGCTGTTAAATTAATTAATGTCGATTCGTAAATAGAGATTAATTTCACGTGGTAGTGTATTATAATTGCTGAAATAAATATTCCATTGTCCGCTGTTTATCATTAATCATGTTTTTTAAAAAAGTTAAAAGTGCTTTGAATATTTTTAAGGATGTGGGCCATATAAATAGAAGTGTATGCTGGGTGTGTGTTATGAGGCCATTTTTTTGGTGTACCCTAATTTTTTGGAGCATAATGGGTGTCAAAGAAAATAATGATAAGTGTTATTTTAAAGTAAACAAAATAGTTAAAGGTTTGGTTACCTTTTTTATAACCACATTGTCATGTGTGGTAGTCTATATGCTATACCTCCAGGTGGTTTTATGTTTGGAATCAAATATTTTGTTTTGTATGATATCTTCTACAAGCTACATATACTCTGCGATTGGTTTTTACATTATATTAAACCATAGTTTTTACACGAAAAAAATGTTGTACTTTTATACATCCTGGAAGAATTTACTTATATTCTGCAAGAATTGTGGATTAAAAATACCATTGGACCACGATTTAAACAAAAACTTACTGATAAACTTCTATGGATCAATTATTATAAGTTTAGCAGGTGTTATATTCACCATCATAGAATTAAAACTCAATAAAAATTCGCTACATGGCTCTGGTATGTGTACCGCAATAATATTTTTTTTTAATTGCGTGAGTCACTACATACAAGTTAATACATTAGGGCAGCTTTTCACTGGACAATACGTATTTCGAAAAGTGTATAAAGTCGCAGGAGACACCTTCAAAGATTCACTGAATGTTTACAGAGGGGAACTAAGTTACTCCAAATCCATTACCGAACAAATTACCACACTTAAAACCATATTCATATCCATAAAGAAGATAGATGACATGAACAACGTCATTTTTCAAAACAATTTGATCGTGTGGATTCTTTGCATGATAGCATTGCTGATAATACATTTTTTTGTTATCGTCAAGGAATGGGATTCGGCTCACAGTTTGATCATAACTGCTGTCTTCAGAAATATGTTTTTAATTTTGATGCTTGTGGTATGCATCTTTAAAACCGATCAGTATTCCAGTAGTGTAAGTATACTTGTATATATGTAGGGGTAAAAATATTAGAGTTGATTTGTAAGTGTAAAAGTTGATTCCCGGTCACTTTTCCGAAAGTCATTTTCCCGACAGACCAATTTCCCGACAGACCATTTTCCCGACACACCATTTTCCCGACAAGATTTTTCCCGACACCATTTTCCCGAAAGTCATTTTCCCGAAAGTCGTTTTCCCGACAAGACATTTTCCTGACAAGCCATTTTCCCGACAAGTCATTTTTAAGACAAATAATTTTTACCACAAACGACACAATATATTTTAACAGAGTGACGTCATCCAATGACGCAATCTTAGGACGGGAAGCAGATCTTTTTTCCTTAACCAACGTCCCGAGTCCGCCCGCTTCGAAACCAACCCAAACCCAACAACCCAACCCAACCGACCCCGCCCCATTGGCCCTTACAGAATTCCAGAAGCAACAAGCAGATACCGAAATCATTTTTGACCAGGTATGTTTTTCTTTACTAGATAATAAAACTTTTGTCGTGAACATAATCTTTTGGAAAGAGGGCTATCGGAAAAAACATTTTTTAACTGGATAATAAGATTTTTGTCGTGAACATAGTCTGTCGGGAAGAGTGCTGTCGGGAAAAACGTCGTCGGGAAAATGGTTTGTCGGGAAAATGGTCTATCGGGAAATTGGTCAGTCGGGAAATTGCATTCGGGAAAGTGACCGGGAACCGTAAAAGTTACACTACAAAATACACTAGGTAGCATTTAGTGCTTATTAACTTTATTAAACACATTTAAAGAATATGAACATTATTCATTGGTACATTCACACTATTTATTATTAAAATAAATCAAAAGGGTAGAAAAACTTAATGCGAGTGTTTATTACCCCTTAATGTGTTAAATAGTGACCAAATGTACACTACAGTGCATGCCAATTTCTTTGTCTGTTTTGATGTTACTAAGAGTTCTTTTTTGTTTACACTACTAGTGCACATTGTATCACAATTAAAGTTAAATTACACCAATAGTGGCCAAATAGACTGAAAAAACTGGTAATAACCGAAATGCGTTTTAAAATATTTGGTTGGTACCTATCTACCTACGCAGTGCATATCCGGAGATACCGCGTTGTGGAAGTGTAGCATTTTTGTTCAGTTAGATTTTAATTACGGTGAATCCATAAGGAGAGATTCTTATTTTTTGGTAAGTATTACTATTTCCTTTTTCTTTAAGCCTTAATACTCAATAAATACCAATATGTTAAAAGGATGTCCATACCCGACCTATATTGTATATAAATAATTTACGGCAGTAGGTCGGGTACTTGTAACATTAATAAAATAAATACATACACACTTGATTTACTTTATATTTTCAAGCGTAATGGTTGTTATATTAACCTATACCTACATTTTTATTAATATTATGGAAAATTTGTACACGTGTGGTAAATCCCCGACATACAGCCGCCTGACGCCTCTCTATCAATGGAATCACCCATTTTTTATAACAGAAAAATGGATTACTGATAAATTCTCAAGATAATTC
This sequence comes from Brassicogethes aeneus, assembly GCA_921294245.1. NCBI lineage: Eukaryota > Metazoa > Arthropoda > Insecta > Coleoptera > Nitidulidae > Brassicogethes > Brassicogethes aeneus. The sequence continues at coordinate 1,194,026 of OV121132.1, read as the reverse complement.
ATTGCTTAAAAGTTGACAGCCAGTAAAGCATTGATCTAAAACTGATACGTTTTAAGGAACCATTTTGCTTAAACCAGCCATACGACTCAAATATAAAATTATATTTTAAAAGGCACCGATTTTGATAATTGTCATAGATTTTTGTTCCAAATAAATGTTTCTCTTTATTTACCTTTTCGTTTTATTCACTACCACCAATAGGTTTTATTCAAATAATAGTGTTAATTTACACTAGAAGTTTGCACTAAAAGAGTAAAAGTACCTTTCTAAAATTAGAACTTTTCCAAAGTACCTAGTGTTAATTTACACGCAACAAAAGTGGGATTTTACCCAGGAAGTGTAGAAGTACACGATTTTAGGTAAATTAATACAGTGTAAAATTACTTTATCCTCAGTGCTATAGTGTTAAATCATATATGTAATTTTCCCCAAGTAAGCAAGTATACTTGCTTACTTGGGGAAAATTACACTACAAATTAACTCTAATTGTAGTTTTATAAAACAACACCATTTAGTGTGGACCTGTGTGAACTCTAATTAGTGTTGCTTAGAGTTGATTTTTTTTTACTGTGTATACAATTATAATAATTTTACATACGTTTTTTAAAAAAAATACGTTATTAATAGAGTTTAGAGTTTAAATGCCATCACGAGGAAACTTGGGGTATCTGAGAAATTTGATAAGTATTTTATACCTATCACGTAGAAAAATCCGTAGTAGCAACAAAAATACATAAAAAACCTGTAAAGAGGTGTACAGGGAATAAACCAACATCTTAATAGACCAAAGAAGAAGCAAGTTCGACCTAAAATTAAAAATAAGCGTTAGACCAAAGAACGTCACTTTAAAAGTACTAATAAATCTTAAGTAGGTTAACACTCTAAACCAACGCCCGATCTTTGCCTAACTTAAGCATAATAAACCACTCAAAATTTCGAACAAAAGTAATAGCCTTCTGCAAGACACAATAATGCTTTACTGTTTTATGAAAGCTTTATAAATGCATAAAAACATGCTTTTTGTTTTATTGCAGCTCTACTTTGTGCTAGTTGGTCTTGAGATAATGAAGCCTAAAGATTAGGCTTTATGAGCGACTTTAAAGTAAAGTATTGAAGCCTTTTTGCAATTATAACTGTTTGATCTCAACATTGATTTATTACTGTTAACCAATAATGCTTTTTAGGGCAACTTGTCCCTAAGAAACGCCTATAGTCCAATAAGCTTTATGAAGGTTTATCAGATGCCTATAGGCATATTGGTTTTAATGGTGCACGGAAAGTTGGCTTTAATGCATCTGTTAAAGCCCACTCATAGGAGCATTTGATCTTAGGACTACTTTTCCTCTATGTAAGAATGTTACAGAATCAAACAGTAAAAAGGTTTTATAATTGTTCCTAGTAGAGCAGCAATACGTCTTCAATACGTCTTTAAATTTCTCCTGAGGATAGCGATAGGATTCTCCTTTTTAGCCCTGTGATGGTTTTATCAAGGCTGTATAGCTGCTGTTAAAGCAAATAGGTTTTAACTAAGCAATGCAAATTACCCTTAAGAGTAGTTGTTTACCTTAAAAAACTATTTTGCTACAATGTTTTCTCTATAAGAACATCAATTTTGATTTGGTAAACTGCAAAATACCCTAATTGAGTTTTTCCTTGTTTTTCGGCTATTTCAGTCCACTGTGCGTCCCTAAAATATTAAAGCTGTCAAATTAATTAATATCATTATATAAACAGAGGTTAATTTTAGGTTTTCCAAATGATAGTTTACTAAAATTGCTCATTTCAATATTACATTGTCTGCTTTTAATCGTTAATGAAAATGTATTTAAAAAAAGTAAAAAGAGGGTTCAACATTTTTAAAGATGTGGACCATTTGAATAAAGGCGTATGCTGGGTGTGTACCATGAGACCATTTTTTTGGTGGACCTTTATTTTTTGTGGAGTAATGGGTGTAAAAAAAAGTAATAATAAATGTTATTTTAAATTACACAAAGTATTTAAAGTTTTGGTGGTTAACTTTTTTGCTACCACATTTTCAGGTGCGAAAATATATTTGCTATACCTTAATGTGGATGAGTGTTTAAAATCAAATATTTTGTTTTGTATGATTTCATCCACAAGCTACATATACTCTGCGATTGGTTTTTACATTATATTAAACCATAGTTTTTACACGAAAAAATTGATATACTATTTTACATCCTGTAAGAATTTACTTACATATTGCAAAAAAAATGGACTAAAAATACCATTGGACCACCAATTAAACAAAACTCTACTGATAAACTACTATGGATCAGTTATTATAAGTTTAGTTGGTTTAATATTCGCCGTAATGGAATTTGAACTGAACCAATATTCACCACGTAATACCAAGGCGTTAACAATTTTTTTCATGTGGGTTAGTCACTACATACAAGTAAACACATTGGGACAGCTTTTCACTGGACAATACCTAATACGACAAGTATATAAAGTCGCAGGAGACACCTTTAAGGATTCAATAAATATTTACAGAATAGAACAAAGTGAGAACATAACCATAACAAGATTGCGCTTCAAATTAATATTCACGGAGCAAATAACCACACTCAAAACCATATTCATATCCATAAAGAAGATAGATGCGATAAACAACGTAATTTTTCAAAATAATTTGATCGTGTGGATTCTCTGCATGATAGCATTGCTGATAATGAATTTTTTTGTTATCGTGACGGAAAATTCAGCCAATAATTTGATTATTATTGCTGTCTTCAGGAATATGTTTTTAATTTTGATGCTTTGTGTAAGCATTTTTAAGGCCGATCAGTATTCCAAATGTGTAAGTATACAATTCTAATAATTTTACTTAAATAAATTTACTGATCTTTTAAGTAGGGTAAAGTAGACAGTTATCGTACACTTTATAGTTATTGGACAATCAACCTTAATACCGTAAAAATAAGAGTTTTATAAATAGTTACCTTAGTCAAATCATTAGATGACGATGTATACAATTATACACAGTAGAAAAAATCAACTCTAAGCAGCACTAATTAGAGTTCACACAGGTCCATGTTTTTTTATAACACTACAATTAGAGCTAATTTGTAGTGTAATTTTCCCCAAGTAAGCAAGTATGATTTAACACTATAGCACATGAGGATAAAGTAATTTTACACTGTATTAAAAAGTGTTAATTTACCTAAAATCGTGTACCTACTTCTACACTTCCTGGGTAAAATCCCACTTTTGTTCAGTGTAAATTAACACTACTTTGAAAAAGTTCTAATTTTAGAAAGGTACTTTTACTCTTTTAGTGCAAACTTCTAGTGTAAATTAACACTATTATTTGAGTAAAGCCTATTGGTGGTAGTGAATAAAACGAAAAATAAATAAAGAGAAACATTTATTTGGAACAAAAATCTATGATAATTATCAAAATCGGTGCCTTTTAAAATATAATTTTATATTTGAGTCGTGTGGCTGGCTTAAGCAAAATGGTTCCTTAAAACGTAAAAGTTTTAGATCAATGCAATGTTTTACTGGCTGTTAACTTGTAAGCATGCAATGAATTATCTTGAGAATTCATCAGTAATCCATTTTTCTGCAATAAAAAATGGGTGATCTCATTGGTAGAGAGGCGTCAGGCGGCAGTATGTCGGGGATTTACCACACGTGTACAAATTTTCCATAATATTAATAAAAATGTAGGTATAGGTTGATATAACAACCATTACGTATATCAAGTGTGTATGTATTTATATTATTAATGTTACAAGTACCCGACCTACTGCCGTAAATTATTGATATATAATATAGGTCGGGTATGGACATCCTTTTAACATATTGGTATTTATTGAGTATTAAGGCTTAAAGAAAAAGGAAGTATAATACTTGCCAAAAAATAAGAATGTCTCCTTATGGCTTAGCCTTATGGATTCACCGTAATTAAAATCTAACTGAACAAAAATGCCACACTTCCACAACGCGGTATCTCCGAATATGCACTGCTTAGGTAGATAGGTACCAACCAAACATTTCGCATTTCGGTTATTACCAGTTTTTTTAGTCTATTTTGCCACTATTTGTGTAATTTAACTTTAATTGTGATAAAATGTGCACTAGTAGTGTAAAGAAAAAAGAGCTCTTAGTAACATCAAAACAGACAAAGAAATTGGCATGCACTGTAGTGTACATTTTGTCACTATTTAACACATTAAGGGGTAATAAACACTGGCATTAAGTTTTTCTACCCTTTTGATTTATTTTAATAATAAATTGTGTGAATGTACCAATGAATAATGTTCATTTTCTTTAAACGTGTTTAATAAAGTTAATAAGCACTACATGCTACCTAGTATATTTTTATAGTGTAACTTATACACAAATCAACTCTAATATTTTTATAAATAATATATATATAATATATATAATAAATAAAATTCCTTAAGTGTCCAAAACTATGTAATTGATCATATCATCTTTGAATTTTTTTGTGGAGTAGCAATTAAAAGTACCGCTATTAAGGTAATTAAAAACTTCATTCTTATTGAACACAAAATAATGCACAGATATAAAAAGTTCGATTTACTTATAAAAACTTAAAAGCCAAGAACATTTTGTAAACATAGCTATTAGAAAAAGTGTTAATATCGAGTAAAACTCTTAACGTAGTAATAACTAATGATCAATTAGCTTAAATCTGAATCGTTCTACATTTAGTGGACTTTACTACATAAATTGGGCTACTAAAATTAGGAATTAACATGGGAGAATACACAAACACTTGTAACAAGTATTTAAACAGACCAATAAATTTCGCTTTAGCAAAAATTTATAAGAAGCGATGCGTTTGATACCATTTTCAAAAACCACAATTTAGAAAATACAAATTTTACTTTAAAATAAATTTGTAAAAAGGATTTTTTGACAAAACTTTAAGGTTGTGTTTTTTAAGGATATAATAGTTATTTATGGTAATAAATGTGTTATGTTGAAAATAAGTCACGCGAAAAAGATTTATAAGATATAAATGCTCAAGTGACTTAAGAAACATAACACATGAGTGGCATACAATGTTTTATTTAACAAGTGGAAAAAATCGTTTTTTTTATGAGATAATAATTAATAAGCTTTGTGATCAAATCAAAGCTACCTGCGTCTCAGTGCCCTATAAATGTCAGAATGAATTGACAGTAACTTTTTTACATTTTGGTCAAAGTAGGTTGTTTGTTTGGTTGCCACGGGCATGATACATTGTTAGCAAATGTTTAAATAAATGTTGACATTTGTCAGTTTTCTCTGCAGAAAAGGGAAGCTTTTTTGAAGAAAAAAACGTATAGAAAATGGAGGAAACCGATGAAAATTACGTTCATGAGGATATCCTTACGGAAGCGGAAGAAGCTGCGATGCAGATTTTGCCAGAAAAGTCTCGAGATGCTTACGACAAGGAGTTCAAAATGTTTGAGTCTTGGATGAATTCACGGAAGATAAAAGGTATCGATGAAAATGTTCTATTGGCTTATTTTTTACATTTGCAAAAAAAATTGGCCCCATCGTCACTATGGACCAAATACTCGATGCTTCACCTTTATAAAAAAATCGACATTTCAAAATATGGCAAACTAACGAGCTTTTTGAAAAGCAAATCACAGGGATACAAACCAAAGAAGTCCAAGACATTAGAACGACCTGAAATAGAGAGAAGTTTTTGAACGAAGCTCCCGACGACGAGTACCTGTTGATGAAAGTGGCTTTGATAATGGGGATTAGCGGTGCTTGTAGATGCGATGAATTGGTCAATTTGAAAATAGAAAATATTCAAGACAAAGGGAAATATTTTCACGTAGTTTTGCCAGACACTAAAACCAAGAAATTGAGAAGTTTCACCATACTTGAAGAAGGATTTCCAGTCAACCCGATCAATTTGTGTAAAAAATACATGTCTTTGAGACTAAAGAATACTAATAAAAAAATGGGAGGTGTACCAGCCAGTGTGTGGGAATAAATACGTTGTCGAAGATACCTTCAAGAATTGCAATGTTTTTGAAAATGGAGGAACCAGCGCTCTACACCGGTCACTGCCTGAGAAGGTCTTCGGCGACTCTTTTGGCCAATGCAGGGGCTAACATGACTACTTTGAAGCGTCACGAAGGATGGAAGTCCTCGACGGTAGCAGAAGGATACCTAGAAGAATCGGTGCGTAACAAAATACAAATTGCAGAAAAAATACAAGGTTGTAATGCGTCGGCGTCTTCCAGCACTATCAGCAGCTGTACCGATATGGGAGCGTCTGGTTCCAATGAACCAACGAATTTTACAAAATTTTACTTTAACGTTCTGTATATATAAAACGCATTATTCAATATGATTTGAGTCCATATGTACAACTGTTTCAATTTTGGTCAAAATGGCTGATGTCGAGGCAGATAGGTGGCATGTTTTGTCTTTATGTTTTATGGTTATCATTAATTTTGTTTCTACGTGACTAATTTGTTAAAGTGTTGTGCATTTAATTAAAGTAATAATTATACTTAATTAAATCGATAATACCTACAATGTAGGTCCTACATACATACTTTGATGTTTGAAATAATTTCATTATACTGTTCATATAGACAACAAAAATGGAGAACCCTTACGGCATACTAAAAGAACATTGCGTTGCTTGTTTTTATAGGCCAATATTAAGATTGGCTTCCATGGTACATCCTATAAAAATTAGAGGATCTCATAGTTTAAAAAACGAAGTATTTGTGCTGAATAAAAAAAGTTTTTATTTTAATATGTTAATTTTGTTAATATATGGAATAGTATTTATGTTCCTGATCTATCAACATATATCAATGTGTTTTTCGTCGATTGATTTAACAGAATGCTTGATCATTGCTACAGATCATATATTTATACTACAAGGCTTAATATTTGCTGCAGCACCGCTGAAAGATATTAATGAACAACTAAATTTTTTGAATACTTTGAACAAGCTTGTAAAATATCACAGAAACTTTGGTATACAGCTAAAGTATACCAGGATTGAAAAAACAAAATTCACTTTATTGTATTACGTTTGTATATTTTTCTGTGTTATGGAGGTTCCAGTTTTAACAGTTGTTATTTTATGCACAATAAAAGTGCACGATTTTACAATGTTTATAAGAAATTTTTTTTGTATGACTTGCAGTTTGTTAACAATTTTAACTTTAACTGAATACTTACTTCAAATGTTTGTGATAAAGATTCTCTATAAAGCATCCCATAGAGCTTTAATAAAAAAATTGGAAGAAGGACATTCTATTTCCACTGTAATCCCAGCTAACATAAATCTTGGGAAACTATTAAAAAAAATCAGCAATCTTCATTTTACTTTACATACTATTTATAAAACTATAAGCATACGTATTGGCATTTTTTTTGTAATGTTTATCGTTTGTGTTACATGTATGCAAATCATAAGTTTTTTCCTTATTTTAACTGAATGGGACACACACACAAATGATGTTTATTTGGTGCTGTTTAGATTTCTAACTATTTATCTGGAATTGACAGTTGCTTTTGTTATTTGTGAGGATTTAATGAATGTGGTAAGTAAGTTTTTGTTTTTTTTGAAATTTTATACAAGCTTGTAAGATTCTGTTAAATTTGTGAATTAAATAAATCATTTTTTAAAATTTACTGGTTTAACCTACAGAAGTAGCACAAACCTCACGTAATTGATCAGACTGGAATCTTAAATATTTAACTTTATTGTTATTAATAAACCTTAATTTTTTTAAAAATACAATTGAACATACATAAAATATTTATAAAAAAAAATCTACTTACTGAGATATTACACTTCACGGTGAATAGGTTTTTAAATAGCAAATTAATGAACTTAAACTTTTGAATTATAAAACAGCAACACTCTCAGCTGCATATAAATTCTAACTGACCTTCAGCAATCACATGCATCTATAATGTCGTAAACAGAGGTTTTTGCTTATTTAAAATGATTAAAGCGCCATCCGTTGCATAAAATTTAAAGAAAAAACAGATTCACGGAGGATAGAATCAATTTTTGTAACACCTACATAAATGGTTATAAAAATTATTTCTTTTAATTTTGAATAATATTTTATATTTGATTCGATTGCTTTGGATGTGTTTAATTTACTTAGTGAACTGATATTTTTAGTATGCTTTTACTATCTCAGGTATTTGAAAACATATAGGTTAACCTAGAAAGAGTAACAGTCACGAAGAATAGGTTTTAGACTTTTAAAACATTGATTCTAACCTTATAACTTTTTAATTAGTAAATATTTTTAAATTTTACAAACACCACGTAAAAATTCAATGTTTGTTCTTTCGAACAGAGCAAAAAAAATTGTAATCGAGAATTTGTATACAAGCATCTAATTAAATTAATTGGTGTAAACAAGTTGTTAAAAACACTTAACATTATTAGTAATATTCCCATTGGTTTTAAAACCTATTACCAATATGAGCACTTTGTGTTATGAAAACAACATAATTAACCATACATATGAACAACAAAAATATCAATATTTTTTAGAACAAAGTGTTAAATACTTGAAAAATGGAAAAAATTAAGAAGTTCCTGAATCCCTATGGCATTCTAAAAGAACACTGTGTTGCATGTTTTTGTAGGCCAGTATTGAGATTGCTTTCCATAGTGCATCCCATAAAAATTATTGGATCTCATAGTTTAAAAAACGAAGAATTTGTGGTGAACAAAAAAAATTTTTATTTCATGGTATTTATTTTGTTGATTAATGGAATAGTTTTTATGTTCCTGATCTATCAACATATATCAAAGTGCTTTTTGTCGAGTGATTTAACAGAATGTTTCATCATTGCTACAGATCATTTATTCATACTACAAGCATTAATGTTTGCTACAGAACCGTTGAAAAATATTAATGAACGACTAAACTTTTTAAATACTTTAAACAAGATTGTAAAGTATCACAGAAACTTTGGTGTAGAACTAAGGTATACTTGGTTTGAAAAAACAGTATTCACTGTATTGTACTATGTTAGCATCTTCATATGGATTGTAGAGGTGCCAGTTTTAACCCTTTTTATTTTATACACAGTTGAGGTGCAAAATTTCGCAATGTACATAAGGAATTATCTTTGTCTGACTGGAAGTTTTTTAACGGTTTTAACTTTACATCAATACCTACTTATACAGTTTTTGGTAAGATCTCTATATAAAGCATCCCATAAAACTTTAATAAAAAAAATGGAAGGAAGACATTATATTTCTCTGGTTATTCCGGTTAATATAACTCTTAACGAAGTTATTAATAAAATAACCAATCTTCATATAACTTTAAATACTTTAGTATATAAAACTATGAGCAAGCGTATTGGCATTTTTTTCGTAATGTCCATCGTATGTACCATATGTATGCAAATAATAGGTGTTTTCCTTATTTTAACAGAATGGGACAAACACACGAACAATGTTAATTTAGTACTGTTAAGAGTTCTAAATATTTATATGGGATTGGCCATTTCTTTTGTTATTTGTGAGGATATTACGAACGTGGTAAGTAGTTTTTTGTTTAATATACAGGGTGAATCATTTTTTCATATTTGTAATAGATGGCGCTGTAATGAAAAAAATCAATTTTGTTTCATTTTTCTTCTTATACGATTCTGCAATAATTTTTCTATAACATTATCACTTTTATGGTAATAATTATCTTATTAAATTAAATCTGATTTTTTTAAGTACCCACGATTTTTTAACTAATATTTCAGTTTCCTTTGGTTTAAATTTTATACATTATTTCATTCGGTGATAATTATCAATTGCGCACCGTGGTCACTTTTTACCTGCCAGCACGGCCATTTCAAGCGGATGGACGGGACAAAGCACAAAACAGTTTTTATAAAAAAAATTGTAGGTAATTTATTATATATTATTTTTGCATCAAAATTGTCAAATATATTCTTCTGTTATAAGGCTATACATTTAATAAAAAAAATCGCAAGAAATATTTTATAAAAGTAGAGATAATTTCAATAATTGACAGGGGTGGACGGGACAAGATAAATCCTTTTTTGTCCCGTCCACATCTTTTAATTATTAAAATTATATCTACTTTCATAAAATATTTCTTGCGTTTTTTTTTATTTGTTGGGTAACCTAATAAAAGAAGAATATTTTTGACAATTTTGATGCCAAAATATTATATAATAAATAATCTACAATTTTTTTTATAAAAACAGTTTTGTAATTCGTGCGTTTCGCGCGCTTGAAATGGCCGAGCATTAAATCCTTTAATTTGTAGTATTTTTAATAAAAATACCTTATTTAAGGTAAGAAAAACATTATTTTGTCAATTAATTAATTTAATCCTAATTGAGGTTTAAAAGACATATATGTAGTATATACTATGGTATAGTAAAGATTATAGTATTATTAATTAATTAATCCTCATCATCGTCGTACATCTTTTGCTGCAAATTCCAGCAAATGTCTCCTAGCAATGAATCCAACTTTTTTCCGCTATACCCATAGATATCTACCAATGCTCTAGATTTGCAGTTACTTGGTGAAATCGTTCTCCATGTTCATCAGTACGGCAAATTTATCAGGATGAAAAAAAAAAGAAAATTTATTTTAAATGACATATTAACGCTAATTCTTTACAAAACGGAGAGCATTTTTTCAATGAATTGGCGCCAATTTTAGGCCCGATATGAACCAAGAACATTTTCAATGACAGCTTTAACACTGCCATATGCGACAAGCTCGTCAACTTTGAGAGCATTTTCGAACGCTTGATCTTTCATTAAACGTCGTATATCAGGTCCATTTAATATTCCTGCAAAATTAAAGTAGTAGGTATATCTCATAAAATTTTGTAATGAAATATTGCGTTGGTTTTTCTTGGGCGTAAAGGTACCGCAACAAAAACAAAACAAATTTACAACGACGACATAAATGTTCGTCTTCTTTCTCTTTCTCTGCTACTTCCATCACCACTTCCATTTCCTGCTCTTTTTTCATTTTTGGTTCTTAAAATCACCTCAAGTAAAAATACAATTTAAGTTTAAATTTTAAATGTCAATAATTAATAGATGCACTTTAGTGTGCTTGAACGATAAAGTAGATAAAGGCGCCTTTATACTTCAATTCGATATTAAATTTTGATAAGACTTAATAAATAATATTCGAGATTAAATTTTTGGGTACTTTAGGCATGATGTGAATAAAAACATATCAAATAATAGTCGAAGAGTAATGCTTATACCGAAACCCATTTACTTTGTTGCCTTTTCAATTTAATTAGTAGGTAATTAAAAAAACGACACAAAAATTTCAAAAAATGATACTTTTTACCAAAAAAACATTATAATTTTAGTTTTGGTATTTAATAAAGCACTTCTCTGCAGAAAAGTGCTTTATTAAATATCCCTACTACTATATATAGTATACTATAGTATACGGCTACAATGGAATTAAAAAATTAAAAAATTTCTATTTGACATTTATCTACCGATGACTTTGTATGAAGTCCCTATATATTTTTGACAAAGAACGTCAAAAATATACTGAACATCCAAAATAGATTTAAGGCAAAATATTTTAATAAATAAACAAACTTTTAACAAAAAACTTACATTTTGAGACAATTGGGCAGAGCATTTTATTACGCAATTATTTCTAATCCTAGACGTCCTGGAGCAAAACTAGTGGCATTTTTTTAAATCAGCAGCCCAAAATTAGGTAATATAGGTGGGCGTACTCAATTTTAATAAATCGAACTAACATAGTGTAATTATAATTATAGATATAATCCAACTAAAGGTATTAGTATTATTTGGTGCAAATGAACTATTAAAAACGTGTTACTTCCATTCTAACATTATCATTGTATTGTACATTATAAAAATGGAAGAGTTACTTAATCCTTATGGTATTTTAAAAGAACATTGCGTCGCATGTTTTTTAAGACCAGTATTTAAATTTGCGTTTCTGTTTTCACCAATAAGAATTAAAGGATCGCATAAATCAAAAAACGAAAGATTTGTTCTGGATAAGATTTATATTTATAGCTCTATATTTTTCTGTCTGCTGTATATATTTATATTCTTGGGTTTGATTATTGAACACATATCATTGTGCCATTCAGAGAACGTTACAGAATGTTTGATGAATGCTTCAGATCATATATTTATATTGATGGGACTTATATTGAAAATTGATCTTCTGCGAAACACTAAACGATATTTAGAGCTATATCGAACATTACACAAAATTGTGTTATATCATAGACACTTTGGGATACAGCTGAAATATACTTGGAATATTAAAGTGGTATTTACAGTTTTGTATTACATTTGTATTTTTTTCAGTATTATAGAGCTGCCATTGATAACCATAACTATTTTATTTACTGCCGAAGTAAAGGAATATTCCTTGTTTATGAGGAATTATTTATATTGTATACACCACATTTTGGCTGTGATGTTAATTCATAGAGTGGTAATTCTACAACTGACCCTTAAATATATCTATAGAGCAGCTCAAAATATTTTAGTAATTAAATTAGAAGAAAGAAGGTCAAATTTTTTTCCCAAGACAGATAGTATGAACTTAAAGATATTATTAAATAAAATTACAAATCTTAACATTCTTTTGAGTAGTTTGTATAAGTATATAAGCGGCTTTCTGGGGAAATTTGTAGTGATCCTTATCCTGTCTGTTATAGCCATACAAATTATAGACGTATTCTTGATTTTAACAAAATGGTACGAATTCACTACCAATGTTTTTTTGGTACTCTTGAGACTTTTGTGCATGTATGATTTGATAAACGTGGTAAGTGATTCTTTTAAACTATTAATTAATTGAATAAAAGTAATTTTAATTAGTAACCCTTAATAACTTTTTAGTTATACATATTAACAAATAAGTTGGTCATTTTCATAATTTTTGTACATTAAAAGAAGAAAAATGAAAAACAAAAACATAAACTATAAACCTGTTTTTTTTCAAATTTTGTTTATTTAGGGGTGTTATTTAAAACCTAAAAGTGGGGATTTTTTAAAATAAAAATAAAAAGAAAAAATGGTCCCCTGGGTCACAAATTTACTAACATAATAAAAAAAACTTATATAAAAATGCTTAATCATTTTGAAAATATATTTTTTTGCTTGTTAATAATCCTTTTAAGGTTTTATTAACACTAGGATTTGTTTAAAAAAAGATCATAAATTTATTATTTATAAAAAACTGTTGAGTACAAAGTATTTTTAATATATTTGTGTGAGTTTAAGAAATTTTTTTTTAATGCCTATTAAAAACGCTTTTTCTCGATTTTTTATCTTTAGCTTGTCCAATTTAACAAGAAATAAATTAATAAAAAGTTTTAGTTATTAGTAATATTAATAAAATAATAATAAAAAGTCAATATTAACATTGTTTCGTTGAACTACAAAATTTTTTTTTCCAGCTTCTTTGAGGCAAAATACGAGGTGTGTTCAGAAAATAACGGAAATTGTTAAATTTCGCGGGTTCAGAGGGTCCGGTATACATGCCCCGAAGTATGATAAAAACTTTAGCTGTTTTCATTGTTTACTTTGTCTGTGGCAGCTGCTAAGGTTAGACGTGTTTTATGAGCTCGGCGATTTTTCGTTCGTTAAAAGAAATGGATCAAAGAATTTGTATCCAATTTTGCTTAAAAAATGAAATAAATTCTGTGAAATGTTAACAAATGCCTATAGTGAGTCTGCTATAAGTAAAACAAGAGTTTACAAGTGGTATAAGAGTTTCCAAGATGGCCGTGAAGACGTTGAAGATGACGAACGCCCCGAACGTACAAGTACATTAAAAACCGATAAAAAAATGGAAAAAGTGGATGAAATGGTTACAAATCATCAAAGAAGTCGCTGATGATGTTGGTATATCGATTGGCTCATCCCATGAAATTTTTTCGAATGTTTTGGGTATGAAACGCGTGGCAGAAAAATTTGTTAAATTTTGAACAAAATTTTTGGCCAAAAACAATACTGTAATGATGCCCCAGCCTCCATATTCGCCAGACATGCCTCTGTCTGACTTTTTCCTATTCCCAAAAATAAAGGGAACCTTAAAGGGCCGTCGTTTCGCAAGCATAGATGACATTAAAAGCGCATCGCTGAAAAAACTAAAGGCTATCCCAAAGATCGAGTTTTAGAAGTGTTTTGAGTATTAGAAGAAGAGCTGGCACATGTGCATAATATCCAATGGGGACTATTTTGAAGGCGACAACATTAATGTAGGCGAATAAATAAATATTTGTTTCAAAAAACGAAAATTCCCGATATTTTCTGAACACCTCATACATTGACTAGGAAAATTACTATTAAAAAGGTGGAGGAAATTATTTTAAATTGTACGTACTGTACGAAACAGAAAAGGTCGAAGGTCGAAAATGTACCTTTACTACAAAAAAACGTGTTGTGGCTTCAAGATAGTTCAAAACACCATTTTCTACTAAAATCCGTTACCAAATACATTGCCGCAAGGGGGCAGCACCAAAAAATGTGCCCTTAATTCAAAAGGTCATTTATAAAAGCTGTGACCTAGGGAACCAAAATTAAGGGGAAAAAAACCCTCTAATTGAATTATTGCAATACCTATGGGATACTACATTTTGATGCTATCAAGCTAATGTTTTCTTAATGAACAACCAGCCAAAGTTAAATTAGGTTTATTTAACAATTTATCATCAACTATGTTTAAAATTTTCGATGTTTACAAAAATGTTAGAAAACATTGTTTCGTTTGTTATTTAAAGCCTATTGTACCTCTTACCGCTTTAGTTGGGCCTATGGAGTTGACTGATAACCCTCACAACTCTGCGTATGATAGTTTTCAGCCTAAGAAAAATAATAACACGTGGATATTATGTTCGTTTATTTTAAGTATTGGTGGTTATATAACGTTCTTATACATACAACTTACAACCTGTCAGTCAGGTCAAATTAATAAATGCTTTATTATGACTACAGATTTGATGTATATAACGATGGGAGTTACATCTTATTTATTTGCGTTGAACAACACCAAAGCTAGAATTAAAAACTTTAACTCCTGGAATAAGCTTTTTAAAACGAACCTTTACTATGGCGTTCCTTTATGGTTTGAGAGTAAACTAAAAAATCGGTTACTCTTTCAGTTTTACGTTACGATATTCACACTATTCGGGGGTGTAAACTTGATTGTAATATTTTTATGGTATAACCAAAGGGAGATAACTTTAGAAACCTGCATACAAAACCTTCTAGTTTTATACAGTCTTTACATTCAAGCTCAATGCAATATAATTTATTTATTCATGTTGGAAATAATAAAGGTTGTTTATGAAGATGCACATGATGCTATTATTAACTATTTGAACTGTTACAATGGTAAAACAACACGAGTTTTCATTCTACCAGAAAAATTAAATTTGGAGGAATTTTTAATAAAGGTTAACACATTTCACCAGGCCCTTAAAATAAACATTACAATGTTTAACAAAACTCTATATGGTAATTTGACAGCGTGGTTTGTGAACTTGGTGGCTAGCCATGTATTTTCCATTTATTTGATGATAACAGAACATGAAAATATAGACAATTTTTACGCCTTAATATTGCGAGTTATATTGGTTAGTATTGGAATTAGTTACGTTCTGATTTTGACTGAAGATTTGGGAAATGTGGTAAGTAATATCAAATGATTTTCTGAGGTGTTTTGACGTTTTAGAGTATACTTCGAGTTCTAATTGATCGATTTGACCAAACAAGCACTCAAATAAAAGGTAATTGAGCCCTCTACAACATTCTCTTGTATAGTTTTGGTATCGGCTCAGTAGTTCGATACTGGCGATTTTATGAAGTTTTTTACAAAAATCGAGGTCGAAAATTTACATATCTTTCTGGGAAAGATAGAAATCGAAAAGATAAGACCAGTTTGATTTGTTGTAATATGCTCCACACCTCAAAGTCCCACCACGTGACCACGTACGGATCGCAGTCTTTTGAAAATTTGGCATTTAAGGCTTTTCAGGTTAAGTATCTGTCAAAGTATAGTCAATGAAAGAAATAACATTTATAGTGTTACCGCTTATGTTTAAGCGTTAAAAGTTAATAAATCTTTATAGTATCACAATAACAATGGTTGGTTTAAGAATTTAGGAATATAAATACCGCATTTAATGAAATTCTAAAGTGTAAGGTGCATGTGTGATATTTTTGTGCATTGGGTCTACATTTTTCCATAAAATAGTTTTAACTAAACAGCATTTATTAAAAAAATCTAACTTCTCTATTATGAAATAAGAATATCTGTATCAAAGGTAGGGTAATGTATAAGAACAAAAAATATCATCTAATTTTGTATTTTAAGGGTAGAAAAATCTATTTTGACCAAAATAATTAAGTGGATTATTTGGAAGAGTGTGTTAATATGGTCATAAATAAATATAGGTATACTAAATAATTGTTGAATATGGTTCAAATTAAAATGAAGCTTTTATACTTCTAAGGACAAAACTTGTGCATACCTCTCGGCATACCTACTTTAAGTTAAATTATAAGAAAACAAACAATTTTTAAAGAAACTTGCAATGTGAAAATATTTAATACTCCAATTACATGTGATTTATTAAAATTTTTAAAGTTATAATAATTTTTTGATGTAGATTAAATGCAGTCGAAGCTTTTTAACTATTTGTATTGATAAAACTTTATGTAGGTACACTTTAAGCTGGATAAGAAAAACTACCACATTTTTAAATACCATATTATACAGTCTTTTAAATAATCCAAAATACTTATTTATTTTGGTCAAAATAAATTTTTCTAACCTTAAAATTACAAAATTAGATGATATTTTTGTTATAATATATTAACCTATCTTTAATACAGATATTCTTATTCCATAATAGAGAAGCTAGATTTTTTTAAATAAATGCTGTTTAGTTAAAATTATTTTATGGAAAAAAACAGATATTTGGACCAAATGCACAAAAATATTACTTATTTGGCACCATACACTTTAGAATTTCATTAAATGCAGTATTTATATTCTTAAATTCTTAAACCATCCATTGTTATTCTAATGTTATAAAGATTTAAACATTTTTAACGCCTAAACATAATATTATTTCTTTCGTTGACTATACTTTGACAGATACCTAACCTGAAAAGCCTTAAATGCCAAATTTTCAAAAGACTGCGTTCCGTACGTGGTCACATATTACAAAATAAAAGAAAAAAATAAAATAAAAATCGTCAAAAAGCTGAATTTTGGTCTTCCATTAAAAAATTCATAACTTTTACATGTATTTTCATCAGCACTAGCTTGTTTTTTTTTAAATATCAGCTTCACGAAAAAAAATTTATACTGGAGTTATCTGTTTGATTTAAACTTTTGTCATAAAACGAATTTTTTAAGTTATTAGTAATTAGTAAATTAGTATATTATTATAACCAATTGATGTTTTTAAACAAAGTACCTTTGGAGCCACGTGTATTAACAGTTTAATAACAGTTTAGTATTAAAATGGATTAATCATAATATCACACGATTGTTATATTGACGTCGACTGGTGCATCATGTTTAAATTTTTGGATGTGTACAAAAACGTCAAAAATCATTGTGTTGTTTGCTATTGCAGACCTTTTGTGCTGATGGGTATTTTTACATATCCAATGGAAGTTAATCATAGGCATGAGTTTTATAAAACTAAAAGATCTGTTGTATGGATATTGGTTTCGTATATGCTAACCATTGGTAGCCTTTTAACTTTTATTTACACCCTATGTGTAACATGTCAACAAGAAAATCAAGTGGAAAAATGCGTTGTTATGACAACAGATTTGCTGTATATAACGATGGGGGTGAATCTTAGTGTATTTTCTTTGTATCATTCACAAGCCAAAATAAACAGTTTGAATGGGTGTCATGCAATTTATAAAAAGCATTCATATTACGGCATTCCATTAATGTTCAATACCAAACTAAAAAAGCGTTTACTTTTTGGTTTTTATTCAGAAGTTTTCTTATGTTTTGGAGGTGTTCCCCTTACTATATTCGCGTTGTGGTACAATGAAGTGGAGTTAACATTAAACACCTATTTGCAATACGGTTTGACTCTTTATAGTAACTTCATACAAATTCAAATTATTGCTCTATACTTGATATTCATCGAATTACTATCATTCCTGTACAAAGACTCTCACATATCCATTAAGAACTATTTGAACCTATATAATACGAGCAACATCTCGTATAATGCATCTCGAATATTTCTTCTTCCGGAAAAATTGAGTTTGGCCGAATTTTTACACAGAATGGTTCTACTGCATCACGGGATAAATTTGAATTTTATTTTTTACAACAAGGCTCTACGTACCATGTTGGCTTTATGGTTTTTAAATTTGGTGGCTAGTCTGACTTTTGCTTTTTTTATCATTTCAAGAGAACTCGACGATACAAGCAAGGTTTCTTTGGTTATATTGAGGATTATATTGGTTACTGGTGGAATATGTTTCGCCATATCCCTAAGTGAACAGTTCTCTAACGTGGTAAGTAATGTTTATATTAGTTATACACTCACCTGCAAAATAATCGATACACACAAATTTTCGATGAATTTCAATCGCAAATAACTTTTTTAATCAATGTCGGATTTTTTTTTTTGTTTAAGACACTCTGTAGAGTGGCAAAACCGTATATTGTTCTAAATTAAGTTTTATTTATTAAGTCACATCTATTCTTAACAGTTTTGTTTTTGGTTCACCTCGATATATTTATTTTTGTGGAAAATATGGATTTTTTTAAAAAACATTGCAATTTCCAATATTTTTCCTGTATGAAGAACTAAGGATGCTATGGTCCATCCATAGCCTATGGAGGATGACAGTGACAGTTTTGTTGAATCATCCCATACTTGGACATGTCATACACGGCTTTCAAAAGCTATCAAATTGTTTTTTGCAAATTAATGTTTAAATTTTGAGGTGTCTTCTTACTTTATAAAATGGATATGTCTCCGACTGATGTTGCCAGAGCTATTAATTTAATCCAGGATGGACGGTCGCAGTATTACGTGGCAAGTGTTTTAAACGTCATAAGAAGTAAAGTACAAAGGGCAACATCAGTCGGAGACATTTTTAAAAGTAAGAAGACACCTCAAAATTAACACATTAATTTACAAAAAACAATTTGATAGCTTTTGAAAGCTGTATATGACATGTCCAAGTATGGGATGATTCAACAAAACTGTCACTGCCATTCTCCATAGGCTATGGATGGACCATAGCAACCTTAGTTCTTCATACAGGAAAAATATTGGAAATTGCAATCTTTTTTAAAAAAATTCATATTTTCCAAAAAATAAATAAATCGAGGTGAACCAAAAACAAAACTGTTAAGAATAGATGTGACTTGTTAAATAAAACTTAATTTAGAACAATATACGGTTTTGCCACTCTACAGAGTGTCTTAAACTTATGGTAAAAAATATCTTTTTGTTTAAACCTGTATATTATAAACGTACGTCTATCTTTTAGTATTTTTTTAAAATTTGAGCGATTTTCCATTAATTTATCTACAATATTCTTTAATATTCGTTTAAATCCGACATCAAATAAAAAAGTTATTTGCGATTGAAATTCATCGAAAATTTCTGTGGATCGATTATTTTGCACGTGAGTGTATTTCAATAATAGAGCGAAACTATTTTTTTTTATTTTATGCACCATTACCTATTGGCAGCATTTGAATAAAAAGGGTATATTCAGGAAACTTTTGAAATTATATTTTTTTTTTAATTAAGGTGTCAAAAAAAACAATAACTTATTTCAAAAATACAAAGGGATGTTTTTTTAAAAACATACGAAATCCTAACCTCCGTGAAGCTATCGTCCGTGAAGCTCTAATATTCAAAACGTATGAAAGTCTAATTAAGGTAAACGTATTATTTTTAAGTTTAAAAAAACTCTATGTTGACCTTCTCTCTCATATTTTTAAAAACAGTATACAGGACCTAATAAAACAATTTATTGTTATTTAGGTAAATTAGGGTTTTTCAATCCCTTAGAGCCCATTTCCATTATTGATGATCACAAGATATAATATATTATATCTATAGAGCAAAGTTATACAAGTAAATTAAGTTTTTTCAGTACTTTGGGGGTCATTTTCTACATTTGATTTAATCAAATTTAATGATACTTTAATTAAACAAACCAATATTTTTTTATTTAACATTTTAACTGTACCAAGACCATGTTAAGTTCTTTTGATGTTTACAAAAAAGTTAAACATCATTGTGTAGTTTGCTATTTCAGACCAATTTTACCAATAGGTATTTTAGTAATACCCATGAGAATCAGCCATTCGCAACATTCAAAAAATGAATGCTTTGAACATGTTAATTTTAATATTCCATGGATTGTGTTTTCGTGTTTATTAACCTTTGGAGGTTTCTTCACATTTATTTACGTTTTGTATCGAACGTGTCAATTAAATGATATGCATGATTGCTTTGTATTAACGTCAGATTTATTGTATGTAGTGATGGGCATGAATCATTTTATATCCAGTTTGATTAATACCAAAACTAGGATTAAAAGTTTGAACGGGTGGAACACAATCTTTAAAATGCATTCTTTCTATGGAATCCCTTTAAGATTTAATACTAAATTAAAAAAACGTTTACTGCTTCTATTTTATTGTTTGATTATTTTAAGCTTTGTCACTATACCTACGGTCATGTTAACTTTATTGTACTCTAAAACCAAGTCGACATTCGATGAGTTTGTACGCTACACTCTTAACATTTACAGTAATTATATTATTTGTCAAGACATCTGTCAGTTTTTACACCTCATTGAAATACTTAAAGTAATCTACGAAGATGCCCATAAGTCTACTAAAAACTATTTAAACCTGTACAATCACAATCCGTCGAGACTATTTTTGCTCCCGGAAAAACTTAATTTAGAGGAATTCCTGAAGAGAATTAACTCATTGCATCAAGCTCTAAACTTGAACTTTACGTGTTACAACAAAATCTACGCAAATATGTTCGCTATATGGTTTGTGAGTTTAGTGGCTTCCGATACATTTGCCCTGTATTTATTATTAATAGAAAGAAAAAATATGGTCTATGGTTTTTTGATTCTATCAAGGATCATACTTACTAATAGTGGAATCCTATTTAGTTTATTTTTGGCTGAAAATTTGTCCAATGTGGTAAGTTAACTCATTTTATAATTATTTTGGATTTTAATACAAAAGGCACTATGTATATTGTAACAAAAGTTGTTGATCTTGGAAAATAAAAAAGTCTACAAGTTATCTTGTAAATATCTTGTATTTATCTGAAGATATTCTTCAGAAAGACATCCGATCGACATATTTTGCGCGATGCTCCTTCTATATCTACTTAATATTTCAAGAGAGATCTCGCATGAATATCTTCAGAAAGATGTTTAGAAGATATTCTTATGAATTCTAATGAAAAAAAATCAATTTTGTTCCATTTTTCTTATACGATTCTGCAATAATTTTTCTATAAAAATATCACTTTTTTTGGTACTTAATAATAATCTTATTA
Source organism: Brassicogethes aeneus (assembly GCA_921294245.1). Lineage (NCBI taxonomy): Eukaryota > Metazoa > Arthropoda > Insecta > Coleoptera > Nitidulidae > Brassicogethes > Brassicogethes aeneus. The sequence continues at coordinate 1,172,421 of OV121132.1, read as the reverse complement.
AATTAAATCAGATTTTTTTTAAATACCCACGATTGTTTAACTAATATTCCTTTGGTTTAAGTTTTATACATTATTTCATTCGGTGATAATTATGAATTGCGCACCATGGTCACTTTTTACCTGCCAGCACTAAATCCTAATTGAGGTATAAAAAATGGTAGTTAGTTATAAATAATAATTATTTTATTCAAACATTATTGCAGAATCGTATACAGAAGAAAAATCGAACAAAATTAATTTTTTTTCATTAGAATTCATAAGAATATCTTCATTAAAGCGCCATGTATTACAAATAGCTACAGAAGCTTAAATATATCTCATCGATATATTTTCCAAGATATCTTGATTCAGATGATTGGATATATATATATATATATATATATATATATATATACGAGGTGTGTTCAGAAAATATCGGGAATTTTCGTTTTTTGAAACAAATATTTATTTATTCGTCTATATTAATGTAGGGATTTAGTTGCTAGATTATTTTAAGAATAAGAAGTCCGTAAACTTTAAATTAAAAATAGTTGTTTATTAAAAATATAAAGTTAAACAACAAATGAAACTAAAAGTAAATATAATACGTCTTAATACAACGACGGTCGCGTTAAATCTGACTTAGGTACTATTACAAATCTTTGGGGTTACTTCATATTCCCACGCATCTATTTTAGTCTTTTACGTTATCTACACTTTCACACACATATTATCAGTCCTAGACCCTTGCGGTCGTTTGAAAACAACGTATTGAACTTAAACACTTGACGCCTAATTTTAACCTACATAAATAAAAGTCTTTAAATCTAAACATTCTCACAGAGCCTGGGAAAATTCCGATGCTACATTCGGCCATCCTGCAATGACCTCTGTCCTCAGAGGTTATCCTCGGCTTCTTCGTCGCTGGTTAGGACACCCTCATCATAGCTGGCCCATGGCTTCATATTATCCGCCGAACAAGATGTTTCCCTGGGTCCTTCGTGTTCTCCAACTTTTATGACCGTATAGCGGTCATGTCGCATAACGCCATTAATCTTGTACGGTCCTAGGAATTTGCTACGCAGCTTTGACCCAGGTATAAACTGCGTTCGTTTGATTGCCACCATATCGCCCTCCTTGTATTTAGTAGCTGCCTTACGCCTCCGGTTGTAACCCCTTTGATTTTCCTCCTGCGTTTTGGCTATTTTCTGCTTCGCTGCCTCTCTTAGTTCGTCACGATGTTCCTCAAATCTGGTTACCCATTCTTCTTCCACTAACTCGCGGACTCGCGGGTCGTCTTTAATACGCATATTTACTCCAAATAATAGTTGAAATGGAGCTTTCCCCGTACTGCGACTTGGGATGTAATTTAAATATCGTTGGACATCTTCAACGTATTTGAACCACTTTTCAGGGTGGGGGGCGGCAAGTTTTGTAAGAAGAGGGATTATGGTACGGTTCACCCTTTCTACCTGACCATTGCCCCTGGGTACGCCTGTCACTATTAACACGTGGTCAATGTTTTCTTCGAGGCAATAATCTTTAACGGCACGTGCCGTAAATGCTGTCCCTCTGTCAGATATAATCCTCTTTGGGTTACCAAATACAGATGACTGTTTCTTAAGTCGGTCAATGACCTCTGCGCTATCTGTTGACTTTGTTGGATACAGCCACACAAATTTTGTGAATGAATCAACCACTACAAACAGATGCTGATATTTCTTTTTTGTTGCCGTCATAGGCCCAAGATGATCCACATGGTATGTGTTTAAGGGTGCATCACCTTTATTAATAGGGTTTAACAGCCCCTCTGGTTTTCCGTGTTTTCGCTCTGCCAGTATACAGTTAATACAATTTGACACCACTTTTTCTACTTTTTCGCGTAATCCCGTAAACCAAAAGTCTCTGCGAACTATAGCTTCCGTCTTATTTACACCAAAATGTCCGCGTTCATGAGCTTGGCGCACAACTTGTATTTGCATTGTCTTGGGTACCACTAACAACAAATCATCCTTTACCACTTTATATAAAAGTCCATGTTGCACAACATAACCGCGTAGTTTACAACGCTCATTATCTTCTACCAACGTGCGAATTTCTTCGTCTTCACTTTGCGCTTTTTTGAGGTTTACAATTAGTCCATTGTCATTATCACTTATTAGTAAAACACTTGGTAACGGATTACGACTTAGTGCATCCACATGCTTCATGTTGTTGCCCGGTCTATGAATTACTTCATAGTTAAACTCTTCTAACAATAACGCCCATCGCGCTACACGCACACACAAGTCTTTCTTTTTCATAGTCATTGCAAACGCTTGACAATCCGTATATATCTTAAAGGGAATTCCTAGCAGGTAAACCCTAAACTTTTTTAACGCCTTCACAATAGCCAACACTTCTAATTCGTAACTAGAGTATTTTTCTTCAGCGCTAGTCGTTTTACCACTCGCATAATAAATCGGGTGAAATTGTCTGTCGACACTGTCGCGTTGCATTAATATCACTCCGTAACCGCGTCGCGACGCATCCGCATGAAGCTCCGTATCGGCACCCACACGATATAACCGTAAAACTGACCCGTTAGTTAGCGCTGTCTTTAAAGTTTCAAAGGCTTCCACTTCACGCACTTCAAAATTAAATTTAGTGTCCTTCTTTAATAAATCTGTGAGAGGTCGTGCTATTAAAGAATACCGTGGTATAAATTTACGAAAATATCCTGTCAACCCCAGGAAACTTTGTACTGTCTTAACATTTGTCGGTTTCGGAAAATTCATCACCGCTTTTGTCTTGATTTCTGACGGCCGCACTGTATTGTTACTCACAATATGACCTAGATATTCAATTTCCTTTCGTAAAAATTGACACTTATTCCAATTAATTTTTAACCCGTGTTTTGCCGCGACTTCTAACACTACTTTAAGTCTTTCGATTGCTTCTTTGTTATTATTTGCGGGTATTATCACATCGTCGATATAAGTCACTACAATCTTACGTTGTATTAGATCCTTAAACACCGCATTTATAAACTTTTGAAAATATGCCGGCGAAACACTTAGTCCAAACGGTGTCTTTAAAAATTCGTACTGACCGGTCGGCGTTACAAAAGCCGTGTATTTTTGACTCCGTTCTTCGACTGGCACATGGAAAAAACCATTTTCCAGGTCGATCGTCGTAAATATTATTGCACCTTGTAATGAATCTATTTGATCCTCTATCAGTGGCAGCGGGAACTGCAATCGTTCAATTTTCTTATTAAGTGCCCTGTAGTCCACACATACTCTTGTCGTACCATTTTTCTTTTTAACAAGGACTATAGGACTCGCATATTCCGAGGTTGAAGGTCTAATTATACCAATGTCCAGCCAATCCTGAATAACACTTTCAACTTCGTCTCTTTCTGCTGGTGACAGTCTTCTCGGTCTGGCAGCCACTGGAATATCGTCTTTCACAATAATTTTCGTTTGAATCCCGACGCTACACGTTTTCTCGGGCTTATAAGTATTAATTAATTGTTTTAGTCTTTCGCGATCACTTGGTTCTTTAATCTGTGACATATCCACATTTGTTACGTCTACTATGTTAATATTATATATTTCCGGCACATCTGGATTATTATTAACTTCTAACTTCGCGAAAGTAACGTTTCCTCCTTTTACTCTTAATTCCACCTTGTTTAAAAAGTCTGTTCCTAACAATAGGCCTCGTTTTAAAATTGTACTACTAACTACATGAAACGTAATAGGGTATTCTTCCCCATCGACCATAACTCTTGCGGAAAATTCACCCATCGTTTCATTACCGATAGAGCCAAGTCCCTCGAATTTAATCTTGCGGTTTAGCAGCTCAGGTGATCCAATTTTGACATATTCGTCTGTCCTCATAAAAGTAAGATCGCTGCCTGTATCTACAAGCGCCGTAAACTTTTGACCCCCTATCACTACGTCTTTCATGTATTTTTTATCTCCTGGTCGCGACACTAGATTTGCTTTTTTTGCTTTTGTGGGACAAACTGTTGCTTTGTGTCCATGTTCGTTGCATTTAAAGCACTTGACACCCTTGTCCTTCACTGGACAGTCTGCACTTACGTGATTTTTATCACCACAATTAAAGCACCGCCTCGTTTTTGTCGCTGCCGCAGCTGTCGTTGACATTGCCGCCTTTTTTTGGGTTCCTTTGCTGTCGTCTCTCCGTTCTGCAACTTTCGCTTTGTTTTTCATTTCTCTTTTCATACCTTCATATTGCAAAAATCTCTCTTTCAGTTGCTTTATCGTCTTAGCTCCGTATAAAATAGACTTGTTAACCGCATCGTCTGCGATTCCTTCTATTATGTACTGAATTACGGACGACTTTTCGACCTTTGCCGGTGCCGCAATTTCCAGCATTTTGTAGACGTATTCCTGGTATGTTTCGGTCGTCTTTTTTTTTCTTTCTTGCAACTTTGCGTGAATTCGATGACTATCTACTCGGTCGTCAAATTCATCTCTTAGCGCTCTTTTCAGTCGATTCCACGACTTCGCACACCTTTCGTAAATAACGAATAGTCTGGCTGATCCTGTTAATAATCTTTTTGCGTATGCCACCTTTTGTACTTCGGTCCATATGCACATTTCGGCCATATCCTCGAAATCTTCGATCCACCGTCGCACATCAGCCTGGTCGTCTCCACTGAATTTCTCGAGGGATTCTTCAACGTCCCTAAAGGTTAACTGCACACACGGCCTTGCGCGTGACCTGTTGCGGACATTCGGCGTTAACCTTTCTTCATCTTCTTCGTCGTAATGGGCGTTGCGCTGACTGCTCTCAGCCCGCTCCGCCAATTCGTCGTCGTGTTGCCCGTCGTCTTCGCCGTCGTCTTCGGCGTCGTCTTCTTCTTCGTCGTCTTCGGCGTCGTCTTCTTCTTCGTCGTCTTCGTCGTCGTTGTGACCGTCATCTTCTGGTTCGTTTTCTCGAACCCCGTGATTTCTTAATAGTGTTAGCGCATCCATAAGGCGATCCACCAGCTCTCGCTTTCTTCCCGACACTCGTAGTTGACGTCGTCTTAGCTCTTCTTTGAGCTCAGGAACTGTCATGCGAAGCACTTGTTCGTCTTCGATGTCTACTAACCCTCCATTTTTGTCGTATTCCATGTTTCACTTTTGTTTATTACACTTTTCAACTTCTCACTCGCGAATAACCGTTGCTAAATCCACTTAAGTGTAGATTGGCTAAATCAATCCCGTTTGAGCCCCCAAAATTTGTAGGGATTTAGTTGCTAGATTATTTTAAGAATAAGAAGTCCGTAAACTTTAAATTAAAAATAGTTGTTTATTAAAAATATAAAGTTAAACAACAAATGAAACTAAAAGTAAATATAATACGTCTTAATACAACGACGGTCGCGTTAAATCTGACTTAGGTACTATTACAAATCTTTGGGGTTACTTCATATTCCCACGCATCTATTTTAGTCTTTTACGTTATCTACACTTTCACACACATATTATCAGTCCTAGACCCTTGCGGTCGTTTGAAAACAACGTATTGAACTTAAACACTTGACGCCTAATTTTAACCTACATAAATAAAAGTCTTTAAATCTAAACATTCTCACAGAGCCTGGGAAAATTCCGATGCTACATTAATGTTGTCGCCTTCAAAATAGTCCTTATTGGATATTATGCACATGTGCCAGCTCTTCTTTAAATACTCGAAACACTTCTAAAACTCGATCTTTGGGATAGCCTTTAGTTCTTTCAGCGATGCGCTTTTAATGTCATCTATGCTTGCAAAACGACGGCCCTTTAAGGTTCTTTTTATTTTTGGAAATAGGAAAAAGTCAGACAGAGGCATGTCTGGCGAATATGGAGACTGGGGCATCATTACAGTATTGTTTTTGGCCAAAAATTTTAACAATTTTAGAACAAATTTTGCTGCCACGCGTTTCATACCTAAAACATTCGAAAAAATTTTATGGGATGATCCAATCGATATACCAACATCATCAGCGAGTTCTCTGATGGTTTATAACCATTTATTCCACTTTTTCCATGTTTTTATCGGTTGTTAATGTGCTTGTGCGTTCAGGGCGTTCGTCATCTTCAACGTCTTCACGGCCATCTTGGAAACTCTTATACCACTTGTAAACTCTTGTTTTACTTATAGCAGACTCACTATAGGCATTTGTTAACTTTTCACAGAATTTATTTCATTTTTTAAGCAAAATTGGTTACAAATTCTTTGATCCATTTCTTTTAACGAACGAAAAATCGCCGAGCTCATAAAACACGCCTAACCTTAGCGGCTGCCACAGACAAAGTAAACAATGAAAACATCTAAAGTTTTTATCATACTTCGGGGGCATGTATACCAACATAATAAAGAAAATTTTATGACAACCGGACCCTCCGAACCCGCGAAATTTAACAATTCCCGTTATTTTCTGAACACACCTCGTATATATATATATATATATATATATATATATATATATAAACTTTGTTTTAAAAACCACCATGGTATTTTAATATTGAAGCCGACGTTTGTAATACCTTTTTGAACAAGAAGACACAAAACAAATTTGTAAACTTGAGAGTAAAATCAGTTTTCTCATTCTAAATCAGTACATACAGGATTTTTTCGTGGTCTGGCAACACTGTAGAGTCTTCTGAGGCGACACCAAAGACAGATCGTTACGCTCCATCATTAGCGACATTACTTGTAGTCCACTACAGTTCTAAAGTTCTTCCTGAAAAGGAATAATATATCAAAGCATAGTTTAAAAATTTTTAATGGTTATCAAATGAGCGAACATCATTATTGATCTTGATATTGTTAAAAAAACACAAATTTAGGCAAGTGCCGTATAATATATTTATATATATATGTTGATTGTATCGAGGCTAATAGTTTTTTGATAATCAGGTTGTTTTACTGCAACCAAAGTTGTGAATCAATCATCAACCATGTTTAGGTTTCTCGACATATACAAAAATGTTAAAGAGCATTGTGTAGTTTGCTACTTTCGGCCATATAAACCCATAATATTTACAATCATGCCTATCGCGTTTAGTCATTCTCATCACTCAAAAAATGAATGCTTTAAACCTGTAAAGCATTTCACTACGTTGACTTTTACCATATTTATTTTGCTTGTAAGTGCCTACTTAACGTTTATTGATTATATGGTTTCAACATGCCGTTTTAAAGAAATGCAGGATTGTCTTACATTAACCACGGATTTTCTGTACATAACCATGGGCGTTATAATGTACGTATTAAATTTACATAGAACGCAAACAAAAATAAATGCTTTAAACGGATTTCAAGAATACTATCAAGATCATTTGTGCTATGGAATTTCCTTCAAGTTCAATAATACACTAAAAATACGTTTACTGATTCTTTTATATTATTCATTATTAACAGTATTGATAGGAGTACCAGGGTACCAGGTAATTACAGTATGGTTAATCAACAAAGAATGGACTGTGGATGCTTACATACATCATGGTTTAAATATTTATAGTTTTTATGCCCAATTTCAAGTTCTTAATCTATTTTTATTTATTAATATGGTGTTAAAATGTTTCTACGAAAATGCACACATGTCCATAAAAAACTATTTAAACATATACAACCACGACAGTAATAAAACCTCAAGGGTTTATATGCTTTCAGAAGAATTAAATTTAAATGACTTTCTGAAGAGAATGGTCTTACTGCACCGCGCAATTAATTTTAACTTTGTAATGATTAATAAAACCGTGTATTATCTGTATGTATTCTGGTTTGTTACATTGGCGGCTAGTCACGTATTCGGCGTTTATTTTTTTATTATGGATCCTTATGAAAAGTATGGTTTAATGGTATTATTTAGGACGATTTGCCTTACCTCTGGAATAGTTTATTTTCTATTTGCAAATGAAAGTTTGGCTGCAGTGGTAAGTTAATCTTCCCCCAAGTCCATTAAGATCTTATTAATACTTATGATACAAATGTTATAATTCTTGGCGATACCATATTTACTTTTGGATTAAATATAAGGTATCTTTATGTAAGTTAAGCAATAATTGTTTCAAATATTAAATATTCTTTTTTTAACTTTTGCTCGACTTTAAACCCAACTTAAAAAAACTGACGTCGCAGTTCACAACCTATACTTAAAACTAAGTAAAAAACTTAGACTGTGGTGGGAAAAGAATCCTCTACTTTGTCAATGAAATATATTTTATTGTAAAAATGACGTTTATTTTAAATAAACCTCACTTTTGTCTAATTAATATTTCATTGTTCAGCAAGAACCACGTGAAGGTGTAGAGGTAAAATGCAGCATTATTAATATAACCATTAGGTTTAAGCCCTAATCATTAAATCAATAATAGTACACCAAATTCCTTAACAAACATTTTATAATCGAAAGAAAGACGACTAAATGGAAAGTTCAAAAGAAAGTCAACAATATCGTTACAATTTCTCACCGCAATATCCATAATGACCAAATTTACATAAATCACCCACAGAATAAACCACTTACAAAAGAATTATAAAATAGACAAACTCATAGAAAAAGTATAAACAAAATATTGCGTAAATAACCACAGATTTGTTCTTTAAACAGTTCAGTATTTTATAACCAAAACAAACCTAAAGAAGGAATCTGTATTTATTTTATTGGTTACTGTGATGGCTACAAGATGGCTATAGTGTTAAAATATGTTTATTTTAGAATAGAAATATAATTTCGATTAAATCGATTTATTATAAGAAAAATAATACCATTTATTATTGAATTTTGAAAAACGTGTGAAGTATAATTTAAAATTTCGCAACAGTCTTGCCACAACATCTGCTTATTTCCTTGGATGTAGGCGTGCCTGCCTCGCGTATGCTAATACGAGAGAAGGAGACTATGATATCGCATTGTAATAGAACGAGACAACAAGGCTAACGCCAATCGTGAGTCTAAATTAGTTCAGGCATGCTTCTGAGCCAATCATCTTGCTATAAATATTAGTTTAAATTGCGGTCGTTTCAAATTCAAATAATTTAAACGTTGCTGGGTATTGCACGTATAAAATCAATCAATTTTATTGACTATTTCACAATACATGTAATCCAAATATTAAAAATTTATAGTATATTATAGAAAGTAAAATATTTAAATTATACTTAATTTTTTAATTCTCTATGATGAGCCACTGGTCGAGCAAAAGTTAACAAAAGAATAGACAATATTTGAAACAATTATTGCTTAACTTAACCTGAAAAAAATAATATTGGTCTACAATGTTTCAATTACCCATCTACCTATTTATAATATATACTGCAATAATTTTTTTTAAACCTTCAGACACGTTGATTTGTTTACCCAAAATTTTTATTCGTACCTATTATAATCCAGAGGTAAAATATACATAATTGTTTTTTATGAGATTCTTCGGCCAACCTAATATCACTCCAACATATAAAATTCAATACATAATACTACTCGTACACACATAAATATAATTATGTAATAATTATTACCTACACATACATTCGGTGGTTAATTCTATCAAATTCCACTAATTTTGCAGCTCTTTTATAATTCCAAACCAAATATTAACCAACACAAGAAACAATCTTCCAAAATGTCGGACACTTTCTTGAGTGGGGGATATTTTTAAGAATAGCCCAGTGGAACCAAAATTTACTAATCTTAAAATAAATATAATTATATTTATATCCAGTATAGTTTTATATCTTTAACAACTGAATAGAGGGAATTTTCCAAAATTTGGTCTAATCGATTAAATTAAGAATAAGATTATTTTATTTAAAGTATTTCTTAACATTTAACAGGCAAGAATAGGATCTGCTTGTTTAAAGAAAGATTAATATTTAGTTTAATGTTAGTTTTAGCCTTGACGTAGCCTAAGCAAGTTATACTTAAATCAAGTGATTTTTTTTAAGAATAAAGGTATTCTTACTTTTTTTCCCATGAAGTATCATTAACATGAAATTCTAAGAAAACAGGCCAATTCTAAATATTTTCAAGAATTCTTCAGTTTTACGTCTCTGTAGCAACATTGTTAAATGTTTACTGAATAGTTGAACAATATTGTATAACACAATATTTTAGTAACTAAAATATCTTTAGACGATCTTCCTAATGACATTTATTTTATCTTGGGTAAACATTTTTTTCAATACTTCACGAGCACTATTGAAATACGATTGTATCTGAGCTAGTTAGGTTTGAATAAGTGTATCAATCATGTTTAGTTTTTTGGACCTGTACAAAAATGTTAGAGAGCATTGCGTCGTTTGTTATTTTAGACCATTTAGACCCATCGTATTTTTGCTTATACCGGTGGCAATCAGCCACCCACATCATTGTAAAGACGAACGCTTCAATAATGTAACATATTTTACTATGCTGATTTTAACTGAGTATGTTTTATGTATAAGTACTTTTTTAACATATTTGAATTATATGTTTAACTCTTGCCAATTTAAAGATACGTCTGAGTGTATTACGTTAACAACAGTTTTTTTTTATATAACCATGGGAGTGGTGACATACCTTTTTAATTTGCACAACACCAGAACAAGAATAGAGGCTTTAAATGAATTTCAACAACTTTTTCAAGATCATTTATACTATGGAATACCTTTGAAATTCGATGATCCATTCAAAAAACGTTTGAGGTTTATTTTATATTTTACAGTAACATCGGTATTTTTAGTTTTAACAATGATACTATTAACATTATTGCTCAATAAAGTGGAGTGGAACATAGATGCATTCGTAATACATGGATTAAGTGGGTTCAGTTTTTTAACCCAATTTCAAGTCCTTATTCAATTCATATTTATTTGTGAGGTGTTGACAGTTTTTTACAAGGATGCACATATGTCAATAAAAAACTTTTTAAACCTATTTAATATTAAAGCATCAAGTGTTTATATGCTACCAGAGAAGTTAGAGCTAAAGGAATTTCTCAGCAGAATGATTTCATTGCATCATGCCATTAATTATAGTTTTAAAAAGTTTAATAAAACAATGTACTATTTTTTACCACTGTGGTTTATTAATTTGATGGCCAGTCATACCTTTGATATTTATCTGATAATCGTAGATCCCAAAGTAGTTAACTGCACTATCGTATTATTGAGGATCACAATCAGTACTATTGGAATCAGTTTTGTTCTATTTTTGACTGATACATTTTCCAAAGTGGTAAGTTTTTATAAAGTGTTCTATAATTTAAACTTTATTATTGTCAACGCTTACTACCAATCGGTTCAAGTTTTTTACATTTATCTAACCTCACTTTATAGTTATTGGACAAAATTAATATTGTAAAAACAAGAGTTCTATAAATAGTTACCTTAAAGTCAAATCATTGTTTTTTGTTAAGAGCGGGGCTGTGTTTAAATTACAATAAAAAATATTTCTAAAAAGTGTACAGATCAGTGTGTGGTATAAATATGTTCCTCAGGTTTAAACATTTAATGCGTTTTAATTTTAATTCTGAAAACAAACAGTAAAATGGCCAGTGTCCAATTACTGGTTGAAAAAAAATGTAAATTTCTATTATTGGACATATGTCCAATATCATACTCTATTTATATCCAGGACTTTTACCAGCCAATCCTTATGTAAAATTGTCCCCTGAATCCGAAAAGACCGTCAAAAACTATAAAAGTTAAGCAGTTTTTGAGATATAGTCAATTCCATAATATATGTAAAATTGATTATTTTTCAAAAACTGCTCTACTTTTATAACTTTTGACGACATTTTCGGATTCAGCGAATAATATTTCATAGGAATTGACTGCTAAATGACCTGAGAGTAAGTAATATAGTGATTTCTTCGTCACAGGACATCTTGCAGAATAACAGTGATTTAAATACAGTGCATGATAGAGAGTATAAAAACTAATGGCAACAAAATTAATAAATTCGGAAAATACTTTTAACATACCACCGGAAAAATATTAGATATATATAAATCATCCCGTTCCGGCCTAAACAGTATAAATGCTTCACAAACTATAGAGATACCACACTTAATGATATTTGCAACAAACTATTTCAGAAGTGGGACCAAGGAATTAGTAGTTACCTTCAGAATCCGAGAAAAAAATATATGAATTATATGATATTTACAAAAACGAAATAAAAAAATTATCTAAACAAACCATTACATTTTATAGGTACTAATTTGTTTGACCATCAACAAATATTGTACAACAAATATTTACATACTAGTAATTAAAATCATAGCAGCCATGAAACATCACCAATGCAGTGTGTGTGTAATAAAAATCATATACGTAATGCCGATATTGGTACCCATAGGGTACATAAGACCCAGTAAAAATAACCCAACATGTGTACCAGTAATTTTAAGAACATACTATTATATTTCTTGCATTTTAAATTTTATTTTAATTATTTCCACGAGCTCTTATATGTTTGCAATTCGTGACTTATGCCACTCAAATAACATTGACTGTATGCTTTTTGTAACAGAATTTATTTTTTCGTTTAGTGGGTTGATATATAATTTTTACGGACTACTGAAAACCAAGTTGAGACTTGACATTATTAAAATATGGAGTAATAGCATGGATATAAGTGAATCGTTTGGAATTCACACAATATCTTCAAAACAGATTAATATTTTAAGAAGAAACAATGTGATATATCAATTAATTATATACGTGGTTTTATTTTTGCATTTTATGGGTTACATATTTTTGTTTCAAGATGATTGTGAGTTTAAGTACATTAGAGAGGTAGCGTTGGTGTGTAGCTTGCTATTTCAGATGAAAATTATTGCTACTTTATATCAAAGCGTTGATTTATTTTACTATCAATTTATATCATTCAAGAAATGCGTGAAAAATAAAATGCTCTCAAAGCTAACAATTCTAGAAAGGTTCGAATATTTTCCAGACGAAAATCTTTTTGTTGACAACGCAAAAAATGCATCCCTCTTTTACTTGAATAGATATCTCATGATATTAAACAAAAATTTTGGTATTTTTAATAAATTGTACGACAGCATCGTGTTGGTGTGGGTTTTACTGACAACTTTTCTATTGATATTGGAGATATTTATCACCGTAAATGCTATCAGTAATTTTTCTGATACTAACAAAAAAGTTTTCGAGATTATTTTGAGGATTTTTCTTATTACAATTGGTTTACAGTATCTCTTGTATATTATTGGATTAATTAAAAATATGGTAAGAAAATCTTATTGATTTTTATCTACAAAAAAAACAACATTAAATTATTTGACTAGATGCCATACATTTTTTATTATGATTATTATGCATCATTATTAATATTACTATGTCTTCTAAACGCAAACAATTACCAGCTATCGATAATTACAATCAACAAATAGACGTGAAATAATTTATTTAATCGAATAATTGTAATGCATGTATTTGTTTTTAGAATGAAGATATACTTTCGTTCCTGTTTAAGTACCCCATTAGCAAATTAACAGCGGCCGAATCAGCTCAGGTACAATAAAATTTTACCTATGTACACATTATGTTAATTTTGTTAATGCATTGTTTTAGGTTGAAATGCTAATAACCACTCTAATTACTCAGAAACCTGTACTAAGAGCTTCGGATATATTCACTGTTGGAACGAGACTACTAGCAGCAGTATGTATTAAGTTTTTCGTCATTATTGTCTAGAAGTTTGTGTTTATTTTTTATCTTCCCAGGTTAGCTTGTCGTCATTAAACCCAGTCGTCTTTTAAGCTTGTTCTCATTAAATCTTGACATTATAGCTTGTTGACTCAATGACGATAATTATATTTCAACAAGGTTAAATACTTTGTTAAAATTAAATTATCGTCATAAAATCTTGCCATTGAAACTTATTATCATCAAAGTTCGTCGTAAAAAATGTGGTCAATAAAGCTTGTCGTCATTTAATATTTTTGTTTTTAAACCTTATCGTCATTAAAACTTGTCAAAAGTAAAGCTTGTCATCACAAAATCTTGTCGTTATTAAAGCTTGTCTTCCTTAAAACTTGTCGTCATTAAACCAAGTCGTCTTTTAAGCTTGTTCTCATTAAATCTTTACATTTAAGCTTGTTGATTTAAAGACAATAATAATAATTTTGACAAGATTAAATTATCGTCATAAAATCTTGCCTTTAAGCTTATTGTTATTAAAGCTTGTTGTCATTTAATACCATTATCATTAAAGCTTGTCGTTATTAAACCTTTATAAAATTAAAGCTTATTGTCTTAAAAATATTGTCAATAATATTACATTAAAGCTTGTCGTTAATGAGGCCTCGTCATTAAAGCATTATCATTTTAGCTTAATAGTAATATTATCGACATTAAATTTTGTTGTTAGCCTTTTCAAAAATAAAGCTTATCTTTATAAAATCTTATCGTTATTAAAGCTTATCTTCATTAGAACTTGTCGTCATTAAACCAAGTCCTTTTTTAAGCTTGTTCTCATTAAATACTTTGTTAAAATTAAATTATCTTCATAAAATCTTGATATTTAAACTTATTATCATCAAAAATGTTTACTTCTTAAAAACAAAAACTATAATTTAATTTTTTTGTAGATCTCTGGAACAGTTGTGACCTACGTACTCGTAGCTCTACAATTCCAAGCGTCTTGGACGAAATAAATCAGCAAAAACAAAAGATGTACATAAGCACAGAGCACATGATGTTAGACGCAGTAAAACAAGTAGAAAAAGAACCCCCCAAGTCAAAAAATAAAATCTGCTTTTGCAAATCAATTTCACCCGTCCTTACAGTTTGCAGATTCGTGGGGATCTTCCCTGGCACTTGGACACACAAAGATGGTAACTGTGTCTACGAAAAATCATGGTTTTGGATGACGTACTCCATATTTATTTACATGTTGTACATTTTTCAGTTATTACAGTCTGTGGACTTTCCTAAGCTCACCTCCAGGAAATCCCTGCCGATTTTTCTGGATGATATTACAGACGCCATATATGGTATCTACGTTATTATACTAGCCGTCACATGCTTTGTGAGGTTTCCAAAATGGTTGACGACTTTAAATAAGTTGACTGTCCTGCTTAAGGATGGTTTGTACTGTCAGTCAGCCAAGCAAGTAGTACTCAAGTTGCAGTACTGTTTTGTGTGCACTCAAATACTAGCTTTGACCCTGCTGAGTTCTGTTTTGGCTTACCTACATTACTCTGATCACTACAAAACGAATTTTGACTTTAGAATCCTCATAAATAAAGGCATACAAATTGTTCCGTTTGTCCTGTATCTGCAGTTTTTTACGATTGTCGCGGTGTTCATAGGAGTTTTGGGCTGCTTTGAAAAGCTCACTATGAGCTGTCTTAAGTACACCCCTGTTCACCCCATGAAGGGTATCGATGAATCCAACAATGTCAAGGACTTTTTCGGGTTTATAAACTACGAAGTCTGCAAGCAAAAACACCTTTGCAACGGAAGATTACTCAAACTTCCACCACCTCAGGTAGTGGAACATTTGAGAATTCTTCACGAGGAAATCAGTCTCAGCACCTATGACATGAACAGCTGTTTCAACCCACAGTTCTTGATACATGCTGTTGTGGAATTGACCGTTTTAATCATAACTTGGTATGCCGTTATAGCTTACATCGCATACGATTTCAAATCGCCCTATGCTAAAACCATACAAATTTTGAACTGCGGATTTGTAACCATGCACACACTAGGATTGTTCTTGTTTTTGAAGAACGCCCAGGAACTCAAGAATATGGTACGTATATAGGCAACTACCATGCTCTGAACGCTCTCTGAGTTGCCTATACTAACTAATTAAATTCTGCAATCCTTTTTTGTCGCACCGAGATATAAATAAATATCATCGGATAAGGAGAAAATTATTATCGAGACTAATTGCTAGAAAGTCTGTAAGACTTAAGCAAAAGCCAGATGTAATTCTGGACCTATGGTCAAAGCCATAAATGAAAGTATTTTGCACGATAATTTGTCTTCGCGATTAAGATTAGCTAAGATAAGATAAAGTTAGTAAAGACAATTTGTTTTGCTTTCTATGCTTATGAGTTCTTTTAAGGCGCGAATTATTTTTAGATACACGGTTTGACGAGTTTTCTTTTGGAATATTCCACTAGGATTTCCACTCTTGAGGAACATCAGCAAGTCAGATTGTTTATTGAAAAAATACAACAGCATCGTCCTTTCACGGCCAGTGGTGTTTTTACTGTGGATTTGGGAATCGCTGGGCCGGTATGGCATAATTATTATTGCATTTTTTTTACTATCTAGAAACATATATGTGGAGCAAACATGCAAAAATCGGTAAATGTTTGCTTCATATATTATCTATATAATCTAAAGAAATGCTTTATTTAAGTGTCAAAGTTTTTTATCATGTTCACTTTTAGATATCAGCTAATATATTAACTTATGTTTTGGTGGCTCTACAATTTGAGATACCGAAAGAGTAAATAAATAAAAGTCTTTTATTTATTTAAAAAAGTTATATTAAAAATTACATAACAACTATCAACAATATTTACACGCATACATTCCAACACATGGGCACGACAGAAATGATAAATTATGTTACTATGAGCTAAGGGTGACACAGACTTAAAAGATGAGAGGTAATTTGGAAATGAAATGGATAAATTAATCCCAGCCGCCGCCGTGGCCACCGCCACCGCCGCCGCCATGACCGCCTCCAAATCCGCCACCACCTCCGTATCCACCGCCGCCTCCTCCGCCGCCTCCGTGGTGATCGTGTCCACCGCCGCCGCCGCCTCCATATCCGCCGCCGCCTCCAAAACCACCGCCGCCGCCTCCGTGGTGATCATGTCCACCACCACCGCCGCCTCCATATCCGCCGCCGCCTCCAAAACCGCCGCCGCCTCCGTGATGATCATCGTGGCCACCGCCGCCGCCGTATCCTCCGCCACCTCCGCCGCCACTTGAGTGGTGATCATAACCGCCGCCTCCGTATCCACCGCCCCCTCCGCCGCCACTTGAGTGGTGATCGTAACCGCCGCCGCCGCCTCCTCCGTATCCGCCGCCGCCTCCGTAGCCACCGCCCCCACCGCCTCCGTGGTGATCACCGTGACCGCCGCCTCCGCCGCCTCCGAATCCACCGCCTCCTCCGTAACCTCCGCCGCCACCTCCGTGGTGATCATCGTGTCCACCACCGCCACCCCCAAAGCCGCCTCCGAATCCACCGCCGCCTCCGTAACCACCGCCGCCTCCGTGTCCATCTAAAAAAAATTTAGTTTTTAGTATAAGAATGCGTATATTATAAATAATTATAAATATAAATATAATATATGTATATATATATAAATTAGGGTGGCCCAAAAAAAAGAATATTTTTTTTCTTCTCGTCTCTTGTGAAAATATGTTGGTTTGTCAGTATTTTGAATGTTTTCGAGCGACCTCTGAATATAAATATCAACGAACTTTTAGCGACCTTAAGAAATCAAAATATTGATTTGAAATTTACAGAATTTTTATTATTTTCAACCTAAAAAATAATATCGAGACGAGAAAAAGAATTAAAATAAAATAAAAATCCAATTTTTGACGATTTTGGAAATTTTTAAAAATTTTGAGCGACCCCTAAAAATTTTTTAATGGAGCTGATCTGTTGACAGGGCTCTTAAAACATGACAAACCAACATATTTTTACAAGAGACAAGAGAAAAAAATATTCTTATTTTTTTGGGCCACCCTAATATATATAAATGTTATAAAACTATTTTGTAATCGACATGTTCTTTATGCTATTTTATCTATTTTGCAAAAATTCTATAAAAAAAATTAATTTTATACCTTAAATTTAATTTGGTCGAATTTAACTTTAGATAGTTGGTATCACAGTCATTGGTTTGACAGTTAATGTCAAAATCGATTCGCCATGCCGTCCTTAATTTACTTATTTACAATAAGCGGCTTTTAATGTTAAAGAAGAAAAAAAGGATGTTCTTTTGTGTTAATCAACCCATACGCAAAATATTAAGCTGTTTAAAGTTTGACCAACCTATAAAATCAAAATTTTGGGTGGGATAAAAAAGCGGTGTTATAATGAAGTCATTATGAACGCAAAATAGATAACACAATTTTTGAGATTAAAATCTGGAATTAAAATAATCTATTTTATCTTCAAGCCGTCAATAAATTAAACTTTATTGTCGTCAACACTCGACACTAAAGTGATTGATAATGATTATTTACAATAAATGTCAGATGTATCCTACGTTTTATTTACAATTAATAAAATTGTGCCTTACTTTACAGACCGATTCAAGATTAAATGTTGTACGTCATTCAATTAAGAAGGTCAAAAAGACTTATGACATAAATAACTATTATATACAAAAAAACGAATACGTTAATTTAATATGTTTTAAAAAACATTTTAAAGAATCTTTTAGAGATCACTCTAATATACATTTGTAAGTAAGTAGATAATGTGTGTTTTATTAGATAAGATTATTATTAGTTGAAATGAAAGTTAAATAAATTGTTTATAAAATTATATTTTTTGTTTTATTTTAAAATATGAATGAAAAATTAAAAATGTAAACTCTAAAAATAAATTTAAATAAATAATAAAATCGTTCAAAAAAATGTATATTAATTTTTGACATTAAAAGAAAAAGATTGCAAATATAAAAAGTAGTATTAATAAATAAAAAATAATTACCTCCTGATGGCAATGGATCACCTCCGTGCAAATGCAGTACACCGCCCCCTCCGTGGCCACCGCCCCCACCTCCTCCTCCGTATCCACCTCCACCTCCTCCTCCGTATCCACCTCCTCCTCCGTGTCCACCACCACCATGGTGATCATCACCGCCTCCGAATCCACCGCCAAAACCGCCTCCAAAACCGCCGCCAAAATCTCCACCACCACCACTGCTGTGGTGATCGTCGTGGCCACCTCCGCCTCCGTAACCTCCGCCGCCGCCTCCGTATCCGCCGCCGCCGCCTCCGTGGTGATCATCTCCACCACCGAAACCGCCTCCGAATCCACCTCCGAATCCGCCGCCGCCACCGCCATGGTGATCGTGACCGCCGCCTCCGTAACCGCCTCCGCCGCCTCCTCCATAACCGCCGCCTCCGCCACTGGCGAGAACTACGGTGTGGCTGACTCCGCCGCCGCCGTGGCCGCCGCCCCCACCGAATCCGCCGCCGCCTCCGTATCCGCCACCGCCACCTCCGTGATGGTGGTCAATATCGCCGCCGCCGCCCCCATAGCCGCCTCCAAAGCCGCCCCCAAATCCTCCGCCGCCGTGGTGATCGTGACCGCCCCCGCCTCCGTGGCTCTGCTCAGGAACGTGGATTTTTATGTGTACACTGAAAAAAATAAAAATATAATAGTTAGAGTTAATTAAAAAAAAAATACATAGGTTGTAGTGAGAAAAACTCTAAGGGTTTAAGTTTAGAAACTAGATATATAAATTAGGGTGGAGCGAAAAAAAAAATTTTTTTTAGCCTGGGGGTGGAATTTGTAGCCTATAAAAAAAAGAAAATTAAAAAAAAAATTTTTATTTAACTTAAATTAAATTTAAGTTAAAATTCTTTTGAATAAAAAAAAAAATTTTGGGCTTGTAATCTTCAAATTACCTAAAAATAAACAAATTTGATCGTGTTCAACTCGAAATTCGCTCTATTGCCTCAGAAAAGCATGTTACTATTTTGGAATTTTTCTAAAAACAATAATGACCACAAAAAAATTTTTAAGTTCATAACTGTTAATTAGCAAAAAAGAGGACACTTTAGAAAAAAAATTAAGACGTTGAATAAAAATTTTTTTTTTTTTAATTTTTTTTTATAGGCTACAAATTCCACCCCAAGGCTAAGGAAAAAAAAATTTTTTTTTCGCTCCACCCTAATATAAATATCATTTTTTTTGTTTGTTTTTGTAGTATCCGAAAAAAGATGCAAAACTATTTTTCAAACTGAAATTAGGGGATACAGTGAAGTGGGTTAAAGTTACGAAATATCAGTAAGTGTTTTAAAGAATTTTTCAAATATTGGTATAGGATTTAGTTATTAAATTTACAAAATGTTTTTTATAATTAGAAACTACTTATTAGATTAGTAAAGAATCCATAAAACATAATTTTATCAAAAAAAAAAAAAAAAAAAATTTGGGTACTTACTGTTCTTTCCCGAAAGTGGCCGCACAGTGGGCAAACAGTGCCGGTATCACCAGCACAATCTAAAACAGACAATAAAAACGATTAATCACTTGTCACTCGTGTACAAAAACGCCTCTGACTTACGAAAATTTTGGAAGCCATTCAGCCCTGGCTTGCCAAACGGATAAGTACTAGTTGCTTGAACGCGTCGTAATGCCCTGTTTGGGGAAGGATGCCCAGGTTTTATAGTTGATCATCTCTTCTCCTGGTGTTCTCCAAAACGGGGGATGCCGCATGGAGGGGTGCGGGTACTGTACTGTGTACTGTGTACAGTACCTCCACTATTCGCGACCGTGACCTACACCGGTGCGAAGACATTAGCGGCGTTTTGCGGGCGAGAGTGAAAGAGGCTGCTTTCAGAAGGTGTATTGGAGAGGTTAAGAACCGCACACTGTGGGAAGTTATTGAAAAGAAATTTTATTGTTAAAAACGTTAAAATGAACATAAAATAAAACTATGTAAAAACACACATATTTTGTTATACCGATTGTTTAAACAAATCAAAATGATAGCAGAACTGCATAGGACAGCCTCTGCAGATGTTGACAGATTTAGGATAAACCACATAGTTATTGGACACTTATTTATTTGTGTTTGTTTACACTTTATTTACGTTTACTTAAAAATAAGAATATTTGAATTTTTAATAATAGTTTTATAAAAACATGCAAAGAAGTATAGTAATGGGGTTTGTGAAGCATTTATAATTTTTAGGCCAGAACAGGGTGTCATTTTTAAGCAACTTTTTTTTTCAACTAAAAAACAGGCTAAAAACCTTCAGGAAGATGAAAAAGGAACCTCTAAAAATTTGAGCTCTTAATATTAACATTAAGTGGTGCCTGTTCCTAACTTTCCATTTTCCATTTAAATAACATGGAATTTTTTTTTTCTTTTTTCTTATTTTTGTAGCTTGACATTGGAGCATTGTAAAAACGAACTGAAAAATTATTTTGGTAGGAAATTGAACGCTCTACAAAAAAGTATCAATATATTTTTTCATAGAGTGAGCCGTTCTGAAGGTATTCAAACTTAAAGTTGCCTTTAACATATCTGTGTAATCCGAACGGTAATATACCGACTGAGCCGATATAATCTTTTATAAGAGTTATCTACTTTAAAATTATAAAAAAAGAAAGATTAAAAATTCAATACAATAAAAAATTCATTGTTTTATTTAAATTATAATTATTGAACAAATTTATTGAACACAAATAACTTTTTTTGATAGTAAATAAAATAAAATGGAAAAAAATGAGATGGAAGTGTTATTTTCTTTCTATACGAAAATAATTATTTTTTCTTAAAATAATTTTTAAGACATAAAAAAGTATTAGTTTAATAAAAATAAAATTTCATACATTTACTTACTCTATGAAAAAATAAATTAGTACTTTTTTGTAGAGCGTTCAATTTCCTACCAAAATAATTTTTCAGTTAGTTTTTACAATGCTTAAATGTCAAGATACAAAAATAAGAAACAAAAAACAATTTTTTTTCCATGTTATTTAAATGGAAAATGGAAAGTTAGGAACAGGCACTTAATGTTATTATTAAGAGCTCAAATTTTTAGAAGCTCCTTTTTTCACCTTCCTGAAAGTGTAGCCTGTTTTTTAGTTGAAAAAAAGAAGTTGCTCAAAAATGACACATCCTAATAAATATATTTATTATTATTAATATTATTAATACTAATATTAATATTAGATATATCTAATATTTTTTCGGGTGGTATGTTAAAAGTAATTTCCGAATTTATTAATTTTTTTGCCATTAGATTTTTATGTTTTCTATTATGCACTGTATTTAAATCACTGTTATTCTGCAAGATGTCATGTGACGAAGAAATCACTATATTACTTACTCTCTAAAAATGAATAAGTCAAAATGTAGCCACTAATAATTCTCGTCAAAAGCAATTTGTATCCAGGACATTTAGCAATCAATTCCTATAAAATATTATTCGCTGAATCAGAAAATGTCGTCAAAAGTTATAAAAGTAAAAAAGTTTTTGAAATATAATCAATTTTACTTATAATATGAAATTGAATATATCTCAAATACTGCTTAACTTTTATAGTTTTTGACGGTCTTTTCAGATCCAGGGGAAAATTTTACATAAGAATTGGCTGGTAAATGTCCGGGATACAAATAGAGTATGATATTGGACATATGTCCAATAATAGAAATTTACATTTTTTACCAACCAGTAATTGGACACTGGCCATTTTACTGTTTGTTTTCAGAATTAAAATTAAAACGCATTAAACTGACAATGTTTAAACAATGAGGAACACATTTATACCACACACTGATCTGTACACTTTTTAAAAATACTTTTTATTGTAATTTAAACACAGCCCTGCTCTAAACAAAAAACAAAAATCTTACCACCAAAGTAACGTGATAAGAAATCTTTTAATAAAAAAATTGGTTATTATCCATACCACCCGATTTGACGGTGAAAAGGATAATGAGAATAATATTTTTTTCTAAAGAAAAAAAATTAAGCAATTAAGTTTGTGAAAAACTGCTTTTAGATCAGATTAAACGGTCCATTTTCAAGGGATACATTTTTTAAATCAATAAAACCATATAACAAGTATGCTAATAAAAATTTGGTTACTCTATTGTTTTATAGATCTCGCTTTAATTTTATTCAGTTTTTTTTAATTACAGTTTTGCCTAAATAATTGGCAATTATTAATATTACATTAAAAAACCTATTTCAGTATTTTTTGTAAGATAGGAAGGAAGTTAAATATTACTACAATTTAATAAAATTTTATGATGCGACTATTTCATTTCATCACTTCTTTCTTTGAATAAAATAATACAAATAGTTTTTATTGTTATTCACTGAAACAATAGTTAATTAATAATATATTTATAATAATTTAAACACATTAATTATAATTTTAAATATCAAGTAACTACAAATTTAGAAAAAGAGATTTAATTAATTATATTCACTCTAGTTCTTATGGAATTAATTTTTTGAATTAATTTATAATTTGAACTATTTTAGTTAATTAAAAAAAGGAACAAAAATAAATTATAGAAATGTGTGATTAAATCAGCATACCAAACAGTTTATTTAAACTCCTAGCTTTACAAATAAAATAGTTAATTTTATTTATTTGGTTTAATTCTGCCATAAATATTTTACAAAAGATCCTTTGCAACGTGTTTAGAATATATATTTTCTTTATAAGGAAATAATGTGAAATATTTTCATTTAGATTGGATTTTCCTTTCACAAGAAAAATTAATTGTTTTGTTGTAGGTAAGGTGACATATTATAATAGTTTAAAGTATATATATTTTTATAAAATTATTTGGCAGTCAAGCTACATAATTTTATTGTTTATAAAGTAAATGTTTTGTAAAAACAATTTACAATTAACAAATATTAATTAGAATATTTTTACAAAAAATTTCATAAAACCATTTTAATCAAAGAATTTAAAAAAATAAAAATGTTTTAAAAGATGTAATATTATAGTAGCCCCTACAAAAATCTGACATGTGTCAGTCAGTTCCAACCTTACTTTTTCTCAATTTACAACCTGATTGGCTCAAATCACAGTAAATAAATATGGCGCCTCATGGCTATTTTTATTTACTAAAATTTTAACATTTAATTTTAAAAATAAACAAATTTTAATGTTAAAATATTTCTTTTTTTGTATTTAGACTTTAAAATGAATGAAAAATTAAATAGAGGTCTTTTGAAGGAAAACAAGTTAAAAATATTTTTATCTCCACGCGGTCTATAATTTAAACTTTATTGTTGTCAACATTCGATAAAGAAATACCTTGTTATGGCCTAGGCCGATACAAATTTTTATGAGGCAAGTAATTAGTTCGATTTTTTCTTGCTAGGGGTATTGTTTTGACAAATTAATCCTTTTCTAAGAAATTAACGTACTAAACTGGTTTAATTTATTTATAATAAGCACTAATTTGTTTGTTTTACTGTTAATGTTAAATATTTTTCATTAAATTATTGTAAAATTAAATATGAATAATAAAACAAAAAGTGAGGTTAGGCAACCAAGAAAACGCACGATTCTTTTTCTACGATTTAAGTTTTAATTTGCTTTAAGTTTTCAGTGAAATTAAATGTTAAACACAGCTTAAACATTCCAAACTACCTATTTTTTAAATAAAAATCCAAACAAATTGAAATTAGATACCTACCTATTTATTAAACAATTAATTGAATTCAATGTAATAGCAAAAATCCATTTATACTTAAATTAGGTAGGTATTGTCAAACTATTACTGCTTCTAAAAGCAATAATAATTATTGTACATTTAATGTAATCTTTAGCTAATAAATAAATGAGATTCTAAAAAAGTAAGGTTAGGCCGCTTTGATGTTGAATTAAATTGACCTATATAAAGTGCTTTGAAGTTAAAATGTTGTATGCCATTCGGCACTTCGGTACTTCTTAACCTAATGACATAAAATTACTTTTTTTTTAGAGATTTTTGTTCTAGTTTTAAAAATATATAATTTGAAACATATGATCAGATGAAAAAACTATTCAAATATTCAAAAATATACAGGGTGTTTCTTGAAAAAAATAATGTCAATTCTATTTTATTAAATTTACCGATGCTTTTTTGTTTTTTGAATATTTGTCAAAAATATTAATTTTTTAAACCATTCAAGCTGTATTTTAATTTTTGTCCATATCTCTGTACCTTTCAAAAAAAATTTTCAAGAAAGGTATTTTGAGATTATTTTTAATTCCTAATTATTAATAGGTATAATAATAATAATTTTCACTATAATATGTCATATTTTTATTATATAACAACAGCACCTTAATTAAAAAATATCTTTATATAAATTGGCGAATGCTTTTACAAAATATGTCATCATTATTATTTAATAACAGAAAGATTTTATACTTGAACTGTTTATTAATTTAAATATTTTGCATAATTAATTTTAATCTAGATTATTATTAAAAAAATATACAAATGCGTTCAATAACGTATAGTAAGTATGTTGGCTCAATGGTCTAGGGGTATGATTCTCGCTTTGGGTGCGAGAGGTCCCGGGTTCAAATCCCGGTTGAGCCCAAATTTTTTTAACTTCTTGTTTGCTCAATTCACAGAATATTATTTATCGAGTAGTTTGTCGTAAGTATTATTAGAAATTTACATTGCAAAAATGCAATATAAAACTTCACTTTCTTCGATTTCATGCAATTATTTATTATGGATGAGATTTCAAGTGAATCTTTAAGCTTCATAACAGTAATAAGTGAATTCCACATGGTACCGAGATGATTTTATATTTATTTGTTATTTACCTCTTGTTTTTTCAGCATCATTAGTAAATGAGTATTTTAGAGACTTTTTTAATATAATATTTAGTGGTGAAATTGATTAATAATAATTTTTCCAATTTATTTAAAAATTTTAATAATTTTTGAGATGCTAGGGTGGTAAAAAAAATGAAACTAAATTACTAGTACAAATGTCGATAGATTAAATATGTATTCAGCGACCAACACAAAAATTTTGATTTTGATAGAATTAAGTTAATATAAACTGAAAACATAAAACAAACATAAATTACAAACCAAAGTAAATAGTAAGCTGATCAATAATGTAGCACAGTACACTGAAAAAAAATATTCTTGATTCAAAACAATCTTTGTCTCATATATAACGAAGAGAATATATTCTTTAAAATAGTAAAGTATTTTCTTAATTCACGTTGATTTACTTCAAGAATCTTTTCTTAATGTTCTTACATTAAGAAAATATTCTTGAAGTAAATCAACGTGAATTAAGAAAATACTTTACTATTTTAAAGAATATATTCTCTTCGTTATATATGAGACAAAGATTGTTTTGAATCAAGAATATTTTTTTTCAGTGTAGGAACATAGAAACACTTTTTATCCTCATTTGATCACCAGGTCATAATTATTGATTTTTTTCTTTTGTAGTGCAAAAATCAACATAATTTCTAAGGAAAATCTTCCTACAAAATCCTTTATAAATTTTAAATTTAGACACCTATTGGAATAAACAGTTAGGCTGTACGGGGATTATCCTAAGAAGAAAGTTCTGTTACCGGTGATCGTGTCAAAGGGTTACCACTTACAGCAACAAGTGAAAGGAGCTCGCACTCGTAATAAAACTTTCATTGATGCAACAATAATTCTCCCATCATATGCCTCCTTGTCCAAACACTAAATCAAGTGACCGACAATTTTAAGATCATCTGTTTCAACAATAATTCAAGTCAAGTCATTGCCTACATTTTTGGACATATTTGGACAATATTACTTAATTTAAGTAAATATTTGGTTAAATTAACCTGAAAAATTTACTTTGAAGTAAAACTTTTTTTAAAGTTATTTAATAAGTTTTATTTATGTTATTTTTAACACTTTAAAGTATTATGAGGGACGTAATTTTTACGAAAGAAAATTACTTATAAGTGGAAATTTAACGGTAATTCTAACGTCAGAATTTTTACTTAATGGTAAATGTTACTCATAAACCATAATTTTACGATATTGAGACCACTTTATAACCTTAAATAATTCCTATTCGCCTGGTATTTTTTAGGGTTATTAGTGGTAATAAATACTATTAATATCGACTAAGGTCGCCATAATGAGTTTTTTAAGATGGCATCCATTACTTATCTAAACATTTATATAATATTTTTTCATAAATATTTTTATATAAGTTTTGTTGAATTTTGACCAAAAATATTTAGGCATATAATTTTTAAGATGTATCGTGCCTATTTGTATCAATAAAATAATGTGCGTTTTGAGTTTTAATGCAAATATTATTTGTTTTGACATTTTAATTTTTTTTAGTTTTACTCTAGGGTCTAGAATTAAAAATTTAACATTTGTTACATAATTTCCACAAATGTCAAATTATGCATTCTATAAGTGTACCAATGGTTATAACAATGAATACATATTTCAAGATTATTACTGGATAGAAAGTTAAGAATAAAGGTTTTTTTAAACACTTCCTAAGTCATTAAAAAAATACCGTTGTGAAAAAATGTAATAAAAATTATTTTAAAATCTTCCTGGTAATACCTTCCTATGAAGCATTAATATTATCGGGTGAAGTACTCATAAAACATGCTCTTCACTTTCCTTCTAAAAAACTGCTTCTATATCCGATTTAAGCAGTTGTTAGTCCATTTTCAAGGAAGAAATTTTGATTTTGAACGGAAAATTTGACAAACTGACAATGACATTTTAAAAACCTTCTTCGTTAGTTTATTTTTGTGTAGATGTCGCTCTATACAAAATTTAAATTAATTGATAAATATATTTTTTAAAATTATTTTTGTCGTAAAAGAAGTGCAGTATGCAACTTATATTAAACACTTCGCAATTCGTATCTAAAATGACGGTTATCAAACTTGATATACTATAAAAGAAAATATTTTTATATAAATATATTAATATTTTATTTTATAAAACTTAAACCTTTATTCAAATTGTTATTTTTGTATGAATTAAAATACAAAAAAAATCTAAAACTGTTTTAGAAACTGGGACACAAAATATAAACAACATTTGGGTCTCATTGTTATAAAAAAGAAAATATTTAATTCAATAAAAGCACATCTAATTTAACACACAAATTAAATGTGTCAATTTGATTTAGAGTGTAAACTTTCTTCCTTTTAAGACCCAAAATGTGTTTGTTTACCTGATACCTTAAAATTCTTTTCAAATGGCATTTATAATTTTTTTATTATTATTATTATATTTAAATGGGTTTAGTTATTTCATAAGAATCATCTTTAGACGAATATATCTATAATCGATTTATTCGATCAACCAATAAAGAAAATATAGTTTATTTACTCCTATTGCATATATAATTATCTACTTATTGGAGTAGATAAAGTTTAGTATTACACTGCGAGATTTTGCGTGAATAATAGCCTGCATTATCTCTCGTATAATAATACACTATTTTGTTAAATTTACGAGTTATTTGTGAAAACTTTAATGTATACCTCTAAAAAACACCCTATATACGCACCTTAGTACGGCTCTGAATAATGAATTTCATAGAATTATGAAATGCATATTATTTTCTTTATAAAGGCTCCTTAGAAATCAAATAATTAGTATTGATTTAGTTTTACTATGGAAAACTTTCCTAACACATGGTACATTTGCAAGTAAATTGCTTAGTAAAATTAATTGGTTTATTAAATTGTCGATCATAATATAATGTTAAGTTGTTGTTAATTTATTTTACGGTTTCTACCAGATTAAAACAAGAAATTAAATTAACAAGTGCAAGAAAGAACTGTGATGTGAAATTCATTACTTCAAAGTAAATATTTAAGGTTAATTTAACAAAAAATTTGAATTATTATTTAATTTCAATGAGAAGAAAAAACGCTATGTTAAATATAATTTTTAATGATATATCTTTGATATCCAAACGTATAATTTTGGCAACAAATATTAAATAAAGAAAGTAATAATCAAAAGAATATATTTGGAGAAATTTAGTTTTTTAGCATTAGGTTGTTAAAATAACAATAAAATATAATACATTAAAATCTACTTAGGCGCAAAATAAATTCTTTATTCAATAAAATCTTGATTTTCTTAAATCCTAATCAATTTGAATAACACATTTTCGCTTTCCTTTTAAGTTAACTTTAATGTTACCTTGATTAAAATACTAAATAAGTTTGATTCATTTTGTTTTATAGGCACTCCTTGCTAAATAATTAGTATTACTTTTATCTGTAATTATTATAATAAATAACAATTTTAAGTGGTTTCTAATAAACAATAGAATTAGGGATACATATACATATGTAGTGAAAGTGATTTTTAATTACTGTTATTTTTAGGCAGCGGTATTATTAAAATATTTTATTCTGGAATATACGACTAAATGTATATTTAATTCTAAAATTTGCAAATAAGTACTTAGGTATACCTACTATAGTTAAAATTATATGTTGATAATAGTATTTTATGTATTAAGTTTGATAAACGCCATTTTACTCCCAATTTAAATTAGGCACAAGCTTGCCAGCGAGTGTTTAATAAATGAGTGTCTAAAAAAGTTTATAAACGAGTTGCATTAAAGTCAAATCATTAGATGACGCTATATACAATTATAAATATCTCAAAAATATTTCTTAAAAGTGTACACATCAGTGTGTGGTATAAATGTGTTCCTCATGGTTTAAACATTGTCACTTCAATGCATTTATATTTTAATTCTGAAAACAAACAGTAAATGGCCAGTGTCCAATAACTGGTTGATAAAAAATTTAAATTTCTATTATTGGACATCTGTCCAATATCATCCTCTATTTGTATCCCGGAAATTTACCAGCCAATTCTTATGTAATATTGTCCCCTGAATCCAAAAAGATCGTCAAAAACTGTAAAAGTTAAGCAGTTTTTGAGATATAGTCAATTCCATATTATATGTAAAATTGATTATATTTCAAAAACGGTTCTACTTTTATAACTTTTGACGACATTTTCGGATTCAGCGAATAATATTTCATAGGAATTGACTGCTAAATGTCCTGGATACAAATTGCTGTTGACGAGAATTATTAGTGGCTGCTTTTTCGCTATGACATTTTTGACTAATTCATTTTTAGAGAGTAAGTAATATAGTGATTTCTTCGTCACAGGACATCTTGCAGAATAACAGTGATTTAAATACAGTGCATGATAGAGAACATAAAAAACTAATGGCAACAAAATAAATAAATTCGGAAAATACTCTAAACATATCACCCGAAAAAATATTAGATGAGGAAAATACAAACCATTCTTTTTCTTGGTATAACTAAAAAAAATTAAATTAAAAATAAATAATTTCAATTAATAATTAAAAAATACTCATTTATTTATTTATTTATTTTTGCAATCAACTAATTCATTTAAATGGCTGAACGGATCTAACTCACACTTTTAATGGCATTAACCTAAAATAAGTAGACCATAACATGTTACATATTAACTGCATTACAGTTTTAAAGAAATGGTCTACTACAACTTTTACTACCTGCCTAACTAACCTTGAAATTTTTAATTCCAATCTTCAATGAATTAAATTTTTTTATTTGCATAAATAGATGATTTAGGAAGTTAGGTATTATAATTTGATGATTTTGATGACATAATGAGATTTATAATTTAAAATAGTTAATATGGGAAAAATACGAAAATAACATGTTTTAAAAATATAAAACAAATAATTTGACAAAATATACAGGGTGCACCAACAATGTTTTTTGGGTTTACAATTTATTTGCATATTTTGAAATGCTTAAAAAATTTCAAAAAATTACTTGGTGATTCACCATGTAGGAAGTAGGATACCATTTTAGTTAATTTAAATTCAATTATGTCTGATTTTATGCGTACAATGGATTGTGAGTAAAAGTAAAAGTAAACAATTATTAAAGCATCTGCTTAAGAATCTTCTTACCACTGAAGATCTTGATTTTAATTTGCCACGTACAGCTTACAGTTCATGTTACTTTCATTTTTATAAAAAACTTCGTTAATTTATAAATTACACAACGCATTTAATTAGTGCTTAAATTTCGATAAGACAAAGAGAAATTTTATTCAGGATAATTCCCACACTCAGAAATTTTTTTAATAAATATAACATAAAACATCTTCCAGATGCAGAAACGTATTGATAAATATAGTTATTATTATTTGTCAAAAAAAAAACAGTTCTATACCGTTTAAAAAAACGTTTTGTAGTATTAAAAAAACTTAATGCGAGTGTTTATTACCCCTTGATGTGTTAAATAGTGACAAAATGTACACTACAGTGCATCCAATTTCTTTGTCTGTTTTGATGTTACTAAGTGCTCTTTTTTCTTTACACTACTAGTGCACATTGTATCACAATTAAAGTTAAATTACACCAATAGTGGCAAAATATACTGGAAAAACTGGTAATAACCAAAATGCGTTTTAAAATGTTTGGTTGGTACCTATCTACCTACGCAGTGCATATCCGGAGATACCGCGTTGTGGAAGTGTGGCATTTTTGTTCAGTTAGATTTTAATTACGGTAAATCCATAAAAGGACATTCTTATTTTTTGGTAAGTATTGTACTTCCTTTTTATTTAAGCCTTAATACTCAATAAATACCAATGTGTTAAAAGGATGTCCATACCCGACCTATATTATATATCAATAATTTACGGCAGTAGGTCGGGTACATTAATAATATAAATACGTACACACTTGATTTACTTTTTATTTTCAAGCGTAATGGTTGTTATATTAACCTATACCTACATTTTTATTAATATTATGGAAAATTTGTACACGTGTGGTAAATCCCCGACATACAGCCGCCTGACGCCTCTCTACCAATGGGATCACCCATTTTTTATAACAGAAAAATGGATTACTGATGAATTTTCAAGATAATTCATTGCTTACAAGTTGACAGCCAGTTAACCATTGCATTGATCTAAAACTTTTACGTTTTAAGGAACCATTTTGCTTAAGCCAGCCATACGACTCAAATATAAAATTATATTTTAAAAGGCACCGATTTTGATAATTGTCATAGATTTTTGTTCCAAATAAATGTTTCTCTTAATTTACCTTTTCGTTTTATTCACTACCACCAATAGGTTTTACTCAAATAATAGTGTTAATTTACAAAAGAAGTTTGCACTAAAAGAGTAAAAGTACCTTTCTAAAATTAGAACTTTTCCAAAGTAGTGTTAATTTACACTGAACAAAATTGGGATTTTACCCAGGAAGTGTAGAAATACACGGTTTTAGGTAAATTAACACTTTTTAATACAGTGTAAAATTACTTTATCCTATAGTGTTAAATCATACTTGCTTACTTGGGGAAAATTACACTACAAATTAACTCTAATTGTAGTGTTATAAAACATCACTATTTAGTGTGGCCTGTGTGAACTCTAATTAGTGTTGCGTAGAGTTGATTTTTGTTTACTGTGTAACACTAAAAAAGTTTATTTTGTAAATAAAAATAATCTCATTAATAAAAAAAGTACCTTAGGTGGTGCATATTTTTATAGCCATTACAATTTTAAATTTAAGTTAAATAATATTATTTTATTACAACAAATATTAGAAAAAGTTGAGAAAGGCTGGATAAAATGAAAATTAAAATTAATCATTGTTATTGTTTTATTAGAAGAAAATTTAACCAAGA
Source organism: Brassicogethes aeneus (assembly GCA_921294245.1). Classification (NCBI taxonomy): domain Eukaryota; kingdom Metazoa; phylum Arthropoda; class Insecta; order Coleoptera; family Nitidulidae; genus Brassicogethes; species Brassicogethes aeneus. The sequence goes on along the minus strand of OV121132.1, from coordinate 1,140,018 downwards.
TCAAGTTAATGACCTTCCAAAGAATGTAATTGCGTTTACACGGTTCAGTAGTGAAACTGTGGAATAATAAATTAAAATTTATTAATAAATAATATATACCTAAGTAGTATTATTAATAACGCATTAGTCAACTTGTAAATATCGAATAATTAGCAATTAACATTTTTTAAATTGTTGCTTAAAAAGCGTGGAAACCAATTGATCGAGTTTTTCATATTGGCATAGCTAAATAGGAAAATTATTAATTAAAAAAAAAGATTTAATATTTTTATTTATCAAAAAATAAAATTTTTTTTCAATAAAAAATTTCATAAATGGGTGAATGTAATTATTTTTTATTTTTGGTTTTTTCGCTGTTAGTCTAGAATGGGGTTTTTGGGAAGGAAATTAATGAACTTAAACTTTTGAATTATAAAACAGCAACACTCTCATCTGCATATAAATTCCAACTGACCTTCAGGAATCACATGCATCTATAATGTCGTAAACAGAGGTTTTGCTTATTTAAAATGATTAAAGCGCCATCCGTTGCGTAAAATTTAAAGCAAAAACAGATTCACGGAGGATAGAATCAATTTTTGTAACACCTACATAAATGGTTATAAAAATTATTTCTTTAAATTTTTAATAATATTTTATATTTGATTCGATTGCTTTGGATATGTTTAATTTACTTAGTAAAGTGATATTTTTAGTATGCTTTTACTACCTCAGATATTTGAAAACATAGAGGTTAACCTAAAAAGAGTCACGGAGGATAGGTTTTAGATTTTTATTATGTTTGATATGTTTTGAGCAGATATATGTTGTAATATTTTATGTATTTATTAATGTAATGTTACTTACAATTAGATAAAGTATACACTATAGTGATTTTAATTCAAGAAAGTTACATAAATTACTGTATAGGATGAAAAAATTCTAATTTCTCCTCTAGAAAATGCCATTTTAATGCAAAATTACGCTTAAGGATATATAAAGATAATGTAAAATATGTAAACAAAAACAAAATTATTGCTACTTACTAAGCATCGTGTTTTATTAAAAAATTAATAATAATATTTATGTCATCAGGCCAAGAATTTTTTTTCAAGTAATCTTTTTCAGAATTTAATCGATAAGTAAAACAAAAAAATATTAAAAATAGAAAGTGAGGTTAGAAGTCGAATTTTGTGTATTAAATATCCAATCAACTAAATAATATTTGATGGGTAATAATAAATAGATAATATTAATAACAGATAATAATTACTTTCCACTAATGACATTTCTGAACAAAATATGTAGTCTTACGATTGAAATTTTATAATCATAGTTTAAGTTTTTTTAAACAATGGTTAATTGAATTTTTTTTTTAATTTTAAAGATTTTTTTTTAGAAAGGAATCTTATTTATCTATACATACATATATAATATATTATTGTACCAATTTGATTTATAATCACCATAATTAGAAATTCATATTATGTATTATAATGCAAATTGTTTACTTTTATGGCGCCAAGTTCGACCTTTGACCTTTTCAATAGAAACTATTTAATAGTTATTTATATCAATAAACCAGGAATTAAGTCTTTTTGTGGTGATCTTAAATTTTGAAGCAAAAATATGGATATTCGTCGATTTATCTATTCCTGCATTGACAAGCTGTGGCTTTTAAGCTCTTTAGTCACGTATGAAGTTAGCTTTATTACAAATTGGGATAAAGTGAGGTTAACCTCCCTCGGGTGACAATTGACATATGTCAAAATTTTAACAAATAAATTTCTATGCAACTTGTTTATAAACTTCTCTATAGACACTCGTTTTTATTAAACGCTCGCTCGCAAGCTTCGGAGTGTTTATAAAACTTACACTTAATACAGAATATGCAATTATTCAAATTTGGATTTTAAATAATAAAACTATTTACTATTACCCACATCTGCTTTCTTTAAAGTATAGGTATTGTTTTGTAATGGTACAATTAAATACCATTATTTATAATTATTATATAAAAGCCGATATCAGATGACGCTCCCATGCTATGGCAGGTAATCCCAATTACGTAAAGATACAATTAATAATACCTACTTACTTTTGTTTTTAGTTGATTTATATCGTTAAAATCGTGACTTTAGTTTACTAAATATTTAATAGCTTAAAAATGGTGCTTTTGATTTTTTTTTGATGATTCCTATTTTGGATACTGTTTTTTTTTCGAATGGTTAAAAAAAATTTTAGTGGGTTATTTTCCGCTTTTTTGAAATTAATTTTGTAATAGCAAAAATATTATCTTGTAGGTATAGTATAAAAACAAAAAAAAATATATTTTTTTTATTAAGATTTTTAGTAAATTTAATTGTCTACAAAATTTTTTTAAATTATTGCATATATGCAATATTTTCATCGCTAGTCAATAGGGAATTTTTTGTAGAGAATTAAAATTAATAACATAATTTATGAAAAAAATACATCTAAAAAATATTGTTTTACTTTCAATTTTAAGTGCATTTGGCATTTTGTATATTATTTTTTACACCTTAAAGATTTATATTTTTGTAATTACAAAATTAATTATAAATTAGAATTAATAGGTACCTACTATTTTTACAATAATGGCGAATGCGTCGGGTTTTAATTTATACAACAATGGTATATTATACAACTAGCTCTATAAACGCCCTTTAATACACGAGTTTAATGTTGCCGTACTCCAACATTTACTTCATTATTTTCAATAATATTTATGTATTAATCTAATAAATTAAAATTATATCAAAACAAATCGCTAAGTTTTCGTTATTTAATTATTGTGTAAAACACAATTTAAATACCTCGCATCGGTGGTTCAGTGGTAGAATGCTCGCCTGCCACGCGGGCGGCCCGGGTTCGATTCCCGGCCGATGCACAATTTTTTTTTCTTTTATTTTTATTTATTATCTTCAAATAAAATTTACAATAACATCTTAAGAGTTATTAATTTATTTTATGAAATATTTTTATGAAGTATAATTGTATTTATAGTAAAAATATTTTATAAAATAAATAAAAAAATTATTATAAATATTAAATAGATATGAAACAACTATTTAAATTTATTCTTATTTACGTTTCTACTATAGGCAACCAAAACAATATTGTTGTAATTATATTGCCTATATCATTTCTTTAACTTCAGGAAAAGTTCTAGTTCTAGTTTACATTTTAGTATAAATATCTATATTTTTGTAGTACACAGACATTGTTTTTGTTCTAAAACAATGGCACAGTACATAGTCTATGCCATCTATGCCTATATGCTGTTATGCTTAAAATATAAGAGAAGAAATCTATAGACAATGCTCTACAAAGAAATGCCATTTAAAAATAGGTTTCTATCCTCACCAGAAAAACCAGTTTATCTGATCCATCTATAATTTCTTATTTAAACTATGTTCAATCTTAATATAGGCAACCCAGGTTACGTTCCAACTTTAACACTTATTCGTATTGCCTATAATAAGAATACTATTTCAGGAAATGGTTTCTTAAAAGAGACATCAACAGTGGATTAGACAAGGAAACTTTATTATCGTTATTCTAAAAAAAATATTAGGGAAGCAAAATTCAAAAACGTTTATATTTTATATTTGATCAATTTTTAGTTTTTTTCTTATAAATATATAAAAAGAATAGTTTGTTTGTTTAAACTTTATTTACGTTTACTTAAAAATAAGAATATCAGAATTTTTAATAATAGTTTTATCAAAACATGCAAAAAAGTATACATATAACTTTACATCAAATAACATAAATTGTTAAATATTTTTTAAAGATAAATTGCTGTTTTAGGTAATTTTTATTATTTCTTTTTTGTAAATATCATATAATTCTTTCTCGGATTCCTCATCCCTTTTCTGGATTCTGAAGGTAACTACTAATTCCTTGGTCTGACTTCTGAAATAGTTTGTTGCAAATATCATTAAGTGTGGTATCTCTAGTTTGTGAAGCATTTATAATGTTTATGCCGGAACAGGATGATTTATATATATCTAATATTTTTTCGGGTGGTATGTTAAAAGTATTTTCCGAATTTATTAATTTTGTTGCCATTAGTTTTTTATGTTCTCTATCATGCACTGTATTTAAATCCTGTGACGAAGAAATCACTATATACTTACTCTCTAAAAAAGAATTATTCAAAAATGTCATAGCGAAAAAGCAGCCACTAATAATTCTCGTCAACAGCAATTTGTATCCAGGACATTTAGCAGGCAATTCCTATAAAATATTGTTCGCTGAAATGTCGTCAAAAGTTATAAAAGTAGAACAGTTTTTGAAATATAATCAATTTTACATGCCCAGGATATAAATAAAGTATGGTATTGGACATATGTCCCATAATAGAAATTTACATTTTATACCAACCAGTAATTGGACACTGGCCATTTTACTGTTTGTTTTCAGAATTAAAATTAAAACGCATTAAAGTGACAATGTTTAATCCATGAGGAACACATTTATACCACACACTGATCTGTACACTTTTAAGAAATATTTTTTATTATATATTTAAACACAGCCCTGCTTTTAACTATTAAATTTTTTGGTAAAACTTGTTGTCTTTACTGCTGATATAATTTACTAAATTATTTTGTTATTATTGTCTAATTTGATTGAATTATAACTCCTTATTCATATTGACGAATTCATAAATTACGGTACATAGTTCGGGTAAGAAAACCCATTAATTCAAAATCTGTAGCACAGTATGGTTCCCGGCGGGCTATTTGTCAGTCGGTACAAGTCCTAAGAATTGTTATTAATGGTAGTTGATCGTCCGGTGGTATCGCGCTAATATGCGTTAAAGAAAGATTTTCGTCATACTTATGTAAAGTAGAATCACAAAAAAATGCCGACACTGGGATTTTTCCCGTGATGCTCAACTGTAATAAATAATTTCTCTGTGCTTTGGGGATATCAAACCGTCTCGGTATAAGTATATAATGGGCTAAAAAGTGAGGAAAATTAAAATTTATTGCCCACTCTTAAAACGTATTTTTTAATACCTACCTAGTTTTCTTACTATAGTAAGAAAACTAGGTAGGTATTAAAAAATACGTTTTAAGAGTGGGCAATAAATTTTAATTTTCCTCACTATAGACGAGAATACGGTTTTAAAATATGTAGTTATGTAGGTAGATAAAAAAATTATTATTGAAAACAAATACAAAATCTCTTTAATGTTTCCTCTTTCAACCAAGTGCAAAATTTCTTTTTTAGAATGTTTCTAAGCTTTTCAATTAGGAGATGAAGTTTTCCCATTTTTTTCGCTAAAACAGTTTCTTCATTCAAAAGAGAAATATCTTCCGAAGAAATATTTTTTGTTCCTGTACCAAGAAATCGCTTGCTTTTGATTTAAGCTAAAATTATGTAAAGATAGTTTCTGATTTAGATAAAGAAACATAGCTCAAAAGCCCAAATCTTTTGAATCAAAGTGATTTTCATTTCTTTTAAGAGATTATTTTTTCATTGTAATCACTTTAGGTATGGTATAGGAATTGTAATCAGAATTTTATGTAAAATTTAAAAATGTAAAATTATATGGGATATTCTATTCTAAACCGGAAGTAAAATCTGGTTCAAAATATTTTAGAAAAATAGACTTAAATGGATCATTTTGCATCATAAATAAAAACGTAATCCTGTTATTGGGCTCTGGGCCTGTTGGATACGAATAAATAAATAAATAAATAAATAAATAAATAAATAAATAAATAAATAAATAAATAAATAAATAAATAAATAAATAAATAAATAAATAAATAAATAAATAAATAAATAAATAAATAAATAAATAAATAAATAAATAAATAAATAAATAAATAAATAAATAAATAAATAAATAAATAAATAAATAAATAAATAAATAAATAAATAAATAAATAAATAAATAAATAAATAAATAAATAAATAAATAAATAAATAGAAAAAATGTTAAAAAGCAGTTACCTACCAAACATTTACTAAAACAGTCTTAAAAATGACACCAAACGTCAAAAAAGGATATGGGTGATTCCACCATATGTAATGCTTTTTAAGTGTGACCCTTGCTGATTATTTTTAAAATTAGGTTTTTTTTACTTATTCTGTACATCAACAAATGACTTTTAAGTAGTAATTAATTGAATAAAGTAGCTAATTACAGGCCAATTACAGAATGAGTAGAGGTGCTATAAAAATAAGGACAATTCACACAAAAATGTGTATTTTATAATTTTTATTTATTTTTTTATTTCAATATACCTACCAAAATTCAATGTCAGTGTGTAATTGATTAATTTGAAAAAATAAAATAAAAACGTTTGTAATAATAAATTTGCAGATTTTTGAAAACTAAAATAAAACAAATTTTTGTGATTTATTGGTAGTAACGGAAAATTTCTGGCCTGGTGCTAATAATGTAGCACAGTAGGAAAATATAAACACTTTCTATCCTCATTTGATCACCAGGTCATAATTATTGATTTATCCCAGTTCCTAAACAATTTTAAACTCTTTTCTTGACAATATTGTGCAAATATTTAAATATAAAATCTTACTGTTATTGGAAAAATTGGCTTAAAATTCCTGGATCCGGCTCTACAAAAACTCCTAAATACACTCAGGCAAAATAATCGATCCACACAAATTTTCGATGAATTTCAATCGCAAATAACTTTTTTATTTGATGTCGGATTTAAACGAATATTAAAGAATATTGTAGATAAATTAATGTACAATCGCTCACAATTTAAATAATTACTAAAAAACAGACGTACGTTTATAATATACAGGTTTAAACAAAAAGATGTTTTTTACCATAAGTTTAAGACACTCTGTTTTTTGTTCACCTCGATTTATTTATTTTTGTGGAAAATATGGATTTTTAAAAAAAACATTGCAATTTCCAATATTTTTCTGTATGAAGAACTAAGGTTGCAATGGTCCATCCATAGGCTATGGAGAATGACAGTGACAGTTTTGTTGAATCATCCCTTACTTTGACATGTTATACACGGCTTTCAAAAGCTATCAAATTGTTTTTTGCAAATTAATATTTAAATTTTAAGGTGTCTTCTTACTTTAAAAAATGGACATGTCTCCGACTGACGTTGCCAGAGCCATTAATTTAATCCACGATGGACGGTCACAGTATTACGTGGCAAGTGTTTTAAACGTCACAAGAAATAAAGTACAAAGGGCATCATCAGTCGGAGACATTTTTAAAAGTATGAAGACACCTCAAAATTAACACATTAATTTACAAAAAACAATTTCATAGCTTTTGAAAGCTGTATATGACATGCCCAAGTAAGGGCTGATTCAACAAAACTGTCACTGTCATCCTCCATAGGCTATGGATGGACCATTGCAACCTTAGTTCTTCATACAGAAAAATATTGGAAATTGCAATGTTTTTTTTAAAAATCCATATTTTCCACAAAAATAAATATATCAAGGTAAACCAAAAACAAAACTGTTAAAAATAGATGTGACTTGATAAGTAAAACCTTATTTAGAACAATATACGGTTTTGCCACTCTACAGAGTGTTTTAAACTTATGGTAAAAAACATATTTTTGTTTAAACCTGTATATTATAAACGTACGTATATTTTTTAGTATTTTTTAAAATGTGAGCGATTCTCCATTAATGTATCTACAATATTCTTTAATATTTGTTTAAATCCGAAAACAAATAAAAAAGTTATTTGCGATTGAAATTCATCGAAAATTTGTGTGGATCGATTATTTTGCCTGTGAGTGTATATAGGCAACCCGATAAAAGGCAGTTAAATCTAGAGACTCTTGTAAATTATAAATGCCTACAAAAATATCCATGTGCACTGAACCGCCATAATTTGCTTATGTCATCCCATAAAACCCATCAAAATTTTTCAGAAAAACTGTTTGATGTACACGTAAGATCTCAGGTGAAAAAATTAATAAAACATCGGCAATTACTTTTAAAACTTTACTTCAAAGAGTTGCGCAATCATATTCAATCATAATTTTAATATGTTTGATAGGCAAGGTTGGTTAATTGATTAGAAATTGATTTTAGAGCAGCTTAGTCATTATGATGGTGGTAACAAATTTCAGTGAAGGAGATCTTTTTCCAGTCTGGTATTCCATAATTAATTGTAAATTGAATTATTCAATGTGGGTGGTTACAAAATTTTTAAACCAAAATGTTATATATCTACCTTTATACTTAAATATATAATACCTACCTATAAAAATATCTGGAGGAGATTAATATAAAAAAAAAATTCTATAAATATTAATTAATTAATCTTAAATAACTACAAATTTACCTACTACTAAGTCAATTTTTTACGGTTAACCAAAACGGTTTTATAACGGTAGATACGAAAAATTACCAAATTTGGGTAATGGTTTATTTCGATATTTTACCTACATAATAACCTTTTTGATCTACTAAGAGAATAACGTAATAAAAACCACATAAATACCACAAATTTACGTAAAAATAACGCTATAATTACTAACTGTTACCAGGCGGATACGAATTATTTACGGGTATAAAGTGGTCTTAATATCGTAAAATTATGACTTATGAGTAACATTTACCATTAAGTTAAAATTCTGACGTTAAAATTAACGTTACATTTTCTTTTAGGTGAAATACACTTATAAGTAATTACTTCCCTCATAATACTTTAAAGTGTTGAAACTTAAAGGTTATTAAAGTAGGTAAACATAACTTTAAAAAAAGTTTTACATCAAAGTAAATTTTTAAGGTTAATTTTTGGCAACGTTGCAGTTTGCAATTTGGCAACGTTGTTTTAAAAAATTTGACAACATCGCATTAAAAAAAACTAATCAACTGTTATTTAACATCCTCAAGGAATATGCAATTTCTTGGCCCTTTTTTGCTTATTGTTTATTTCTTAACTTACTTAAAATGGCATTAAATTTATTGCGGTAGTTGAATAAAATATTGTTTGCGATTATTGGTCAAAATAAGAGATTTCACTCGCACAAAATAGTATGTATCGTTTAGAAAATGCGATGTTGCCGAATTTCCAAAGGCAACGTTGTCAAAATTTCAAAAAGCGTTGTTGCCAAAGATTAAAATAATCCCTCGCCAAATTTTAAAATGAAACGTTGGCAAAAATAATATATATAATGCAAGATTTCTTGCTTATTATAGATTTTCATAATTCCAAGTTAATAGTTCTATTGGACAATTTTTAAAAAGTTATTTAACTCTTAATCTTTGTACTCATAATATTATTATAACATAAATAAACAATTTTCTACTTTTACTGCTGATGACTTTCACTTGTGTTCTGAACGTGCAAAATTCATCTAAATGTGACAGCAGTTGCAAATGTAGCAATCGATTAAATACAGTAGACACTATCCTTGGCCATGTACCATGAAAGCTTCCCGCATTTACGATGAAGTTATATAATATATAATTAAACATTCTACACAGAAAAATAAATTTTAAGTTTGATAATTTTTGTGATGTGACCCCCGCAATTTTTTTTATTTGTTTATGCTACAAAAAAAAACATATACCGTATAAGGACCAAATTGGCGTTAAATTGACAGATACACAACCTCAATTATTTAAAAAAATGACTTACCATATATATAATTATTACTGTATTATTTAATTTTATTTATACAAAAACCCTATCCTGAAAATTATATATTTACTAAGTGTTAAAAATTCTAACCTTCCAAAAAAAAAAATTTGAAATAAAAATTGGTACAAGGCCAGAAATTTTCCATTACTACTAATAAATCATCTTCTTAAAAAAGGATGAAATATTTCTGGGGCCAAGAAAAAGACGAAAAGTCTTTTGGCGTTTTTAGATCTGACCTTTAGTAAGTTATTAATTAAATAAAGTAGCCAATTTTAAGCCAATTTTTCCAATAACAGTAAGATTTTATATTTAAATATTTGCACAATATTTTCAAGAAAACAGTTTAAAATTGTTTAGGAACTGGAATAAATCAATAAATATGACCTGGTGATCAAATGAGGATAAAAAGTGTTTCTATCTTCCTACTGTGCTACATTATTGATCAGTTTACTATTTACTTTAGTTTGTACATTATGTACATTATGTTTATTTTATTTTTTAGTTTATATTAACATAATCCTATCCTTACAAAATTTTTGTGTTGGTCGCTGAATACATATTTAATCTATCGACATTTGTACAATATTAGAATTAGCTATACGAATTTTATTTTTCAGTTTGTAGTTTATGTTTTGTTATGTTTATTTTATGTTGTCAGTGTCAGTTTATATTAAGTTTAGGTATTCTATTTTCCATATTTTTTGTACAGGTCGCTGAATACATAGGTATCTAACTTAATAATTTAGTTTTGACTAAAAGTTTAATTTAGTTAAATATTTTTTTTTAATACCCATTAACCCACAAGCCGCCACTGGGATAGATGTAGGTTTTTTGTGTTTTTATTTAGTATTAAGTTACTTAAAATCCAATCATTTGGTGTTCTTTGACACCTACTCTTATTTTATACGTAATAAAACTCGTAACTGTACATAGTTAAATATCTTTTTTACTGGCTACTTTAATCTGTCAGTTACTTCTTGTCTTTTTGATCCGCCTTATTTGGTTTCCTCTTCAACTTAAACTTATCATTGTATTTGTTTAAGCCGAACAAAAAGTTTCCATTAACATAATAAACGGGGAATGCTTGATGCTAATGAATTTAAAGGGTCCTTTAAGAAATGGTGGGTAATTAATGAAGCTGTGTTTCTTCTTCTTAAGCTCTGTAACAATACAAATGAGCACTAAAGTGTCAGTCATTTGGTTGGATGTGTTTCATCAAATTTCTGACACGTTGATTTTAGGTGTTTAAGTTGAGAACAAAGGATACTAATGTGCTGTGGATGGGCAAGTTTATGCGTAACGTGTTATTATAACAGTGGCGTACCGTCGGTTCCAAAAATATCGGGAAATTGTAATTTAAACACGTGGAAAGAGTTTTCGGAGAAAATTAAATAGTATTTTGTTATAAGAACATAAATAATATAATAAATATACTGTTCCAGACCGGGCCATTCACTTTTTCAAACAGTTTCTGAAATATCTGTTTTTTCTAAATTAGAATGCAAGGGAAGTGACGAGTATACCAGGGTACTAATTAAATACATAATTTATTGGAAAATATAAGATTTATTGCAACTTTGAGCATATTATACATTAAATATCTTAAAATCAAATAATACCACACATCAGTGGCGGCTGGTGGATTTTTGGTATACCGATATCTCAATTATTAGACATGGGATCCACACCAAATTTATATCAGTTTATAATGACATTATATAAACAAGTTCTGCGCAAGCAGAATTTAAATTGAAGTTTGCGAAAAAAAGATAACCGTAACATGGAACTGGCGACACGGTACTGATGAATGGGATACAAATTTGAGATTATAATTCGAAATTAAGTATTTTACTGATATTTTTTATTAGTGGATGCTACTTATCAACAAATCACATACAGCCTTATATAAATTACAACGAAATATATATACGTAAGAAAATAACTACTCGCCAAAGTACTGAAATTTTGACTGGAACTATACGTGCATTCAGCACAACTTCGCCGCTTGCATTGTTTTCAAGATGACTGTCGTGCAAAGGGCGGGCTCTGTAGGTAATTTTTTACCAACACTTGAGTTAAATCGAGGACTATTTCGCAGGAATTTTGAATTTTATCATTTTACACAGAAGTGACGGGTAAAAGTGAGTACAAAGATTATCAATTTTTTAAAAATTGCTATTATTCGAATCTATGATAAAATATGAAGAATACATTATTTAAAGTTTTATAGTTTGTAGTGAAATTTAAAAATTTAAGATAAATTGAATATATTTTAAAATAAAATCACTCAAATATTTGCTTCAGGAGTTGTGACACGCCAAGGTACTGACGTTTTGAATATTTATTATGTTTTTCTACAAAAGTGCTTTTGAAAAAATACATTAAAATTGGGTGGACAAGTTTAAAAAAACCTGGATCTTTTGTAATATACTAAAATATTTACAAAACATATTAAAATACCTATAGAGTATACTCTATTGACTGACGACATCAATTTTTCCAACTTTTGTAGAACCCAAAAATATATTAGGATCTGTCATTTCGCGATAACTGTATGTTCAAAACTTGGGCATACGAAATGTCAAATTTTTCTGTGTAAATCGAAATTTAAAAAGCCGTTTAAATCCGATATAAAAGCAGTTTTAGTTTACTGCCGGTCTTATATAAGAAACAAGTTTAACACATTAATAAAAAAAAGTTAAGTTCAGTTCAAAATTAAAAAAAAATAAAAATTCAAAAAACCTTTTTTATTTACTATTATAAAAACAATATTAACAAACTATTAAGTCAAAAATTAAAAAATAGCCCCCTAAGCTTGAAACTTAAAAAATAAAGGCATTTTTAAAAAATTCGACATCTCAAAAAATGCCGTCCAAAAAAAAGTGATACATAATTTTAACATAGAATGGGGCATATGTATTTTTTGTGTTATAAATTAAGACCTTTTATACATTATTATGTATTTCATACTGTATTATTACCTCAATTATTTGTATTCATATGTAAAGGCGGTACTCTTATTATTATTTGTCCAAAAAACAGTTCTGTACTATTTACAAAAACTTTTTGTAGGATTAATAAAACCCTAATGGTATTATTCATATATTATATCACGAGAACTATGAATTTAATCGGTTAAACTAGGCTCAGTAGTTTTTTGTTTGGTTTTTGTTGGAAAATGTTGAATGCAAAATAATTTAATAAAATCACGAGACCGCGTAGCGGTCGAGGGGGTTTTATTTTTAATTATTTTGCATGAAACTATTTTCCAAAAAGAAAAATCAAATAAAAAACTTACTGAGCATAGTTTGACAGATTAAATTTATAGGTTGATATACTGCCGTGTTAAGTTGAAGGTCGTATCTGCAATATTTTGTAGTAAAGGACTGAAGAAAATTTTAATTTTTAAAAACAATAAAGAATAAAGTTTTTTCTTTACTACCACAAACTGCCGTTCGACGACAAAACTTCATATCTGCAATATTTAGTAGTTAAGCAAAAAAGCCATTTTTTACCGTTTTTTAAAGTTAAAATTTTGTTCTGTCCTTTACTACAAAATATTGCAGATACGACCTTTAAGCTTAACTCGGCAGTATACGTCTAGATTATTTCTCGAATTAAAGGAAACTATTTGACAATTCATAAAATCTGAGGTATGTGTCAAAATTTATAAATATATATATAAGAAAATTCCATTAATTTAAGGTATGTGTCACGAGTAAAAAATCGCGACGTTTTAATTTGGCGGGTTTTAATGTTTTGGAACAAATATTAATTAATTTCGACAGTGTAATCAAGGCTTCCATTTTTAATTGTTTATAATTTCTTTTGGTTTATCGTTTTAATGCATTAATGCGGCGGTATTAATTTATAGTTATTTAATAAATTTCAATTGGTAATGTATTGGTATATAATTTTTTATTAGTTACTTTTGGGATAATTTACATTTTATTATATTGTTTCGCTGTGTGGACAGGGCTTTTATTGCGCATTTAAAGAGGGGGGGTAAGTAGTGGAATTATTAATTGAGTTCTTTTCGATGCAATCTTTTGACGAAGCAGCACGGCCGATAAATTCGGTAAGATATTTTTATTTTAAAATGGGGTGTAACTAATAGAATTCATTTTTTTTTAGGCTGTTTGGGTATACTAGTTTTGATACCTTAAGTTTTGGTATGCTTAATTTTGATACCGTATTGAATATCACATATTTTATTTAATGTATTCTACGTGACTACTACGCAGCAAATAGCGGCATGGTGATATTTTTTTTCTGCGAGCCACGCTTAAGTTTTTTTTTGGTGCAGTAAATCAAAACGCAATATTGGTATACGGATTTTTTGGAGTTTGCAACAATACTACTACGGATGTAATCCTGACAAACATTTTGGGCAATTTCAACTTGAATAGCATATAACTGGAGAGATTTCATCACCTCACTGTACGGACTCAATTCCTTGGGCATTGTTCGATAAAGTTGAATCGACCAGCAAATTGGTAATCTTCAGATCAAGGTGATGTACTATTTTATTAATCTTTAATATCTTCCCAACATCAAACCGTAGTAATATTTTGCCAGTTAGCAAACTACCTTATTGTGAATTAAGTATAGAGATTATATTTCATTTTTTTAGCACTAAATCCTTCAGAATTAATGTTGCTATATTATTTGTAAATTTGGTATACCTAATCAGTAAAATTATTGTATTTCTGATTACTTAGTTGGTAGGTATTAATTTATATTATTTTGGTATAGTATTGCTATGCCATATTATTTGTAAATTTGGTAGAACCATTAAAATTATTGTATTTTGGATTACTTAATTAATAATATTTGATATTATTTTGGTAAATAAATGGGATATTGTATTATGGGAAAATTGTGCTTTATTCAATTAGTCTAGATTTATTTCAGAGTATATTTGTTTATTATTTTATACTTTATTTACTGTATTCAATCCAATAACCCTCCCCTGAAGGTAAGTTTCATTTTTTGTCTCCCTTGAGCTAGTGCAGGTGCGTGTAACATTTCACTCATTATAAATAGTTTAACATCCAACTAAAATAACATTCAAAAATAAGTTTTTATTTCGTTACATATGTAATAAGTAATAATTGATATTTCGTAAACTAGATAACTTATTTTTTATTGTTTTTTAAAAAATGTTTGTTAAAACATGTAAATAACACCATAAAATCGTAAACAAAAATCCAATATGGAGGCTAAAATTTAATCGTAAGTAATATCATAAGGGCATTTAATTTTTCCGAAAAGAATCGAAAAAACACGTTGCTAAGTAATATTTTAACAAAAAGCATGAGTGCTGGTGGCAACAAAAATCCGAGTCGAAGAGGAGGATTTTTGCACCTGCACGAATGCATTTTGTTAAAAAATATTACTTAGCATTGTGTTTTTTCGATTTTTTTCACAGGAAAAATTAGATGCCCGAATGGTATTTGACAAGACTATTTCATGAGTAACAGTTAACAATTAAAATATAAATTTCAATTTTTGGTGACAACAGCTGTCAAGTTTTGCCGCGGGTAAACTCGAATAAACTGCTGACAGGTGCTGTCACACAGTTTTTTCACCTAGAAACCATTTGTAATTCAAAATTGCGCGTTTGTGATTGGTGGAAATTAAGACGAGGGAAATAGTCGCTGTTAAATAGTTCTAGTGATTTAATCGCTTATCTAAACGAAATGTATTCGAAAATTCAAGGCTTTTGATTGGTTCATATTATAATGAGGGAAATAATCATAGAATCATATAAAACTTTTTTTATAATATTAATAAAATTTAACAACAAATTAATTGTTAATTTAATAAACTAATTTCATTGCAACAATGGTCACATTTTCAACCTACCGTTGCTGGGTAGTTTTTTTAAAATAATTGCAAGGCATTAAAACAAATTATTTATTATAAGAAAACTTTTTAAACAAGTCTGCTTCTTTTATAGAATAGACCTTAAATATTTCTTTTAGAAAACGTCCAAATTTTAATTTTCTTAGTGATCTTTGTGATACTTTTATCATGCTAAATTTTATCACACTTCACTCGCACAAGTGAAATCAATAAGATTATAATACAGACTGTGGATTATAAAATATTTTTGTTATTGTTCTTAACGTAAGATTTTCTAACTGAAATAAAATTAATTTGAATTACAACGATAGTAATTTAAAAAAGACAAATATGCCATAGTAAAATGATCAAATTTTACTATAACAACTGCGCATTACTTTATGTAAGCGCAATTTACACAATACTATAGATTTAACAAAAACATTTTGTTGGACAAAGATTGAATATAAACATAAAGTATTTCTTATTGCCATGACAATATGATAACAAGTATTACTTTGTTGGATGAACATTTTTTTATAAAAGCTCAACATTGCTGCTTCATTATAGTAAATGAGAATTTTATTACAGGGTATTTTCGTATAAATGGGACACCCCTCTAAAATCTTTATTTGAACAGATATCCAAATGTAATTTTTGTGACATAAATTAAAAAACAAAAATGCATGGGTAAAATTGATCAAATATATAACATTGTTTTTTTCAATATATTTGAATATTTAGGTAGAGTTTTTTATTCCAAGTATTTTTTTTTAAATCTCTTCTAATAAAGATTTTATAGGAGACTCCCATTTATAAGAAAACACCCTGTACCTTAGGTGGTACATTTTTTATAGCCATTACAATTTTAAGTTTAAGTTAAATAATATTATTTTATTAATCTATTTCTAAACACTTAAATGCTGACAAAATTTGAACATCTTGCACCAGCTGACCTATAATTGACTAAATCGAAATATCACAGTACTATCGGTGGACCACCGCTGACGAGATGCACGTACATCTTGCAGACCAGTCCCCCCAAAAATCAAAAGTTAAAAAAAGTGCGTCTTGGTCCTGAAATCATACTTGAAATCGTCTTCGATGTCTTCCGTAACCGGTTTGACGTCATCAAGAACTAAGACGGGCCTGAACAGCTCTTCTAGAGGCAGTGTTGCCACCTCCCCGCCCGCCGCCCATCCATTCCCACAGCATTTTTTATCGCCGCCCGTCAAACTAGACCTTAATTTACCACCGAAGGTATTCTTCAAGGCATACTTCGGTTTTTTGTTTGTCTTTAATGGCTCTGTATTAAATTTATTGTCTATGGGTGGATGGGTCGGCGGTACCTTCGCCGACCAGAGGGGGTACTGCTCCTCGGTGAGAATTAACCTTTCATCATTGGCTTCTAAGTGGTATCGTAGCAACGGGCCGGGCTGCTTCCTTGTAAAGCAAGAAACACAAACTATTAGCCTATACTCGGTATGCTATTAGCTGGGATTATTAGCTGAGCTGTTTGAAAATACATTAGATGTTTCGAGGGAGATACTTGATTATAGGTTTTGGTAATGTCTTTAGGCCTTTTATATACTCTCACCAATATGGGTCATCTAATATCAACATGTTGCTTGACCTATTAGAAGTCTTAATTTATATTGTTATTTTAAAGATTTTTAAATATTTTTTACACCTTTATCATTGATAACACTAGCAAATTTTAATAAAAAAAATATTTGCATATATAAGAATATCTGTATCAAAGGTAGGTTAATGTATAAGAAGAAAAAATATCAACTAATTTTGTATTTTAAGGTTAGAAAAATCTATTTTGACCAAAATAAATAAGTGGATTATTTGAAAGATTGTGATAATATGGTCATAAATAAATATAGGTATACTAAATAATTGTTGAATATAGTTCAAATTAAATTGAAGCTTTTATACTTCTAACGACAAAACTTGTGCATACCTCTCGGCATACTTACTTTAAGCTAGATTATAAGAAAACAAACAATTTTTAGAGAAACTTGCAATGTGAAAATACTTATTTATTTTGGTCAAAATAAATTTTTCTAACCTTAAAATTACAAAATTAGATGTTTGTTATATATATTAACCTTAAAGAAATAAGACAACCAAGAATAAGCTTCTAACTTTTTTTTAAGCAATGAAACTCTGTTTTTATTTCTAATTTATATAAGTAGTTTAATATAAAGCATTACATTTTTATTGTAAAATTAGAAAAAGTTTCTTATAAATTTTTAAATGATTTCAAGATTAAAACTGTAAAAATTACTAAAACAAATTTTGGGGTTACTAAAACTATTTATGGGGTTAAATTCTTTTTAAAACGGGACTAGGGTTTTAAAATGTATATATAATAGTATATTAAGTATAAAAAAAATAATTTTATACCTTAAATTTAATTTGGTGGAATTTAACTTTAGATAGTTGGTATCACAGTCATTGGTTCGACAGTTACTTATTAACAATAAGCGGCTGTTAATGTTAAATAAGAAAAAAAGGATTTTCTGTGGTGTTAAACAAAATTTATTGCCAGAAAAGTCTCCTAAGTAGTAGAAAAATCATAAAAATATTATAACCAATATGCAAAATATTGTGCTGTTTAAAGTATAGCCAACCTATAAAATCAAAATTTTGGATGGCATAATGAATCTCATTACAGCACCGAAAGCATGTTATAAGGAAGTCATTATGAACGCAAAATAGATAAATAAATTATTCAGACGGATTTTTAAGTTTTTTAATTTTTGTCATTTTTAGTATTTTTTTTATTTATTAGAAACTTTTATTGGAAACTTTTTGCAAATTCTCTGAAATATTTTGTTTTTTATTTTTTTTAAATTGAAAAATAATACTACTCTGGGGAAGTTTGAAAAAGTAACATAAGAATTTTTTAAAAGCAAAAATTACAAAAAAACGTTTTGAAAAAAAAAATTCAAATGAAAAAAACAGAAATCAATAATTTCCAAGAATTTGCAGAAAATGTTTTTATTAAAAAAAAAGAAAACAAAAATTAAAAATGGCAATCGAGATATTTTCGTTTTATTTCATATAGGTATTTAAAAAAAACATTTTTTTTTATTTTTCTGATGGTACCTACATTTAAAAACAAACATTTTTGAAAAATGTATAAAAATTTGAATAATATTTTTTAACAAATTCCGAAAAATGTTTGTTTGTTATTATATAATAAAACAAATTAAGGGTTTTTATTCATTTAATTTCTTTGAAATATCAAAAACTTTTTTATTTCAACACGCTGGAAAATTTAGATAAAATAAAAACCAAATTAAATCGAAAATTAAAATTAACCAAAGCTGTGCTTAATTTACCAAAAAGTAATATCAAAACCAAAAAATGTCTAAAAAATAACTAGTCTTAACGGTTAAAAGGTTAAAATTAGAAGTTAATATAACGTTATGTAACTTATAAAATAACTTACTTTTTAACTTATAAGTAATATTACTAACTAGGTAAATTTAGGTTATTTCAAGAGTTTAAATTAATTATAATTATAAATAAACCAAATATTTAACTTATTAGTAATATCACCAATAGGTTCTTTTATTAGTTAACTTATACTAAAAATAACCTTTGAATTAACCTTAAGTTTTTTTTGTTTATGGTAACCTTAAAAAATGTTAAATGGTTGAATACAACTAATTGTTTAAAAAACAAGTTTAAAAATTGTTATTTTACTTGGATTTTGGTTAAAAAAAAATTTGGAAAATTGTGAAAAAAAATTGAAAAACTTAATTAAACAATAAATTACATCCTTTAATTACCAAGTGATTGTAAATATTTCCTTAGTATATAAATGTTTGCTTTAACATTTTTGTTGATCTATTTATTATGAAGAAAGTTTGACAAAAATTTATAAATTATGGGATTATATTACATTATGGTTAATGGCTTACTTTTACCTTATAAATGTTAAGTATACATTTTGCAATAAAAATGTTCTTATTAATTATTTTTAATCCCCATAACAAAAAATTATATTAATTATGTTACCTACTTGAATTTCTATGCTCTGTTTGATTTAAAAAAAAGAAAAGTACCAATTTGTTTAAGAAAAGTAGTTA
Organism: Brassicogethes aeneus; assembly: GCA_921294245.1. NCBI lineage: Eukaryota > Metazoa > Arthropoda > Insecta > Coleoptera > Nitidulidae > Brassicogethes > Brassicogethes aeneus. Next base: position 1,120,437 of record OV121132.1, on the reverse strand, counting down.
AAAAACTTTAAAATATTAAGGTTATTTTAGGTTAAATTATAAATATTTTAAACACCGTACAAAAATTTAATTAAAAAGTTCCAAGAACGTCAATTAAACTACGTTGAAATTAAAAATGTTCAAAGGGATCATAATAATAAATCTCCGGGGATAAAATATCCAAAAATTATCTTTTATATCGAATAATTATACGTTACATTTTTATGATCTTCTCGTTAAAAGTTGTATTGAGGTTTTTAATTTAGAATTTAATTTAAAATATATAAAATTAATGCCCTTAAAGCTCTAATACTCTTCTGTTTTTATTTACTCATCCAGCTATTAGTTTAAGCCATGATTAGAAAATTAGTACCTATTTTAAAAACTCCATAACCAAAAAATTAATTTTATTATCGGTTTTTTTCTTTCTGTTAACTCAGAAGAAACCAGGAAAAATTCGCAGGTTAAACTTTAAACATTCAATTTGTGTAAATAAAATAAATAAAATGTCTAAAATCATTTGAGGATTCAATATAAATTCTCATGTGATTGAGCGAGCTTCACGCATAATTAGAGAGGAAGGTAATATAAGGAGTGAATTATTTTACAATCAAAATACCTACCATAACCCAAAAATAAGTGTACATTGGGCGGCAAGCACAAGAACCTGAAAATGAACAATGGAAATGTTAATTTTCGAAATAAGATTACCGTTTGTGTGGTGTTAGTTTTGACGTTCAATTAAAATGTAATTTACGATTTTGATATCTATATTTGAAAAATGATTTATACAACACGAAATCGTTTTTTGATTTATTATTATTGTTATTATGAGGGCTGTTGTGGAACAATACTTAATTAGGTGGATAGTAAAAATAATGTACCTACAGAAGAATTATTTTTGGTCGGATATTTATGGGTGAATTACTCTTTCTATGTATATATATGTTTTCAAATAAATATATTTTATGTATGTGCAATTGCATTTTTTAAAAATATCAAGGTGTCAAAAGATACAATAAGCTATCTTCCGTGAAGCTCTATTATTCAAAATTTTTGATTTCTTAAAATTCTTACATTAGTGCAGAACCACTTATGTTATGTTATTATTAGACCTGGTGGCTTCCCAAAACCGCATTCTAGACTAACAGTGAAATCACCAAAAATAAAAAATAATCATTTTCACATCTCAATATATTCATCCATACAGATTTAGTTTTCATGATTTTATGTAAGTTTTCACACCATTTAACATTCATGGCATGTTTATTTGTTCTTGTATTTATTTATTTATTTATAGGGTATTGATTAATATTGCAAAATTTCATTTGCATACATGCAAAAAACCTTTAATGTAATTTGGTCTTTGGATTTATAAATGGTTTATTTATTTATTTTATTTATGTAACCTACTGCACATATATTTATTATGTATACAGGTTGTCCTACAAATGCCACAATACGCTCTATAGTGTAGTGGAGGATATTTTATTTATAAAAAAATACATTTTTTTTTCGAATAATTAGCTAGGCATTTTTGTTTAAAAATAAAACCAAATAAACAAGGCATTTTCAGCGAGTTGAAACACGGGTAACAGATATTTTTTTACAAAAACTTTAAAATTTTCATCAACTAAAGACCGGACTTGTATGCACTTAAAATTTTTTAAAAATAGCCTAAAAAAATAAAAGTTCTAAAAAGGCATTGTGTTTCCTATTTAAGGCAAGCATTTTAAGTACTTTAGGCAGGCACTTAGGCATTTTAAGCAAGGTTTAGGTAATTTAGTCATTTTTTTATAAAAAAGTCCAAAATGTCAAAAAATGCAAAAATGATTTTGGGTTATATTAAATTGCACTGAAAATGTTCATGACCTATCAAAATTTACGATAGGCAATTTGCATAGAATTTGGTCTCTAATCATAACTTTATCATTACATTCATCACATTATAAATTTTTATTTTTGATATGCCTTAAGAAAATTATTTTCTATCCTTTTATAGATATACATAAATAGACTCAAAACATTACAATTACAAAAAAAATAATTAAAAAAAACTATATATAACTATAGTTTTTAAAATTATTTAGTAGTTATCGGACACTTTATAGATATTGGACAATTAACATTAATACTGTAAAATCAAGAGTTCTATAAATAGTTACCTTAAAGTAAAATCATTAGATGACACTGTATACAATTATAAATATCTCAGTAGGTAATAATATAGAACTACTAAGATTTTTGTTTTTTTTTGTTAAGAGCAGAGCTGTGTTTAAATTACATTAAAAAATATTTCTAAAAAGTGTACAGATCAGTGTGTGGTATAAATATGTTCCTTAGGTTTAAACATTTAATGCGTTTTAATTTTAATTCTGAAAACAAACAGTAAAATGGCCAGTGTCCAATTACTGGTTGGTAAAAAATGTAAATTTCTATTATTGGACAAATGTCCAATATCATACTCTATTTGTATCCCGGACATTTGCCAGCCAATTCTTATGTAAAATTGTCCCCTGAATCCAAAAAGACCGTCAAAAACTATAAAAGTTAATCAGTTTTTGAGATTTAGTCAATTCCATATTATATGTAAAATTGATTATATTTCAAAAACTGTTCTACTTTTACAACTTTTGACGACATTTTCGGATTCAGCGAATAATATTTGATAGGAATTGACTGCTAAATGTCCTGGATACAAATTGCTGTTGACGAGAATAATTGAGGCGTTTCTCGGAAAAACATCATTAGTCCAATATCGTCGAAATTTAGATATTAGCACCAACTGTTTCCTAACCTCCATATATTCGTATACAAATAAGTGTTTCTCGTTAAAAATGTCATAGGTTCAATAATAATTAAATATGAAATTTAGCTTGTTTTTCTAAAAAAGTCACATGTGCATAACATGTGACGTTTTTGGACACTCTAGAAAAGCTTCTACCTTTTACATGACCACAGCAATAGAACATTTTATAATAACTTGATAAAAGACCAGAAGACCACAGCACCTGACAGTCCTGATAACACGGTCGACAACGATGATTACAGCAGTGGATGCGAAGACTGAGTGTGGCAGTAATATAGTTTATAGTTTTTTCATTTATTTTGTTACTCAGAGTTAATATTTAGTTTGTAGTGTTTGTAGTAAGGAGAATTGTTCGTTTTTTTCTTCTAAAAACCTCACATGTTCATGTATTTTTTGTTTTTTTTCATATTCGTCGAAAAAAAAAAACATGAGAAATTCTGGACAAAGTATCTTACATTTTTTTACATGTAGTAAATAGGTCAATAAAGTACTTTGGTAAAAAATGGGAATGTCGGAGAGTTTTTTCATTTTCCCAAATATGTTAATTTTGGACTAATGATGTTTTTCCGAGAAACGCGTCAATTTGTGGCTGCTTTTTTGCTATGACATTTTTGACTAATTCATTTTTAGAGAGTAAGTCATATAGCGATTTCTTCGTCACAGGACATCTTGCAGAATATCAGTGATTTAAATACAGTGCATGATAGAGAACATAAAAAACTAATGGCAACAAAATTAATAAATTCGGAAAATACTTTTAACATACCATGTGTCCAATTACTATATAAAATGTCCAATTACTACTTTATTTTCTAATTTAACAGACTTGCTTTTTTGTTAATTTTTTTAAAATTGTAAGTCAAAACTTTGTACTCATAACACAAAAGAAAAAAATTAAAAATGCAGCAATTAAACTAAAATTAACCAAACACGAACTACGAAAAAGAAACTATAAAATTAATTTCTGCCTTACATAACGTCCAACTTGCGTATCAATTATAATTGGCTATTAGATTCCCATTAAATCTACATAAATAATGAAACAAGATTTAATATAAAAAAATATATATCCGGAAAAAATTAAAATAATGCGGAAGTAAAACACGTAGAAAGTTTTCTCTTCTAATCTAATATGCATTTTATGTTAGTTATAACTCATTAATTTACACAATATAAAACGTACTAAATTCACAGTAAAATCAACAGTAAAAATATCAATAGATACCTTAATAATTATTGGCAACTGCATGTTCTTTCTGCTCGTACAGTACTGTCGCTGGTGATTTCTTCTTCATGCCACATGCTTATATCGTTCAATACATTATTGCACATGAAAGCTGTATTCTACGTTTTTAAGCCTTTACCTAACTTGTTACTAGTAATTGTTAAACAATCGAGTTCTTTTTAACTTAAACTGTGTAATATAGGAATTTATGTTAATTTTAATTAGTGTTTCTTTTTTGTATTCTAAATTTGCACAGTGTGTAACTGAAATGCTTGACCAATCATCAGTTTCCATGAATATTTCTAAAAAGTGTACAGATCAGTGTGTGGTGTAAATGTGTTCCTCATGGTTTAAACATTGTCACTTTAATGTGTTTTAATTCTTATGTAAAATTGACTAATTCATTTTTACGAAATATAAAAATTACCTAAAACAACAATTTATCTTTAAAAAAAAAATTTAACAATTTATATTATTTGATGTTAAGTTGCTATGTTTATATAAATATTGTTTGTCCAATAACTATGGTACATGTGTCCAATTACTATACTTTTCTGCATGCTTTTATAACTATTATTAAAAATTCAAATATTCTTGTTTTTAAGTAAACTTAAATAAAGTTTAAACAAACAAACTACCCTTTTTATATATTTATAAGAAAAAAACTAAAATCTTATTTTAAGTTAATCGCTATAATATTTCATATAATAAAATAAAATTTATTCATTGGACATTTTAATTGTTTACTTAACTACATTTATTTTTTGTTCATTGTAGAAAGTGAAAATTTTTACGACAAATTCAATGCAACGTCTTAACCATATGTTGTTTCTGAATAATTTTTAACATGTCAACATACAGTTTATATAATATCGTTGATGAGTTCAGTGGCTTATTTAACATTTGATCATTTGCCCAGTTAAGTTAAGTAAATATTTTGTTAAATTAACCTTAAAAATTTACTTTGAAGTAAAACTTTTTTTAAAGTTATTTAATAAGTTAAATTTATGTTATTTTTACCTATTTTAATGACCCTTAAGTTTCAAAACTTTAAAGTATTATGAGGGACGTAATTTTTACGAAAGAAAATTACTTATAAGTGTATTTCACCTAAAGGAAAATTTAACGGTAATTTTAACGTCAGAATTTTTACTTAATGGTAAATTTTACTCATAATTTTACGATATTATAACCGTAAATAATTCCTATTCGCTTGGAATTTGTTAGGGTTATTAGTGGTAATAAATACTATTAATATTGACTAAACAAGGAAAAATAAGCTTAAAGTAAAAAATAAAAAAATTTTCAGGTCGCCCTAATAAGTTTTTTAAGATGGCATCCATTACTTATCTATACATTAATATAATATATTTTCATAAATATTTTTCTAAAATATAATAAGGAAAGTTTTAGTCATTAAAAAATGATTAAAACTAAATGATTTTTAAAAGATTTTATAAATTTTGTAGGTTTTAAGTTTTGTTGAATTTTTACCCAAGCAATAATTTTTCTTAAAACCGTAAAATATTTAGAGGGCATAAAATTTTTAAGATGTATCGTGCCTATTTTTATCAATAAAATAATGTGCGTTTGAGTTTTAAAGCAAAATATTATTAGTTTTGACAATTTAAGTTATATTTTTTAATTTTACTCTAGTCTCTTTATTACTTTGTAAGTACTTTGTAAAATATAAATTAAAAGAACAAAGAAATTACGAATGTCAATGTTTCAGAAAGAGAGAGCAATTATAGCGTTATTTTTACGTAAATTTGTGGTATATCTAAAAATGACACCCCCCATGTATACGTGTGGTATAAGAGTTTCCAAGATAGCCGTGAAGACGTGGAAGATGACGAACGCCCCGAACGCACAAGCACATTAACAACCGATAAAAACATGGAAAAAGTGGAAGAAATGGTTATAAACCATCAGAGAAGTCGCTGATAATGTTGGTATATCGATTGGCTCATCCCATGAAATTTTTTCGAATGTTTTGCGTGGCAGCAAAATTAGTTCTAAAATTGTTAAATTTTGAACAAATTTTTTGTCCAAAATCAATACTGTAATGATGCCCCAGCCCCCATATTCGCCAGACATGCCTCTGTCTGACATTTTCCTATTCCCAAAAATAAAAAGAACCTTAAAGGGCCGTCGTTTTGCAAGCATAGATGACATTAAAAGCGCATCGCTGAAAGAACTAAAGGCTATCCCAAAGATCGAGTTTTAGAAGTGTTTCGAGTATTGGAAGAAGAGCTGGCACATGTGCATAATATCCAATGGGGACTATTTTAGATTAATGTAGACGAATAAATAAATATTTGTTTCAAACAACGAAAATTCCCAATATTTTCTGAACACACCTCGTACAAAAATGTTAGGTATTTTTTTAAAACAATTTTTAAAAGGAATGCTTTATAAGTTATTTAAATAGTATCACATACTGTGCGTTTATTTTCTTTTCATTTAAATGAATCTCATAACAACCTTGTTCGTGAGAGCTCATTTGCGTAATATTATGTAAGACATAAACAAACAAGTAGAAATATTTAAATAAATTTGTAAAAAAATTACTTTGTAAAATTATTATAATTTATTTTCCAAATATGTATTTAAAGTGTTCATTAAAAAAGAAAGCATATTTATAGGTGTTATTTTGTTTTAATAATTTTATGAATACATTATCCAAAATGTCAAATTAACTTACCATTAGTTGAAGTAGTAAAACTCAAAATTGAGTCACATTATTTCACACACATCTGTAAATACAAAATCTGTAACCGTCGCGATAGACTACAAAACTGAAGCAAAATCGAAGTAAAATGCCATCTGGATGAGTGGTTAATTTTTAAAAGTTGTATTTGTTACTTTCATTGATTTATTGATAATATTCCGTTACTTAGAAAGGAAAAGTGATCGTTATTTTTTGCGCTGCTTTTTGCAAGCACTAATTTATTTATTTAGGTTTTAGAAATGTTTTAGTTTATTTTTGATTTTAATTAAATATCTTGTTTCGTATATTTTAATCTTGAATCTATTAATAATTATAAGTAAAGATATGTATTATGCTGTTTCGACATATAATTCTTATCCACTATGTTCAACAAAACTCTATTTAGATATAGAACATTTAAAATATTTTTTTTTTGGAATTCTTTGTTTTATTTATATTAAATAAAAATATTTATAAAAAGTGTACAGATCAATGTGTGGTATAAATGTGTTCCTCATGGTTTAAACATTGTCACTGTATTCTTATGTAAAATTGTCCCCTGAATCCAAAAAGACTGTCAAAAACTACAAAAGTTAAGCAGTTTTTGAGATATAGACAATTCCACAATATATGTAAAATTGATTATATTTCAAAAACTGTTCTACTTTTATAACTTTTGACGACATTTTTGGATTCAGCAAATATTTCATAGGAATTGACTGCTAAATGTCCTGGATACAAATTGCTGTTGCTTTTTCGCTCTGATATTTTTGACTAATTCATTTTTAGAGAGTAAGTACTATAGTAATTTCTTCATCACGTGCAGAATAACAGTGATTTAAATGCAGTGCATGATAGAGAACATAAAAAACGAATGGCAACAAAATTAATAAATTCGGAAAATACTTTTAACACACCACCCGAAAAAATATTAGATATATATAAATCATCCTGTTCCGGCCTAAACATTATAAATGCTTCACAAACTAGAGATACCACACTTAATGATATTTGCAACAAACTATTTCAGATGTCAGACCAAGGAATTAGTAGTTACCTTTAGAATCCAGAAAAGGGATAAGGAATTCGAGAAAGAATGTCCAATAACTATATAAAATGTCCAATTATTATAGTTTTTTGCATGTTTTTATAAAACTAATATTAAATTTCAAATATTCTTATTTTTAAGTACACGTAATTGAGGTTTAAACAAACAAACTATTCTTTTTATATATTTATAAGAAAAAAACTAAAATCTTTAAAACAACGGCATATATATATGTTTTTAATTTCTAGTACATCTTTTCTTTCAAAAAAACGTTTTCCAAATACGTGTCGTATATTGTTTATATGTACAGTTTATTTTAAAACGACCAATTAAAAATACAGCTAGGGTATTTGAAGAAAGGGCTAATTAAGAGAGGTTGGATTAAAACTCGTTGATTTCCCATGATGTTTCATTTTTAGGACACCCTGTATACTCAGGTTTCATCTTTAAAAGATGAGATTTTGGGTAAAATTTATTTAGTGATAACAAAAACAACATTTAAAAAATTTAGCCACGGTGCATCCCTGGTGGGGATCGAACCCACGACCTTTGGATTAGAAGTCCAACGCGCTATCCTCTGCGCTACAGGGACTGACAAAATAAATCGTTTTATAAATCACCTGTTTCTTAAGAGGTTTACGAGAACATTTTGCAGAAACTGTCATTAGCATAAGTGGTAAATTTACTGTTTAATTTGCTTTTTAACATAATAAGCCTAATATTGCCTAAAGTATCTTTAAATTTATTTATTAAGGCTAAATAAATGTAAATAACTTTAATAGGATTTTTTTGCAAAAAAAATACTATTTTGCAGGAACTGTTATTACCATAGTAAATTTACTGTTTAATTTTAATATAATAAACAATGCAAAAAGGGAAATTTTATAAAAATGCATTCATTATATTAATTGAGATAAGGCTCATTATTTGGATATTGTGTATTATTTTATATAATTTTTGTGAAAGCTTTCATTAAGGATCCTATTTATTAAGCTACACTTAAAGTCGTTAAAATTAGCTTTGTTTGTGGATATTTTTCGTTTGCAGAAACGTTGATTTATTTATATCGACTGATTGAGCATAACAGTGGATGTTTTATAAAATAAATTGGGTAATTTTTTTTCCACGTATATATTTTCCCCAAAAAAGTCCATTTCTATACATTGACATTTTAAATTAGACATAAAACAATTAAAATTTCATCAAGATTTATTTGACATTTGTGACATTTGCTTTAAACCATAGAATAGTATATTAAAGTACAAGTTGCAGAAGGCCACATATTCTCGCACGAATTCGAAATTTGGCCTCGAGCGACGAAGGAGCGAGTGGACGAACGAATGAGTGCGAGAATAGCCTTCTGCAACGTGTGATTTATACTATTTTCTCGATTTTAACTTTTATTTAGGTTTTTTTAATTGTTTTGTGGTCGTTGTTAGTTAGGGGATTTTTCTCGCAAAATGTCAGTTGGCAACACAAAATGACAATATTTGTTATCCTGCACAAGTACAACCTGAACTGCACTTTTACACATTAAACTTAAAATTTTGCATTAAAATGCATTGTTGGAGCAAACTTTATATTACAAAACAATAATAAAGGCTTCATTTTCAATAAAAGTAATGAATTTGAGGTTATTAATCAGTTTGACATTTTGGGGGTACCAATACTTAAAAACTAAATGTTACCAAAAATCGTTTAAGAATGAGCTTCATTCTTCAACGATTTTGCGTGCGAGAATATGACATTCTTACATAAAAATCGAGAAAATAATTTCGCCAATATAAGTCATGGTTTACTAGATTGGTTTTTTGGCCAATAAAATAATCTTAAATGTAAATCGGTTGATATAATTTAGGTATATTAGTCGTTAACGACTGATTTAAAAAATATGGATTAAAATAGACAGTATTTTTGTTTGTAAAAATATATATAAAAAATAAATTCAGAAGGTAAACATACCCATAAGTTATGGCCCATACTTATGGGCCATAACAAAGATAATTAAAAAATAACATTTTTTTAAGATAAAATTACTACCTTGTTAATTATATCAAATAAATTTCCTGTTTTTTGTCTGATTGAAAAGCTGAATGCTTGAAATCAATTGATTTATAACTTTCTTTGGTTTCATTGTAAAATAATTACCCCTAACATTGAACTTGGGTGAAAATATTTATTGATTATTTTTTTGTTATTAAAAACATACGTTACTTCCATAAATGTTTACATTTTAATTAAAAAAATACTATTCAAAAATAATAAGGATTACCTATAGAATAAAACCAACATTGTGTTTACAAAATATTTGTCTTATATTTAAATACTTTTGAAGAATTTTAAATGTTAGACCATGTTCAACTTATTTTCTGCTTTTTAATGTTTTAATTATGCAAGATAACCTACAAATCTTTACTGTCATTTAAAATTTGCTATGTTGCCAAATTGGTTCAAACTTAAATCAGCTGATATAAATAAACAAGTAAAATGTCACTTTTGCAAAAAAAAGTTGGCTCTGAAGTATAGGTTTGTAAATAGGTATGTATGTAGTCAAAAATATTGCAAAAACAAAAACATTTTTGATTTTTATCTATAGATATAGATATAGATAATTCAAAAAGAGCAAAACTATTAAAAAAATAGATACTGTACGTTCATAAATTTCTTTGTAAATTTTCTGTTTATAGCAATTAGACAAATTGATAGGTACCTATGTTTTGTTGCCAAAAAACTTAATGAATCGAAATCTAACGAAGTAACGAAAAAAAACTAGATTGGGTGTAGCCGGGCTAGTCCTGCCGGGGTAAATGTGCTCCAATGCTTGCATATTTCATCTACTTTCTTGCCTTCTTGCCGTTTCCTTTCATTTTTAAACAACAACGAATTTGTTGCATATAAATAGCGACTGGCGCGTCCGTTCTACCATCAGACCTTCTTTGGATTTAGTGCAGTGTATTTCGACCTTGCCAAAATCTTCGTGGCAATTTACCAAGCAACATGGCCTCTCGACTTTTGGTGAGTACCTACCTAAAAACAGTTTTTCAGTGAAGTGATAAATTTTGACAACAACGACTAAATAAAAAAAGAAAAAATTACCACAATATTCTCAGTCATTTTAATTTTTTTTATTTCAGTTTGTTACCCTTGGTGCCCTTGCAATCTTAGGATTTTGTAATGCTGGAGGACATGGAGGGGGGTAAGGATTATAATTTTTATTATTATTATTGATATTAATATAACAAGAAAATGGTTTAAATGATATTTAAAATGATTAAAGCGCCATCCGTTGCATAAAATTTAAAGCAAAAACAGATTCACGGAGGATAGAATCAATATTTGTAGCACCTACATAAATGGTTATAAAAATTATTAATAATATTTTATATTTGATTCAATTGCTTTGGATGTGTTTAATTTACTTAGTGAACTGATATTTTTACTACCTCAAATATTTGAAAACATATAGGTTAACCTAGAAAGAGTAACAGTCACGGAGGATAGGTTTTAGACTTTTAAAACTGTCAAGTTTGTAATAAAATTAAAGAAATTGTTTAAATTAAAATACAATGTGTTTCTATTAGGACTTAAATTATTAAAAATATACAATTTTAAGTTTAATAAGGTTTTAAGTTTTTTATAGTTTTTCTAAACCTGTAAAATTTTTTTAAAATTTGGAATAATATTAAAGTATTCTCCAGAAACTCGTTTTTATTAAACACTCGCTTGCAAGCTTTGCTTATATCTAATAAAACTTGTTTATAAAACGAGTTGCTTACTATATATACTTTATCTATTTTGCGTTCATAATGAATTCATTATAACACCGCTTTCGGTGCGGTAATGAGATACTTTATCCCACCCAAAATTTTGATTTTATAGGTTGGCTTTACTTTAAACTATACTATTATCTACGACGAGCACAAAGAAGAATTTAAAACTATTTAACTGTATTTGTTAAAACTGTCAACGAATTTAACCTAACTTTTTCCCAATTTATAATAAAGCTAACTTCATCCCCTGACTAAAATGCCATAATTCCACAAAAAACAATATTTGGTCCTTTGTATGTAAATAAAATTTAAAATGTTTGGAATTTAAAACATATTGATATTTTTTAAGTATCATCAATTATTAAGTATACATAAATTAAATAATTTCTTAAATCTAAAAGTCAGATCATCAATCTCTTAACTTTCTTAGTTAAAATAAAAAATACTAATATATTATTATTACTTAATAACTTTCAATCCACATATTTACTACAAAAAAACCGACTGCATAATCTAATAAATACTATTTATAAATATAATTCTTCGTATTACGTTACAAATCAAAGTAGTACTTTCTTTAATACATGTATTATAATAATTATAGATATTCAAGTCCAGTGAACGTGCAAAATTTTATTGGGGATTAATTAATTAACTTATTGATGCATTCATTTTGCCTCGGAAATGTAACATAACTTTCTTTAATTTTGTTGAAAAAAAACATTTAATTAATGTTTCTACAAAGTAAAAGTTATCGTTTTAAAATTAGTTTTTTTAAGATAAAATTGGATCATACACCATAAAATGACATGTTTTTAAAATTTTAAGAGATTATATTTTTTAATAAATTGAATGTTTATTTTTTCTATTATTAAAATCCAACAACATTTTGATAATGACTTTATTATTGTTATTATAGTTAACTGCTTCGCTTTCTAGACTATTTGTCAATGTTTTTTATTGTGCCTATCTATGTAGGTATTCATTTAATGTAAGTGATCTTAATTGCTAATTATTATTAGAAAAACAGAAAGAAATTTTTTAATATTTTTTTTTAAATATTTTTAAACCACTTTCCCTTCTTAAAATCAATGTTTTTTTTCTACTTTTAATAGGTTATTATGTATGAAGCTTTACAAACGCCATTTTAGTTACGAGTTTTATTAGGCACGAGCAAAGTTTGTAAGCGAGTTTTTAATAAAAACGAGTGGGTAGAGAACACAAAGTAGTTATTTATATCATTAGGTTAAGAAGTAAGGCTTTTTGTGCTAAGCTCAAGGTTAGAGCGAAGCACAAAAAGGCACTTCTTGGCCGAATGGCATACAACATTTTATCTTCAAAGCACTTTATATAGGTCAATTTAATTCAACATCAAAGCGGCCTAACCTTACTTTTTTAGAATCTCATTTATTTATTAGCTAAAGGTTACATTAAATGTACAATAATTATTATTGCTTTTAGAAGCAGTAATAGTTTGACAATACCTAGCAACATGATTTAAGTAGAAATGGATTTTTGCTATTACATTGAATTCAATTAATTGTTTAATATCTAAGTTCAATTTGTTTGGGTTTTTATTTAAAAAATAGGTAGTTTGGAATTTTTAAGCTGTGTTTGACATTTAATTTCACTGAAAGCTTAAAGCAAATTAAAACTTGAAGATAATTTAAATCGTAGAAAAAGAATCGTGCGTTTTCTTGGTTGCCTAACTTCAGTTTTTGTTTTATTATTCATATTTAATTTTACAATAATTTTTTTTCTGACATTGGGATTTACTATTTTTCAGACACCATAAAAAAGTGATAATCCACATACCGTACAAAGTGAAACACGTCCACCACACGCACACCGTGTACAAGCACGTCGGCGGTCACGGTGGGGGCGGTCACCATGACGGCGAGTTCTACAAGGTGATCGGCTACAGCGGCGGCATAGACGACGGCGAGGTGGTCTCGCACGGCGGTCACGGAGGCGGTGGTGGGGGCGGTCACGGCGGCGGCGGTCACGGTTGGGAGTCTGGATTCGGCGGAGGTTTCGGGGGCGGTCATGCCGCTCCGGCTGTGGAATCGCACGCCGAGATTGGGGGCGGGCATGGATTTGGCGGCGGACACGAAGGTAAATATCTAAAAAAAAAAAATTTTTTTTTTTTAATTTTCTTAGTTTAAATTTTTCTATTATTGGTGGAATTTCTAGTATACAATTCTTAAAATTAAAAAAAAAAACATTATTTTCATAAACAAACCTATTATAGGTGAGTATTGTTTTTTTTTACAAAAAATGCCTTTTTCTCTGTTTTAAAATTTAAAAAAAAGAAAAAACGTTATCCTTTTTAATTTATATAGGTACTTACTTTTTATTTTAATAATTACCTAGATACATAGATAAATTTTTATTTGAAAATTAAAATGAAAATACCTTATTTTTATAAAAATGCACCTTTTCCTAAATAATTATGAACAATATTTTTTATACATAATTTTTGTAACTATTGGTGTATGTTAAAGCTTCCTTTTTTAAATTTTCAAAATACCTTACAACTATAATTTATTTAACATAATATGTATATGTTAGATAAGTGATATATGGGCCATTCCAAGCCCATGGACAGGACACATCAAAAACATGTCTAAATATATTCTTATTACTTCCTTAAGTTTACTTATTTTTTCTACGAGTATTTATGAGAAGTATTAGCCAAATTTGGCTAATACTTCTCATAAATACTCGTAGAAAAAATAAGTAAACTTAAGGAAGTAATGAGAATATATTTAGACATGTTTTTGATGTGTCCTGTCCATGGGCTTGGAATGGTCGATATATAATATGTAATATGTATACATATGATATGTACTTTTTTTAAGTCATTTTTCCTAAATAACATTAACACTTTTTGCTATTTCTATTCATATACATACTCACAATTATAATTATAAAAGTAGAAATATTTTAGTTAAAGAAATTTTCTTTGTTCTTTAATTTTCTTAGTTAAAATTTCTCTTCCATTATTGGTAGTATACAATTCTTAAAATTGAAAAAAAAACATTATTTTTATAAACAAACCTTTTATAGGTAAGTATACTCTCTAAAAATGAATTAGTCAAAAACTACTAATTTAATAGTTATTAGTGGCTGCTTTTTTACTTTTACCATGGTATCCCAAAATTGTTTTGTAAAATTGTCCCCTGAATTCAAAAATGTCGTCAAAAGTTAAAAAAGTAGAACAGTATTTGAGATATAGTCAATTTTCCATTTAATATGAAATGTACTATATCTCAAAAACTGCGTAGTAGAGTAGAGTAGTATTTTTTGTTAATTCCTTTTTCCTTAACTATAAATATTTTTAATATATTTTAAAATGTTGATTTTTTATTTAAAAAAATAACTCAAACTTAAAAAAACTTTGCCTTCTTTAATTTCATTAATTGTTTATTTTTTATGGGAAATATTTTTTTTTACAAAAAATGCCCTTTTTTCTAAATAGCAAAAAATATTTTTAATTCATTTTTAAATGTTGATTTTTAAAATTAAAAAAAAAAGAAAAAACGTTATCCTTTTTAATTTATATACTTACTTTTTATTTTAATAATTACCTACATAGATAAATTTTTATTTGAAAATTAAATTGAAAATACCTTATTTTTATAAAAATGCCCTTTTTCCTAAATAATTAAACAAAATTTTTTATACATAATTCTTGTAACTATTGGTTTTTGTTAAAGAAAAATTAGGTTCCTTTTTTCAATTTTCAAAATACCTTACAACTATCATTTATTTAACATTATATGTATATGTTAAATAAATAACATTAACACTTTTTGCTATACATATATATACATAAATTTAAAAAAAATCCTTTTTCCTTAACTAAAAATATTTTGAATATATTTTTAAATGTTGATTTTTAATTAAAAAAAAATAACTCAAACCTAAAAAACGTCGCCTTCTTTAATTTCAGTAATTGTTTATTTTTTATGAGAAATATGTTTTTTTTCCCAAAAAATGCCCTTTTTACTAAATAACTATAAATAATATTTTTATACATAATTTTTTTAACTATTATTTGTTTAAAAAAAAATTGTTTATTTTTATTTTCAAAATACAATTATCATTTATTTATCATTTATGAAAAATCCTTATTTAAAAAAATATTTTTTTTCCTAAATAACTATAATACTTTTTGCTATTTGTATACATACCTACACATACGTACGATTATAACAGAAGAAAGTAAGGTTAGATATCTGACAGATATGAAATTTTTTTTATTGGTCCAAAGTAGTAAATAATGAATTTTTACGGCATAGCCCATAAATAACCTAACCTGATTGGTTTAAATCATTTTAAGGTAACTAGACCATAATCAATCACTTTAGTAACCAGTGTTAGCAGCAATACAGTTTAAATTATTGACCAATTGTATTTAGGTTTTAAATTTTATTTTTTAATAACCATTCTCTTAAAATTAATTAGTCAAAAATAACTAATTATAAGTCATATTTGACTAATTGTCATAGCGAAAAAGCAGTCACTAATAATTAGTCAAATTCTACTGAATGAAATAGTCAAATTAGTAGATTTAAATTTAAAAAAAGTTTTGACCCAGCTGGGGATTGAACTCAGGTCTGTCACTTGTCAAGCTTGTCAAGCTGTTTTCATAACCCATTCGGCTATCACCTGATAAAAATCAATTTTATATGTCAACAAATATTGTTCATAATATTTTAAAGTTGAATATATTATTTGTGTTGCTGTTTTGAACTAATCTTTATTTGTTTTTATCATTATCATTTAACCATGGAGTTTTATTCTAAAAAATGAAGTATTCTAATTACCTTATTTTATCCTTAGGAGGCATTGGAGGCGGTCACGGTCTCTCGATCGGGGGCGGCGACCACGGAATCTCCGTTGGCGGCTCCGGCGGCGGTCACGGGCTCTCTTTACACAGTAACGGCGGCGGCGGCGGTCACGGTCTCTCTCTTGGCGGTTCAGACGGCGGTCACCACGAATCCGTAGAACACCACGACATGGGAGGCGGTTACGGGGGCGGTCACGGCGCCGCCCTCGCCAGCGAAGGCGGCCACGATTTCGGCGGCGCCGTGGAGAGCCACGTCGGCGGTTTCGAGGGCGGTTACGGGGGCGGCGATGTTGGCGGCGGCTACAACGCCATTTCCAGCGAAGGTGGACACGATTTGGGGGGTGGATACAGTTCGGGAGGAGATGGGGGCGGGCACGGTTACGAGGCTTACGGGGGCGGCGACGACGCCGGCCACAAAGGTTACGATTGAGGTTATGTGATATTTTGTTGTTGTTTTTTAATACCTGCATTTCTTTCTAAGTCTCCTAGTCTATTTATATCTGTTTTTTACCTAGTGTGTAAGCCTGTAAAGTATTATTGTTTTTGTTGACTATTTTTTTAATAAAATATTTTAAAATCCTTAACTTTTTGTTTTTATTTTTTTAGCAATTAAAAAAGATACCACTTTGTTTAATTTATTAAATATAATTAACAATAAGTATAACATATTTCATAACAATTTAAAGATTTGTATATACTATGCTCCACACCTCAAAGTCCCACCACGTGACCACGTACGGAACGCAGCCTTTTGAAAATTTGGCATTTAAGGCTTTTCAGGTTATGTATCTGTCAAAGTATAGTCAACGAAAGAAATAATATTATGTTTAGGCGTTAAAAATGTATAAATCTTTATAACATTACAATAACAATGGATGGTTTAAGAATTTAAGAATATAAATACTAGGGGGGTGTTTAAAAAAAATTATTTTTTTTAATGGTGTTGAAAAATTAATAGTACATAAAAAAACAAAAATTTTGGCGCATATTTGAGCCCTTAATATTAATATTAAGGTTTGCCTCAATTCATTTGTAGTTTTTCCATTTCAATAACACGGGAATTTTTATTTTTTTAATTTTGAATTCTTATAACTTTGGAATGGTTTGTTTTCGCAACACCCAAGCAAGAGGTTTTATAGACAATTTCACGCTCTACAAAAAACATCTGAAGGTCAAACACTAATGAAAAATTTCAAATATTTTCAAATAAAATACAAAAATAGTATCATATGCCATATTTATATTATTTTTTATGTAAAATCACTTTAATTCTGTTAACCTGAGACTGTAAACTTCTTTTTATTTATATACATATATATATATATATATATATATATATATATATATATATATATATACATAATACATAATGTATATACAGGTTGATTCAAATATGTATATATATATATAAATAAAAAAAAGTTTACAGTTAACAAAATTTTCAAAAGACTGCGTTCCGTACGAGGTCAAGTGGTGTGGAGCATAGTACTATATATAACAACAATCGTTTCAAAAAATGGTCATTATTGTATATTTTAAAACTCTTTTCTTTGGTTAAAACCTTATATCCATTCAAATATCCTCCTCGTCATCGTCATCATCTTCATGATCATAATCCACCAATCTTAAACTACCTCTTTGATAATCACTATTATCCCCATGATTTAAAGCTTCATTAATAACATCGTCATCTTCAGCTTGGTTGTAATAATCCTGAATATCGTCACTCTCCTTAGCCTTAGTCTTTCCTTCCTTCAAATGTTGATAAATCAAATGTTGCAGTGGATTATAAGGCGGATAGCTGTACTCGTAATTCTCCACCTTATGATCATAAGGATCACGCTCTTTGACCTTATAAGTACTTTTAACAAGCAAACCTCTGGGGTTATCATCATAATTCCCTTCCTCGTAATGCTGTCCAGTGATACTGGTCCCCCTTCTATCATAATCGTTATAATAAGAATGATGGGACGGATGTCCTTTTACATGCTTATGCTTATGATTGTGCTTATGCTTGTGACCGTGCTTATGGTCATGCTTATGGTCATGCTTATGGCCGTGCTTATGCTCGTGCTTGTGGCCATGCTTGTGGTCGTGCTTATGACCGTGCTTATGACCGTGCTTATGACCGTGGCCATGCTTATGACTGTGCTTGTGCTCGTGCTTGTGGACAACAACGTGCTTTTTCCCGTGGTCGTCGTGACCATATCCATGAGCCTTTTTGTAGATTACTTTGGTGTGCTCGTGTTTGTGGATTATAGTTGGTACTACGATCTTTATATGTGTCCTGGAATATCAGAGAAAATATTCTTTAGAATAAAACACCAGGTATTGTAATTATGGTTTTTATTTGATAATGGTAAAACCAAAAATATTATGTAATGTAAATAAAACTAAATGAGTTTGACCTACACTTTTATTGTGTTTTGATCTTTCATAATTAAGTAGATATTACAGCTCAGCTTCCAGATTTTTAACCGCAATTTATTATTTTTACAATGTTTTAAAAGTCTAAAACCTATCCTCCGTGACTGGTATTTTTTCTAGTTTAACCTATATGTTTTCAAATATCTGAGGTAGTAAAAGCATACTAAAAATATCAGTTCACTAAGTAAATTAAACACATCCAAAGCAATCAAATCAAATATAAAATATTATTAAAAATTAAAAGAAATAATTTTTATAACCATTTATGTAGGTGTTACAAAAATTGATTCTATCCTCCGTGAATCTGTTTTTGCTTTAAATTTTATGCAAAAAGCATAGCAAAAACCTCTGTTTACGACATTGTAGATGCATATGATTTCTGAAGGTCAGTAAGAATTTATATGCAGATGAGAGTGTTGCTGTTTTATAATTTGCTATTTAAAAACCTATCCACCGTGAAGTCTAATATCTCAGTAAGTAGATTTTTTTATAAATATTTTATGTATGTACAATTGTATATTTTTAAAATATTAAGGTGTCAAAAGATACAATAACTTATTTCAAATATGGGGCAAAATTTGCCAGGTGACACAAAATGATAATTTAAAATGTAAAATTATGTTTACTCGCATCTACTAGGTATAAACGCATACGGCAGTGTAGTAGCTATTCGATGGCTAGACCCGCACGCATTCAAATATGAAAAACTTCCCTTCTACATGTCGGGCCCACTCTAATTTTTTTTTTATTCAAAGGTAACATAATAAACTTCTATTTTATGCTATTTAAAAAAAAATAAAAAAATACACATTGTTTTAAAAAATGCAAATTTTTGCAAAATTTCAAAAAAAATTGCAAATTTTTTTTGTTTGCATAAACGGTATAGCCCATTGAAAAGTACGGAAAAAATCATTTAAGGTGGTTAAATTGAAATATTTAATAAAGAGATGAACAGAAGTTATGTATTTTTAAATAAAAAGCGATTTCACCAAAAAGTAAAAAATCGATAAATTTCAATAATCCATAACTCTTGAATGAACAATCCTAGAGCAAAAAAATTTTATGCTATGATTCTTTGTTATAAGAACAACAATTATAAGTAAAGTTTAAACAAAATCGGTGACAAAAATTTTTTCACCTGGTACACTTGGCAAATTTTGCCCCATATACAAAGGGATGTTTTAAAAAAAAGATACGAAATCCTTTGTGATTGTGTTTTTGTGTTCATCGAGATGTTTTTTATAGTGATCGGCTTTGTGTTTGTGTTTGTATTTATAGTTGGCCTTGTAATTGTTACTGAATATGACCAAAAATAATGCAAAATTTGGAGTATGACTAAAATGAAAATATATATTTATATAATTTTTTATTGGTTAAATGGGAGAACGAAGAAAACAACAAGGTTGATAAAAGGATTTTATATAAAAATAAATGAAAAAATATATTTTTAAAATAAAACAAAAAAAACAATAAAACAAAGTAACAATAACTACCAAGGACCAAATATTGTGTAATATTGTATATGGTTTGTATTAAATGTGATATGATATTTCTAAAGGTATATCTGGTCCTTTGTTATAATTTTTTTCTTAAAAGGCGATAATAGGTTTCAGGTTGTTACGTCTAAAAATTAAACCAGGTTTAGAAACCCTATCATTTGCAAAGTGTGGCTTAGCTTTTCCAGCATTAGCTTGACTGAAATACTCTGGAGGATTGTCATCATAATTCTCTAAATTATCATGATCATAGTTCTGGTTTTGGTAATCGTCATCATAATTCTTATACTGATTGGAGTATTGTTGAGAATAACCTTCATCTTCACCATATTCACCAATGGATCCAGAATCACCATCCACAATGTATGGAGCTGAGATTACAGAATCGTGACCGTGTTTCTTGTGGTGCTCGTGCTTGTGTTTGTGCTGATGCTTCTGGTGGTGATCGTGTTTGTGATGGTGATGCGCGTCCACTTTGTGATGGTGATTGTGTTTGTGACCGTGCTTCGATTCGTGCTTGTGTTCGTGCTTACCCTCGTGCTTGTGTTGGTGATCGGCTTGGTGATTGTGTTGGTGATCGGCTTGGTGCTTGTGTTGGTGATCGGCGTGGTGTTTGTGATGGTGATCGGCTTTGTGTTTGTGGTGATGGTCGGCGTCGTGCTTGTGACCGTGTTTGTGACCGTGATCGTGCTTGTGGTGATGTTTGTGTTCGTGTTTGTGAACTACGACATGTTTTTGGTGATCGTGGTGTCCAGCGTTATTAGAGAATTCCGGTAAGTGTATTTTTAAATGTACACTGAAAATTAATGTGCTGTATACTTAAATGGAGTTTATGAGAAATGCCAAGTGAAAAGTCTAGAATGTAGAAAATGGAAAAAGAAGAAAATAAAATAGTGTTAATGGTTTATAGTGTAGATCACGTTTTGTATCGGTCAGTTCATTCAGAGTAAACCACAATAAATGAGATTTGTTGTCATGGTAACACTTTCTTTAAACAATTTATTTAATTTCAATGTTTTAAGTTCATTGCTTTTGATAATGAGGTGAATTAAATGATTTCAAAAAATATTTAAGTAAATCTATTTTAGAAGGTAGTTTTTGGTGATAAAATAAAGTATGTAGATATTACAGTTCAGGTTCCAGATTTTTAACAATGTTTTAAAAGTCTAAAACCTATCCTCCGTGACTGTTACTCTTTCTAGGTTAACCTATATGTTTTCAAATATATGAGGTAGTAAAAGCATACTAAAATATCAGTTCACTAAGTAAATTAAACACATCCAAAGCAATCGAATCAAATATAAAATATTATTAAAAATTTAAAAAAATAATTTACAAAAATTGATTATATCCTCCGTGAATCTGTTTTTGCTTTAACTTTTATGCAACGGATGGCGCTTTAATCATTTTAAATAAGCAAAAACCTCTGTTTACGACATTATATGTAGATGCATGTGATTCCTGAAGGTCAGTTAGAATTTATATGCAGATGAGAGTGTTGCTGTTTTATAATTCAAAAGATTAAGTTCATTAATTTACTATTTAAAAACCTATTACACCAAGTGTAATATCTCATTAAGTACTTTTTTTATAAATATTTTATATATGTACAATTGTATTTTTTAAAAATATTAAGGTGTCAAAAGATACAATAACTTATTTCAAATATACAAAGGGATGTTTTAAAAAAAGCATACGAAATCCTAACCTCCGTGAAGCTCTAATATTCAAAATGTATGATTTGAAACAACCAAAAATAAAAAATAATTATTTTCACTGGGGGGACATATGCAGTAAAATTATGAGACAACAAAAAGATGAAATTTCTTTAAAAAAATTTGAAATTTAAATAAATGTATTACATTTTGTCGTTGATACTGTAAAATCAAAAATGTTGTAAAAAAATACAATAAATAGTAAAAAGCTTTAGATAGGACAAGTAAGTTAAGAAATTTAAAATGAAGAAGCTTAAGAAATACATAATTTGGTGCTTACTTTTCTTTTCCGCAATCTGAGATGTCAACAAAGTATCCAACAAGAAAAAGGTACAACACATTTAACTGCATCTTTACTAACAACTACAAATATTTACTAACAACAAGCACAACTGGTATGCATCACTAGATACTTAAACAAGAACTGGGAACAGACCACAGCTAGAGACTGATTGATGCAATTCCCAACGCAGAATTTCGTATTTATACAAAATCGCTCCCGCACTATTTTGCGGTTTTTGTATGTTGCGTCTCGGCGAAAAAAAACATCGGGCAAAATGAAATCTCGACCAGAAATGTTGACAATGGTTTTGTGCTTGATTTAATCCGCTTCTGATTCTTGAATGGATTCTGTTATGATTTGTTTGTTTGTTTGTGTGTTATGCTCATTTATGTAAGAATGGAGATAAAAGAAATAATTGTGCAATACATTTTTTTAATAACTAGGGTTGGAAATTCCCGTTCAATATTCTAAACAGTTGGGAAAGTAGAAATGTAGATAATTTAATTTGATTGTGCGTTTTAAAATGTAAATATTGAATTTTTTAATTAAATTAAGAACTGAATCAACAATACAATAATATTTTGTTATTGTTGAAAAAATATATTAATATTTTCTATTATTGTAAAATTTAGTTTTGATTTAGTAAAAGTAAAATTAGAAACGGTACAAATTTTAAAATGATGAAATTTTTTTCAAAACATAGGTTTAATTGGTGATAATTATCAATTGCGCACCATGGTCACTTTTTACCTGCCAGCATTAAATCCTTTAATTTAAAGGATTATTGTACTATTTTTAATAAAAATACTTTGTCAATTAATTAATTTAATCCTAATTGAGGTATAAAAAAATTATATTTAGATATAAATAATAATTATTATTGAGGTATAAAGAATTTATTTATACATAGTTTAGCATTATTTAATCAATTTAGTTCGAAGATTTATTTGCAAACAAAAAGAGCTCCTTTCGTTAAGCAGTTATTCATAATGGATTTTTTAACAGTGGAAGAAAAAACTCGATCTTTGGGATAGCCTTTAGTTCTTTCAGCGATGCGCAAAACGACGGCCCTTTAAGGTTCTCTTTATTTTTGGGAATAGGAAAAAGTCAGACAGAGGCATGTCTGGCGAATATGGAGGCTGGGGCATCATTACAGTATTGTTTTTGGCCAAAAATGTTTTTCAAAATTTAACAATTTTAGAACAAATTTTGCTGCCACGCGTTTCAAACCCAAAACATTCGAAAAAATTTCATGGGATGAGCCAATCGATACACCAATGTTTATAACCATTTCTTCCACTTTTTCCATGTTTTTATCGGTTGTTAATGCGCTTGTGCGTTCGGGGCGTTCGTCATCTTCAACGTCTTCACGGCCATCTTGGAAACTCTTATACCACTTGTAAACTCTTTTTTTACTTATACACTGAAAGAAATTTATGTTTCATATATGGACTACCACATACATTGCTAAAACAAACATATAATATATTTACCTTAACCATTTTTATATTTAGTTTTAACATATTATGTTAAAACTAAATATAATATATGTTTGTTTTAGCAATGTATGTGGTAGTCCATATATGAACCACAAAACATTGCTAAAACAAACATATATTTCTTTCAGTGTAGCAGACTCACTATAGGCCTTTGTTAACATTTCACAGAATTTATTTCATTTTTTAAGCAAAATTGGATTCAAATTCTTTGATCCATTTCTTTTAACGAACGAAAAATCTCCGAGCTCATAAAACACGTCTAACCTTAGCGGCTGCCACAGACAAAGTAAACAATGAAAACAGCTAAAGTTTTTATTTTACTTCGGGGGCATGTATACCAACATAATAAAGAAAATTTTATGACAACCGGACCCTCCGAACCCGCGAAATTTCACAATTCCAGTTATTTTCTGAACACACCTCGTATAATAAAATCAACTCGTTTAAAAATATTGACATCAATAAAGGTCCTTAATATTGACAATGAGAATATGAAAGTTAGCACTTTATATATTAAATAATTAATTAGGCTTAGTTAATATTAATGGGTTCTAATAAAGACATAATAATTAAAACAAATAAATTATAATAAAACATTATTTATTTTTGAAACAACAAATTAACAAGCAAAAACAAAAATATAAAATATTCAAACTTAAAACAATTAATTCATTAAAATTTAATAAATTACGTTTGTATAACACTGGGAGCCTTCTTCGGGGTAATTCTGTTGTACTTAAATCTGGAAAACTTGGTGGATTCGTCAGTGGTTTTCTGCGTTGTAGTTGAAGTTACAGTGACATCTTTTTTCAGTGAATCATTCAAATCCTTTTTGATGTCATTAAACAAAACCTTACTTTTGACAGCTTTGGAAGATTCATACATCTGCTCTTTAGCGATGGTGATTGGCGTCCATGGTGAATTTAGGTTTGCGTGTTTGGTATTAGTGTAGGCCAAACTTTCGTATTTATTGCTGGGGTTCGTTTTAGGTTTATCTGTGAAAGCGTTGTTGGTGACTTTAGTTGAAGCTGAAGCTAAAGCTTGATCGTTGGTGTTGTAGCTGTATAAACTGGTAGGTTCCTTTTGGGCTGAGAAAAAGTCCACATCTGAATCTTCTAGATTTGCTCTTGGTGAATCGAAATCGGCATCAAAGGCTTCTAGATTATCATGATCAATGTATTCTTCTTGGTTTTGGTGATCTTCGTAGTCACCATCAATTCGATAAGGGCCAAAATCGTCCGTAACTGGATATAACTCAATATTTTCATGGTCCAAGACATCGTCATGTTTGTGGTGTTTATCGTGGTGATTGTGTTTATGTTCGTGCTTGTGTTTTTGGTGATGGCCGTGTTTGTGGTGATGATCGGCGTGTACATGGTGACCGTGCTTGTGATTGTGACCGTGTTTGGCCTCGTGTTTGTGTTCGTGTTTTGCTTCGTGTTTGTGAGAGTGTTTGTGTTCGTGTTTATGACCGTGTTTAGCGTTATGGTGATGTTGGTGTTTCGCTTCGTGTTTGTGCGAGTGTTTGGCTTTGTGGTGATGATGGTGACTGGCGTCGTGTTTGTGACCGTGTTTGTGACCGTGGTCGTGCTTGTGGTGGTGTTTGTGCTCGTGTTTGTGAACTACAATGTGTTTTTTGCTGTGATCGTCATCATCATCGTCGCTTTCGTGTAGGGTGATTTGGTGATTTCTATTGAGGAACCCAAGTACATTCACTCGGCTGAAAGAAACAAATATAATATTCGGTGATTTTTTCACAAGGTGACTACTTACTTATCATGGTGACTCTCTGAGTATTGCACGCAATATCCAATAACAATAAAACAAAATATCTTAATATACATTATTATTGTTTTGATTTGGACAATTTTCACTACACTACTCTGCTACTCTATCTGATGATACTAGTAAGAAAGTCAATGTTAAACTGATTTATTCAATGTTAGCTCCGTTTTTTATATATTTCATTCCTACTTTCATCAAATTAAACTGATGATATTTACCCGTTGATAAAATTATGAATGGGACATTTTGACAAAAGTTTGCGGTCGTCTAATTTTGAAATGCTTTGTGATGTTTATTAAATTTGATTTCTATTAGAAACCGTACGAAAATTTATTTAGATTAATCCTAATTACTTTTATTGTAAGCCTTAACTGTGTTACTTTTAACAATATTAAAGCATAAGCAATTTTTGTGTAGTCCCTACTTTATTTTACACAATTCTAATACAAGAAACACCAGCTTTCAGGAAAATGAAGATCAAAATATTTTTTTGCTTAAATTGACTTTTGGTTGGATTTTTATAAATGTTTAGAGTTTTGTTTACTTACATTTAAGACAGGCAGTGCACTTTTTATTTTTTTTACGTTTTTTCAGAAAAATGTATTTAGCTAGCTTTATATACCTCCACTGTATTACCAATTTGAAATCCAAAATTTAATTCAATAAAAAAAGTTGTTATAAAAATAATTTGAAATAAAATGTAAAAATTTTTTATTTTATTTTTTATTAAAAATTGTATGCTTTTTTTAAATTTGTTCGTTAAGTTACTTTTTAAAAGAAACCATTCCGATTCTTTGTTAAAAAAAACAATACCATTAATATTTTCTTTTAGTCACTGTATTAGTGAATTAAACTCTAATTTATAAACACGTATTGCCAAGTGATAGTGTATAAAAATCATTTTAAGTATTTTTTTTTAACAAAAACTAAAAAAAGTAACGAAAAAGACATTGGTATCACAACGGACTGGGGTACACAAAGGACTTAATCAGATAACGTAAAAAAGAAACTATATAGGGTGGTACGATTGACACATGAAAGTGATTTGCTACAAATTCCTGAGTTAGAGCTGTAACATACCAACTATGGATTTTTAGTTTTGGGAAAAACTAAAACAAGTTTATAAAGATAACTTTAACAATTATTTGAAAAGATTAAAAATTACGGATGTAATCAGAGCTCTTGAAGAAATTAGAAGAACTTGAAATATTTGATTGGTTCTGTATAATCCATTGTGGGTTCTAAATAATGAGGATTTTTAAACTTTTTATAATTTAATTCATTTCTTAATTTCTTGCACTTTTAGAAGTGCAAATTAAAAGACAGTTATTTACATGATACATTTATTCATCAATAAAAACTAAACAACAATAAATATCAGCAGAAAAAAATTATAACAACCAATCAACCATTATTTTTAGAGGCACTCGAGTTCACCTCAGCATCATTACCATTAACAGTACTAACAACAGTAGTACTGGAAACAATAACATCTCTATCCAGAACCTTAACCTTAAAATCAGGCAAAGGTGTTACCTGGTGCTCAACCTTATTGGAAGCCTCATTTAAGTAATCATCATACTCTCCTTCCTTATGTTTGGTCCCGTAAGTTTGCTCCAAATATTTATTTAGTTCGTTGGAATTCCACTCGTATTTACCATCTGGTAAAGTCAACTTTTCTGCGTATTGTATTTTGGGTTCTGTGTAGTCATAGTCAGCATAGTTTTCAAGATCCTCCATGGAATTGTCTATGTACTCTTGGATGTGTTCTGGATGTTCATCGTCTGAATATTCATTTGTCGGTTCTTTATCTTCATAGTTTTCATATTCAGCGTCTTTATCATTTTCTAAATCTACAGGACTTAAAGTTGTACTTAGAAGGTTCTTAAACAACTTTGTCGTGGTATCTAAAGGATCATGTTCCATTACTTTGTAACCCTGAGATTGTCCACTAGCCCTCCAATGAGAATAATCTTTGTACCCTTCAGGCTTTTTCCTTGGAGAAACTTCTATGGGATCAGAAATGGTCTCAACTTGCGATTTAATGTTCTGAAACTTTGGCCCTTGCATTACCAAGCTCTCATGATGATGATGCTTATGACCATGGACTTGTTTTTGCTTATGGACGTGCTTATGCTTTCCCATATGCTTGTGCTGATTGTTATGCTTGTGATGGTGTTCTGCCTTGTGCTTGTGATGATGCTTGTGGCCGTGCTTATGCTTATGATCGTGATCGTGCTTATGACCTTGTCGGTGATGGTGACCGTGTTTGTAAAGTACGACTTGTTTTTTGTGACCGAGACTAAGTGAGAGGTAGTTTGGTTGTTTTAGAGGGATGTGGATTTTAATGTGGACCCTAAAAAAGATATATTGTTAAACATGATTGTTGGGACGTATAGAACCTACTTACTTATCTTCAGCATCGCATTTTGTTGCCTCCAAAATATACCCAAGGAAGAACAAGTTAATCAAAAATGTTAACTGCATTTTTACCCCTTATTAAATAAACACTGCTGTGCAGATCAGTTATATGTTTAAAGGTAACACTTCTACTGCGCAATAATGCTAAAAAACAATTTTATATTACGTTCGATTACCCCAACTTTACTTTTAACAAATCGTATGCGGTTTATTCTATTATATTGCAAAATATTTTCTATTGCATTTGTGGTCTATAATGTTGAATTATTTAATTTCCCGTTTGCTTTGTAGGACTTATAACCGATGTAATTTAATTTGTAAAAATTGACAAAATTATTCATTAGTAGTTTATTCAATGATTGAAAAGTTCTATTGTGATTGTTTTTACTATGAAATTATAAATACAACCAAGGTAAGTATGAAAGTTATTTTAAAATTGTTTGCGATAAAATAATAGTTTTATTTTTATCCTGTACAATAAACAATGTAAAATGGTATGGACTCTACGAGGTGTGTTCAGAAAATATCGGGAATTTTCGTTTTTTAACACAAATATTTATTTATTCGTCTACATTAATGTATAGTCCCCATTGGATATTATGCACATGTGCCAGCTCTTCTTCCAATACTCGAAACACTTCTAAAACTCGATCTTTGGGATAGCCTTTAGTTCTTTCAGCGATGCGCTTTTAATGTCATCTATGCTTGCAAAACGACGGCCCTTTAAGGTTCTCTTTATTTTTGGGAATAGGGAAAAGTCAGACAAAGGCATGTCTGGCGAATATGGAGGTTGGGGCATCATTACAGTATTGTTTTTGGCCAAAAATTTTGTTCAAAATTTAACAATTTTAGAACAAATTTTGCTGCCAAGCGTTTCATACCCAAAACATTCGAAAAAATTTCATGGGATGAGCCAATCGATATACCAACATCATCAGCGACTTCTCTGATGGTTTATAACCATTTCTTCCACTTTTTCCATGTTTTTATCGGTTGTTAATGCGCTTGTGCGTTCTGGGCGTTCGTCATCTTCAACGTCTTCAGGGCCATCTTGGAAACTCTTATGCCACTTGTAAACTCTTGTTTTACTTATGGAAGACTCACTATAGGCTTGTGTTAACATTTCACAGAATTTATTTAATTTTTTAAGCAAAATTGGATACAAATTCTTTGATCCATTTCTTTTAACGAACGAAAAATCGCCGAGCTCATAAAACACGTCTAACCTTAGCGGCTGCCACAGAAAAAGTAAGCAATGAAAACAGCTAAAGTTTTATCATACTTCGGGGGCATGTATACCAACATAATAACGAAAATTTTATGATAACGTGACCCTCCGAACCCGCGAAATTTAACAATTCCCGTTATTTTCTGAACACACCTCGTATAATTGATTTCAAACATAACATAATTTTTATTCACCTCAGGGTAAAATTTGGTAAATTGGGATCGGTTAGATTAAGAACAGTACAAGTCCAAAAGTTAAAATTTTGATAATGATTTTAACTATTTTATAAAATATAATATTACTCCTTAATCCAGTAAAAATCTTTCAATATGGTAAATTGAAATCTTTAAAAACGTTTTACTGTTAATTCAAAAATAAGTACATTTTTATTTGCCAAATAGATAAACCTAAGTAGGTTTCTTAAATTATAATGAGTATTTTTATAAACAGCCTTATCCTAACAAAAGTCACATAGACTTAAATCTGGATACAAAGCAGGTCACATATTCTTAACTGAAAGTTAATTCAGTTAATTCCCATTTTACAATATGCAAGAGTTTTCATCTTGGTTGCCAATTGAAGAACAAATTAAATACAATTATGTTACAAATCTAATACACGATTTTTCTACTTTTATAAAATCTAGTAAAAATCTTTTAATATGGTAAATTGAAAACTTTAAAAACTGCTAATTCAAAAATAAGTAAATGTTTATTTGCAGAATAGATAAACCTAATAAATAATGAGTATTTTTCTTAAACTATCCTAAATTTGTATCACAGTTAGTGAGGCCAGTGGAATGGTTTTCCTCCATGGCTATGGTGTTCTTCTTTCTCATGATGCTTATGGTGGATGACCTTTATAACCTTATGGTTGTGTTCGTGGGTATGCACTGGGTAATGGATGATGAATTTTACATGATGGTGACCACTAAAAAAATAAAAATAGTTTGTATTTATTAAATGATGTCTCTATCTAATTAGAGGTTTTTAAACCACAAAATGAGTAACCAATTCTACATAATATAAATTCTTAATTAATATGTTTAATTAGCATTTAGATGCGGTTAGTTTAACATAATAATTTACCTGAAAACATATCTTTTAACATGATTACAGCAATAAGGAAAATATGGAATATTATTGCATTAAGCATAAACGTTGGTTTCTTTGTATCCAATTATAATTATTAGGAAGTTTTTAAAATTAATTGATATTACATAGTTTTCTACAGTTTATTAGGTACAGCTTTTAGGAAGTAGTGTAAATTTGTTCAGTAACATTAAAAAAAATACTAAAAATGTTTAGTAATTTACGAATGATGGTATTGTAATTATCTTAGAAAATAACCTGCAATTTTCTTAGTTTCTTCAAGAAACTTTCTTGGCCCATTACTGTAAAGATTAAAAAAATTGAACCTTCACCTCGCCAGGGTTTTTGTTTTAAGTGCGTTCCACCAACTTCAAATACCGACAGACAGCTAGACAGATAGACCTATTTTGGGTCTTATCAATGTCGGGCAATTTGGTGTATTGAAACACACCAAAAACGAAAGACACCTGAGCTTATATACTGTCCACCTAAGTCAACCGAGGCGAGATGTAAGAACATCACGTGATTGCCGCAATTGGTACATACTATGCATTTTACATGACATTATAGCAAATCAAATTACAAACCACGTTTGTAAATCTGAAATGCTTTTTATTAAAAACTGTCAAGCTGTTTATTAAAATTACAATGCGTGTAGGATTTATACATATAGATTGTAAAATTACAACTTATCTTAGTAGATTTCCCAACATATCTTGGAAGATTAATCAAATTGTATTATAATTTTTTATTGGTATACACTGATTTGTAATTTTACTCATCTTTTGTTTTGCAAAACAATTGTAATTTTACAAAAAAAATTTAACAGTGCACATTATTAAAATGATATATAGTAAAAATGCAAACAGAAGTTGTATAAAATAAATAATGATTTGTACATTTCCAAACACTTATTGTAATTCAAATAGCAAATTTTGGATAGGAATTTTATTGAGAATCTTAGTAAAATTAAA
Source organism: Brassicogethes aeneus (assembly GCA_921294245.1). NCBI lineage: Eukaryota > Metazoa > Arthropoda > Insecta > Coleoptera > Nitidulidae > Brassicogethes > Brassicogethes aeneus. The sequence goes on along the minus strand of OV121132.1, from coordinate 1,089,122 downwards.
TTCCAAATATGTATAAAAATTTTACAAAATTTTAAATTCAATTCTACAATAAAGAATTGATGCGTTTTAAAATTTACAAACTAAAAAAAAATCTTACCCGTGTCCACCAGCTTTGACCCTAACAAACGAAAACATCACCATACAACCCCACAACAACTGAAAAACATTCTTAATTAATACAAAAAACCTCCACTAAACAAAACAAAACAATAATGCGCAATCATCTTACCCAAGTCACTAGATTCATTTTCGCAGGAGTTATGATTTGCTCGTTTGCAGGCAAACTTGTAATTCCGGCGATTGTTTCTCTGGTTTATATATATGAAGGGGAGAAGCATGGTTTGTAATTTGAAAAATTAAGGCGGGCAATATGTGCATGCAATACGTATTTTGTATCTTTGCCATGTTAGCGAAACGAGCTCTCTCTTTCCTAAAATCGAAAATTTGAAATGTATCGTTAGGATTTTTGTGCTTACATACATGTACCTATGAGAAATGGATAATTATTTACTTAATGACAATGTTAGGAAATAAATTAAAGGTTTTAAAAAATAGCGGTTGTTATGGAAACAAAAAAATAAGAATAATAAGCGTAAAATTTATACTGTAAAGTTTCCATAAAAATAAAAAAATACTTTATAACTTTTGACGACATTTTCGTATTCAGCGAATAATATTTCATAGGAATTGACTGCTAAATGTCCTGGACACAAATTGCTGTTGACGAGAATTATTAGTGGCTGCTTTTTCGCTATGACATTTTTGACTAATTCATTTTTAGAGAGTAAGTAATATAGTGATTTCTTCGTCACAGGACATCTTGCAGAATAACAGTTATTTAAATACAGTGCATGATAGAGAACATAAAAAACTAATGGCAACAAAATTAATAAATTCGGAAAATACTTTTAACATACCACCTGAAAAAATATAAGATATGTATAAATCATCCTGTACCGGCCTAAACATTATAAATGCTTCACAAACTAGAGATACCACACTTATGATATTTGCAACAAACTATTTCAGAAGTCAAACCAAGGAATTAGTAGTACCTTCAGAATCCAGAAAAGGGATGAGGAATCCGAGAAAGAAATATATGACTTATATGATATTTACAAAACTTCTTAAAAGTATCATATTAATATTTTAACTCTTCAAACAAAAATTGATTTTTTAATATTCGCCAATTAACCCAAATTTTACCTAAAAAAAGAAAAATAAAACATGAAATGTTTATACCACTTAATTTATTGCTCCAAATACTTATTTATTAATTAACCTGCGGTTTTACAATAATTGCAAAAACAACAAAACCAAAAATTCTTGCTTAATTCGTGTCGACAAATTAATGTGCAAGTGTAGAATGTTGTTATTGATTGGTCCAAATCTTTAATTTGTTCATGTACTATTTATATGCAAAATAAACTAAAATAAATAAAATTTGGGGCTACACAAATTGTCACATTTTGTTTAAATCATAAAACAAAACCTTCGCAATTTTTTCCCTCTAACTACTCACTATAAAATCTGCAATATATGCAATAATACTGATTAAGAAATAAGGATATTTTGTTTTGAAAATTAAAAATATTAGTTTAATTCTTGTAATTATTAAATTACATAGGTTCGAGATTCCTTGTTATGCAACCAATGAAAGTAAGAAACGCTTTAAATTAAATTGTAGCGTTATAAATTACTTAAAACTTTTATATTACAAATTACGGTATAAGTGAGTTTTTTTTGCAAAAATATTTAAGCCTAGACTTAGATCATTGTTGCGTAATACAAATGTTACATATTTAGGAAAACATATATGTAAATCAATCATGTCATAAACTTTAGGTTAAGTTTACAACCAAATGTTATCTGTTAAATAATTAAACAAAAAAATTAACACATACCTACATAAATAAACATAATAATAACATACACACAATGTGATATTTTGATATTTTGATCTTTCATAATTAAGTAGATATTACAGCTCAGGTTCCAGATTTTTAAACGCAATTAATTATTTTTTACAATGTTTTAAAAGTCTAAAACCTATCCTCCGTGACTGGTACTCTTTCTAGGTTAACCTACATGTTTTCAAATATCTGAGGTAGTAAAAGCATACCAAAAATATCACTTCACTAAGTAAATTAAACACATCCAAAGCAATCGAATCAAATATAAAATATTATTAAAATATAAAAGAAATAATTTTTATAACCATTTATGTAGGTTTTGCAAAAATTGACTCTATCCTCCGTGAATCTGTTTTTGCTTTAAATTTTATGCAACGGATGGCGCTTTAATCGTTTTAAATAAGCAAAAACTTCTGTTTACGACATTATAGATGCAAGTGATTCCTGAAGGTCAAAAAACCCATTCTAGACTAACAGTGAAACAACCAAAAGAAGAAATTTACAAATTATTTAATATGAATAGAAAAATATCTTTATTGAAATGATATTACAAAGTATAGCTACAAAGTCATGCTTTTTCAAGAAAATTAACTATATTAACCGAAACAAAAACAAATATGCACTAAAAATATACTTATTATCTATTGCAATGCAGAAACTATCTCTTCAGGTAAATTAACTTTACTGTGCACTAATACTTCCAAAGCTGTTGCTATTCGTTCCAAAGCGTTGACTTTGGCCCATTTGACTTCCACCAGTTCCTTGTCATCTTCCTCTTTCTTATTTGCAATCACATTTGGAGGCCCTTCTACAAGTGAAACCAACAGGTAGCAATCCTTTGGCACGGTTTTCGTATTGGCAAGTGGAATCAACTTTGGAGACTCTATTAAGGTCAAAGACTGAGGGGAATTGAATGACATGGAAGCCATTTGCTTGCTGCTGTACAAAGGGGGCATAGGTCTGGTAGTGGAGGTGGACGAGACGGAATCGGCAGTGTAATGATCTTCTGGAGGCTCTACTTTCGGAGTCACTTGCATGGTGTCCGAGTCAGAAATTTCTTCAGGGAATGCACGGCACATTTTCTTTTCCCTGCAGCGAAGATCTTGCCATAGCTTACGCCATTGCCTCCAGTTCTTGAAGCTGCCTCCTGGAACCGCGTTCAACGTCTCAGTAAGCTCCATCCACAGCTTTTGAGCGTTCTTGTGCGTGAAGTTTCTCGAGAATTTCCCCATCGACAGAGAAATATGCCGCCTCATGTAACTGTAGAGCAGCTTCTTCTGCTGCGGTATAACGGTTTTGGAGCGATTCTGAGCCGACTCCATCTTTTTTCGTGCACGAAAGTTTCGCTCGTCAGAATTGACAGACGACTTTTTCTCGTTGACGTTTATTACTTTAATTTGCAGTTCAATGTAATAAACATACTTCCCTAGAGACGGGTGCCATAGAAATCAAAGTTGTTTATACCATACGTAGACATTATATTATCTACTACTCTAAACTATGATAGTTTTTTCAATTTATTAAATCGTATCAAATATCGAATTGGATTATAGTATTATTGTGCTTAATCCTCATCATCGTCGTGCAAATTCTAGCAAATGTCTCCTAGCAATGAATCCAACTTCTTTCCGCTATACCATAGATATCTACCGATGCTCTAGATTTGCACTTACTTGGTGAAATCGTTCTCCATGTTCATCAGTTCGGCAAATTTATCAGGATGAAAAAAAGAAAATGTATTTTAAATGACATATTAACGCTAATTCTTTGCAAAACGGAAAGCATTTTTTCAATGAATAGGCCCGATATGAACCAAGAACATTTTCAATGACAGCTTTAACACTGCCATATGCGACAAGCTCGTCAACTTTGAATGCTTTTTATTTCATTAAACGTGGTATATCAGGCCCATTTAATATTCCTGCAAAATTAAAGTAGTAGGTATATCTCATAAAATTTTGTAATGAAATATTGCGTTGGTTTTTCTTGGGCGTAAAGGTACCGCAACAAAAACAAAACAAATTTACAACGACGACATAAATGTTCGTCTTCTTTCTCTTTCTCTGCCACTTCCATTACCACTTCAATTTAATGCTCTTTTTTCGTTTTTGGTTCTTAAAATCACTTTCAAGTAAAAATACAATTTAAAGTTTAAATTTTAAATGTCAATAATTAATAGATGCACTTTAGTGTGCTTGAACGATAAAGTAGATTAAGGCGCCTTTATACTTAAATTCGATATTAAATTTTGATAAGACTTGATAAATAAGATTTGAGATTAAATTTTTGGGTACCTTAGGCATGATGTGAATAAAAACATATCAAATAATAGTCGAAGAGTAATGCTTATACCGAAACCCATTTACTTTGTTGCCTTTTCAATTTAATTAGCAATTAAAGAAACGACACAAAAATTTCAAAAAATGATACATTTACCAAAAAAACATTATAATTTTAGTTTTGGTATTTAATAAAGCACTTATCTGCAGAAAAGTGCTTTATTAAATATCCCTTATAAAATACTACTATAGTAAACGGCTACAATGGAACAAACAAATTTTCCATTTGACATTTATCTACCGATGACTTTGAATATTTTTGACAAAAAACGTCAAAAATATACTGAACGTCCAAAATAGATTTAAGGCAAAATAATTTAATAAATAATAAAAATATTAACGAAAAACTTACATTTTGAGGTAATTGAGCAGAGCATTTTATTACGCAATTATTTCGAATCCTAGACGTCCTGGAGCAAAACGAGTGGCATTTTTGAAATCAGCAGCCCAAAATTAGGTAATAAAGGTGGGCGTACTCAATGTTAGTAATTCGAACTATCATAGTGTAATTAACAACCTAACCATTACATAACAGGCTCACTGGATTAAATTATTAGAATAAAGTGTGCATGACTCGTTTAAAAAGTAAACATGCCCAGTGAAAGAAACGTCAGTCAAAATAAAAGGCGGCATCTTATTTCCTTCTACAGGTCCACCTTGCTTTTACCATATCTATGTAGTACTTCTTTATTATATAAGCACTTTATTAATATGCATGTAGAGACCGGATTTGATATAGAACATTTTCATAACAACTTTGCATATTTTAGCCTTTTGGTGTTGCATATAATTCGGTCTTTAGTAATTAGTTAAATCTGCTTTGGGGTACATAAAAATCTACTTATATACTATAATAATATACTATAATATATAGTAAACATGAAAATCAAACTAAATTATTAATTTAGATACCTATGTATTCAGCGACTTATACTAAAAATATGGCAAATAGAATACATAAACTCAATATGGGTCTCCTTCCGCTGTCCGTAAGTTTGAATTCCAATAACTTTGTTAAAAATTATCGGATCTTATTGATTTAACAACCAAGTGAAAGCCTAACAAGCCCTTAGTAAACTCTTTCAGAAAATGTTTGTTTAGTTGTTTCAGAATAACTTTTTTTTTAATTTTGAAACTTGTGAAACACATATTTTCGCATGTCCCATTAGCGTTTTATAAAACCTTCATACATGTTTTTTTAAATATTGAATAACCAGAACTTTGTGTTGCTTTATAGCAATCCATAACATCCTTAGTTAATACAGTAAACAATTTATATATAAAATAATTAATTTTAATCTACTTTTTTTAAATTTGACTCATGTCCCAAACATTTTTTCCGTTGCGTTACGTCCGTCGCGTTACCGATAGAATATTAAAAAAAAACATATATATGGCAACTTTTTTGGCACTCACGTGATCAACAAATGATGTTCGGACGTACACATTACCCAGCTGAATTTATTTATTCAATCAGGAAGAAGATATCGGTTGAAACAGGTGCGGGTAACGCGAATGTAATAATTGTTTGTCCGCTAAGTTACTCAAAAAAATAATAGAAATAAGGTAAGAAAAAATACTATTTTTCATGTTTATGTTTATTTTAGGGCACTAAAGCTCATTGAAAGTAATTAATAACTATAATGTCTTATTATTATTTTTTAAATATGGTTTTACAAAACTTTGTCCACTGCGTTACCGAGTCCACTATGTTACCTTATGGTAACGCAATGGAATTTAGGGTAACGCAATAGAATTTTTCGACAACAAAGTGGATATTTACCGTCACTTTTATTAAAAGTAGTTTATGATGAACCAATTTAAAATTATTTGTAATTACAACTCATGATATAGATTACATCCAAGGAAAAATTCCACGCAATATAAAAGTACTAGTACACTAGTACAAGTACACCAGCTTATAGTCAAAGAAAAAGGGTGTCTACAATTTAGAAATCTAAGTTGTTATTCTGCAAGTGAGCACCACTACAAGGGATTTTGTTTATGCATTACTCTAAAATCGTACCACCCTATATAGTTTCTTTTTTACGTTATCTGATTAAGTCCTTTGTGTACCCCTGTCCGTTCTGATACCAATGTCTATTTCGTTACTTTTTTAGTTTTTGTTAAAAAAAATACTTAAAATGATTTTTATGCACTATCACTTGGAAATACGTGTTTATAAATTAGAGTTTAATTTACTAATATTAATGGTAATGTTTTTTTAACAAAGAATCGGAATGGTTTTTTTTAAAAGTAACTTTACGAACATACATATTTAAAAAAAAAGCATACAATTTTTAATAAAAAATAAAATAAAAATTTGGAGTCAAAAGTTTCTGAACTAAGTACATTTTATTTCAAATTATTTTTATAACAACTTTTTTTATTGAATTAAATTTTGGATTTTAAATTGATAACACAGTGGAGATATATAAAGCTAGCTAAATACATTTTTCTGAAAAAAACGTAAAAAAAATTAAAAAGTGCACTGCCTGTCTTAAATGTAAGTAAACAAAACTCTAAACATTTATAAAAATCCAACCAAAAGTCAATTTAAGCAAAAAAAATATTTTGATCTTCATTTTCCTGAAAGCGGGTGTTTCTTGAAAATGACCCAAATACCTACTCACCTATTCGGAAAAATAATATTTAATTATTACTCACCAGAAATGTGGTACTAACCTCACAATGATACACTTCCCAATACTAACTAAAACTGCAATCTGATGATGCAGATTGCAGTTGAGCGACCGGCCGGCGTCTTATTTCAAGAGGGAAATCATTTCATTGGTTATCCTAAGTGGTGTGATGCTTCACACCCGAACAAATGGTCCACTATAATTGTAAAATTTATATTTTAACTCAAAGTTATATTTATACGAATTATTAAAAAAGTTGTTGACAATATTGTGCAAATGGTTAAATAAAAAATAATACTGTTTCCAACAAATTATAAAAAATTGACTTTATTTATGACTTTTATAACTTGTACATTCTAGATTGTAAAAACATCCCACTGTAATTCAAGGCACCTCACTTACATTAGGACAGGTTTTGTACCGTTAGAGCGTCTAATCATATCTAATCTCATGCGATGCATCTTGTTGATGTCGATGTCTCCTAATGCGCCACTTTTTAACTTGGTAATGTGGTCGGAGACTTGACTTTCGTGTCGAGATTTCCAACTACTGGGTGGTCGCAGGGTGGAAGAAGACTAAAATAAAACAAAAAAAGTGTACTTTGAATGTGTATTTTTTCAACAATGTACAAAATGCTTAAACATACGAGGTGTGTTCAGAAAATAACAGGAATCGTTAAATTTCGCGGGTTTGGAGGGTCCGATTGTCATAAAAAAAATTTTATTATGTTGGTATACATGCCCCCGAAGTATGATTAAAACTTTAGCTGTCTTCATTGTTTACTTTGTCTGTGGCAGCCGCTAAGGTAAGACGTGTTTTATGAGCTCGGCGATTTTTCGTTCGTCAAAAGAAATGGATCAAAGAATTTGTATCCAATTTTGCTTAAAAAATGAAATAAATTCTGTGAAATGTTAACATAGTGAGTCTGCTATAAGTAACAAGAGTTTACAAGTGGTATAAGAGTTTCCAAGATGGCCGTGAAGACGTTGAAGATGACGAACGCCCCGAACGCACAAGCACATTAACAACCGATAAAACATGGAAAAAGTGGAAGAAATGGTTATAAACCATCAGTTGCTGATGATGTTGGTATATCGATTGGCTCATCCCATGAAATTTTTTCGAATGTTTTGGGTATGAAACGCGTGGCAGCAAAATTTGTTCTAAAATTGTTAAATTTTAAACAAAATTTTTGGCCAAAAACAGTACTGTAATGATGCCCCAGCCTCCATATTCGCCAGACATGCCTCTGTCTGACTTTTCATATTCCCAAAAATAAAGAGAACCTTAAAGGGCCGTCGTTTTGCAAGCATAGATGACATTAAAAGCGCATCGCTGAAAGAACTAAAGGCTATCCCAAAGATCGAGTATTGGAAGAAGAGCTGGCACATGTGCATAATATCCAATGGGGACTATTTTGAAGGCTACAACATTAATGTAGACGAATAAATAAATATTTGTTTCAAAAAATGAAAATTCCCGATATTTTCTGAACACACCTCGTAGATGTAATAGTATCATCTAGAAAAATATATGTCCCATTACTAATATACAAAGAAAACTCACATTTCTATTACCCTTATTTGCCACCTTTCTATACCTAGCCGAATATTTTCTTTTGGTTTTCAAAGGAACCCAACTATTGCTGTCTATCTTCTTTGTGATAGTTTTGGTATCATTGGTTACTTCACTAAAATCATCTTTGATAAATTCTGTGGTTGCTTCATTCACAAAAATAGGCTCTCCAATCCACTTGGTAACTGGATTTTTAGTTGCCTCTTCAGGAGACGTATAGTAAGTATAAGTTGGATTCAAAGGATATGTAACATGGTCATCATATGAAGAAGTTGATATACTAAGAGATTCTATATTAGATTCAGCTTGTGGAGATTTAATTGTTTGATAAGGATGATATACTTTAGGTGAGAGATTAGAATTCGTATAAAATTGTGGTATTTCTTTAAGCAAAGGACTTCTAATAGGACCTGAACCAAATATTGGCCTTTGTCTTATGGGTTTAACTTTGAAATGATAATGTGGAGGATTTATGCTTGGAGGTCTAAATCTATTATTTGGGGGAGAAAATATACCATGAAACAAAATATCTGGAGGTAATGGTTCAGGGGAGTAAAATATTCGTCTTTGAGGTTTTAGAGGTTGCCGTCTGTAACGCGAGGGGAAATTTTTAAACTGTGGTTCTATTTTACTAAATATACGTTTTGTATTATTATTTTGATGACCTTCATAATCGTCATCAACAAGAATGAATACGTCTTGTTCATCTTTAATTTTGTCATCTAAAAATATTGTTATGGTAATATTGACTCTGCAAATTTTGTTGTATACTGACCTGATAGAAGAACGCTATCACTGTCATTCCTTCTAAAAAAAGGTGGATGTAAAAAACCATTCATTAAGTTAAAACTTTCATCATGATCATACATCATAGTTTTCTTAAATTCGAAATGAGGTTGCAAACAATGTTTCAAATATTTCTTCTTAATTTTCTTGAGCTTCTTCCTTTTCTTCCTCTTCAATTTTTTAAATTTGTGTTTACGTTCTTCAAACCTTTGTGGTTTCTGCATATAAGTTGGCATTGGTCTGTAATTAAACCGATGATTCTGAGGTTTCAAAAAATGCATTTGAGGTTTATGGTGGTTAAAATTTGGTAATTGAGGTTTAAAGTTAAACTGTGGTGTATCAAACTCTCTACTTGGTATTTCATCTTTGTATTCATATTCATATTCAGCCTCATTATCATCTCCAGTCGATACTGCCACCAATAGTCTGCTAAATACATTAAAAAATAAATAAATTATTCTCCATAAAGAAAAAAAAATTAAAACTTACTCTTCACTTTTAATCCCGATAACTAAAACAGTAATCGAACAAAAACACGCACATAAAAATAATTCTGAACTTATCATGGTTGATTATGAGTACGACTATTGGATTTTTTTGAGTCACAATAGTTTTTATATCTTTAAAAATTGTATTACCCACTTAAATCCGGATTTTTTTAGTCCATGTCATGCCGTCGAACTGTTTTTTAAATAATTATTAATGTAACTGTTTTGTTTGTTTATTAATATAAGTACAAGTTTTGTTTATTTATTAAACCTTAATTTTTAATAGTTTATATTATTACTTGAAAAGATTGGTACCTTATGTCCCCGCACTGTTATTTTTTAAACGAAAAAAGGATCGACATCGGACAAAAACCATTGTAAAGGATATTAAGTATACTACTTTTTGAAGGCAAATTGATAGATAGAAAATTCAAATGTAGATTGTTTATCAGGTATTTCGATTCTCTATTCTATGCCTTCGATTTAATTTTTTTAATTCCGTTTAATGGTTGTAGTAATTGAGCATTTTAGTTTTTCAAATTAATAAATCTTAAGTGTCAATTTAAGATAGAATAGAAATATTAAGAAGGTCAATTTAAGCTGGATATAACTGTCTTAAAAGCTGTTTTAAGAATGTTAATTTAAGATAGAATATATTCTATAAAACAATTAAAAATATATATATAAAAATATTTAATAAAGCTAGATATAACTGTATTAGGAACTGTTTTAAGAATGTCAAATTAAACTAGATACAACTGTCTTAAGAATATCAATTAAAAATATAATAGAAACAATAAGAATTTCTATTTAAGCTAGACAATTTTTTAAATGTTCATTTAAGGTAGTATACAACTATTAAAAATAACAAATTAAGCTAGATATAACTGTATTGGCAACTGTAACAAATTAAGCTAGATATAATTGTCTTAAGAACTGTTTAAGAATGTCAATTTAAAATAGAATAGAACTATTAAGAATGTCAAATTAAGTTATATAAAACTGTTTAGGAAACTGTTTTAAGAATAACAAATCAAGCTATAAAAAACTGTCTTAAAAACTGTTTAAAGAATCTTAATTTAAGATAGAATAGAAAAAATGTCCATTTAAGATATAATAGAACTATTAAGAATGTCAAATTAAGCTAGATATAACTGTTTAGGAAACTGTTTTAAGAATGACAAATTAAGCTATGAAAAACCGTCTCAAAAACTGTTAAAGAATGTCAATTTAAGATAGAATAGAAAAAATGTCCATTTAAGATAAAATAGAACTATTAAGAATGTCAAATTAAGCTAGATAAAACTGTTTAGGAAACTGTTTTAAGAATGATAAATTAAGCTATAAAAAACTGTCTTAAAAACTGTTTAAAGAATGTCAATTTAAGATAGAATAGCAAAAAGGTCGTTTAAGATATATTAGAACTATTAAGAATGTCAAATTAAGCTAGATATAGCTGTCTAAGAAACTGTTTTAAGAATGACAAATTAAGCTATATATAACAGCATTAATAAATGTTTAAAGAATGCCAATTTAAGATAGAATAGAAAAAATGTCCGAGATATAATAGAACTATCAAGAATGTCAAATTAAGCTAGATATCTGTTTAAGAAACTGTTTGAAGTATGACAAATTAAGATATAAAAAACTGTCTTAAAAACTGTTTAAAGAATGTCAATTTAAGATAGAATAGAAAAAATGTCCATTTAAGATATATTAGAACTATTAAGAATGTCAAATTAAGCTAGATATAACTGTTTAAGAAACTGTTTAAAGAATGACAAATTAAAATATAAAAAACTGTCTTAAAAACTGTTTAAAGAATGTCAATTTAAGATAGAATAGAAAAAATGTCCATTTAAGATATTACTATTAAGATTGTCAAATTAAGCTAGATATCTGTTTAAGAAACTGTTTGAAGAATGACAAATTAAGATATAAAAAACTATTAAAAACTGTTTAAAGAATGTCATTTTAAGATAGTTTAGAACAAATGTCCATTTAAGATAGAATAGAGTTCTAATGACAAATTAAGCTATAAAAAACTGTCTTAAAAACTGTTTAAAGAATGTCAATTTAAGATAAAATGAAAAAAATGTTCATTTAAGATAGAATAGAACTATTAAGAATGTCAAATTAAGCTAGATATAACTGTCTTGGGAATTGTTCTAAAAATGACAAATTAAGCTATATATAACTGTCTTAAGAACTGTTTAAAGAATATCAATTTAAGATAGAATGGAAAAAATGTCCATTTAAGATAGAATAGAACTATTAAGAATGTCAAATTAAGCTAGATCTAACTGTCTTAATAACTGTTATAAGAATGTTGAGTTAGGATAGAATATATTTTATAGAACTATTAAAAAATTCCAATAATGTTAGATATAACTGTCGAAGAAAGTTTTAAGAATGTCAAATTAAGCTATATATGACCGTCTTAAGAACTGTTTCAATAATGTCACATTAAGTTAGGTTTAACTGCCTTTTTTTGCAATGTCAATTTAAGAACTAAATTTAAGAGAGAATAGAACTTTTAAAAATATCAAATTAAGCTAGATATATCTAACTGTCTTAAGAACTGTTTTAAGGCTGCGGTTTATATTTAAACCCCAAATTCAGGACACCTGGAAACCCTAATATAAGGTAAATTGTATTTCAATAAAATAAAAACACAAAATAACTGTCTTAAACATTTATTTAATCAATAAATAAATACAACTTTTATTACATAAATATTAGGAAATAAAATTAGTAGGTAGTACAGTCTTGTGTAAATAAGTCATTTGCAGTCGTTAATAAATAAAATTATGGCAAGAATAAAACCTAAGAAATAAATAACTTTGGCGGTTATTCAATCCAAATAAATAAATAAATACTTTCGTAGTTGAACTACAATGTAAATAATATAAAAAATAATAAGTTATCTCGGTCAGTTTTTAACTGACAGACTCGGATGGTTTTTCCTGTTGGGTTTTTTTACTGCTTTTTGTTTGTCTCTGGGTTGGTCGATGACTGCTGCTGCTGCTGCTGCTGCTGTTGCTGATGCGGTTGCAACACCTGGTACATAGGACGGCTGTAAAATTCTGAAGCTGGAATCGGCTGCTCGAATTTGTTATCCGAGGCGGCAGGGCAGAAGCAGGGCACGTATTGCACGCCCTCTATACTGGGAGCCGCATTGAATTGCTGATGAGCTTGACTGGGAGCAGAATACTGACTGGCAGAATACTGACTGGCGGAATACTGGTTGTTGGAGTATTGGGGGGAAGAGTAAGCGTTCTGGGGTGGCCCTTGCATTGGAACTTGCTGGTATTGGGGGTCAGCTTCGACTAGCAGGACCGGACCGGGCAGAATTCTTCTAGGGTAGACTTGAAGGGTGTGTTGTGGACTACTGCAATTTAAATTCAGATTTCTTAACATGAGCTTGTACTTTGTTAATTTTATAAATATTTTATTATTGTTATTCGGATTTCTAATACCTTTAAATTTAACAAACATTTTTTACTGTGTAACTGTATTATAAAGTCAACTTAAGCAAGAAATAACTGTCTTAATTAAGAATGTCTGCCTATTAACTGACGTTTCAATAATAATGACAATGTGCTCATTTTAAAACACAATGGTAAGTACAGTCGGTCAAAAAAGTCTCCATACAGTTAAAATTTTTTTAAACAAAATGCAATTAAATATATTTTTGCTTTTGGAAATAAAAAATATTTCTTGAAAAGTAACCACAGCATCATTATTAACTAATAAGAACAAAATAACAGTCAAAATATATTTTATTATAAAATAAGAATATAAGCAATACGTTATTTGAGAAATTAACATCAAAAATGTTTCCATACACTAACTTTTACCTATTGATATAATTAATAAAATTGAATACTTATTGGCTTAACCATTATTAACTAAAAGTTTAATACTTAGTAGCATAACCATTAGCTTTAATAACCTCTCTTAATCTGTTTGGCATACTTGACACTAATTTTCTTGTTATTTCGGGTGTGATGTTATTCCATTCTTCCATAATTTTATTTTTTAGAGTCTCCTTATTAGTAACAGCATTCTTACGCACGCGTCTCTTCAATTCTTCCCATAAATGCTCTATGGGATTAATATCTGGGGATTGTGGTGGTGTATGCAACTGCTGACGAACATTATGGATCATCCACTCGCGAACTCTTTTAGCAGTGTGCTTAGGATCATTATCCTGTTGGAAAACGTAGCGCCCTTGTAAACTCAATTTTTCAACACTAGGCGTTAAATTATTTCTTAAAATATTTAAAAACACAAATTGGTCCATAATGCCATCGATGAAACTTAACTGGCCGACACCAGCGGCTGACATGCATCCCCAAAGTAAAACATTGCCTCCACCATGCTTTATTGTAGGACACAAATTTTCAATTTTTAATGCCGTATTGACTTTTCTCCAAACTTTAACACGTCCATCACTCCCAAAAAGATTGATCTTTGTTTCGTCACTAAATATGACGGTTTCCCAAAACTCCAAAGGTTTGTCAACATAATTTCTTGCAAATTCTAATCGTTTTCGCCGATTTCTTTCTGAAATAAGGGGTTTTCTCCTTGCCGTGCGTCCATTGTAACCAGCCTTATTAATGCAATTTCTAACAGTTTGTGGATTAACAATTTTAGAAAACTCTTCTCTGAGCTCTTTGGTTAGTTGTGGAGCACTTATCTTGGGATCTTTTTTAATTTTTCTTATTATGCTACCTTCTTCTCTCGCAGAGAGTTTTTTAGGCCGTCCTGTTCGTGGTCGAATTTTATAGGAATCCGTTCTCCTAAATTGATTAACAATGTACTGGACAGTGGCATGTGACTTTCCAAGCGTTTTGCCGATTTTTCTAAAAGATTGTCCCTCTTTCCACATGTCTACTATAATTTTTCTTAGACATGTAGGGATTTCCCGGTTTTTATTACACATATTGAATAAATTAATTTTAGGAAGTGTCAAAACTAAATTATTTCGCTTGACAATTAAATGACATTGATAAGGAATATGCCTGCCTAGATGTGAGAGCGACTACTAGTTCAAAACATATTTTTAGTTCCGGTGTATGGAGACTTTTTTGATGTATTATTTGCTAAAATTTAGTTGTATTAACCGAAATTTTAAAAGGAAACTTTTTTGAGTATTATTTTGATTTACTTCTATTTGGAATAGGTATGTGTTACTCATGTTTTGTATCATATAACTCGTAATTTTCAAGAAAAAAAGCGGATATCGTAAAATATTTACAAAAATCTTAGGTGTATGGAGACTTTTTTGACCGACTGTAAATTCAAACTCACAATTTAAACATATGTTTAAAGAATGTCAATTTAAGATATAATAGAACTATTAAGAATGTCAAATTAAGCCAGTTATAACTGTCTTAGGAACTGTTTTAAGAATGTCAAATTAAGCTAGATATATGTCTTGGGAACTGTTTTAAGAATGACAAATTAAGCTACATATAACTGTCTTAAAAACTGTTTAAAGAATGTCAATTTAAGATAGAATAGAAAAAAAGTCCATTTAATATATAATAGAACTATTAAGCTGGATATAACTGTCTTAGGAACTATTTTAAGAATGTCAAATTAAGCTAGATATCTGTCTTAGGAACTGTTTTAAGAATGTCAAATTAAGCTAGATATAACTGTCTTAGAAACTGTTTTAAGAATGACAAATTAAGCTATATATAACTGTCTTAAAAACTGTTTAAAGAATGTCAATTTAATATAGAATAGAAAAAAGTCCATTTAAGATATAATAGAACTATTAAGCTGGATATAACTGTCTTAGGAACTATTTTAAGAATGTCAAATTAAGCTAGATATAACTGTCTTAGGAACTGTTTTAAGAATGTCAAATTAAGCTAGATATAACTGTCTTAGGAACTGTTTTAAGAATGACAAATTAAGCTAGATATAACTGTCTTAGAAACTGTTTTAAGAATGACAAATTAAGCTATATATAACTGTCTTAAAAACTGTTTAAAGAATGTCAATTTAATATAAAATAGAAAAAATATCCATTTAAGATAGAATAGAACTATTAAGCTGGATATAACTGTCTTAGGAACTATTTTAAGAATGTCAAATTAAGCTAGATATAACTGTCTTAGGAACTGTTTTAAGAATGTCAAATTAAGCTAGATATCTGTCTTAGGAACTGTTTTAAGAATGTCAAATTAAGCTAGATATAACTTTCTTAGAAACTGTTTTAAGAATGACAAATTAAGCTATATATAACTGTCTTAAAAACTGTTTAAAGAATGTCAATTTAATATAAAATAGAAAAAATATCCATTTAAGATAGAATAGAACTATTAAGCTGGATATAACTGTCTTAGGAACTATTTTAAGAATGTCAAATTAAGCTAGATATAACTGTCTTAGGAACTGTTTTAAGAATGTCAAATTAAGCTATATATAACTGTCTTAAAAACTGTTTAAAGAATGTCGATTTAAAATAGAATAGAAAAAATGTTTATTTAAGATATAATATAACTATTAAGAATTTCAAATTAAGCTAGATATAACTGTCTTAGGAACTGTTTTAAGAATGACAAATTTGGCTATATATATATATCTGTCTTAAAAACTATTTAAAGAATGTCAATTTAAGATATAATAGAAAAAATGTTCATTTAAGATATAATAGAACTATTAAGAATGTCAAATTAAGCTAGATATAACTGTCTTAGGAACTGTTTTAAGAATGACAAATTAAGCTATATATAACTGTCTTAAAAACTGTTTAAAGAATGTCAATTTAATATAGAAAAAAAAATGTCCATTTAAGATATAATAGAACTATTAAGAATGTCAAATTAGGCTAGATATAACTGTCTTGGAAACTATTTTAAGAATGTCAAATTAAGCTTGATATATCTAGCTATCTATATATAACTGTCTTAGGAACTGTTTTAAGAATGTCAAATTAAGCTAAATATAACTGTCTTAGGAACTGTTTTAAGAATGACAAATTAAGCTATATATAACTGTCTAAAATTAAAACTGTTTAAAGAATGTCAATTTACTATAGAATAGAAAAAATATCCATTTAAGATAGAATAGAACTAATAAGAATGTCAAATTAAGCTAGATATAACTGTCTTAGGAACTGTGTTAATAATGTCAAATTAAGCTAGATATAAAAATAAAAACACAATAATGACAATTTGCTCATTTTAAAACACAAATAGAAAACAAAATTAAAATAATTGTGCCTATAATAAATTTGTTTGGGTGTTTTTTAACCAAGAATGAAAAATTCAAACCCACAATTTAAACACATGTCAATCACCACTATTAATATTTAATGATAGAAAATAAATACATCAATTTTTTGACTAGTCATATGGCCACTGTGTGATGGCTTCAACACAGCAGTATTCATACAATGATGCATTATTATTGTAATTCAAACGAGGGTGGTCCAATGATTTACATTTATTTTGTGCAGTCATCTTTATTAGTTCTACAATAAAGCCATTTACTGAAAATATCAACGCCTTTGTGATATTTAAATAATAATAATTATCGAAGAGTATATTTTAATTTTTGGAAATGGGGGTGATTTTGCAAATAATGTGTGATTTTGCATATAATGTGTGGTACGTTAAAAAGTAGTGGGATTTTGGTATAGATTTTAATATAAAATATAAAATAAATGTTTTTAGGTACTCTCTAAAAATGAATTAATCAAAAATGGCTAGAGTTACTACAGTTATTAGTGACTGCTTTTTCACTTATACCATGGTTAACCATGGTATCCACAACAGTCAATTCTAATGTGAAATTGTCCCCTGAATCCGAAAATACCGTCAAAAATTATGAAAGTAGAGCAGTTTTTGAGATATAGTCAACTCCTTATTATATCGAAAACTAACTATATCTCAAAAACTGTTCTACTTTTATAACTTTTGACGACATTTTTGGATTCAGGGGACAATTTTACATGGAAATTGACTGCTAAATGTTCGGGATACAAATTGCTATTGACGAGAATTATTAGTGGCTGCTTTTTCGCTATGTCATTTTTGAATAATTTATTTTTAGATAGTATGTACTTACGATTGCGAACTCCAAAAGAAAGCAGATGCATGTGTTGATAAGGCGACTAATGCACTTAAAATTGCCTGTAATAGAAATAACACAAATATTGACATTTTAAATTAGTTTTTAATAAAATAAAACAAATTAGCAAATTATTCCCTTTATCTCTCAGATTCAAGTTAGCAAAGTTTTACTGTACTATAGTAAGTTTGAACTGTAAATGAAACAAAAGAAAGAATTTATAACAAATGTTTAAAATATTGTACGTTATTGTTATTAATTAATTAATAGATTTACAAAAAAACATGGAATTTTTTGTTATACACTCACAGGCAAAATAATCGATCCACACAAATTTTCGATGAATTTCAATGGCAACTAACTTTTTTATTTGATTTCGGATTTAAACAAATATTAAAGAATATTGTAGATACATTAATGAAGAATCGCTCACATTTTAAAAATTACCAAAAAATACACGTACGTTTATAATATACAGGTTTAAACAAAAATATATTTTTTACCATAAGTTCTATTGTTCTAAATTAAGTTTTAATTATCAAGTCACATCTATTTTTAACAGTTTTGTTTTTGGTTCACCTTGATATATTTATTTTTGTGGAAAATATGAATGTTTTTAAAAAAACATTGCAATTTCCAATATTTTTCCTGTATGAAGAACTAAGGTTGCTATGGTCCATCCTATGGAGGATGACAGTGACAGTTTTGTTGAATCATCCCATACTTGGACATGTCATATACAGCTTTCAAAAGGTATCAAATTGTTTTTTGTAAATTAATGTATTAATTTTGAGGTGTCTTCTTACTTTAAAAAAGTCTCCGACTGATGTTGCCATTTGTACTTTACTTCTTGTGACGTTTAAAACACTTGCCACGTAATACTGTGACCGTCCATCCTGGATTAAATTAATGGCTCTGGCAACATCAGTCGGAGACATATCCATTTTTTAAAGTAAGAAGACACCTCAAAATTTAAACATTAATTTACAAAAAACAATTTGATAGCTTTTGAAAGCCGTGTATGACATGTCCAAGTATGTTAAAATAGCAAATTAATGGATTTTTTCTTCTGATTTAAATGGTAAAAACAGAAAAACAACTGGACGTCGTGTTTCTAAAATATTCACAAAAATAACATTTTTTAATTTTATATTTGTACATATTTTAAAAAACAATGTTTGATTTGGTTGATTTTTTACCCCTTAACGTTTCTGTGATTTATTTAAACTTTTTCCGCACAACCAAAGAAAAGTTATGTATTAAAAAATATTTTTTAAATAGTCATAACTCTTTTAAAATCTGACTAAAAGAACTTTGTTTTTATAATAAAATAAATTGAAATAAACTTAAGCTCGAAAGAGCAAAAAAAAAGATATTTAACTTTAAAATTTTCAAAATATTATTAAAATATTTACAGATATGTTTACAAATTGTGTTGCTCTTTTGAGCTTAACATTTGTATATTAATGTTTATACATTTTTTTGCTATTTCCAATGGTAAACAGGATTAAGTCCTGGCTTACTTAGTTTTTGATAAATAAAAACTGCTTTGTAACATTTTTATCAAAACTCTAAAACATATTTTTTTTTACTTTTTAATTGAAGTTATTTTTAATGATAGACTTTAGACTTTATTTAAAAACATTTTTTTGCTAAACATATCCTTTCTAAAATTAAAGCAAATAAGGAAGTTACTTCATTAATTTTATTTTTTCGCGCAAATTTTGTCGAGTCAGTTGAACTACTTCCTTAATTAGGAAACATACAACAAGCAAAATCGTGTTTTGCAACACAAACCATTAGAACAGTTTTTTTAATGTTACCTAACAATAATCATAACTGTAATAATTGTTATATCGCCTAAACTAACTAAAATCTAAGTAAGTAGGTACATATATAAACTCACCAAAATGTTACTACAACTCATCATTGTGAAGCACAAACAAATTCGAAAAATAAAAACTAAAAGGTAACACCTGTACGCACCAAAAGAAGATTACCGAAGAATGCACTAAGTGGCGCCCGAACAGCTTTTTATATAATCTTCTCTGTGCCTTCCCTACCTTTCAGCCCTTGACCAGAATCACGTAGTGACACACTGCGTTAAGATCGTTCACCTTTTTTATCCCCTGTATATATAGTCTGTGGTGATTAGGCACTGTCCTCCATGGATTAGTGTACCGCTGTTAGACGAGATGTATCTTGGTTTTAGTGTGTTTATAGGGGATGTTGAAGACAAACTGTTCGACACACAAATTTTCGATGAATTTCAATCGCAAATAACTTTTTTATTTGATGTCGGATTTAAATAAATATTAAAGAATATTGTAGATATATTAATGGAGAATCGCTCACATTTTAAAAATTACTAAAAAATACACGTACGTTTATAATATACAGGTTTAAACAAAAAGATGTTTTTTACCATTAGTTTAAGGCACTCTGAAGAGTGGCAAAACCGTATATTGTTCTAAATTAAGTTTTAATTATCAAGTCACATCTATTTTTAACAGTTTTGTTTTTGGTTTACCTTGATATATTTATTTTTGTGGAAAATATGGATTTTTTTTAAAAACATTGCAATTTCCAATATTTTCCTGTATGAAGAACTAAGGTTGCTATGTTCCATCCATAGCCTATGGAGGATGACAGTGACAGTTTTGTTGAATCATTCCATACTTGGACATCTTTCAAAACCTATCAAATATGAAAAAATGTTTTATACCCTGTACATACCAAACTTCAAAAACAAAAACTATTTAGTTATTATTAGTGTCGACATGTGGTCAACACTTTTTTCTTCATCTTGTTCATTAATAACGTTTTTCATTGTTGAAACACACTTTAACAAAAGTTATTAGATTTGAACTCTGAACTGACAGAGCCTTCGTATAATTAATAATATTTATTGATGGAGATGTTAGTTTCGACTGAAATGTAATTAATCAAAAAATGAACTATATTTTGGTCTGAACATTCCCTGTGGATTATAATGACTTAGATTTGTACCTAAATACCACAGTGGTAGACCACTATTATAGTAGGTAGGTACCACTAAAATTAAGATTAGAGATATATTTATTTTCGCTTCTTCTCAAAATTATTTTAACTTGGATAGCTATAGTTTCTTGGGTGGCAAAGTCACGTAAAGATAAACAGGTCAGTCAAATAGTTTTTTTTTATGAAATATTGGGTAATTATTTACATTGGAACACGAACCTTAGAAATCCTTTTTACACGTCAGCTTTATTGAAAACTGACAACCCATTATTTAACCACAAAACCAATTTTGAAATCAATACAAAAAAATACTAAATGAATAATTGATTTAATAAAACCGTAGGCAAGAAGGCTTGTTAGTTATTTATTGGGTCCTATTGGTCAAATAGCATCTGAAAGACAAGAAAGAAGTATTATAATATGTATACATACAAAAGTGCTCTTTTAATTCCACCCTTACATCCTAAGAAGTCAATCTCACAAAGGGACGTATTTTTTATAATTTTACAAGAGAGCATATCAAAACTTACTGCAGGTTAAAAATATACTAAAATAAACTTAAAAAATTATTATGGTTTATAACTGTAATTTTATATGTTAATCGAAGTATTTTTAAACCGAATATTGCAGTAATTTTCAAAATGATTCTCTGTATAATTAAAAAAATGGGATTGTGAGATTGACGACGATATGTTAAATTTATTCCAATACAGTTTTATTATTTACTATTAATCATAAAATTTGTTAACCTGAATATCGCAAAAATTTTCTCCAGTAAAATTATAAAAACCTTCTCTAAAATTATAAATCACTTTGTGAGGTTGACGATATGTTGATATAAAATGTGCTTCAGTTTTGGTGATTTTTAAAATAAGATACTTGTTTTTTAAGATGATTTTATTAAGAAAGCGAAGTATATACAGGGTGTTATGTAATTAATGTTATATATTAAAATACTGAATACCTTTTGACATTAGGAATAAAGGAAAAATATTTTAAAAAGCATTTTTCCAAAGATAAAGAAAAAATATGCATTAAAAGTTTTTTATATTTTTTGTGATACGCCACTGGTTACACACTTGTTTATCTCTGCACACCTGTATTTTGTGAGTACATAGATACCAACCAACAAAGTAGCTATGCGTTGCCAGATGTAAAAAATTGTTACCTACTAAAAATTTTTCTTGCAAAAAATAAATAAAAACTCAATAAATACAAAAGTTTTATGCCCTTAAAGCTCTAATACCCTTCTGTATTTATTTACTGATCCAGCTTTTAGCTTAAGCAATGATTAGAAAATTTAGTACCTTTGAAATTTGAAATCCATAACCACAAAATTAATTTTTTCATCAGTTTTTTTCTCTGTTTACTCAGATGAAATTGGGACCAGTTCACAGGTTAAACTTTAAACATTTAATTTGTGTAAATAAATCCAAAAGCACTTCACTTAGTTAAGATATTTACAATTTGAAAACATAACCTAAAATTTAAAAGAAATGCACTAGATTCTGTCATAAAAGTTGGCAGATATTGTTTGAATTTACCTTTAGTACAAAAATGAAATAACCAACAATTAATAAAAACGCCAAATTGACAATTTGCATTGTTAATTTTGTCATTTTTGTAATTAAGCTAAATTTAAACAATGTTTGTCAACTTTTTTGAGAAATTTTGGAAACTGCTGTTACCAACCATAACATAATAAATCCACCAGATTAACCTAAAGTTCCTAGTCGATCAGTGGCGTACTTTTTGGTAGGATAAAGGTTATTATAAATTATTTTTAGACTTTGGAATTTAGAAGAAAAAAAGTTTCAGGTGCTTCTTTATGGACCCTAAGGAACAACCCATTTTAATATATAACATTAATTACATAACACCCTGTATTTATATATTTTATAATATCTTATTTTAAAACTTTAAAACTATATTCATAGAAAAATATAAATAAACTTAAAAATGAAGATATAGTATAATAATAATATAATCTTTAAAACTATATTCATAGCTTTATCACAGGCGATGCATGCTAATACTCCATTATCTGAAAGAAATTGTAAATAATAAATATAACTTGATTTCCGTTAAATTCATCTGATTAATAATTAACAAGTGAATTTATAGTAAATGCCCTTTATCGTACATGTTTCCATCACACTAAGTGAACTTTAAATACACATTGACAAGTTGTGGCTTTATGGCGCCTTAGTCACGGGCTGAAGTTAGCAACAGGTTTTTAGTCACGGGCTGAAGTTAGTTTTAAATTAGTTGACAGTTGTCAAATGTCATACAATCGTTAAAATAAAGTGCCTTTCTTGTAAAATAATACTAAATGTGAAAATTATTTTATTATCTCAATACAAAAATACAAAAGTATTAAATAGTTTCTCAACGCCAATATTTGAAAAGTTTATATGAACATTGTACTGACCTTTTAATTTCGCCGGCAGTAAACTATAACTTAAATTCGGGCACGGACTCCACTGTAAAGTGCTCATAAAACATTTTCTTTACTTTCACTGTGAAAAACTGTTAATTTTCAAGAAATACATTTCGATTTATAACCTTTATAATCTGTGTTTGTCGTAGAAAAAGTATAGTATGGACCTCGTTTATAAACTTTTCTATAAACTCATTAATTTAAGCACTGTATAAAATGGCGTTTATCAAACTTGATACATAATGTACTATTATTTGACACAAGTTTAAAATAATAAAATTAAATTAAATTTCAGAATATATAAATTGACCAGTAAAGTAGCAATTAATGGGTTCAATCAAGAACAAAACACGTTTACAAAAATCTAAGAGATCTAAAAAATTTCAGTTTCCCAAATTTTAATTAAATCAAAAGCGTTCAGTTTTCGGGTAGGTAGGTCAATGGGATTCATTGACCTAATATTGACATTCAGATAAACAGAACAAGTTTAATCGCTGCTTCGGTATGATAATAAGCCGGACTTTTTCCCGGTGTCTAATTATTTAAAGGGCCTTATCTGTCCAGGCTAGTGACATGTATATTAATTTAATAAACTACCGATATGCATTAAAATTGTCCAGCGACGGCCCACGCAAGGCTTTTAAGATTTATTTATTATAATGGTTTTATATATACATAGAAATTACCTTCTTGAGATTGGGTCAAATTTTTCCTTTTAAATGCTTTTATCTCCACACGGTCTATAATTTAAACTTTATTGTTGTCAACATTCGATAAAGAAATACCTTGTTATGGCCTAGGCCGATACAAAATTTTATGAGGCAAGTAATTAGTTCGATTTTTTCTCGCTAGGGGTATTGTTTTGACAAATTAATCCTTTTCTAAGAAATTAACGTACTAAACTGGTTTAATTTATTTATAATAAGCACTAATTTGTTTGTTTTACTGTTAATGTTTAATATTTTTCATTAAATTATTGTAAAATTAAATATGAATAATAAAACAAAAAGTGAGGTTAGGCAACCAAGAAAACGCACGATTCTTTTTCTACGATTTAAATTACCTATCTTTAATTTAAGTTTTCAGTAAAATTAAACGTTAAACACAGCTTAAAAGTTCCAAACTACCTATTTTTTAAATAAAAATCCAAACAAATTGTAATTATATACCTACCTATTTATTAAACAATTAATTGAATTTAATGTAATAGCAAAAATCCATTTCTACTTAAATCATGTTGCTAGGTATTGTCAAACTATTACTGCTTCTAAAAGCAATAATAATTATTGTACATTTAATGTAATCTTTAGCTAATAAATAAATGAGATTCTAAAAAAGTGAGGTTAGGCCGCTTTGATGTTGAATTAAATTGACTTATATAAAGTGCTTTGAAGATAAAATGTTGTATGCATTCGGCCAAGAAGTGCCTTTTTGTGCTTCGCTCAAACCTTGAGCTTATAAGCTATAGCACAAAAAGCCTTACTTCTTAACTTAATGACATAAATAACTATTTTAACGTTTTAAAATGTTTTAATTATTTATGTGTAAGTACCAATATTTTTTTTTAATATAAAATAATCCTAAAAATTACAAAAAAAAATTATTTAATTAAAAAAAAAATTGTGCATCGGCCGGGAATCGAACCCGGGCCGCCCGCGTGGCAGGCGAGCATTCTACCACTGAACCACCGATGCTTACAAATAATTTAGATATTGAAGTATTTAAAAAAGTCCAAATAATTTCTTTGACATTTTTATTACTGAAATATTAGGATCAGGACAAATTAAAAACCACTAAAATTCAAACGTTTTATTTACAGAACCTTAAAAAAAGCAGTAGTCATTCAATCATTTGTAATTGAATCTCCTACCCCCGTCAAATCTGAACCCGTAAGCGGCGGAATTTTTGGCGTCCACCAGGGCCGGATTACGGTGTTTGTAGAAACTGCCGTGCGAATGGGCGGCTCTAGAAGACCCAGTCTGCTGGCCCCTCGGATAAAAAGCCTCGAAAGTCCCTTTAGAAGGCAGAACTGAACTGACTTTGGCGTCTGTTGGATCGTAACCAATCGCAGAGAGAAATACCGAAGAAATTATGAAAAATATTGCGTAAATATTCATTATGGTTGTGTCACGTGGCGAAAAACTCTATTATTTTCAACAATATGCTCGATACAAGCGAATTTCCGCACTTAAACGCAACAAATCGAATCACTTTCACTACATTGAGCAATGCAAGTGGGTGCGGTTTAAATTGAAAGGATTTAATATCAACGTACTTTTTACAATTTCAACCTTAACACCAGAATTTTACTGGGGTCATTGCAAAAAAATACTTTTTCAAGGAAATATTCAAAAAACATTTAATTCGGCCCTTTTCCTAACGCAAACAGAAAACTAGAATTTTAGCTTCTCAATTCGTCGTGTAGATGTCGCTTTGAATCAAAACAAATCTGCCGGTTTTAAATGTCAAATTTCAAAATGAAGATTTATTAATTTACTTGTTAACAATTTCAACCTTAATCCCAGAATTTTACTGGGGTCATTGCAACAAAATACTTTTTCAAGGAAATGTTCAAAAAACATTAAATTCGGCCCTTTTCCTAACGCAAACAGAAAACTACTATTTTAGCTTCTTAATTCGTCGTGTAGATGTCGCCTGCAATGAAAACAAATCTGCCGGTATTAAATGTCAAAATTTAAAATGACGATTTATTAATTTACTTGTTTACAATTTTAACCTTAATTCCAGAATTTAACTGGGGTCATTGCAACAAAATACTTTTTCAAGGAAATGTTCAAAAAACATTAAATTCGGCCCTTTTCCTAACGCAAACAGAAAACTACTATTTTAGCTTCTCAATTCGTCGTGTAGATGTCGCTTTCAATGAAACAAATCTGCCGGTTTTAAATGTCAAAATTCAAAATGACGATATATTAATTTACTTGTTTACAATTTCAGCCTTAATACCACAATTTTACTGGGCTCATTGCAGCAAAACTTTTTCAAGAAAATATTCAAAACACATTGAAATCATAACGCAAACAGAAAACTTCTATTTTTCTAAGCTTCCCAACTCATCGTGTAGATGTCGCTTTCAAACAAAACAAATGTAAACGTCAAATTTCAAAATTATTGATCCGCATTGTACCGAGTTAAAATCGAATTTACCCTTCAAAATGACGAAGAAAAATAACGCTGATATGTCGGAAGATCTGCTAGAAGCGGTTAAAAAGTGCGTAGCACGTGAAATTTCCGTGAGAGAAGCTTCTAGGCGGTATAAACTATCCAGAGCTACAATAACGCGGTATTTGGCCAAGTGTAAGAAGTCGGAGTTTTTTAGTAATGGCGAGATGTTCACAGCGAAAGAAGAGGGTGTGTTTAAAGAGCATTTAATGGTTGCCGGGAGATTGCACTATGGTCTGACGAAGAGACATATACAACAATTGGCGTACGAGTGGGCTAAATCAAAGTACAAAATATACCCTCCAATGTGGGATAAAAATGGTTGTGCTGGTGATGAATGGACTAGCAGTTTTATACAGAGAAACCCCGAAGTGTTTTTCAGCTATGAAGACTACTCGCCGGGGGATAAAATCTCCTTATTCTTTGAAAACTACCATAAATTGGTGTCGACGACAAATATCCCCATAGAAAACATATGGAATTGCGATGAGTTTTTTATAGGCGATAATGCTGACAACGGGGTCAATTTAATTGCTGCTATAAGTGCGGCAGGTTCCCATACACCCCCGATGATGGTTTTGCCTTTGGAGAAGTATACCACCATGACTTTTAAAGAGAGCCCCATAGGGACGATATACGGGGCAAATCCAAACCCAGCGGCACTGAATACGAAGTTGTTTATAAACTTTTTAAAACACTTCAAAGAACAGGTTAAATCGTCCATTGATAACCCCGTAATTTTACTGTTAGATGATAATGACAGTCACGTAGGGATAGAGATAATCGAGTTTGCTATATCATCGGGCATTTTACTGCTGACATTTCCTAGAATACCCAACAGAAAACTTCAGCCGCTGGACAATTTGTTGTTTGTTTTGTTAAAAAATATCTACGACTCTAAAGTGGATTTCTTCAAGCAAACAATGCGGAAAAATGTTACTTTCACGGGAATCATAGAGTTTGCGGGAGTGGCTTTTTCAGAGTGCTTCAATGAGCAAATTATACAGCAATGCTTTGAAGTCACAGGTATTTATCCAGTGAACGAGGCTATTGTTAACAACGAGGATTTTAAAAAATATGATGATGCACAATCCTGATTTTTTAGGTTAGATTTTATTTTTGTATTATTTTGTACATTTTTCTTGTATCGCGACTTTTTCGAAAAAAGTTTTTGGTTGCCTAATTTTGTTCAAATTTGGCGTTTGGAAGTGTTAATTTGGCGTTTTTATTAATTGTTTATGTCATTTTTGTAATGAAGGTAAATTCAAACAAAATCTGGCAACTTTATGACAGAATCTAGCGCACTTCTTTCAAATTTGAGGTTATGTGCTCAAATCGTAAATATCTTAACTTTTGGATTTATTTACACAAATTGAATGTTCAAAATTTAACCTGTAAACTTGTCCTAATTTCATCTGAGTAAACAGAAAGAAAAAAACCTATGAAAAAATTAATTTTGTGGTTATGTAGTATTTAAAATAGGCACTAAATTTTCTAATCATTGCTTTTTTATTTATTTTTTGCAGGAAATTTAAAATTGTTAGTAACAATTTTTGACAACTGGCAACGTGCAGCTACTTTGTTCGTTGGTATCTATTGAGGTTAGGTATCTGTCACTTTTATAATAGAGAGGTTGCAATTATAATAAAAATAGCGTATAAGTAGACTTTATCGCACACGTGAAACCATTTTTCGAAAAAGTTCCTACGGAATATTTGCCATTGTAAATAAAAATATATAAGAGTCATTCCACTAAATATTTTTTTTGATGATTTTTAAATTTTGTGAGTTATTCTCTACATTGAAATAATGAGCTCTTAAAAAAATTATATTAAGGAGTAACTTTTTTAAGTAGAAACATTATTTATAAAAATGCGTAGGTACAGTAACTGTACAGTTTTTTTCATCTTTTTAATGAAAATATTAATTTTTTATTACAGTAACCCTCAAAAATTACATCAAAGTAAAAAACGCAATTTTTCTGGCCTTGCGGCAATTTTTATTTCAAGTTTGATTTTTTTTTATAAAAGCTGAGATTTTTTTATACAAAATGTGTAATTTTTACGATGGGTCTATTTTTTGTTTAATTACAATTAAATAACCTTAATAATTGTTGAGGTTATGAATCTGTCAATTTAACGCCAATTACATTTTATTTTCTGAAATAATAGTGGTTATTTCAGAAAATAAGACTGTCATACAATCGTTAAAATCTTGTGAAATAATAATGTGAAAATTATTTTATTATCTTAATACAAAAATAAAAAGTATATAATAGTTTCTCAACCTATAAAAAAAGTTTATATCATATAAATTATATGCAAGTCTGTACTTATTTTTTGATTTTGCCGGCAGTAAACTAGATTTAACTGAGAGTAGAGTCTTCAACGTGAAGTGCCCATAAAACATTCTCTTCACTTTCGCTGTGAAAAACTGCTTCTATATCATTATATAAATGGTTGTCAACTTTCAAGGGATAATACAGATTTCCAAGTTTTAAAATTTTTACGCGAAATCTTCATTTTTTTATAGATGTTGCTCTTTTCAAATATTTAATTTAAATAATCTTTAGATAATATAAGTATTTGTCGTAGAAAAAGTATAGTATGCAACTTGTTTATATACTTTTTTAGACACTTATTTAATTAAGCATTCGCTCGCAAGCTCGCTTGAGCCTATATTAAAGTCGTGACTAAAATGGTGTTTATTAATTTACACCAAAAATAACCCCATAAAAATTACATATTTAAAAGTATGATTTAAAAAAATAATATCAAATTTAAAATAAAATTAGACGCAATTAAAAAATTTGATTTTACAGGGGGTCAAACTTAAGAAAAAAAAAGGTATTTGGTGAAATGATCCGACGAACAAAAATGCCAACCAAATAATCTGATTATAGACTCTTTTGGTAACACAAAAATGTATTTATCAAAATCCCAGCTGATTCTTTATTAAAGTTTTGCATATATCTTAGTATTTTAAAATTGTTTATGCCATTTCAATAAAATACTCTAGTACCATTATCAAATGTTTTTAAAAAATTGGCAGATACTGTCTGTCCACTCTAAGTTGGCGGAACTAAGGAATTTTGTAGTTTAGATATTAAAGAATTGTCGTACTGTGTGCTTTTAAAACAGATTTTATATTATAAATAATACTAGTACATATTATATACTAGTATTATTTATAATATAAAATCTGTTTTAAAAGCACACAGTACGACAATTCTTTAATATCTAAACAACAAAATTCCTTAGTTCAGCCAACTTAGAGTGGACAGACAGTACATGACTGAATAAATTACATTATAAATACAAAATAATGTAAAATACAGTTTGCAATATCTTATTTATTGTTTTAAGGTACCTAATACAAAACTAATAAATAACTAAAGATTCTTTGAAGCAAAATCGATTACTGCTTGCCTTAAATTTTCAGTAAAACTTTTTCTTGGGTTTTACATGGAATTGTTTTTAACATGGAAACAGTATTTTTAAATTCTTCAGTCTCTGTACAAACATGCTTCTTACATCTAGCGATATACCCTAGAAAGGAAGAGCATATCAAAACTTTAGTTCGTTCGTCCGTCCTCTTCCCTTAATAATTTTTTATGCCCTTTATATCTTGCCATTTTGCAGATGAAGCACATTCTTGGCTGCCGCGAAATTCTCTAGCAATTTCTAAATTTTGAAAATTTGGCAATTGTGGCTATGCAAAATACCGTTTTTACCATATTGAAGTAGGTAATTTTGAATCACTTAAGTTAATTTTCATTTTAAAATGCTATTTTTAACTTTATAAAGTATACATTAAATAAACAACTAAAGCAAAATGTCACTTGCGTTATAACGTATAGCAATTTTTTTCATAATTATTGTTTTACAAAATTTGCAAGTTGTAATTATTTCATAGACCAACTTCCAGTATTTTTTGTTATAAAAAATATTTAATATATAAAGTTTGCAAAATAGGATCAGCTGGGATTTTAGTGTAACCAAAAGGGTCCATAATCAGTTTTGGTTGGGTTGGCGTGTATAATATATAAAAATATTGTACTGTTTTTTATTATGTTCAAAGATGTAAATAGAAATTTTAAAATGTAGATATAGCAAAATATTTTGTATTGATAGAAGATTTTTGAATAATAAACCTTTATAGTTTTAAAAAATGTTTTATTGTAATAATAATAATTAAAATAAAATCAATTTATCACTTTGTACTTGGCTACAAATATACACATTAAAAGCACTCGGAATTGTCTTGCAGGTCGACTGTTTTCCTCTTCTTAAAATTCCTGGGCTTTCCCTTGAAATCCGCAATCTTCCTCTTTTTCAACTCTTTTTTTTTCTCGTGCCGCTTGATCTTCTTTTTGGCGAATATTTCCGGATCCGTCACGGCCAACTGAGTCCTCACCCGTTTCCTCTCAGCCCTCTTGACCGACAGAGATTGCTGCAGTTGGGTTAAAGTCTTAGTGTATTGTTCCATGCCGATGCGTTTTTTGATCAAGTTTGCCACCTCTTTCGATAACTGTCTTAGAGGGGAATTTTTTTCCTCTACAGTGATCATTTCCCGGACTAAAGGCGCCATTAAGTGGTGGAGAATCGGTTTGAGTCTATCGAGTTCTAAAGCCGTTGCAACACCGGCAATCCATTTAAACACTTCCGTTCTCAAAACAATACTTGAGGCGTCTTCCACTACTTCCGCATTGACAATCTTCCGCATTCTTTTCGTTAACCATAGAAGGTTAATTTTTTTATCCCCCTCGTCTTTTAACGGAACCTTCTCTAAAACTCTGGCCACGAAAACCAAATTTTTAATAACCTGCTCGGCCAAGTCGCTTTTTATGCTACCCGGCACTAGTTGGTCGCACAAATCTAACGCTAGAGATTTAACCGAGTTAACCGGATGTTTACGCAGATACCCGACTTCCGCAGACTCGTTTTTAACCATTAAATCCGCCAGAAGAACAACATCGGTGCCCGATAGAACAAAACCCAAAAATTGGGCCGCCCCCAGGCGCACCCAGTCGTGGGGATACCCCAACAAACTTTGCGTGTGAATCGCTAAATCTTCCATATCATTTTGGCGCTTCAAAAACAACGGGCAGTAAGCGGATATTTTCAGTAGCAGCTGGAAAACCTGGTACAGGTGGTGGTCTTTGGATCGCTGCCGTTCCTCCGTGTCTTCGCTTTCCTTAACCTTGTTAAGTTTCACGAACTTACCTGCGCTGTTGTCTATACCGAACTGCTTCATTATCAGCGGCATTATTAAAGGTAAACGGGATTCGAACTCCTGTTTTTCTACCGTTACGAACAAGCCGCAAAGCTGGGCTGCCAGACGGCGGTGACTTATCTGAAAATAGTATATTAAAGAACTAATTTCATAAGACGGTCTTATGACATAAATTCTTTATGCTATTTTATCTATAAATATATTTTGTAAAATTTAATTTGGTCGAATTTTACTTTAGATAGTTGGCATCACAGTCATTGGTTTGACAGTTGATGTCAAAATCGATTCACCATGCCGTCCTTAATTTACTTACGAATTACAAAACTGTGTTTAATAAAAAAATTGTAGATAATTCCCCGAACAAATAGGCAAACAAATTCGCCTCCAGTCAAATGTTGTAGTATTATAAACCAAATAAACTGTGAGATTTTTATAAATAAATTTTAAAAAAATTTAAAAGAATTGTTGTTTAGTATTTAATATTAGTGGCATTATGCGTATTTTGTATGTACTTGCGAGTACTTGTAAAGTGTTTAGAAGAAATAAATAAATAAATAAAACAAACTATATAATATTGTGGCATCAAAATTGTCAAAAATGTTTTGGTTTTAATGCACAACCTAATGAAAAAAGAATATTTTTGAAAATTTTGATGCAGAAATAATATATAATAACTAACCTACAATTTTTTATATAAACAGTTTTGTTGAAATATTGTTTAAAAATAAAAAAGTAAACAAACGCAAGAAATATTTTATAAAAGTAGAGATAATGTTAGTGATTGATATTTCGACTGTCCATTATTGAAATTATGAAAAAAAAATTGCGTTTTTTATTTAATGTTAATGATTTAAATATTCGAAAATTTGTAATGTCTAAAATATTATTTTATGACATTCTTAAATGTATTTTGAAATTGGCAAGATCAATAAAATGAGTTTTATTATTTTAAAATTGCTTTAAAATTCAAAAAAATTATTAAATTTAAAATTGTTTTCTTTAGTAATTAAAGTAATAAAAATTCATTTTTTTGCTGTCCATGACTTTTGTTTAGCTATTTTTGAAGTGATGAAATTTTAACCACTTATTACAACAATTATTAAATTGAATGTTTTCTAAAAATTTGTATTTTGAAAGTTTGTCCCTTCCGAGATATTTCAAATAAAAAATACCCGATTTTAGATTAATCTAAGAATAATTTAGCTATTTTTAAAAATGTCTAGCTAAAACAGTAATAGTTTAGTAATGAAATCGTGTTTGTAAATTTCTAAAGTATGTTTTTAACTTACTTATATGCTTATAAAACTGTATTTTAAACCTTATTAAATTATTTTAATAAGGTCTTATGACATGAGTTCTTTACTATTTTATCTATTTTGCAAAAATTCTATAAAAAAATAATTTTAAACCTTAAATTTAATTTGGTGGAATTTTACTTTAGATAGTTGCTATCACAGTCGTTGGTTTGACAGTTGATGTCAAAATTGATTCGCCATGCCGTCCTTAATTTACTTATTTACGATAAGCGGATGTTAATGTTAAAGAAGAAAAAAAGGATTTTTTTCGGCGTTAAACAAAATTTATTGCCGGAAAAGTCTCGTAAGTATTAGAAAAATCATAAAAATATTGTAACCAATATGCAAAATATTATGCTGTTTAAAGTATATATAGTAAAAAATAATAATGATAAACTTACGTTTTTGTCCTTCAACCATAAAGTGACAATTTCGAATAACGGTTGCCGGTCGGCTTTCGGTAATTTTTGCAGCATTGCCGTTATGCAGTTGGCGATCATTTTCCTGCATTCGGGGACTTCGTCGTTCACCAAACGAGCACCGAGGGTCACCAACAGCGTGCCGCTGTGTTCTTTGAGAACGTTCTAAAAATTTTCGTTGATTTTCGTGATAAAAACAACCCGAATACGAAAACTTACGTCGGGAAAGGAGTTAACAAGGCTGTGCACCATTTCTATGGCCGACTCGCGCCCGTACTGCATCTCGAAGCCCATCTGCGAGATGTAGAAGCCCAGGTGGGCCTCCAGCGCCTTGCCCACGGGGTAGTCCATCAGGAACTGGTGAAAGACCGCGCGGGCCTGCGCCCTCACGTGGCTCAACTCGGAAGTCACGCTGAGCTCCGCTACTTTCGCCATAACCTCGTTTATCTCGGGCACGATTAATTTCCTCGCGATTATGGCTTTAAGGAGGTTAAAGGCGGTGGCTTGGCGGTCGTGGTCGTGGACGTCTTGTTCAGCGTAGAGGAGCAAAGCTTTCAGCTGGTGGGCATCTATGGTGTGGTATTTCACGTCTCTCACCAGAACCGCAATCGCCTTCGAGTAAATTTAGTTGGTCTTACCGATAAACGTTCTTAAATCCGCACCGTTTGTGAAATGCTAGATAGGTGGATCAAAAATCGCTTTGAAGTAGTTTTTCTTCGGTGTAAATCGAGTTATTGTTTTTTCCAACAATGTCTCATCTCATTTTGGCAAAAATCCACTTATCTAGGTTTTCCCAAAAGGTGCGGAAATGTTATGTCACTCCCCAAGCAAAATATTAATGTACATAGAGTCAATCCAAATGAAAACACCAAAAATGAATTTAAAAGTGCGCTGCATAATTTTTTATTTTAATGAAAAAATTTGAGGATGATCTTTTAGGTTTAGAAACCTAAAATCGTGTCATTTTCTTACTCTCTTACAAGAGGCTAAAACTTTTTTTTCTGTGGCAATTATTGAAATGATTGTAATTTTATTTTTCTGCCTAGTAAGTATGTTTTCAATATTAATTATTATTATCTAATTAGTTCATCTCATAAAAGAATGGTAAACCACTAAAGATTTGTAATAATTTGCCAACTTTTGTGATTTTTGTGTGCCTATTCTGCTAAATCTAGAAAGTTGCTTTTTTTCAGGTATCAAGTACTTATACAATAGAAAACGTAACTATTATTTTAAGTTTCTAGACTATCATTTTCTTTATTAAAAAAATTATTGAAACTTGATAATTTTCAAAATTACCCTCAGAAATCATTATGTTGAGGAAAAAATAAAAATCTGAAACTTTCAGGAAATGTAGACCCCACCTTCATCTTTTCAGTCTAGTTAGTCTTGTTTTGTTATTTTTATCCATGTAAAAGATATAATAATTTTTTTAATGCAGTTAAGAAGCGATATTGTTAGTTTTATTTATAATTTAAAATTTAGATGGCTTCATGTTTGGTAGGGGAAATGTCACAACTGTCAAAAATATATCATAAATATTATTTGTGCATATTTAAATTGTGATTTCAAAAAGTTTGCAAGTTTGCAAGTGTAATAAATGACGGAGTGTTCGAGATTCATGAATTTAATTGCAATTAAAAATGCAAGAACATATCATAATTTTGTACCATCTCTCATAGAAACTATTAAAGTTCTGAGAAGTTTTAAATTGTTAAAAATAAGCAAAAACCAAAAAATATTCTAAATAAACCCCTTTATTATAACATGTTTTATTTTAACCATTTACCTAAAAACTAAAATTTAAGGAAGTATTTACAGATTGTGTAACATTAACATTTAAAATACATACATATAACTTTTAACTATTCAGTGCCTTACTAAAGGGATCAAAATAATAGAACAAGACTAACTTGGTTTAACCCAGCAAACCTTTTTCCGTTATTTGTCACCATTAACATTGCCCGTGTAAGAATTTTTAAAACTTTAATACAATTTTGCAATGATAGTAATTAAAAACAAAACAATTGTTTAAATATGTTCTTAACATAAGTAATCATATTTTAAAGTTATTTTAACATTTTCAAGTAAAAATAAATGTTATGTTTAATAAAATGAATAACGGGCAATGTTAATGGTGACAAATAACGGAAAAAGGTTTGCTGGGAAATTATGAAAGAAACCGACAAAAAACTGAATTTTTTATACGTTTAAAGTAACTCTATTAATTTCACTTATTATACTTTACGATATAAACCATAAGGATCTTGAATATATTTTTTACATTCTTCTTCTTTCAACACGAATTAGCCAATTAAATACTTCATTATAATGTATATAATATATACAATACATAAAATATAACATAATATGACATATTATATTATATACAAAATTTACCAAAGAAATACGCACAAATAATATATATGAAATATTTTTGACAGTTCTGACACTTCTCCACCAAACATGAAAGCCATCTAAATTTTAAATTATAAATAAAACTAACAATATCGCTACTAGACGGGCATTAAAAAAATTAATATATCTTTTAAATAAATATCTTTATTGACGGATTAACCATTAGATATAAACAAAAATAATCATTACAATTTTACATTAAAGACCTTTTGAAGGACTGGAGAGTATTGCCAAAGAAATCTACATTTAAAGTATTTGCATTTCTGCACATCCTATGTAATGGTGCATAATAACCATAGTTTGTATTGTGGTGACATATATAAAAAAGATTTTTATTTCTTAGTCTTAACTGAGGCACTTGAAAATTAATTCTGCCAAGCAATTCAGGGCTATCCATAATCCCATTTAAAAGTTTAAATAGGAAATGCATATCAAATTTATCCCTTCTTTTGCTTAGGGTATCAACATTAATCAAGTGTCTCAATTGTACATAATCATAGTCATCAATAATTAAATTTAATTTAAATGCACAAAATCTTAAAAATTTATTTTGTACTCTTTCGATTTGCAAACAATAAGTTAAGTAGTGAGGAGACCATACTACACAACCATATTCCAAAATACTTCGAACAAATGAAAAATACACATTTTTTATACACATCACATCATTAAAATCTTTTAAGTTCCGTTTAACAAAACCTAACATTTTTAAAGCTCTATTACTTATAATATTTATATGTTCGTTAAATGTAACCTTAGAATCAAAATAAACACCCAGATCCTTAATTACATTTACATTTTCTAAAATAACATCATTAATACTATAAGAAAAATTTATTTTATTTTTTATCCTAAAAAAAGGTATAAAAATAACAAAACAAGACTAACTGGACTGAAAAGATGAAGGTGGGGACTATATTTCCTGAAAGTTTCAGATTTTATTTTTTCCTCAACATAATGATTCTTAGGGCTAAATTGGCTAATTTTAAAAATTATCAAGTTTAAATAATTTTTTTAATAAAGAAAATGATAGTCTAGAAACTTAAAATAATAGTTACGTTTTCTATTGTTTACGTACTTGATATCTGAAAAAAGCAACTTTCTAGATTTAGCAGAATAGGCACAGGAGACAGACAAAAATCACAAAAATTGGCAAATTATTACAAATCTTTAGTGGTTTACCATTCTTTTATGAGATGAACCAATTAGATAATAATAATTAATATTGAAAACATACTTACTAGGCAGTAAAATAAAATTACAAACATTACAATAATTGCCACAGAAAAAAGTTTTAGCCTCTTATAAGAGAGTAAGAAAATGACACGATTTCAGGTTTCTAAAGGGTGCCGATTAAAAATAAAGCAACTAAAAATTAAAACGGCAACGGTTTTTCATATATGATACCTAAAAGATCATTCTCAAATTTTTTCATTAAAATAAAAAATCATGCAGCGCACTTTTAAATTCATTTTTGGTGTTTTCATTTGGATTGACTCGTAAGAAATTGAATTTTATTTAAAAGTTTTTTTTAAACTCTTCACCTGTAACTTAAACCTTTAAATATAGGTTGTATAAAAATTGTTGCAAGTACCTAAATATGTAAAAATCGTAAATATGTAAATAGGTAGAATCGTAAAATACCGCAAAGCTATGGGAAATTAAAAAAAATATTCTTAATTTCCTGTTATTTTTAAGGGGAAAACTTTAAAATCACAATAAAAGTACCTGAAACTTTCAGGGCATTGTTTTCTTGGTCAATATCAATATTTTGCTTTAGTAATATATATTTTCTATTCCTATTTTGCCAATTTTTATTAAATTTCCTTAAATTTTAACACAAAATGGTAGAAGATAAAAAATGTCAACTATTGACTAAAAATCGAATTTAAATATTTTTTTTTCGGTTTAATTAGGATTAACTACATTAGGTAGAAAGGATTCTCAGTTAAAGTATTTGATTTATAAAATTGAATGTTTTTATATTTTTTCCCAATATGGCAAAAGCAAGAATTGATTGAACAAATGATTTAGTTCCTACCTTAAAAGCAGCCATAACCAAGTCGAAATTATCCCCCTTACTTAACCCTGCAGAAGCGTACTTATGCAGAATCCCAAAAATATCCTTGGTGATATTTTTGATGCTTTGTTCCATGGAAGGCAACTCGTACTTCATAATCCAACTCAAGCACTGCAGCGTCAAAGTGCTCAACTAAAAGTAAACGCGAATAAAAAATAACAGCAACTTCCCGAAAATTACCTTGATGTGCTTGGACTTCAAGCACTTCTTGAAGATGGCCACAAACGGGTCCACAAAAGGCCTGTACTGCTCGTCCTTGATCTTCTCCCTCTTCAGCATCATGAAGCAGAGTCTGAGCCCGAATTCTATCAGCAAATGAGCGTTTGTAGAGGCAGAAGATTTGACTTTTCCCTCCCTGAAAGCAGTCTTACCCATGGGCATTTTGGGAAGAATGAGACAGTCCTCTTTTTGCCGCGATTTTATCTCCAACTCTTTCTGACTCAATTTAGGTTTTTCCTTCGTTAGTAATTGAGGAATACTCTGCGAGGATGTGCCGTAAGCAAACTTGAGCAGGGATTGTAGAGATACAAAGGAGTTATCCAATAACCCCTGGGATATGTAGCGCAATGTTTCCTGGGCTTTGTGGACCGTTTTAAACGAATGCGTCGATTCTAGTATTCTTTTTATCGGCAGTAACAAGTCCATGAGGCACTTTTCCGTGATGTATTGCGCCACTATTTGGTAGGTATCGAAACTCTTTGTTGATTTCACTTCCGAAGTTTTCGATGCTATTTTCGATACCTCTTTTTCTTCTGATAGTTTACCAAACAAATCTGCGTTGCACAACTAAGAAAAAACATTTTAAACCCACCATTGAAACCTTTTTACCTTATTTCTACATCTAAATGCAGTACTTTTTTCAAAAAAAGAAATCTCGTCCATTAAAAACTTTGTTTTATTTTTATTTTTATCTTCACTGTGTTAAAAATGAAGAAATTTCATTTTTTATTTCAAAACGTATCGATATCGCTAAATAATCGAAGAAGCAACTTTGTTTTATAAATTTGAGTATAACACGTTAAAGTATTGATATTTGACTATTATTTGATGTATTAACTTTTTTATGCAAATGATGTTTCTGTGGCCAGGATCAGTTTTGAATTAGCAGTAGCAGTATTCATAAATGTTTAGTTTTGTACATTTTGTCAATTTCATACAAATATTGTTGTATCTTTTACTAATTATTGAGTATAGCATAACACTTTAATGACGTTTAATATACAGGGTGTTTCGCGTACGTAGTTCGTTGGAAGTTTCTAGGGAATCGCGAAAGACATCGATTTAAAATTTTAATAGCGTAAATTACTCGCTTTAGACTTTTTTCTTAAATTATTTTGAACAAAATAATACTTCCTGTTTTACCGGAAATGTATTTAACTTTGTTATTTTAAACAGGACACCTCATATATTTTTAATTTTTTAATTCTACATAAAATTCCGAGTAAGTTGATACAAAATAGTATTGAAAATATTAGAAATTGTTAAATGTCTCTGAAATTTTAACTTTAGGAAACAGATATTATAATACCAATCGAAAGATTCTTTAATGTTCTATTTTATTATGTTAAAACATACAGGGTTTTACATTTATAATAAAAACGTTATTATTGTTTGAAGTTTGCCTAATTTCAAGTGGTTTTTCTCAAGGTATTTGTTGAAAAACCTGTAAAAAATTAAATTATTTAAAAAATGTTTTAATATTCCATGTCAGCAAACATAATAACAAAAAAATTAGAGGCTATTTTTGATTAACGCGCGTTTAGCAAAATTTTAACGAAAAAATTAATATCTTGAAAACTATTGACTTTAGGTATAGTCAAAATCAAATTGTATATGCTATTAAAATTTCAAATCCATATCGTTTGCGTTTCTCCAGAAACACCCTGTATATGTATTATATTAAATATAAAAAAAATACAAAATAACTAATTACAAAAAATCGAAAAACAACTGAATAAAAAATATAGATATATCTAAATAGCCAATTGCAACATAAAAATATTATTATTATTTATTCTAATTTATTTATTGGGTAAATATTACTTTCATCAGTTTGGAATTAAAATTGAAGCTTGCTTATCGAGTAAAAAATAAATTGAAGCTTGGTTGTGGAGCAAAAAATAAAATTAAAGCAGGTTATAATTTCTAACTTGCTGACACTGTCTTTAATTATTATTTAGTTTATTCATTTTAATAAATTAATGTTTTGAGTTTATAGTACACTTATAAATTGAAACGCAATCAGTCATTTGCAACTTATAAACTGAACTGTCAAATTATCTTTCAGTTTGGAATTAAAATTAAAGCTTGCTTATCGAGTAAAAAATAAATTGAAGCTTGGTTGTGGAGCAAAAAATAAAATTAAAGCAGGTTATAATTTCTAACTTGCTGACACTGTATTATACTTTATATTATAAAACTAGGTAAAAGAAATTAAAATTCGTAAAACACTTAAAAATGGTGTCTCTCATAGAAACATAATTAGCATGTAGAAGTTTCTATATCAAATAATAGTTAATTATCAGTACTTTAACGCAATATACTCAAAATTATAAAACAACGTTTCTTCTTCGACTTTTTAACCCATAAAAAATGGTAAAATTTTAAATGAAATTGTCACCAGCGCCCCCTGTATGTTAAAATCTAAAAAAAATAATACGTGGATTTATTGCCACTAATAAGGTCTACATTTTATCTTAA
Source organism: Brassicogethes aeneus (assembly GCA_921294245.1). Lineage (NCBI taxonomy): Eukaryota > Metazoa > Arthropoda > Insecta > Coleoptera > Nitidulidae > Brassicogethes > Brassicogethes aeneus. The sequence continues at coordinate 1,048,518 of OV121132.1, read as the reverse complement.
TTTCAAATCGATACGATTTTAAATAAAAATGTTATTACAAAATATCGAAATTTATCTATTTTTAACATAGTAGAGTGGCTTAAGGCCTGAAAACCACAGCGGTCAATGGATGAAATTTTTTTTATAATGCACCATTTAGATATAGAAACAAGGTTAAAAAAATATATTCAATTCTGGCATCACTTGCAAACTAAAGTCAAGTCAAATCCAAGCCGGACTCTACATATTATGTAGTACATAAACACATGCGTTGTCCATGCTCTATTCACGTGATCGACGAAAATTGTTGCACTGCGCCGTATTAAAATATATTGAATCAATATTATTAATCATTTAATATTTTAAATTTATTTTTTTAAACTTTAATGTAAACTTTTTAAATTTTTTACGAAAATTATATTTTTTAAATTAACTTCACGAAATTTTTGAAAATTATTTTAAATTTATTGTTTTAAACTTTAATAATTAAAGTTAAATGAAAACATTTATAATAACCTCTTTTATTTCCACACTTAAGTGATTTCTTTTAGACCGTTTTTTAACTGGGTCCTCAAAATGTTCAGCTTCATCTGTGCTAGACATCGCACTTAATTGAATAATAATAACAACAATAAAAACCAAATAACCAAAACAATGATGGCAATAACAACAACAATAACAACAAATAACGTTATATAACAAGTATTAATAATAAAACAATAACAAAAATAACCACAAAGATGAAAGCCGCGAAAATAAGGAAGTAATCAAACAATACGCTATTAATAACCGCAATGGACATAATGCGGCCCTGGCAAGAATTTTCGGCACGCTTCACAACTCAGAATCGCCCAATAAGAACCGTTCTATCCACCTGCAAACGACTGATCACGCGTCTGGCGTTTTTTGTTTTAGTCCGTCTTGGATTTGACTTGACTTTAATGTCCGAAATTTGTTCGATTTTTACGCGAAACCATAGTTAAATAAATTGTCATACATACATCTATAACGGTTAGAAGTACCACATCGATATCGCCGGGTTCATACAAGTCTTTCAAACAGCTCAAAACACCGTGAGAGGTGAAAACTAAGACGTGAGAATGAAAACCCCTGGTGAGCAATGGTGACATTTCCGATAGCAAAATCCCTAGATACTTGGGCCCAAGGGCCAACATAATTTTCTGTAGAGTTTCCCTTGCCACTCTTCTAACGCTCTCCAGTTGAGATTTAAGAAAAGTGCAAAGCTTCATGAAAACACTAAAATAAAGAGTTATATAAACAATTTATTTATTTGCGTTTTAAAAATTACCCAGGAAGATTTACGTCTAAAATTGCCTTTGGTAATCTTTGCAGCAACTTTACTACAGCCAAAGAAATTGGGACTTTTAATAAATCTTCTTCTTCGCGTTCAAAACCAGTTCTTTTTCTGTTCACCTTATGAGAGGTGTCGTGTTGGGTTAAAATAGCTAAGGATTTGTGAAGCTGTGGTAGCAGAACAATCTAAAAACCCACAACAAAATATATTTCCCGACTAAATAAAATGTAAATGTAATGTAATGTAAATGTAATTAATGTAATATATTAAAATGGTTTTTTCTCTAAATTCTAAAGACTAAAAATAAGGCAAATCTGGTTGCCCAATTTAATTTATTATGTTATGGTTGGTAACACAGCGTTCCAGATTCTGTCAAAAAAGTTGCCAAATTTTGTTTAAATTTAGTGTAATTACAAAAATGACAAATTGTTAATTTGACGTTTTTATTAATTGTTGTTGTAATGAAGGTAAATTTAAACAAAATATGGCAACTTTTATGACAGAATCTAGTGCATTTCTTGTAAATTGTAAATACCTTAACTAAGAGAAGTGCTTTTGGATTTATTTACACAAATTGAATGTTTAAAGTTTAACTTGTGAACTTGTCCTAAGCAGCATTTTAAGTAAAAGCGTAGAGGTTTGAGGCAATATTACTTAATTCAATTCGTTAAATTAAACTTAAAAATTTACTTTGAAGTAAAACTTTTTTTAAAGTTATTTAATAACTTTTATTTATGTTATTTTTACACATTTTAATAACCCTTAAGTTTCAACACTTTAAAGTATTACGAGGGACGTAATTTTTACGAAAGAATTACTTAAAAGTGTATTTCACCTAAAGTAAAATTTAACGGTAATTTTAACGTCAGAATTTTTACTTTACGGTAAATGTTACTCGTAAGTCATAATTTTACGATATTAAGACCACTTTATAACCGTAAATAATTCCTATTCGCCTGGTATTTTTTAGGGTTATTAGTGGTAATAAATACTATTAATATTGACTAAACAAAGAAAAATATGCTTAGTGAAAAATATTTTTTTTTAAGATGGCATCCATTACTTATCTAAACATTTATATAATATTTTTTCATAAATATTTTTCTAAAACATAATAAGGAAGGTTTTAGTTATTAAAAAATGATTGAAACTAAAAGATTTTATAAAATTTTGTAGGTTTTAAGTTTTGTTGAATTTTTTCCTAAAACCGTAAAATATTTAGAGGGCATATAATTTTTAAGAGTATCCTGCCTATTTTTATCAATAAAATAATGCGCGTTTAAGTTTTAATGCAAAATATTATTAGTTTTGACAATTTAAGTTGTATTTTTTAATTTTACTCTAGGGTGGCCTTTATTACTTTGCAAGTACCATTTTGTAAAATAAAAGAACAAAGAAATTACGCATGTCAATGTTTTAGAAAGAGAGAGCAAACAGTTAGTAATTATAGCGTTATTTTTACGTAAATTTGTGGTATTTATATATTGTTTTTATTGCGTTATTCTCTTAGTAGATCAAAAAAATACTTTAAAGTTGACTTAGTAGTAAATTTGTAGTTATTTAAACTTAAAATGCTGCTTGGGTTATGTCAAAAGGTATTCAGTATTTTAATATGTTACATTAATTACACACAACACCCTGTTTATTAGGGTGCTCACCAAATTTAAGCTCTTAAAATTAATAGGAAGATCATCCTCATTCCATTTTTTCTTTGGTCCCTTATAAAAAGACCATATTTCATTATTATTTAATCAAATAAAATTTTTATACATATTTTAGTTGGAAATTGGCCCTGGTTCTGGCAGTTAGGCTATTAGCGTTGGTTTCAAGCGGGTGCGATGCACAAAGCGGTATAAAGCGGGTACACGGTAAAATAGTTAATTAACAATAGTTTCGGTAAACATGCGCGTTGGAGGCAATAAGCTGGATATAATATTTAAATAAGTATAATAAAAATTAAACAAAGATCAAAGTTTGAAGAACTGTGATGAGGAGGATCTTCCTATTAATACTAAGAGCTCAAATTTGGTGAGCACTTTCCAAACAACCAATTTTTTGATTTATCGTTTTATTATAACAATTATTAAACTCACCTGTATGGTTTTTATGACTCTGGTGGCTGTGGATTTACATAAACAGGTGGTTTTATCGAAAGCCTTAACTTCTTCCATTTGGGGCTCTTCTTCGTCGTTTTCTTCGTCGATTTCTTTGTCAAGGGCTTCGTCAACGTCCAAATCGTCATCGTCCTCCTTTTCTTCCTCGCTGCCTTTTACAGGAGGGTCCAAATTTTCAACATCCTCTACTACATCTTCAACTTTAGCCAGAACATGCCCTTTGCTCAAGTCGAAATGAAAAGCGTCCAGTATGGCGACAGTCAACCTCACTAGTTGCTTTTGGTGCTCGATTTTGCTCCTGAGTCTGGTGAGGTAGTATTTCAACAGTCCTTCGTACTGATGCCACGGTAAAATCCTGCACACGACGCCCACCGTTTCTATGGCTGCGTCTACCACCGAGTTTTTACTGGCGTATTTCTCGCAGCACAAATAGTGCGTGGCCAGCGGTAAAATGAACTGCGTTAAGGTTCTTGGGTTTGGGGATTGAATTTGGTCCTTTGATATTTGGCAGAATTTCAGGAGAGCCCTTGCGTGACGGTGCAGTTGCAAGTGGGTAAGGTTCTCGAAGAAATCCACTTCCAAATCGACTTTGTTCGTGTATTTGTTGAGGTCTCTCAGAATGAAGTGGCTATCCGGGCACTCTCTCGCTAAGTGACCCAGCAAGGATATACTAAGGTTCCTTACATCGTCGTGTTTGCTTTTGAAACCCCTCCTGATAACGCTGAACAAAGTATCGTTGAGGATGTACTCGATTTCCTTGCGGCTGTTCTGGTATTTCCGTATGAAAACCGGGCATAGAGTCTTGAGCAAGTGCGAGGAATTCTCTCTCAAAGACAAGTCCTTTTCGCTTTTAACCAGGTAAAAGCAATTGTAGATGAGCAGCACGCCGAAGTTTACGTCGAAATCCCCCTCGCAGTGCCTTTGAATGTTCTGGAAGGCGTCGTGTCTCTTCTCGAAGTCCGGCTGCTCGATCCACTTCCGATCCCAAGCGTTCAAGTCGTCAATTAGACCGAACGCGTCGTTTCGGCCTGTTAACTCCAAAATCTGCGTCAGAATTTTTCTGCACGATGGGTAATTTACCTCGCCGAATAAGGGGGATATGTTTTTCAAGTGCGACCCGGGATTTTCAACGTTGCCAATGAGGTTCTTCACCGTGCTCAAAAATTGCTGCACCACCTCTTCCGAAGAGCCAACACAGCATTTTTTGAGCACCACCGGCAAAAGTAAGGCAAGAATTGTATCGCTTACGTCTGCCTCCCAAACTAACTCGGATATCCTGGAGAGGATGAACAATTCTCTCGTGCTGAGGTTCTTATTTTTACCCTCCAATTTCCCGCGGATTTTTTGCAGTATCAAAGGAACGTGCGGAAGTAAAACACAACTACCGTAGTTGAGATTGCCGTCGACTTTAATTCTATCAAGAATTTCCTTCGAGATGGGTAGAAGATTGTCCACTGGGAGTTTTAGTTGATCATCGTCGGGTTGAAGACTCAACAACTTCTCCACCATCTCGAGGATAGTGTTGACGACGGAACAGTGCGATTTTTCGTTCACCAGAAGGTTAACTACATGCGGTAGAATATATTGATCCTTATTATCGTCGTGGTGTTTAACAAGGAGACAGAAATATCGCGGATTCGACCCCCATTGACAAAACAACTTCAGCAGAGAAGTGGGGCTGTGTATGCCTTCCACGTTGAGTTTCTCCAAGTACGGCCAAACGAAAACATCGAAAATGGTGTTAATTTGTGGCGACGTCCAGGGGAATGTATCAAAATGCTCGAAGAACCTATCAAGTATTTTGATGGACGTAGTTCTGACGTTTCTTAAAGCAGGTAAATAACCCACGTGGATGTCTGAATGCCAATCAAAAGCCCCTTTAACGAGAGAACCCACAACGAGTAAAACATCCAAAAGAAAAGCGAGAATTTCATCTCCCATGAGCCCGCCGAATTGCTCCAAAACGACGTTGAGCAAGTTTAGAGAACTCTGCAGCTTTTTTGGCGGCACGAATTTCTCCAAATCGATGCTCTCCAACACACCCCTCGATGTATCCACCGCATTTCCCTTCAAGTAACGCGAATAAGATCTGAAGGACTTCTTCGCGAAACTCAGCATTTCCTTCTCGCGACATCCGGCTAAAAACCGGAACACCGAGCTCCTCCTACCTTGGCCGGAAGCTTTTCCGCCGGTTTTAACGTGCATCTTGCTGAAGACAACCTGCATCACGATGGGGATTAAATCATCGCGGTGCTCCGGCAGCACTAACGAACTGTCTTTGTCGATTTTGAACGCGGTGATTTCGTTTTTGAAGTTCCTATCGTCCACGAGATTGTACAGGTTGTCTTTGTACGGCGTTAAATACTTAAACTTGTACGTCATCAAGCAATCGAGCGCGACTTTTTGCACTTCGGAGTTGCGGTGTTGCAGCAAGTCAAAGTAAAGTTTGTACAAGTCGGGCTCTCTGTACATCGATCTCGGGCTTTTTACTTTCGAGAACACTGTAAGCATGTGCAGCAAGGCCCTGAAATATAACAACAAAAAATATGCAATTACCCTAGTAGCAATTCCGGAAAAGTCTTGGCCCAGCATGGGTCAAGATACTTTGGACAGATTTTTGCTCAACAATTGTACAAGAATTGTTCCAGATTATTGGCCAAGATTATTGGGCAAGACTTGGGCCAGACTGTGACAAGAATTTGACCAGAAATCTGAGGCCATCTATTGCTAAACTTTGGGACTATCCTATAGAGTAGAGGTTCTCATTCTACAGTAGAATACAGTAGGAAATGAGTATAGTTTTTTTGTTTATGTGAAAAAACGAATAAGAGCTTATTGGATTCGTCTTCTAGCTGAGAAAAAAATTGATTTTTTGAAAAATAAAAATTGTTATTTCTAAAAATCAAAAATTAAAAAAAAAGTGTGTGTCAGCTCTGACGCATAACTAGAGTTTACTCTTTATGAACTTGAAAGATTATTAAATACATGTTTATTTTTACGGGCACCTGGTTTTTTTTTAACATAGAAAATTAAAAACTTTAACTCTTTCAAAATTTTTTTCGTTTTTAATTCTATTGTTTACCAGATTTATGGATAAAAACCGAATTTACTGGAAAGAAATCGTGGAAAATTAATGTTTTTAGTAACATTCTTAACTTTTGAAGTTCAACAAAATTTTATATTGACCAAAAATCTTGAATTGAAAGTTCCTATTTAACGTGTAATCGTGTAAAAATTCTTGGCCAAGAATCTGGTCAAATTCTGGTCACAGACTTGTCCAAGTCTGCCACCAGTCTGGATAAAGAATTTTGATCAAGAGTCTTGGTCAAGAATTGTCCAATTCTTTACAAAGTGCTTCTCCAAGTATCTTGACAAAGAATCTTGTCCAATTCCATTGCTACTAGGGTAAACTATAATGTATAATCTTACTTCAAATTTGCCTTTCCGTTATTTTTAGGCGGTGATTTCAAAAGTTTCTTCCTAATATTTCCATCGTCACCTTCAACCTCGTCATCAACAGTTTCGTCCAGTTCGACTGGCGAGTTTTCCTTAATACTACACGTAAGCGCCATTTCCGAGTTGGATTTGGCATATTCAGTGCTAAAACATTAAAAAATTGCACCTGGGTGTAATCAATACAAACCAATACATGCAATCATATTTGATCGGTTATTTAAATAGACTATTCCACTCTTTAATTAATGGACCAATCAGATTTAAGAAAACGAGTGTTTTTTCAGTTTTGCAGCGATAAAACTACCATTTAGGTGTAAAAACCAATGAAATATCAAAAAATATGCGTTTTGGTCAAAAAAATCATACAAAAATTAAATCGGCACTTAAATCTAATTATTAAAAAAAAATATTAGCGAAATAGTCTTGCCGAACACCTCGTGATTATTATTATTATGATTTACTCAAGATTTTATTTTAATCGACATTTCTGGTCGAGATGACAACTGTTAAAGTTACACGTGCAAATATGACATATGTTTGTCAAAATGACAGCTGTCAAAGTTGCAGGTTTCGAAATGACAGCTGTCAAAATAACACCTGCCCAAGTGACACCTGTCAAAATATAGGTGCCTTAATGACGGCTGTCCAAAACACAGGTGCTAAAATGACGTCTGACAATTTCAACTGGGTTGAATTAATTCCGATCGGAAAATATTTAATCGAACTAAATTTTCAATCGGTTTAAATCGACGATCGATTTGATACTATTGAACTAATCGATTCCTCAATTTCTATTGGGATGAATTGGAAAATAGTGTAAAAACCAAGATTTCAATCGATTTTAATCGACGTTTGAATCTCTATTAGAGATTTGAATCTCTATTAGAGATTAAATCTGTCGAAATGACAACTGTCAGAATAGCAATTGTCAAAATGACAGTTGTTAAAATAGCAGCTATCAAAATGACAGGTGTCGGGTGGCGACTGTCAAAATGACAGGTATCAAATTAGTAGCTGTCAAAATGACAGGTGTGGAAATGTCAAAACTGTTCATATATGACAGCGATCAAAATGACAGCTGTCAAAATAGCAACTGTCAAAATGACAGCTGTTAAAATGACAGTTGTCAAACTGTCAAAATGTCAGCTGTTAAAATTACAGTTGTCAAAAAAACAACTGTCAAAATGACATCTGTTAAAATAGCAGCTGTCAAAATGACAACTGTCAATATGACCGTTGTTAAAACAGCAGCTGTCAAAATGACAGGTTTCAAGATGGCAACTGTCAAAATGACAGGTGTCGAAATGGCAACTGTCAAAATGACAGGTGTCGAAATGTCAAAACGGCAGCTGTCAAAATGGCAGGTGTCGAAATGTCAAAATTACAGGTGGCCAAATGGTATCTGTCAAAATGATAGGGCTTAAATAACATCTGTCAAAATAACAGATGACTAAATGACAGCTGTCAAAATGACAACTGTCAAATTGACAGGTGTCTAATTGACAGGTGTCGAAATGTTAAAAGTACAGCTGTCAAATGGAGCTTGAATAACATCTGTCAAAACGACAGGTGACTTAATGACAGCTGTCAAAGCACAGGTTTCAAAATGACAGCTGTCAAAATAGCAGGTGCCCAAATGACAGTTCTACTACCCTTTAGCTTTTTTTTTTAATTCCGCAGCTTTTGTTGAAATGTATTCTTCTCTTCCCAATTGAAATTGAAACCGATTGAAATCTTGGTTTAATAGTTTAAAAATAATTTTACAATTCAAAAAAATTGAAATTGACGAAATCTTGGTTCAACATTATTTTCCAAATTTCCTATTCAATATAATTGTAAACGAATCAAGCAAATACCAAAAACAATTCAAAATACTTAAAAACTCGGAATTTAATCGTTCTGTATCGTTTTCTATAAGCAGGGTTATGTCTATAGAAAGCAATAAACCAATCAGAGCAAGGAATTCTCCACCGCAACTAGATTGCGACTGATAATGCACTTCTCTGATTGGTTAATAACTTTCTATAAAGAGTAACGTCGCAAATTTACTTACTCGATAAATTTCAACAGCAGCTCGGAAACGTCGCGCGTTTTCGCCTCGGCAACGTCCGGAAATGACGTCATAGCTTTCCACAGCAGCAACCGGTGGTTCACGAAATCAGGTTTCGACGTTAATTTTTGCGAGTCTCGGTACAGATCCGCCAAAAACTCGCATTCGGTTTCCATCGCTTCCATTTCGTTTTCACGAGGGGTTTTGATGTTTTGGTCGACGTTTTTTAGCTCTGTCCCGTAAACATCCCAAAATTTGTTCACTTCCAAACCGTGCGCGTGGGTTTGTATGACTTTTATGGTGGGTTCCCACAATAGTTGGAAGTTGATGTAGGTGCAGCCGCATAAATACCTTAAAGGTATCGTTTTGAAGTCCGTTTTGTTGCACATTATCATTTGAGGTTTGTCGAAATTGAGTTTTTCGAGGTTTTGCACCTGCTCTCTGTAAGTGTGCACTTGCGGATCTACAGATTCGATTCTGTAGCACACGCTGAAGGCTTTAAAATCTTCCGCGGGAATTTCAGGATTATCCGAGTGCCGTAATTGGAACTCCTGTATATTCTCGAAAAACGTGTATATGTGAGTTGTGAGCAGTCTTATCTCGTGATGGGGAGAATTTATGTTAACTTCCAAAACATCACTGATTTTCTTCAGAGTTTGTATGGTGATAACTGACTGTTCTTCCCTTAAAACTGTGATGAGTAAATCTACAGCTTTCAAGCTCAAAATGTAGTTCAAATCTGTGCATAATGGCAGCAAAATGTCCAATATTTTATCCAGATTTTCAGTGAGAAAAGTTAATGTTGATAAGTGAGATATACACTCTAAATTATTTAGGAATAAAAACAATAACTTTTTTACGGTACTAGTATTTTCCGCGTTTGTCAAGTTTGGTAATATGAGCTTTAAATTCTCCTCCAATATTTCAATGGCGTCGGTCTTTTCCCCTATGTTGATATGCGGTAAACAAACCAAAGCGCAAAAATGATCATCAAAATTTATTTTACTTAGATCAGTAATTTTTATGAAATCCTTAATAATACAGTACATCAAAGCGTTGGATTGTTTATTCCCAAAATCCAGCAAATATTTATTCCAATCAAAATAACCGATTCCATCTCCACATAACTTGGCTTTTTTCAATATTAATTTAGTTAAAACGTGGAAACATTCTCTATCCAAGTTTTGGGTGACGCAGCTCTTCAAAAACGATGGCAAAATGATTGGTTCAAATGAAGAGTAATCACTAACATTATCAACGTAGTACAATAAAAGCGATTTTTCTTTTAATTGTAAAACTTTTCGTATCATACTGGAAGCTTGATCTTGCGGCAATTTAATGTTTTTTGACAGTAACAATAAAATGCTGATTTGTATGATATTTTTGGTGACCTCCTGAGGAAAATCACTATTTTCCAACAATTTAACTAAAATCTTTACTATGTCTACAGGTTTCTGCAAAACTTTACCGTTCTTGATCTCTATACTACGACCTAGGAGCATTAAAATCAACTTGATATTATCAGAAACACTTATATCTTTCTTTTCCGTATATTTGTCATTTAAACTCTCTATAATGTTAACAAAACCCGCCCACAGTAAGTCACTTTTTTGGGGGTGAATATTGGAAACAACATTCCCAATAAACTGCTCTAATATTTCAAATAAAGTGGATTGTGGCAAATTTTCGTCAGACAGTGATTCCAACAAAAATGGCAACATAGTCGTTGCCGTGCTGTGAAATTGACCATCAACTCCTTTGACAACTTCATATAAAAGTTTACCGCACCCTGAAACTCCCTAAAAGGGTTGAAAAATTTAACTGGGGTGGCAAAATCATGCACTAAATAAATATAACAGGCTGCTCAGAAATTAAAAAAACAAGAATTGTCAAAAATACATTTAAAGCACAGATTATACATCATTTTTAAATAATAATAGTTTTTCACAAAAGAGTGTTAATTAAAAAACTTTTTTAGTACTCGATTTCGATTGATTATTCCTTATATCATTGATTAAGAAACTCAACGCTTAAATGCTTATATAGTTACGTTAGTGTTTGTATTTTATCTAAGGAATCATGGTGAATTATTGTGTTTTTAATTGTAAGTAAAATTCAAGAACTAAATCGTTGCATTTTCATGTTTTGCCAAAGGATCCAACTCGGTAAATACATTTGTTGGTGCAGAATTAACTAATGATAACTTTACCTAATATAATTTATATTTAAGTTTGGACATTTTAAGAAATTAGTAAAAATAATTTTTGCACAAACATAACCTTAAAATCGACCATTTTTATGTTTGAGTTCTCTAAAAAACGCCGACAACTGCATTTTAAACAACAAAATATACCTACGAATTCATGGCAACATAATATTATATATAATACATAATATAATGGTATTTTACCATTGAGTGGAGACTTTTAATATTGCTAAATGCTGTTTAAATTTAGACGACTTATTTGTTTGACGATTTTACTGAATTGAAATGTTTACACTTTTCACGTTAATCACTACTAAAATGTGTATTTATTGTATCTAATGGGTACAATTTATATTTACAGACACTGTATGCAATTTATTTCTTCATTCGGATTAACACGGTTTATTTGAAAACCGGTAAAAACTAAACCCAGAATTTCCTCTCGAAATACACCCAACAACACAACAAATCGAGCCACGGTTTTTTTCCGATGTTTTTTAACATTTTCCGGCTTTATTCTCAAAAACACTCGTTTGTAACATAAGCATTTGACAGCTGATTATTAAATGAACTGTTTAAAAATTTATCTGTCATTTTTGTAATTAAGGTTAATTCACACAAAATGTCCCGATTTTTTTTTACCGAATGTGGTAACCCTGATTTAGACCTAAATTTGAATTGTCAATGACTTTCTTCCATAAAATTTGTCTATTAAATAATAAATGAAGTATTTTAATTTTTTCTTAATTTCTGAGCACCCTGTACATTTTTTTCCCTGAATCTCGTTTTTTTACAAGCAGTAGATTTTAAAAACCGTTTTTTTTTGTAAAATTCATAATAACATTATGGCAACACTGTATATAAGATTAAACTGTCAAATTTGGATAAAAATAGGAATAATTCACAGACAGGTCTGTGGAATAATTATTTTTAAATTTGCCAAGAAATTAAGAATATATGGTATTTATAAAAATACACTTTAAATTCAGATCTGAACAAAAGAAAAAGTTGACTTTTATATATTAGTGTATAAAATTAAAAAAATAAATAAATATAAAACATGAAATACCTAACTTGAAGAAAAAATTGGAAAATAAACAAAGAAATTAAATTTTTTGAATTTTGCAACTTTCCATGGAAAATAATGTTTATAAAAAGCAATACACCAATGAGAGCACAGCATTTTCCACAGCACACTATGTGGAATGTAGAGTGCTGTGCTCTGATTGGTTTATAGCTACAAATGGTTTAAGAAACACAAATAGTATAATTTTAGGTACTTACATCTTTTTTGCTTTTAACAACTTTCAGTAGAAGCTTCAAAAAAGCTTTTTTATCCTTGACTTTTCTAGCGACAAAAGCAAAACTCTCTGCCGCAAAATTGTTTATATATTCTGGCTGACTGTCTGACAGCAAAGGTACCAAAGCAACAAACACCGAGTTTATATCTTTAACGAGTGATCTCCATAAAATTTTAAACAAATACGCTAGAGTAGTAAAAGTCCATTCTAACTGTTCAGTGTCTTTGGTTTGCAATAATTCTATTAAAACTTCCAAAAATTCTGGGTAATATTGGTAGAAATCTTTTTGTAAGTCTTTGGCAACGGCCACAACAATACTAAAAAAATACTCAACGTTTGCACTTAAAATAAACTGAAAGTTACGTACTCTAATAACGGCTGCAAAAACAGGGGATCCTTAAACTTCAAATGCTTCAACAATGTTTGGATAACGTGTTCTTTAGACAACAAAAGTTGTGGTAACGTAATGTAGTTCCTCACATGAACTTCCCTGCAAAACTTTGAGTAACCATCGGTCAAATTTAAAACGCTCCACTTGTCGATGGCTTGGTAAAAATAACACTCGTTTTCCTCCGTTTCGGTTTCATATTCGTGCCCGACTTTGTGGAAAACGTCCACATCGATGTTTGAAATTCTTTCGGAAAAAGATTGGAACTACAAGAAAATGGTTATTTTCGCTTATTTGGGTATTACGAATTTGAACCTTAAAAGTGTTGGCATCTTTATGCCTGGCCGATTTGTTTTTCATCTTGTTTTCAGCCAAAAATCATCTTATTTTAAAATATCTGTCAGCTTCTGTTTACACGTGAGAAACATAACCATAACACAATACATAACCTATAAAAACCGCATGATGAGATTTAAAATGCGACGTTGACATATTTATACAGTTCATTTTTTTAGTTGATAGACCCTGACGAATGGAAATAGGCTAGGTAGGTTATTGTTGCTTATATTTTGGGATTGTTTGGGCATGATGAAATATTTTTTAAGTTTAAAAAGTAACTTTATAAATTTTCTTCTTGGCCAAAATTAACTATATTTAACAGCCATTCCAGAGAATTTGAAACTAAGGAGCACAATTTAAAATTGTTTATATGCAATACCTTTAATATGAAATATTGTGCACGTAGTCTATATTTTACATATCTAATATAAAAATAATATATTTTCCATTATTAGGCCCTTAAAACAATATTTTACTTAATGCGAACGCATCCCAAAAAAATGAATCAAAACATAAGTTATTTAGCAGGCTATTGTTCAGTGATTATGTCATTTATTATACAACTGTCATTATTTTATTTCATTAAAATATTAATTATAAGAGTGTTTGGTGACGATTTTGTAAATCAAAATGGGTAAGTAGTATTTTTTTATTAACTTTATTTATTTTATGTTGTTAGTGTAGCGTCCGTCATCAAAAAGATGTAATACTTAATATTTCTTAATGAAGATAAATAATTTTTGACTAAATTATTTATTTTTAAAAATACACATTTTGCCTCTTGTCGGTATATTAAGCTTTTTTAGATATGTCAAGAATCTATTTTTTTTTAAATTAAACTTTTATGTAGCGTCCGTAAGCAAAAAATGTTTAAGTAGGTAATATTTTTTTAGATTTTTCATTTATCTTGTTTTACGGTTAAATTAGACTAAATTAAAAACACACAAATGCTCATTCTAGCCTTGTTTAAAGATTTTTCGAGAGATTTTCATACCGGTGGAATATTTTTTACAGATCAAAAGGAGAAGCGCATTAAACAAAACAGAATTGCCGCGCAACGTTATAGTCCTTACAGATGTCCTCAAACGTTGGGTAAAGCTTTAAAAAAAGTTAAAAATACTTACCAGGAAGTCCTCGTAAAAGAAAAATTGTAGTGCAGAAGTTAGTTTTACAAACTATCCCCGAAAAGTTGCGTGACGAGAAGCCCACAATAATTCATGGACTTACTACATCTGCTGAAGATGTTAGACTTGTCAATATTTTTTACCTACGTGATGATGTTAGCAGACAGGCCCCAGGAAAGAGAGACACAATAAGTGTCAAAAATCCAATTACTGGTAAGAGAGAATCGTTACAAAAAAGACATCTTATAATGGCGATTAAGGAGGCATTTACACTATTTAAGCAAGAATTCCCAGATACAAATATTCAGATTACTAAATTTTACCAGTTGCGCCCTAAGCACGTTCTGTTATCATCACAAATGTTTGTGCTGAGGATGTTGAAAATATAAAAGAGATGCTGGATAAAAAGTGGGCTAATGTTAAGAAGATTCCTTTTATCTAATCAAAACACTTTTTTATGAAATTAAGCTCCAATTCGTTGCAAACCGCTCAAACAAGAAATTCCAGTTACGAATCGTCTTTTGTATTTAAGTAGTGGCATATTTTACTGTTATTTATTTGTTTAGTGAAGTTTTTATTTGTTTACTTGAATTAAATTGAAAAATAGAATTTTGGTGGAACTTTTGTAGCGTCCGTCATGTAGCGTCCATCATCACATATTTCATGTACTTATATATTATCTATTAAACTAAATACAAAATAAAAATAAAAAATATTTATCTAGTCCAATGCTTAATATATTATAATAAAGTTTAAATTTAATCCCTTATCAATTTGCTAATATTCAGGTGAAACATAAAATAAATTTATTCCACTTCCATTTTTTGTAGCGTCCGTCATCTAAGTTTAAAAAGTAAAATCTTGGAATCCCTAAATGTCAGATAGTTATTTTATATGTTATTTTTTTTTACCTTATCTCCACTTTCAATTTTTAATATTAGCTTTAAAATCAGTTTTAGTTTTTGGGCATTTTTTTTTAAATATTTGACAAGATTTTGGTCAAATGGTAGCGTCCGTCATCATGAAATGGCTGTTAAGTCTTTATTTTCATGAAGTTTTTGGGAAATGAATGCCATAAAATATGTCAATTTCTGGTCAAATGTTATTGGAATTACAACTCATATGTCCAAATAAATATATTGTAAAATATCAAATATAAACTTGGTTGGAAGAAAGTTGACTAACTTCTTTTACAAACCTTGGTTATCTGAGGAAGGCCACATCATTTTTTTTTAAAGAATATATATATATTACCATATATGACCATACCATTTTTTTAAATACCTAGGTAAATGAAACATTTTATTAAATTGCATTTTTTTTAGGAAACACCTAGGTTTTACTTTTATTTATGTACCTATTTATTTTAATATTTTGCAAATTATTTTATTTTTATCTCCCTGTGTTTTTCTACAATTTATTTTAATTTCCATTTTTAGTTTTAATTCTTATACCTTGTAATAATTTAGTGGGGTTTAAAATTAATTTAAACAAATAAAACATTTGGCTTGATTTTTTGACAATTTTTTTTAAAACTTTCTATAAAAAGCGATAAACCAGTACAGTCGACTGTACATTACACCCAGTGTGCTATGGACAATGCCGTGCCCTGATTGGTTTATCGATTTTTATAGAGATAATTTTTTATAGAAAGTTAAATTTTAACAAATGTTAAAAAAAACAATTTTCAAAAAATCAAGCCAAATGTTTTATTTGTTTTAAATCAATTTTAAACCCCACTAAATTATTACAAGGTATAACAATTAAAACTAAAAATGGAAATTAAAATAAATTGTAGAAAAACACAGGGGGATAAAAATAAAATAATTTGCAAAATATTAAAATAAATAAGTACATAAATAAAAGTAAAACCTAGGGAAGGGATCCCTTTTAAATAATTCATGTAGTGAACACTAAACTAGTATTTTTTTGTCCAACAATGTTGGTAAAACTGGGGTTTTCAAAAATGTGTCGGTTTTTACTAGTATTTTTTTGTCCAACAATGTTGGTAAAACTGGGGTTTTCAAAAATGTGTCGGTTTTTATTTTATAATTGTATGTATGTAATATGAATTCGATTTTAATATTTTCAATGCTAAAAATATGAATAAAAACAGGCATCTGATGAATTATAATTCTAGTTCATAAGTAATTAAGTATGGCCTAAGTCAGTCTCTCTTTTATATTACACTTTGTAGGTATGTATATATTATTTATTTATATATTCACTGGGTACTTACGTATTTATTAAGTATTTTATTATCGTTTGATAAGTATTTTATTATCGTTTATATATAATTAATACAAATTAGGAAACATGTGGGTTTTATGGTCGCTAATATCCAATTTATACAAATCATGCCGGATGCCCCGATATTTCTCCAAAATCATTTCGATCTCTCTATAGTTTTCAAAAGTTTTTTTTTAATAATGATAATATGACAGTGAAATGTATTTGTCGTCCCCTTATTAGAAAATTTTTCGAAATATTAATATATATTTATTTAAAAATATGAAATAAACAATTTGACCTCTAAACCATAAGTTGTATGACATTATTTCAAAAAAAGTAAAATTGGAAAATTTTGTAGGAAAACTCAGATTAGATTGAAGTTTAAGATAGTTAGGATTATTATAAATACATAAAAATGTTAATTTAGAAATAAAAAATCGGCATCCAAAATTAATAAATATTTATTTTTAACATAAAATAAAATACCTATAGTAAAAGTATTTTTGTTATCGAATATTGTTTTAATTTAACAAATAACTATAAAAAATATTTTGGATTGTGTTTTTTACTTAGTATTTAATACTAAATACTAATTAGGTACTTAAGTATGGGTATAAGTATACCTTTATACGTAGTTTATGGTAGGTATATTTTACTATTATATTGGTATTATAGGTAACTGAACTAAATATGCTTAGCAGGAATATTCCTAAATGAACTCTCTATATAGCTGTAGCAATTACTTTCTTAACATTCTAAGCATATCGTGGGTTGAGTATTATATTGTTCTATAAATCCAAAATGAAATTGTTGGGGAATGGCGATTAAATATTCCAGGCTCATTCTAATACCGTTTGTAAAGATTTTTATAATTTGGACTCATATCCTTAAGAATTAAAAAATGTATACATTATATTGTCCCTATTTGAACTTATTTCTTCCAATACTGGGTTTTACAAAATAAACAATTTTTGATAGAACATTTTTTTTTTATTGAAAACGAAAATTTTACACAAAACATCAGATTTTGTTCTAACAGCATACAAAATTCTTTAAAACTACAAGTTTTTAGTTCTAAAGAATTCCAAAACTTTAGGGTTCTAAGAAGTATCCCTTAAATAAGAACATACCTACGTATTCTTTTTTTTTAAATTGCACCGCACAACCACGTGATTATTACTTGCATACAAAACTGAAACAGCAAAAATTATATTGTTCTAACAGATCAAAATTCTCTTCTCTCATTGGTTGGTCTGTTAGGATATTATAATTTTAAACCGTTTTTAAATAAGTGCGATAGAACAATTTAATAATGCTTTTTTTTAGTTTGTGTATTAAATTAAACAGGCATTTTTATATACATACAACAGAAATTTTATGTACTATTTTTCTATAAAAAAAGCCGATTTCGCGCCAAAAGTGCTGTTAGAACATTATAATACTCAATGTACATTCTTAGAATAAAGTGTGCTATCAGGGAGGGAAGTAGTCGGCCCACGTATCGCACTTATATCGCGACAAAACCACAAGGATATCTCGCCAAAACCAAATCTAACACCGGGTAATTTTCAAATGTCCTAAAAATGTCAAACACAATAGACGCAGACTTGTTGACTGTAGAAAAATTCGAACTTTACTACATGCCGATTTTAGTAACAACCGGCCTGATAGGAAACTCGCTTTCCATCCTCGTGTTCTGCAAGACGGAGCTGAAAAAATTGTCGTCGGCGTATTTCTTGACTGCGCTCGCTATAAGCCATAACGTATTCTTGTGCTCGTTATTCACGTTTTGGTTGGAGAGTCTCAATTTGTTATATCGTCTCAATGTGGCCGTGTTCGCCACTTATGTGACAGGTTTTTTGAGTGTATGGCTGGTTGCCGCGTTCACGTTCGAGCGGTTCATAGCTGTGAAGTACCCGTTATTAAGAAACAGATGGTGCACTACAAAGACCGCCAAATTAACCGTATTAGTGCTTGTGATTGTTTCTTTGATTATTTATTCGCCTACATTTTTTTTAAAATTCGAGGATCTCAATCAGTTTAGATTCATATGTTTTGTTATCAATTTTATTGTCACTTGCCTAATACCAGTACCACTGGTTATAATTCTAAACATCTTTATATTTAGAACAATTTTAAAATCATCTGGAATAAGGAATGCTTTGACCCAAGAATCGAACGCCAAAAATCGCAACAAAAATGTTGTGTCCCAAAATAAACTTACGAAAATGTTGTTGGTTGCGTCAACGGTTTTTTTGGTTTCAGCCTTTCCATATTATTTGACATGTATATGTTGGTTTTATTTGCACAAGGTAAAGTAAAATAAAATCGTTTAAAAAGTTATAATAGTAATACAGACTTTCCAAAAAAGATTTTATTTATAAGTACATGTAAAAAAAAATTAAAAACAGATTTTTTATTATTTTTAGTCGGAGTTTGATAATATCCATATTATGGATTCGCTTTACCTTTCAATGAGTTGGTTCGAAGAAATGTATTTCACATCATTCGGTATAAACTTTTACGTTTACTGTTTAATTGGACAAAATTTCAGAAGCGCACTGTATGGAATGTTTAAAAAGGAAGAACACAGAACAGTAGCCGTGGCTTTGACAGGTAAAGTAATTATAGTAAATACATTATAGACCGCGCCGCATTGTGTGCGATGCAAATTATAAGCTCTTGCCGCCGGGTTTTATATACCTACATTTTTTTAAGCCTTTAATTAGATTATTTCTTAAGATTCTGTCACATCATTTTTAGGTTAGGTTTTTAGACCTCTAAAACAATGGTTCGACCGACATGATGAAATTTTAGCTTTATTTCTGTGCAGATCTGTACTCAAGTTACTATTAATTTGACTTGTAAACTAGTATTATTAGGGTTTTACCACCCTGAAAAATTTTGTCACAAAAATCGACACCAAAACGTTATTTATATATTATGAATCAAAGCCTATGATATGATATTTTACCTTAGAGTATATAAACCAAGGGTATCCTGAGAGTATACAATTTGTGAATTTTGTTGTTTTTTTTTAATGTTTTATAATGGATTTAAAGTATTTTATATTAATACTTAAATATTTTTTTGAAAAAATTGATTGTAAATTTACAATAGTATTACATGAAACATATGGTAAATTAACAATATTTTTAAAGTAAATTTAGTTTTAAAGTCTTTTTACTAAATAAAATTAAAATGCCAATGGCTTTAGGGTAAAAATAGTTTTTTTTGTAACTTTCCAAAGTAAATTTCAAGTTTTCCGTCAAATGCGGTAAATTAAAATGTAAAAGTACTTCAGGTAAAAACACATATTTTTTTTAATTTACAGCACAATTTTACTAAAAATATCTGATAATACAATAGAAAAGTATATTTACAAATCTTTTGCGAAATCAGTGTTGCCAGATATTTTAAAGTCGAGGCGCCAATTTTCGAGTGAGATATCGCCCAAAAGCGCCAACAAAATTGCAATCAGCGCCAACGTTAGATTGTTAAAATTAAAATTAAATTCTGGTAACGGTTAATTCGCAAAATGCATTAAAAATACTTAAACACACAAGTTTAATATTTTTATAGATAAAGACATTTTTCTTGATAGTAAACAATTTTATTATTATTTATGAAATATACAAAAATAAATGTTTAATATTATTAAAAATAAATAAAAAAATAAATATTCTTTATTTTTTAAAATAAATAAATTTAAATATGGCCTACTGGCATTCAAAATAATAAGGAATAGAAACTGTTCCTATACATTATTATTGTGAATGCTGGTAGGCTATATTTATTACTAATATTATTACTGTTAAGCCGGCTGCACAACATCCCAGTAACGGAAAGGGGAAAAAAGTTAGCTGTCCAATCAGAACTCATATTTCAATTTCAATTTCTTTTGCTTGAATACAAATTTTGACCGCACTCACCTCTAATTATAAATTTTTTTTACACATATACACTTGATATACTTACCCAGTAAGTATATGTGTTTACACTATAGTATACTTTAATACCATCTATGATTATTATTTGTGGTGATCTATAAGTATTAAATACAGGCAGCTGCAATCTGAAGATATATTATAAGTAGTTTAATTCGAAGAATTTCCAAAAGAGCAATTTATTTTTTTAGAAATCGCCCAAATTGCGGTTTGCGCTTTCTATAAAAAACTAGGCGCAAATTATTTCTTAAAACCGCCCAATTGGCGCTAAAGCGCCCAATCTGGCAGCACTGTGCAAAATCTCAGTAATCTTTTGACCAATCACTGCATAGTATGGATCATGTGATGCGGCGTCCCTTAACGCTTGGTAGTCCAGTGTACGACGTGTAGGTTAGAGGTGGGAAGTTTAGTTCACTTTCCTGATTTCGATCTTTCGATCTCGTTCATTAAAGTGAATAGCATGAGTGAATAGTACAAAAGACTAGTTCGTTTAGTTCACTGATTTATAATCGGATTTTTTTGGATTTACGTAGTTTCGTTCGCGATCTACACTTCTCTAGTAGTTCAAGTGAACTATATTGAGATTGATTGATTTGCACCAAAGAAGTGTTCTTGGAATTGCACTTGCTGCTGGTCAAATTGGTACGCTGATGCCAAAACCATTAAGTGGTTGATTTGGTTGCCTATTTTAGGGACAATTACGAATTTGCGTGAAAAAAAATCCATTAGTAAATACGGATATATCCGTATTATATATAATGAAATAAAGGGTGTATTAATAAGAGCGCAAGATTTGAATTTCGCCTCAGTTTGGCAACCATGATGTCACATGATTAATGACATGACAGATTGATAGGAGACAGATGGAAGCATAGATAACAATTGTTATCTATGCTTCCATCTGTCTCCTATCAATCTGTCATGTCATTAATCATGTGACATCATGGTTGCCAAACTAAGGCGAAATTTTAAAGCCTTGGATGGAAGTTAGTAAATATAGAGCATTACACGATAGAACAACCCGTTCTGATTGTTAAACACTATTATCAAAATGATGAAAGTTTGATTGCCACGATTCGTAAAGGGCGTCCAATATTTTTTCGAAATAATGTTCCTAATTCATCTACTGTGAAAAGAATAATCGAAAAATTTGAAAGCACTGCTTTGGTTAGTGATGTGAAACACACGACACGAGCTCGTTCAGAACAAAATATCGCAGCAGTTCGCAAGAGTGTGGCCGAGAGTCCAGAGACGTCGATTTGCCATCGTGCACAAGAATTGGACTTTACAAAAGCCACTCTTCGGCGAATTCATACTTAAGATTTGCATCTTCATGCCTACAAAGTCCAATTGACTCAACAACTCCAGCCAAAAGACCATGAACAGCGAAGAGAGTTCACCAATTGGATCCTTGAGCAGCAAGAAGTGAATGCCGATTTTGCGGACAAAATCATTTTCAGTGATGAGGCCCATTTTCACCACTATTTAACACCCTTGGACTTTTGGTTGGGGTTATTTGAAGTCACAAGTTTGTGCCAACAAGCCCGCCACCATCGAAGCCTTAAAAGCAGAAATTAGACGTTCTATCAACGAAATACCGCCACATGTATTCAATAATGTTATTGCAAATTTTGGCAAAAGAATACGCTTGTGCCAGTTAAGCCGTGGTGGCCATTTACCAGATGTGTTATTTTATACATAATTTCCAAATGTGTACTTTATAAATCAATAAATATTTCAATGCTTTATACTTAAAACCATGTTTTACTAAACTTTGAAATCTTGCGCTCTTATTGATACACCCTTTATATCTACGGATTTTTAGTTTAGTTCGAATTGATTCGCTCTTTTTAGTTTTGGTGATTGAATCTTTTAGTTCAGTTACGAAATTCGATCTTTTGAACTAGTTCGTTCGCGAACTACACACCTCTAGTGTAGGTACGTGTAGATTAAATTGATAATTGAAATATCGTTTGCATTTTGAAGGTGCTGTTGTTTAGGTAAACACAAAAGTTTATAAGACTTCTTAAAATAAAAGTGTTTAGCATAAGAAAAGTGTGGTGTGTCCTGTTCACAGACAAAATTTGTTGATATTTTGTCTGTGCATTTTATGGGTACGATTTTTTAAATTAATCTCACGCATTTGTCCATATTTTTGATTTCTTTA
Source organism: Brassicogethes aeneus (assembly GCA_921294245.1). Taxonomy (NCBI): domain Eukaryota; kingdom Metazoa; phylum Arthropoda; class Insecta; order Coleoptera; family Nitidulidae; genus Brassicogethes; species Brassicogethes aeneus. Next base: position 1,025,900 of record OV121132.1, on the reverse strand, counting down.
AAACTTGTTATTTAGGTTTATTAAATGTTATTTTAAGAAAAATCACTTTTATTTATTGCTAAACTTATCCCAAAACCAGTAAAAATGCTAAGAATAGTTATTAATTTTACATCAGTATTTTAATAAAAATACTAGGAAAAATACTTACCTGAAGTATAGTGGTATTAATATCTCATGGCGGTTGACCTTGAGCGCGCAAACTTCACAAATCCGTCAAATCGCGCTATTACTCACCGTCCTAAAAACATACTACCCCAGGGTTGGCAATGCTAGCATCAGCTGATATTTATTGACATATTTAAACATATTTATAGGCTAGAAATTCTATATTTGTTATTTCATATTTGTCATATCATATTTGTTATAACTAATATTATATTTGTTATACGAAATGAATAACGGCAAAAAAGAAGTCATTAATTCGGATTATACACAGATTATATTCTTTTTTTTTTACTGAAATCCATTATATATTTTACAGATCATTGCTTAACAATTGAAGACCTTGCTGCAAAAAGGGGGTAACTTTTACAAAATTCACTTTTACACCCTTACAACTGTGAACTAGACTATTCTGCATTGTTTAATGTAAAGATGACTCAAAAATAACTTTTATGGAGTTACCTCCTTTTTGCAGCAGGGTCTTCAATTGCAGTCATCATAGACTAGGGATTGGTTGGGTGGGCGGGGGGCATTCATTATCTAATGTTACAATATATTTCATAAAATAAAGAAAAAAACGCTTTACTATATTAGTTGACAGATGACAGATTTGGGAAGCATCCATAGACATTTAAGTTAACTTAAAGGTCTATGGGATTGGCGGATGTTTTTAGTTTCCATTTATTTATTAAATTGAATGGCGTCTGTCAGCGTCTCTCAAGGTCACCCGCCATGAGATATTAATACCACTATAATATTACAAATTCTTATTACTTAAGATAACAAGTATTTTTAATAAGGAAAACTACTAAAAAATTTCAGCAAATATTACTAATTTAAAGCAATATTACAAAAGAAACCGTTTAGGGCAAGTATTTTTAATATGTAATATTACCTTGCTATGGTAATTTTACAAAATTTTAGTAAAAACCTAGCTATTACACAACTTTAGTAATTTTACTAAATGTTTGTATCTGAATTTTACAAAAAATATATTTTTTATATGTAACATAAATCATATTACATAAATATTGTAAATTTACTTTAAAATTAATGGTCACCTAAAAAGCAGTAAGTTTGAAGTAAATTTACAAATCCGTTTTTTCAGTGTATGGAATGTTTAAAAAGGAAGAACACAGAACAGTAGCCGTGGCTTTGGCAGGTAAAGTAATTATAGTACATTATAGACCGCATTGTGTGCGATGCAATTTATAAGCTCTTGCCGCCGGGTTTTATACCTATACCTACATTTTTTAAGCATTTAATTAGATTATGTCACATCATTTTTAGGTTAGGTTTAACCACAGAGTGTTTTTAGACCTCTAGATATCTGTACTCAAGTTACTATTAATTTGACTTGTAAACTAGTATTATTAGGGTTTTACCACTCTGAAAAATTTTGTCACAAAAATCGACACCAAAATATGGCACGCCGTTTTACTTTTTAATCGGATAAAAAATATTAAGTTAAATATTAATACTTTAAAAATAAATTGCACTGAAAAATAATACCTTCAAAATAATACATTAATTAGAATTATACAAGTCAAAGAAGTTATTCTTTTTTTAAATATGTTTATATAGGATGTTGAATTATTTATTTAATGTAATTTTTCTGTCTGCAATATTTTTGTGACACATTAATATTAAACTTATATTATAATATTTCTTATACAATTAAAAAGTAAAACGGCGTGCCATAATTAATTTTATGTCTACGCAAATTTTAATTCTAATAAAAATGATACAATTAATTTTATGTGTACACATAAAATTAATGCACTGAATTTTTATTATGTAATTAAAATTATTACTATACTATAATAAAAATAAAAATTTTAGAATTAATTTTATCTAGATAAATCTATATAATTAATTTTATCTAGATAAAATTATATAATTAATTTTATCTAGATAAAATTAATTTTATAATTTTTATTATGTAAAGTCAAAATTTAAATTGTAACATTAAAATTCATTGCATTAATTTTATCTAGATAAAATTAATTCAGCGCTTTGGAGTGCGGTCGAAAGTGGCAACTGCAGTAGATCATATAGTAGGCACGTTTAATTTATCAAAGTTTGTCTAGTTTGGCGCCAATATGCGAGAGATCTGTTTGTGGTTTTTGTGTTATTGATTGTTGGAACAGTTCGCAAGCCTGCCTGAGCTTATAAATCCTTAAAAATAAGTTTTGTTCAATATAAAACATATACTATGCACATGAACTACTGCAGTTGCCACTTTCAGCCGCACTACCACAGCGCCGAATTAATTTTATCTAGATAAAATTAATTATATAATTTTATCTAGATAAAATTAATGCAATGAATTTTAATGTTACAATTAAAATTTTGACTTTACATAATAAAAATTATAGAATTAATTTTATCTAGATAAAATTAATTATATAATTTTATCTAGATAAAATTAATTATATAGATTTATCTAGATAAAATTAATTCTAAAATTTTTATTTTTATTGTAGTATAGTAATAATTTTAATTACATAATAAAAATTCAGTGCATTAATTTTATGTGTACACATAAAATTAATTGTATCATTTTTATTAGAATTAAAATTTGCGTAGACATAAAATTAATTATGGCACGCCGTTTTCCTTTTTAATTGTATAAGAAATATTAAGTTAAATATTAATGTGTCACAAAAATATTGCAGACAGAAAAATTACATTAAATAAATAATTCAACATCCTATATAAACATATTTAAAAAAAGAATAACTTCTTTGACATGTATAATTCTAATTAATGTATTATTTTGAAGGTATTATTTTTCAGTGCAATTTATTTTTAAAGTATTAATATTTAACTTAATATTTTTTATCCGATTAAAAAGTAAAACGGCGCGCCGCGGCGTGCCATACCAAAACGTTTTTTATATATTATGAATCAAAGCCTATGATATGATATTTTACTTTGGAGTATATAAACCAAGGGTATCCTGAGAGTATACAATTTGTGAATTTTGTTTGTTTTTTTAATGTTTTATAATGGATTTAAAGTATTTTATATATATTAATACTTAAATATTTTTTTAGATATTTAAACCATATCAACAGGATCAACGGGTTCATCACATTATCAAGAAGAATAAAAATTCAAACAATTATCATAGTTAAGATATTAAAAGTATCAAAATGTCCAATAAAAAAATGTCTAATAAAATAAAATAAAAATTTTTTTTAGTTTTTTTTATATGGGAGGTTTTCTGCACAAATTAAGGACAGTATTTTTCTCAATGTGGAGAAAATGCGAGTTTTGCAAATTGAGGAGTGGGGAAAGTCGTACTTTCGTCACAGCGCATACAGACAAGCATTGTAATACTTGTGGCAACCTGTGCTATATCCCAAATTGTGGCATTTCTGTTAAAAACACCATACATTTAGGGCGCCATTTGGCGGATTATATTGGTACTTTTATTTTTGCTATACACGCCGATTACAGTGATCTGTACCCAACTAAAATTGTGGCAACCGTGCCATAAATCAGGAACATTCGACTACGTGTACCTTAGAACAAAAAACAACAGGAAGGAGCATTTAATAAATGACCTTGGGTCCAAAGTGGAGCTTCAATAAGGCGGATAGTTGTTTCCGTTTGACAGTGGCGTAGTAAATACAATTGAAGTTGAATTTTTATAATAATTAGGTTAGTATCAGAAAATATGATACGCCTATGGTTTTTTCTATGATGGTTACGTTCTTAGGTTATGGTTATGTTCTAAGGTTACGTTATTTGACATTGATTTATGTTTAATATTTACAACTAATTATTTTAAAATATACAATAAGTAAATAAATTAAACGTTAACCAAAATACTCACCTATGAAATGTAAATGAATATTTTTAATTTTTGTGCTCAAGGAGCAACCACAAGCTGCACAACTAACCATAATTTGTTTTTACACCTTAAAAACTAATATTTATATCTTAAACTTTAAATATTTACACTTAAACGAGAATATATCAAATACAATATTGTCTAGAAACAATGAAACGCTTATTTAAAGTTAATTTAACCAGAAAAACAACATAAAACACCGACAAACACATAAAACATTCAACTTTGACAAATATAGCATCACAAATTTTGACACATATGTGTCAAAATTTGGTGCTTGCAAATGGCCGACTTCTGACGCAATTTTAGTACGGCTAAAGAATGGCAAGACTCCTTCCTGTTGTTTTTTGTTAATATATATGTGTTGGCCAAAATACACAGAGACGCCACAATTGTGCATGTGTATTCTTAGCAGTGTTGCCAAGTTTGGTATAACGTTTTATGGTAAATTTCTGCAGGAAATTGTTAATCGGCTTCTCAAGACTACGTTTTGTTATTTTTAGTTTAAATATTAAACAATGGATACATTTTAACATTTAAAAGCTTTTTTATTTGGTTGCCAAGAAGTCTTCTTAGTTTATTATTAAAAGGTATGTACTATTACTTAAAAATTTTAGATTTACTCCAGTATATTAAAAAATATGGAGCTATCCAAAATCGTGTAGTATACTAATAAAATGCACTAATATTATATTTTATTATTAATAGTTAATAATTTATTTTACTATAAACATTTTTACGTTAAGAAAACTATTTCAATTAAAAATCTTAACGGTTTTAAAATTTTAAAGTGCTCGATTCTAAAAAAGTATTATTAAATTATTAAAATTTAAAATAGTTTGTACAGGGTGGTCATAAAGTAGTATAATTTAAAAATGGCCCAAGAAAGAACTTTTTATTGTTAATTTTACAAAGAAAAGTTACTCCTTATAAAAAGTTTTGCTAAAAATATAATATAAGACTATTAAAACTTAAAATAACATAAAATAGGAAAATTGATAGTTGGTCCAAGAGAAAAGTTTTAAGAAATTTTTTTTTAAGGAATAACTTTTTTCGTAAAATAATGTTTTATAATATAAATGTAATATATATATTAGGGTGACCCAAAAAAAAGGAATATTTTTTTTCTCGTCTCTTGTAAAAATATGTTAGTTTATCATGCTGTAAGAGCCCTGTCAAAATACCAGCTCGATTAAAAAAATTTTAGGGGTCGCTCAAGATTTTTTAAAATTTTCAAAAACGACAAAAATTGTTTTATTTTAAGTATTTTAATTTTTTTTCTCGTCTCGATATTATTTTTTTGGTTGAAAACAATAAAAATTCTGTAAATTTCAAATCAATATTTTTATTTCTAAAGGTCGCTAAAAGTTCGTTGATATTTATATTCAGAGGTCGCTTGAAAACATTCAAAATACGTTGAAAGTTAAAAAAATCTTGAGCGACCTTTAGAAATCAAAATATCGATTTGAAATTTTCAGAATCATTATTATTTTTAAATTAAAAAATAATATCGGAACGAGAAAAAAAAATAAAATAAAAAAAAACAATTTTTGACGATTTTGGAAATTTTTAAAAATCTTGAGCGACCCCTAAAAAAATTTTAATGGAGCTGATTATTTGACAGGGCTCTTAAAACATGACAAACCAACATATTTTCACGTATCATTTGATGATACCACGTTATAATTAATACTAATTAGGAAACATTTGGGTTTTAAGGTCGCTGATATCCAATTAAAACAAATCATGCCGGATGCCCCGATATTTTTCCAAAAACATTTCGATCTCTCTATAGTTTTCAAAAGTTTTAAAATTTGAAAATAATCAAAATTTCCCTTTTAAAAATTTTCCTAATAATTTAAAACTAGCACAGTAGCATAAATTTAAAAAATGGTAGGATAAATTCTCACAGTAGTTCAAAATTAAAAAATGGTGGGAACAATAATTATAAGTAAGAAGCATAAACAAACAAACATTGCAGACAATTTCCCTATTTATGTATATTTATATGAATAGGCAACATTGCACGTAATGTTGCACTCCAGCAATGTTACTTGTAATCTTGCTGCAACATTGCATGGAACTTGACGGCGCAGACATAGAGACATTGCAGCAAGGTTGCCTGCAATATTGCAACCTTGCCATGCAATCTTACTGCAACGTTGCAAAAATATTGAGTGCTGTAGCCCTGATAGCAAACTTTGATTTTAAGAATCTTCTAAGAAGATATGACCCGAAATAATGGAATATTCTTAGATGCTTCCCTTATTGCTAAGAATGTTCTTAGGGACTTTTAAAACATTCAATAGATACCCTTTTAATGATGCAATTAGATTCTTAAAAGCTTCTTAAAACGCATCCCAAGAACATTTTAAGAATACGTTTTTGGAATGTTCTTAGAAGGTTTCTTATGGAGCTTCTAGGAAGCTTTTGAGAATATTCCCAAATATGTCAGATACCCACGTTCTAATATGTTGTATTCTACATTCGCAAAATTCTTCAGGAGACGACAAATACGCCTCACTGTCATAATATGACAGTAAAATGTATTTGTCGTCCCCTTAAAAAATTTTGCGACATATTAATATATTTATTTAAAAATATTAAATAAACAATTTGACCTCTAAACCATAAGTTGTATGACATTATTTCATAAAAAGTAAAATTGGAAAATTTTGTGGGATAAGTCAGATTAGATTGAAGTTGAAGATAGTTAGCATTATTATACATAAAAATGTTAATTCAGAAATAAAAAATCGGTAAACAAAATTAATAAATATTTATTTTTAACATAAATAAAATACCTATAGTAAAAGTATTTTTGTTATCGAATATTGTTTTAATTTAACAAATAACTATAAAAAATATTTTGGATTGTGTTTTTTACTTAGTATTTAATACTAAATACTAATTAGGTACTTAAGTATGGGTATAAGTATACCTTTATACGTAGTTTATGGTATATTTTACTATTATATAGGTATTATAGGTAACTGAACTAAATATGCTTAGCAGGAATATTCCTAAATGAACTTTCTATATATAGCTGTAGCAATTACTTAATTAAATTTACTTTCTTAACATTCTAAGCATATGTTTAGAGTAGACTAATTTTTACCAATAAAACTTTGCACCTTCTAAGAACCTGCAGGCATATGCCTATAGGCCAGTAAGAATATTCTTAGGATCATGCTATATTTCTTTTAAGCATATTCTTTAGAAGAAATATAGCATGATCCTAAGAATATTCTCAATGGAAGGTTTAAAAAACGTTTATTCTAAGAATGTACATTCTTAGAATAAAGTGTTCTATCAGGGAGGGAAGTAGTCTGCCCACGTATCGCACTTATATCGCGACAAAACCACAAGGATATCTCGCCAAAACCAAATCTAACACCGGGTAATTTTCAAATGTCCTAAAAATGTCGAACGCAATAGACGCAGAGTTGTTGACTCTAGAAAAATTCGAACTTTACTACGCGCCGATTTTAATAACAACCGGCCTGATAGGAAACTCGCTTTCCATCCGCGTGTTCTGCAAGACGGAGCTGAAAAAATTGTCGTCGGCGTATTTCTTGACTGCGCTCGCTATAAGCCATAACGTATTCTTGTGCTCGTTATTCACGTTTTGGTTGGAGAGTCTCGATTTGTTATATCGTCTCAATGTGGCCGTGTTCGCCACTTATGTGACAGGTTTTTTGAGTGTATGGCTGGTTGCCGCGTTCACGTTCGAGCGGTTCATAGCTGTGAAGTACCCGTTATTAAGAAACAGATGGTGCACTACAAAGACCGCCAAATTAACCGTATTAGTGCTTGTGATTGTTGCTTTGATTATTTATTCGCCTACATTTTTTTTAAAATTCGAGGATCTCAATCAGTTTAGATTCATATGTTTTGTTATCAATTTTATTGTCACTTGCCTAATACCAGTACCACTGGTTATAATTCTAAACATCTTTATATTTAGAACAATTTTAAAATCATCTGGAATAAGGAATGCTTTAACCCAAGAATCGAACGCCAAAAATCGCAACAAAAATGTTGTGTCCCAAAATAAACTTACGAAAATGTTGTTGGTTGCGTCAACGGTTTTTTTGGTTTCAGCCTTTCCATATTATTTGACATGTATATGTTGGTTTTATTTGCACAAGGTAAAGTAAAATAAAATCGTTTAAAAAGTTATAATAGTAATACAGACTTTCCAAAAAAGATTTTATTTATAAGTACATGTAAAAAAAATTTAAAAACAGATTTTTTATTATTTTTAGTCGGAGTTTGATAATATCCATATTATGGATTCGCTTTACCTTTCAATGAGTTGGTTCGAAGAAATGTATTTCACATCATTCGGTATAAACTTTTACGTTTACTGTTTAATTGGACAAAATTTCAGAAGCGCACTGTATGGAATGTTTAAAAAGGAAGAACACAGAACAGTAGCCGTGGCTTTGGCAGGTAAAGTAATTATAGTACATTATAGACCGCGCCGCATTGTGTGCGATGCAAATTATAAGCTCTTGCCGCCGGGTTTTATATACCTACATTTTTTTAAGCCTTTAATTAGATTTTTTCTTAAGATTCTGTCACATCATTTTTAAGTTAGGTTTAACCACAGAGTGTTTTTAGACCTTTAAAACAATGGTTCGACCGACATGATGAAATTTTAGCTTTATTTCTTTGCAGATCTGTACTCAAGTTGCTATTAAGTTGACTTGTAAACTAGTATTAATAGGGTTTTACCACCCTGAAAAATTTTGTCACGAAAAATCGACACCAAAACGTTTTTTATATATTATGAATCAAAGCCTAGTATACAATTTGTGAATTTTGTTTGTTTTTTTAATGTTTTATAATGGATTTAAAGTATTTTATATATATATTAATACTTAAATATTTTTTTAGATATTTAAACCATATCAACAGGATCAACGGGTTCATCACATTATCAAGAAGAATAAAAATTCAAACAATTATCATAGTTAAGATATTAAAAGTATCAAAATGTCTAATAAAAAAATTTCTAATAAAATAAAATAAACCATTTTTTAGTTTTTTTTTATATGGGAGGTTTTCTGCACAAATGGGGTAGTTAAATTTTTTCTGACCTATACTTTTTATGGTTTTATTCAAGGCGTTTTGTAATTTTAAACATTTCTGTGAAATCGGAATTTCAATTGAGTTTACCGTTTTCGAGATATTTACAAAAAAAAATCTAATTACGTCACTAGGCTATTGACAACGTTGCCAGCTTTTTCTATGGTTGCCAGTGTGTTTAGTTTAAGATTCTTACGATAGATGGCGCCACGTTATAATATTTTAGTTTTAAAACCACTTGATCTATAATTTTAGTTGAGAAGAAGAAAAAGAATTGATTTTTTGACGTTTCTTTTTTTCGGGTTATGTTTTTTTTTAATTTAGATTATTGAAAATCAATGTTATTGTTATGTTATTTGTAATTGATATTAGATATTATCTTAAAGTGATTTATTAATAACGGACTCCAAAGCAGAGGAATCTTGTGGAATGGTTGGTTACATTGAACATTGGAGCTTTTAAACAAATAAAGTAAGTACCTATAATTATAATCATATTTTGTCGTAAATGCATTTCATTAGTATAATGCCTAGTTCTTTATATTCTTTTAGATATATCTTGGACTCTAAAATATCAAACAGTAATATGATACCTCGTAATAAGGAAGATAGGTACCTACTTAATGAATTTGGTGACCATCTTTCACTCAACTGACAGTGACAGTATTTGTACATAACCTCTTCGGGTATTTTCTGACATAACAGAATGAAATCATTAACAAGACAACTTGACAACAGAGTAATTTTCAACCAATAGAAATCTTAGAATGTTGGTCACATGGCGAGGTTTGTGACGTCATAAAAATTTATATTTTTTGTAAATATCTCGAAAACGGTAAACTCAATTGAAATTCTGATTTCACAGAAATGTTTAATATTAAAAAACGCCTTGAATAAAACCATAAAAAGTATAGGTCAGAAAAAATTTAACTACCCCATTAAGGACAGTATTTTTCTCAAGGTGGAGAAAATGCGAGTTTTGCAAATTGAGGAGTGTCGAAAGTCGTACTTTCGTCAGGGCGGATAAAATACATTTTTAAAAACTTTTTATTATGGGTATTTTTATGGCGATAATTTGTTAAAAACATCTTAAAGCAATAGATTTTGGTGAAGAATTATTTTTGTTTTGATTTTATGGCACCTCAAAGTAGAATGTTTTTAAAACAGTAAAATTGGCTAAAAATACGCACACTTTTAATAAACTCAAGATTTTCGTACCCACAAATCTATGCTCATAAGTTTTAGTTGAATTTATTAATTATTATAAATTTCAACATGTATTAATTTTTTTTATATTATTAAAAAATATATTAATAATTAATTACCTATTCATAACAAAATATTAGGTATTAATTATTAGAAAATCCTTTGCTATGGAAAAATATTTTATAAATTAGTTATCCCTTGTTTTGCATCTTTAAAGGTAAAACATTTTTCGATCATTTATAAGGTAATAATATTTTACTATATCTAATTTAACTAGTAGTATTGCATTTTGTGATTTTTCAAAATGAGTACTTTCTGCCTTTCTTTTTAGTTTTTAACAGAACTATTTTTAAATAGTCTATTTTCTGAAAATTTAAAGATTTCCAAATTTGGATGAAAATCAATTCACACTTGAAGTAGTTAAGGAATTATTAATTTAATAAATGTTAAAATTCAAATTATGTTTATTTATTTCTTAAAGTAGTTAAAAAAACATGTATTTATTTATAGTAAAAAAAGTTATTGAATTATTTTCGCAATCCTGTAGAAAAGGCATTTAAAAAATGAAGACCTTTTTTTATTAAAGTATAGTTAATTATACCTATTTAGTTTTATTTAACACAGTAAAAAATAAAAAAATAAATATTCTTTGCAATAAAAAAGTTTTTTGATTATTTCCTCAATTAATGCTCTAGGACCATCTAAAACGCATTTAAAAAATAAAAACCGATATATTTTTCAATTAAAATATAGTTAATTATACGTTATAAGCCTTATTTAACAAAGTAAAAAAATAATATTTGTTTACATTAAAAAAATTATTGGGTATTTCCTCAATTGACGCTATACACCGAAAAAAATAATGTAGTTGAGTTAACATTTGCCTAAATGTCATTTTTAAAAATGTTGTTTCAACAAAAAACCTATTAGATTAATCTATATTTTGGTGTTAAAGCAAAAGTCAGAGTTTGTCAAAGTTTATTTGTTCATTTGACAGTTTAAATATTAATTTAACATAAAGTAATATTTTGAATTAAAATGTTTATCGTACTTTGATTTAATAGCTGGAATTTGTTGAATCAACTACTGAAATTTTTAGGATTGCCTAAAAAAACTATTAAATTAACGTTTAGTTGCTCTTTAATCCAAAACTTTAAATTTGTTCATTTAACAAATTTAAAATGTAAAATTTGCATTCATAAAATTGCCGAGAATGGCGCTTCGAACACTCACGCCACGTCATTAGACAATGACGTTTTCTTACATCTCGCCTTAGTTAGCTTACGATTAGGTGTATATAAGATCAGATATCTGTTTGTTTAAGGTGTGTTCCACCTTGTTTTGGATACCAACCTTTAAAGAATTTTACATTTTCAGAATGTTAATTTAACATTTTATTGGTGTTAAGTGAATATGCTAAAAAGGTTACCTGGACATAACAAGAAATTTACCTTAACACCCTAAGAATGTTAAATTAACCAAATTAGCAGATTAGAACAAATATTCTTATTTTGTTCATTTGACTGTTATTTGTTGTTCAATTAAACAATACAATTTGACATTTTTAGATGGTTAAGTAAACGTGCAAAAACCATTGCTTGTATTTAAAGTGCATAAAGAGTTGAATTAATATTTTTTTTGTTGTTTCAACAGCTTATTTTTTTCAGTGTAGCATATGTTTTTTTATCTCTAAGGCTTTCGCGGTTATTTTCTTTAGAAGTAAAAAAGTTTCCGGGTTTTAAGCCGCGTGTCATTGTAATTCGGTTTGGCGTTTCGACAGCCATGTTGCTGTCTTCTTCAGAAAACTGAAACTAAAGAGCGGACCAAAAACACCTATATAAAGACGTGAACCGATCCAATCTCTTTAGTTTCAGTTTTCTGAAGAAGACAGCAACATGGCTGTCGAAACGTCAAACCGAATTACAATGACACGCGGCTTAAAACCCGGAAACTTTTTTACTGCTATAGCATATGGGCATTTAAAAACGCATTTAAACATTTTCGTTTAGAATATAGTTTTTTATACGTAATAACTCCTATCCATGGCATAAATAAACATACACTGAAAGAAATATATACTAAAGTTAAATAAAAAAATAATTAGGGCAAATATATTTTATGTTTCATATATGGACTACCACATACATTGCTAAAACAAATATATTCGTTTGGTTAGCAGCCTATTGCTGCCCTAGCAATATAAATGGTGTTTCTAGCAATATTTTTTTGCTGTAATTCACTTATAGTTTACATTTTATAGTAAGGGTAAGTTTATTTTTATTTAGATCTAACATATCTTCTTAACAATAAATGTATTACAAAATTTAACATACATGTATGCATGCATAATAAACAGTAGTATAAATGTGTAAAGCACTAGTATAAAATTTTTAGTATAAATTTGTATTTACTTTTAGCAACAAATTTCTTTCAGTGTACATACATATGTACCTACATATATTTAATTCCAAAAACTCAAGCAATGTTAAAAATTATTATTAATCATTTAAATGCATTACAAATTTTACTGAAAAACAAAAGTTAACGATAAAAATGTTATCAAGTTTGGTTAGGCAAATACGTGTTAATTATTTAAATAATTATTAGCTTAGTCATTCTAAAAATATCAAGATTAAAAATAACTTTTGATTTCTTATTATATTTTGCTCTAAAAGAAAAATAGGAGACCTCTTTTGGGCCTATTATAAATCTTCCTACTTTATGCTCACTAACAGAGTTTGTACATTCTATTTTAGGTTTTAAAAGTCTAATATTATTTTTTTGGAAAGCAAAACTTTTTATAACAAGTAACTTTTGTCGTAAAATTACCGCTCTTTTAAAAGGTGAAAATTAAATAAAGATATTATTTTATGTAAAGATATTGTTTTTTATTAAGTATACTTGAATAATTTTCAGTAGAAACAACGAAACTTTCAAATTAAAAGGCAAATTCCTATATACCAACCGTAAGTTTTGTCACGTATGTACAATTGGCGTCCCCGAAATGTGAACGGCAAAATTTAATCGTGTAATATGGGCTTTGCATCAGTGTCGTCGGTAGTTGTCAAATTTGATAATAGTTGTCAATTGCAATATTAAAAATGCCACCCCACTTAACCGAGGCTCAGAGGTCCAGGGCAATAGCCAAATTAGAAGAAAATTGGTCTTTAAGTGAAGTAGCTGCAGATTTAAATGTCAGTAAAAGCTGCATATTTTATATCAAAAAACATTGGCAAGAACAACAAAGATTAAGAAGACCTATCAGGCAAGGTGTAGGAAAAATCTCCAACGAAAATGAAGACAATGCTCTTGTCGCACATATTAGGCAAAATCCTTTCAATAGCGCAGTTAAGGCCCGAGAAGATACACAATTTCCAGGATCTCTTCGAACAGCTTAAAAAAGATTGAAACAAGCTAGTTTAAAAAACTGTGCTGCTGCTCATAAGGTTTTTTTAACTGACGAAAATAAGCGCAGGAGAGTCCAGTTCGCCAATGACTATTTAAATTATGGAGACGATTTTTGGAATAATGTTATATTTTCGGATGAAAAAACGTTCCAATCTTGCAATAATGGAAGGCTGCGTGTATATCGTCCAAGAAAGGCAAGATTTGAGGAGAACTATACATTAAGAACCTCAAATAGTGGACGCTTTTCCATAAATGTTTGGGCGTGGATAAGCATCCATGGTCCGGGAGTGTGTTGGGAAATTAATGGTAGATTAACGGCTGAGCACTATACGAGGATTTTGGACAACGGTATGCTACCTTCAGTTAGACATGTGTTTCCAGAAAACTTTATATTCCAACATGTAAGAAAACTGTATAGTATTCAAAAACGATTCTAATAAATATTATACATTACAGGACAATGCACCAGTTCACACAGCTCGCGTGGTTACAGAGTGGGTAAACAACAACCACATAACTGTTTTGCCATGGTCAGCTAGAAGCCCTGACTTAACGTGTGGGGTTTTATAGTTAAAAATATATATCAACGGGACTTTAGGCCAGCAAACCGAGATGAACTATGGAGTGCTGTTGAAAATTCTTGGGATGAGCTTGTTGAGTCATACGACATGCGTGAGCTAATAATGTCCATGCCAAGAAGGTTGCAAAGGGTTGTGGCAGCTAATGGCTCTGCAATTAAGTATTAAAATAGCTTAGCAGCACAGTTTTATAAGCCAGCTTGTTTCAATCTTTTTTGAGCTGTTCGAAGAGATCCTGGAAATTGTGTATCTTCTCGGGCCTTAAATGCGATATTGAAGGGATTTTGCCTAATAAGTGCGACAAGAGCATTGTCTTCATTTTCGTTGGAGATTTTACCTACACCTTGCCTGATAGGTCTTCTCAATCTTTGTTGTTCTTGCCAACGTTTTTTGATATAAAATATGCAGCTTTTACTGACATTTAAATCTGCAGCTATTTCACTTAAAAACCAATTTTCTTGAGCAATATGTTAATTTAGTTATGTTATTTTTATTGTGTATTTACCTACTTGTTAATTTATATTGTTGTATAAAACCAAATTAAAGTTAATTTATTTGTTATATTGTTTATATTATTGTTTGTTAAAATATTATTAAAAAAATAGAACGATTTAGGATATTGTTCTTATTCTTAGTATTCTCCCTTCTATATGTAACACCACTGGCCGAAGCCAGTAATGAACGAATAAATTTTATGAAAAAAATCCATGGCAACAAAAAATCGTTCACATTTCGAAGACCCCAATTGTACCTACACTGAGAGAAAAAGTGTAATTTATAGTTATCAAATCTTTATTTAGATAACATTTAATACAAAAAATTAAGTAAATTTATAGTTAATCAACCTATTTAACTATTAATAATCATATATTATATCACGAGAACTATGAATTTAATCGGTTAAACTAGGCTCAGTAGGTTTTTGTTTGGTTTTTCTTGGAAAATGTTGAATGCAAAATAATTTAATAAAATCACGAGACCGCGTAGCGGTCGAGGGGTTTTATTTTTAATTATATTGCATGAAACTATTTTCCAAAAAGAAAAATCAAATAAAAAACTTACTGAGCATAGTTTGACAGATTAAATTTATAGGTTGAGTGATATACGTCTAGATTATTTCTCGAATTAAAGGAAACTATGACAAATAATTAATATTTGTTTATTTTAAAACATACAAAACATTTTTTTTAACTTTTATAATTTATACCTATATAATATATAACTATTTAGTATTATTGCAATTAGTATAAAAGTTACAATTATAGTAATTGTTTGTTTGATTATCATTGCTGTTGACTGTAGAGGATGTTTTTGAGCTCCTACAAGAAGATGTATTATTGGGCATGTCTCTCATTTTATTTATTATTTCAAAATGATGTTGTGGATCCATTTGAAGGCTTGAGTGATGATGCGCTACTGTGCCCCGTTATTTTTATAAGCTCTTCAGTACCACTTTTAGCAAGTTTACTGACAGCTGTCGATCGGTTGGAGTGGTTGGTTATTTTAGCTTTTTTAATACCAATTTTCTCGGCAGCATGTTTTGTCCATTTTGACACCTCATTTTTTCCCAATGGGCATCTCTAGCAGCTTTAAAAGTAATATCCCGGAAGGGATCAAAAGTTATGCCATACTCGTTATGGTACTTTTCTTGAATCTTTTTAGCTACTATATCCCACATCTTCTTTGTATTCTTCGCCATTTTTTTTTCGCATATTATATCCCTAGTCCTTCAAAATTTTAGCCAATTCCTTTAAATTAGTTTTGTTGTCCAGTTGGTAGCTTCTTTCTTTACAGAATTCTAAAAATTGCTGCCATATTAAATGGTGTGTCCTTTTTGTGTTTTTTGGACCTGTGTTTGTAATTTCCACATCGATTTTTTGTAAAGATAATTGTCCAAATCTATCCATATTTTTCAAATTACCATTAAATTTACGATATCAACACTTAAAATGACGCTGTTTACATTTTAGTTGCCATATATCACTATAGTGATAAATGCAAAAATATTTTAAAAGGCACTCTATTTGACAATTAATAAAATCTGACGTATATGTCAAAATGTATGAACAATTTTTTTAACAAAATTCCATTAATTTAAAGATATGTAATAATTAATAATTGATATTTCGTAAACTAAATAACTTGTTTTTTATTATTTAAAAAAAACTGTATGTTAAAACTTAACACCATAAAATTGTAAACAAAAATCCAATATGGAGGCTAAAATTTAATCGCTGTTAAAAAGTTCTAGTGATTTAATCGTTTATTTAAACAAAATTTATTCGAAAATTCAAGGCCTTTTATTGGTTCATATTATAATGAGGGAAATAATCGCTGTTAAATAGTTCTAGTGATTTAATCGCTTATTTAAACGAAATTTATTCGAAAATTCAAGGCTTTTGATTGGTTCATATTATAATGAGGGAAATAATCTGCGTAATATTTTTTATTTAGCAGAAACCATTACTTTGTTTGTTGCCCATATGGTTATTATTAATAATGCAAATTTGGGCATAATAAATAACTATTTGTTTAGGCGATCTTTAAAAGTTTATTTATTATAAATTTTGAGTTTATTTTAAGGTAAGAATCAATATTAACAAAAAATAAATGTTTATTTCTTTTTTACTCTACTCAAACTTCTGTCAGCTGCGTCAACTTATTGCCAAAATTTTCTGGCGTATCTACAGGGGAAAATACTGCTATGCAACATGATGCAGTTTCAATTATTCCTTCAAAATCGTTAATGTTTATTGCAGCCCATAATTTTGACACATTTTCATAATTTTCTTGTGAGCATTGCGCTAACCCAAAAATAAACAATTTTTTTACCCTGAGTCTTTAAATCGTTTAGCTATTCCTTGCATGTGCTCTTGTCGATGTTTTTCCAATTCCATATCTTCAGTTGATTGAATGGATAAATATTTTTCAAAACAATTTATTCCAAAAAAAATATCGACGAAATTTTTAAATGAAATATTCCTGCTCAAGTCGGGTTCGATAACTGCGGTTTTTAGTGGCTACTCTGATAACACTTGCGATTCCACAAGTTGTTTTTTGGCCAAGGTTAAAATTTGTTTGTATTTTTAAAAAGTCATCTACTGATAGTGGTTGTTTCTTCTTCCTTCCTCTGATTGAATCATCGAAAGTAAATTAGTTTTTGATTTATTTTCTTTATTAATGTTTTGTTTTACTATAGTACTATAATGAAGAACTGACCTGTTGTTGAAATTTTGATAGCTCCTTGTTTAGGTAATCCTCTTGCAATACCAGAAAAACAGGAACTATAACGTTTTTCTAAACACGGTCGTTTACCTACCTAAATTTTAAGAAGAAATAGATATCTATTTCTTCTTAAAATTTATTTTACCTTCAAGAAAAGGAATATTAGTGGATAGTTTATATACTACAACCTCCTTTAAGTATAAGATCCCTTAAATAATTGAGAACAATGTATATACATTAATCGACATATTATTTTAATCCGAAGTGTATATGTACAGAGGCGCCTCTGATATAGAAATGTACTCAAACTCAACAACACAACCCAACCGATCCCGCCCCATTGGCATGTTCTCAATTATTTAAGGGATCTTATACTTAAAGGAGGTTGTAGTATATAAACTATCCACTAATATTCCTTTTCTTGAAGGTAAAATACCGTTTTTTGTAAAATTACCAATTTTAGGAGTTCTTGCAAGTTTACAAACATGACAATCACATTGAAAATGGGCATTAGATCTTGTAATTTTCTTAAGGGGTCGCAATTCAGAGAAAATTGGCAGTTGTATGTTTTTTCGCTACACAGACCAAGTGGTAAATAATTATCGTGGACTTCGTAATCAAACAGGTTTTCTACTTTTTTTTAGTTTACCTATCATTACTAACTAAAGTAAAAATATGAGTTTTGAAAGTCTTACGTTCTCTTAAAACCCCCGAATAAGACTTATTAAATCGAAAAAGTCAGATTAAGACCTAATTAAGTCGGAAAAAGTCTGAATAAGTCTTAGTAAGTCAGAATAATAGCAAGATTTGGGAGTCTTCTGGAAGAGTTAATAAGACTTAATAAGACTTTTAGTAGAGAAATGTGCCGGCTAGTACGTCTCTGCGATTATTAAAAAATCCAAACAGGGAAGATCTGCAATCCATGCACCAGCTTTGCAAATTTTTAGAAAGCAATGGTGCAATGATGCAAAAGCACAAACAGAGCACAAACCAGCACCACCCTTATCAGCATAGATGTAAACCACCCACTACGTGGCATTTTAAAGAGGAGGGAATGGTCCGAGGTAAAACTACGCGTTACGATATTCCATTTGTTAATTATTAATATATCATATTTCTTACAAACAACCCCACACGGAACAATTACATCCAATGGATATCCAATGGATTTCTTTTATGGATATCCAGGATATACATAGGATATCCGGGATATCCAATGGATAACCATTGGATATATAAATGTCCGACCCTCCTGGACATAGTGTGGATATCCAATGGATACCCAGTGGATATAGTATTGTATGCAATATGGTTGTAATCTGTATTCAATATGGAGATTGTATGGATATCCAATGGATAACCATTGGATATATAAATGTCCGACCCTCCTGGACATAGTGTGGATATCCAATGGATACCCAGTGGATATAGTATTGTATGCAATATGGTTGTAATCTGTATTCAATATGGAGATTGTATGGATATCCAATGGATAACCATTGGATATATAAATGTCCGACCCTCCTGGACATAGTGTGGATATCCAATGGATACCCAGTGGATATAGTATTGTATGCAATATGGTTGTCATCTGTATTGGATATGGTGAATCAATGGATATTTACTTTTCAATAAATAACATTGGGTTTTAAAATAAAACTCTTATTCTTTAATTTAAATATTTATTTTTATGAAAACATAAAATAGAACAGAAAACTACATATAACTAAAGAAGTGAAGTCTCTGGCTTGACATCACTCCTCCAGCTATCATTTGCCTTTTTATCAGCCTAATCATTTAGGGCCTATTTCACCTGTCTCCTTATGATCCCCAAAATTTGGCCAATCCATCAGCCCATTTGTTACCCTCGAGCCTATGTATAGCTTGCAAATAAAGGTACGGTATATAAATGCATGCATGTATTCACCTTTAATGTTTTACCTTCAATGCTAACCGAAAGTTTATAAATTGCACTTAAATATACCTATTTAATTTAAAATTGTATTAGTTTTAGACCAATAGGTACAATTTAAAATGATAACTATGATTAGAAAATTAATAAAATATTCACTTACCACTAGAGACCTCAAACAAATAACCACAAAACACAATAACTTGGCAATAAACTTTATGACAAACATATAACAAATAGCAATGATGGCGAATGAACCTTTACAATCTGTGGAATGAAGCAAATAAACATGAAAACCCTTTGGATGTACCTAACAATCATGGCATCATATTTAACGGACGCTACCATAGAAAAAGGACGCTTCTTTATCTTCTGTGTTCGGCAGCAGTCACTGCTGAGCAGTGTTGTCAGACGTTTAAATAATTTCAGAAAGCTCATCAAAATGGCGGTTATATTATTAAATCTTTAATACTTAATTAATTAGTATACCTAGTATACCTATTTGACATAAATGTGGTGAATAATTATTTTAAATTTATTTAATTTATTTATTGAAACTTAAAAAAGTACGGAAATATATTTCGTTTAGTTATTTTGCTTATAACCGGCAACACTGAAGATTCTCAAATTCAGCGCGTGCGTAGTACTATGAAATACAATAATAAACAAACGGGACTTTTTTAAGTAATTTTTTATTGTATTGCAGACTGTCATAGTCATATTATTAACAGAAATAATATTATTAATATATAAATATTATTATCTGGGTAAAGTGAACATTTCAAAATTAAAAATTTCGTAGCTCTTGGCAAAAAATCAATTTACCGTAAAGTTGTTTTTTTTACATATGCTAGTTTAAACCATCACAAAATCCCACATGTATACATACAAGTATATATACAAGATATCCATATCAGTTATCCACCGGATATCCAGTGGATATACATTAGATGTACAGTGGATATACTTTGGACATACATTAGTTATCCATTGGATATATATTAGAGATACTTTGTTGAAATTGGGTTAATAACGATTTAAATCATATTTATTAATCATTACATAAATTTATCCTATAAGGGGCTATTTTAACAAAGAAAAAAATATTTTTAATGTTTTTGTTTTGTTTTTTGAACATCCAGTATGGATATCCAGTATGGATATCCATTGGATATCCAGTGGATATCCAGTGGATATACATTAGATGTACAGTGGATATACTTTGGACATACATTAGTTATCCATTGGATATATATTAGAGATACTTTGTTGAAATTGGGTTAATAACGATTTAAATCATATTTATTAATCATTACATAAATTTATCCTATAAGGGGCTATTTTAAAAAAGAAAAAAATATTTTTAATGTTTTTGGTTTTTTTTGAACATCCAGTATGGATATCCATTGGATATCCAGTGGATATCCAGTAGATATACATTAGATGTACAGTGGATATACTTTGGACATACATTAGTTATCCATTGGATATATATTAGAGATACTTTGTTGAAATTGGGTTAATAACGATTTAAATCATATTTATTAATCATTACATAAATTTATCCTATAAGGGGCTATTTTAAAAAAGAAAAAAATATTTTTAATGTTTTTGGTTTTTTTTGAACATCCAGTATGGATATCCATTGGATATCCAGTGGATATCCAGTAGATATACATTAGATGTACAGTGGATATACTTTGGACATACATTAGTTATCCATTGGATATATATTAGAGATACTTTGTTGAAATTGGGTTAATAACGATTTAAATCATATTTATTAATCATTACATAAATTTATCCTATAAGGGGCTATTTTAAAAAAGAAAAAAATATTTTTAATGTTTTTGTTTTTTTTTAACATCCAGTATGGATATCCATTGGATATCCAGTGGATATCCAGTGGATATACATTAGATGTACAGTGGATATACTTTGGACATACATTAGTTATCCATTGGATATATATTAGAGATACTTTGTTGAAATTGGGTTAATAACGAATTAAATCATATTTATTAATCATTACATAAATTTATCCTAGAAGGGGCTATTTTAAAAAAGAAAAAAATATTTTTAATGTTTTTGTTTTTTTTTGAACATCTAGTATGGATATCCATTGGATATCCAATGGATATCGTAAAAGGCATGGATGTTATATGGACATTGGGATAGCCATTGGATATCCATTGGATAGCGTGTTCTGTGTGGGACATAGATTTAATAGTTAGAAAATTTGCCTTATTTATAATAATCATTACTTACAAAATTAAAATTTGGCAACTATTAGTATGTTAATAACAAATAAATTCCACAAATATAAATAATTTTTTTATAAAAAATAAATTAAATTTCAGAATATATTGTTAGTAAATAAAATTAATTTACAACAAATTTTTTGTATTTATTATAAATAAAAACGTCTCAAATAAATATTTATTAATTATAATTAATAATTATTAACCCTGTGTGTCTTCTAAATATTTTAGTATTTATTATAAACAAGCATTTATTTATCACAAGTAAAACATATTTTTTATAAATTAATCTTTATTTTTTAATAGCAATATTTATTTAAACAGTTTTAATTTATTTCTGTGGTGAAAATTTTGAGCCAAACCACAATCTCTCCCAGGAAATTTTCAAATGTCCTAAAAATGTCAAACGCAACAGACGCAGACTTGTCGACTCTAGAAAAATTCGAACTTTACTACATGCCGATTTTAATAACAACCGGCCTGATAGGAAACTCGCTTTCCATCCTCGTGTTCTGCAAGACGAAGCTGAAAAAATTGTCGTCGGCGTATTTCTTGACGGCGCTCGCTATAAGCGATAACGTCTTCTTGTGCTGGTTATTCTCGTTATGGTTGGATAGATTCATAGTGAAGGTGTACTATTACGAGTGGTTAAGTCGAGTTATTGGTTACGCCAGTTATGTGACAGGTTTTTTGAGTGTATGGCTGGTTGCCGCGTTCACGTTCGAGCGGTTCATAGCTGTGAAGTACCCGTTATTAAGAAACAGCTTGTGCACTACAAAGACCGCCAAATTAACCGTATTAGTGCTTGTGATTGTTTCTTTGATTATTTATTCGCCTAAACTTTTTTTTAAATTCGAATATCTCAATCAGTTGACGTTCATATATTTTCTTATCAATTTTATTGTCTCTTGCCTAATACCAATACCACTGGTTATAATTCTAAACATCTTTATATTTAGAACAATTTTAAAATCATCTGGAATAAGGAATGCTTTGACCCAAGAATCGAACGGCAAAAATCGCAACAAAAATGTTGTCTCCCAAAATAAACTTACGAAAATGTTGTTGGTTGCGTCAACGGTTTTTTTGGTTTCAGCCTTTCCATATTATTTGACGGTTATGTGTTGGTTATATTTGGACGAGGTAAAGTAAAATAAAATCGTTTAAAAAGTTATAATAGTATTACAGACTTTCCAAAACAGATTTTATTTATAAGTACATGTTAAAAATATTTAAAAACAGATTTTTTATTATTTTTAGTCGGAGTCTGATAATATCCATATTATGGATTCCCTTATCCCTTTAATGATGTGGTTCGAACAAATGTATTACACATCATTCGGTATAAACTTTTACGTTTACTGTTTAATTGGACAAAATTTCAGAAGCGCACTGTACGGAATGTTTAAAAAGGAAGAACACAGAACAGTAGCCGTTGCTTTGGCAGGTAAGGTAATTATAGTCAGAGCTGTGCGGTACTCGAGTACAAGTACTCAAACACTGTACTCCAAGTACTTTCAGTGTACTCGGTACTCAGTCCTGAGTACTTTAATTTGAATGTACTTATACTTGTACTTGATACATTTAAGATTGCAAAAATGTACTCGAGTACTTTTACGTCTACTCGAGTACATCCAAAGTATGCAATGAGTACATTTTTATGCGGTGAGGTTGGCATAGACACATATGTGCAAATATGTGCGTGGGTGTTAAACATTTGGCAACAGCCTCAGGCGGCCTGCCTCACAAGACAGCCTCAATCAATAAATAAAGACACAGGAAAGAGCATTGAACAGAAGGTTTTTACTTATGTTTGAAATGTAATTTTGTTTATATTTTGGGATAAATAAGGTGACAAATTCCTCAAAAAGATAATTAAAAAATAAAGCTAAGGCAAAGTAAAACAAGATACCTTGATAATTAACATAAAGCGAAATATCAATATTTGATGAAGGCAATAGGCCGGCTAGTATTAAGTT
Source organism: Brassicogethes aeneus (assembly GCA_921294245.1). NCBI lineage: Eukaryota > Metazoa > Arthropoda > Insecta > Coleoptera > Nitidulidae > Brassicogethes > Brassicogethes aeneus. The sequence goes on along the minus strand of OV121132.1, from coordinate 1,002,214 downwards.
TTGCACTAGTGATTCTAAATTCATTTCTTAATCGCCCCATTTCTCTAGCATTTTTCCCAACTTTTCATAACTAAAGTGTACTCGGTACTTTGTACTCGTATGGGTACTCGAGTACAACGGTACTGTACTTGGTACTCGAGTACTTTTATATAAGAGTACTTGTATTCAGTACTCGAGTACTTTTTCATTGTACTCGGAACAGCTCTGATTATAGTACATTATAGACCACGCCGCATTGTGTGCGATGCAATTTATAAGCTCTTGCCGCCGGGTTTTATATACCTACATTTTTTTAAGCATTTAATTAGATTATTTCTTAAGATTCTGTCACATCATTTTTAGGTTAGGTTTAACCACAGAGTGTTTTTAGACCTCTAAATCAATGGTTCGGCCGACATGATGAAATTTCAGCTTTATTTCTGTGCAGATTTTTTTTTGACTTGTAAACTAGTATTAATAGCGTTTTACCACCCTGAAAAATTTTGTCACGAAAAATCGACACCAAAACGTTTTTTATATATTATTAATCAAAGCCTATGATATGATATTTTACCTTAGAGTATATAAACCAAGGGTATATCTGAGAGTATACAATTTGTGAATTTTGTTTGTTTTTTTAAATGTTTTAAAATGGATTTAAAGTATTTTATATATATTTATACTTAAATATTTTTTTAGATATTTAAACCATATCAACAGGATCAACGGGTTCATCACATTATCAAGAAGAATAAAAATTCAAACAATTATCATAGTTAAGATATTAAAAGTATCAAAATGTCTAATAAAAAAATGTGTAATAAAATTTTTTAAATTTTTTAGTTTTTTTTATATGGGAGGTTTTCTGCACAAATTAAGGACAGTATTTTTCTCAAGGTGGAGAAAATGCGAGTTTTGCAAATTGAGGAGTGGGGAAGTCGTTCTTTCGTCACAGCGCACTATGGTTTATCGGCGGATAAAATACATTTTTAAAAACTTTTTATTATGGGTATTTTTATGACGATTGATAAAACAATAAATTTTGGTAAAGAAATATTTTTAAATAATTGTTTTGATATAATGGCACCTCAAAGTAGAATGTTTTTAAAACAGTAAAATTGGCTAAAAATTACACACGCATTAATATACTATATCTTTTAAACGAACAAAAAAATGTATATATTTTTTAAAATAAGGAATAGGAATTTTTAAATAAGGAATAGGATTTTTTTTTAAATAAGGAATAGGAATGTTTGTATATGTAGATTTAGCTGTACTTTAAATTTAAAGTACACCTTAATCTACATATACAAAAATTCCTATTTGAATAAAAAAAATAAAAATTAAAAGTTATAACATTTTAAAGACACATTGGTAAAATTAAGAGAAACAATAATTCATATAGGCATTTAACTACGATTGCCTCCGATTTCCACGTTGATATCTGCATGAGGTTGTTCAGTAAACTTTATTTTATAAGTACCCAAAAAATAAGCTGCATATACGAACATTATTCTACCAAGTTATAGAAACTGGAGTCTTTTTAATACTGCTCTAGTCAATATTTCCGAGAGCATAAAAAGAGGGTAATTCAATATTGCAAAAAGTTTTGGTCTTTTGATGGATGCAAGTATTTTAAGTATTCTCATTTCTGCATATGATTTTGTTGAAAACAGTTCCTTTCTTTGGTTCCTTTGTCTGATTTTTATATACCGTAACAACTCAGGAATACATATATGTAAAGCACATAGGATATGATGTAAAGTATACTTAAGTACCTATATTTGTAATATAATATAATTTCAGAGGTTAGGTGGGTATGTTTAAAAACGATCGATATGCTATTAAACTTTAAAAATTTAGTAATGAGGTCTGTTGGTAGATCCTGCACTATCTCCACTGGTATATGTTAGTACAGCAATATTTAAATCTAGTTGATCAAAAAGTACACACCAGTGCAGGTTATTGTAGCATCTACGAACAAATGAATTAATGGCCCATTATATATAGCAATTATTCCTTTAAGAAAAATATTTAACACAGCTTAATTAATTAATAAAATGTTTTTTTTTCAAGCATAAAATAATTTTCATATTAATACTAGCTCTAAAGTCAAATTACGATCTCTATACTGTGGAGAGTATTGAAACGCTCGACTGATGAATACAAATCTATACCGTGGCGAGATTTAGAAAACCGTATTCAAACGTGGCTTCATCTAATACACTTCTATATTTTTCCGTTTGCTGTGCATATACCTACTTACCAGGTAAATTATACTTACTAAGTATATGCTTTACTCACATACTTTCAGGGAAGTATGTGGGGAATAAACACTGGTGGCGACATCTCTGTGTTTATTATCCAACAACTTTTAGACCGATCCAACCTTACTTTCTCCCAAATAAATTATTTTTCTATGGCATTTCTAGAAAACGTAGAAAAAGTATAATCTGAACCACATTTGGAGCTGCAAGCAATTTAAGTTAACATAGGTATGCGAAAAGCAAAAAACACGAAAAGTTCGCTAACCAAGAACTCCTCAGATTTTAAATTTAAGTGCACTGCCCCTCATGGTTTTTTCACTGCCAAATAAAATAAGACACTAAGAATTTTTTATGTTAATTTAATTTTTTTGGTGGACATTATATTTGATCTCTTTCTTTACAAAACTATAGGATTTAAAAGCAAACTGGTTTCAGGTATAACTTTGGAAGAAATAATACCAAGCAGTCTGAACTCTTGTCCAAGATGTAGAAAAGTTCCATCAGAAATCACAGATTAATTATGAAAACGTTGTAGGTAATTAATAAAGTGGTTGAAAATAAAAAGCAGCGGTAAATTAATTAGAAATTTATTAAACAATTAACACAATTTAAATCCCTTTTAACACTTTTTGGGGCATCCTCATTTTGAGGTTTAAAAGCTACTTTCATCACTACTGAAATTCCTCTTAACACTTTTTGGGACATCTTTATTTTGAGGTTTAGTTTTGGTATTCTTCTTTTTCTCGCGAATCACTTTCTGTTTGTTGTAAATCACGGTTTTCGTTTCTTTAAGCTTTTTATCTAAATCTGCTTCCTCCTTGGCCAAATTCTCCTTTCTGCTTCTTATTTCTTCCAAACGTTTTTGTTCTTCCTCAATGGCCAACTGAATGCCTCTTATTTCCTCTGACAACTTGCTGTTTGTTATTTTGACTTGTTCATGCTCATTTTTCTTGTCTGAATACTCTTTCATATCGCCCTCAAGTTTTTCCTGGGCGATTTTGGTTTTCTCTCTCAACTTTTCTTCGTTCTGTTTTTTTGATTCGTTGTACTTTTCTTCCATCTCGATTTTTCCCTTCGAATATTCGCTGGATTTGAATGTTGCTTCTTCTATTTGCTCTTCTAACTGCAAACAATCTGATGTCAGATTTTCGATATTTTTCATTCTTTGTTGCTTTTCTTGCCTTAAATTTTCTATCGCCAATTTGTCTTCTTTGATGTCGTTTTTTAGCTTGTTATTTTCTTTCATTTTCTCCAATTCCTTATAATTTTTTTAAATTTATAATTAATATATTATAATAACTTGAAGATTAGAATATAGATTTTAATTGAAATAATTATAATTAAGAATTTAAAATACTTGTCATTTGCAGAATTTTAACCTTTTCATCCTCTTCCTTTATTTTTGCCTCCAATTCTTCTATTGCAACATTATTTACCCAGATAGCACAGAGACATCTTAAAGATATCTTAAAGATGTCGGACTCGGACGTTTATGACATCTTTAAGACGTCCAGTTTACGACGTAAGTCATCTTTAAGACGTCTTTAAGATATCTAATGTTACAAAACACATCGTCTTTAAGATGTCATTTTAACGGCATTATTAAGTCGTTGCTAAACGTCGTTAAGACGTCTTTAAGATGTTAAAGACTACCTATTTAAAACGTCTTGGTTATGCATTGCTACATCGCCAAAACGTTTTAAAGGTATTAAGTAATTAAAATGTAGCTAATAATGCTTTTAAACTTCTAAAAATAACGTATACTTCCATTTAAAATTAAAAAAAATTAAATTGTTACATATTTATTTCTGCCTATTAATTAAAATCAATAGAGTCAAAACTTCTTTGAACGTAGAACTCTTCTGTTTGAAGCCGTTCTTGAGTGTGAGGTGGGTATCTGGGTCAGAGGCCAGGGTATCCCTCGGGCTATCAATTATTTTCTCGGAAAACACCACAAAAACGACACCAAATTCACAAAAAAATAGTAACACTGCACACTACTTTGACTTATCACTTGAGTTGTTGAACGTCGAACGGGAACATAAAAAAGAAAAACCGCTACGATTAGTAATAGCATTAACCCTAATTCAACATACTTACAAGAAGCAAAAATGGCATTGGATGTCTGCAATCTGCATTTAATTACGAGTTATTTAAGAATTGAAAAGAGGCAGACATATCAGCGCTTGGTGAAATAGAAAAGAACAACATAAGGATTATATGGCGTGACTTATAAGATGGTGTCGATTTGATCTTTCATTGCATTATGGGAAATGTGCGGGTAATTTGATTTAAAAAACTTTCGCTGGGTTATTTTAAGGTTCTATTGTCTTAATACTTAATTTAAAAAAAACATGTTTGTTTATAATGGTTTTATTACAAATGGATGTTATTAATTGTAGGAAAAATAACCAATCTACTAGAATGTCAGATATATATTTTCAGTTACCCTACCCATCATCGTTGTCAAAACTTAAAATCCTACATTAATGTTGTTTCTATTACACCAAACTAAGATGGTACCTAATTATATCTTACTATGAAGTGGCTGATTATAGGATATAATTTCGATTTTGAGTTGTCAAAATTCACTATTTTATCAAAAAATTTAAAAAAAAAATAAACGGCCGTATCAGGCATTTATAAGATGTCTTTAGAACATTAAATGAAGATATCTTTAAGACGTCTATCAAAAGACGTCTTTCAGACGTCTTTTTTAGATCTTCAGACGTTCAGGCATAATACAGACATGCAAAAGACATCTTTAAGACTTTGTGTGCTATCTGGGATAGTGATACTTTATTACCATAATCTTCAGCAACAGATCTCATATCATTTTCCATGTCATCAATTTTATGGTTGTAATCATTTAATAGAGTTTTATTATTGGTAATCTTATTTTCCAAAACGTCAATTTTTTCATTTAAATCTTTGAGAATTATCTCCTGTTCTTCCAATGATTTAGAAGAAAGCAGTATTTCATTTTCCAAATATTTTACTCTATAAATTACAATTAAAGAGGAAACATGCTCAAAACAAACCTATATTTATTATAGATTAAATATAAAATCAATAGGTAATACTATAATAATTACCTATCAAATAAGTTTGTATCTGCGATTTTGCTGCAATCAGTGGCGGCCCGTCAGGGGAGGCAGGTGAGGCAGTGCCTCATCATAGAGAATTAAAAAATTAAGTATAATTTAAATATTTTACTTTCTATAATATACTATAAATTTTTAATATTTGGATTACATGAATTGTGAAATAGTCAATAAAATTGATTGATTTTATACGTGGAATACCCAGCAACATTTAAATTATTTGAATTTGAAACGACCGCAATTTAAACTATTATAATATTTATAGCTAGATGATTAGCTCAGAAGCATGCCTGAACTAATTTAGACTCACGATTGGCGTTAGCCTTGTTGTCTCGTTCTATTACAATGCGATATCATAGTTGTCTCCTTCTCTCGTATTAGCATACGCGAGGCAGGCACGCCTACATCCAAGGAAATAAGCAGGTGTTGTGGCAAGACTGTTGCGGAATTTTAGATAAATTATACTTCACACGTTTTTCAGAATTCAATAATAAATGGTATTTTTCTTATAATAAATCGATTTAATCGAAATTATATTTCTATTCTAAAATAAACATATTTTAACACTATCGCCATAAACCAATAAAATAAATACAGATTCCTTCTTTAGGTTTGTTTTGGTTATAAAATTCTGAACTGTTTAAAGAACAAATCTGTGGGTATTTACGCAATATTTTGTTTATTCTTTTTCTATGAGTTTGTCTATTTTATGATTCTTTTGTAAGTGGTTTATTCTGTGGGTTTAGTTAATTGAAGTTGGTGATTTATGTGAATTTAGTCATTATGGATATTACGGTGAGAAATTTTACCGATATTGTTCTTGCTGAACAATAAAATATTAATTAGACAAAAATGAGGTCATAAACGTCATTTTTACAATAAAATATATTTTATTGACAAAGTAGAGAATTCCTTCCCCACCACAGTCTAAGTTTTTTACTTAGTTTTAAGTATAGGTTGTGAACTGCGACGTCAGTTTTTTAAGTTAGGTTTCGCCTTTAAATGAGGGCGAAACCCTGCCTCTGCCTCACCAAAATGAAATGTCACGGGCCGCCACTGGCTGCAATTGGTTTTTTATGAATTTAAAGATACTTTCCGGATTTCGTTATTTTTTTTCGCCAAGTTCATTGCAATAGTTTTTAAGATGATAATTTTTTTTTCAATCGTCCATAACTTTTTACAAAATTGATCGATTTGGACATATTCTGTTTTAAATTTTTCGTGTTTAGTTTTTCTGTATTAAAGTAAAGTTTTTTCAAAAAAAAAAATAAAAAAAATAGTTGGCCCACGTTTTTTTGAAGAACACACCTTTAAAAGCAAAAGCAATTTCAGCAAATCGCATAAACCCAATTTGTAAAATTAAAATACCATACAAATGGGCATTTATAAAGCTCATTTAAATATGTAAACATGCATAGATTTTGAAATTGCACGTTTTTATTTTGCTGTCACCCATGATGCAAACTCATTTGATAGACCTGTACATTTGGCATGGAATATTCCATATGCCCTATATACATATAGCTCATGACGTCACGCTAAACAGGCATACCTTTTATCCAACAACACTTTCTTATTATTAAAGTTTTCAACTAGAGAAATCTGCTGACATTTTACTTCTTCAATTTTTTGAAGAATAGGCGCCTCATCATAAAATGACAATTCATTTTGTATATCTAATATTTCATCGTTAATTTCAACGTTCTCCTGGATACGTAGAGCGGATTGATTTTTTAATTGTTCAATTTTGCTGAGTAAATTATCCGGATCTAATTTCGCGGCATCGATTTCTAAACCTTCAACCTCCTTTTCTAAAATCGCTATTTCTAATCGATAATACTCCGCTTGATCATCATAGTGATTCTGCAGATCTTCAATTTCCTTTTCTAACTCACTATTATTATTACTTAAATGAGACTGAATTTTGGGGGTAATTTCCGAAAACAAAAACTCAAATTTTGAGTATTCAATCTTGGCATTTTCGCAATCCTTAAAAATCTTCCGACAATTTTTGTAGATATCTTTTGTTTTAGTTATAACATCCGAACTTTTTTGTTCGATCATATTTTTTAGATTCGAATTTTCGCCAATTTTAGATTTGAGTCGCACGTTAAGAATTTTTTGCGTATTTAACTCCAGTTCGAGGTTTAATTTAATTTCTTTATTCTTAGCGAGGGTATTCTCTAAATTTTCGAGAGTTTCCTTAGCTTCAGACTAAAAGTTTATCGAATTTTATTTACCCACGCAGGCACGCGTTTTAAAATAAGGCATAAAAAACTTACTCTGGCATTGAATATGGTGGAAGTGTGCTGATTTAACTCGTCTAAATCCATAATGAAGGTTTTATTAATTAAACTGCCTACGCAACAATTAATTATCCATCAATTTTTATAGGGTTAGTTTTCTTTACAGCTTTTATTTTAGACAAACTTCAAAAACTCTTCAGGGTTTTCTATGGCCGCCTTGATTTAAAATAATGTAGTGTCTAAAGTGACAACTTAAAAAAAGCAATTATGCTATTGTTTCCATATTTAAAAAACATTATCAGGTAAATACAACATTTTTATTTGTTAAATTGTAACAATTCTCATTTAAACAAAATAAATAATAAGATAATAATTATTAGTGACACTGTGCCTCAGGGCTGGATGCTCCCGTGTACGAGTTTTGGTTGGTCCCGCGCATGACGTCACTTGATGAGTAGTTGCCGTGAGAATACACGAATAATAGTAATATTATCAAAGAAAATAGAGAAATATCTGGACACAGTGCGTTTTTATTAAACTTAATATTAAAGAAAGTGTTCTAATATGGATAATATATGCTTTCAGTCCTTGATAACATTTAGGGCTGTAGTTGTGTTGGTGTTTTAAATTAAACTGTCCAGAAAATGTTTATAGGAAACAGAAGCGGTCTTAACTTTAATATTGTCTAAGTATTCTTTTTGTTGTATTTAAACACTGTTTCCACAAATCAAACTTTTTCGTGAATCGCGATTAATGTTAATGTTTTTATTTAAAGGGTTTTTTCTTGAACTGGTCACAAACTAAAACACAAACAAAACAAGTTAACGCAACACAAAAACAATAATAAACAAACAGAACAGGTTAACACAACGCAATAACAATAATTTGAACACTGAAAAGTAATTCTAACCTTACCGAACACAAAAACAACAAGTTAAACAAAAAATAGAGCAAGTTAACATCCAACAGCATCGCAAAAACAAGAATTTTAGCAGCAGATAATTAAAAAGCACACTCATCAAGTGACGTATTTAAGCCCCGCCCAACATGCGCACCATCCTATCTTAAGGTGTATGTATCTTGCTGTGCCTAAAATAATGAAGAAACATAACCTCACAATCCACACATTTGTGTATTGTTTTGTATTGTGCATAACCTCATATTTAAAAAGATAACTGCTTTCTAAGAACCGCTGATCCGTTTATTTTAATAATTTTGTTCTTCAGAGTGCTACTCAGTCTCTTTTTTCTTTAGGATTTTTGGGGAAAACTCAGGGCCATATTACCCATTAGGCAGGCAAGGCAATTGCCTTAGGCGCCACGAAGAAATAGGCGCATTGTCCCCAACCAACTAAAAAATAAAAATTCTCAAAAATAAAAAAAATAACATTATACAATTATGAAAATGATATATTCTTTACTGTTTTTATTATTTTATAACTACTTTTTAACTATTAAGGGCCGGTTTATCAATACTTATCTGGTTTAGTTCCAGTTAGTCTATCTGACAGTTAAATTCCATATCGATCGTTGTGAGAACAACCGGCCCTAAGTCAACTTAAACTTTACCTAATTAACCAGTTTAAGTTTATTTTAACTATATAATTATAATTTACCAAATATGGTTATGTACTCTTGAAATGAAATAGTCAAAATTCTATTATTTGAATTAGTATCAGCATTGTTTACTAATAAAATAGTCGTTTTCACTTTTAAATAGTTATTTTTTACTACTTAAATGGTTAAAGTTTAAATAATTTAAGATCTTTTACTGTTTCTAAGAGGAATAAGCAACTAATTTCTTTAATCGTTTTTAATTCTTGCGGCCAACAATAAATTATTGTTAGCGTTAAATGCATATAGGTCCATGGTTAAATGGCCCATAAAAACAAAGATGCTAAAAGTTTAGCTCCAAACAGCAACACAAAAAATATATTCAACTTTTATTTATTATTAACAATATTGATTGACAGATATAACAAAGTTTTAAAAAAGTAGCAGTGGTGCAGTTTTTGGACATCCGTTTGACAAGTTAGAGAGCCGAGTTTAAACCTCAGCTGGGTCAAAACTTCTTAAATTTACTAATTTGACTGTTTCAGTCGGTATAATTTGACTTATTATTAGTGACTGCTGTCGCTATGACAATAAGTCAAATATGACTTATAATTAGTCATTTTTGACTTTTTAATTTTAAGAGAATATATATATCTATAGATAAACTAATTAGTTATAGACTAAACCAAAATATGTCTATATATATATAGACATATTTTGGTTATAACTTTATGTAACTTCTAAAATAACCTACTTTTTAAATTATAAGTAATATTACTAACTAGTTAAATATTTGGTTTGTTTATAGTCAATGGAACTCTTAAAATATCCTTAATTTACATATAAACCAAATATTTAATAATATTTAATAATAATAAATATAACTAGTTAGTAATATTACCAAGGGTAAGTATAGTATCTAGTAATAGGTGCCAAATTTTAAGTGCCTAGGGCGCAGAATTGCCTTAAGCCGGCCCTGGGAAAACTCCAGACCAATGATTAAACCTCCTTGACGGAAAACTACAGTTTGGTAAAACAGCCTTTGGTTAAATTTTGCCAATAATAATGTACAAGATGCGACTTTATATTCCTCTGTTTTTTGTGCATTTGCTTACAATAACTGATCAAACGTGCCCAATAAAATGCAAAACAGTTTGGTTAGGCTAGGTAGATTATTGTTGCTTATATTTTGGGATTGTTTAGGCATGATGAAATATGTTTTAAGTTTAAAAAGTAACTTTGAAGCTTTATAGACAATTTTCTTTCTTGGCCAAAAATAACTACTTATTTTCATGAACTTTTTGAGCTATCGAGTTGGGAAATGAATGCCATAAAATATGTCAATTTTTGGTCAAATGTTATTGGAATTACAACTTATATGTCCAAATAAATATATTGTAAAATATCATACTCCAAACTTGGTTGGAAGAAAGTTGACTAACTTCTTTCACAAACCTTGGTTATCTGATCTTTTTTTTTAAAGAATATGACCATACCATTTTTTTAAATACCTAGGTAAATGAAACTATTTATTAAATTGCTTTTTTTTAGGAAACGCCTAGGTTTTACTTTTATTTATGTGCCTATTTATTTTAAAATTTTGCAAATTATTTTATTTTTATCACCCTGTGTTTTTCTACCTGTTTTTAATTGTTATATATACCTTGTATATTTAATGGGGTTTAAAATTGATTTAAAACAAATAAAACATTAGACTTGGTTTTTTGGCAATTGTTTTTTTTTAACATTTGTTAAAATTTGCGACTTAACTTTCTATAAAAAATTATCTCTATAGAAAGCGATAAACCAATCAGGGCACGGCATTGTCCATAACACACTGGGTGTAATGTACAGTCCCTTTTAAATAATTCATGCAGTGAACACTAAACTAGTAATTTTTTGTCCAACAATGTTGGTAAAACTGGGGTTTTCAAAAATGTGTCGGTTTTTATTTTATAATTGTATGTATGTAATATAAACTCGATTTTAATATTTTAAATGCTTAAAATATGAAAAAAACAGGAATCTGATGAATTATAATTCTATTCAGTCTCTCTTTTATATTACACTTTGTAGGTACTTATCATTTATTTATATATTCACTGGGTACCTACTTATAAGTAAAATAAAATACTTAATAAATACATACATTAGGGTGAGCCAAAAAAACTAACCTATCGGATTTATGGGTTAAAATGAACCTACATACCGAGGAAAAAATTTCCCTGCAAGGCAAAATTTTTTGCTCAATTTTAAAAGGTGTCGGTGAGCATTCTAAGTTTTCCATTGAAATAACACGTAAAAAAATCTTTTTTCATTAAAAAGACTATAACTTTTGAACCGTTTGAGATAAATTTTTTTACGTCGCGGATTCTTGTAGAGCATAAAATTTCCCAAAGAATCTATACCAGGATTATTTTTTTTTATTCAAAAATTCGTATGTTTGAAAGCTTTGAAAAGTGTAAAAAATCACTAAAACTGCAGTTGAGCAAAAAATTTTGCCTTGCAGGGAAATTTTTTCCTCGGTATGTAGGTTCATTTTAACCCATAAATCCGATAGGTTAGTTTTTTTGGCTCACCCTAACATACATATTAAATACGTATACGTATTTATTAAGTATTTTATTATCGTTTATATATAATTAATACAAATTAGGAAACATGTGGGTTTTATGGTCGCTGATATCCAATTAAAACAAATCATGCCGGATGCCCCGATATTTTTCCAAAATCATTTCGATCTCTCTATAGTTTTCAAAAGTTTTAAAATTTTAAAATAATCAAAATTTCCCTTTTAAACATTTTCCTAATAATTTAAAATTAGCATTTAAAAAAAATGGTAGGATAAATTCTCACAGTAGTTCAAAATTAAAAAATGGTGGGAACAATAATTATAACTAAGAAGCATAAACAAACAAACCTTGCAGACAATTTTCCTATATTTTTATATGAATAGGCAACATTGCACGCAATATTGCACTTCAGCAATGTTACTTGTAATTTTGCTGCAACATTGCATGGAACTTGATGGCGCAGACATAGAGACATTGCAGCAAGGTTGCCTGCAATATTGCAACCTTGCCGTGCAATCTTACTGCAACGTTGCAAAAATATTGAGTGCTGTAGGGAAGGTGTCGGCCCACGTATCGCACTTATATCGAGACAAAACCACAAGGATATCTCGCCAAAACCAAATCTAACACCGGGTAATTTTCAAATGTCCTAAAAATGTCAAACGCAATACACGCAGAGTTGTCGACTGTAGAAAAATTCCGACTTTACTACACTCCGATTTTAATAACAACCGGCCTGATAGGAAACTCGCTTTCCATCCTCGTGTTCTGCAAGACGAAGCTGAAAAAATTGTCGTCGTCGTATTTCTTGACGGCGCTCGCTATAAGCGATAACGTCTACTTGTGCTTTTTATTCTCGTCTTGGTTGAGGAGTTTCAAAGTGAACATGTACTATTACGAGTGGTTAAGTCGACTTATTGATTACTCCGGTTTTACGACAGGTTTTTTGAGTGTATGGCTGGTTGCCGCGTTCACGTTCGAGCGGTTCATAGCTGTGAAGTACCCGTTATTAAGAAACAGCTTGTGCACTACAAAGACCGCCAAATTAACCGTATTAGTGCTTGTGATTGTTTCTTTGATTATTTATTCGCCTACACTTTTTCTCACATTCGAGATTTCCAATCAGTTGACAGTAATAAATGTTGTTATCGATTTTATTGTCACTTGCCTAATACCAGTACCACTGGTTATAATTCTAAACATCTTTATATTTAGAACAATTTTAAAATCATCTAGAATAAGGAAAGCTTTAACCCAAGAATCGAACGCCAAAAATCGCAACAAAAATGTTGTGTCCCAAAATAAACCTACGAAAATGTTGTTGGTTGCGTCAACGGTTTTTTTGGTTTCAGCCTTTCCATATAATTTGACGGCTATGTGTTGGTTTTATTTGTACAAGGTAAAGTAAAATAAAATCGTTTAAAAAGTTATAATAGTAATACAGACTTTCCAAAACAGATTTTATTTAAAAGTACATGTAAAAAAAATTAAAAACAGATTTTTTAATATTTTTAGTCGGAGTCTGATAATATCCATATTATGGATTCGCTTTTCCTTTCAATGAGGTGGTTCGAACAAATGTATTACACATCATTCGGTATAAACTTTTACGTTTACTGTTTAATTGGACAAAATTTCAGAAGCGCACTCTATGGAATGTTTAAAAGCAGAGGACACAGAACAGTAGCAGTGACTTTGGCAGGTAAGATAATTATAGTACATTATTGACCGCGCCGCATTGTGTGCGATGCAATTTATAAGCTCTTGCCGCCGGGTTTTATATACATTTTTTTAAGCATTTAATTAAATTATTTCTTAAGATTCTGTCACATCATTTTTAGGTTAGGTTTAACCACAGAGTGGTTTAACCATTGTTTTTAGACACAATGGTTCGACCGACATGATGAAATTTTAGCTTTATTTCTGTGCAGATCTGTACTCAAGTTAATATTAATTTAACTTGTAAACTAGTATTAATAGGGTGTTACCACCATAAAAAATTTTGTCACGAAAAATCGACACCAAAACGTTTTTTATAAATTATGTATCATAGCCTATGATATATTTTTAAATCTTTCATAATGGATTTAAATTATTTTAAATACTTTTTTAGATATTTAACCGATATCAACAGGATCAACGGATTCATCACATTATCAAGAAGATTAAAAACTCAAACAATTATCATAGTTAAGAATCTTAACTTAAGATATTAAAAGTATCAAAATGTCTAATAAAAAATGTAAATTTATTATTTTATTAAAATAAACAAATTTAAAATGGTATAACACTGTAATATTTGAATTTTTTAAATAAAATTTTAATTTTTCGATAAATTATATTGGATAATAAATTGCATTACTTTAATTGAAATAATCTTAAATAGGGGGGCCTGGAGGCTGGTGAGGCTCCAGGAAAAACTAGCTTTTTTTCGCAAACTTCAATTAAAATTCTGTTTGCGCCAAACTTGTCTATTTAATGTCATTATAAACTATTATAAATTTGGTGTGGGTCCCATGTCTAATAACTGAATTATTGGTATACCCAAAATCCACCAGCCGCCACTGGTTGAAAATAAAAAGCAGTGGTAAATTAATTAGAAATTTATTAAACAATTAACACTATTTAAATCCCTTTTTTGGGGCATCCTCATTTTGAGGTTTAAAAGCTACTTTCATCACTACTAAAATTCCTCTTAACACTTTTTGGGACATCTTTATTTTGAGGTTTAGTTTTGGTATTCTTCTTTTTCTCGCGAATTATTTTCTGTTTGTTGTAAATCACGGTTTTCGTTTCTTTAAGCTTTTTATCTAAATCTGCTTCCTCTTTGGCCAAATTCTCCTTTCTGCTTCTTATTTCTTCCAAACGTTTTTGTTCTTCCTCAATGGCCAACTGAATGTCTCTTATTTCCTCTGACAATTTGCTGTTTGTTATTTTAACTTGTTCATGCTCATTTTTCTTGTCTGAATACTCTTTCATATCGCCCTCAAGTTTTTCCTGGGCGATTTTGGTTTTCTCTCTCAACTTTTCTTCGTTCTGTTTTTTTGATTCGTTGTATTTTTCCTCCATCTCGATTTTTCCCTTCGAATATTCGCTGGATTTGAATGTTGCTTCTTCTATTTGCTCTTCTAACTGCAAACAATCTGATGTCAGATTTTCGATATTTTTCATTCTTTGTTGCTTTTCTTGCCTCAAATTTTCTATCGCCAATTTGTCTTCTTTGATGTCGTTTTTTAGCTTGTTATTTTCTTTCATTTTCTCCAATTCCTTATAATTTTTTTAAATTTATATTTATTATACCTAATTAATATATTATAATAACTTGAAGATTAGAATATATATTTTAATTGAAATAATTATGATTAAGAATTGTGGGATAAAAAAAATAATTAAAATGTATAAAACGTAATCCTGTAATTAAATTTGTAAAAATTAAAAAAAAAACTTGCCATTTGCAGAATTTTAACCTTTTCATCCACTTCCTTTATTTTTGCCTCCAATTCCTCTATTGCAACATTATTTAGTGATACTTTATTACCATAATCTTCAGCAGCAGATCTCATATCATTTTCCATTTCATCAATTTTATGGTTGTAATCATTTAATAGAGTTTTATTATTAGTAATCGTAAAATTGATTTAAAACAAATAAAACAATATTGTTTTTTTTAAACATTTGTTAAAATTTGCGACTTAACTTTCTATAAAAAATTATCTCTATAGAAAGCGATAAACCAATCAGGGCACGGCATTGTCCATAACACACTGGGTGCAATGTACAGTCCCTTTTAAATAATTCATGTAGTGAACACTAAACTAGTAATTTTTTGGCCAATGTTGGTAAAACCGGGGTTTTCAAAAATGTGTCGGTTTTTATTTTATAATTGTATGTATAATGATGCAATTAGATTCTTAAAAGCTTCTTAAAACGCATCCCAAGAACATTTTAAGAATACGTTTTTGGAATGTTCTTAAAAGGTTTCTTATGGAGCTTCTAGGAAGCTTTTGAGAATATTCCCAAATATGTCAGATACCCACGTTCTAATATGTTGTATTCTACATTCGCAAAATTCTTCAGGAGACGACAAATACGCCTCACTGTCATAATATGACAGTAAAATGTATTTGTCGTCCCCTTAAAAAATTTTGCGACATATTAATATATTTATTTAAAAATATTAAATAAACAATTTGACCTCTAAACCATAAGTTGTATGACATTATTTCATAAAAAGTAAAATTGGAAAATTTTGTGGGATAAGTCAGATTAGATTGAAGTTGAAGATAGTTAGCATTATTATACATAAAAATGTTAATTCAGAAATAAAAAATCGGTAAACAAAATTAATAAATATTTATTTTTAACATAAATAAAATACCTATAGTAAAAGTATTTTTGTTATCGAATATTGTTTTAATTTAACAAATAACTATAAAAAATATTTTGGATTGTGTTTTTTACTTAGTATTTAATACTAAATACTAATTAGGTACTTAAGTATGGGTATAAGTATACCTTTATACGTAGTTTATGGTATATTTTACTATTATATAGGTATTATAGGTAACTGAACTAAATATGCTTAGCAGGAATATTCCTAAATGAACTTTCTATATATAGCTGTAGCAATTACTTAATTAAATTTACTTTCTTAACATTCTAAGCATATGTTTAGAGTAGACTAATTTTTACCAATAAAACTTTGCACCTTCTAAGAACCTGCAGGCATATGCCTATAGGCCAGTAAGAATATTCTTAGGATCATGCTATATTTCTTTTAAGCATATTCTTTAGAAGAAATATAGCATGATCCTAAGAATATTCTCAATGGAAGGTTTAAAAAACGTTTATTCTAAGAATGTACATTCTTAGAATAAAGTGTTCTATCAGGGAGGGAAGTAGTCTGCCCACGTATCGCACTTATATCGCGACAAAACCACAAGGATATCTCGCCAAAACCAAATCTAACACCGGGTAATTTTCAAATGTCCTAAAAATGTCGAACGCAATAGACGCAGAGTTGTTGACTCTAGAAAAATTCGAACTTTACTACGCGCCGATTTTAATAACAACCGGCCTGATAGGAAACTCGCTTTCCATCCTCGTGTTCTGCAAGACGGAGCTGAAAAAATTGTCGTCGGCGTATTTCTTGACTGCGCTCGCTATAAGCCATAACGTATTCTTGTGCTCGTTATTCACGTTTTGGTTGGAGAGTCTCGATTTGTTATATCGTCTCAATGCGGCCGTGTTCGCCACTTATGTGACAGGTTTTTTGAGTGTATGGCTGGTTGCCGCGTTCACGTTCGAGCGGTTCATAGCTGTGAAGTACCCGTTATTAAGAAACAGATGGTGCACTACAAAGAAGGCCAAATTAACCGTATTAGTGCTTGTGATTGTTTCTTTGATTATTTATTCGCCTACATTTTTTTTAAAATTCGAGGATCTCAATCAGTTTAGATTCATATGTTTTGTTATCAATTTTATTGTCACTTGCCTAATACCAGTACCACTGGTTATAATTCTAAACATCTTTATATTTAGAACAATTTTAAAATCATCTGGAATAAGGAATGCTTTAACCCAAGAATCGAACGCCAAAAATCGCAACAAAAATGTTGTGTCCCAAAATAAACTTACGAAAATGTTGTTGGTTGCGTCAACGGTTTTTTTGGTTTCAGCCTTTCCATATTATTTGACATGTATATGTTGGTTTTATTTGCACAAGGTAAAGTAAAATAAAATCGTTTAAAAAGTTATAATAGTAATACAGACTTTCCAAAAAAGATTTTATTTATAAGTACATGTAAAAAAAATTTAAAAACAGATTTTTTATTATTTTTAGTCGGAGTTTGATAATATCCATATTATGGATTCGCTTTACCTTTCAATGAGTTGGTTCGAAGAAATGTAGGGTAAAGTGGGGGAATGACGACCAGCGGGTAATAACGATCATCAAAAGTTTCATAGTAAGGTAATATTTATGTACAATATTTTAGTAGGGTCACCTAGCCTTTAGTAGCCTTACCTAACCAAAACAGTCGGTAACCAGAAATTCTACATTGGCTGCAGTCAATTCGTGTTTATTTAAAGCAGGGTAAATTCTTGTAATATTTTCAAGTATATAATTAGTTGTTTTGTTATTAATATTGAATACCTGTTAATTTTAGTTTTTTATGAATTTAATAAATTTTTTTATAGCAACAAAAGTCAAATGTCTTATGGCATCACAAGTCAAATATACCTGGTTGTGATTACCTAGCACTTAATCGTAATTACCCTGCACTTGGTCGTAATTACCCCGTTATGTGGGAAATGACGACCAAAAGCACTTTGTTAAGAATTTTTTTTTTTTGGAAAAACTATTTGAGTTGTATTTCTGAATTGATTCATGAATAATCTTTAGACTTTAGTCTTTCTATTCCGATTTTCAAAAAGTAAAAATATTGGTTCAAAATTATTTTATGGTTAATTTTTCTTAGGTGGTCGCCATTCCCCCTCTCTACCCTATTTCACATCATTCGGTATAAACTTTTACGTTTACTGTTTAATTGGACAAAATTTCAGAAGCGCACTGTATGGAATGTTTAAAAAGGAAGAACACAGAACAGTAGCCGTGGCTTTGGCAGGTAAAGTAATTATAGTACATTATAGACCGCGCCGCATTGTGTGCGATGCAATTTATAAGCTCTTGCCGCCGGGTTTTATATACCTACATTTTTTTAAGCCTTTAATTAGATTATTTCTTAAGATTCTGTCACATCATTTTTAGGTTAGGTTTAACCACAGAGTGTTTTTAGACCTTTAAAACAATGGTTCGACCGACATGATGAAATTTTAGCTTTATTTCTTTGCAGATCTGTACTCAAGTTGCTATTAATTTGACTTGTAAACTAGTATTAATAGGGTTTTACCACCCTGAAAAATTTTGTCACGAAAAATCGACACCAAAACGTTTTTTATATATTATGAATCAAAGCCTAGTATACAATTTGTGAATTTTGTTTGTTTTTTTAATGTTTTATAATGGATTTAAAGTATTTTATATATATATTAATACTTAAATATTTTTTTAGATATTTAAACCATATCAACAGGATCAACGGGTTCATCACATTATCAAGAAGAATAAAAATTCAAACAATTATCATAGTTAAGATATTAAAAGTATCAAAATGTCTAATAAAAAAATTTCTAATAAAATAAAATAAACCATTTTTTAGTTTTTTTTTATATGGGAGGTTTTCTGCACAAATGGGGTAGTTAAATTTTTTCTGACCTATACTTTTTATGGTTTTTTTTATTCAAGGCGTTTTGTAATTTTAAACATTTCTGTGAAATCGGAATTTCAATTGAGTTTACCGTTTTCGAGATATTTACAAAAAAAAATCTAATTACGTCACTAGGCTATTGACAACGTTGCCAGCTTTTTCTATGGTTGCCAGTGTGTTTAGTTTAAGATTCTTACGATGGATAGCGCCACGTTATAATATTTTAGTTTTAAAACCACTTGATCTATAATTTTAGTTGAGAAGAAGAAAAAGAATTGATTTTTTGACGTTTCTTTTTTTCGGGTTATGTTTTTTTTTAATTTAGATTATTGAAAATCAATGTTATTGTTATGTTATTTGTAATTGATATTAGATATTATCTTAAAGTGATTTATTAATAACGGACTCCAAAGCAGAGGAATCTTGTGGAATGGTTGGTTACATTGAACATTGGAGCTTTTAAACAAATAAAGTAAGTACCTACTCGTATAATTATAATCATATTTTGTCGTAAATGCATTTCATTAGTATAATGCCTAGTTCTTTATATTCTTTTAGATATATCTTGGACTCTAAAATATCAAACAGTAATATGATACCTCGTAAGAAGGAAGATAGGTAGGTACCTACTTAATGAATTTGGTGACCATCTTTCACTCAACTGACAGTGACAGTATTTGTACATAACCTCTTCGGGTATTTTCTGACATAACAGAATGAAATCATTAACAAGACAACTTGACAACAGAGTAATTTTCAACCAATAGAAATCTTAGAATGTTGGTCACATGGCGAGGTTTGTGACGTCATAAAAATTTATATTTTTTGTAAATATCTCGAAAACGGTAAACTCAATTGAAATTCTGATTTCACAGAAATGTTTAATATTACAAAACGCCTTGAATAAAACCATAAAAAGTATAGGTCAGAAAAAATTTAACTACCCCATTAAGGACAGTATTTTTCTCAAGGTGGAGAAAATGCGAGTTTTGCAAATTGAGGAGTGTCGAAAGTCGTACTTTCGTCAGGGCGGATAAAATACATTTTTAAAAACTTTTTATTATGGGTATTTTTATAGCGATAATTTGTTAAAAACATCTTAAAGCAATAGATTTTGGTGAAGAATTATTTTTGTTTTGATTTTATGGCACCTCAAAGTAGAATGTTTTTAAAACAGTAAAATTGGCTAAAAATACGCACACTTTTAATAAACTCAAGATTTTCGTACCCACAAATCTATGCTCATAAGTTTTAGTTGAATTTATTAATTATTATAAATTTCAACATGTATTAATTTTTTTTATATTATTAAAAAATATATACAAAGTATACTTATCCTATAGGATTAATAATTAATTACCTATTCATAACAAAATATTAGGTATTAATTATTAGAAAATCCTTTGCTATGGAAAAATATTTTATAAATTAGTTATCCCTTGTTTTGCATCTTTAAAGGTAAAACATTTTTCGATCATTTATAAGGTAATAGGTAATATTTTACTATATCTAATTTAACTAGTAGTATTGCATTTTGTGATTTTTCAAAATGAGTACTTTCTGCCTTTCTTTTTAGTTTTTAACAGAACTATTTTTAAATAGTCTATTTTCTGAAAATTTAAAGATTTCCAAATTTGGATGAAAATCAATTCACACTTGAAGTAGTTAAGGAATTATTAATTTAATAAATGTTAAAATTCAAATTATGTTTATTTATTTCTTAAAGTAGTTAAAAAACATGTATTTATTTATAATAAAAAAAGTTATTGAATTATTTTCGCAATCCTGTAGAAAAGGCATTTAAAAAATGAAGACCTTTTTTTATTAAAGTATAGTTAATTATACCTATTTAGTTTTATTTAACACAGTAAAAAATAAAAAAATAAATATTCTTTGCAATAAAAAAGTTTTTTGATTATTTCCTCAATTAATGCTCTAGGACCATCTAAAACGCATTTAAAAAATAAAAACCGATATATTTTTCAATTAAAATATAGTTAATTATACGTTATAAGCCTTATTTAACAAAGTAAAAAAATAATATTTGTTTACATTAAAAAAAATATTGGGTATTTCCTCAATTGACGCTATAGCATATGTTTTTTTTTATCTCTAAGGCTTTCGCGGTTATTTTCTTTAGAAGTAAAAAAGTTTCCGGGTTTTAAGCCGCGTGTCATTGTAATTTCGACAGCCATGTTGCTGTCTTCTTCAGAAAACTGAAACTAAAGAGCGGACCAAAAACACCTATATAAAGACGTGAACCGATCCAATCTCTTTGGTTTCAGTTTTCTGAAGAAGACAGCAACATGGCTGTCGAAATTACAATGATACGCGGCTTAAAACCCGGAAACTTTTTTACTGCTATAGCATATGGGCATTTAAAAACGCATTTAAACATTTTCGTTTAGAATATAGTTTTTTATACGTAATAACTCCTATCCATGGCATAAATAAACATACATACATATGTACCTACATATATTTAATTCCAAAAACTCAAGCAATGTTAAAAATTATTATTAATCATTTAAATGCATTACAAATTTTACTGAAAAACAAAAGTTAACGATAAAAATGTTATCAAGTTTGGTTAGGCAAATACGTGTTAATTATTTAAATAATTATTAGCTTAGTCATTCTAAAAATATCAAGATTAAAAATAACTTTTGATTTCTTATTATATTTTGCTCTAAAAGAAAAATAGGAGACCTCTTTTGGGCCTATTATAAATCTTCCTACTTTATGCTCACTAGTACAGAGTTTGTACATTCTATTTTAGGTTTTAAAAGTCTAATATTATTTTTTTGGAAAGCAAAACTTTTTATAACAAGTAACTTTTGTCGTAAAATTACCGCTCTTTTAAAAGGTGAAAATTAAATAAAGATATTATTTTATGTAAAGATATTGTTTTTTATTAAGTATACTTGAATAATTTTCAGTAGAAACAACGAAACTTTCAAATTAAAAGGCAAATTCCTATATACCAACCGTAAGTTTTGTCACGTATGTACCTACACTGAGAGAAAAAGTGTAATTTATAGTTATCAAATCTTTATTTAGATAACATTTAATAATAAAATTAAGTAAATTTATAGTTAATCAACCTATTTAACTATAGTTATTAATATATTAATAATCATATATTATATCACGAGAACTATGAATTTAATCGGTTAAACTAGGCTCAGTAGTTTTTTGTTTGGTTTTTCTTGGAAAATGTTGAATGCAAAATAATTTAATAAAATCACGAGACCGCGTAGCGGTCGAGGGGTTTTATTTTTAATTATTTTGCATGAAACTATTTTCCAAAAAGAAAAATCAAATAAAAAACTTACTGAGCATAGTTTGACAGATTAAATTTATAGGTTGAGTGATATACGTCTAGATTATTTCTCGAATTAAAGGAAACTATGACAAATAATTAATATTTGTTTATTTTAAAACATACAAAACATTTTTTTTAACTTTTATAATATATACCTATATAATATATAACTATTTAGTATTATTGCAATTAGTATAAAAGTTACAATTATAGTAATTGTTTGTTTGATTATCATTGCTGTTGACTGTAGAGGATGTTTTTGAGCTCCTACAAGAAGATGTATTATTGGGCATGTCTCTCATTTTATTTATTATTTCAAAATGATGTTGTGGATCCATTTGAAGGCTTGAGTGATGATGCGCTACTGTGCCCCGTTATTTTTATAAGCTCTTCAGTACCACTTTTAGCAAGTTTACTGACAGCTGTCGATCGGTTGGAGTGGTTGGTTATTTTAGCTTTTTTAATACCAATTTTCTCGGCAGCATGTTTTGTCCATTTTGACACCTCATTTTTTCCCAATGGGCATCTCTAGCAGCTTTAAAAGTAATATCCCGGAAGGGATCAAAAGTTATGGTACTTTTCTTGAATCTTTTTAGCTACTATATCCCACATCTTCTTTGTATTCTTCGCCATTTTTTTTTCGCATATTATATCCCTAGTCCTTCAAAATTTTAGCCAATTCCTTTAAATTAGTTTTGTTGCCCAGTTGGTAGCTTCTTTCTTTACAGAATTCTAAAAATTGCTGCCATATTAAATGGTGTGTCCTTTTTGTGTTTTTTGGAACTGTGTTTGTAATTTCCACATCGATTTTTTGTAAAGATAATTGTCCAAATCTATCCATATTTTTCAAATTACCATTAAATTTACGATATAAACACTTAAAATGACGCTGTTTACATTTTAGTTGCCATATATCACTATAGTGATAAATGCAAAAATATTTTAAAAGGCACTCTATTTGACAATTAATAAAATCTGACGTATATGTCAAAATGTATGAACAATTTTTTTAACAAAATTCCATTAATTTAAAGATATGTAATAATTAATAATTGATATTTCGTAAACTAAATAACTTGTTTTTTATTATTTAAAAAAAACTGCATGTTAAAACTTAACACCATAAAATTGTAAACAAAAATCCAATATGGAGGCTAAAATTTAATCGCTGTTAAAAAGTTCTAGTGATTTAATCGTTTATTTAAACAAAATTTATTCGAAAATTCAAGGCCTTTTATTGGTTCATATTATAATGAGGGAAATAATCGCTGTTAAATAGTTCTAGTGATTTAATCGCTTATTTAAACGAAATTTATTCGAAAATTCAAGGCTTTTGATTGGTTCATATTATAATGAGGGAAATAATTTGCGTAATATTTTTTATTTAGCAGAAACCATTACTTTGTTTGTTGCCCATATGGTTATTATTAATAATGCAAATTTGGGCATAATAAATAACTATTTGTTTAGGCGATCTTTAAAAGTTTATTTATTATAAATTTTGAGTTTATTTTAATATTAACAAAAAATAAATGTTTATTTCTTTTTTACTCTACTCAAACTTCTGTCAGCTGCGTCAACTTATTGCCAAAATTTTCTGGCGTATCTACAGGGGAAAATACTGCTATGCAACATGATGCAGTTTCAATTATTCCTTCAAAATCGTTAATGTTGATTGCAGCCCATAATTTTGACACATTTTCATAATTTTCTTGTGAGCATTGAGCTAACCCAAAAATAAACAATTTTTTTACCCTGAGTCTTTAAATCGTTTAGCAGCTATTCCTTGCATGTACTCTTGTCGATGTTTTTCCAATTCCATATCTTCAGTTGATTGAATGGATAAACATTTTTCAAAACAATTTATTCCAAAAAAAATATCGACAAAATTTTTAAGTGAAATTTTCCTGCTCAAGTCGGGTTCGATAACTGCGGTTTTTAGTGGCTACTCTGATAACACTTGCTATTCCACAAGTGGTTTTTTGGCCAAGGTTAAAATTTGTTTGTATTTTTAAAAAGTCATCTACTGATAGTGGTTGCTTCTTCTTCCTTCCTTTGATTGAATCAGCGAAAGTAAATTAGTTTTTGATTTATTTTCTTTATTAATGTTTTGTTTTACTATGGTACTATAATGAAGAAATGACCTGTTGTTGAAGTTTTGATAGCTCCTTGTTTAGGTAATCCTCTTTCAATACCAGAAAAACAGGAACTATAACGTTTTTCGAAACACGGTCGTTTACCTACCTAAATTTTAAGAAGAAATAGATCTATTATGTATCTATACATTGGTCTCGATTATTTAAGGGATCTTATACTTACAGGAGGTTGAAGTTATATAAACTAACCACTAATATTCCTTTTCTTGGAGGTAAAATACCGTTTTTTGTAAAATTACCAATTTTAGGAGTTCTTGCAAGTTTACAAACATGACAATCACATTGAAAATGGGCATTAGATCTTGTAATTTTCTTAAGGGATCGCAATTCAGAGAAAATTGGCAGTTAATTGGCAGTTGTATGTTTTTTCGCTACACAGACCAAGTGGTAAATAATTATCGTGGACTTCGTAATCAAACAGGTTTTCTACTTTTTTTTTTTAAGTTTACCTATCATTACTAATTAAAGTAATTAAAGTAAAAATAAGAGTTTTGAAAGTCTTACGTTCTCTTAAAACCCCTGAATAAGACTTATTAAATCGAAAAAGTCAGATTAAGACCTAATTAAGTCGGAAAAAGTCTGAATAAGTCTTAGTAAGTCAGAATAATAGCAAGATTTGGGAGTCTTCTGGAAGAGTTAATAAGACTTTTATTAGAGAAATGTGCCGGCTAGTACGTCTCTGCGATTATTAAAAAATCCAAACAGGGAAGATCCATGCACCAGCTTTGCAAATTTTTAGAAAGCAACACTGAAAGAAATATATGTTTGTTTTAGCAATGTATTTGGTAGTCCATATATGAAACATAAAATATATTTACCTTAACCATTTTTATATTTAGTTTTAACATATTATGTTGCAATGATGCAAAAGCACAAACAGAGCACAAACCAGCACCACCCTTATCAGCAAAGATGTAAACCACCCACTACGTGGCATTTTAAAGTGGTGGGAATGGTCCGAGGTAAAACTACCCAGCAAACATGGTGACGTCATAATCACGGCATTTTTTGGTCACAAGTTACGTCATATTCACCCTTAACATCACGTCAAAATCACGTCTTTGAAACGGGCAAATGTCACAGACCGTTGACGTCATATTAGGACGTACAAATAACGTCATTTGAAGACGTCTATATGACGTAAGTACTGACGTCTTAAAGACGTACGACTTATACGCGTTACGATATTCCATTTGTTAATTATTAATATATCATATTTCTTACAAACAACATAGATTTAATAGTTAGACAATGTGCCTTATTTATCATAATCATTATTTACGAAATTAAAATTTGGCAACTATTGGTATGTTAATAACAAATAAATTAAATTTCAGAATATATTGTTAGTAAATAAAATTAATTCACAACAAATTTTTGTATTTATTATAAATAAAAACGTCTCAAATAAATATTTATTAATTATAAGGTATTTCAAAAGGCTTGATTTTGAACAGTGTAGGGTTAATAATTATTAACCCTACACTGTTCAAAATCAAGCCTTTTGAAATACCTTATCAGAATTAGTTAAGGAAAAATAAGGTAATATGCTTAAACGAGTATAGCAATTTACCTTCTCGTTTATTAGGTAGAAACTAATGCCTTAGTTCTATAGAATAGTGAATACATCATATATGATGTATTCACTATCTTCTAGATAAATATTCATACTTTACTTAATAAACTTGTCAAATACATTAAGTTTTAAAGTGACATTTGTATTCTCTAACCACTAAAGTCTATTAAATTTCAAGCTGGACTAAATGTAAACACAATCCTCCGAATCGACCAATAAGAGCTCACAATCCGAGTCACACCATCAGAATCGACCAATAGGAACGTCTGGGCGTTTTTGTGTGGTCCAGCTTGGATTTGAATAGACTTCAGTTATTTAAGTTTGGCAAAATTGAATAGGGAAAAGGCGATGATGTAAATGTGACATGTATCGTGCCTATTGAAATGATATAATAAAGTTGGTTTGTTCTGTGGTTATAATCAAGAACAAGTATTATCATAATATTCAGTTCTTACTCACTTAAGTTTTTATTATGGTTTGATGATTAATACAAATTAGGAAACATGTGGTTTTTAAGGTCGCCAATTAAAAAAAATAATCCAATATTTTTCCAAAAAACATTTCGATCTCTCGAAAACGGCTCTATGGTTTTCAAGTTTTAAAATTTGAAAAAAATCAAAATTTCCCTTTTAAACATTTTCCTAAAAATTTAAAATTTGCACAGTAGGATAAATTTAAAAAATGGTAAGATAAATTCTCACAGTAGTTCAAAATTAAAAAATGATGGGAACAATAATTATAAGAAAGAAGCATTAACAAACAAACAAATGTTAATATAAATAGAATAGAATAGAATAGATTTATTAGTCCAAAAAAGTATATATAAATATTCAAGATTAACAATGTACTAACAAACAAATATAAGAAAATTTGGTACAAATAAACAAATACAAGAAAAACATTTAGTTAAAAAAATCATCAACGCAGTAATCACATCTGTTTACAAGGTATGCTCTTAAGCAAGGTTTAAATTCCCTAAAACCAAGGTATTTTATTGTTTTTGGCAATTTATTATATAACGTTAAAGCAAAGTTTTGAATACTCCTGTAAACGGTGTGGGTCCTTGTTTGATTAATTAACACTAAATCTTTATTTCTAGTGAAGTAGGAATGCTGTCTATAGACAGTATACTAGTATTGTTAAACATAAAACTGTTTTTTTTTGTAAAAAATTAAAGTTTCAAAAATATAAAGATCTGGTAGTGTTAGTAGGTTATTTTTTACAAACGTTTGCCTGCATGATTCATTAAATTCCAACCTAAAAATAATTCTAACAATTTTTTTCTGAAAAATTAATAGATTTTTTTGTATGGGATGAATTACCCCAAAAAACTATGCCATATTTTAAATTGGAATAAACAAATGCATAATACACATTTAAGAGTGTCACTCTTGAAACAACAAATCTTAGATTAAGGATTAAGCATAGATACTTATTGATTTTTTTTAAACACTATCTGTTTGTTCCTTCCATAAAAATTTGTTGTCCAAAATAACACCCAAAAATTTAATTGAAGTACTCAACTTGATGGTACATTTATTGTTATTGGTAAACCCATACTCTTCAAATTGTATGTGCTGTGTTTTATCAACATTTAACTTAAGGCCATTATTTTGAAACCATTGAAATATATTTTTTTGTGTTAAATTAATATTAGTTATTAGATCATTTTTAGTAGAGGATTTAAAAATTGAAGTAGTATCAATATAACATTGCAGACAATTTACCTATATGTTTATATGAATAGGCAACATTGCACGCAATGTTGCACTCCAGCAATGTTACTTGTAATCTTGCTGCAACATTGCATGGAACTTAATGGCGCAGACATAGAGACATTGCAGCAAGGTTGGCTGCAATATTGCAACCTTGCCGTGCAATTTTACTGTAACGTTGCAAAAATATTGAGTGCTGTAGGGAAGGTGTCGGTCCACGTATCGCACGTTTATTGCGACAAAACCACAAGAATATCTGTCGTCAAAACCAAATCTAACACAAGGAAATTTTCAAATGTTCTAAAAATGTCAAACGCAACAGACACATACTTGTCGACTGTAGAAAACTTCCAACTTTACTACCTGCCGATTTTAATAACAACCGGCCTTATAGGAAACTCGCTTTCCATCCTCGTGTTCTGCAAGACGAAGCTGAAAAAATTGTCGTCGGCGTATTTCTTGACGGCGCTCGCTATAAGCGATAACGTATTCTTGAGCTCGTTATTTTCGCCTTGGTTGGAGAGTTTCAAAATGAACGTGTACTATTACGAGTGGTTAAGTCGAGTTATTGGTTACGCCACTTATGTGACAGGTTTTTTGAGTGTATGGCTGGTTGCCGCGTTCACGTTCGAGCGGTTCATAGCTGTGAAGTACCCGTTATTAAGAAAAAGCTTGTGCACTACAAAGACCGCCAAATTAACCGTATTAGTGCTTGTGATTGTTTCTTTGATTCTTCGTTCGCCTACACTTTTTCTCAAATTTGACGATCTCAATCAGTTGGCAGTCATATATTTTGTTATCGATTTTATTGTCACTTGCCTAATACCAGTACCACTGGTTATAATTCTAAACATCTTTATATTTAGAACAATTTTAAAATCATCTGGAATAAGGAAAGCTTTGACCCAAGAATCGAACGCCAAAAATCGCAACAAAAATGTTGTGTCCCAAAATAAACTTACGAAAATGTTGTTGGTTGCGTCAACGGTTTTTTTGGTTTCAGCCTTTCCATATTATTTGATGGCTATGTGTGGGTTATATTTCTACAAGGTAAAGTAAAATAAAATCGTTTAAAAAGTTATAATAGTAATATAGACTTCTCAAAACAGATTTTATTTATAAGTACATGTAAAAAAATGTTAAAAACAGGTTTTTTATTATTTTTAGTAGGAGTCTGATAATATCCATATCATGGAGTCGCTTTACCTTTCAATGCTGTGGATCGAACAAATGTGGTTCACATCATTCGGTATAAACTTTTACGTTTACTGTTTAATTGGACAAAATTTCAGAAGCGCACTGTATGGAATGTTTAAAAAGGAAGAACACAGAACAGTAGCCGTGGCTTTGGCAGGTAAAGTAATTATAGTACATTATAGACCGCGCCGCATTGTGTGCGATGCAATTTATAAGCTCTTGCCGCCGGGTTTTATATACCTACATTTTTTTAAGCGTTTAATTAGATTATTTTTTAAGATTCTGTCACATCATTTTTAGGTTAGGTTTAACCACAGAGTGTTTTTTAACCTCTAAAACAATGGTTCGACCGACATGATGAAATTTTAGCTTTATTTCTGTGCAGATCTGTACTCAAGTTGCTATTAATTTGACTTGTAAACTAGTATTAATGAAAAATTTGGTCACGAAAAATCGACACCAAAACATTTTTTATAAATTATGAATCATAGCCTTAGAGCATACAATATGTGAATTTTGATTGTTTTTTTAAATGTTTTATAATGGATTTAAAGTATTTTGAATACTTAAATATTTTTTTAGATATTTAAACCATATCAACAGGATCAACGGGTTCATCAAATTATCAAGAAGAATAAAAACTCAAACAATTATCATAGTTAAGATATTAAAAGTATCAAAATGTCTAATAAAATAAAAATTTAATAGAACAATTTTTTAGTTTTTTTTTATATGGGAGGTTTTCTGCACAAATTAAGGACATTATTTTTCTCAAGGTGGAGAAAATGCGAGTTTTGCAAATTGAGGAGTGTCGAAAGTCGTACTTTCGTCACGGCGGATAAAATACATTTTTAAAAACTTTTTATTATGGGTATTTTTATGGCGATAATTTGTTAAAAACATCTTAAAGCAATAGATTTTGGTGAATAATTATTTTTGTTTTGATTTTATGGCACCTCAAAGTAGAATGTTTTTAAAACAGTAAAATTGGCTAAAAATTACGCACACTTTTAATAAACTCAAGATTTTCGTACCCTCATAAGTTTTAGTTGAATTTATTAATTATTATAAATTTCAACATGTATTAATTTTTTTTATATTATTAAAAAATATATACAAAGTATACCTACTTATCCTATAGGATTAACCCACACAGAACACGCTATCCAATGGATATCCAATGGCTATCCCAATGTCCATATAACATCCATGCCTTTTACGATATCCATTGGATATCCAATGGATATCCATACTAGATGTTCAAAAAAAAAACAAAAACATTAAAAATATTTTTTTCTTTTTTAAAATAGCCCCTTATAGGATAAATTTATGTTATGATTAATAAATATGATTTAAATCGTTATTAACCCAATTTCAAAAAAGTATCTCTAATATATATCCAATGGATAACTAATGTATGTCCAAAGTATATCCACTGTACATCTAATGTATATCCACTGGATATCCAATGGATATCCATACTGGATGTTCAAAAAAACAAAAACATTAAAAATATTTTTTTCTTTTTTAAAATAGCCCCTTATAGGATAAATTTATGTTATGATTAATAAATATGATTTAAATCGTTATTAACCCAATTTCAACAAAGTATCTCTAATATATATCCAATGGATAACTAATGTATGTCCAAAGTATATCCACTGTACATCTAATGTATATCCACTGGATATCCAATGGATATCCATACTGGATGTTCAAAAAAAAACAAAAACATTAAAAATATTTTTTTCTTTTTTAAAATAGCCCCTTATAGGATAAATTTATGTAATGATTAATAAATATGATTTAAATCGTTATTAACCCAATTTCAACAAAGTATCTCTAATATATATCCAATGGATAACTAATGTATGTCCAAAGTATATCCACTGTACACCTAATGTATATCCATCGGATATCCACTGGATATCCGATGGATAACTGATATGGATATCTTGTATATGGGTTATTCTCAAAATAACTACAATCTTTGAGTGACGTGTGTTTTTTTCTCCCATATTAAAAAAAAATGGTAAAAATAAGTAACATTTTTTAAGTACACAACGTTAACTAACAGTACTTAAAGTAAAAAAAATAAGAAAAAAAATACCGCCCAAAAAACTGATCTGAATAGAGATATTGTCCTTTCCGTGGAACGTGACTATATCGTGTTGGTAAGTTTCAGTTAATGTAGTGAAAAGCCTGCATATTAAAAAAACCTAAAAAATTGCCATTATTATTAAATACCCCAAAAATACATAGATATGGTTCATATTCCTTTTTATTCTTTTTAATTTAATATTGTAGTTTAGTCATTTATACGTTACCAGTTTCGATCCATTCCGAGGACTTATTTGTAAGTGCAAAATTTCAAAAGTATTTCGCGCCACTCACGTCAACCGTCATTAAAAAACCTGTCATTTGTTATTTAAGTCGCCCTTGTCAGTTCTTTTTTGAAAGGTTGTAAAGAAGCGTTCATGTTTATGTACGAGGCTCCAGTGTAGAAGCATAGGCTGTCCTCTCTGTTACAATTATATTTCAAACAGTAAGTATTGAATTATTTTCTAATTATTGTCATTATTATTGTCAAAGTTTTTATTTTTGGCACAATGTCATGACAAATGCGAAGGCATAACCTAAAATTTACCTTTCTTATAGAGAATAATATGATTTATTATTGTCATTATTATTGTCAAAGTTTTTATTTTTGGCACAATGTCATGACAAATGCGAAGGCATAACCTAAAATTTACCTTTCTTATAGAGAATAATATGATTTATTATCTATGGAATAATATACATAGATGTCCATTCAGTGGACGTCTTTTCTGTGGACATAATTTACCCATAAATAGAAAAATTAAGGTTTGCATGCAATATCAATCTTATTTTAGTTTAGGATTTAACTAAAGCTTTACAAAAATGCTCTTGTAATAATATTACCAAACTTTTTAGTATTAAAAAAATAATAAACCGAAAGTGTAGTTATTTTGAGAATCACCCATATATACTTGTATGTATACATGTGGGATTTTGTAATGGTTTAAACTAGCATATGTAAAAAAAACAACTTTACGGTAAATTGATTTTTAGCCAAGAGCTACGAAATTTTTAATTTTGAAATGTTCACTTTACCCAGATAATAATATTTATATATTAATAATATTATTTCTGTTAATAATATGACTATGACAGTCTGCATTGCAGACTCTGCAATACAATAAAAAATTACTTAAAAAAGTCCCTTTTGTTTATTATTGTATTTCATAGTACTAGTAGTACTGTACTACGCACGCGCTGAATTTGAGAATCTTCAGTGTTGCCGGTTATAAGCAAAATAACTAAACGAAATATATTTCCGTACTTTATTAAGTTTTAATAAATAAATTAAATAAATTTAAAATAATTATTCACCACATTTATATCAAATAGGTATACTAGGTATACTAATTAATTAAGTATTAAAGATTTAATAATATAACCGCCATTTTGATGAGCTTTCTGAAATTATTTAAACGTCTGACAACACTGCCGGCGAACACAGAAGATAAAGAAGCGTCCTTTTTCTATGGTAGCGTCCGTTAAATATGATGCCATGATTGTTAGGTACATATGCATATGCAAAGGGTTTTCATGTTTATTTGCTTCATTCCACAGATTGTAAAGGTTCATTCGCCATCATTGCTATTTGTTATATGTTTTTCATAAAGTTTATTGCCAAGTTATTGTTTTTGTGGTTATTTGTTTGAGGTCTATAGTGGTAAGTGAATATTTTATTAATTTTCTAATCATAGTTATCATTTTAAATTGTATTGGTCTAATACAATTTTAAATTAAATAGGTACCTATATTTAAGTGCAATTTATAAACTTTCGGTTAGCATTGAAGGTAAAACATTAAAGGTGAATAGGTACATGCATGCATTTATATACTGTACCTTTATTTGCAAGCTATACCTACATAGGCTCGAGGGTAACAAATGGGCTGATGGATTGGCCAAATTTTGGGGATCATAAGGAGACAGGTGAAATAGTCCCTAAATGATTAGGCTGATAAAAAGGCAAATGACAGCTGGAGGAGTGATGGCAAGCCAGAGACTTCACTTCTTTAGTTATATGTAGTTTTCTGTTCTATTTTATGTTTTCATAAAAATAAATATTTAAATTAAAGAATAAGACTTTTATTTTAAAACCCAATGTTATTTATTGAAAAGTAAATATCCATTGATTCACCATATCCAATACAGATAACAACCATATTGCATACAATACTATATCCACTGGGTATCCATTGGATATCCAAACTATGTCCAGGAGGGTCGGACATTTATATATCCAATGGTTATCCATTGGATATCCATACAATCTCCATATTGAATACAGATTACAACCATATTGCATACAATACTATATCCACTGGGTATCCATTGGATATCCAAACTATGTCCAGGAGGGTCGGATATTTATATATCCAATGGTTATCCATTGGATATCCATACAATCTCCATATTGAATACAGATTACAACCATATTGCATACAATACTATATCCACTGCAGTGGGTATCCATTGGATTTCCACACTATGTCCAGGAGGGTCGGACATTTATATATCCAATGGTTATCCATTGGATATCCTATGTATATCCTGGATATCCATAAAAGAAATCCATTGGATATCCATTGGATGTAATTGTTCCGTGTAGGAATAATTAATTACCTATTCATAACAAAATATTAGGTATTAATTATTAGAAAATCCTTTGCTATGGAAAAATATTTTATAAATTAATTAGTTATCCCTTGTTTTGCATCTTTAAAGGTAAAACATTTTTCGATCATTTATAAGGTAATAATATTTTACTATATGTAATTTAACTTAGAGTATTGCATTTTGTGATTTTTCAAAATGAGTACTTTCTGCCTTTCTTTTTAGTTTTAAACAGAACTATTTTTAAATAATCTATTTTCTGAAAATTTAAAGATTTTGAAATTTGGATGAAAATCAATTCACACTTGAAGTAGTTAAGGAATTATTAATTTAATAAATGTTAAAATTCAAATTATGTTTGTAATGGTACGATATATGGTGCAGTTAATTTTTAACATTTCTTAATTTATTATTTTAAGGCTTTACGAAATATGAAACTAGTTCTAAATATTTAACTTAAAATTGTATCAAGTGTGCATTAGTAACTTAATATTTGGACCCATTCTGTTTATATTATATAATTTATTAGGGCCTTATTTAACCTAAGCATTCCAGAGTTAGAGTCTTTGTCAACACGTAATAAAAATAGGGTATAGGCCGTTTGACGTAGGATAATATTTGTAAATCACTGTAAAGGCGCTAAGTGTAGAACTACGTGTTGATGTCTTTAAGCATCCCATGATGCACTAGGGAGACTTACCAATACCGCACGTATGTCTGAGCCATATCGGTAGACAGAGAAGGTTCTCACGTTTCAAATGAACCATATCGATAGGCCTGTTTTGCTTTGATGAAATAAACATAAAAAGAGCGTGTTAAAAACTTAGAGAGAACAGTATTTTTTAGACAGTTGAGTTTTGTTATTTGAAGAGAGAGTTACGTTTTACTATTTGAAGGGAAGAGTTGAATTCTTTAATTTTATAAGGGAGTGAATTTAACAAATAATACATTGTTTTTATATAAATTCAGTTTTGTGAAAGTGTTGTTTATTTAAATAGGTATGTCTTTCTATATTTAGTTATTATAATCTGAGGTCACAAATATCATAATGAGTGGTTAATTATTTAATATTTAATTTAAACTATATTTTATTATTATTATTTCAACTTGTTTTTTGTGAGAGAAATAATAAGTTGAATTATTTTATCTTAATTGTTGTTGTGGACAAACCAAATTACAAATTTATTATAATCATTATTTTATGTTTATAATTATTATATTTATATTACATTTACTTTAACATATTATATTGTAATGTAATTTTACATTTTACTACATATTTATATTTAACATTTATATACGTTATTTTGTACAGTTTATCTTATTTTATTTATTTGATAAATTGATATTCATTATTTAATATGTTGAGGCTTTGTTGCAATTTTGGCACACCAAACACTTGTTAGAATTTTCTTTTATTGTTTAACGGTGTTGGTATCGGTCGAGGGGGTCGAGCCCGGAGACTTAAGTCAATTGTCAATTGTAATCTTGCTGCAACATTGCATGGAACTTGACGGCGCAGACATAGAGACATTGCAGCAAGGTTGCCTGCAATATTGCAACCTTGTCATGCAATCTTACTGCAACGTTGCAAAAATATTGAGTGCTGTAGCCCTGATAGCAAACTTTGATTTTAAGAATCTTCTAAGAAGATATGACCCGGAATAATGGAATATTCTTAGATGCTTTCCTTATTGCTAAGAATGTTCTTAGGGACTTTTAAAATATTCAATAGATACCCTTTTAATGATGCAATTAGATTCTTAAAAGCTTCTTAAAACGCATCCCAAAAACATTTTAAGAATACGTTTTTGGAATGTTCTTAAAAGGTTTCTTATGGAGCTTCTAGGAAGCTTTTGAGAATATTCCCAAATATGTCAGATACCCACGTTCTAATATGTTGTATTCTACATTCGCAAAATTCTTCAGGAGACGACAAATACGCCTCACTGTCATAATATGACAGTAAAATGTATTTGTCGTCCCCTTACAAAAATTTGCGACATATTAATATATTTATTTAAAAATATTAAATAAACAATTTGACCTCTTAACCATAAGTTGTATGACATTATTTCATAGAAAGTAAAATTGGAAAATTTTGTGGGAAAAGTCAGATTAGATTGAAGTTGAAAATAGTTAGGATTATTATAGGTAGGTACATAGAAATGTTAATTTAGAAATAAAAAATCGGCATCCAAAATTAATAAATATTTATTTTACATAAAATAAAATACCTATAGTAAAAGTATTTTTGTTATGGAATATTGTTTTAATTTAACAAATAAATATAAAAAAAATTTTTGGATTGTTTTACTTAGTATTTAATACTATAGTAATTATAATTACTAATTAGGTACTTAAGTATACCTTTATTAGTAGTTTATGGTATATTTTACTATTATATACCCAATCAACAATGATACATACATTGTACGTCCAATGTTCGTACATGAACGACATAAGGTTCGTACATATTACGTACCGCACTGGACGTAGAACGTACAATGTACGTACATAAGACACCCGTTTTCCACTTTTTTGGACGTACACGGTACGTAGTATAGGGAGATCGAACGTACGTACTTATAGGACGTACATTGAATGTACATTTTGAGTATTGTTGGACGTACATACCAGGGGTGTTGCGGATATTCGCATCCGCAAATGCGGAACATCCGCAATGATTTACGCATCTGCATTCGCATAAATCAATGCAGATGCATATATATATGAAAATGCATACCTACGCATTTAATTAGCAGTCAAAAAAAAATAAAAAATTTCTAATACCTATATTTTAATGATAATTATCTGAGTTTAAACTCAGGAACTATACATTATTATGGATACATATATATACATAAAAGTTAGGATTAGGTATATATGTATACTATGTCATGTCATTGTAAGGAACATTATTTTTTGCTGCCTGCCTTGCTTCGGTCATTAGCTCTTCTCAGCCATTTGCTAATCGATGTTTCGGTGTCTTGAATTGTACCAATTTTACCAAGTTGAGTTACTTCTGTAAAATAAAATTATAATCATACATGTACTGCCGTACTTTTTAAAAACCTAGTAACTATATAAGGTTATATAAAAAGTAAAAAAATTATAGATACAACAAAAATCGGCACTAATCTGCAAGGCTACGGCCACGAGGAAACAGGACGCTGCTTTTACTAGCACTAAAAACACAAACACAAACCGCGTTCCACTTAGCACTTTACTGTAAAACAATTCAGTAACTACGGTGTCAACACAACCATAAACAGAGGTTTTTTGAAATTTTTAGTCCATAAAACCAAACAAAAATCCTGTTTTGGTTAAATCCAAACAAATCGATAAACATTGTCCAAAAATGTACGTACATAGAGCGTACAGAAGAATACATACATTTTTGTACATTAGTAGTACGTACAAATTAGGTCCCTGGACGTAGGGACATAATATGGATCAAAAATGTACGTACATTGTACGACCATTGCTGATTGGGTAGGTAACTGAACTAAATATGCTTAGCAGGAATATTCCTACATGAACTTTCTATAGCAATTACTTTCTTAACATTCTAAGCATATGTTTAGAGTAGACTAATTTTTACCACTAAAACTTTGCACCTTCTAAGAACCTGCCTATAGGCCAGTAAGAATATTCTTAGGATCATGCTATATTTCTTTTAAGCATGTTCTTTAGAAGAAATATAGCATGATCCTAAGAATATTCCCACTGGAAGGTTTAAAAAACATTCTTAGAATAAAAGTGTGCACACAACTTTCCTCCCTGATAGCATGCTATCAGGGAGGAAAGTTGTCGGCCCACGTATCGCACTTATATCGCGACAAAACCACAAGGATATCTCGCCAAAACAACATCTAACACCAGGAAATTTTCAAATGTCCTAAAAATGTCAAACGCAATACACGCAGAGTTGTCGACTGTAGAAAAATTCGAACTTTACTACACGCCGATTTTAATAACAACCGGCCTGATAGGAAACTCTCTTTCCATCCTCGTGTTCTGCAAGACGGAGCTGAAAAAATTGTCGTCGGCGTATTTCTTGACGGCGCTCGCTATAAACGATAACGTCTTCTTGTGCTCGTTATTCACGTTATGGTTGGATAGATTCATAGTGAACGTGTACTATTACGAGTGGTTAAGTCGACTTATTGATTACGCCGGTAATGTGACAGGTTTTTTGAGTGTATGGCTGGTTGCCGCGTTCACGTTCGAGCGGTTCATAGCTGTGAAGTACCCGTTATTAAGAAACAGCTTGTGCACTACAAAGAAGGCCAAATTAACCGTATTAGTGCTTGTGATTGTTTCTTTGATTCTTTATTCGCCCACACTTTTTTTCGCAGTGGAGACTCTCGATCAGTTGACAGTCATATGTTTTGTTATCGATTTTATTGTCAGTTGCCTAATACCAGTACCACTGGTTATAATTCTAAACATCTTTATGTTTAGAACAATTTTAAAATCATCTGGAATGAGGAATGCTTTAACCCAAGAATCGAACGCCAAACATTGCAACAAAAATGTTGTGTCCCAAAATAAATTTACTACTTACTACTTACTTTTTTTGGTTTTAGCCTTTGCATATAATATGACGGCTATGTGTTGGGTATATTTGTACAAGGTAAGTAAATAGTAAAGTAAATAAAGTCGTTTAAAAAGTTATAATAGTAATACAGACTTTCCAAAACAGATTTTATTTATAAGTAGGTACATGTAATAAAATTTTAAAAACAGATTTTTTATTATTTTTAGTCGGAGTGTGATAATATCCATATTATGGATTTGCTTTTCCTTTCAATGCTGTGGCTCAAACAAATGTGGTACACATCATTCGGTATAAACTTTTACGTTTACTGTTTAATTGGACAAAATTTCAGAAGCGCACTCTATGGAATGTTTAAAAGCAGAGGACACAGAACAGTAGCAGTGACTTTGGCAGGTAAGGTAATTATAGTACATTATAGAGTCTAGTGGTGGGCTAAACCGCTATTTTTAAGTAGCAGTTAAAACAGTTACCGCTTTTTTTAAGTAGCAGCTATCAAATAGCTGCTTAAAAGAAGCAGTTTATCCGAAACGGTGCTCGTGGGTTTGCTATGGCGCTATAGTAGCGAATCGCTTCTGCTTGGCTTACAAACGTCTAGGGAGAGTTCACAGAGATCTTTACTAGCAAATAATCGCGATCTTTTGCAATTAATGTTGTTAATAATGATTTTCTATGCTAGGATTAGGTTTAAAAAATTAAAAATAGCTTAATTAGATATGAATAAATTTTAGTATTAAAAATCCGAGTTCAAAAATTAAAATTTTTTTACTCGGCTGCAAATTAAAACTCATTTTTATTTAAAGTGTATAACATATTATTAATTAGTCTCCAATGCTGTAACTTTACCTCCGTTAGTAAAATGATTTTATTAAAATCCCGACATCAAACAGCAGTGGCGCTGTCCAAGGCCGAGTATACTGCTATAGCAGCTTTTTGATATAGCGGAATTCGAAACAATACGTTAAATGCGATCACAAACGGCGGAGTTAGGTTATGTTGTTGGTAGCAGCTTTTTTTAAAACCGGGTAACAGTGATAGCTGCTTCAGCAAAATAACTGTTAAAAAATAGCAGCTTACGCGATAGCAACCCACCTCTATTATAGACCTCGCCGCATTGTGTGCGATGCAATTTATAAGCTCTTGCCGCCGGGTTTTATATACATTTTTTTAAGCATTTAATTAAATTAACCATTGTTTTTAGACACAATGGTTCGACCGACATGATGAAATTTTAGCTTTATTTCTGTGCAGATCTGTACTCAAGTTAATATTAATTTAACTTGTAAACAGGGCCGGCTCCAGGGTACGTGCAGCCGTGACCCTGCACGGGGCGGCAAAATTCGAAAGGCAGCAAAAATCGAAAGGCAGCAAAAAGTTAAATATAATCTCACAGCATTCACCCTTTTAATTTATGATAAAGGGTGTCCCATTAAGACCGCCTATTTTAAATTTACTGTCATTTTTTTGTGTCAATCGTACAGCATTGTTGTTGGACAGTGGTCTTGTGTGAACATTGAGGTTAAGTCATGGAGATTTACACGAACGCCGAACGCATAGAAATTGTAAAAATCCACTATCGAAATGGTGAGAATTTTTCGGAAACGGTTTGAAGATATCGTGGATTTTTCGGTCACCATAACGCACCTTCTCGCCGTACTGGGGTCCGATTAATCCTGCAGTTTGAAACGATTGGGTCAATTCAAACCAAAAAGAGACATGTCCGTGTTCGTGCATCTCGGTCTGCTGAAAATATTGAAGCAGTTAGTGAAAGTGTTGAAAATAATTCTTCCACCTCGATTCGCCACCGTTCCCAGCAATTGAGACTCTCTCGAAGCAGTTTACAGCGAATTTTAGCCAAAGAACTGCATTTTCATGCGTACAAGATTCGGTTGACACAATATTTAAAGACAGCAGGCGATGCACAGCAACGAAACCATGGAATTATTGAGGACAAAATTTGAAGGCAGAGTTATCTCGCGCCGCGAGGATGTGATGTGGCCAGGCCGACCATGCGATTTGACTCCGTTAGATTTCTTTCTTTGGAATTTTTTGAAGGAAAAGGTTTATGCTAATAACCCAAGAACAGTTCCTAAACTAAAACATGAGATTCGACGGGTCATTGATGAAATTGAGCCGGCACTATGCCAAAATGTAATCGAAAATTTTGTCAAAAGAATCAACGTGTGCCGTCAGTCACGAGGAGGCCATTTATCGGATATTGTGTTCCATATTTAACCTCCATGTCTTCCCTCTATATTGCAATAAAAATATCTTAACTTTTTAAATAAACACGGCAATTTTTTTAAATTTTAAAATGGGCGGTCTTAATGGGACACCCTTTATTTTATTTATTTGTAATGAAATAATAATTTTTTAAACTTTTTTGTTAATTTTATCTTCCCCTTAATGCTACAATTGCATAACTCGAAATTTTACGAATCCAGTTCTACTAAATACTTATAAGTATGTATACATACCAATTTTAGAATATTTTTATTTATAAATGTGTTCTTCTAGCTTCAAGAGGACGATATTATTGAGGTAGGTTTTTTTTAGAAATTATGCCAATTAATGGGCACTAAAAAGTAGGGGGCGGCAACAATATTTTTGCACGGGGTACCAAAATGTCTGGAGTCGGGCCTGCT
Source organism: Brassicogethes aeneus (assembly GCA_921294245.1). Taxonomy (NCBI): domain Eukaryota; kingdom Metazoa; phylum Arthropoda; class Insecta; order Coleoptera; family Nitidulidae; genus Brassicogethes; species Brassicogethes aeneus. The sequence goes on along the minus strand of OV121132.1, from coordinate 961,341 downwards.
TGTAAACTACACCTTTTCCAGTTGATATTCAGAAAGTTGCAATTGATATTCAGAAAGCAGGAATTGATTTTCAGATATTGCAAATGAAATTCAGAAAATAGCAAATGTAATTCAGATATTTCAAATGATATTCAGAAAGTAGCTGATGTAATTCAGATATTGCAAATGATATTCAGACAGTAGCAATTGATATTCAGAAATTACAAATAGGTAGTATTCAGACAGTAACAATTGTAATTCAGAATATGTCAATTGAAATTCATAAATTAACAAATGATAATATTTTCATACTTCATTTTACTTATTTTCTATAATCTCAATTTATTGTATTTCTTTGTATATTGCTTTGTTTCCATGGAATTGACAATAATAAACAAATTTATCACCATTTAAGTAGGTTTATTTGTCATAATTGTCAACTTATTGCAAGTAAGGACCGAATTTTGTTCATTTGTACTTTATATAAATTTCATTTACTTAGTTAATAAAGATAACGTGTACTTTCATTCATAATCGATTTACTGTATGCAACCCCACTGTTCCTGAAACAATTGCTGCGGCTAAATTACATTTGATTTAATCTGAAAAACAATTGCTACTTTCTGAATTACAATTGCAAGTTTCTGAAAATCAATTGTGTTATCTGAATTACAATTGCTACTTTCTTAAAATCAATTGTGTTATCTGAATTACATATGCTACTCTCTTAAAATCAATTGGAATAGCTGAATTACAATTCCTACTATCTGAATATCAACTGGAATAACTGAATTACAATTTCTACTTTCTGAATATCAACTGGAAAAGGTGTAGTATTAATAGGGTGTTACCACCATAAAAAATTTTGTCACGAAAAATCGACACAAACGTTTTTTATAAATTATGTATCATAGCCTATGATATGATACTTTACCTTAGAGTATATAAACCAAGGGTATACCTGAAAGTATACAATATGTGAATTTTGTTTGTTTTTTTAAATCTTTCATAATGGATTTAAATTATTTTAAATACTTAAATATTTTTTTTAGATATTTAACCCATATCAACAGGATCAACGGATTCATCACATTATCAAGAAGACTAAAAACTCAAACAATTATCATAGTTAAGATATTAAAAGTATCAAAATGTCTAATAAAAAATGTAAATTTATTATTTTATTAAAATAAAAAAATTTAAAATGGTATAAAACTGTAATATTTGAATTTTTTAAATAACATTTTAATTTTTCGATAAATTATAGTGGATAATAAATTGCACCACTTTAATTGAAATAATCTTAAATAGGGGGGCCTGGAGGCGGGTGAGGCCCCAGGAAAAACTAGCTTTTTTTCGCAAACTTCAATTGAAATTCTGTTTGCGCCAAACTTGTCTATTTAATGTCATTATAAACTATTATAAATTTGGTGTGGGTCCCATGTCTAATAACTGAAATATTGGTATACCCAAAATCCACCAGCCGCCACTGGTTGAAAATAAAAAGCAGTGGTAAATTAATTAGAAATTTATTAAACAATTAACACTATTTAAATCCCTTTTAACACTTTTTGGGGCATCCTCATTTTGAGGTTTAAAAGCTACTTTCATCACTACTGAAATTCCTCTTAACACTTTTTGGGACATCTTTATTTTGAGGTTTAGTTTTGGTACTCTTTTTTTTCTCGCGAATTACTTTTTGTTTGTTGTAAATCACGGTTTTCGTTTCTTTAAGCTTTTTATCTAAATCTGCTTCCTCCTTGGCCAAATTCTCCTTTCTGCTTCTTATTTCTTCCAAACGTTTTTGTTCTTCCTCAATGGCCAACTGAATGCCTCTTATTTCCTCTGACAACTTGCTGTTTGTTATTTTAACTTGTTCGTGCTCATTTTTCTTGTCTGAATACTCTTTCATATCGCCCTCAAGTTTTTCCTGGGCGATTTTGGTTTTCTCTCTCAACTTTTCTTCGTTCTGTTTTTTTGATTCGTTGTACTTTTCTTCCATCTCGATTTTTCCCTTCGAATATTCGCTGGATTTAAATGTTGCTTCTTCTATTTGCTCTTCTAACTGCAAACAATCTGATGTCAGATTTTCGATATTTTTCATTCTTTGTTGCTTTTCTTGCCTCAAACTTTCTATCGCCAATTTGTCTTCTTTGATGTCGTTTTTAAGATTGTTATTTTCTTTTATTTTCTCCAATTCCTTATAATTTTTTTAAATTTATATTTAATACATTATAATAACTTGAAGATTAGAATATAGATTTTAATTGAAATAATTATGATTAAGAAATAAATAAATAATTAAATTTATAAAAATTTAAAGTACTTGCCATTTGCAGAATTTTAACCTTTTCATCCTCTTCCTTTATTTTTGCCTCCAATTCCTCTATTGCAACATTATTTAGTGATACTTTATTACCATAATCCTCAGCAGCAGATCTCATATCATTTTCCATGTCATCAATTTTATGGTTGTAATCATTTAATAGAGTTTTATTGTTAGTAATTTTATTTTCCAAAACGTCAATTTTTTCATTTAAATCTTTGAGAATTATCTCCTGTTCTTCCAATGATTTAGAAGAAAGCAGTATTTCATTTTCCAAATATTTTACTCTATAAATTACAATTAAAGAGGAAACATGCTCAAAACAAACCTATATTTATTATAGATTATATATATAATCAATAGGTAATAATAATAATAATTACCTACCTATCAAATAAGTTTGTATCTGCGATTTTGCTGCAATTGGTTTTGTATGTATTTAGAGATACTTTCCCGATTTCGTTATTTTTTCGCCAAGTTCTAATTGCAATAGTTTTTAAGATGTTGAATTAAAAATAATAAAAATTTGATAATTTTTTTTCAATCGTTCATAACTTTTTACAAAATTGAACGATTTGGACATATTCTGTTTTAAATTTTTCGTGTTTAGTTTTTCTGTTTTAAAGTTTTTAGTTTTTATGTTTTAAAGTTTTTTCAAAAAAAAAAATTAAAAAAATGGTTGACCCACGTTTTTTTGAAGAACACACCTTTAAAATGCCACAGAAATTGAAAAAGCAAAAGCAATTTCAGCAAATCGCATATACCCACTCTGTAAAATTAAAATTAAAATACCATACAAATGGGCATTTAAATATGTAAACATAGATTTTGAAATTGCTCGTAATTATTTTGCTGTCACCCATGATAAAAACTCATTTGATAGACCTGTACATTTGGCATGGAATATTCCATATGCCCCAAATACATATAGCTCATGACGTCACGCTAAACAGGCATACCTTTTATCCAACAACTCTTTCTCATTATTAAAGTTTTCAACCAGAGAAATTTGCTGACATTTTACTTCTTCAATTTTTTTAAAAATAGGCGCCTCATCATAAAATGACAATTCGTTTTGTATATCTAATATTTCGTCGTTAATTTCAACGTTCTCCTGGATACGCAGAGCGGATTGATTTTTTAATCGTTCAATTTTGCTGAGTAAATTATCCGGATCTAATTTCGCGGCATCGATTTCTAAACCTTCGACCTCTTTTTCTAAAATTGCTATTTCTAATCGATAATACTCCGCTTGATCATCATAGTGACGTTGCAGAGCTTCAATTTCCTTTTCTAACTCACTATTATTATCACTTAATTGAGACTGAATTTTGGGGGTAATTTCCGAAAACAAAAACTCAAATTTTGAGTATTCAATCTTGGCATTTTCGCAATCCTTAAAAATCTTCCGACAATTTTTGTAGATATCTTTTGTTTTAGTTATAACATCCGAACTTTTTTGTTCGATCATAGTTTTTAGATTCGAATTTTCGCCAATTTTAGATTTGAGTCGCGCGTTAAGAATTTTTTGCGTATTTAACTCCAGTTCGAGGTTTAATTTAATTTCTTTATTCTTAGCGAGGGTGTTCTCTAAATTTTCGAGAGTTTCCTTAGCTTCAGACTAAAAGTTAATCGAATTTTATTTACCCACGTAGGCACGCGTTTTAAAATAAGGCATAAAAAACTTACTCTGGCATTAAATATGGTGGAAGTATGCTGATTTAACTCGTCTAAGTCCATAATGAAGGTTTTATTAATTAAACTGCCTACGCAACAATTAATTATCCATCAATTTTTATGGGGTTAGTTTTCTTTACAGCTTTTATTTTAGACAAACTTCAAAATCTCTTCAGAGTTTTCTATGGCCGCCTTGATTTAAAATAATGTAGTGTCTAAAGTGACAGCTTAAAAAAAGCAATTATGCTATTTTTTCCTTATTAAAACAATATTGTCAGGTAAATACAACATTGTTATTTGTTAAATTGGATTAATTCTCATTTAAACGAAATAAATAATAAGATAATAATTATATTAGTGACACTGTGTCTAGAATGACGAAGAAACATAACCTCACATTTAAAAAGATAACTAATCTGTTTATTTTGTTGTTCAGAATGCTACCCAGTCTCTTTTTTTAGGATTTTTGTGAAAAACACCAGTCCAATGATTAAACCTCCATAGGAGGTTTTTTTTTCGAAGGAAAACTACAAGTTTGGTACATAAAACAGGATAAATATTAGGTAGGTAGAAACTATAAAGCTTTATAGATATTTTTTTAATTTACATTGACATCAAATACCTAAGTAATTAACTGTTAATTAATTTAATTTTTGGAAACAGTTGTATTTAGTAGTACCTAAACAAAATTTAAAGTTGTTTAATATTTAACAAACATTTATTCTTTTAAAAAAAATTATGTTCATGTTATGGTTAAAACCATAGAACTTTTTGTAAACGAAACATTTTATTAATTTACATTTTTTTAAGATCACCTATTACTTTTATTTACTTACCTACATATTTATTTTAATATTTTGCAACAGTTTTGCAAATTATTTCATTTTTATCACCCTGTGTTTTTCTACAATTTATTTTAATTTCCATTTCCGGTTTTAATTTTTTGTTGTGTTTGTTGGGTTTAAAATTGATTTAAAACAAATAAAATTTGCGACTTAACTTTCTATAAAAATTATCTCTATAGAACCACCCATTTGAAACTAAAAAACGTTATAGGGACTTTTTGAATAAATAAAACACAAACTCCATTCTCTATTACTTTTATTTGAAATTAAATAATTAGGTTTTCAATTAATAAATACTGTTGTTTACCGTTTGGTATTAGTTTATATAATCCATGCTGTATATAACATTTAAAAAATGTGTATTTACTTAGTAATTATTTATTGAGGATAAACAACAAAACCTTGTATTTTTCAGATAATAAAATAATGATCAAATCTCATTATACAAAACAACATGTAATATGATATTGGTTGACATATAATTTTTATAAAGCAAATGCAATCTTTTTCAAACAAAAAACAAAACAACAAAATAATCAATGAAATAAGAATACCAGTCTTATATTTTTTCAGTTGCAACAATTATTACCAATGGACCTAGGCTAAAATTTCAGTAAAAAAATCAACAAAACCCCAAATTAATATAAAAATAACTCATGTAGTGAACACTAAATTAGTATTTTTTGTCCAAATGTGTCGGTTTCGCCAATAATCGAAAAACAAAAAAAAATAATTTAGATTTTCACTAGGTCATCTCATAACGCCAAATTAGAAAAATAATAAACAAAAATAGTTAATTTGGGGCAAAAATATTTAATTTAGGGAATTTTCAGTCAATGGACAAGCTTTCTACACATGTTAATTTTCGTATTAAAATGTTTAACTCCGTATAAATTTCGTAAATTCAACACAAAAAGTGTGTATTTGCTTGACATGTTTTAGTCTAAAATTTAATTTCCCTAATAAAAAACTCGGTTGCATTTGCGTTATAAGAGTAAAATGAATGATTTAAATTTGTACTTAATATATAAAACATACACATAAATCACAGTAACTATAATATATTAATAATAATATGCAAAAATGTATATACATCTTAGAAATAAAACAATTTCTTCCTTAAAAACTAATCAGGTTGTTGTATGAATAATTAAGAATTAATTAATATTCACCAATCACATATTGCTGAGACCAAAATCATGCAATATAAAGTTAAAAGTTCGTTTTTGATTTATTAAATAACTTTGAAAAAAACAAACGTTTTGTACAAAATTTTATATAAACTTCTGCGACCTTTGCATACGCTTAAATGGTCTCATCTTTTTCGCGCCTTAGTGTACTAAAAATATTACTGTACTTACCTAAAAAAACGAATATTAAATTTTATGCAACACAGTCTGGGACAGACAATTTTTAAACCTGGCAACCCTGATCCTTACCCATTTGAAACCAAAAAACGTTGTAGGAACTTTTTGAATAAATAAAACACAAACTCCATTCTCTATTACTTTTATTTGAAATTAAATAATTAGGTTTTCAATTAATAAATACTGTTGTTTACCGTTTGGTATTAGTTTATATAATCCATGCTGTATATAACATTTAAAAAATGTGTATTTACTTAGTAATTATTTATTGAGGATAAACAACAAAACCTTGTATTTTTCAGATAATAAAATAATGATTAAATCTCATTATACAAAACAAAACATGTAATATGATATTGGTTGACATATAATTTTTATAAAGCAAATGCAATCTTTTTCAAACAAAAAATAAAACAACAAAATAATCAATGAAATAAGAATACCAGTCTTATATTTTTTCAGTTGCAATAATTATTACCAATGGACCTAGGCTAAAATTTCAGTAAAAATCAACAAAACCCCAAATTAATATAAAAATAACTCATGTAGTGAACACTAAATTATTATTTTTTGTCCAAATGTGTCGGTTTCGCCAATAATCGAAAAACAAAAAAAAATAATTTAGATTTTCACTAGGTCATCTCATAACGCCAAATTAAAAAAATAATAAACAAAAATAGTTAATTTGGGGCAAAAATATTTAATTTAGGGAATTTTCAGTCAATGGACAAGCTTTCTACACATGTTAATTTTCGTATTAAAATGTTTAACTCCGTATAAATTTCGTAAATTCAACACAAAAAGTGTGTATTTGCTTGACATGTTTTAGTCTAAAATTTAATTTCCCTAATAAAAAAACTCGGTTGCATTTGCGTTATAAGAGTAAAATGGATGATTTAAATTTGTACTTAATATATAAAACATACACATAAATCACAGTCACTATAATATATTAGTAATAATATGCAAAAATGTATATGCATCTTAGAAATAAAACAATTTCTTCCTTAAAAACTAATTAGGTTGTTGTATGAATAATTAAGAATTAATTAATATTTACCAATCACATATTGCTGAGACCAAAATCATGCAATATAAAGTTAAAATTACGTTTTTGATTTATTAAATAACTTTGAAAAAAACAAACGTTTTGTACAAAATTTTATAGAAACTTCTGCGACCTTTGCATACGCTTAAATGGTCTCATCTTTTTCGCGCCTTAGTGTACTAAAAATATTACTGTACTTACCTAAAAAAACGAATATTAAATTTTATGCAACACAGTCTGGGACAGACAATTTTTAAACCTGGCAACCCTGATCCTTACCCATTTGAAACCAAAAAACGTCGTAGGAACTTTTTGAATAAATAAAACACAAACTCCATTCTCTATTACTTTTATTTGAAATTAAATAATTAGGTTTTCAATTAATAAATACTGTTGTTTACTGTTTGGTATTAGTTTATATAATCCATGCTGTATATAACATTTAAATAATGTGTATTTACTTAGTAATTATTTATTGAGGATAAACAACAAAACCTTGTATTTTTCTGATAATAAAATAATGATCAAATCTCATTATACAAAACAAAACATGTAATATGATATTGGTTGACATATAATTTTTATAAAGCAAATGCAATCTTTTTCAAACAAAAAATAAAACAACAAAATAATCAATGAAATAAGAATACCAGTCTTATATTTTTTCAGTTGCAATAATTATTACCAATGGACCTAGGCTAAAATTTCAGTAAAAATCAACAAAACCCCAAATTAATATAAAAATAACTCATGTAGTGAACACTAAATTAGTATTTTTTGTCCAAATGTGTCGGTTTCGCCAATAACCGAAAAACAAAAAAAAATAATTTAGATTTTCACTAGGTCATCTCATAACGCCAAATTAGAAAAATAATAAACAAAAATAGTTAATTTGGGGCAAAAAATATTTAATTTAGGGAATTTTCAGTCAATGGACAAGCTTTCTACACATGTTAATTTTTGTATTTAAATGTTTATCTCCGTATAAATTTCGTAAATTCAACACAAAAAGTGTGTATTTGCTTGACATGTTTTAGTCTAAAATTTAATTTCCCTAATAAAAAAACTCGGTTGCATTTGCGTTATAAGAGTAAAATGGATGATTTAAATTTGTACTTAATATATAAAACATACACATAAATCACAGTCACTATAATATATTAGTAATAATATGCAAAAATGTATATGCATCTTAGAAATAAAACAATTTCTTCCTTAAAAACTAATCAGGTTGTTGTATGAATGATTAAGAATTAATTAATATTCACCAATCACATATTGCTGAGACGAAAATCTTGCAATATAAAGTTAAAAGTTCGTTTTTGATTTATTAAATAACTTTGAAAAAAAACAAACGTTTTGTACAAAATTTTATATAAACTTCTGCGACCTTTGCATACGCTTAAATGGTCTCATCTTTTTCGCGCCTTAGTGTACTAAAAATATTACTGTACTTACCTAAAAAAACGAATATTAAATTTTGTTGAACACTGCCTGGGACTGGCAATTTTTAAACCTGGCAACCCTGACCCTTACCCATTTGAAACCAAAAAACGTTGTAGGAACTTTTTGAATAAATAAAACACAAACTCCATTCTCTATTACTTTTATTTGAAATTAAATAATTAGGTTTTCAATTAATAAATACTGTTGTTTACCGTTTGGTATTAGTTTATATAATCCATGCTGTATATAACATTTAAAAAATGTGTATTTACTTAGTAATTATTTATTGAGGATAAACAACAAAACCTTGTATTTTTCTGATAATAAAATAATGATCAAATCTCATTATACAAAACAAAAACATGTAATATGATATTGGTTGACATATAATTTTTATAAAGCAAATGCAATCTTTTTGGAACAAAAAATAAAACAACAAAATAATCAATGAAATAAGAATACCAGTCTTATATTTTTTCAGTTGCAATAATTATTACCAATGGACCTAGGCTAAAATTTCAGTAAAAAAATCAACAAAACCCCAAATTAATATAAAAATAACTCATGTAGTGAACACTAAATTATTATTTTTTGTCCAAATGTGTCGGTTTCGCCAATAATCGAAAAACAAAAAAAAATAATTTAGATTTTCACTAGGTCATCTCATAACGCCAAATTAAAAAAATAATAAACAAAAATAGTTAATTTGGGGCAAAAATATTTAATTTAGGGAATTTTCAGTCAATGGACAAGCTTTCTACACATGTTAATTTTCGTATTAAAATGTTTAACTCCGTATAAATTTCGTAAATTCAACACAAAAAGTGTGTATTTGCTTGACATGTTTAGTCTAAAATTTAATTTCCCTAATAAAAAAACTCGGTTGCATTTGCGTTATAAGAGTAAAATGGATGATTTAAATTTGTACTTAATATATAAAACATACACATAAATCACAGTCACTATAATATATTAATAATAATATGCAAAAATGTATATACATCTTAGAAATAAAACAATTTCTTCCTTAAAAACTAATCAGGTTGTTGTATGAATAATTAAGAATTAATATTCACCAATCACCCATGTATGTATGTATGTATGTATATAAACTCGATTTTAATATTTTCAATGCTAAAAATATGAATAAAAACAGGCATCTGATGAATTATAATTCTAGTTCATAATTAAGTATGGCCTAAGTCAGTCTCTCTTTTATATTACACTATGTATATATAACATTTATTTATATATTCACTGGGTATTCACTTCCCGTATCCGCCCCTTTTACGTGTAGTAACATCCACAACTGTTACAGTGATGAGTCTTATGCACATTTCGATGCGCATTAAATTGGCTCGGTGTGCTTAAACAAAGAACATTTACTTACTTTAATTTGTTTTAAAATTGCAAATAAATGTTTGTTGATTTTTTTTAAATAAAAAAATTGCGATTGTAATTGTCGTTTTGACGTTCTAAAATGCGTTTTGGCGTTTTAAGTACGTCGTCAACATTCTAAAAATATTTGTATATAATTTATTCACCTTATAGGGTACCCTACACGTGTTGCAATTTTTTTCGCATAACTTTTAAAAATAATTCAAAAAGTGTATACAGGGTGATTCACCTAACTTATTTTTTATTTACACATACATTAAGTTTTAAAAAAAGGATCAACCAATTAATAATTATAATCATAATTATAATATCAATGATTTTTATTAAAAAAATCCAAAAAATCAACAAAAATAGTTTTTTTTATTTTTTTTTATATTTTTTAAATTATAAGCTTTTTTTATAAAGTGTACTAAAAATTACTTGACTATAATACACTGCGCGTCAAAATTAACTTATAACAAGTAAAAAAAATCCAACTGTAAAACGCATTTACCAATTTTTATAAAATAAAAAATAATTTTAATATTTTTTTTTTAATTCAAGAACAAAATAAATGGAAAAATCATAAAAAATCAAATATTAAAAAAATCTAAAAAATCAACCAAAAATGTTTTTATATTTTTAAATTATAAGCTTTTTTAATAGTGTTTAATTTAAAGGATTATTGTGCTATTTTTAATAAAAATACCTCATTTAAGCTAAAAAACATTATTTTGTTAATTTAATCCTAATTGAGGTATAAAAAATGGTATTCAGTTATAAATAATAATTAGACTGTAGGTAAATTTCAAACTTTTTAAAAGACACATAAAAACGCCGGAACACGTTAACCTAATTTTTGGGTGTTGAATTCAGTGGTTTAATCAGTTTTTTAAAGTTTGCTCGTTTTCTTAAGATATTTAATATTTTAGTTTGTACCAAAAACACAAAAAACGCCGGGACATATAAAACTGAATTTTTGTGTGTAGAATTTAGTGGTGCAATCCGTTTTTTAAAGTTAGCTCGTTTTCTCAAGATATTAAATGTTTAAGTTTTTTGTTTCATCATTTTGTTATATTTAAAAAAAAAATAGCATAACCCGTTTTTAAATGTCTGTATTTTTTTTTAATTCATTGTCTCTTAAATTAATAACTTTCGTGTTTAAGCCGATATTATTCATATTTTTTTAATTTTATTAGATTTTTCGCATATTTCTTTTTTTTAAATTAAATTTGTTTTGGTAAATTTTATTGTCTGGTATTAGTGGGAAATAATCGAATTTAATAAAATTTGAGAATTTCATTTACTATACTATTATTTATAATAAAAATGTTATTTTAGTGAATAGTCAAAGTACAGCCTGTATAAATGCTGTATTTAGTTTTTACAATTGAAAGAATTCTTTGCTACAAAGTTTTTGTGGATAAGTAAGTATAAATATGTAGCTAAAAATTTTGCATGCTAATTTTGATTTTTATGAAAAACAACTTCCGATGAAGCTGGTGAACGATTTCATCAAACCATTATGTCATTTGAAGATCGGTTTTCTGGCAAAAAATTAACATTTTTTACATTCTTTACAACTTGTTATTTAAGTAGTTTTTTTATTTTTCTTAATTTTAATTAATTTTAATATTTTATAGGTACTACCCAAGTAACATTTTTAGTTTTATTATGGTCTTCAAGAATGTTTTAAAACAAAATTTTAATATTTTAATTTAAAAAAATTAAATTAATTAATTAATTGAATTAATTAAATTTTAATATATTATACCTACTATAGGAACTGACAAAAAAAGTTTATTATTGATAAATAATAATTTTTTAGAAATAAATAAATTTTCTACACCCAAAAATTAGGTTTACATGTCCCGGCGTTTTTTTTTGGACTTTTTGGTATTTCTCAAAATATACACAAATAATAAACCAAAAACTTACAAAAACTTAAATATGAAATATCTTAAGAAAACGAGCTAACTTTAAAAAACTGATTACATCACTGGATTCTACGCCCAATAATTAAGTTTACGTGTACCGGCGATTTTTTGTGTCTTTTTGATGTTAATCAAAGGGCTCCCACGGCTAAATTACAAATTTTATTTAGGAATTTAGGAGGTTTTTTGTAAAATTTTAGGATAAATAAAGTATGGAAATGAATTTCTTTAATTAAATAAAAACAACTCTATACTACTTAAAAAATAAGAAAAAAATTAATACTTCTTTTGTAAAAATAAGTTATATTGACTAGTTTTTAGAAAAATCGCTCGACGAGTTTTTTTTAAATAAAATTAAAAGTGAGGTAAAATTAAAACTTGTATATATCAGAGGTACATATATATACAAGTATAAATTTCACCTCACTTTTAATTTTATTTAAAAAAATGCGTCGATAGATTTAGCTAAAAAACTAAGCCAAAATCAAATGATGTTATATTTATATTTTAAGAACAAATATGTTAACCGTTTAGTTAATAACTAACAGTAATTAAATCGGTAAGATTAAGAATAGTACAAGTCCAAAAGTAAAATGTTTGATAAAATATTTAAAAAAATCAGTTTTATAGTTCTAAAGGCATTTTTGTATTTTATGAAATATAATATTCATATTCTGTAAAATAATTTTTATCTTCTCACAAAAATGTATTTTAAACTTTAAAATTGATTTTAGAAAATAAATTGTCAAAATTAAATTTTTGGACTTGTACTGTTCTTATTCTCACCGATTCAATTGTAATGTGTATCTTAATACTTAAAAATCTCATAACAAAATATGAAGTTTGCAAAATACAGCAAAACATTTTTTAGATTGTTTACTATTTTAGCTCTCATTTAAAAGAAATTTAAAAATCCTTTTGTTTGGTATATAACACGGTATATTTTTGACTAAAAAACGAAATATCGTTTTGGTTGTGATATTATATCATTTTAAAAAGAGTTTAATAGAATAGAACCTAAAAATATACAGTGTGTCGCATTTAAGATGAAGACACACCCATATTTTCGCTATTTCAAGGAATAGAGATTTGAATTTTTTCACATTCATACAAGTTGGTGGGTCACATTTTTTAAGATACTCAACTGAAATCTGAACCTTAAACTTGGCCTACTACGAATTCACAAACGGGGCCAGTTGTCGATATTTTGCTTCGCGTTAGAAATATCGAAAAAAATTATTAGAAAAAGTTGTTCAGAATATTATTCTAACCTCGTATACCGATTTTCATAGCAAAATTCGCATTTCTAATTTATTTATTTTTATTAGTTTTATTATTGTTTTGTACCATTTCCTTAATTTAATAAATTATAATTGATTTGTAATTTCCAAAAATTGTTTTAATTATTTATTTAACGGTCATAAACACTAGTTAGTATCAAATTATTACTTTCCATGGCTCCCTTATTATCAAACTAAAAAATGAACTTGTAATAATTTTGTGTGGACCAAAATAAAAAAAATTAAAAATGCGAATTTTGTTATAAAAATTGGTAAATGGGGTTAGAATAATATTCTGAACAACTTTTTCCAATAACTTTTTTCGATATCTCTAACGCGAAGCAAAATATCGAGAACTGGCCCTGTTTGTGAATTTGTAGTAGGCCAAGTTTAAAGTTCAGATTTCAGTTGAGTAGCTTAAAAAATGTGACCCATCAACATGTATGAATGTGAAAAAATTCAAACCTTTATTCCTTCAAATAGCGAAAATATGGGGGTGTCTTCATCTTAAGTGCGACACACTGTATAATTTTAAATTACTTTTTAAAACAGAATTTTTTTTAGCACTACCTTAATTAAACGCAAGTCAGGTTGGAATATTTAAATTTAATTTTTAGGATTTTAGGAGTTTTAGGAGATTGATTGCCATTTTAGGAGAATTTTAGGAGTTTTCAAGATTTAAGTAAAATTTTAGGAATTTTATGAGTTTTAGGAGGTGTGGGAGCCCTGCTGTTAATATCTACGCTCAGCGTTTTACTGCAAACGGGAGTGTTGAACCGAAAAAAAAAGCGTTTCAACTTACCGGCAACTCGGTGATTTGCACCCTCGCGTTATTGTAGCACTTCGTGTTGGCCGTCAAGGTCGTTTGCGGCGATGAAGGCGATTTCAGTCGTTTGTTGTTCAAGTTAGCGTCCACGTCGGTCTGCACCAGCGCCCTCTTGGCCGTCTTGTACCTCGCCACCTGGTGCGCCGCCGTCTTCCGCGCGTGCGGCCTCTTGGCCGAAGGTTCGGCCACCGGCTGCGGCAGCTGCGACGCCAGCGACGGCTTGCGGCCGTTAGAAGACGGGCCGGCGCAGTTATTTTTGGGGAGGCGCGGGTCGGAGCAGGGCAAGGGCAGGTTGTGCATCAGATGCGCCACCGCCTCGTCAACTTGCTGCGGGTCTTCGGTGCGGTCGTCCGACTCGCGGGGCGGCGTGTCCTGAATTTAAGAATTAATAATAATAATAGTTTATTAATCCACATTTATCACATTTACAGGACATAGGACAAGTCAGACATTCTTAATTGCCAAAACAAAACAAGAACAAAAAAGTGTATATATATATATATTAGGGTGTTTCAAAAAAATCGACTTTTTCTTTTTCTTCAAATGGTCAGCAAATTCTTTCAGAGGATGTCAAAACAAAAACCTCGTTAAAATTTGAGCTTTTAATTTGAAGATTTAGAGGTCGCGGATCGCAATTTTCTATTTCCCATTTAAATAACATAGGAATATTTTTTTTTAACTTTGGAATTTTATACGTCTATATCGAATCAACTTATGGCAAGGAACATCTTAGATTTTTATAGTAAATTTAACGCTCTATAAAAAATGTTTTTTCAACTTTTAGCATCATGTAGTAAAAAAATCACATATTTATATCTGAAACATAGGAAGTGTTGTAAAAAAAAAACAAAAAAACAAAAAAACGTCACTTTTGTCCAAAGCCTACTACAAAGTTTTAATGAAAATATGAGATGTGTATAATTTGCAAAGTAATTTATTTATAAATGCATTTTTCTCGAAAATGGTGCATCTGAGCAATTCAAATCAAGACTACCTATTTTTCGTAAAAAACTATAAATTCTCATAATTTCATAAAAAAAATTAAATTATTAACCCAGAAAAAAGTTGGGGCTATTTTTGTAACTTTGCCCCCTCCAAATGTTACGCCTATGATTAAATTTTAACAGTTTTGATCATAGATCTAGATTCAGCATGTCAAAATTACCAAAGTACCTACCGAAAATTCATTTGTTCATGTTCAACCCTCTAGGAATAGTTTTAAAAAAATTATCCTCTTAGGCTCCTATTCAGGGGGCCGTAGCTCCTTTAGGGAGCATTTTTTGATACATGTTTATTAAACAAAAAAAGTGTTATTTATATACGAATAATGCACTGTTTAAGTTTGGCCCCCTGATTTCGGGACACCCGTATATTGATAATTGTACCATAAATGTTAAAAAAACGCGAAAATTCGATGGAAATCAAACTTTGGCCTCGAATAACTCTGGAAGGAATCAATTTATAGAAAAATGATAGGAGACCTTTTTTGTAGAGCGTTAAATTTACTATAAAAATCTAAGATGATCCTTGACATAAGTTGATTTGATTCAGACGTATAAAATTTCAATGTTAAAAAAAAAATTCCCATGTTATTTAAATGGGAAATAGAAAATTGCGATCCGCGACCTCTAAATCTTCAAATTAAAAGCTCAAATTTTGACGAGGTCTTTGTGTTGACATCCTCTGAAAGAATTTGCCGACCATTTGAAGAAAAAGAAAAAGTCGATTTTTTTGAAACACCCTAATATATATATGGCAATCCATGCCAAATCACCGAGGTTTTGACCCGACCCCCTTCGATTTCGCTGAAACTTTTTTATCATTTTCTATCCTACCAAAGACATTTTTCTGAATTTTTTCAGATTTTTTTACCCGACCCAAAAAAAGTTACGAATTTTTGAAAAAAAACCGCTCTTTTTTTTTTAAATTGCAATAACTTTTTCACAAATTGACCTTTCGGCACGTTTTTTTTTTGAAATTTTTGTTTTTAAATGTAGTTTTCAGAAAAAAATACAAACAATTTTTCGGAAGTCACGATATATGAAATATTTCAGTTTTTTCAATAAAACCGTCATTTTTTCGAATTCTGAAACCTTCGATTCTCAATTTTTTTGTCTCAAAAAAAACTTCAACTAAGACAGTATTTAACCCCACTATTCCCATTTTGTGCCGACTTTCCATTCTATTGTTTTTTTTTCGATTGAAAATAAAGAAATTTCTCAATTTGGCTTATATTTTATGACTTTGCGTTGAGGTTTTTTTTATTGTTTTTAAAAGCTCAGAAGTTGAATAAAATTGGATAAAAACAACCGTAAATTTTTTATTAGGGTATTGTTTTTACATCGTTAAAAATCTAAATATTTTAATTATTTTCCTCGGTTTAGCGATTGTTTTCTTGAATTCTTAACCGTACAATGTACGTAAATAATAATAATAATATAATATTTATTTAGCAAAAGCTACATACGAATCACAAAGTAAATTAAGATTAAAATTAATAAAATAGACAAATGGGTAAGTTTACATTTTTAAAAAACATAACAACATGAGTAATTTTAAAAATATATAAATAAATGTAAAAAGTACAATAACAAACATTAAAACATTATTAACACATATGTTCTAAGTAACATCTTAAATTTTTTAATATTATCACAGACTTTAATATCATTGGGCAATTTATTGAATTCTAAAAGACCTTTATACATATTAGAGTTTAGCATTTGGCTGGTGTTGCACTTATCAGTCAATATAAAATCATTACAATTTCTAGTGTTATATGAGTGGACTTCTTTAAAATATTGTGTTTTTTTACAGATATAATCAGGTAACATTTTATTTTTAACTTTAAAAATTAACAGGAATACATTAAATATAATTTTTTGTTTGACGGAAAGCACATTTAGGACATTTAACATAGATAAAACAGGTGTATAAAAATTACATTTTAATATTGTTCGTAATGCTCTATTTTGTACCACTTGGAACTTTTGTATTATATAATTTGGTAAATTGAACAGAATGGTGGAGCAGAACTTAAGAAACAAAATAGTCTAATTCACAGTTTAAAAAAATATCAAAACATTAGTTTATAAAAAGTGTTATTTTTTAAAAAATTCACATTTTTATTATTTTACCACCTCTTTTAAATAAAAAAAAAACAACGAACGTCAAGTATACCTACTTTAAAAAACATATATTTGAATGTGATTATAATCGTCTTTCTTTATAATTTAATAACACAAATTCATTCTTTAACACAAGTTCATTACCATCAGTCACTGAACATCCACCATAACCTTTCGTACTTTCTTTATGTTTTTTTATTACCATAACCTTCCGGACCTTCTTTAATGCAAGTTCATTCTTTAACATAAGTTCATTCCTTAAGACACAACATTGTACGGTTAAGAATTCAAGAAAACAATCGCTAAACCGAGGAAAATAATTAAAATATTTAGATTTTTAACGATGTAAAAACAATACTTTAATAAAAAATTTACGGTTGTTTTTATCCAATTTTATTCAACTTCTGAGCTTTTAAAAACAATAAAAAAAACCTCAACGCAAAGTCATAAAAAATAAGCCAAATTGAGAAATTTCTTTATTTTCAATCGAAAAAAAAAAACAATAGAATGGAAAGTCGGCACAAAATGGGAATAGTGGGGTTAAATACTGTCTTAGTTGAAGTTTTTTTTGAGACAAAAAAATTGAGAATCAAAGGTTTCAGAATTCGAAAAAATGACGGTTTTATTGAAAAAACTGAAATATTTCATATATTGTGACTTCCGAAAAATTGTTTGTATTTTTTTCTGAAAACTACATTTAAAAACAAAAATTTAAAAAAAAAACGTGTTGAAAGGTCAATTTGTGAAAAAGTTATTGCAATTTAAAAAAAAAAGAGCGGTTTTTTTCAAAAATTCGTAACTTTTTTTGGGTCGGGTAAAAAAATCTGAAAAAATTCAGAAAAATGTCTTTGGTAGGATAGATAATGATAAAAAAGTTTCAGCGAAATCGAAGGGGGTCGGGTCAAAACCTCGGTGATTTGGCATGGATTGCCCCATATATAAAATTTAGAGTAGAATACAAAAAGTTTCAGAAATACAGTTTTTAGAAAATACAAATTTATACACTAAAATTGTTACAATGCAAATATTCTTCAACACTATAAAAACTATGTTCCTGTAGTAATGTTTTTATACAATATTTAAATTTGTTTAAAGTAAGTCTTTTAAGTTTCCTTGGTAGCTTGTTGTATATACAAATACATTGATATTTTGGACATTTCTTATATTTACTTACTAGATTACAAGAGTCTGGGATCGGAGCCACGATGCAGCCAGTTTGATCCGCAGTGTTGCCAAATCGTGCTTGCTCCATAATTATTTGACGCGTTTTACAAATTATCGTAATGAAATGTTTCTTTATTACATAAATTTAATAATAGAACAACAACATTTTTGGTGCCTATTGTATTAAGTTAAAAAACATCAACGGATCAATCATCGTGGCTCCGATCCCAGACTCTTGTTTGTGCCTTCTACTAAAGCTACGTTTACACTTTGTAATTTAAAAATTATCGACTTACATTTAAATGTAAAGTTATAAATTTTGTCTTAAAAATGTATCACTTTAAAATTGTTAAAAATAAAAATTTTAGTTTAAAATTGTAAAGAGTCATTTAAATGATAGTCGATAATTTTTAATCCAAAAATTACTACTTTAAAATTTAAAACTTACATTTAATGTAATGTGAGAATTTTTGTATTAAAAATGTATCAACTATTATTTAAATGATTCTAAAAATTTAAACCAATAATTTTGTAGAATAAAATATTACAACCAAAACTTTTAAAAATCAATATTTTTAAACATAAATTTTTACTGTTGCAGTTTATATTTGAAATATTTTTTGATTATCAATTGTTTTGAGTTTAAAAAAATTTAACTTTATAAATTTCTGTTAAAACATAATTTAAGTGCTATGCTATTCTTTAAACTTTTATCTAATAAATGCTAAAATGGCGTGCCATAATTCTGAAGGTAACTACTAATTCCTTGGGCAGACTTCTGAAATAGTTTGTTGCAAATATCATTAAGTGTGGTATGATATTCGACAATGCCCAATAATAGAACTCTTGTTTTTACAGTATTAATGTTAATTGTCCAAAACCTATAAACTGTCTACTTTACCCTACGATTAAAAAATATTTAAAAATCAATAAAAGCTTTTACTACTGCTACATGGAGAGAAACGTATAATGCTGATTACAATAATTATAATACCCTTTACTATAATTTGTATTACTAGTTGGGACAACTATCTTGTATATTGCCAGATACTATGCATATTTAGTAATTTTTAAATATCCATGTATGTTAAACCTTAAGGTAAAATATTATTATTCTTAACCAATTTTGTTTTTTATTACGTTGCCATTTTAAATATAACATATTTTAAAATCGAATATTTTTATATGTTGGCAATTAAAAATTGTAACATATTTATTGTACTTTTTAATATACAAAAATTTCATGAGAAAAAATTGAACCTACACCTGTGTCAACACAACACTGTCGAGCAACCTGTAGTAGTGGAACACACCCAAAACAAAGAAATACCTGAGCTTATACGAGCCCTAACCACATAATGTTCAGACACTTCATAATTTATACAGAAATTTTTTTCGTGAATACTATCTCAAAATTATTAGAAGTTATGAAAAATTCAGCTTATTTTGGCATATACCCCTCGAAGCGATTTTTATTTTTAAAAAGTTTACCTTTTATTTTTAGCTTTTAAAAAAAGGCTAACTTTTTAACTTTTTTTTGCATGAGTAAAAAAAGTTATAAATTGGCCCATTAAAAAGAACATAAAATATTATACAAACCCTGAAAATTTGGTAAAAATTGTATAAATAATAAGAAAGTTATAGCGATATATATATCTGCAAAATCTCCCGTTTCCTAAGAAAATTGCAAAAACTCTTTAAAAATAGCATTTTTAAATTACTTATACTTTTTTATAACTTATTTATTTTTTACCAAATTTTCAGGGTTTGTATAATATTTTATGCTCTTTTTAATGGGTCCATTTATAACTTTTTTTACTCATACAAAAAAAAGTTAAAAAGTTAGCCTTTTTTTAAAAGCTAAAAATAAAAGGTAAACTTTTTAAAAATAAAAATCGCTTCGAGGGGTATATGCCAAAATAAGCTGAATTTTTCATAACTTCTAATAATTTTGAGATAGTATTCACGAAAAAAATTTCTGTATAAATTATGAAGTGTCCGAACATTATGTGGTTAGGGCTCGTATAACATGCTTGGTAAACCAACAGAGGCGAGATGTAAGAACATCACGTGATCCACACCGTCTAACGACGCGTCGCGACGTGGCATTTGCCGCAATCGGTACATACTATGCAACCATGTAGGTTCAATTCTTTCTTATAAGTATTACCAGTAATGGGCCAAGAAAGTTTATTGAAGAAACTAAGAAAATTGAATGTTTAAATGTCATGAGTTACTATATTGTATATTATATTTAAATATATTGTTTATTTACCATAAACATAAAAGTATCTTTATTTTTACTATATTTTTTTTTAATGTGTAATATATTATAATATTTGATGTACACCTTACATTTGATTAAATTATATAGTAAATATTACTATTTGTAGATAGTAAAATCAATTTACTATACGAACATATTAAAAATTAAAATATATATTATACATTTATGATTTAGTAATATTGGTGTTGTAATCTTTACTAAAATTGTATAATAAAAAATGGTATTTTGTATTACAATCTTAATATTGTATTGACGAATATATAATATTGTTACCCTAAAAATTTGTTAAAGTAAATTTTACTACCACATTTGGCTGGGAGCCAAGCAAAGTAAATCGCCCGCCACTGCAGTAATGCAGCGGTTTTTTCGCAACTTAAATTTCGTCACTTACCGCGTTGTTGTGTGCAATTATGGCGGAAAATTTCTTCTTCATCTGGTCTATGAGCTGCAGGCCTTCGATCTCGTTCACCTGCACGTTCACGCAAACGAAACTCTCCACAGTGCCTTGGTCGTCGATCTCCAAGAAGCCGAAGGTTCTCAGGTAGATGAACTGACCGTTTCTGGATATCAGTCTGTAGCAGGACGAGCCCCTGCTTTCCCCCCTATCGTACACTAAAAATTCGAAAATTGAAAGTAAACCTAAAAAGTACACATTTGTATTTTACGTTGCAAGGAAAAAACTAAAAAACAGGTTAAGTACTCGATTTCGATTGATTATTCTTTATATCATTGATTAAGAAACTCGACGCCTAAATGCTTATATAGTTACGTTAGTGTGTGTATTTTATCAAAAGGATCATGGTGAATTATTGTGTTTTTAATTGTAAATAAAATTCAAGAACTAAATCGTTGCATTTTCATGTTTTGCCAAAGGATCCAATTCGGTAAGTACATTTGTTTCTGCAGAATTAACTAATGATAACTTTACCTAATATAATTTATATTTAAGTTTGGACATTTTTAAGAAATAAGTAGAAAATAATTTTTGCACAAACATAACCTTAAAATCAACCATTTTTATATTTGAGTTCTCTAAAAAACGCCAACAACTGCATTTTAAACAACAAAATATACCTACGAATTCACGGCAACATAATATTACATATTATACATAATATAATGGTATTTTACCGTTGTGTTGAGACTTTCTTAATCAACGCTTTTAATAATGCTAAATGCTGTTTAAATTTAGACGACTTATTTATTTGACGATTTTTACTGAATTGAAATGTTTACACTTTTCACGTTAATCACTATTAAAAGGTGTATTTATTGTATCTAATAGGTACAATATATATTTACAGAGACTGTATGCAATTTATTTCTTCATAAATGACAAAGTTATGATTGTTAATGTACAAAGCAGCAAAATTCTATTTATGTTTGGGCTTTTTCGTTATTCATGGGATTACCTACTGTAGTTTTATGTAGAGATGGGAAATTTCCCATTTAACGAAAATTTCCTGAAACTTTTTTGTGCCTGAACGAAGTTTAAGTCACATAAAAATGCCGCCAAAAAACTTAAAAATGATATTTCCAAAATCCTAGCTGCTCCTCTTTTCAATTTTTTTTTTAATTTTTGTTTATTTCAAAGTCTACCTTTGACAGAGTACACATTTGTACACCGATTTTTATAAAATTAGAGTATATTATTGAGGAGACTTAAATAATACTTTTTAATACTGTTTAATATGTACAGGGTGAGCCAAAAATCGCTTATTTTTTAAAGATTTATCCCCATTTTTTTTAGATATTTCTACGTTTATCAGGTTACAAAATGGCATTCTTGTTAACCTTTGATTTTTAATAATATTAAATAAATTAACGCTTAGAGAATATTTAAAATGTTGTTTAATTTAGGCTTTTTGTAGTTTTCAATTTTGAACGAGTTAAAGTTTTTTGATCGGCACTCTTTGGAGATTTAAAAACGATATTTACCAAAATTCTAACTGCTTTTTTTAAAATTTGTTGAAAATCTTTTTCTTTAATTATTTCTTTATCGCAAAGTCTAATTTATAAAAATCGGTTTACAAATGTGTAGTCTGTGAAAGGTAAGATAAACAAAAATTTAAAAAAAACAATTAAGAAATTTCAAAAAATATCATTTTAAAGTTACCAAAGGGTCCCGAACAAGAAACTGCAATCAATAAAAATCGGTGTACAAATGTGTACTCTGTCAAAAGTAAACTTTAAGATAAACAAAAATTTAAAAAAAATTATGAATTTTCAAAAAAATTTCGAAAAGAGGAGCAGCTAGGATTTTGGTAAATATCATTTTTAAGTCACCAAAGGGCCCTGAACCAGAAACTGCAATCAGTTTTTGGCGGCATTTTTATGTGACTTAAACTTCGTTCAGGCATGTGTGCAAAAGTAAATTTTTCTAAAAATTTTCCAATTTTTCCATTTTTTTCGAAAAGTATCGATAATTGAAAAAAATTGTAGATACACTCACAGGCAAAATAATCGATTCACACAAATTTTCGATGAATTTCAATCGCAAATAACTTTTTTATTTGATGTCGGATTTAAACGAATATTAAAGAATATTGTAGATAAATTAATGGACAATCGCTCACATTTTAAAAAATTATTAAAAAATTGACGTACGTTTATAATATACAGGTTTAAACAAAAAGATGTTTTTTAAGACACTCTGTAGAGTGGCAAAACCGTATATTGTTCTAAATTAAGTTTTATTTATTAAGTCACATCTATTCTTTACAGTTTTGTTTTTGGTTCACCTCGATATATATTTTTGTGAAAAATATGTATTTAAAAAAAACATTGCAATTTCCAATATTTTTCCTGTATGAAGAACTAAGGTTGCTATGGTCCATCCATAGCCTATGGAGGATGACAGTGACATTTTTGTTGAATCATCCCATACTTGGACATGTCATATACAGCTTTTAAAAGCTATCAAAATGTTTTTTTTTTAATTAATGTGTTAATTTTGAGGTGTCTTCTTACTTTTAAAAATGTCTCCGACTGATGTTGCCCTTTGTACTTTACTTCTTGTGACGTAATACTGGATTAAATTAATGTCTCTGATAACATAAGTCGGAGACATATCCATTTTTAAAGTAAGAAAAATTTAAACATTAATTTGCAAAAAACAATTTGATAGCTTTTGAAAGCTGTGTATGACATGTCCAAGTATGGGATGATTCAACAAAACTGTCACTATCATTCTCCATAGCCTATGGATGGACCATAGCAACCTTAGTTCTTCATACAGAAAAATATTGGAAATTGCAATATTTTTTTAAAAAATCTATATTTTCCACAAAAATAAATATATCGAGGTGAACCAAAAACAAAACTGTTAAGAATAGATGTGACTTGATAAGTAAAACTTAATTTAGAACAATATACGGTTTTGCCACTCTACAGAGTGTCTTAAAATTATGGTAAAAAACATATTTTTGTTTAAACCTGTATATTATAAACGTACGTGTATTTTTTAGTATTTTTTTAAAATGTGAGCGATTGTCCATAAATTTATCTAAAATATTCTTTAATATTCGTTTAAATCCGACATAAAATAAAAAAGTTATTTGCGATTGAAATTCATCGAAAATTTGTGTGGATCGATTATTTTGCCTGTGAGTGTACCTTCAATAATTCTTATTAAAACGAAGTTCTCCGAAACTCTGAAACTGTAAATATTTTCAAAATCTTGGCTAAATCTTTCCCAAACCTCAAAAACCTAAATTATGCAGAAAACTTGATTAATTTTTTCACTTACTTTGTCTCAACGCGATCATCACCCAGCGCACGTCGTCCTTGTGCATGTACTTGAAGGCCGACATGCCCGAGACCTCGTCTATCATGTAACCGGCAACCAGCGAGATCCGCTGATCGCAGCTGATTATCCTGCCGTCTATGAGATGCCTGGTCACATATTCGTCCTTTGACGCCTCTATGAGCATCTCTAGGAGCGGCTCGGGACGGCAGATCCGCACGAAAAAAACCAACACGTCGTTGGTGTTTGAGCCCGTGGACGAAGTGGGCGACGTCAGGTCCCTACTGGACCCTGGACTGCTGCTGGGACTCCCGCAATGGTTGTTTATCTGCGACCTAAGAATTTACCCCGTCAGACCACAACAAATGAGGCCTGTGATAGCAAAACCGACAATCTCCACTTTCGGTCAAAAATTAGATTTTTGGCGGAGACTGTACTTCAACTAATTCTCTATAAGATAATAAAGTTTATGTGCTGCAAAAGGAGCTAAATCCTGCCTAAAATCCCATTTTAAAAATGACATTTAGTGCAAAGTCGACAATCTCCACTGATAGATTTGCAGCAAAGTATACATCTCCAATTCCACCATTAGAAATTAGTAATTTGTGTCACCTGATATCCTAACGTATTTTAGAGATTTAATTTTGTGCTTTTTACTGGTACATACTGTTAAGGTCTATTGCAGTAAATGGCACTTAAAAATATATTTAAAATAGGTATATATTCGTTTTATTGTTTTAAGAATTATAAAAAAAGTTATCTTGTTTATTTTGTGCTATAATACCATAATAAGACGTAAAGGTAAAGCAAGAAAAGGCTGATAATGTCAAAACATTGCAAGTAAAACAGTACGGGGCAAAGTGGGAAGAAGATGATGAGTTGTTGTACTATAAAAAAAAATTGAGGCAACCTGGTCCTAGATTTAGAATAAACTCCAGATTTATGTCGTCCAGTTCAGAATTTTCCCACATTGATTATATAGTTAATTTTATAACCATTAAAGGAAAAAAAAACAATTATTTTTTTGTTTATTTTTCTAAATCTCCTTAAACGTTTACAACAAAATGAGCAATCTCCAGCAATTCATATCAAAGTCAGCAATCTCCAATTTATAATTATAGATTTCACCTAAACTATGCATCCTGGAGACCTTGTAGTTGGCTACTAGACTAACAACAACAATATATCAATATAATATATATAAGAAAATTACAAATCTAGAATTTAAAATACCAAAATGAATTATCTCAATTTACTCAGTTTTAGTCTTTAGACGGGAGATTGTTGATTTTGCTCTGACAGGCCTCAAATATTCGAAATATTCCTAACTAGAGATGTAAAAAAACGGTTTTTTTTCAGATGTGAAAAAAAACATGAAAAAAACCTAGATAAAAACGATTTTTTTTGTTTTTTTTTCAAATCCGCTACAATAAATCATATTCCGTTAATAAATAACATCAATCTTAAAAAATGGAGTATTTTTCAAAACGAAATTTTGAGTAAAATGTATATTAATAATAAAGTGAAATGTAGAATATAAATATATATATAATATATAATATTACATTTTTCATTATTGAAAACTTTGACCAAGACTAAAAAATCTAATTTCTTATTACTTGGTAGTTTCCACATAAGAAACCAATAGCAATGTAAAACTTCTGCACTAATAGAAAAAATTAAAGGATAAAAAAAATTCCATTTTTTTTTCGATTTTTCGGATAGCTGTACTATGCTCCACACCTCAAAGTCCCACCACGTGACCACGTACGGAACGCAGTCTTTTGAAAATTTGGCATTTAAGGCTTTTCAGGTTATGTATCTGTCAAAGTATAGTCAATGAAAGAAATAATATTTATAGTGTTACCGCTTATGTTTAATCGTTAAAAGTTAATAAATCTTTAAAGTATCACAATAACAATGGTTGGTTTAAGAATTTAGAAATATAAATACTGCATTTAATAAAATTCCAAAGTGTAAGGTGCAATATAAGTGATATTTTTGTGCATTGGGTCTACATTTCTCCATAAAATAGTTTTAACTAACAGCATTTATTAAAAAAATCTAACTTCTCTATTATGAAATACGAATATATGTATCAAAGGTAGATTAATGTATTAGAACAAAAAATAACATCTAATTTTGTATTTTAAGGTTAGGAAAATCTATTTTGACCAAAATAAATATAGGTATACTAAATAATTGTTGAATATAGTTCAAATTAAATTGAAGCTTTTATTCTTCTAACGACAAAACTTGTGCATACCTCTCGGCATACCTACTTTAAGTTAGATTATAAGAAAACAAACAATTTTTAGAGAAACTTGCTATGTGAAAATATTTAATACTCCCATGACATGTGATTTATTAAACTTTTTATAGTTATAATGATTTTTTTATGTAGATCAAATTCAGTCGAAGCTTTTTAACTATTTGTATTGACAAAATGTAGGTACACTTTAAGCTGGATAAGAAAAACTACCACATTTTTAAATACCATATTATACAGTCTTTTAAATAATCCAAAATACTTATTTATTTTGGTCAAAATAAATTTTTCTAACCTTAAAATTACAAATTAGATGATATTTTTGATTTAATATATTAACCTACCTTTAATACAGATATTATTATTCCATAATAGAGAAGCTAGATTTTTTTAAATAAATGCTGTTTAGTTAAAATTATTTTATGGAGAAAAGCAGATATTTGGACCAAATGCACAAAAATATTACTTATTTGGCACCATACACTTTAGAATGTTATTAAATGCAGTATTTATATTCTTAAATTCTTAAACCATCCATTGTTATTCTAATGTTATAAAGATTTATACAACCTGAAAAGCCTTAAATGCCAAATTTTCAATTGGAACCGTAAAAAAAGCAATTTGAAGCTTGAAGTTTCTAGTTTTGAGATTTTTAGATGAAAAACCAAGCGCTGAATCAAAAATATTATAAGTAGTTACTTTACTGTATTTACATTTACTAAATGTTATTTAGTGGCTAATTTTAGTTCACGAACTGGATTGGAAACATAAAAAATTATTCAAATGGGACTAACCTTGAAAAACCTAAAATATGAAAAAAAAACATTTGGAAAAAAATAAAAAAAACGGACCGTTTTTTTCAAGTCGCATCTCTAACCATAGTTCATTCTCTACAAAAATATTTAAACAAATTTTTGAGCTACTAAAATCAGAAGAAACAAAAACATATTTCCCCATGTTATTCTAAGGGAAAATGGAAAAGTGCGATGAGGATATTAAAATTTAGATATAATATTTTTACAGGACCATTTTCACACCTAAAGGAAACTTGAGGGCAAAAACCATTTTGCTTTTTTTCTCAAACACCCTAATAAACATTAATAACTTTTACCTGTGCATGCCCATCATCTTGACGGTCTCGTATACGGGGGACTCGCTGCGGGGCCCGGCCCTCTTCAACTTGATCTTGAAGTATTTCCTCCACTCTGCCTCTACCACCCCCTCGGACCGCAGATAGGTCCTCAGCCGGTCGTGGTCCTCGGGAGCCGTGATGTTGAACAGAGACTGGCCCATCAGGTCGGTCTGCAGGTGGGCCAGCAAGTTTTCCACCGTGTGGGATATAAAAACCACCTTTCCCGACGAGGTGAGGATCAAAAGGAAGCCGCCCAGTTGATCGCAGACCAGCTGGTCCAGCAGAAACTGGTCCACGTGCTTGGGTAAGTCCATATGCGGTTGGCCCTTGTTATTCAGTAAAGCTACGGAAAAAGAGTTTTTTGTTCATCATATAGCTTTACCAAACATCGTTTTAAAATTTGATGTTGTAAGAAAGTGAATGTTTAAATGTAGAATCAGTTTGTATATTAATATTTAATGTACACTATATTTCAGCTTGTTCTTTGTTAAAAAAGGAATAAGCTGAACTTTTAATGGTTGTGGTTGGACAAGCGAAATTATTATTTTATGTTTATAATTATTATATTTATGTTATATTTACTTTAACTTATTATATTGTAATGTAATATACTATTTTACTACATATTTATATTTAACATGTATCATGTCCACACCTCAAAGTCACACCACGTGACCACGTACGGACTGTTTAAGCGCTCAAAGTTAATAAATCTTTATAGTATCACAATAACAATGGTTGGTTTAAGAATTTAGGAATATAAATACTGCATTTAATGAAATTCCAAAGTGTAAGGTGCAATATAAGTGATATTTTTGTGGATTAGGTCTACATTTCTTCATAAAATAGTTTTAACTAAACAGCATTTATTTAAAAAAATCTAACTTCTCTATTATGAAATAAGAATATCTGTATCAAAGGTAGTTTAATGTATTAGAACAAAAAATATCATCTAATTTTGTATTTTAAGGTTAGAAAAGTCTATTTTGACCAAAATAAATAAGTGGATTATTTGAAAGAATGTGTTAATATGGTCATAAATAAATATAGATGTACTAAATAATTGTTGAATATGGTTCAAATGAAATTGAATCTTTAATACTTCCAATGACAAAACTTGTGCATACCTCCCCAGATAGCACACAACGTCCTGAGGACGTCCGTTTTAAGTACGTCGTAGACCGACACGACCGGATGACCTATGGACGTCCAACTTTGGCCAAGTTATTTTTAAATTAGTGCCTCCCCAGTATACTGATATATCTATTAAACATAGATGCATGTTGAGGGTTAGTAATCTGATATAATTAGGATTCATGAGCTTCAAAATTTTTGTTTTCCGTTAGGCTGTCCATAGGTAATCCTTGGTACGTCCGTTAGTGGCGGTTCTTTCTGTAAAGTTTTCCATTTGCAAGGTTATTAGCTTTCAAAAATTAAATTTGATTTTTCTGTTGCATAAGTATGTTATAAGAATACTTGTAAGTGAAAAACTTTACAGAAAACACCGCCACTGACGGACGTACCAAGGATTACCTATGGACAGCCTGACGGAAAACAAAAATTATATACCTAGTGCACCACACTAGTGCGGTGCAATACAGTATTTCAATAAAAATAAAAAATAGGGCCGTTATGGCCGGCCCAAAAGGATTTTGTATTTGTTATGTTCAATTTAAATTTAATTAAGAACAACTTTGACATTTAAAGTATAATGAGTCACAGTGTTGCCGGATTAATTTCATGAAAGTTCCTGACCAAAAATTAAAAAATATCCGATTTTACCCGCAAGAGTAAAATTTCTAGTGCATTTGCCCAATAGGGCAAAATGTTTTTTGAAAAATGAATTAAATTTTGAATTTGTCAACAAGAATATTAACAGGATCAAATAAAAAAAAATATGTTTATTTAGTAAATATGCAACATTATTTACTGAAAATTTTATTAGTTAGTATTTTAAATTATATTGAAATTAAAATAATATGCAAAATACCGATATTTTATCCGCATGACGAAAATACCCGATTTTCGGGTAAAATACCCGCAAACGGCAACATAGCAGTGCAACCACATGATGCGCCACAGGAAATATTTTTGACCAATCAAAACGTGTCGCCATTTCGCCATTTCTGTTTCTCTACAAAGAACTATGTTCTGTGCAAAGAACAGTTTTAGTTACTAGTACCTTCCTACCTGCAAATTTTTGATAATAAAGTGAATCAGTTTTGTGCAATAAATTGTTTAAGTGTTATAGACAAGACGGAAAGTTATTCGTTTATCGGTAAGTTTTATGAACTAATGGGCGGCTTTTGGTATTTGTATTCTGTGGCTTGGAATAGAAAGGGCGGGTGTCACAAATATGCCAATTGCAGATATTCGCTATTGTCTCGCATTGTAATATACTATTACCTTACAGCTAATGAACAATGTGGGTCATTGTGAAATTTCCTAAAAAAAATTGTGTTGAGGCCATTCCAAATAATTGGTTAATAGGCGACTCTTCATGTTACTGGCCTCCGTATAGTGGGAATAGACTCAAGAAAGCCGTATTAATATGTGAAGAACCTGGTAACAATTGGGAAATTATAGATGTTGTGGTTCTTTCTAAAACTGCAATAGGTATTTTATTAAGCATTTTTGTTTTATCAATCCCCACCATCAAAATCTTTTCTAGATGCTTATAATAAAGCTGTCGAAAAGGCGGTTATTGCACAATCTACATCCGATATCGAGGAACCGAAAATAATAGCTCCCAAACGAAAAATCTTCAGGAACAAACGTTACGATGATGACAATTCGACATCATCAGTTGTGGAATCTAACGAGGAAAGCGATTTGGACGATTGTCCACAATATAAGACGGGTAACTCAATCGAATAAAATTAAATCATCATAATTTAGATTAAAATTACAGATAAAAGAAGCAGTCGGCGACCTGAATATCAGCCGAAACGCAATGCTGGAGAACTCAGCAAGCCTTTTATAGAAAAAATATCCAATAAGCCCGGGGTTGTTAGGAAGAAAACCTTAACCAGTGGAATAAAAAGTGTGTATATGAAAAATCAGGAAACTTTTCCGTTTAAGTACAATTATTATTACATTTCTAGATTCGACTTCAAAAGAAAAACAGGTCACAAGAGAGCGTTCAGCTAGCAGCGAAGGTGAGAAACATTCGATGCCCGATACATATCGTGTTTTCGTTTTTAGTAGGGAGTTGTATTATATAGTTATATTATATTAATCTTGCAGATTCGACACGAAGCTGCTTTGGAAGAAATCGGGTTTGTAGTGAAGGTAAGAATGTTTGAATCTCATTGAATCGCACATTAAAAAATATATCAATTTGCCAGGTTCAACTCCAAGAAGCTCCCAGTCGAAAGCGAGCGCAGATCACAATGTGAGCCCTTTTGTGCAGAGAGGTTTAGATAATTCCCAAAGCTCCAGAGACTTCTCCCTAGGTAAATATAGTTAAATTCTTAGTTTTACTTTTAGTTATGATTATGTATTTTTAGATTCAACATTGAAGGAACCAAATTCTAAAGGCCGTTGTGATTATTGTGGTAAGAACCTTACACTAAAGGTAACCCTAACATTTCCCAAACACGTCATTCTAGGTATAATGTCAAAGAGAGTTATTTTCCTTCTAAACAAGTTGGATCTTAAATTGGACGAGCTTAGTACTGATGTAAACATTATAAAACGTAATATGCCTCGAAAGGAAACCAAGCCAGCAGTATCTATTCCAGAAATTTATTCCGAATTTCCTCATCAAACCGAAGACCAATTAAAAAATTTCGAGAAATTTCTGGAATCAGACGATAATTTTTCCAACTTTGTAAGTTTAAGAGTAAATATTGGATTGGATACATTTCTAAACTGATATTTGTTTTAGGTGAACTACTTATCGTCTGTAGGGGGTGATTCGTCATATGAGAGCGTAAAAAGGTGTCTCAACAGGATATTGTCCAATGAAGTCGCCATGAAATTCAATTGGGAAGGGTTAAGATCTAAAAGGAATTTCCAGGTTTTACGGTTGTGTATTACACAATGTGTAAGGCTCTAAATGGTAAGTAAACATTTAGTTTATTTGCATACATTCTAAGCTTAGGCTAAAATTTCAGATGCTGTAAAGAAAAATCTAAATGTAACAGATAAGCAGATAGAAAAAGACATAAAGAGCTGGCTTAAGCATGCCAAAGAACGGTATGAAGGGACAATGAAAAAACTTGATAGGGAAAGAGAACATGAAGGAAACGTATAATATGTACCTAAGAAATTATTTTAGTTTTTTTAATAATAAATTCATTTAAATTTCATAATAAAGTTTAACTTTATACAGGGTGTCTCCGAATTTCATTGAAAAATATTAAGGGGTGATTCCACAGCGCATGTGAAAAAAGTTTTTAAGAACATCAGGTCAAAAATGCTTTATAAGGGCCCCTTTGAAAATGGCACTCAACATTTACATTTCATTTTTATCTCAGGTACACATTAATTTACAACAATTTATTTTGGCACACACACTACAGTTATTAAATGCAACTTTTCTATTCTAGACCCAATTATCAGGGAGTGGCCAAACAGGGGTGATGGGATACCACCCCCCATTTTTTTAATGACGTTATTGGGTATTCGTTCCATTTTATGAGTTTTTTTAATTTTACACAAAAAATTTGCTCTTTTTTTAAAAAAAATCGCTTTAAAATTTTTAATGCAAAAACAAAAATTTCAAAAGCGATTTTTTTTGTTTGTATTTAGACCTTTTAAATGGGGGGCGGTGCCCATGATCCCCCTGATAATGTCAATATTGGGTCTACAACAGAAAAGTTGCCAAAATTTATTATTTATTTTAAGTTAAAGAACACCCTGGATAAAAAATAAAATGTAAATGTTGAGTGCCATCTTCAAAGCGGCGTAGCTCCTTTATAAATTTAGCATTTTTGACTTTCTTAAGAACATATTTTGCGCTGTAGAATCACCCCTTAAATTTTTTGGATGGAATTCGGAGGCACCCTGTATTTCACATCCAGAATTTGCCCAAATCACACCCCCAAAAAATAAAAATCAAACGTCCTTGGGCTATCCTAGGGATATAGTTACAAAGCCTAAATAGACTAGACCAGTCTATTCCATGGATGTCCAAAAGTGTCCCCTTTGGAAGTCTATCGACGTCCTAAGTACATACTTCACTGGATTTAGGATGTCCTGAGGACGTCCTGCTTGTCCGGAGTGGCTATCCTACGGTTGTCCTAAGGTACACTCTGTGCTGTCTGGGTCTCGGCATACCTACTTTAAGTTAGATTATAAGAAAACAAACAATTTTTAGAGAAACTTGCAATGTGAAAATATTTAATACTCCCATGCCATGTGATTTATTAAAATTTTTAAAGTTATAAGTATTTTTCTATATAGATCAAGTTGAGTTGAAGCTCTTTAACTATTTGTATTGATAAAACTTTATGTAGGTACACTTTAAGCTGGATAAGAAAAACATTTTTAAATACTATATTATACTGTCTTTTAAATAATCCAAAATACTTATTTATTTTGGTCAAAATAAATTTTTATTACCTTAAAATTACAAAATTAGATGATATTTTTGTTATAATATATTAACCTACCTTTAATACAGATATTCTTAATCCATAATAGAAAGGCTGGATTTTTTTAATAAATGCTGTTTAGTTAAAATTATTGTATGGAGAAAACCAGATATTTGTACCAAATGCACAAAAGTATTACTTATTTAGCACCATACACTTTAGAATGTTATTAAATGCAGTATTTATATTCTTAAATCATCCATTGTTATTGTAATGTTATAAAGATTAAACATTTTTAACGCCTAAAAATAATATTATTTCTTTCGTTGACTATACTTTGACAGATACATAACCTGAAAGGCCTTAAATGCCAAATTTTCAAAAGACTGCGTTTCGTACGTGATCACGTGGTGGGACTTTGATAAATTGATATTCATTATTTAATATAGCGAGACTTTGTTTTAAGTTTTTTATTAATATTGATAATCATTTTATTTTGCTATATTTGATTGTATTTGTTATTTATGACTGTACATTTAAATTGCATTACCGTTGTCCACTACTATACCACTTTACATATTTTATTTACCACTACCATTTAGTATTGTTGTTTGTGACCAGTTATATTATACTTTATGTTTCATATTACTGTTGTTTGTTGTTGTACATTGATAACACTAGTTTACAAAATCGAAAAAAAAATCTGCCCACCATATCCCCTATTTTTTTTCTTTTATTTTGTAATATGTTTATTCTTTAATAAAAACCTAAATAAAGTGCATGATTGGAATTTTTTGAGTTTTTTACGTACTTTTTTTCACCGAAAACATTATTCAAAATTTAAATTTGACATGACTCCGCAAACGTGAATTCTTTTGTTTCTCGTGTTGGCTAAGTGACATTTTACTGCTATTTTTTGATATTTCAACAAGGTATTTTTATCATGGTTTTATTTAGTTAATAAAAAGTGTAAAATGAGTAAAAGAAGTAGAGAGTTCGAGTGCGTAAATAACCCGCACAATCTGGGCGACGTAAGTGATGAGCACGGAGAACGTTTTCACCAGCAAATGAAGGCTATGGAGCGGCGGTATCATGGCTTCTGGGATGCAGCCATGATGGGTGATTACATTTGGTCCTTCATACAAGAAACGGATTACGAAATCAACAAAAAACAAAGGAGCCAGAATTTATTTAAACCTATGCTTATTAAAACAAAATAAAACTTTCAATATCTTCAATGTTCAATATTTATTGTTCAATATTCAATATATAATTTAATTTCAATATTTAATGTATAAAATAAAAATCAATGTTAAATATTAAATTTTATATACCTAATTCAATAAAGAAAAAAAATATAAATTCTCGAAAAACTGAATTTTTCTCTTCCACTGAAAAATGCATAACTTAGTGTTATATAATGACTTCACACCCTGAATATTTATTTAAAAAACAATTCATGATTCATAAACAACATAAAAACAATTACCTATATATAATGGCTGCTGTGGTTTAATTTACAAGACGAGAAAAACATTGAATAACGCTATTTTGTTTATAGCATTCTAAAATGACAATAACAGACGTATAAGAAAAACAACTTAATTAAAACGTAGTTAAGAATGGTTTTATAGGTAAAAATGTCGATAATCAAGTTTTTATCAACATTTTAGATTAAGCCATGGGAAAAATTCTGCACCAAAAGTTAATATAAACAACATTATTAATAATTCATGTTATGTTTAAATATTTGTCTGGCATAATCTATTTAATTAAAACGTAATTAATTTAGAGGGCTAATCAATTAGATTTTTTGTTATAAGTATGTATAACACTTAAATGCTTATATATAGTTATGTTAGTGTGTGTAGGTATTTTATCAAAAGGATCATGGTAAATTATTGTGTTTTTAATTGTAAATAAAATCAAGAACTAAATCGTTGCATTTTCATGTTTTGCCAAAGGATCCAATTCGGTAAGTACATTTGTTGGTGCTGAATTAACTAATGATAACTTTACCTAATATAATTTATATTTAAGTTTAAGCATTTTTAAGAAATTAGTAAAAAATAATTTTTGCACAAACATAACCTTAAAATCCACTATTTTTATATTTGAGTTCTCTAAAAAACGCCGACAACTGCATTTTAAACAACAAAATATACTTACGAATTCATGGCAACATAATATTATATTTAATACATAATATAATGGTATTTTACCTGAGTGGAGACTTTCTTAATCAACGCTTTTAATAATGCTAAATGCTGTTTGACAAAATCTGCAACTTACTCTGATAAATTCTCAGATACGCGGCTGCGATCCTAAGTATACTGGTCTTATCCATACGTTTGGTACTTCGAGCTACCATCGGAACCAAAGATGCCAATTCGCCGATATAAGAATTTAATCTGTCTCTTCTTTGTTTTTCCGCCTGGTTCCTTAGGTGCCTATTGTTACTAAAAAAATAAAAAAAGTTTATTTTAGATTTTTCATTAAGTGTCCTAATTATAAGTTAGGTTAGTTTATAAACTACATAGTCTCAACGAATTGGGAAGCACTTATTAAAAATTCTATATATTTCACAGTGTTTGTCCGACCCCCGTATACTTTTGTTAGTAAATGAATTACGGTTTTTTATAAAATGAAAACACGGAAAAGCATTTTTAACATAACAAATTATGTTTTATTAGTCCCAGGCTTAATTAAGCATTAAATAAACTAGTCAAATAATCGAACAGTGAAGGTTGAGTAAAATATTAACCAAGGCTGAATTTCGTTGATTGCATATATATGTAAATTAAAATCAATAAAGAGCCTTATTATTAATACCCTAGTAAAAAACTTTTTACTTTCCTATTATGATAACATCAAACTGGTTTAAAACTTTTATACATATACATTAAAAGAACTTAAAAGAATTAAACCTTTACCTCCACAAACTTCAAAAACCGACTGACAGCTGTTTCGACCTATATTGGGTCTCATCAGTGTCGGGTAACAAAAATTGAGGTCGAAAATTTACATATCGTCCTGGGAAGGGTTTAACTTAAACAGATAACTCAAGTTTGATTTTTTTTTCGTGAAGCTGACATTTTTACAAAAAAAAAACAAGCAAATGTTGATAAAAATACATTGAAAAATGGCGAAGTTAGGAATTTTTTAGTGGAAGACCAAAATCCAGCTTTTTGAAGATTTTTCTTTTTTTTCTTTTATTTTGTAATTTGTTTATTCTTCTTTATTCTGACATTTTACTGCTATTTTTTGACATTTCAACAAGGTATTTTTATCATGGTTTTATTTAGTTAATAAAAAGTGTAAAATGTGTAAAAGAAGTGGAGAGTTCGAGTGCGTAAATAAACCGCACAATCTGGGCGACGT
This sequence comes from Brassicogethes aeneus, assembly GCA_921294245.1. Classification (NCBI taxonomy): domain Eukaryota; kingdom Metazoa; phylum Arthropoda; class Insecta; order Coleoptera; family Nitidulidae; genus Brassicogethes; species Brassicogethes aeneus. Next base: position 924,590 of record OV121132.1, on the reverse strand, counting down.
AAGTGATGAGCACGGAGAACGTTTTCACCAGCAAATGAAGGCTATGGAGCGGCGGTATCACGGCTTCTGGGATGCAGCCATGATGGGTGATTACATTTGGTCCCTCATACGAGAAACGGAATACGAAAGAAACAAAAATCAAAGAAGGGGCCAGAATTTTTTTAAACCTATGCTTATTACAACAAAATAAAACTTTCAATGTCTTCAATGTTCAATATTTATTGTCTAATATTCAATATATAATTTAATTTCAATATTTAATGTTTAAAATAAAAATAAATGTTCAATATTAAATTTTATATAATTTATATATATAATCCTATGCATAATGGTCAGTTTTATTAACCTGTTCTTTTCGCCTTGAACTATTATACCGTTGTCACTATGAATAGCTTAAAAAATTTCCAATGATTTGTAAAATATGTTTTTTAATTTTTACAAATGAATTTGTTTCATTTATTTAAGCTCAATGCCAAACTGCATAATGCCCTTATTAAAAAAATGTCACTTAATTTCTGGCTTCTTAGATCGATGTAATATGACTTAAATTTATGCTAAACTGTACTTGACCCAATTCCATTGCTATTATTCTAATTTTAGTACATCTAATTGAATAGGATGGCCTAGTTATATTAAAATATTTGCTACTTCTGGCCTTAAGAAAATTTTTCTTTTAAACCTTATTTATCAGTCGAGTTCAATTCAATTGTATAGTTTTATATAGTTTCAACAAAAACAGGTCTACTTTTGATGCATAGCAAAATATAGGTTTTATTTCACAGTTATATGTAATAATCTTTTGAAATTAAATAACAAAAATTAACCACGTTTCTTTAACCAATAATTATTGGAAATAAAATATTCTTAATAAAAAAAGATATCCATCAAGATGCCCTAATAAATTAATATAAAAAAGTTAAAATGAGCCTATAGTTCATTTTATTACTAAATTGAAATTCGATATTTTTGTATTGTAAAAGGGATCATTCCTACCACCATGAATTCCCATAATAAAATTTATAGCGATATTAAAAGAAACCTTTAAGTGTATAAGAGGCATTTCACACCAAATGAACTGTTCAACTTTTGGACTGAAATTTATATATATATATATGGGTGATTCTACAAAAGTTGGACAACTTGATGTCATCAATCAATAGAATAGGTATTTTAATATTTTTTGTATATATTTACAAAAGATCCAGGTTTTTTTAACTTGTCCACCCAATTTTAATGTAAAAACACGTTTGTAGAAAAACATAATAAATATTCAAAAGATCAGTACCTTGGCGTCTCACAACTCCTGAATCAAATATTTGAGTGATTTTATTTTAAAATATATTCAATTTATCTTAAATTTTTCAATTTCACTAAAAACTATAAAACATTAAATAATGTATTTTTTATATTTTATCATAGATTCGAATAATAACAATTTTAAAAAAATTGATAATCTTTGTACTCACTTTTACCCGTCAGTTCTGTGTCCAATGTTAAAATTCAAAATTCCTGCAAAATATTGAAGTTTAAACGTCAAGTCCTCGTTATAACTCAAGTGTTGGCAAAAAATTATCTACAGAGCCCGCCCTTTGCACGACAGTAATCTTGAAAACAATGCAAGCGGCGAAGTTGTGGTGAATGCACGTATAGTTCCAGTCAAAATGTCAGTACTGTGGTGAGTAGTCATTTTCTTACGTATATATATTTTATTGTAATTTATATAAGGCTACATGTGATTTGTTAATAAGTAGCATCCACTAATAAAAAATGTCAGTAAAATAGTTAATTCCGAATTATAATCTCAAATTTGTATCCGTTTCGTCAGTTCCATGTCGTCAGCTCATGTTCGATGTTTGAGGAGCAATCAGACAAATCCAGATAAATCCATTTTAGTGATTTGCAGAAACATGTCAAAATAAAATAATTCGTTTACTTTTGACTTATTTCTGCAAATCGCTAAAATGGATTTATCTGGTTTTGTTTGATTGCTCCTCGTTTTGGTTATCTTTTTTTCGCAAACTTCAATTTAAATTCTGCTTTCGCAGAACTTGTTTATTTAATGTCATTATAAACTCATATAAATTTGGTGTGGTTCCCATATCTAATAATTGAGATATCGGTATACCCAAAATCCACCAGCCGCCACTGATTTGTGGTATTATTTGATTTTAAGATATTTAATGTATAATATGCTTAAAGTTGCATAAATCTTATATTTTCCAATAAATTATGTATTTAATTAGTACCCTGGTTTACTCGTAACTTCCCTTGCATTCAAATTTAGAAAACACAGATATTTCAGAAACTGTTTGAAAAAGTGACTGGCCCGGTCTGGAACAGTATATTTATTATATTATCTATGTTCTCATAACAAAATACTGTTTAATTTTCTCCGAAAACTATATAAACAAAATGAGGTCAAAAATATTTTTATATAAATCATTTCACACTATCTTATTTAAATACATATTCATATATTATATTAATTAATTTTTAAAAATCATTACAAGGCAATACTGTATTAAAAACCAAAAATAGCTAAAAAAAAATCTCCTAAAATGTTTGTAAAATTACTACATTTTTACTAAGCAGTTGACAAACGTATTGTCAGTTGCATAGACATATTTAGATGCAGGAAATTAAATTTGACCTCAGGCAGTCGTAATATTTTTAGAAACATTTGTTGTGTTAAATTAACAATATAACGGTCGAATAGGCCCTTGCCAAAACAAGTGGAATCTTAGCCAACACGATCTATTTTTGACTGTAATAGTTTTTGATTCACCACCGGTGTTAGGTGTGTTTTTTTTCCAAGACTTGTTCTTGGTTTTATTAATAAACTCGTGGGTGTTAGCTGGGTTGCACAACAAGTAATGGATTTACTACTTTATACGTACATTTTAAATTTTGTCTATTCGGAAATATCTTTGAAATCATTAATTTTTGAAGAGCTATGATCTTCCGATGTTTTATGCTTGCAGTATTCTATTTTAGGCAGTTGTATAACTGATAAAACCGCCCACCGCATAAATTTAGGATAAACTTAAATACATTTCAATTTGTTGCTTAATGATAAAACATACAAGTAGGTATGTTTTATAATTTTAATAATACTGGTTCCCACACATATCCTAGGAACGGTTTTGAGAAATTGTTTACATCTTTTTTAGGCACATAAAAACTTATAGAGCATTGCTTTAACAATGAATTATTTTTTACAATGTTTTAAAAGTCTAAAACCTATCCTCCGTGACTGTTACCCTTTCTAAGTTAATTTATATGTTTTCAAATATCTGAGGTAGTAAAATCATACTAAAAATACCAGTTCACTAAGTAAATTAAACACATCCAAAGCAATCGAATCAAACATAAAATATAATTAAACATTAAAAGAAATAATTTTTATAACCGTTTATGTAGGTGTTACAAAAATTGATTCTATCCTCCGTGAATCTGTTTTTGCTTTAAATTTTATGCAACGGATAATCATTTTAAATAAGCAAAAACCTCCGTTTACGACATTATAGATGCATGTGATTCCTGAAGGTCAGTTAGAATTTATATGCAGATGAGAGTGTTGCTGTTTTATAATTCAAAAGTTTAAGTTCATTAATTTGCCATTTAAAAACCTATCCACCGTGAAATTTAATATCTCAGTAGGAAGATTTTTTTGTACAATGAACTATTGTATTTAAAAAAAATAATTACTTATTTCAAACATACAAAATCCTATCCTCTGCAGTATTTTAAAAAAAAACTATACTATAGTATAGTTTTTTTTTAAAATATATATATATATCCAAGTTAAATTCATTATATGTTGTGCTTGTTTCTTTAATTCATTTTTATTTAAATTAAATACCAAAACATGACATAATTGCAGAATTCAGCCCCTGTCATTTTCGATCGACAAACGATGCTTTGTTTTTTCGAGTGATTTTTTTTCTCACGCGCTGAACTTTCAAGGATAAAACTGAAGTCGCATATAATTTACAATCGATATTATATTTATTTACTTCTCAAGTCGATTTGAGTTAAAGTCAAGAACACGCATCCAGATATTTCCAGAGTCGACTTTGTTTTCATAAAAACATGACAAAATAAGTTTTTTTAGTTTTAATCAAGGATTCAATTATCAGGGCTCCCACGGCTAAATTACAAATTTTATTTAGGAATTTAGGAGGTTTTTTGTAAAATTTTAGGATAAATAAAGTATGGAAATGAATTTCTTTAATTAAATAAAAACAACTCTTTACTACTTAAAAAATAAGAAAAAAATTAATACTTCTTTTGTAAAAATAAGTTTTTTTTAAATAAAATTAAAAGTAAGGTAAAATTAAAACTTCTATATATCTGAGGTACATATATATACAAGTATAAATTTCACCACACTTTTATTTTATTTAAAAAAATGCGTCGATAGATTTGGCTAAAAACTAAGCCAAAATCAAATGATGTTATATTTATATTTAAAAAAAAATATGTTAACCGTTTAGTTAATAGCTAACAGTAATTGAATCGATAAGATTAAGAATAATACGAGTCCAAAAGTAAAATTTTTTATAAAATATTTCAAAAAATCAGTTTTATAGTTCTAAATGCATTTTTGTTAGAATATTTTAATTATTTTATATATTCATATTCTGTAAAATAATTTATATCTTCTCACAAAAATGTATTTTAAACTTTAAAATTGATTTTAGAATAAATTGTCAAAATTAAATTTTTGGACTTGCACTGTTCTTATTCTCACCGATTTAATTGTAATGTGGATCTTAATACTTAAAATCTCATAACAAAATATAAAGTTTGCAAAATACAGCAAAACATTCTTTAGATTGTTTACTATTTTAGCTGTCATTTAAAAGAAAATTAAAAATCCTTTTGTTTGATATATACACGGTATATTTTTGACTAAAAAAAAAGAAATATCGCTAAAAATGACAATTTTGTAGAAGTTTTTTGTTGTTTTTTAAGAAAAATTTAGGTGGTAATATTATATCATTTTAAAAAGAATTCATTCAATAAAATAGAACCTATAAATATTTATTTTAAATTACTTTTTAAAAAATAATTTTTTAGCACTAGGATTTTAGGAGTTTTAGGAGATTGAATGCAATTTTAGGAGAATTTTAGGAGTTTTCAAGATTTAAGCAAAATTTTAGGAATTTTATGAGTTTTAGGAGGTGTGGGAGCCCTGAATTATACAGGGTGTACCCAAAATAGCGGTTTTAATTCAGGTTGATATAGCTGATTCTGACAGTTTGTGTCAAAATCAAAACGCGTGTGCCATTTTCAGAACGCTCTGTATATCGAGGTTGTGTTTTTCTTACTTCTTAGCCGAAATTTTGAAAATTTCCCTATTTTTTATTGCAGATTCGGATAGATCTTGTCTAAAACATTTTTTCATATTTGTAATAAAAAAAACACAATTTTGTTCGATTTTTCTTCTTATACGATTCTGCAATAATTTTTCTATAAAAATATCACTTTTTTTGGTAATAATTATCTTATTAAATAAAATCTGATTTTTTTAAGTACACACGATTTTTAACTAATATTTAAGCTTCCTTTGGTTTAAGTTTTATACATTATTTCATTCGGTGATAATTATCAATTGCGCACCATGGTCACTTGTTACCTGGCAGCATTAAATCCTTTAATTTAAGTTAAAAAAAAACATTATTTTGTCAATTAATTCATTTAATCCTAATTGAGGTATAAAAAATGGTATTTAGTTATAAATAATAATTATTATTTATTATTATTTATACATAGTTTAGCATTATTTAATCAATTTAGTTCGAAGATTAATTTGCAAACAAAAAGACGTCCTTTCGTTAAGTAGTTATTCATAATGGATTTTTTAACAGCGGAAGAAAAATTAGAAATGATTTTGATTTATGGAGAAGCAGGCAGAAATCTTGATGATGCTGTTAACGTCTACGCTCAGCGTTTTCCGGATAAAATTCGATCACGTACTTCATTTCACCGTACAGTCAAGCAGTTTACTGCAAACGGGAGTGTTCAACCGAAAAAAAAACAGATTCTAGTTGTTGGGGATAAAGCACCATCCAATGATTACAACTAAACTTAAATATTTTGTCACTTACCACAAACGATGGTAAAGCAAACCCATTTCGAGTGAAATAAAACCTTACCTGAAACAAAAATACAATTCGTTAATAACAAAGTTTATTTTGAGACCTTTTGCAAATTGCTACTTTCGAAAAACAACCAAATGCAGAGCAAACCACCATTGTATTTTATATAAAACACAAAACAAACGTATAATCGTATAAACAAATGTATAAAAGCCTAAAAGCAAGTATACAATATTATCAGTCTTTACTATATACTTTTTGATTGGTCCTTGTACATTCTTACGCTGCGAAATTCTTGGCTTCACATTTAATTTGTTTGTCCATTATAAGTTTGTTACGTCAATAAATTGTATTATTTAGGTGGCCAGACCAGACAATTTGAATTTAAAATTAGATAATGAAAATTAAAAGGCTGTTATGTTATTAGTTTATATTTACTTTTCATATTATTTTGTCTTGTAATTGGAATTTTGTATTCTGTTGGGCAAATAAATATATATTATTATTATTATTATTTATGCGCATATTCAGTAGGAGCTTGGTGTTTATTTTTTTAATTTTATTTTATGTTTTGATGTTTCTATAATAGTATATTATGTAACAGGTTTGATAAACGCCATTTTATACACGAAAGTTTATAAACGAGGTGCATACCATACTTTTTCTACGAAAAATACTTAATATTATCTTAAATGATGATTTAAATAAAAAATTTGTATAGAGCGCCATCCAAATGTCAAGTTTTGGTATTTTATAAACACAGATTATAATTTTTTTTTTTTTGTAAATAAATCTGTTTCGATTAAAATTGCACTTCCAAACAGATTTATTTACAAAACTAAAGTACCACTGCTTAAATGGATTACCTAATTAAACAAAAACAGATTATAAAGGTTATAAATCGAAATGTATTTCTTGAAAATTTACAGTTTTTCACAGTGAAAGTAAAGAAAATGTTTTATGGGCACTTTACAGTTGAGTCAGTGCCCGAATTTGAGTTATAGTTTACTGCCGGCGAAATTAAAAGGTCAGTACAATGTTCATATAAACTTTTCAAGTATTGCCGTTGAGAAACTATTTAATACTTTTGTATTTTTGTATTGAGATAATAAAATAATTTTCACATTTAGTATTATTTTACAAGAAAGATACTTTATTTTAAAGATTGTATTACATTTGACAACTGTCAACTAACTTAAAACTAACTTCAGCCCGTGACTAAAGCGCCATAAAGCCACAACTTGTCAATGTGTATTTAAAAGGTTTTATTAAGCTAGAAAGAAAATAAATGTCAGCATCTAATTTAAAAAAAACGCCCTATACACTGTAGGAGGATGCTTGTTCTCCAAGGTATTGTGACGTACACGTAGCCCGTCGTCGTCCTGTTCAATTGCCTTGGTTACAGAAGACGCCGAGTCGATATTTGTATGTAATCGATAGAATGTTATTAAAAAAAAATATTGTTTTTTATTCGTTTTTAAAAATATGTAGGTTTTTATATTCGTGTGAATCTCACGAAAAATTGATTCTATCCTCCGTGAATCTGTTTTTGCTTTAAACAGTGAAACAGTCAAAAATAAAAAATAATCATTTTTACTTGGGGAACATCTCAATATATTCGCTCATATTTATTTCAGAATAAAAGTCATCAGCATAAAGAATTATTATTCAAATATTGTTTCAAATTATTAACATATAAAATAAAAAGCATGACCATGGGGGGCCCACATCTCAACTTTAAGGAATTGAAGGTGATAATATAGACAATAATAAATTTTAAAAAAAATTGGCCGCCAAAAAAGGAAGACTTTTTTGGTCCGAAACGTCTTCTGAATTGTGAAATACACAGCTTTGAACATTATTATATAAAAACGTCAATACAAAGGTGCAAAAATCATAAAATGCATACATATATGCAGTAGTTGAATAATTTTAAATAAATTATTGATAAAATGTTAAAAATTAAATGTAATTAAAACAATTAAGCATACGAACAATTGTCAATGCGAGTAAACACGTTTTTTTAAATTAGCTTTACTATGCATTTGACCAATAGGTTTACAAATTAAGTACACTGGGAAAGGGGTAAAGGAAGTTGGTTTTATACTTAAAACAAAATTTACTTTGTCATTTTACTACATTTGATTTAAATTTAAAAAATAGAATTTAACGCTTTTCGCTTTTGACAGTTAGGCAGTGACATTTCTTTATGCAGAATTTTTTTAAATCTTTTTAACAACCAAAGAAATGGTCATTTTAAATACATTGACAACACACAGTCAAAATCAAAATTTGAAAAAAAATCTCAGTAATTAATATATACCCTGTTTATAAAATAAATTAACCATATGGAAAACATTTACATGTATCTAAAATTATCATTGTTGTCACTAGCATAGATCGTGATGATATTAAATATTTTATATATATAATATATTTATATGCAGACGAAAATAAAAACAACAACTAACGTGGGAGCATCAAACTTAATATATCGCTAAAAAAATACTGTCGTGACCTCAACTTATTCTATTAATGTGACAAATAAAAAAATAGCTCGAAATAATTTGTGTGTATTTTTAAATGTTAAGCAAGTCAGCCTCTATATACATTCTTTTTTATTTTATTTAAATGACTGGCATATACACAATTTATATTATTTTATAGATGTTGTATATTTAAATATTTCTAAAAACCGTTTAAATTACTTTGGTTTTAATTCAAATTAATTTTATTTCAGTTAGAAAATCTTTGTTAATAGCTTACGTTAAGAACAATAATAAAAATATTTTATTGCTATAAAAAGAGGGGGAAAGGGCCAGCGCTCTCCTTGGTGAACATAACTTTATAATCCACAGTCTGTGTTATAATCTTATTGATTTCACTTGTGCGAGTGAAGTGTGGTAAAATCTAGCATGATAAAAATATCAAAAAGATCACTAAGAAACTTCAAATTTCGAAGTTTTCTAAAAGAAATATTTAAGGTCTATTCTATAAGGTCTATTCTATAAGTTATAGACTATAGACTATAACGAAGCAGACTTGTTGTTTAAAAAGTGAGTTCATATTTTTTTATTTTGTACATCATATAATATGAGTTAATTTTTTTGTTTTAATAAATAATTTGTTTTAATGCCTTGCAATTATTAAAAAAAACTACCCAACACCCAACAGTAGTTTGAAAATGTGACCATTGTTATAATGAAAATAGTTTATTGAATTAACAATTAATTTATTGTTAAATTTGCATAAATTTTATTAATATTATAAAAAAAGTTTTTTTGTAAAATTTACTAAATTTCTATGAATAATACCATTTTGGTTTCATTAATACTACAAAACGTTTTTGTAAACGGTATAGAACTGTTTTTTGGACAAAAAATAATAATTATATTTATAAATGCGTTTCTGCATCTGAGAGTGTTATTTTTATAAACATAACGTAAATTTACTTTATAATTAATGCAAATGCTATTACTGAAAGCAGCGTTTGTAGATAAATAATTTTCATAAAAATGATCTTTTTGCCGTAACAAAAGCAATTGTTGGACGAATACTTTTTTTGTTATATTTATTAAAAAATACGAAAATGCAGAAAATTAATTATTATTATTTAAAAGTATTTAAAAAAAGTAAAATTTGTTAACCACATATTAAATAAAGTATTCGTCCAAATAAACCAAATTATTAATTATCGTGTTTCTATAACAACCACAATGTGATTATTTATTTTATCGTACGACATACAATGTGTTCCCAGGTCTTGAAAATACTTTTGGTAGGCAGTGCACCATTTTCGGGACGCTCCGTATAAACCATATCACTTAATTAAACATTTAAAATTTAATTGAGGTCAACGCATATCTTTCTGCTTAGTGATATTTATTAATTAAAATTATGCAAACAATGTACTCAAATTTGAGATTTTGGCAGTTCATGTTTATTTAATTAATATTATTGCGCAAAACACATTAAAAATGCTATTTTTTGTCAACTTTCTTGATAAAAAATTATTAGAGGCAAGAAACAATATTTTAGCATAAAAGAGTATTTATTGATTGAAGAAAAAAGTTCTTAGTGGAAGATGTATAGTTCTTTTGAAAACAAATACAAAATTTCTTCTTTCAACCAAGTGCAAAGTGTTTTTGTTTAAAAGCCATGAAAATTATTTATATTTACGCAATTCATTCAAGATACATCATATATATAAACAAAATATTTATATACGAGTCCTGTCTCAGTGAAGTTGGCCCAACCACTCAAAATATAAAAATTTTAATTTTATGCGATGAAAAGCCAAAAATTTTTTATCATAATATTATGTAATTCTTGGTCAATCTTCTTGTTGTAAATTTTTTTTAAAAATATGTGTATGTATATTATTTAATTTTAAGTTGGATGTTTGGTTACAATACAAAAAAATCGACAAAAATGCATTAACTTGGAAGGCCAGATTTTTTAATGCAAGTCGGCTGTGCTAAAAGTAAAGATAATATTTGTCATTTAAATAATTGTAAGCAAGTCGGTAGTGACATTCCAGTATATATTTATGCTTTCGGTGTGGTTGACAAATAATAATGTCCCGAGGAAAAGCTGTTTCTGAAGAAATAAGAAAAGTGATAACTCACTTGCATTTAAAAAGAAAATCCGCTGCACAAATCGCTGAAACTGTTAATTTGTCACGATATACAGTGCGAAATACTATTAAAATGCACAAAACTACAGGATCTGTGGCGCAGAAACCAAAAAATGGAAGTCGTCCTCACTATTCTGATAAAAATTTAAGGGCTTTAAGAAGAATTATCGTTCAAAATCGTAGGGCTAATTACGGTGAATTAAAAGTTTTGTGGAATCAGGCAACGAGTAAATGTTTTTCAAGAGCAACCTGTCATATATGCTCTATAGAGCTGCTCAAAAACTTGGGTTTAAAACTTACAAGGTTTGCTTATAATGTATACGATTTTTATTTATTTTAAATTTTACTATCTGTAGGCAAAGGAAAAACCTTTATTGACAAAAAACAGAAGAAAAATAGACTTCTCTGGGCAAAAGAGCACAGGACTTGGTGTCAAAATCAATGGGATTCAATTATATGGAGTGACGAAGCTAGATTTGAAGTTTGCGTTGGTGATAATCGAAGCCGAGTCATTAGAACTAAAGCAGAAGTCTTTCACAATGACTGTCTTAAGAAAAAAGTAAAGTTTCCGGCCTCTGTGATGATTTGGGGATCTATGTCAGCTAAAGGGATCGGTAAATTACACTTTGTATAGGGCATTATGAATGCTGATAAATATATTTACGTCCTAAAAAATAACTTAAAACCGCAAATTGAAGAAATGCGTTTAAATGATATTGAATGCATCTTCCAACAAGATGGTGCAGCGTGTCATACGGCTAAAAAAGTGAAAGCTTGGATGATAGAAAATAATATTTCACTTTTAAAATGGACATCTAGTAGTTCAGATCTTTCGCCTATAGAAACTTTGTGGCATATTATGAAAAAGAAGCTCAGAGAACAGCCCGCAAGAACCGTCTTAGAGTTGCGTGCTCGCCTGCAAGAAATTTGAAATAATTTTACGCCGGATGATTGTCAAAAATTGGTTGACACCATGCCGAGACGTATACAGTGGCAGTGGTAGTTTCCAATTAAAATGTATTTATTTAAAAAAAAATTTTTGGTTTACGGACAATATAAGAAAATTTTAAATATTTTTTTATTAGGTACTTAAAAATACAATTTAACGGTAGAAAATTTAATAAACGTTATTTATTTAATTAAAAGAATGTGTTAATTTTAATTAATTACCGTATATTATGGGGGCCAACTTCACTGAGACAGGGCTCGTATATATAAATATATACTGGAAATAATAATTTCCTAGTTCCTAGTTTTAAAACTAGACTTTTATAAAATAGGTAATTAAGAAGTTTATATTCAGGACAGTATAAGGTACAATGGCCGAAAACGCAAAAATAAGGTTTCGCACAGGTATAACAAAGTTTAAAAACCAACGTTGACCAACCGTGCACGTGCATTTAGTCACGTGATTCGCCGGGGTATGCGCGGTGGTTGTGTGCGCATTGCAAACCGCTTTTCCTATCTACTCTCATGTGATGTTAAATCTTCTTAGATATATATTTGTCTATATACTATAGAAAACATTATTTAAACATACTAAAAAGGGTTCATTAAAACAACATATCGAGAGCTTAGACTTTCGCGGAACTGCATAGATGTATGTATGTACCTGAACAAGTTGTGGAGGGAATTCGGCACGTGTTGAATTTCTCCATGTTCTCTTTCATCAGTTTCCGCATTGAAAACTCTTTGACGACATTTGTATGGATTCGTTATTCTGGTTATACTGTAAACGAAAATATTCCGTAAATGTTGCTTCCTCTCTTTTCACCTTTTCTATGTCAAAGTGTAAGAGAGTGTAAGGTAGGAGCGGGTGAGAGGGCCCATTTATTTTTTAATTTGGCGTCATTTTAACTAGTAGACTTTATACCTTTCCATCGTTTTAACTGTTAGCTGTCATTTTACCTTACAGTCAAAAAATCATATCGATTCAATTTTTTTGCCGAATTTTTTTTAAGCGCCTACCCACGTTTCGGTTGTTGCTGGTGGGGGTAGAAGAAGGAGGCATGATGAGAAAGCGTAAGTAGGCAAGTCTAGACTAAAAAACGATTATATTTGGGGGTGCAGCAAAAACGGTCGACCTCGAACCGGTCACCATGGCAACCGACGAACACACACACACATCACTTAAGCTTTGCGAAGCAAGGAAAGGAAAGCAGGACCAGAGCTGGCAGAAGCAGCTGCCGCACAATGAGGCAACCGTCCATTTATAAAAAATATTTATAAAAAATATCTACTTACTGAGATATTACACTTCACGGTGGATAGGTTTTTAAATTGCAAATTAATGAACTTAAACTTTTGAATTGTAAAACAGCAACACTCTCATCTGCGTATAAATTCTAACTGACCTTCAGCAATCACATGCATCTATAATGTCGTAAACAGAGGTTTTTGCTTATTTAAAATGATTAAAGCCCCATCAGTTGCATAAAATTTAAAGCAAAAACAGATTCACGGAGGATAGAATAAATTTTTGTAACACCACATATGGGTTAGATCCAACAATACTTTGAGTTCGATATCCTCAGTGTATGTTTTTGACATTGTTTAAAGGTTGCATTGTGCGAAGAATGGAAAACAGCAGGACAGGTTCTTGCAGGATTTCCTTCTCTCTCTGTTTTGTTTGTTTCCAGCACGAGCGTTCTAAAGGGGATTACGTGGTTTTTAGTCCGATTATGCGGTTGATGATGTCGAAAACATTGTTTTCCAGAAATGTTGAATAATTGAAAAAAGTTCACTTTCTTGGGACAAACATGTTTTTGATTATACCGTAAGAAACATTATTTCTTGTTTTAGCCTGTTATTATTCTAGTTTGTCCACATCGTTTGTTCATCATTTATCGCCAAAATCAATGACATTTAGATACATTCAATTCGTTGTTTAATTTAAGGCCTTTTTAATTTTAACCAGGTCAAACGGTTAAAGGTGTAGCGTGATTTCGACGACGCCATTATCGATTGTTGAAGCTGAAACTGAAGGTCTTTCCAATTCACGGAGCAGCAAGTAGGTATATATATAATTTTCAGGGATGATGTCATTAAGTTTTTAGCAACCTGATAATAATTTAATGAAGTTTAGAAGTGTTTTTTTTTATTGGAAACACGATACAGTGCTTTTATTAAATGTACTATGCTCCACACCTTAAAGTCCCTCCACGTGACCACGTACGGGACGCAGTCTTTTGAAAATTTGGCATTTAAGGCTCTTCAGGTTATGTATCTGTCAAAGTATAGTCAACGAAAGAAATAATATTATGTTTAGGCGTTAAAAATGTATAAATCTTTATAACATTACAATAACAATGGATGGTTTAAGAATTTAAGAATATAAATACTGCATTTAATGAAATTCTAAAGTGTATGGTGCCAAATAAGTAATATTTTTGTGCATTTGGTCCAAATATCTAGTTTTCTCCATAAAATAATTTTAACTAAACAGCATTTATTAAAAAAATCTAGCTTCTCTATTATGGAATAAGAATATCTGTTTTAAAGGTAGGTTAATATATTATAACAAAAATATCATCTAATTTTGTAATTTTAAGGTTGGAAAAATTTATTTTGAACAAAATAAATAAGTATTTTGGATTATTTAAAAGACTGTATAATATGGTATTTAAAAATGTGGTAGTTTTTCTTATCCAGCTTAAAGTGTACCTACATAAAGTTTTGTCAATACAAATAGTTAAAAAGCTTCGACTGAACTTGATCAACATCGAAAAATCATTATAACTTTAAAAATTTTAATAAATCACATGTCATGGGAGTATTAAATATTTTCACATTGCAAGTTTCTCTAAAAATTGTTTGTTTTCTTATAATCTAACTTAAAGTAGGTATGCCGAGAGGTATGCACAAGTTTTGTCATTTGAAGTATAAAAGCTTCAATTTAATTTGAACCATATTCAACAATTATTTAGTATACCTATATTTATTTATGACCATATTAACACACTCTTTCAAATAATCCACTATTTATTTTGGTAAAAATAGATTCTTCTAACCTTAAAATACAAAATTACAAAATTTTTGTTCTAATACATTAGGTAGGTTACCTTTGATACAGATATTCTTATTTCATAATGGAGAAGTTAGATTTTTTTAATAAATGCTGTTTAGTTAAAATTATTTTATGGAGAAATGTAGACCCAATGCACAAAAATATCACTTATATTGCACCTTACACTTTGGAATTTCATTAAATGCAGTATTTATATTCCTAAATTCTTAAACCAACCATTGTTATTGTGATACTACGAGCCCTAACCACATAATGTTCGGACACATTTTATGCTCTTTTTAATGGGCCCATTTATAACTTTTTTTACTCATGCAAAAAAAAGTTAAAAAGTTAGCCTTTTTTTAAAAGCTAAAAATAAAAGGTAAACTTTTTAAAAATAAAAATCGCTTCGAGGGGTATATGCCAAAATAAGCTGAATTTTTCATAACTTCTAATAATTTTGAGATAGTATTCACGAAAAAAATTTCTGTATAAATTATGAAGTGTCCGAACATTATGTGGTTAGGGCTCGTATAAAGATTTATTAACTTTTAACGCTTGAACATAAGCGGCAACACTATAAATATTATTTCTTTCATTGACTATACTTTGACAGATACATAACCTGAAAAGCCTTAAATGCCAAATTTTCAAAAGACTGCGTTCCGTACGTGGTCAAGTGGTGGGATTTTGAGGTGTGGTCCACACCGTGTGGAGCATATATGCTATAGTACATCAAATTTAAAAATTTGCGTTTGGCCTTTGTCTAACATACAACCCGCTGACATAGCTTCGCGACTCAACAGGTTGCCCATTTTCAAGCTGGAACGTCAGAAAAGGGCAAGGTCAGTTCGTGTGATGGCATTTGGGGGGTGAGAAATATCGACTATGGTTAGGGTTGTCAGTGGCGTACGAAAAAAATGTGAATAACACTGATACAGTCACTTCCCTACTATAACTGGATGATTAAATTATTAAATAAAATTGTTGGATTGAACCTATATAGTGTATTAAAGTCGATGAAAGGAAATATTGGAATTGAAGAACATTTTTCAAAGTTTGATTTATTACCTTTTTTTTACAATGTTTCAAAAATGTTATAAGATAAAATAATCCATCCTAAAGGAAATTCTTAAGACGTCTTTTATTGGATTTGATAATATCAAAGGTCAAAAGTATTTTTAATTCAATAAAAAGGTTATTTATTAAAGTAAACAATCTTTAAGAAAAAATATACAACATAACATAACAAAATAATTACTTTGGTGGTAAGATTGTGTCCAATTACTGGTTGGTAAAAAATGTAAATTTCTACTATTGGACAATATTTTACTCTATTTATATCCCGGGCATTTACCAGCCAATTCTTATGTAAATTTGTCCCCTGAATCCGAAAAGACCGTCAAAAACTATAAAAGTTAAGCAGTTTTTGAGATATTGTCAATTCCATATTATATGTAAAATTGATTATATTTCAAAAACTGTTCTACTTTTATAACTTTTGACGACATTTTCCGATTCAGCGAATAATATATCATATGAATTGACTGCTAATTCCTTTTTAGAGAGTAAGTAATATAGTGATTTCTTCGTCACAGGACATCTTGCAGAATATCAATGATTTAAATACATGATAGAGAACATAAAAAAACTAATGTCAACAAAATTAATAAATTTGAAAAATACTTTTAACATACCACCCGAAAAAATATTAGATATATATATCATCCTGTTCCGGCCTAAACATTATAAATGCTTCACAAACTAGAGATACCACACTTAATGATATTTGCAACAAACTATTTTAGAAGTCAGACCAAGGAATTAGTAGTTACCTTCAGAATCCAGAAAAGGGATGAGGAATCCGAGAAAGAAATATATGAATTATATGATATTTACAAAAACGAAATAAAAAAAATTACCTAAAACAGCAATTTATCTTTAAAAAATATATAACAATTTATGTTATTTGATGTAAAGGTGTTAAGTTTTTATAAAATTTGTATGTCCAATAACTATGGTGCATGACTTTTTCCATAGCTTTCCTTATTAGAATGACGAGTAAAAGAAATATTTTTTCTCGCTTATTTTTTTTTCTTCGAAAATTTCAAAATTTTATAGAGAGAAATATGATTTTTTCATAATAAAGAAATCCAGTAATCCGTAATTCAGTGTTGCCGGATCTTCAACACGAAAATGACAGATTGATAATTTTGGTTGGGCACAGTCAACATTATCATTTATTATTGCAAATCTGTGCACTGATATTAATTTTTGTTAAAATTCACAACACAGTTTAGCAATACTGCCCTACTATGGAGAAAGGCAGTAACTGCAAAAAAATGCAAAAAACGTTTTCTTGTGCTATGGTAAAGCCATGGACATTTTGTAACCGAATTCACCACAGAAATGCAGTCATATATCTCATAAGTTAAAAAAAATCAATTAAATACCTACTGCTTTTTATAAAAATGTAGTTTATGCTAATTTTCCACAAATTTCTTGTTTAGCAGTTACTGCCTTTCTCCATAGTAGGGCAGAATAGTGTATACACTATTGCTATACACTTAGACTAGTCTTAGCAACCTTAATAATTTTCTCTTTTACAACCACAGAATTTTGTCAACATTTTCTCATAATATCTTGTAACTATTTATAGAGAATTTTAATATATTTCCTTATTTTTTAGGATTAAGTGATAATAAAGATAAAGATCAACATTTAAATATATAAATATTGATAGTTAAGCATATATAAAAAAAATTTAAAAAATATGAAGGATAAACCAGTTATATTATTTCCATTATTTAACACTTACTACAGGATGAGAATTTGATAAAATTTTCAGATAAACTTTTTGTACGAAATTATTTTCTTACCACCCACAAACTGAGCCTTCTGATATCGCCATAGAAACTTATGAAAACTGAATATATTTTTGACGTAACAACATGTATTTGCACATAACCTCTTCAAATGTTTTAAAGAGTGTAAAATTATTTTCTTACTTTAAACCATTTGAAAGCACAACATACCCTGTGTATTAATTTTCTATGCTGTGAACGCTAAATGCAAATTTCATAAAATATTTTAAATTATATTATAGTTAAAAAGTAAATTTAGCGCAACACTAACGTTATAAATTTATTTATTGACCGTCAAAGTAACTTTTAAGGTTGTGAAACTTTTTAGTTTTGCCAAGTTTATTGAAAATGAAGGTCGATATTACAGCTCCTAAACTTACCTATTAAATGATAAAACCTGGTCATACCTAAAAAAAAATAAACAAAAATTAGTATATTACTTTAATACTTACTAAGGAAGGCAAAATTAATAATAAATTCAAAACAATAAAAAAATTATTAATTTTAATTATATACGAAAAAAATTATACAAGGGCAACTAGTTTTTGAGACCGTTATTTATTATTTTGTTTACCTTAACCACCGTATAGATTATAAATTCATTTATTAAATTAAGAAAATTTAAATAATATTTTTCCTGCAAAATACAGTGGCACACAAAATTTTGTTCAACTACCGCAAGAAATTTAAAGCCAACGATTACTTCAGCCCGTGGGAAAGTAAAATTTCGCCAACCGGTTAAAGTTAAGAAATGATATATCATTACTATTCTATAGTATATTATGTATAAAATGATGTCAGGAATCTGCTTTACCGGCTTTCAAACCAAGTTTTTGTCAATAATAAGGTTTAGTCAGTTATAAATGTATTTATGTGTATATTTTATAATACATTTTAAAAATGTTTTACTCTTATAATGAAATAAACACATATTTAAGTATATGTAAGATAACCTACAAATCTTTACTGTCATTTAAAATTTGTTATATTTTAGTTGTCAATAATAAGGTTTAGTCAGTTATAAATGTATTTATGTGTATATTTTATAATACATTTTAAAAATGTTTTACTCTTATAATGAAATAAACACATATTTAAGTATATGTAAGATAACCTACAAATCTTTACTGTCATTTAAAATTTGTTATATTTTAGTTTCTTAAAAATGTCGATAATTGTTAAAACTTGTATTTTAATTAATAAATTAATGATTTATTACAAATTATAAAACTGATTTTAATTTTTAAATGGCCATATCACTCATATATGGCGTAATTATTAAATAAAACAACATGTTATTTGTTGATAAGGACTTAATAATACATTTGAAAAACGATTTAATATATGAATTCCATCAAACAACCTGATATTGACATACTATCAGGTGGGACCCATACAAGGGGTCATCCCACCAATTTTATTTTTAGAGTTACGTTATTGGTAATTTGCTTTCATTTTTTAAGTTTTACACGAACTAAAAAAAACTTAATATGGATAAAAATTTTGTAACCTTGGCTTATTTGCTATTTTTGAGAATTTTTTTGTCTGGAAGCATTTGAGATAATTCTTATCTGTGATTGAATTTATATAATACTTTTATTAATATTACATATGAACTACAATGTTAATGATCAATATTTACAAAACACTTACATATGTACATATACATATATCTAAATAAATAAATATATAAGACCTATTTAATAAATTAAAAGTTTTTAAATTGAAGTTCAAAATTTGTTCCAATTGGGAATTTTAAACCTTGTGTTTTTTTCATGAATTAATAGGGGCTTATACAAATCGGTAAAAAATATGGTAAATTTTTTTTCTCACTTTTTTGGAAATATTTCTGTATTTTCCGTATTATTACGATAACCATTTATTTTCCTGACAAAAAGTTATAAAAGCAAAACATACATATATATGCATATATTGCATATCTACTCATGTGTTCTATTAATTTCTTACACGTGAATGTACAAGTTTTTTATAGTTACGTTACTCAACAAATAACTTTATTATTATTGTTATACAATTAAGATTACTTTCTTAAAAATCGTTTCTGTAAATACCAACTTTGAAATGAACGGTTGTGAAAACGATTATTTTTTATTTTTGGTTGTTTCACCGTTAGCCTAGAATAGGGTTAGAATTTTAAGAAATCTCGCATTTGGATTATTAGAGCTTCACGGAAGATAGCTTCACGGAGGTTAGGATTTCGTATGTTTTTTAAAAATATCCCTTTGTATATTTGAAATAAGTTATTGTATCTTTTGACACCTTAATATTTAAAAAAAATACAATTGTACATACATAAAATATTTATAAAAAAAACCTACTTACTGAGATAGGTTTTTAAATAGCACATTAAAGAACTTAAACTTTTGAATTATAAAACAGCAACACTCTCATCTGCATATTAATTTTAACTGACCTTCAAGGAATCACATGCATCTATAATGTCGTAAACAGAGGTTTTTGCTTATTTAAAATGATTAAAGCGCCATCCGTTGCATAAAATTTAAAGCAAAAACAGATTAACGGAGGATAGAATCAATTTTTGTAACACCTACATAAATGGTTATAAAAATTATTTCTTTTAATTTTTAATAATATTTAATATTTGATTCGATTGCTTTGGATGTGTTTAATTCACTTAGTAAACTGATAAACTTAAAAAAAAAACTTTACTTTTATTTACATTTTACATTTTGCGGTGGATTAGGCACTTAATGTGCGAACGTTTTTTAATTAAAATTTAAATTATTCACTAAATTTGTTTGAAAGCACGAACCTTCTCCCTAAGTATATAATCATAGAAAAATGAGATAAATAAAACAAATTTAATTGAAATATCCCGATAATGTCATGAAACTATATTTTAAATAAATACAATTTTATTTATTCTGGGACACCCTGTATGTTCGCACTCATTATTGTTAATTGATAAGCGGTATAAGTTTACAAATAAAACTTCACTTAGTAAACTGATAAACTTAAAAAAAAAACTTTACTTTTATTTACATTTTACATTTTGCGGTGGATTAGGCACTTAATGTGCGAACGTTTTTTAATTAAAATTTAAATTATTCACTAAATTTGTTTGAAAGCACGAACCTTCTCCCTAAGTATATAATCATAGAAAAATGAGATAAATAAAACAAATTTAATTGAAATATCCCGATAATGTCATGAAACTATATTTTAAATAAATACAATTTTATTTATTCTGGGACACCCTGTATTTTCGCACTCATTATTGTTAATTGATAAGCGGTATAAGTTTACAAATAAAACTTAATCAATAGGTACTTTTATGGCGAATGGTTAAAATTTATCTTGACCTATGCAATACATTTTCTAATCAGCCTTCCAACATGTGTCAATTTATAATTTAATAAATATTTTTTTAAAATCTATCAAAAACTATGATGGCCGTTTGAGACATAATTATGATTTATAAATTATAGAATGATTTGTTAAAATAAAATTATTTTGTTTAAAATATAAATAATTTGTTTGAAATATTTTACTAAAAGATTTTTATAAATATTTTATGTATGTACAATTGTATTTTTTTAAAATATTAAGGGGTCAAAAGATACAATAACTTATTTCAAATGTACAAAGGGATGTTTTAAAAAAATCCTAACCTCCGTGAAGCTATCTTCCGTGAAACTCTAATATTCAAAATGTATGATTTCTTAAAACTCTTGCATTAGTGCAGAACCAATTATGTTATGTTATTACTAGACCTGGTGGCTTCCCAAAAAACCCATTCTAGACAAAAATATACAGGGTGTTTCATTGAAATGCTATTTTAATAAATTTATTGATTCAGTACACCGATGTTTTTTTGTTGTCAATTTTTGTCAAAAAACTCACTTTTTTATATCTATCCTAATAAAGATTTTATAGGGGTGTCCATTTATAAGAAAACACCCTGTACATGTATGCAAATGTAAGGTAATTAGCAACAATGCAACTGAAAATTAACTAACTAAAAGCTTCATTAAAAAAAATAACAATTCACCCAATTAGCGTTAATGCACAGGTCTAGATAAATGGCGCAAAATACAGTTCAACCATCTCGTTTTAAATGTTAAATAATGTGCATATATTTTTCGGTTTTCCATTTTTACAAACGCATTTACATATCGGTTTGCAGTCCATGAACTTGCTTAATACAAATCCACATGTGCTTTCAGTGTTAATGTACCTACTTTAGGTGCATCTTTTTTAACGGTAATTTTTTTTTGAAATACATCGTAATTTAAACTGTCTAAATCTTTCTTAGAACGTTTGTTTTTTGTGTGTTTTTGATTGAAAAAAAAAAAGTTTCAATAATAAAATACAATAGTGGTTTGTTCTGCACTTGGTTGTAAAAGTTATAAAACGTCAATCAGGCCCCAAATAAATAAATTAAAAAAAAATATGTTTAGGTTATTATTATTATTAACTGCCTAAAAATGTCTCTCTACCATTTTAAAACTGTTTAAGTCTTACTCGACAAATTTTGTTCAATTGCACAGCTATTTGTGTTTTACGTTGCAAGGAAAAAATTAAAAAACTTTTTTAGTACTCGATTTCGATTGATTATTCCTTATAACATTGATTAAGAAACTCAACGTTTAAATGCTTATATAGTTACGTTAGTGTGTGTATTTTATCTAAGGGATCATGGTGAATTATTGTGTTTTTAATTGTAAATAAAATACAAGAACTAAATCGCTGCATTTTCATGTTTTGCCAAAGGATACAATTCGGTAAGTACATTTGTTGGTGCTGAATTAACTAATGATAACTTTACCTAATATAATTTATATTTAAGTTTGGAAATTTTTAAGAAATTAGTAAAAAATAATTTTTGCACAAACATAACCTTAAAATCAACCATTTTTATATTTGAGTTCTCTAAAAAACGCCTACAACTGCATTTTAAACAACAAAATATACCTACGAATTCATAGCAACATAATATTATATATAATGCATAATATAATGGTATTTTACCGTTGAGTGGAGACTTTCTTAATCAACGCTTTTAATAATGCTAAATGCTGTTTAAATTTAGACGACTTATTTGTTTGACGATTTTTACTGAATTGAAATGTTTACACTTTTCACGTTAATCACTTATATTTACAGATACTGTATGCAATTTATTTCTTCATTCAGATTAACACTGTTTATTGGAAAACCGGTAAAAACTCAACCCAGGATTTCCTCTCGAAATACACCCAACAACTCATTTATTTTTTAACATAAGCGTTTGACAGCTGATTATTAAAAGTCGTACTTTTGTTTTCTGTAAAAATTAAAAACTGTATACAGTGAAAGTGAAGAGAATGTTTTATGGGCACTCCACGCCAAATTTGAAATGATTTATTAGTAAAAATGTGCATATTTTGGTATTATTTCACAAGGATGGCAATTGTATGATATTTGACAACTAACTTAAAACTAACAGCCCGTGACTAAAGCGCCATAAAGTCACAGCTTGCCAATGTGTACCTAGTTAAGAGATGGGAGTACATAAAGGTACTTAAAATTCCGTTACATTAATCAGTATTAGTGCATATTTACAAAATTTTTAAATTTGTTGAATAATTCCTGCAAGAAATTTCCTAATTAAGACCGAAAAACGATACGGCATAATCTAGTGTGCGGTTATTGCGAAACATTATCTTGGCTGTTTAAGTATTTACATCTAATATTAGTTTGTTTTTGACTTGAGCATGTTTATTCAAGGACAATATGTTCGAGTCGAACTCACTGTTATCTGTTTGCATATTTTTTTTTAGAAGCCAGAGAAATATTACGTTCGCCTCGACTTTAACCGCTACGCACAGTGATTCAGATCCGAGCTATTCCGGCTAGACCAAAGTCTAAAATAGTAATGCGCAGAACCTGGCTAAATTATTGTTAGACACGATTTTTTAATAAATATAACAAAAAAAAATAGTTTGTCTTAATAAAGTAAAGATCCCACAATTGCTTTTGTCACAGTAAAAAATTTTTTTTATAAAAATTATTTATCTACAAACGCTGCTTTTAGTAATAGCATTTGCATTAATTATAAAGTAAAATTACGTTATGTTTATAAAAATGATGCAGAAATTCATTGATAAATATAGTTATTATTATTTGTCCAAAAAACAGTTCTATACCGTTTACAAAAACGTTTTGTAGTATTAATGAAACCCTAATGGTATTATTCATAGAAATTTTTACTATAACTGCGCATTACTTTATTTAAGCAAAATTCACACAAAACTATAGATATATATATATCTCCATTACCAATTTGAAATCCAAAATTTAATTCAATAAAAAAAGTTGTTACAAAAATAATTTGAAATAAAATGTCCTTAGTACACAAACTTTTGACTACAATTTTTTATTTTATTTTTTATTAAAAATTGGATGCTTTTTTTTAAATATGTATGTTCGTTAAGTTACTTTTTAAAAGAAAGCATTCCGATTATTTGTTAAAAAAACAATACCATTAATATTTTCTTTTAGTCACTGTATTAGTGAATTAAACTAATATATAAACACGTATTACCAAGTGATAGTGTATAAAAATCATTTTAAGTATTTTTTTTTAACAAAAACTAAAAAAAGTAACGAAATAGACATTGGTATCACAACGGACAGGGGTACACAAAGGACTTAATCAGATTCCTTGGATGTAATCTATTCATGAGTTGTAATTACAAATAATTTTAAATTGGTTAATCATAAACTGCTTTTAATAAAAGCGACGGAAAATATCCACTTTGTTGTCGAAAAATTCTATTGCGCTACCCTAAATTCCATTGCGTTACCATAAGGTAACATAGTGGACTCGGTAACGCAGTAAAACCATATTTAAAAAATAATAATAAGACATTACAGTCATTAATTACTCTCAATGAGCTAAAATAAACATAAACATGAAAAATAGTATTTTTCTTACCTTACTTTTATTATTTTTTTGAGTAACTTGACAAACAATTATTAAATTCGCGTTACCCGCACCTGTTTCAACCGATATATTCTTCCTGAGTGAATAAATAAATTCAGCTGGGTAATGTGTACGTCCGAACATCATTTGTTGATCACGTGAGTACCAAAAAAGTTGCCATAGTTATGTTTTTTTAATATTCTATCGGTAACGCGACGGACGTAACGCAACGGAAAAAATGTCTGGGACATGAGTCAAATTTTAAAAAAAGTATATTAAAATTAATTATTTTATATATAAATTGTTTACTGTATTAACTAAGGATGTTTTGGATTGCTATAAAGCAACACAAAGTTCTGGTTATTCAATATTTAAAAAAAACATGTATGTTTTGTAAGACGCTAATGGGACATGCGAAAATGTGTGTTTCACAAGTTTCAAAATTAAAAAAAAATATTTTGAAATAACTAAACAAACATTTTCTGAAAGAGTTTACTAAGGCCTTGTTAGGCTTTCACTTGGTTTTTAAATCAATAAGATCCGATAATTTTTAACAAAGTTTTTGGAATTCAAACTTACGGACAGCGGAAGGCGGGTGTTTTTTGAAAACGACCCATAAACATAAAGTATTTCTTAATGCCATGACAATATGATAACAATTATTACTTTGTTGGATGAATTTTTATTTATAAAAGCTCAACATTGCTGCTTCATTATAGTAAATGAGAATTTTAATAACAGTAAAACAAGTTTATTCTGTGAATAAAAATAATCTCATTACTTTGACAAATCGTGGGTTTTTGTCACAATAAGACACTGAAAATTTAATAAAAGAAGTACCTTAGATGGTACATTTGACTATTTCGTTCTGTAGAATTTGACTAATAATTAGTGACTGCTTTTTCGCCATGACAAATTAGTAATTTTAAGAGAGTAAAATCTACAAATTAAAACCTTGGTTTTTATTACCTGTGTATTATATTTTCCACAACAACAAAACATATTCATAATTTGAACAATTAATACTTGAAGATTGCGTTCTAAGTATAACAGTAATTTAACTCAGCCTGTCTCTAGTACCGAGATAAACAAAATTTTATCAGTAAAAAGTGTTGTTCACCCTTAATACAACAACAATGACCCACACAAGTCTGTTCTGTTCATTCTTTGGAAAACTGATACGAGCAGCTATTTTGTCGACTTAAAATAAACGGTGAATGACTTCTAAAACGCGATTTTGCTGAACTATTTTAGTTTTAATTAAAAGCCTTATTGTTTATTGTTTTTATTTTGTTTAATTTGTCCTTAAACGCTCTCTAAAATACAGAGTGTTTAGATTAAAATAGCATACTCGTTTTTTTATACAAGGTGTCCCTAAACTTAGTGGCATAAATTTAGGAGCAGATTAAGTCAAAATAAGACGAAAATCTAAATAATCATTTTTCCTAATTACTTATGTTTAAGAGATACAGGGTGATAAAGTGTTATCATATCAGTTTTTTTTTTGTATAACTTCTATTCACGCATATTCACACATAATTACAATTGTTCGAGTGAACACAGTGTCGTAGAAACAGGGGTTGCTTAAGCTTATTGTCCCAATACAAACTTTGAGGTTTTTTTAACCATTTGATGCAATTTTTCGATTACTCAGTTCGGCTACTATTAAAAAGGTGTACCTCTCAAACTTCGATAAAATACACCGTTTCAGAGATATTCGAGATTACAATAATTTTTATATTGCATTAAAGGACTAAAAGGTTAACAAATTTTTTAATTGAAAAAACTAAATTTTTTTTTAATGTGACTGTCAGGGCAAAAAGTCAGGAGGCTCATGGAATGCCCTTTTCAGTTTTTTTAATTAATAAATAAAATTTGTTATCATACGAGGTGTGTTCAGAAAATATCGGGAATTTTCGTTTTTTGAAACAAATATTTATTTATTCGTCTACATTAATGTGGTCGCCTTCAAAATAGTCCCCATTGGATATTATGCACATGTGCCAGCTCTTCTTCCAATACTCGAAACACTTCTAAAACTCGATCTTTGGGATAGCCTTTAGTTCTTTCAGCGATGCGCTTTTAATGTCATCTATGCTTGCAAAACGACGGCCCTTTAAGGTTCTCTTTATTTTTGGGAATAGGAAAAAGTCAGACAGAGGCATGCCTGGCGAATATGGAGGCTGGGGCATCATTACAGTATTGTTTTTGGCCAAAAATTTTGTTCAAAATTTAACAATTTTGGAACAAATTTTGCTGCCACGCGTTTCATACCCAAAACATTCGAAAAAATTTCATGGGATGAGCCAATCGATATACCAACATCATCAGCGACTTCTCTGTTTATAACCATTTCTTCCACTTTTTCCATGTTTTTATCGGTTGTTAATGTGCTTGTGCGTTCGGGGCGTTTGTCATCTTCAACATCTTCACGGCCATCTTGGAAACTCTTATACCACTTGTAAACTCTTGTTTTACTTATAGCAGACTCACTATAGGCCTTTGTTAACATTTCACAGAATTTATTTAATTTTTTAAGCAAAATTGGATACAAATTCTTTGATCCATTTCTTTTAACGAACGAAAATCGTCTAACCTTAGCGGCTGCCACAGACAAAGTAAACAATGAAAACAGCTAAAGTTTTTATGATACTTCGTAGGCATGTATACCAACATAATAAAGAAAATTTTATGACGACCGGACCCTCCGAACCCGCGAAATTTAACAATTCCCGTTATTTTCTGAACACACCTCGTAAATATTTTGTTGCATCGAATTGTTGGAATACGTATAAAATATATAAACTTTTACAAAAATAAATGTTTATCTTTTAAGGAGGCAACACTGTAATTTTATAAATAAAAACCTTGCAAACGATTATAATATCATTATTGTTCACTTTTTATCAGATTGTTGAGAAATGTACTAAACAATTACATCTTATCTGTACATTATTAAGATCACTGGCACCCAACAAGGAAAAACAATACAGATATAGATATATAGAAACTTGAAGATACTCTTCTAGAAAGACAATAATTTTGTAGCATAAGACAATTTTTAGGAACCATTAGTAAAAAGTAAAAAAAATCAAGATAGTACCTATCTGGAAAAAAATAAATTGGCTTTTAAACTGGAGACAAATTATCGAAAAATATAAAACATTGATAATGAAGTAAATGGGTACATATTTCTGTGTACTAAAATTAGTGTTTGGTATTCCTACATAACAAACGTCTTATTGCGACTTAGTTTAATTTTAGGATCTACGCAATTATCAGCCTACCATTGCAAAATAGAAAAATCATTTTATTATTTGTAGTGCCAGTAGAGTTTTAACCAGGACGTTTTAACTACAAGTTGTTTTCCATTGCAAGGCCAAACAACAAACATACATATGTATACTTACATACATAAATGTAATTAAAATAAATAAACAAGTGCTTTCAGAAGTTTATGCATTTTTCTATTAATACTACTTTTTTTAATACAGTAAAGTGAGTTTTCCTTTACGTAGTAGTAATTACTAGGATGTTTTCATCTTTCATAATTAAGTAGATATTAAGCAATTAATTATTTTTTACAATGTTTTAAAAGTCTAAAACCTATCCTCCGTGACTGTTACTCTTTCTAGGTTGACCTATATGTTTTCAAATATCTGAGGTAGTAAAAGCATACTAAAAATATCAGTTTACTAAATAAATTAAACACATACAAAGAAATCGAATGAAATAAAAAATATTATTAAAAATTAAAAGAAATAATTTTTATAACCATTTATGTGGGTGTTACAAAAATTGATTCTATCATCTCAATATATTCACCCAAATGTTCTTTGAAAAAAGTAGTCGGAGGTATTTTATTTAATACTATTATTTGGTATTTTTTTTTAATTAACATTTTATTGAATTAATTAAACTAACCAAGTAATAATAAAAACAACTTTGAATAATAAAATCAAAGGGAATTTGTCCTTCTGGAAATTCAATCAGCTTTGATAAGATCGGTTATCTTTGATCTTCAAAAGAGAATTTAAGAGAAATATACTGCTTAAAAAAAAACTAACTTTTATTTCTCTCCAGAATAGCATTCGGTCATGAAATGCAATGAAATAGTCAAATTAGTTGATTTAAATTTAAAAAAAGTCGTTTGTCAAGCTTGTCATAACCAATGAGCCATCAGTCACTTTTATAAAAATCAATTTTATTTGTCAATAAATATTGCTCATAATATTTTAAATTGTAATATATTTTTGTTTATAACATAAGTGGTTCTGCACTAATGCAAGAATTTTAAGAAATCAAACATTTTGAATATTAGAGCTTCACGGAAGATAGCTTCACGGAGGTTAGGATTTCGTATGTTTTTTTTTAAACATCCCTTTGTATATTTGAAATCAGTTATTGTATCATCAGTTGCATAAAATTTAAAGCAAAAACAGATTCACGGAGGATAGAATCAATTTTACATAAATGGTTATAAAAATTATTTCTTTTAATTTTTAATAATATTTTATATTTGATTCGATTGCTTTGGATGTGTTTAATTTACTTAGTGAACTGATATTTTTAGTATGCTTTTACTACCTCAGATATTTGAAAACATATAGGTTAACCTAGAAAGAGTAACAGTCACGGATGATAGGTTTTAGACTTTTAAAACATTGTAAAAATCTGGAACCTGAGCTGTAATATCTACTTAATTATGAAAGATCAAAACACATTTAGTTTTATGAAATATCACGGGGTAACATCACCCGTAAAGGAAAAAAAAATTGTTATTTTTTGTAATGTTACTTTTTTAAATAAAACGTTTTACTATTATTAGGTAGTTAGTAATGCAGTACCATATAAATGCAAATTAAATATTGCATTTATATGTTAAAAACACAAAAAATAGACCTAACAATAAATAAAACTATTAACAATTTCCTACATTTGCATTTTTAAAGTTTAAGACGACCTTGAAAAAACACGTAAAAAGCATTAATTATTTTTTTTCTATTCTCACCTTTAAAACGCATTATCGTGTACATGGCGATAAATGATCTTTTAAATACAAATGACTTAATGGCGTTTTAGTCAATTTTAAGTTATACATACAATCGTCAAAATAAACTTACTGGAAAGTAAGGTTAGATCATCTGACAGATTTTTAATTGCACAGCCGAATTGCGCAGGTCAGTTACTTCAATAGTAATAATGGAAGCGCCCTGTATATTACAACATACATGGTGTTTACTGGAAGGAGTTATCGCGACGTAAAATCACTTTTTGAGCGATAATAATGTGTTTTTGTAAAAAATAATCTATTGCAATGAAGGTCGTAGATTATAAAAATAGGCTGCGATGTTTTTCAGTTTTATTTTCAAATGTGTATAATTATTTTATTTAATGGGTGTAATATGCATGCGATTTGGTAAACATGCACTATGCACTATTGAAATATATTAATAAACTTATAATGCGCTTTAGATTTCCTTCATGTTTTTTATTTACTTAAGTGAAGATAATAATTTCATATATTAATCTTCTGATAGTTTTTTCAGTTTAAGCTTGGTTTTCATTAATTTCTTACGGAAATATTATTAAAAAATGTGCATTCAAAAAACCTAAAAAGTCAGTGACGTCCGTGACAGAAGTTCAAACATAATTCACATCCCAACACAGTACTAGAATCACGCATTCTTTTCGTGGGTAACTAACCTAGGATCCATGACAAAATTGTTGTTGGTACCCCTTGTGGGGGGGTACCAGTTGGTCTGCATGGCGGTATCGTCAATAAAACTGGCACAGTACTCACTAGGTGCCAACATAACCTCAAATTTCGCGGGGTTAAAGCGGCATTTTAGAGCACTCGCGCTCTAAAGATGATAACGCACTTTTTTGGCGGGTTTTGTGGAAAATACCGGAATGACGGTGTGACGGTTTTATGCAGGCACGACACGCCGGCTTTACGGTTAAACGACTACTGAATACGCGCGCGGCAATGCCGCGGTTGCACCGCCAGCGGCTAGCGCACAGTGTTCCGATTAAATATTTCGTTTTTGAGGATTTTCTAATTTTTTGTCTAAATTGTTTACTAAAAAATCTGTATTTTTTATATTTACTTTATTGCTTCATCATAGCACAGGATATTCACAGGTACATAACCATTTTCCATTTCCTACCTACAACAGTTTTCTTAATTTTAATCCCGGCGCATTCGCCATTTTTGAAAATTGTGTCAAAACTTATATTTAGCATTATTAAGGTACCGTAAACACGGGTGACTTTGCACCCCGCGGGTGACTTTAGCCCTTTTATGAAAAAAAATTTCGCGCTCGATAAAATTAACATTTATAATTTGTTAAGTCTGTCAATTGAGCGATTCTATTGAGTTTATATTACAGGAAAATCAGTGTTTTAAAAAAATTAATGGGATTTATTACACTTTAAAGTTGTATATATTGCATTAGTGCAAAACTCTTAAAAATACACGCGTTTCAATTTCTATATTATGCGCAATTCTTTGGAATGATGATCCTTGGTTAACTACAGGTCGATTTTTTATTGTTTTTATCGGTAATCCCTTGCAATTGCTATATGTCGCTGCTAACATATGTCTAATAAAAATAAAATAAAATATTCAGTTAATTTTATACGGAAAATACACCGTGAGACAAAGTAACCCGCAACCAGGGGGTATCTTTGCACACCCAGTTTTTAATTTTTATTTTTGAAACTCAGCCCTATGTAAGATTATAACATAGTTATTATGAAAGAGCAACTCAAGACTCAAATTTTGGTATATGTTAAGGATTCGTTTATTAATTTGGGGAATTTAATTAAATATTTGTCACACTGGGTTTTATTTGTTTATATTGGGTTGGTATTAAAAACAGTTTTTTTTTGAACAGAGAAGTAGAGAAAGAACAGTAATATATTGTCGTAGGTATCGTCGGTTCGTGAATTTCGTTTTAATTTATAATTTAGTTTAAACCTTCGAAAAAGTGGTATTTTCCATAAACCCTTTCCTAGTCTATGTACCGAAGATCAGCACAAACAACACGAGGTAGCTACCATCGTAACAACATCGAGGCACCGAAATCGTATAGGATTTTACGTAATTACATATAGTAAATTTAAAAGTAAACTACGTACACGTCATCAATAAAACAAAAATTTTACGCATTGGTACCAACACTAAATGACTAAATCGAAGTCTGTAATTGAATATTTGAATGCATTTTAACCAAATTAAGTTGGCAACAATTGTGATGTTGTCATGTTTACATTCAAATTTTTCATATTTAAATGACACATATAAAAGAATTTGACGTTTTAGAATTTCGAAGCTGTCAGTTGTGTTTTTGAATATTTCGTTTAATTCGTGTATTATTTCGTTTATTTTGTTTGTTGTTTGTGTTATTTTATATCGTTTAAGTTTTCATTGCCGTTTTTGTGTTTGTTATATATCGTTTTTTTGTGTTTCCTATATTTAAAATGCCGAAGCATTTAAATAGTCGGAGGCAAGAGTTGGTGTCATCCTTAATACGCTATTTTGAGGCAGAACGGGATAATAATGGACCTTTGTTACCTTTAACAGCTGTTAGAGAGGTAAATAGGATTATTATTAATTATATATTAGAATATTTAACAAAATATATGTTGGATACATGAAATAATAATATATATACCAGAGACTGACTTTAGATGGCAAAATTTTTAGGTTTTATATCAGAAAATGTCTTTAAAAATGGCTAAAAACATACTTTTGGCGGTGCATCATATAGGTTATAAAAACTCAGACTTTTGACATTTTGGTATTATTATTCATGTAAACGCCATCTATCACCCTGTAGTTGCACTACCACTTTCCCTTGATGCAAGGATTTTAGCATCACATTGACAACCGTGCCCGATCAGCTGATTGATGACGTGTACGTAGTTTACTTTTAAATTTACTATAGTAAATTTATTTATTTATTTATATATAGACTCCTTATTTCCATTTTATACAGTCCACTTCGTATTCGTAATGTTCAAACAGTATACAATATTTAATGTTTATGATTGTTAAAACTACAAAAGTGTTAAGATTAAGTTTGAAAGTGAGCTAAAGCCACCCGTGTTTACGGTAGTTGTCGTACCATCAGAAAATTTTAAATTTTTGTATACTTATTAAGGACATGACAATACATTTATCCTTAAAATTTGAAGTCGATTGACCGTCCAATTGTTTATAAATAACCGTGTAAAGTTCAACAATTTGTAAAAAAAGTATACATACTATTGAGTCAGATAATGATGAAGTCTCCAATATATCTATTGCACTGTTTAAAATATCTGTGGTGTGAAGAGTAATCTTAAAATGGTGTCAAAATCCAACACCAAGTGGTGTTAATATAACACCATAAATTATGGTTGAAAATGTTTTATACAGCAAACACCAAAACGGTGTTTATCTAAAAATATTTGATAAGTGCACCTACACAGAAAAAAAGGAATAGTTCATTTAACTATATTAATTTAGTTGACCCATAAGTATTTATTTAAATCAACTGTGGGAAGGTTAATATAAACAAAGATTAGTTTGACGGTACTAAACCAGATAGTTATTTTTTTTTTAAATTGGTTAAATTAACCCAGAAAACTTTAGTGAAACCAACCCGCTGTAAGGTTCAGTTTACTAAATTTGTTGTTTGTAAAATAAGAGTTACTTCAACTTAAAGCACTCTGTTAAAACGATTAAAACAATTTGCCGTGCATTCCTTGTTGCATAGTGTGTACCGATCGCGGCAAAGGCGGTGTGGATCACGTGATGTTCTTAAATCTCGCCTCTGTTGACTTACATGAAGAGTATATAAGCTCAGGTAGTCCTTTGCTTTGGTGTGACACTACAAGTTGTTCTATACTAAAGAGACCTTAAATAGGTGGAAACAGCTGTCAATATTTGAAGTATTTTAAGTTGGTGGAACGCACTAAAAACATTATCTCTAGCGAGTTGAAAGTTCAATTTTCTGGATAATACCACTGGTAATAGTATGATTTAATTTGACCAAAAACACATAATATTTAACACTGAAAAGGAGTTCAATTTACACCAGGTAAAATTTATTTTAATACTGTGTGAAAGTTAAATTTACACCATTTTAGTATTTCAATTTACACTGGACCAACGAACCATATGTGTTAATTTGGTGTTAAAATGGTCATGAAATTTTAAACAGTGTGGTTGCGCATAAGGGACCAGGTTGCCTCGTGCAAAAAAGTTTTTATAGTACAACAATGTTTTGACATTATCAGCCTTTTCTTGCTTTACCATTACGTCTTAAACAATAAAACGTATATATACCTATTTTAAATATATTTTTAAGTGCCATTTACTGCAATAGAACTTAACAGTATGTACCAGTAAAAAAACACAAAATTAAATCTCTATAATACGTTATAACATCAAATGCTAGGATATCAGGTGACACAAATTACTAATTTCTAATGGTGGAATTGGAGATTGTATACTTTGCTGCAAATCTATCAGTGGAGATTGTCGACTTTGCACTAAATGTCATTTTTAAAATAGGATTTTAGGCAGGATTTAGCTCCTTTTGCAGCACATAAACTTTATCAACTTATAGATAATTAGTTGAAGTACAGTCTCCGCCAAAAATCTAATTTTTGACCAAGTGGAGATTGTCGGTTTTGCTATGACATGCCTAAATTTTTGGTACTTCAACAAAACAACGTTTATATTGACTTTTTATTAATATTACTAAAACTTTTTATTAATTTATTACTCGTTAAATTGGCAACCCAGATAAAAAATCGAGAAAAAACGTTTTTAATACGCATTAAAAGAAAATTTACTAAAATCATTTTTTTAATGGACATTTTTTAAATACTCTCTAAAAGTGAAACAGTGAAATTTTCACTATTTCCGTCAGTGAGTTATTAATCACTGTAAAATAAGTGTTTTTCAATATAAATGAGTGAAATTTTAACTTCTCCAAATTAGTGTTTTTTATTATCACTACTTTTCCGGAACTCTCGACATAAAATAGTGAAATTTTAACTTTTTTGAACTTAGTTATCATAACTACTAAACCTATTTCACTAATTTGTACAGTGTAATTTCCACTAAATAAATTAATCCAAAGAAATCGCTACAGGAAAAAGTGAGCATCACTGCGGCAAATAGTTAATATGCACTGTCTATCAGTAAAAATCTATTGTTTCATTTTTAGAGAGTACAGAAAATATATTAAAAATACTTATGTATGTAAGAAAGTTGAGAAATAGAACATAGTTTTTGCTTTTACTTAGTTTTGTACCCATTCAACATTTTTTTATAAATAATAAATGTATGTTCTTTTTTAAACAAATCCTAGTGTAAATAAAACCTTAAAAGGATTATTAACAAGCAAAAAAATATATTTTCAAAATGATTAAGCATTTTTATATAACTTTTTTTTAATATATTCGTAAATTTGTGACCCAGGGACCATTTTAACACCCCCAAATATCAATGTCAACTAGATGAAGCACTAGCTCATTAAAGACAATAAAATATACAAAATTCTTAAATTTTAACGAAAAAATCCACAATCCACACAACAAGGTCTGTTCTATCTCGTACTAAAAATACTTTAAAATCACTGCAACACTGCACAGTTTAACGGCGGCCATTTTTGTTGTTTACAATTTTTGTGCTTTGGGTTTGTGCTCTGTTTATACAGATTAATAATCGTTTTAAACGTTGTGTTTCTCATAGTAAGCCTTAAAGGAGTCCTTAAAGTGCTAAGAACAACCATTTTACACCTCTATTCTAAAAAATAAACTTTATTCTATCAGGGCTGTCATAAAACTGTCAAATGTCAATTTTAAGGTTAAATTACAACCCAAAAATTAACCTTCAAATTGTCATTTGACAGCCCTGATAGAATAAGGTATATTTATTATAAGCCCAAACCCAAAGCACAAGAATTGTAAACAACAAAAATGGCCGCCGTTAAACTCTGTGCAATGTCGCAGTGATTTTTAGTATTTTTAGCATGAGAAAGAACAGACCTTGTTGTGTGGATTGTGGAATAGACTTAAATGGACTTAACTTCCAATGGACCACGAATGTGATACACCCTGTATTATACAATCAGATTAGTACAGTTCTTATTTTAATAAAAAAAAAATTATCAAAATATATTTGGTAAACAATACTTACAAGGCTATTATTAGGCGTAAGTATCGATATACGCATCAAATAAACATATTTTTTTTTTTGATAATTTCAAACTACTGTGCGCACTCACCTTGGTAATAACGACGAGTCGAGCCCGAGGTCGGGCGAGACGCACGCCTCTGGCGCGGAATCCTCCTCGGTCTCGCATTCGGCGCTACTGCTGTCCATCTCCCCCCCCCACCAGTCGAAACCCGCCTCTGATAGTCTATGTGTACGCCGGCAAGCTCTCTTTCCCTCTCTCCTCTCACTTTGTGTGGGCCACCTGTAACAGCCGAAATTGGGCCGCATTAGTGTCGGGGGGTCGACCACCTGTTTCTAGCCGAATACGGCTGCCCGCTCCCGCTCAATAGTCCCACCGTTTGGGTAGGTCGAGATCGCTATTAGTAACCCAGCTAACGCGTTTTTTTCGTCTCGAACAATACCCAGACAAACACGAAACCTATCTCCACCTATTGCCGAAACTCTGTTACGAAACAATTGTTCTACATCGCTTAAAACATACTTTTATGATACTTAAAAACAACAATTTTATATTAAAATTAGTAAGAAAAATACAAACATCGGAATACCTCAAGGTAGTACTCTGGGTCCCTTGTTATCTATATTATTTAATAATGATCAGGTTTAAACAAAAAGATGTTTTTTACCATAAGTTTAAGACACTCTGTAGAGTGACAAAACCGTATTTTGTTCTAAATTATGTTTTATTTATCAAGTCACTTCTATTCTTAACAGTTTTGTTTTTGGTTCACCTCGATATATATATTTTAGTGGAAAATATGGATTTTTTAAAATAACATTGCAATTTCCAATATTTTTCTGAAGAACTAAGGTTGCTATGGTCCATCCATAGGCTATGGAGAATGACAGTGACAGTTTTGTTGAATCATCCCATACTTGGACATGTCATACACGGCTTTCAAAAGCTATCAAATTGTTTTTTGCAAATTAATGTTTAAATTTTGAGGTGTCTTCTTACTTTAAAAAATGGATATGTCTCCGACTGATGTTGCCAGAGCCATTAATTTAATCCAGGATATTACGTGGCAAGTGTTTTAAACACAAGTAAAGTACAAAGGGCAACATCAGTCGGAGACATTTTTAAAAGTAAGACACCTCAAAATTAACACATTAATTTACAAAAAACAATTTGATACCTTTTGAAAGCTGTGTATGACATGTCCAAGTATGGGATTATTCAACAAAACTGTCACTGTCATCCTCCGTAGGCTATGGATGGACCATAGCAACCTTAGTTTTTCATACAGGAAAATATTGGAAATTGCAATGTTTTTTTATAAAAATCCATATTTTCCACAAAAATAAATATATCAAGGTGAACCAAAAACAAAACTGTTAAAAATAGATGTGACTTGATAATTAAAACTTAATTTAGAACAATATACGGTTTTGCCACTCTACAGAGTGTCTTAAAGTTATGGTAAAAAACATATTTTTGTTTAAACCTGTATATTATAAACGTACGTGTATTTTTTAGTAATTTTTAAAATGTTAGCGATTCTCCATTAATGTACCTACAATATTCTTTAATATTTGTTTAAATCCGAAATTAAATAAAAAAGTTATTTGCGATTGAAATTTATCGAAAATTTGTGTGGATCGATTATTTTGCCTGTGAGTGTAGTTACCTTCAGAATCCAGAAAAGGGATGAGGAATCCGAGAAAGAAATATATAAAATATATGATTATATGATATGTATGCATTTTGAAGAATTAAAATAAAAATAAATATGAAGGTTGGTTAAAAACATGTATAATGATTATTGTTTTAGTATAAAAAATAACAATGGTTTTTTACCAATAAAAAATACTTTTTTTATTTACGCAATAAAAATGTACTAATAGATAAAAATTAATCTTATCGCATATTGAAACAACAACATATTTACCTAAACAAATTAATTGTTTTATATACATAAGTGCATTTCTGACCTACCTTTTTTAAATCGTTATTTTGGTAAATATTTGCATGGTATATTGAATTTCGGCTTCTAAAAATAAAAGTGATATCACTCTGAACTTTGTTACCCATGTAGGTATACATTTCATCTTGGTATTCATGATGGCATGCGTTGTTATCTGTCAAGTCAAAAGAAGGTTCTTGGTAATCTTGCAAAAAATAAAAGAGTTTGTAAATATAATAATCTGTACAGAACTGTCTAGACTTTCTTTAACGGGTTTATTAGTAGAATACTAAAAATATAAGTAGGTATCATATTTTGTAAAATCAGCATTAATAATGGTTATGTTGTCTGTCTATTAATTACCTTATTATGGATCATTATAAATAACAAAATCCCCTTTTGCACATACTTAAAATAGATATTGTATTTGATTGGATTATACCACAATTATTTAACTAAATTATAAAGTGTTTACAGTAAACATAACAAATACCAGAGTTCATGTTTTAATCTAATAAACAAATAATATACATAAATAGATTTTTAATAATTCAATCAACTTTATAAATTTGATAGGAATTCTCTTACGTAAAATCCAATATAATTAGGTTTAGGTAGGTTTAATAATGTCCTAACAATGTCAATTTATTTTTAATTACGAAAAAAATGCTTGATAAGATAATTGGTAAGCTGTAAATGACTACCTGCCAATTTCCTTGACGACCATTACAAATAGCAACCACAATAACAATTAGTTCGTCGTTTATCTGACAAAGAGGCGTAACTCAAAAAAAATCGTTTTTGAGTTATACCAGAATGATCACCAAAATCGACTTTATAATCTCACAAACTGGCGTAGCTCTATAATAAATAGGTACAAATAAAGTTTTAGCATAAATCAGTTTCGGCGTAACTAATATTTTTGCATTTTGTGTGCCGTACAAACTGGCGTAATTCAATTCACACCGTTTTGTTTAAAAATGAGATACGCCTCTTTGTGAGATAAACGACGAGTTGTACACTGCGTGAAAAAAAAAAACAAAGAGATTTTTTTTCTCGAGATTTCCAGATTTTTAACCGCAATTAATTATTTCTTAAAAGTCTAAAACCTATCCTCCGTGACTGTTACTCTTTCTAAGTTAACCTATATGTTTGCAAATATCTGAGGTAGTAAAAGCATACTAAAAATATCAGTTCACTAAATAAATTAAACAAAAATTAAAAGAAATAATTTTTATAACCATTTATGTAGGTGTTACAAAAATGATTCTATCCTCCGTGAATTAAATTTTATGCAACGGATGGCGCTTTAATCATTTTAAATAAGCAAAAACCTCTGTTTACGACATTATAGATGCATGTGATTCCTTAAGGTCAGTTAGAATTTATATGCAGATGAGAGTGTTGCTGTTTTATAATTCAAAAGTTTAAGTTCATTAATTTGCTATTTAAAAACCTATCCACCGTGAAGTGTAATATCTCAGTAAGTAGATTTTTTTTTATAAATATTTTATGTATGTACAATTGTATTTTTAAAAAATATTAAGGTGTCAAAAGATACAATAACTTATTTCAAATATACAAAGGGATGTTTAAAAAAACATACGAA
This sequence comes from Brassicogethes aeneus, assembly GCA_921294245.1. Taxonomy (NCBI): domain Eukaryota; kingdom Metazoa; phylum Arthropoda; class Insecta; order Coleoptera; family Nitidulidae; genus Brassicogethes; species Brassicogethes aeneus. Next base: position 885,279 of record OV121132.1, on the reverse strand, counting down.
ATCCTAACCTCCGTGAAGCTCTAATATTCAAAATGTATGATTCTAATTAGTTTGTTTTAGATTTATTTGTTTATAAGTTAACTGTAAAATGTGGGAAACATAATATATAAAAAGTATAAATAATACTGGAACTAATTTAATGGTAATAAAATATCGACAACAAATTCATTTAATATTTTCAAGGTTATGCGAATTATATAACTATTAGTGTATACGTATAAGGTTTTTATTATATTAACCAGTACCTACTCGTTGCATATGTAAATGTGTATGATTATAAAAATCCTACTTTATTAATTTTTATTGCATTTTTTATTTTCAAACTAATTAGTAGTTTTTTAATATATACATATGGTTAAGTAAGTGCACAGTGTGCACTGCACACTCAAAAACAAACTAAGACATTTAACATTTAAAGCGATCAAAATTAAAATCTTTCTTTAAGCAGTTTATATAGAAAAGTTTATATACCGTCGCTTCTGGCGTTCAAAACTGCGGCACAACAAAAATCTTACGGCGTCGACCTTGAACTTTTCGAGCTCTTTTATTGGTTATTTGGGCTGCGATTTCGTGCACTTAGACCCGGCGTCGTGTTTTGTTTTGTGCGAGCGCCGCACTATGGCCAAAAAGCGGCGTTTTGCGGACAAAATTCAATAACTTTTTTATTTCAAATAAATATGATTTTTTTTTAATGTTTTAAATATGAGTGTATAATTCTATATTTCAATCGAAAATTTTAAAGGTTTTTATTTTTTTAATGCGTTTTTGGATTATCATTAAGCACTGTCTTGCAGAAATAATTAAAAAACTTTTTTATTCAAAATAAATATCTTTTTTTTTTTTACTGTATTATATAAGGATTATTACGTATAATTAACAATATTTTAATTAAAAAACATAACGGTTTTTATTTTTTAAATGCGTTTTAGAAATAATTTAACTATCTTAATCACACTTTAAGAAATAAATAAATATGATTTGAATTTAACCATTTATTCCATTATTAATTCCTTAACTTCTTCAAGTGTGAATTGATTTCATCCAAATTTGGAAATCTTCTCTTTAAATTTTCAGAAAATAGACTTACGCCTTTGTTACTATTTAAAAATAGTTTTGTTAAAAACTAAAAATAAAGCAGAAAGTACTCATTTTGAAAAATCACAAAATGCAATAGTCAAAGTTATAGTTAAATCTGCTTTCGCTATATAAATAAAATATTATTACATTATAAATGACCTAATAGTTTTTTTATACGCTTATTACGGAATTTGACAGTTCTTATATGACTTTTTAATCTGGAATTACGTATATTCCATAAAGTGTTACAGAATAATTATTCCGCACATGTTCTAATGATGGAATGAGCACTGGGGGCGACATCTCTATGTTTATTTTATAACTCACTTGTATTCCTACCAAATCTAGTTTTTTCAGAAAGGCCCGGTAGAAAATATTAATCGGTAGTATACAATAGGATTTAAAACAGTTTGCGTTAATAAAAATAACCAAAATATATCTTCTTTACAAGCTAGTTGTAATTCTGTTTGGCCGATTTAGTAGGATCCTATTAGAATATTTAGGTTTGACTTAGTCCCAAAGAGATGGCAGCACTGGTTAATTGTTTACGTCTGTCATTAGTTAATTCAAAATTTGAAATTCAAATAATAACTTATTTGTCATTCCTTACAATTTGTCCATTTCTTCTTTATACTTCCTAATTTAGGTTCTGCAAAATTATGTAAGTAATTTTTATAAGCTTATTTAAAAATTATCTTATTTACTACCATCATAAAATCTAACATCTGTCAAAAGATAACCTAACTTTTTTCCAATTAAATAATTTCTCTGGTATTTTTTATAAGCGTAGAAAAAGTATAGTCTGAAACACGTTTGGAATTGCATATTCCACTCTCGTGAAACCGTCACACTCGCCTTCGGCTCGTGTGACAAACTTTTCACTCGAGCGGAATATGCTGTATTCCAAACTTGTTACAGAATATACTATTACCTTTAAAGATGCAAAACAAGGGATTATTAATACATTTATAATAGTATATTATGTATCAAGTTTGATAAACGCCATTTTATACACGAATTTAATTTAGGCACGAGCGAGTTCTTAAATTAACGAGTGTATAGAAAAGTTTATAAACGAGTTGCATACTATACTTTTAAAAATACTTATTACCTTAAAATGATTTAAATCAAATGTTTTTATAGAGCGCCATCTATGAAACAATAGGGGAATCTGTGTGTCACCGTCAAATGTCACATTTATGTATTTTATAAACACAGAATATAAAGGTTATAAATCGAAATGTATTTCTTAAAAATGGACAGTTTTTTACAGTGAAAGTATAGAAAATGTTTTATGGGCAATTTACAGTGGAGTCCGTGCCCGAATTTAAGTTATAGTTTACTGCCGGCGAAATTAAAAGGTCAGTACAATGTTCATATAAACTTTTCAAATATTGGCGTTGAGAAACTATTTAATACTTTTGTATTTTTGTATTGAGATAATAAAATAATTTTCACATTTAGTACTATTTTACAACTGTCAACTAACTTAAAACTAACTTCAGCCCGTGACTAAAGCGCCATAAAGCCACAACTTGTCAATGTGTATTTAAAAGGTTATGGATTAAAATTTTACTGTTTTAAAAACATTTTACATTGAGGTGCCATAAAATCAAAATATAATTATTTAAAAATAATTCTTTACCAAAATCTATTGCTTTAGGATGTATTTAACAAATTATCTTCAAAAAAATTCACAAAATAAAAAGTTTTAAAAAATGTATTTTTCCCGCCGATAAACCATAGTGCGCTGCCATTGGTTGTGGCGCGCCTCGAAACAAAAGCGCGTCCGACCGTGGCCGCGTCCTCTGCTTGACCTGCCCTAATGAAAAAAAAATCAACTCTGCGAATGTGTGTATCGCATTCGTATGTCGCCTTTAATTGCACACTTGGAGTAACCCAAAATAGATTTTTGTTATTTACTGTGCGGGAATGGAAAAAACCTATAAGCTACAATTTTTTATAAAGATTTTATGACAGATTACTTCAGCGTGTGCAACTTATGTTTCTGCTTACTTAATACTTATTGGAAGAAGTATAGTTCTTTTGAAAACAAATACAAAATCAAGTAATTTAAAAAAAAATTATGTTAAGGATAGTTTCTGATTTAGATTAAGAAACATAGCTCAAAGTGATTTTCATTTCTTTTAAGAGATTATTTTTTTCAGTGTATGTGTTAATTTTTTTGCTTAGGAAATTGATTATTATAGAGATGATTAAAAATTGCTTTTTTGAATTTTTGTTCTATCTGACTGCATGTTTAAAAATTTTCTAGTAAAAAGTGACTTTTGTCCAAGGTCAGCCCACCGTTAATTCAACCAATAAAAAATAATTCTGGAACCACACGTTTTAAATTTTAATAATGTTTGGAACATTGGTTCTATCTAGCAAAAGAGTTTTAAAAAATTTTTAATTCCGTTTTGGAAATTACCATATCTCAAAACTATAGGTTTTATCATAAATACTTATAGAGTTGAAATTGGTACCATTCTCTTCAGTATTTTACAAGCTTTAATATGATATAAAATTTTATTTAATAATGGCAAATAATACACAGCATAATATAAATTTAAAATTTTCGGTTTTAGGCTAATTTTACATGTAAATTATTTACATACATTTTGAATATTCCTTTGTATATTTGAAATAATAATAATAATAATAATTTGACACCTTAATATTTTTTAAAAATACAATTTCACTTACATAAAATATTTATAAAAAAAATCTACTTACTGAGATATTACACTTCACGGTGGATAGGTTTTTAAATAGCAAATTAATGAACAAACTTTTGAAATATAAAACAGCAACACTCTCATCTGCATATAAATTCTAACTGACCTTAAAATGATTAAAGCGCCATCCCTTTCATAAAATTTAAAGAAAAAACAGATTCACGGAGGATAGAATCAATTTTTGTAACACCCTCATAAATGGTTATAAAATTATTTTTTTAAATTTTTAGTGAACTGATCTTTTTAGTGTGCTTTTACTACCTCAGATATTTGAAAACATTGTAAAAAATAATTAATTGCGGGTAAAAATCTGGAACCTAAGCTGTAATATCTACTTAGTTATGAAAGATCAAAACACAATAAAAGTGTAGGTACCATCACATTTCGTGAGATTCTATATATAGATTCACAAATTCTATAAAACCAGAATATTAACCTGTACACCAATTAGTAATAATAAACATTTCAATTATACCTACATACGTGTAATAAAAAGTGAACACCTGTTGTAAATAAAATAAATACATTTTATGTTAATGTCAGTGTTATTGAACACGTGATTTATAGGACTTTACACCAACCCATTCTTGTTTCATTTAAAAATTTAACTGCGTACTGTTTAATTGTAATTTTCTTTATTTTTACTGTTACTGTGTTATTAGGTTAATTGTTGACAATTGTATGACGTTAAAAAGTTAAAAAGATTAAAAACTTTTAAATCACAGCATTCAAATTCTTAAAAAACATTATTTATTTAAGGTGTTAAATACTTTATTTATTTGGTCTTGCCAGTTCCAGTAGTGCACGTAAATAGTCGAATTTGCATTTATTATAAAACCGAAATTAGCATTTAACATTTTGTCACTGGTAAAAGATTTAATATTACGTATTACGTGCCAACAAATGTATGGGTTTCTACCGGATACTAACAAAATAAAAAACAAGTCTGTATCCTTGGTTTTGTGAATTTGGTACTTAACTAAATTTAATATTAATTAATATTGACTAAAAATATATTCATATATTATATCACGAGAACTATGAATTTAATCGGTTAAACTAGGCTCAGTAGTTTTTTGTTTCGTTTTTCTTGGAAAATGGTGAATGCAAAATAATTTATTTTTAATTATTTTGCATGAAACTATTTTCCAAAAAGAAAAATCAAATAAAAAACTTACTGAGCATAGTTTGACAGATTAAATTTATAGGTTGAGTGATATACGTCTAGATTATTTCTTGAATTAAAGGAAACTATTTTACAATTCATAAAATCTGACGTATGTGTCAAAATTTATAAATATTTTTTTAAAGAAAATTCCATTAATATAAGGTATGTAATAAGTAATAATTGATATTTCGTAAACTAGATAACTTATTTTTTATTGTTTTTAAAAAAATGTTTGTTAAAACTTGTAAATAACACAATAAAATCGTAAACAAAAATCCAATAGGGAGGCTAAAATTTAATCGCTGTTAAATAGTTCTAGTGATTTAATCGCTTATTTAAACGAAATTTATTCAAAAATTCAAGGCTTTTGATTGATGATAATCAATTATAATTTTACTATAGTGTGTAATAATTATAAAAAAAATTTGTCTTTAATAAAAATAGAGGTGGTAACTAAATTTTTAGAGCAGCAGAATAGTCTAATGAAAAATGTTATTTTGCTGTTAGTACTGCACAGTCAATGAAAATTGAAACTAAACTGCATCCTTATTATGAATGAATAAGAAAGACAATGCGTAGGATGATATTAGATAATTTATCCAACACTTGAAAATGTTTATACTTACAAGGTTATACAGGGTGTAGCCTAAAAAAAATCTCTTAAAAAAAATGAAAATCACTTTGATTCCAAATATTTGCGCTTTTGAATAGCGAAAAGAGCTATGTTTCTTAATCTAAATCAGAAAATATCTTTACATATATTTTTTTTTTTATTATTAATCTATTAGTTTAAGGATATTAAAATACACAGTACAAAATTTTGCCGTGTACAATTTTTAGTGTAGGGGTAAAAATATTAGAGTTGATTTGTAAGTGTAAATGTTACACTACAAAATACACTAGGTATACCTATGCTATAGCATTTAGTGCATTTAGTGCTTATTAACTTTATTAAACACATTTAAAGAATATGAACATTATTCATTGGTACATTCACACTATTTATTATTAAAATAAATCAAAAGGGTAGAAAAACTTAATGCGAGTAGGTACCCCTTGATGTGTTAAATAGTGACAAAATTTACACACAGTGCATTCTTCCACCAAGAACTTTCTTTTTTCAAGCAATAAATACTTTTTTATGCTGAAATATTGTGTATAAGCTGAAATTTATGTTTTTTATTTTTATTTTTGTTATTCAGAGGCTAAGTATCTGGTAATGTTGCTCCTACTGGATTTAGCTGGAATTCTAAAGAAAATTAATTTTAATAGAACATATTGTGTTTCGTTACTAACAAGTGGGTTATTTATATTTTACGTGGAAGAAAATAAGGACAGTATGTTGTTGTTGGGGACGAGCGCACCGGGATACAAAATTTGAGGAAGAATAAATATTTTTAACGCGTGTATAAAATTTAAATTTAATTATTGGGTAATTATAGACAGTAAAAAAATCAACTCTAAGCAACACTAATTGGAGTTCACAATTTTCCCCAAGTAAGCAAGTATGATTTAACACTACAGCACTGAGGATAAAGTGATTTTACACTGTATTAAAAAGTGTTAATTCACCTAAAATCGTGTACTTCTACACTTTCTGGGTAAATCCCACTTTTGTTCAGTGTAAATTAACACTACTTTGGTAAAGTTCTAATTTTAGAAACTCTTTTAGTGCAAACTTCTAGTATAAATTAACACTATTATTTGAGTAAAACCTATTGGTGGTAGTGAATAAAACGAAAAGGTAAATAAAGAGAAACATTTATTTGGAACGAAAATCTATGACAATTATCAAAATCGGTGCCTTTTAAAATATAATTTTATATTTGAGTCGTATGGCTGGCTTAAGCAAAATGGTTCCTTAAAACGTAAAAGTTTTAGATCAATGCAATGTTTTACTGGCTGTCAACTTGTAAGCAATGAATTATCTTGAGAATTCATCAGTAATCCAATTTTCTGTTATAAAAAATGGGTGATCCCATTGGTAGAGAGGCGTCAGGCGGCTGTATGTCGGGGATTTACCACACGTGTACAAATTTTCCATAATATTAATAAAAATTTAGGTATAGGTTAATATAACAACCATTACGCTTGAAAATAAAAAGTAAATCAAGTGTGTATATTATTAAAGTACCCGACCTACTGCCGTAAATTATTGATATATAAAATATGTCGGGTATGGACATCCTTTTAACATATTGGTATTTATTGAGTATTAAGGCTTAAAGAAAAAGGAAGTATAATACTAACCAAAAAATAAGAATGTCCCCTTATGGATTCATCGTAATTAAAATCTAACTGAACAAAATGCCACACTTCCACAACGCGGTATCTCCGGATATGCACTGCGTAGGTAGATAGGTACCAATCAAACATTTTAAAACGCATTTCGGTTATTACCAGTTTTTTCAGTCTATTTTGCCACTATTGGTGTAATTTAACTTTAATTGTGATACAATGTGCACTAGTAGTGTAAAGAAAAAAGAGCTCTTAGTAACATCAAAACAGACAAAGAAATTGGCATGCACTGTAGTGTACATTTTGTCACTATTTAACACATTAAGAGGTAATAAACACTCGCATTCTACCCTTTTGATTTATTTTAATAATAAATAGTGTGAGTGTACCAATTAATAATGTTCATATTCTTTAAATGTGTTTAATAAAGTTAATAAGCACTAAATGCTACCTAGTATATTTTGTAGTGTAACGTTTACACTTACAAATCAACTCTAATATTTTTTCCCCTACACTAAAAAATTTACACGGGCAAATTTTTTTACTGTGTACGAAGGCCATTGATTTTAATTGTTAAATGCATGTTTTAATAATTTAATAAAAATGATTTTCATTTCTTTTAAGAGTTTATTTTTTCAGTGTATGAATACTACGTAATTTAATTACACACGATCATTAAAACCCGATTGCACTTTGGTCCTTTGATTGTTCGACTATTCTCGATACATTCGATTTCCACCAATCGCAAAGCACTAAACAATCGACCAGGAAACAATTTTTCCAATTGTAAACATATGGATTTTGTTGACTATGCTTTTGAATTAAACAATCTTTCATAATTAAGTAGATATTACAGCTCAGGTTCCAGATTTTTAACCGCAATTAATTATTTTTTACAATGTTTTAAAACTCTAAAACCTATCCTCCGTGACTGTTACTCTTTCTAGGTTAATCGAATCAAATATAAAATATTATTAAAAATTAAGAAATAATTTTTAAACCATTTATGAAGGTGTTAAAAAAATTGATTCTATCCTCCGTGAATCTGTTTTTGCTTTACATTTTATACAACGGATGGCGCTTTAATAATTTCAAATAAGCAAAAACCTCTAAAAACATTATAGTTGCATGTGATTTCTGAAGGTCAGTTAGAATTTATATGCAGATGAGAGTGTTGCTGTTTTATAATTTAAAAGTTTAAGTTCATTAATTTGCTATTTAAAAACCTATTCACCGTGAAGTGTAATATCTCAGTAAGTAGATTTTTTTATAAATATTTTATGTATGTACAATTGTATTTTTAAAAAATATTAAGGTGTCAAAAGATACAATATATTCACCCACATGCATCTACCCTTCAAAAACATTCTAATATGGTCACTTAATATTAAATCTAATACATTATAAATTTTAAGTACGTTATAATTTCCAAGTAAGTATTTATAAATGGTGATTAAAGCCGCAACATGTAGGTAATTAATTTTAAATACAATGTAGGTACGGAAAAGCTATTTATGTAACAAAGGACAAAACAACAAACATCAAAACAATTAAATGGCAACAGGGCATAGGAGTACTTGTTATAAATCTGACGTCCAATTAATAAAACTGGTTGTTTATTTTTATTTTTTGCGTTTCAAATAATGAGAGAATAATAATAATAATATTATTATATCATGGCTAATTAAGATTTGTTAGACCATAATAGTATATTATGTATTAAGTTTGATAAACGCCATTTATAAACTATACTTTTTCTACGACAAATACTTATTATTATCTTAAAATAAATTAACTAAAAAATTTGTACAGAGCGCCATCTATGAAACAATAGGGGAATCTGAGAGACACCGTCAAATGTCAAATTTTTTTTATTTTATAAACACAGATTTTAAAGGTTATAAATCGAAATGTATTTCTTGAAAATTGACAGATTTTCACAGTGAAAGTAAAGAAAATCTTTTATGAGCACTTTACAGTGGAGTCCGTGCCCGAATTTAAGATATAGTTTACTGCCGGCGAAATTAAAAGGTTAGTACAATGTTTATATAAACTTTTCAAATATTGGCGTTGAGAAACTATTTAATACTTTTATATTTTTGTGTTGAGATAATAAAATAATTTTCACATTTAGTATTATTTTACAAGAAAAGCACTTTATTTTAACGATTGAATGACGATTTAACGATTGAATGACGTTTGACAACTAAATTAAAACTAACTTCAGCCCGTGAAAAAATAAATTATAGAAAATATATTGTATTTAAATTATTTCAAAATCAATTTTATTCCTTAAATATTTAAAATGTTTAGATTATTGCATTGAAATAGACATTTCTATTTTCCGCAACTTTACTTTTCGGTTAAAAAAAGTTGCAAATGGTTTATCGAAATAATTTGCAGTAAAATACACTTCTGAGTGTGACTATTAGTCAACTAATTTTTTTTATTTATTTCATATAAATTATTTATCAAAGGAAAAATAATGTCGATATTATAATAATTATTACATTTTAAAACAATTTTATAATTTTTCTGCTATTTTATTCAAGGTTACATATATGTATTTTCCTATTTATTTATTAACTTAATAATCTATTTTAGCAAAATTAAAATCCAGTGGTTTTTATTTTTATTGTGTATGCTCGCTGTGGTGTATAACGTAGGTCATGTAGGGGACGAACATAAAAAATACAATTTTACTTTGTTCTCACCAGTAAGTAAGTATTTTAAGCATTTATTTATAAATCAAACAATTCATACCATTCAGCACACAGACGTATGAAAAAAGGCAATAAAATGTTGTTTATACGAAAACAATGTTTGTATTAAAATTAAAAGGAAAAAATTGCAAAATTTATTTTATCAGCAGCTACATTAAAAAATTGCGTTCGGTTTTATACTGGCATCAAATCTACCACAAACTGTACGCCTTTCAGTCTTTGTTAAACAAATTTATATTTATGGTCTCAATTACTTAAATTGTTATGACGTAGTAATTAATGTACAGCAAGATTAATAAGGAAAAAACGTTTGTTTTTTTCATAGTTATTTAATAAAATCAAAAACATACTTTTGGTATTATCTTGTACAGGCATTTTAAGCCTTTTGTTTTAATGCTAAATAAACTGTTATATATAAGTTGTATTTTTTAAATTATTTTTACTTCATGGTAAACTTTATTACCCACCTACTTTAAGCCTATAGGTATACCGTTTTAAAATATAAATTACAAAATCGAAAAAAAATTCTGCCCACCATATCCCATTATAATTTTCCCATGTATTTTAACCCAGTAAACACGAAAATCACACTCAATTTTTTGTATGGAAGCGTTTTTGAAATATGAATTTTCAATTGTTTTTTTTCAATTGTTTTGACGTTTTTGAGTATAGGTACCTTGAAATCTAATTGACCGATTTGGTCAAACAAGCCCTTAAATTGAAGGTATTTAAGCCCTCTAAAACTTTCTTTACATACTTTTGATATCGGATAAGTATTTTGACGCTAGCGATTTTAATAACATAAAAAATTAGTTTTTATGGCAAAAATTGATGTTCATAAAAATACATGAAAAAATGGCAAAGTTATGAATTTTTTAGCGGAAGACCAAAATTCAGCTTTTTGATGATTTTTATTTTATTTTAGTTTTTTACGTACTTTTTTCACCGAAAACATTATTCAAAATTTAAATTCGACATGGCTCCGCAAACGTGAATTCTTTTGTTTCTCGTTTTGGCATAGTGACATTTTACTGATATTTTTTGATATTTCAACAAGGTATTTTTATAATGGTTTTATTTAGTTAATAAAAAGTGTAAAATGAGTAAAAGAAGTAGAGAGTTCGAGTGCGTAAATAACCCGCACAATCTGGGCGACGTAAGTGATGAGCACGGAGAACGTTTTCACCAGCAAATGAAGGCTGTGGAGCGGCGGTATCACGGCTTCTGGGATGCAGCCATGATGGGTGATTACATTTGGTCCCTCATACGAAAAACGGAATACGAAAGTAACAAAAAACAAAGAAGGAGCCAGAATTTTTTAAACCTATGCTTATTACAACAAAATAAAACTTTCAATTTCTTCAATGTTTAATATTCAATATATAATTTAATTTTATTATTTAATGTTTAAAATAAAAATCAATGTTCAATGTTATATAATTTAATAAAATAAAGGAAAAACGTAAAAATTCTCGAAAAAACTGAATTTTGGTCTTGCACTGAAAAATTCATAACTTCGCCATTTATCCATGGATTTTTATAAACAGCAGCTTATTTTTTCCTTTAAGCATAATCTATACGTAAAATAAATCAAACTGGAATTATCTTTTCGATTTCTATCTTTCCCAGGAAGATATGTAAATTTTCAACCTCGATTTTTGTAAAAAAAAAAGGACTTTTTCAACTACTGAGCCGATACCAACACTATACAAAAGAATGTTGTAGAGGGCTTAATTACCTTTGATTGTTTATTTAATATTTAATGTTTTAATGAAATTGTTGACTCTGTGGGCCAAAGACTATGACGTTGGTATCTTTTTCTCAACTGAGAGGAGAGAAGAAAGAAGGTTATCATTATGATTTAAATAACAAGTACATACATAACTTCTTATGTGTATTCATTAAGCAGGAATTTTAGGTCGATAAAGTCAAGCTGGGTGGTCTATTTTCGTATCAAATTTGCCCAAATCTGCTTCTTCATTCAAAAATATAATGCAAGAGGAAAATCAATGGAAAGAGATTTTATTATTTGGGAAATGTACTATCCATAAAAAACAATTTTACTGATATGCCGTCCTAAAAAAAATCTTTTATCCGAAATGGGCAGTAAAGTAGAACTTTACTGCCGATTTAATACGAGTATTATATGCAACCCATTATACATTTTAAGATGTGTCTACTACTCAGCAGCAACTAGTTAATTTTATTAATTAGATTAAAAATTGCCGCGGCGGGCAAATATATCATAACCGTCGCAACAAACAGTATACGAGGTGTGTTCGGAAAATAACGGGAATTGTTAAATTTCGCGGGCTCGGAGGGTCCGGTTGTCATAAAATTTTCTTTATTATGTTGGTATACATGCCCCCGAAGTATGATAAAAACTTTAGCTGTTTTCATTGTTTACTTTGTCTGTGGCAGCCGCTAAGGTTAGACGTGTTTTATGAGCTCAGGGATTTTTCGTTCGTAATAAGAAATGGATCAAAGAATTTGTATCCAATTTTGCTTAAAAAATTAAATAAATTCTGTGAAATGTTAACAAAGGCCTATAGTGAGTCTGCTATAAGTAAAACAAGAGTTTACAAGTGGTATAAGATTTTCCAAGATGGCCGTGAAGACGTTGAAGATGACGAACGCCCCGAACGCACAAGCGCATTAACAACCGATAAAAACATGGAAAAAGTGGAAGAAATCGTTATAAACCATCAGAGAAGTCGCTGATGATGTTGGTATATCGATTGGTTCATCCCATGAAATTTTTTAGAATGTTTTGGGTATGAAACGCGTGGCAGCAAAATTTGTTTAAACAAAATTTTTGGCCAAAAACAATACTGTAATGATGCCCCAGCCTCCATATTCACCAGGCATGCCTCTGACTGACTTTTTCCTATTCCCAAAAATAAAGAGAACCTTAAAGGGCCGTCGTTTTGCAAGCATAGATGACATTAAAAGCGCATCGCTGAAAGAACTAAAGACTATCCCAAAGATCGAGTTTTAGAAGTGTTTCGAGTATTGGAAGAAGAGCTGGCACATGTGCATAATATCCAATGGGGACTATTTTGAAGGCGACAACATTAATGTAGACGAATAAATAAATATTTGTTTCAAAAAACCTAAATTCCCGATATTTTCTGAACACATCTCGTACGTAGACACTACCTACATTTAAATGTCATTTGATTTGATCATCAGTCATTTTTTATCAATCACGTGGTTATTTGCCTCGGCTTTCGCCTCTGCAAATAATTTCCACATTCGTGATGAAAAATACGACTTTACTGCCCTGATACATAAATAACTATTTTTTCATCTGATCGATAAAATTTTCGTGCATTTCTGTAACAATCGTCGCTGTCACTAATTTTTCGAAAAGGAAATACGACTTATCAAATCACATTCAGTTGTTTATTGTCCTTGGTCAGAAATTGTTTGTTTTGCCTTGACGACATAAATTACATAGCATTGATATTAATTTAAATGATTGCGTAACGTTTGATAAAACAGTACTTGCTTTAAGTGACCACATTCGAAATAATAGAAGTATGTGGAGAAAATATCAAAGTTTTTATTCAGATTTTGTACGATATAGTCAAAATATTGACATTTTAAATTAGACATACGAGGTGTGTTCAGAAAATATCGGGAATTTTCGTTTTTTGAAACAAATACTTATTTATTCGTCTACAATAATGTTGTCGCCTTCAAAATAGTCCCCATTGGATATTAGGCACATGTGCCAGCTCTTCTTCCAATACTCGAAACACTTCTAAAACTCGATCTTTGGGATAGCCTTTAGTTCTTTCAGCGATGCGCTTTTAATGTCATCTATGCTTGCAAAACGACGGCCCTTTAAGGTTTTGGGAATAGAAAAAAGTCAGACAGAGGCATGTCTGGCGAATATGGAGGCTGGGGCATCATTACAGTATTGTTTTTGGCCAAAAATTTTGTTCAAAATTTAACAATTTTAGAACAAATTTTGCTGCCACGCGTTTCATACCCAAAATATTCGAAAAAATTTTATGGGATGAGCCAATCGATATACCAACATCATCAGCGACTTCTCTGTTGGTTTATAACCATTTCTTACACTTTTTCTATGTTTTTATCGGTTGTTAATGCGCTTGTGCGTTCGGGGCGTTCGTCATCTTCAACGTCTTCACGGCCATCTTGGAAACTCTTATACCACTTGTAAACTCTTGTTTTACTTACAGCAGACTCACTATAGGCCTTTGATAACATTTCACAGAATTTATTTCATTTTTTAAGCAAAATTAGCGGCTGCCACAGACAAAGTAAACAATGAAAACAGCTAAAGTTTTTATCATACTTCGGGGGCATGTATACCAACACAATAAAGAAAATTTTATCATCTAAAATGTAAATCGGTTGATATAATTTATATCTGATTTAAAATATGGATAAAAATAGACAGTATTTTTGTTTGCAAATATATATGAGAAAATAAATTCAGAAGGTAAACATACCTATAACAAAGATGTAATTAAAAAATAACATTTTTTTAAGATAAAATTACTACCATGTTAATTATATCAAATATCTTTGCTGTTTTTGTCTGATTGAAAAGCTGAATGCTTGAAATCAATTGATTTATAACTTTTTTTGGTTTCATTGTAAAATAATTACTCCTAACCTTGAACTTGGGTGAAAATATTTATTGATTATTTTTTTATTATTAAAAACATACACACCTTCTACAAATGTTTACATTGTAATATAATACCTAGATAATAAAAAAAATACAATTTAATAAATAATAAGGGTTATAAAATAAAAACAAAATTGTCAAACCAAGTTTTTGTCAATAATAAGTTATAGTATACTTACTAGTAAGTTATAAATGTTTTTACTAAAAACTTTTTAGGTGTATATTTAATAATACGTTTTAAAAAATGTGGTTTATTTTAAATTGTTATTCCATGAATTTGTATAAAGTTTTAAACATTTCTAGGTAGTATTACTAAAAACTATAATTATTCAGATTTTTAGACTATGAGGTTCTATTGCGTTTTTTAGCCACAGATAAATTAGTTATGTGGAAAATTTATGGTGAACACAACATAAAATATGTTGTTTTTATGAATATTTTCTGTTTGTTTTTTTTTTAAATTATACTGTATTCAGTTCAGTGGCGGACTATGTCTAATGTCTAATTTTTTTTTTCGTAGTACTTAATTATGCAATTAAATTTGGTATCTGACAAAATAATTGATTCGCGTGTTTGAAGTTTTTCATAGGAAATGGCCTAGTTCCAATTGTTACACAACCTAAAGTATAAAAATAGAACTAAAAACAAACGAATAAAGCAAATACAAGTTTTGTTATGGTAGGACGCAAAATGTCAAATATAAATAATCCATACTGGATAGTAATTGACTTTGCAAAATACTGTAATTTTATATAAATAATACCTTATAACTATTAATTACAATTTGATATTTGTTATTCCAGAAAAATGCCTTGGGTGACATTGCAGTGTTTTTATGCACTTTGCTACACGAACTTGTTTTTTATGAGCAAAACATTAATTAAACATTAATAAACCAGTACTTAAAAAATTCGTTTCTATGGCAAAAATTGAGGTCGAAAATTTACATATCGTCCTGGGAAAGGTTTAAAACAAACAGATAACTCCAATTTAAATTTTTTTTGTCAAAACAAACAAAAAAAATAAGCTAATGTTGATAAAAATACATGAAAAAAATGGCGAAGTTATGAACTCTTTTAGTGGAAGACATCATGGTTTTATTTACTTAAAAAAAACTGTAAAATGAGTAAAAGTAGAGAGTTCTAGTGCGTAAATAACCCGCACAATCTGGGCGACGTAAGTGATGAGCACGGAGAACGTTTTCACCAGCAAATGAAGGCTATGGAGCGGCGGTATCACGGCTTCTGGGATGCAGCCATGATGGGTGATTACATTTGGTCCCTCATACGAGAAACGGAATACGAAAGCAACAAATAACAAAGAAGGAGCCAGATTTTTTTAAACAACAAAATAAAACTTTCAATTTTTTCAATGTTAAATATTTATTGTTTAATATTCAATATATAATTTATTAAAAAAAAACAATTAAAAATTCGTATCCCGAAAACGATTCCATAAAAAAAAATTGTGATTTTCGCACTTAGTGAGCCAAACTACAGAAGAAAGTCAACTAGTGTAATTGACATAAATAACTATTATAGAAAATAGTTTTGTTTTAAACAAATAACTAAATACTTTTTTACAAATAAAGTATTTGTTTATGGAAGGCCAAGTATTTCTATATTTACATATGAATTTTGTTCATTATCATTATAAGGCAATTTATTTGCAGTAGTAATGTTAACGATCAGCATACATTTTGTTAAAATTTTATGACGTGCATAATTAGTATTTTGATGCGTCTGTTAATGTGGTTTCCTATGGGAGTACACTTCCACCTTTAAAACGTTCATTATTGTACATGCTTCCATGACACTAAGTGACCTTTTAAATACACATTGAAAAGTTGTGGCTTTATGGCGTTTTAGTCACGGGCTGAAGTTACTTTTAATTTAGTTGACAGTTTTCAAATGTTATACAATCGTAAAATTAAAGTGCCCCCCTTCTTGAGAAATAATAATGTGGTAAAAAACGACCATTTTAATAGTAAACAATACTAATTCAAATAGTAGAGTTTGAACTATTTCATTTTAAGAGATTAGGTATATAAATAATAACAGTGGCGGCTCGTCTTATAAAGCAACTGAGGCCGGGCCTCACATGTTAAAATTATAATATAATTTGAAATTTTCGATACATTACTTATTTAAATATTCCAGTCATTAAAAGTATCAAAACAGTGAATATCCATTAAAGTTTAAAATATTTCCTTTAAATTTAGCGCGCACCCCTTCCAACTTTAATTCCAAACGCTTAAATCATTGCCCGACCGCATAATAGGGAAATAGCATTGAGTTTACTCAATGGAAATAGTAATCCCATAAATTTGCGCTTCATATACGTCACACCGCCGGCACCCCCGCAAGGCGGGGATAATACGCAAATTTTTGTAGACATTGAGGCCCACAAAGTTGGGCTTGTACCACAGTATATGGAAGACAGCAGAGTCAGTCCCGAGATCTGTGCGGCTCGCTTATCAGCCGTTGTAAAAGACTGGGCGGGGCGTGGAATGTTTTAGTAAACAAAGCTTATTAATTAGATCTATGCGTGTTTATAGTTTCTTATTTCTGTTTAGTCTTTGCCTTAGCGTTAAAATGGAAAGTTGTGATAAAAATGCAAGCGTAAAATACATTATTGTGTTGTGAATTCATGTAAAAATAATTCAAATAATTATAAAAGATTAACACACAAATACTACAGTAAAAATCACAAAACATATAAATAAAATTATTCATGTTTTTTATAGTTCAGTGTTAAATCGTTGAGGTTCATATACCTACTGTGCTTGTACATTAATATTTTGTTGTTGTGCGGTTGTGCCTTTATTAATCTAAAAATAATTATTGTAAGATAGGTAAAAATGAGCAGTACCTCCTTTTTTTAATAATTCGAGTAATTGATAAGATATTTAGTTCAAATTCGGTACACTACTTCAACATAAATAGTTACATTTTTTGATACCAACAAAACAAAAAAACAATTGTCAAATAATCAAAATAGGGGGGTCCAGTACTCACTGACTCCCCCTATTTTTAGTACGTGCGCCAATGACTTCCAAACGGTATTTTTTCAGGTAATCATTTATTGTTAAAAAAATTTGTCTCTTATAAAATTTTGATAAAATGATTTGTATTAGAGATAATTTGTAAAGTATGGGTCAGTCCATATCAAATCTTCCCCCACCATCTTTGATTTTGATAATTTTTGGTAAATTTGTTTACCTCACTAAAAAACTCAAAAATCCCATATATGAATTTTTTTCGATGGGTTCGATATCTCGTAAACTATGAAAAGTAGAAAGGCGAGTGATGGCTTATTTTAAAGGCCTATTAGAGACCTTTTTTATGATATATCACGTGACCTAATTTTTTTCAAAAAAAAATTAAATTTCAAAAATTTGATATGGATTGACCTATACTTTACAAATTATCTCTAAAACAAATCATTTTATCAAAATTTTATAAGAGACAAAAAATTTTCAACAATAAATGATTACCTGAAAAAATACCGTTTGGAAGTCATTGGCGCACGTACTTAAAAATAGGGGGAGTCAGTGAGTACTGGACCCCCCTATTTTTATTATTTGACAATTGTTTTTTGTTTTGTTGGTCTCAAAAATGTAACTATTTATGTTGAAGTAGTGTACCGAATTTAAACTTAATATCTTATCAATTACTTGAATTATTAAAAAAAATCAGTTTTAAATTTTAAACTTTGTCGCCCTGTATATCGAACATGAAGCTCTAAATTGAAAAATGGTATTATGAAAGTCTTATTGTTTTAACTCAAAGAATATATGGTTAACGGATTGACCTCCTTTTCCCGGACACCCTGTATATAAATAAATAAATAAGCAAAAACAGTATCCAGGAAAAAAAAGGATCGTTGAAATTGCTTGTCGATAATAAAACATTTCGAACAGCGTAAGAAGTCGATCGCGAGAATTTTTGCGGGCGGGGGCGTTTCCTGGAGCAGCGCTTGTTTGGTCCAGACGCACGTGCGACCGCCCGGGGCGCCCGCCCCTAGGGTGGCTGACGACTTCATATTCATCGTTCGTTAGACGAAAACAGCGAAAACCCAAGCACGGTTTTTTTGCTTCACCTAATGACCGCATACACAACACACACTCCTCGTGAATGAATTTATAGTCATACGAAACCTAATGCCTTCTCACCTATGACGTCAATACGATGGAAATTACGAAAATATTTTAGGTTTCTTCATTTATTCCTAAATAGAACCGCCCATATTGTCTTATCTTTAAATATGAATAAATACAAATTATTAATTAAAATTAATTACATTAACTTAATTCTATCCTTAAAAAATTTTTGTGTTGGTCGCTGAATACATATTTAATCTATCGACAGTTGTACTATTATAAAAGGAGACGAACTTCATTTGAATTATATCTCAATATTATTAGAACTTGCTATACGAATTTTATTTTTCAGTTTATGTTTTGTTATGCTTATAATTTAGTTTCTTTTATTAGAAATTGTATGTTGTTTTTTAAATATTTATGTTCGTTAAGTTACTTTTTAAAAGAAACCATTCCGATTCTTTGTTAAAAAAACAATACCATTAATATTTTCTTTTAGTCACTGTATTAGTGAATTAAACTCTAATTTATAACCAAGTGATAGTGTATAAAAATCATTTTAAGTATTTTTTTAACAAAAACTAAAAAAGTAACGAAATATACATTGGTATCACAACGGACAGGGGTACACAAAAGACTTAATCAGATAACGTAAAAAAGAAACTATATTAAACTTAGATTTCTAAATTGTAGACACCCTTTTTCTTTGACTATAAGCTGGTGAAGGTCCCTTTTAGTACTTTTATATTGCGTGGAATTTTTCCTTGGATGTAATCTATATCATGAGTTGTAATTACAAATAATTTTAAATGGGTTAATCATAAACTACTTTTAATAAAAGCGACGGTAAATATCCACTTTGTTGTCGAAAAATTATATTGCCTTACCCTAAATTCCATTGCGTTACCATAAGGTAACATAGTGGACTCGGTAACGCAGTGGACAAAGTTTTGTAAAACCATATTTAAAAAATAATAATTATTATAATTAATTACTCTCAATGATCTTTAGTGCCCTAAAATAAACATAAACATGAAAAATAGTATTTTTTCTTACCTTATTTATATTATTTTTTTGAGTAACTTGGCCGACAAACAATTATTACATTTGCGTTACCCGCACCTGTTTCAACCGATATCTTCTTCCTGATTGAATAAATAAATTCAGCTAATGTGTACGTCCGAAAATCATTTGTTGATCACGTGAGTACCAAAAAAGTTGCCATATATGTTTTTTTAATATTCTATCGGTAACGCGACGGACGTAATGGAACGGAAAAAATGTCTGGGACATGAGTCAAATTTAAAAAAAGTAGATTAAAATTAATTATTATAATGTATTAATATATTGTATTAACTAAGGATGTTATGGATTGCTATAAAGAACACAAAGTTCTGGTTATTCAATATTAAAAAAAAACATGTATGTAAGTTTTATAAAACGCTAATGGGACATGCGAAAATGTGTGTTTCACAAGTTTCAAAATTAAAAAAAAAAATATTCTGAAATAACTAAACAAAAATTTTCTGAAAGAGTTTACTAAGGGCTTGTTAGGCTTTCACTTGGTTTTTAAATCAATAAGATCCGATAATTTACGATTTACAAACGTTGTTTGTTATTATTATTTTATTATTATTAGGTAATCTATGACATTGACTACCAACATTATCATTGGTGCACCAAAAGGAGACAAACTAATAAAATATATTAAAATATTTAGTTGGTATTAAATACATTTTCTCCATAGCAACTTTTCGAAACAATTTTGACATTTCTCAAATAATTTGACACAAACATACAGTTGAGATTTCACCTTCTTTATAATCTGTAACCTTGATAAAGAAAAAACCCGAAATGCCAAAAACCGAATGCCCATCCGATTTGAACAAGTTACCCCCACCTCAGCTGCATGGTTTACTTGCAAGCAAAATAAAAGTTAACATTCCCCTAGCCCTGCTAAGTGCAGCCCTGAGTGGATTAGCTTTTAATTATTTATATATAGAAAAAAAGAAGAAAAGGTACAGGGACTTCCATGAGGAATATTGTGTGGATGATGCCTTCGAAGATATGAGAAAGAAAGGGGTTTTTGATTCATGTTAGTTGTTGTAAAAATAAAGTTTGTATTAGATTTATAAATATTAAAGGAATTAGAACAAAAAACTATTTAAGAACATAACAAATTCATTTTGTAAATCATTTATCGAATATATTTACTAATTTGCAACATCTCTATATTAAAATGCACAACACATCAAGTTAAAATTGTTTACTTCAATGCAATATAATGGTCAAGGTTAAATCAATAGTAAGATGATGATCATCACTCTAATTATAACCAGTTAATAATTCCACAGCATTAATATCGTCATTATGTCATTATGTGACATCCACACTAAATATAGTTAGGTAAAATACAGGGTGTTGGTTAAACACAAGTAATGAAAATACATTAAAATTACATAGGAGGAGTGGTACCATCTATCGCATTTATCTCGAAATTAGTGCAGGTAACTGTAAAATTACAATGCACATAACCTAATACAACATAATAATTAAATACAGAATATTAAATGACAAATTAACTCGTGTTAAGTTACTTACATCTAACACCCTGTATATTCTAAAATACCACAAATGTTTGTCTGGGTAATGCATCTATTATTTATTTATATTATACTCCAAAACATCTTAAATTGCTCAATTAAGATCTATCAGAACACAATTAGGGCGCAGCTGGATCAAAAACACTAGAAAAATTTATTTTTAAATAGTCCCACTCGTTGTACAATTTAATTTAAATAAGATACGGACTGATATTTAATATGTTGTCTAGCGACATTACAATAAGTCAGATAAGTTGCCCCTTATTCCGCGCCCTGGTCCAAAACTAAAGGTCGTTGACCTTTTTGTACTCTAATTTAATTTTTGACCTATTTAATGTATAATACAATTATGTTTCTATGTATAGTGCAATTATAAATGTGGATTTACGACTTACGTCATTGTCAAGGCTTTGCGAATAACACATCGCTTTGCAAAATGCAAAATAGTCGTACTAAATTGTAACCTTAAATAACATCAAAATACAAGTAACATCAAAAGTACTATTAAACATAATATGACAGGTCTATTAGCGCAAAGTAGGCCTTTTTCGGTGAAATCCAATAGCATGTATGCATTTTAGGAAGGTAAACAAACATAATACTTACGAATTAAATCTAAGTCTTGAGTAAAACGATGCAGTCTTGCGTTACAGTCTTTAGTTGTGTTTTGGGTTTTCGATTCCGTTCACGTGCATTTTAAACTAATTGTCACAAACCGAACAAAAGTATAAACAATGATTTCGGTGAACTGCTATGGTCCACCATACTTCTTTTTCTGTCCAAACGTTTGAAGTGGAGGGGGGGGACTTGTTTATTTTCTTTGCAACATTCCAAAAAGTGACTTATGCAGTGCATATAAAGTCACATTTAATTCAGGTGTTTAGTCACCTTTGTTTTGTAGCGATTATTCAGTTATAATTGCGTAGAATATTCCGGAATTGTGGAAAATAAACGTTTTTAACTCGTGGCGCCATCTATACGGTTGTGATCGAAGTGTGTTGACGCAGTTGGTAAAACAGGCGCTATGCAGCCGTTGCAAATATTTGGTAGATTTCTGTATTTTGTTATTTAATAGTTTGATGGTACAACTATAGGCGGCGCTGTTAATTTTAAAAGTTGATAGTTATAAAAATGGTGGATGCACGGGGATTAATAATTATTGTTTTATTTTAAATGTACCTACATATTTTTTTTAATTAAGGAATATTATTTATTTAAAATTTATATACATATGCCGTTGTATTAAAGATTTTAGTTTTTTTCTATAAATATATAAAAAGTATAGTTTGTTTCTTTATTTTCGTTTACTTAAAAATAAGAATATTTGAAATTTTAAAATTGCAAAAAAATATATTAATTGGACACATGAACCATAGTTATTGGACATACAATTTTTTATATAAACATAACAACTTTACATCAAATAACATAAATTGTTAAATATTTTTTAAAGATAAATTGCTGTTTTAGGAAATTTTTTTTATTTCGTTTTTGTAAATATCATATAATTCATATATTTCTTTCTCGGATTCCTCATCCCTTTTCTGGATTCTGAAAGTAACTACTAATTCCTTGGTCTGACTTCTGAAATAGTTTGTTGCAAATATTATTAAGTGTGGTATCTCTAGTTTGTGAAGCATGCATTTATACTGTTTAGGCCGGAACAGGATGATTTATATATCTAATATTTTTTCGGGTGGTATGTTAAAAGTATTTTCTGAATTTATTAATTTTGTTTCCATTAGTTTTTATGTTCTCTATCATGCACTGTATTTAAATCACTGTTATTCTGCAAGATGTCCTGTGACGAAGAAATCACTATATTACTTACTCTCTAAAAATGAATTGGTCAAAAATGTCACTAATAATTCTCGTCAACAGCAATTTGTATCCAGGATATTTAGCAGTCAATTCCTATGAACTATTATTCTTTGAATCCGAAAATGTCGTCAAAAGTAATATATAGAAATATAATCAATTTTACATATAATATGGAATTGACTATATCTCAAAAACTGCCAATAATAGAAATTTACATTTTTTACCAACCAGTAATTGGACACTGGCCATTTTACTGTTTGTTTTCATAATTATAATTAAAACGCATTAAAGTGACAATGTTTAAACCATGAGGAACACATTTATACCACACACTGATCTGTACACTTTTTAGAAATATTGTAATTGTCCAATAACTATAAAGTGTCCGATAACTGTCTACTTTAATTATTACAATAATTACATGGTAACAAAATATAAAAATAATTACTTTGTTAGGTAGCTAATAAACACGTAGGTAGGTAGGTACTTACACTAACATAAAAAACCATGAATAATTTAAAAAAGCTGTAGCAGATTTGCGTTAAATTATTGTTTTAATGTTAAATTAAATTACTATAAAAAATTGCGGTTAGGGCGTGAGTTCTAGAATAGTCCTAGAAATATTGAAATTATGTTTGGTTTTACCTGCTCAGTTATGCATATTATAAACAATAAACAATTTATTAACTGTATACAGGGTGTTACTAAAAAAAATTAAAACATAAAAATTGTATTAATGCACAGTAAAAAATTTTGCCCGTGTAAATTTTTTAATATTAGAGTTGATTTGTAAGTGTAAAAGTTACACTACAAAATACACTAGGTAACATTTAGTGCTTATTAACTTTATAAAACACATTTAAAGAATATGAACATTATTCATTGGTACATTCACACTATTTATTATTAAAATAAATCAAAAGGATAGAAAAACTTAATGCGAGTGTTTATTACCCCTTAATGTGTTAAATAGTGACAAAATGTACACTACAGTGCATGCCAATTTCTTTGTCTGTTTTGATGTTACTAAGAGCTCTTTTTTCTTTACACTAATAGTGCACATTGTATCACAATTAAAGTTAAATTACAGCAAAAGTGGCAATATAGACTGAAAAAACTGGTAATAACCGAAATGCGTTTTAAATTGTTTGGTTGGTACCTTTCTACCTACGCAGTGCATATCCGGAGATACCGCGTTGTGGAAGTGTGGCATTTTTGTTCAGTTAGATTTTAATTACGGTGAATCCATAAGGGGACATTCTTATTTTTTGGTAAGTATTATACTTCCTTTTTCTTTAAGCCTTAATACTCAATAAATACCAATATGTTAAAAGAATGTCCATACCCGACCTATATTATATATCAATAATTTACGGCAGTAGCTCAGGTACTTGTAACATTAATAATATAAATACATACACACTTGATTTACTTTTTATTTTCAAGCGTAATGGTTGTTATATTAACCTATACCTACATTTTTATTAATATTATGGAAAATTTGTACACGTGTGGTAAATCCCCGACATACAGCCGCCTGACGCCTCTCTACCAATGGGATCACCCATTTTTTATAACAGAAAAATGGATTACTGATGAATTCTCAAGATAATTTATTGCTTACAAGTTGACAGCCAGTAAAACATTGCATTGATCTAAAACTATTACGTTTTAAGTAACCATTTTGCTTAAGCCAGCCATACGACTCAAATATAAAATTATATTTTAAAAGGCACCGATTTTGATAATTGTCATAGATTTTTGTTCCAAATAAATGTTTCTCTTTATTTACCTTTTTGTTTTATTTACTACCACCAATAGGTTTTACTCAAATAATAGTGTTAATTTGCACTAGAAGTTTGCACTAAAAGAGTAAAAGTACCTTTCTAAAATTAGAAATTTTCCAAAGTAGTGTTTATTTACAATGAACAAAAGTGGGATTTTACCCAGGAAGTTTGGAAATACACGATTTTAGGTAAATTAACACTTTTTAATACAGTGTAAAATTACTTTATCCTCAGTGCTAGTGTTAAATCATACTTGCTTACTTGGGTAAAATTACACTACACATTAACTCTAATTGTAGTGTTATAAAACAACACTTTTTAGTGTGGACCTGTGTGAATTCTAATTAGTGTTGCTTAGAGTTGATTTTTCTGTATAAAATCAAAATCGAAGGCCATTTTAAAAAGGATCAATCATAAATAATACTACTAGATTATATCCGGTACAATTTGAGACTTACTATTACTATTTAGAAGAGTAGGTACCTAAGTGATCTCAAGGTGCTTCCTATGACTCTCTTTCTAACCTTAACCTAACTGAAAAACAGTATTATTTTTTAACAATCGTAGAAGGCGGGCAATTGATTGATTATCAACGAAGGCAATGCACGTATTTCTATTAAAAAAATATTAATTAAGTGTGGCGATAAAATTTTATTTAGTGAATAAATCTGCTAGACGATATTGAGACAATAAACCTTGACTACGGGCTATTAACATCTCATTTTCATATAACGCGACAATTTAAAAACAAATGAAAAAAATATAAATTCATCTCATCTCGAAAAAAAATTGATTGTGATTTTTGAGTTTAATAGACCAAAAAAGGAAAGTAAAAGCATTCTTAATGTCTTATTTCAGTTTGTTTTAAATATGTCCTATAATTTATAAGCTTTTTACGATTTTTTAATGACACATTTATTTATAGTTTTGGCCGTAATAACGGGAAGGATTTTTCACTCAAGTCTTCCATTAGAAAGGCTATTCATCATACTTACTGCTGCATTGGCTTTACTCCATTATTTTATGACACTTTTATTTTATACTTTATACTAAAAAACATAAGGGAAATATTTCAACAGGTGGGTACTTTTGGTTGGTTATTTCCACGATAAAAATTAATAAACAATAACAGGTAACATAGTTAATTAAGCTAATTACTTTTGATTTTATTTTAAATTATAGGTATTGTTTGTTTCTGTAATTTTCCTTACAATTTTTTTATAGAATCGCGCATAATTATAAAAATAAATTTATAAATATGCTTATTATTGTACAGTAATTGTATAAAATTAAACAAATTATACATTTTTTATCCAACACGAAGCATGGGTACCTATAGGTTCCAATTTTACAATGTGTTTGTTTTACAATGTGTGTTTTTGTCAGATACTTATAATTTTACAATTTGTTTGTTTTTGTCAGATAAATTTACAATTTCGGGTTTTTTTGTTTGTAGTATGATTACAATACCATTATTCGTAAATCACTAAATATTTTTAGTGTATTTTGTGGTACAAAATAACAATATTGCGAAACGAATTTTCTTCAGTTCAGTAAAATTGTAAAATATATTTTCTTAAACATGTTTAGTAAAATTACAATAGAAATTTTTATTTACTTAATTTTTAAATCAAATAGTAAAAATATATTCCAACAATTAACGCAGTATAACAATAATTGTTGTCTTAATAATAATTGCTAAGAAACATAATTATTTAATTACTGGCTAATTATTTAATTAACTTATAATTAATAATATAATTCAGAAAAACGTTTAATATAAATAAATGGTAATTTAGTTAGGTATTTTAAGTACCTATAGTTATATAAAACCATTAATTATGTTTTTGGCAAATTGTGAAATTTGCAACATCAATTTTAAGCATTGAATAAGCATACTGTTTAAAAGATTTTGTGGGGTTATAGTTTTCGTTATTTAATTAGAAATGTTCAATATTTTACTTGAAAGTAAGTCGGACTCACCTTAAAAAAATTGATTGATGTATATATTTTTGTTTTTCAGGTAGTTTAAGTATCAGAATAAGGATTTTCAGCCATTGTATTTTTTTAAATTTTTTAATGTAACTGGGTGAATCTCACGTAATTTAATGTTAGTTCTTTTAAAATTATTTTATAATTAAATTTAATTTTAATGTTTATTTAATCATGGCATTGTTTTCTCAATATGCGCATTAAATGCTTTTTATTTTTTTCATCGAAAACCGTTAGTCGTACGAAAAATGGTCAAGAAATCAAATTTGACCTAAAATGAATGGGGATTTAAAAAATAATGTTTATTTTGAAAGATAGCAGTGACGTGCATAAAATTTTTCCAAAAATATCTAGACCACATCCTGTACGGACGCCACTGGTAAAAAAATAAAAAATCTTCCACATCAAAAACTTACTGTTAATGCTTAGAAGGCGTGTGCCAAATTTTATAAAAATATTCAGGAAGTTATTAAAGTTATGATAAAAAAACGATTTTTTTCTTAAAACTTTAACACCCTGTAACTCAAAAATTAAGAGGTTTAGGTCATAGGTTTATTTGAACTTTTTTTCTTAAAATCAACTTAAGGTTTAGCATCTTATTCTGAAACACCCTGTATTTACCCAACTATGATTCATGGGTTCGTTTATTCATTGAAATTTATTTTTTCTTTAATTTTGATTTTTTTAAATTATTTAAATATCTCAGAATTTTTATCGATTGGTATGATTTTCGGGTTTTTCCTTAACCTTCAATCTAAGTTTTTTTGGCAGTTTTTTCATTTTTATTTCATAGTCGTAAAAACGCGATTCTATTCATAAAATCATTTTTAGAGTTCAAAAATGTTTATATAACATAATTCTGTAGAACTGCAATTTTATATTTACAATATACATTTTTAAATTACAGATGTATTATAATAATAAATAGATTATTATTCTATAAAATTATATGTAGTTTCCACCTGTTGATTAGGATTTCTCTTGGTTTACCCAACGCTCACCTGAACCAATGTCATATATAGGAGACTTAGTTTGCTCTTGAAATGTTAAACAAAAAATGAAAGGATTTTAATTATTATGTCTTGGATTTAATGTGATCATGCATGAAATATGTCACACCGTTTTGCACGCCTTTTAAACCACAGTTCCTTGAACAAATCTTGAACAATTCGAGAATACAGGGGGATTCAGAAGTATGTGTCACAATATACGAAGAAGATGTGAATTTGTCCAAAAAAATTAAGAACCGTAGTCTAGCTGATTTTTTTAATAAGACTGAAGATAAACATAGACCACAGATTAAATATACGAGGTGTGTTCAGAAAATAACGGGAATTGTTAAATTTCGCGGGTTCGGAGGGTCCGGTTGTCATAAAATTTTCTTTATTATGTAGGTATACATGCCCCCGAAGTATGATAAAAACTTTGGCTGTTTTCATTGTTTACTTTGTCTGTGGCAGCCGCTAAGGTTAGACGTGTTTTATGAGCTCTGCGATTTTTCGTTCGTTAAAAGAAATGGATCAAAGAATTTGTATCCAATTTTGCTTAAAAAATTAAATAAATTCTGTGAAATGTTAACAAAGGCCTATAGTGAGTCTGCTATAAGTAAAACAAGAGTTTACAAGTGGTATAAGAGTTTCCAAGATGGCCGTGAAGACGTTGAAGATGACGAACGCCCCGAACGCACAAGCACATTAACAACCGATGAAAACATTGAAAAAGTGGAAGAAATGGTTATTAACCATCAAAGAAGTCGCTGATGATGTTGGTATATCGATTGGCTCATCCCATGGAATTTTCTCGAATGTTTTGGGTATGAAACGCGTGGCAGCAAAATTTGTTCTAAAATTGTTAAATTTTGAACAAAATTTTTGGCCAAAAACAATACTGTAATGATGCCCCAGCCTCCATATTCGCCAGACATGCCTCTGTCTGACTTTTTCCTATTTCCAAAAATAAAGAGAACCTTAAAGGGCCGTCGTTTTGCAAGCATAGATGACATTAAAAGCGCATCGCTGAAAGAACTAAAGGCTATCCCAAAGATCGAGTTTTAGAAGTGTTTCGAGTATTGGAAGAAGAATTGGCACATGTGCATAATATTTAATGGGGACTATTTTGAAGGCGACGACATTAATGTAGACGAATAAATAAACACTTGTTTCAAAAAACGAAAATTCCCGATATTTTATGAACACACCTCGTACTTTACTCTTTGTACCTTACACACGATTTTTTAGTTTATTTATGAATCACCCTGTAATGTTAAACATTTCTTAATATCATTACATCCGTAGACAAAACATAATTTTTATTAATATTATTGACGTTACCCTTGAATGTATAAAATATCTACTTATATAAAAAAAAAGAAAGATCCGGATATATTTTTTATGTTTCCAAATCCCATAAAAAACCCTTATCAATTGTGTGAATCGGTTTTTAGCAAGGATAATTTTTTTTAATTATGAATGTATTATAATTGGTTTTAATCCCGGTTGTTGATCACTGATTGAACAAATGTTTTGTAATTGACATATAAAACATAAATAAATAATAGAAGCAGTTTAAACAGTAATAACTTTTTTATTTCAAAACGTATCGATTTTAAATTTGGACAAAATATATATCTTACTAATGACAATTAATCCATGAAAATTTTTATTAAGATTTTAACATACAGGGGGCGCTGGTGACAATTTAATTTAAAATTTAACAATTTTTAAAGGGTAAATAATCGAAGAAGCAACTTTGTTTTATAAATTTGAGCATAACACGTTAAAGTATTGATATTTGACTACTATTTGATATATTAACTTTTTTATGCAAATGATGTTTCTGTGGCCAGGATCAGTTTTGAATTAGCAGTATCAGTATTCATAAATGTTTAGTTTAGTACATTTTGTCATTTTTATACAAATATTGTTGTATCTTTTATTATTAATTAAGTATAGCATAACACATAAATGACGTTTAATATACAGGGTGTTTCAAGTACGTAGTCCGTTAGGCATTTATTTTGAACAAAATAATACTTCCTGTTTTACCGGAAATGTCTTTAACTTTGTTATTTTAAACAGGACACCTCATATATTTTTACATTTTTGAATGGCTATACCATATCTTATACCTAAAGTCAATATTTTTCGAGTTATTCATTTTTCAATCAAATATTTTAATTAATTTTAAACAATGACAGATTAAGTGGTAACCATGGATACTGTCACATTGACCCACATGTAGAATTTCACAGGTTTGTTGATACAAAATAGTATTGAAACTATTATAAATTGTTAAATGTCTCTGAAATTTTCACTTTAGGAAAAAGTTATTATAATCGAAAAATTCTTTAATTTTCTATGTATGTTTTAACATATAGGGTTTTACATTTATAATAAAAACGTTATTATTGTGTGAAGTTTGCCTAATTTCAAGTTATTTGTTAAAAAAATTGAATTATTTAATCAATGTTTTAATATTCCAAAAATTCCAACCCCATGTCAGCAAATCTAATAACAAAAAAATTAGGGTCTATTTTTTATTAACGTGCATTTTTAACGAAAAAAAATAATATCTTGAAAACTATTGACTTTAGGTATAGTCTAAGTCAAATTGTATATGCTATTAAAATTTCAAATCCATATCGTTTGAGTTTCTCCATTATATTAAATATAAAAAATGCAAAATAACTTATCACAAAAAAAACGAAAAACAACTGAATAAAAAATATACAAATATCTAAATAGCCGATCGCAACCTAAAAAATAAAGTCTTTATTCTTATTTATTTATTGGGTAAATATTACTTTCCTCAGTTTGGAATAAAAGTTGAAGCTTGCTTATCGAGTAAAAAATAAATTGAAGCTTGGTTGTGGAGCAAAAAATAAAATTAAAGTAGGTTATAATTTCTAACTTGCTGACACTGTCTATAATTATTATTTGGTTTATTAATTTTAATAAATTAATTTTTTGGGTTTATAGTACACTTATAAATTGAAACGCAATTGAATGCAACTTATAAACTGAACTGTCAAATTATCTTTCAAGCTTCCAATGGTAGGTTACCATAGAGAAAAGTCTATGATGATTACTATGATCAAAATTAGTAAACTTGAAAAAATACATTATCTTATAAAACTAGATAAAAGTAGTATATAACTTTGTAAAATTCGTTAGTGTTATGCCCTTTGATGGCCTATAATGTAAATTAAACTTTAACATAAAATAACCCATATACCTGAGCATGCACTATTATTAGCAATTTATCCTTTGATCGTACAAAAACATTTTTCATCCACGTGCGAAATTTGTAATACCTTTCAATTCAATTACATACCTACATAGATGTTAATTAAGACATTTTAATGTGATCTTTATCTTATTGCACTTGTTGTGTAAAATAATAAACAAAATCCGGATATAAACATTGGTTAATTATCACATTTTGTATCAGCACTCGAGCATTTATGAATTCTTTATAGATTTATAAAAATAAGTCCAGGGTTTCATTCCTTAAATATGCAGAAGAAAATGTAAACATGCCAATCAACGTACTATAACTTGAGAAAAATTAAGATAAGATTTTTATCGGATTGTTCTAATTACGGTAAAACGCCCACTTTTAATTAAGAATATAGGCATACGAAATATAGGTGACTATTGCAGTATGGGAAATAACTAAAAATTTACTACTAAGTCAACTTTACAAATTTTTACAAAATGGTACTTACAAAGTAATAAAGGCCACCCTAAAATTAAAAAATATAACTTAAATTGTCAAAACTAACAAAACCTACAAAATTTTATAAAATCTTTTAAAAATCATTTAGTTTTAGTCATTTTTACTAAAACTTTCCTTATTATATTTTAGAAAAATATTTATGAAAAAATATTATATAAATGTTTAGATAAGTAATGGATGCCATCTTAAAAAACTCATTATGGCGACCTGAAAAAAAATATTTTTCACTTTTAGCTTATTTTTCCTTGTTTAGTCAATATTAATAGTATTTATTACCACTACTTACCCTAAAAAATACCAGGCGAATAGGAATTATTTACGGTTATAAAGTGGTTTGAATATCGTAAAACTATGACTTATAAGTAACATTTACCATTAAGTCAAAATTCTGACGTTAAAATTGCCGTTAATATTTCCTTTAGGTGAAATCCACTTATAAGTAATTTTCTTTCGTAAAAATTACGTCCCTCATAATACTTTAAAGTGTTGAAACTTGAGGGTTATTAAAATAGGTAAAAATAACATAAATAAAACTTTAAAACAAGTTTTACTTCAAAGTAAATTTTTAAGGTTAATTTAACAAAATATATACTTAAATTAATATTGCCTCAAAGCTCTACGCTTAGCTCCCCTAAACCCCCTACTAACTCCGCCTATGGGTGTATGTTTGTAACTTGTATGTAAAAGGTCGAATATGTTTTGTTTTATAAAAAAAAAAATTATTATGATAATGAAAATAATAAAAAATGTTACAAAAAATATTATTGCATGTTTGAAAAAAAAAATACCTAGGTACATATATAAAAACCAAGTTTTTGATGTCATTTTATTGTAAACAAATTTATGGCTAAACCGCATTTTCATAGGTAAAAATTGTTTATTTTATTTATGATTTATTATAATTATAAATATGAATAAATAAACACATACATTAAATATGCAAATAATAATTTTATTGTTTTAAAAAAATTAACCTTACTGTTTTATAATAAGGGGTGTGTCTAATGATCATTTTTAACATTGGTAGCAAATAAACTTTTCTACTTCCACATTTTAGTCACGTACAGGTTTTTAAACAAACATTTTTAACAGTGTAGAAAAATTATAGTATTTAACTCGTTAATAAACTTTTCTAGACACTCATTAAGTTAAGCACTCGCTCGTGCCTAAATTAAATTCAAGATAACACAATATACTGCGTAGATTAAAACATTAATATTATTATATAATGGATATGTAAGTAGGTACTTCAAATTTATTACAAATTTGCAATTTTATTTGCATTCTTTCCTAAACAATTAAAAATAATTTAATTTTAATAGTAGTATTAAATTATTTATGATGTTTGAAGTTATGTCATTTCAATTCTATATTAAAGTTTTTACTTTTTCATCAATAAATTTTTATTGTCAGTAAATATATTTATATTGTCATTTTTTTATTTTATATATATTTTGGTTAAAGCAAAAGATCTGGCTTAGTTCATAATAGTCACGAATTTTAATAAGGCAGCGTAGCTTGCGAGCGAGTGTTTAAAAAAATGAGTGTCTTTAAAGTTTTATAAACGAGTTGCATACTTCAGCCCGTGGTTAAAACGCCATAAAGTCACAGTTTATCAATGGGAAAGTAGATACAATGATTTATTACATATCTTTCAGTCAATAAACAATTTGATATGTGCATGCAATTCTTTTCAGATCAAAACTAGGATATTTTAATTGGTCTAAACAAGCATATATTTTAATAGAATATAAGTTAATTTACTTTGTTCTTAGTATAGTTTGCATGGACTTAATAAATTAATTAACATTTTATTTAAATACAAATATGAATAGTAAATAACTCTTCAGGTTTTCTGCATAAAGTTAAAATAACTTTTATAAATGGTTAAACTGCTTTTTTCTATACAAAGAAAATACAGTTTTTGAATTATTTAAATATATATGTAACTACTTAATATAATTCTTTAAAAATCACTACTTACTACTATAAAACTCCTGTTTTTTTTTGTCGGGCCATCCAGTATATAGTATGTTTTATAAAGAGCACTTTATTTTACGATACCACCAACAAACATATTTATATTTATTGGACGTTTAAAAACGTGAAAGGCACGTAAAGGCAACGATTTTCTTTAGAACAATTTTATACAGATATATTTTTACATCGGTAAATAAGCTTTTCTGAGCGGATCAAGGTAAAACGATAACGGTTTATTGATTATATTGATAAAAGCTCTTAATGTCAAATACATGATTCAATGATTGGGATATTGCATCCTTTATTTCAATTGGTGTAAATTTGATTAATCAGGACGATATCCTGAATGTTTATTAAATCGCATTTATAGGTCATTTTAGTTTTTAAATTATATACGAATAATAAAATTTGGTGTCTAATTTAACATTTTTCATGCAAATAACATATTAAAGTTATTTTTAGTGCAAACACAATAAATATAAATGATAATAAATAGAAAAACTAAATGTTAATTTTGTTTTTGTCTATAAATTGCCAATTGATTTTTTTAGTGTTGAATTGACCTAACATTTGGTTTTTTAATAGGATATATGGCATTGATTAAGTATTGTTGACATAGATAATATTACTCGAACGTGCGTATATGGGTGAATATATTGAGATTTTTTATTTTTTGTTTTGAATGGGGTTTTTGGGAAGCCACCAGGTCTAGTAATAACATAACATAAGTGGTTCTGCACTAATGCAAGAATTTTAAGAAATCATACATTTTCAATATTAGAGCTTCACGGAGGTTAGGATTTCGTATGTTTTTTTAAACATCCCTTTGTATATTTGAAATAAGTTATTTTGAAAATCTACTTACTGAGATATAACACGTCACGGTGGATAGGTTTTAAAATAGCACATTAATGAATTATAAAACAGCAACACTCTCATCTGCATATGAATTCCAACTGACCTTCAGGAATCACATGCATCTATAATGTCGTAAACAGAGGTTTTTGCTTATGTTAACGTATTCAGTTTTGGTGGTCTATTCCTTGAAATCGGAGAAGTCCCTTGCTACAAAGCGTAGGTGTTTGTCGCTGAAGATACGGAGCGAGGGAATGGCGGGGGCATTGAATATTAGACGTTCGGCGAGAGCGTAGATTGATTGATTATAAATTGTTCCTGTTTAGTTCGAAATATATGTATTGCAACATTTAATGTGTAGCTTCATTTTAAATAAGTTAACATCAGAAGTGGGATAAGTAATCCAGTGCGCCAGTATTGTGTTATTTAGTTTTTGTGCCAATAACTAAAGATGCCTCGCCGTTATTCACGGGAAAGGTCTGTGGAACGTGAGGAGAGAAATCATTGTCCCCGAAGTAACGGCGATGACAATAACAGCTATCAAAGGTCCCGACAGATGGAAAGGTATGATGCGGGGCTCCAACATAGCTCTGGACAGTCCAGATTACGGCGCTCCAGATCCAGATCTACAAGTCGCCATCGCCATAGAGGTGCTTATGAAGAAGGATCTTCCCTAGCTGCGTCTGACAGTGTTCAGGCATCTTTGGAAAACATGGGTAAAGCCATAGTTAGTGGAATAGGAGAATTAGTAAATAAAGGTATACGAGGAGGTAATGTAAGTATGTCTTTAAATAATAACATTATTCAAAAGTTTAATCCGCTGACCAACAATATTGTCGAATGGGTCAATTCAGTTGATGAATACGCTATTATGCATGAGTGGGACGATAAAACAGTAAGCTATTTGGCGCTTAGTAAATTAAGAGGGCCAGCAGAAATTTGGTACCGGGGTCTTCCTACACGTATATTTACGTGGCCGGAATGGAAAGATAAGCTTTTAACGAATTTTAAACATAATAGAAACTTAAACAAATCCTTACAAGATATGATGGCGTGTATTCCTGTTCAAGATGAAAGTTTATAGGAGTATACTTTTAAGAAACTTACTTAATTTTGTAGATAACACCGCAAACAATAAATTCTTCAAAAATATTTATTTAAACGATATTGTGACGAAATGTTTTATAAATTTCGGCAGTAAAACCTCTCTTGTGACTCAATCGGCGGTTCGGTCATTAAATTTAACGCCGATTCAGCTAAGAAAACAAATATCGCTGGTGATGTTGGGAGATTTTACGGTCAAGGTTAATTCATATGTAAAAGCGAAAATTAAAATCGATGATGTTTTAAAATATATAGATTTGCTTGTTGTTGACAAATGTGTTATGGGTGTAGAAATTTTAATGGGACAAAATTTTACCGAACAACAAGACATTACTTATTGTAAGTCTGGAAATTGTTTACAATTTTATACAAATTATACAATGGTAAACCAAAAGAACCAAATCCATTCCATACGA
The DNA here is from genome assembly GCA_921294245.1 of Brassicogethes aeneus. Classification (NCBI taxonomy): domain Eukaryota; kingdom Metazoa; phylum Arthropoda; class Insecta; order Coleoptera; family Nitidulidae; genus Brassicogethes; species Brassicogethes aeneus. The sequence goes on along the minus strand of OV121132.1, from coordinate 849,272 downwards.
TCCACATTGACCACTTGGGACCTTTTGTCATAACCAAGTCAGGTAAAACTCAAATTCTTGTTGTTGTCGACACTTTCACAAAATTTATTAGGATCTACCCCGTAAAAGATTATTCCTCTAAATACGCAATTGTATGCTTAAAAGATATGTTTCAGATTTTTGGTGTACCACGAAGGGTAATAACTGATCAGGGTAAGGCTTTTACTTCAAAAGCCTTTGCTGAGTTCATGGCATCAATAGGAGTAAAGCATCATTTGACTGCTGTTGCTGTTCCACCTAGGGCAAACGAGCAGGTGGAGCGTTACAACCGAACTCTCCTGAAATCGCTTGCTGCCATGGGAGCCGATGTTGATATCAACATATGATGATGAATGGGACACAAAATCGACAACATTCAACTGGTGCTGCACCCAGTGAAGTTTTGATGGGTTTCCGAGTTGTTTGCAAAGGACAGCTGGAAGTAGAAAATCGGGAAGTTGTGGATGTCACCGAGTTGCGAGAAAGAATTATTCAGAACATGCAGGAATATCAGGAACAACAAAAACGTCAATTTGATGCCAAGCGATGTTCTGCAAAGAAATATGCGGTTGGCGATTTGGTGTTAATTAAGATAACAAGTCTGGCCGCCACTGGTACTAGTCGCAAGTTATTGCCAAAATGGCGAGGACCTTTTAGGGTTAGCCAGGTTTTGGATAACGATCGGTTCGAGGTACAGGACATTCCGGGAACTGTTCGTTCCAGGCGTAAGTATTGTGGTGTGGCTGCAGTGGACAATATGCGTCCCTGGATTCGTTACTAAAGGTAACGGCAGGCTTGTTGCCTGGCAGGCTTGCTGCCTGGCAGGCTTGTTGCCTGGCAGGCTTATTGCCTGGCTTTCTTCGGTCCAGAAGAAAGGTTAAGGAATGCATTCCGGTGGAAGAGCACGGCAAGTTCTATCTTGGGGTACAATGCAGAAAATACCTGGAGGAACTTCAGTATCGTGAGGTTGCAGGTATTTAGCTGGTCGGTACTGTGCTTCTGACTTCCACTTTAAATAACTATAAACATGGGGCCCCTTATCTTTTATTTCTTTTATAAAATATCTGTTTTGTTTTGTTTATGTTGTTTTGTTTATTTTTATATTAAATATAATAATCTTAATCATACTTTAATTACAGAAGGATTCTATGAGTTGCTTCAGACTGGTTGAGGACAACCGGTGGTCAGGAAAGGCCGTGTTAACGTATTCAGTTTTGGTGGTCTATTCCTTGAAATCGGAGAAGTCCCTTGCTACAAAGCGTAGGTGTTTGTCGCTGAAGATACGGAGCGAGGGAATGGCGGGGGCATTGAATATTAGACGTTCGGCGAGAGCGTAGATTGATTGATTATAAATTGTTCCTGTTTAGTTCGAAATATATGTATTGCAACATTTAATGTGTAGCTTCATTTTAAATAAGTTAACACTTATTTAAAATGATTAAAGCGCCATCCGTTGCATAAAATGTAAAGCAAAAACAGATTCACGGAGGATAGAATCAATTTTTGTAACACCTACATAAATGGTTATAAAAATTATTTCTTTTAATTTTTAATAATATTTTATATTTGATTCGATTGCTTTGGATGTGTTTAATTTATTTAGTTAACTGATATTTTTAGTATGCTTTTACTACCTCAGATATAATTTACAAACAATAATAACAAATGTAAATGAAAGATAATTGTGGTTATAAATAAAAATAATTTATATATAGCTCAAATTATAAAATCAAATAATATTTACAAAATCTTTGTAATTAGATCCTATCCTTTCATTAGCATATACTTAATTATCTATTTATCTATAACATCATGTAAATATTTTTTTATTTTAATTAGGACAAGCACGAATAAAAATATATTGAGTGATTTTCTACACTAGAATTGTTTATAATTTTATTTTCTTTATGGTGTTTTAGTCACGGGCTGAAATTAGAAAAATTGGCTTTAAATTCTGTTTTGTGTTCGTCGTAGATATATTATATATAGTATATAAAATGGCGTTTATAAAACTTGATAGAAAACATAGAAACATAAAAAACTGCATTTTTCAAGTCTACTCTTCAGTTATAGTAACACGATTAGCACGTTATTGACCTGAATAGGTTTGCTGAGGTCAATTAATCGATGTTTTTCTAAGTCTAAGTAATGTTTTTTTTATCTTAATATCTTGATTGACACACCTCCGTCAATGTGAGTGCACATTATTTATTATTACTGCTTAATTAATGTAGTTCAGTTCCTAGGATGCTAATCTAATTGCTAAGGATTGGAAGGAAGGACGACTTTGAAAATATTGATCACCTTCGATTCAATCAACCAAAAGTTTTTATTTTTGACGAGAAATTTTTTTCATCGAAAATCATTCCAGCAACCAAAACTCAAACAACTGATATAGATTAGGTTTGATATTGAGTCAATCCAAATGAAAACACCAAAAATGAATTTAAAAGTGCGCTGCATGATTTTTTATTTTAATAAAAAAATTTGAGGATGATCTTTTAGGTATCATATATGAAAAACCGTTGCCGTTTTTATTTTTAGTTGCTTTATTTTTAATCGGAACCCTTTAGAAACCTGAAATCGTGTCATTTTCTTACCCTCTTATAAGAGGCTAAAACTTTTTTTCTGTGGTAATTATTGAAATGATTGTAATTTTATTTTACTGCCTAGTAAGTATGTTTTTAATATTAATTATTATTATCTAATTAGTTCATCTCATAAAAGAATGGTAAACCACTAAAGATTTGTAATAATTTGCCAATTTTTGTTATTTTTGTCTGGCTCCTGTGCCTATTCTGCTAAATCTAGAAAGTTATTTTTTTCAGGTATCAAGAACTTATACATTAGAAAACGTAACTATTATTTTAAGTTTCTAGACTATCATTTTCTTTATTAAAAAAATTATTGAAACTTGATAATTCTCAAAATTAGCCAATTGTGCCCTCAGAAATCATTATGTTGAGGAAAAAATAAAAATCTGAAACTTTCAGGAAATGTAGTCCCCACCTTCATCTTTTCAGTCTAGTTAGTCTTGTTTTGTTATTTTTATCCACGTAAAAGATATAATAATTTTTTTAATGCAGTTAAGAAGCGATATTGTTAGTTTTATTTATAATTTAAAATTTAGATGGCTTTGACTTCGTCAATTCACGTTTCGTAGAGAAATGTCAGAACTGTCAAAAATATTTCATAAATATTATTTGTGCGTATTTAAATTGTGATTTCAAAAAGTTTGCAAGTTTGCAAGTGTAATAAATGACGGAGTGTTCGAGATTCATGAATTTAATTGCAATTAAAAATGCAAAAACATAATTTTGTACCTCTTTCTCATAGAAATTTTTTAAGTTCTGAGAAGTTTTAAATTGTTAAAAATAAGCAAAAACCAAAAAATATTCTAAATTAACCCCTTTATTATAACATGTTTTATATTAACCAGTTACCTAAAAACTAAAATTTAAAGAAGTATTTACAGATTGTGTAAATTTTTTTCCAACACTAACATTTAACATACATCCATATAACTTTTAACTATTCAGTGCCTTACTAAATGGACCAAAATAATAGAACAAAACTACCTTGGTTTAAATTGTGAAATTATAAAATATTTTTGACAGTTCTGACACTTCTCCACCAAACATAAAAACCCTCTAAATTTTAAATTATAAATTAAACTAACAATATCGCTACTAAACGGGCATTAAAAAAATTAATATATCTTTTAAAGGAATAAAAATAACAAAACAAGACTAACTGGACTGAAAAGATGAAAGTGGGGACTACATTTCCTGAAAGTTTTAGATTTTTATTTTTTCCTCAACATAATGATTTCTGAGGGCCAAATTGGCTAATTTTGAAAATTATCTTGATTCAATAATTTTTTTAATAAAGAAAATGATAGTCTAGAAACTTAAAATAATAGTTACGTTTTCTATTGTATAAGTACTTGATACCTGAAAAAAAAAATAACTTTCTAGATTTAGTAGAATAGGCACAGGAGCCAGACAAAAATCACAAAAATTGGCAAATTATCATGAATCTTTAGTGGTTTACCATTCTTTTATGAGATTAACTAATTGGATAATAATAATTTATATCGAAAACACACTTACTGAACAGTAAAACAAAATTAAAATCATTTCAACATTTGTCACAGAAAAAAGTTCTGGACCACTATAAGAGAATAAGAAATTGACACGATTTCAGATTTCTAAAGGGTGCCGATTAAAAGTAAAGAATCCAAAAATTAAAACGGCAACGGATTTTCATATTTGATACCTAAAAGATCATCCGCAATTTTTTTATCAAAATAAAAAATCAAGCGGCGCACCCCATTTGGTGTTTTTATTTGGAATGACTCTATTTCCTACAAATTCTTTGTCTTCAAATATATTTCAGTGGATATATTAATTAATCGATTTCCATTCGAGATGTAGTTAATTGGTTTTCAAGGGCGCACGTATTATTATTACCTGCTGTATTTAATTGGCACCGTGTAACACGCGAGCGAGATGAACACTTCGAAGGTAAAATGCAGATGGCCATTGTGCAAAAAGACGCAACAATAATGACCTTATTTTTAATTGAACACTTTTTTATTGGATATCTATTTCATCCATTTATTAGTTAAATGCTGAAAAAGTAGCAAATCCCTCCTATCGATGAAATAAGCTATTAACAGCTAGTATCTAAATAAGATAGAATTGAGAGATACTCGTTAATCCCTGACATAATAATTGCAAGCACAAAAAGCAAATGAAATCAATAATTTTTATCGTTAATGACACAGAACCAGAAAAAAATTGTTATAAAACAATTGTTAATTATTAACACTTTATTTATAACCTTGATAATGATTATATTTCTGCAATGTAAATTTTATAATTTTATATGTAATTACATTATTATAAAAACAATCCATTTCTTATAAATTAAATATTTTATTTTAATTAAGTAAATAATTAATGGCTACAACCAGGAAGGAATATCAAAAACAAGATTGATAACTAGGGATGGGATTTTAGTTATTTTACCTTTTTTTAACCGATGTAACTATTTGAAAACCAATAATGCCAAAATGTGTTTTAAAAGATTTTCTTTTATATGAACCTAACTTGTTTTCACCTTTTTTTTTCCTTTTTTGGAGGTTTTTGCTTTTAACTACCTTTTTATACTTTTGTTACCTATTTTTTTTAACTTTTTTTCACCTTTTTTTACTTTTTTTGGAGGTTTTTGCTTTAAACTACCTTTTTATACTTTTATTACATATTTTTTAATTTGTCAGTTTATTTGTTACCTATTTTTACTTATTTTATTTTTTTTGTTTTTTTTTTAATTTGCGCCAATATTTTATCCAGGGCGTGCAACTCAACGGTATAGAATTTTTTCTTATGGTTACAGACTGTAACAGTAACTTTCTTTACAGTTACCTTCTTTCTAGTTACTCACTACTAGTGAACTTATGTTCTGTCATAGAACTTCTGTGTAGTGAGTGTCACTCAGTAAAACACAGTTTATTGCATAGAAATAGTTTATTGTGGGTATGTTCTGTGTTTGGGTATGCGCCTAAACAAAATTATAAACGAAACTTAAACTTTTAATGATTTTTCTTACCTAAAATGCTGTTTTTTTAACCTAAAATGCTTTTTTTAGTACCCTTTTAGTTACCTATTTTTCAGTTTTTAGTACCTAAATATCCCATCCCTATTGATAACATACTAAATTTAAAAAAAATACTGATCTCGTACATTTTATAGAATCCATTAGGATTAACCAATGAATAGAATCGAAATATTGTTTGAGGTTGAGTTGGGAAGAGATTAGAAGTTGAAGAGAGCATTGTTTCTAAATTTGGATGAGGAACAATAAAAAGGGCTGCAAATCTGAAGTAGTCTTTTATTTCGGTCAATTACCAAATATTATACCAATCAATCTAAAATTATTTGGTTTTGGAGGTTACAATAACCTTGTGAATATGCAGTTTAATTCATGTTTAAAAATAATTAGTACCCAATAATATGTCATAAAAAATATAATTAAAATGAATGTAATAAGAAATGTGCTCGATATAACTGATTGAGGTTTAGGTTAAACTATTTTATCCTTGATAAAAAATTATTAATTGTAGTGTAAAGATTATATCTGAGTTCTAGTTCAGGGCTGTCCCAAAATGTTTTGCATTTTGTTTGGAGGCCAAAGCATAGCCCATATGAAAATGTCCAATCAAAGTTAGGTACACTGAGAGAAATATCAAGTTATGAAGAGCATATGAAATTATATTAATTTAAATAATCGGGTAAATTTGATTTAAATAGAAAAAATTTTTGTTTTACATTCATTTACCAACAGTTTTACAATGTTTTGAAACACTTTTAAAGTGTACCCTCTTTAAATTATATATACAAAAAGAAATCCATTTATTTCATTGCCTTTCTCAAAGTTGTTTCAAAAAGATATGTATTATACAATTGTTATGCACCTATTAATTTAATGGGAAACACCAATGACGCCAAAACATATTTGAATCCCTAATAATTCAAAGGGATTCAAATATGTTTTGGCGTCATTGGTGTTTCTCATTAAATTAAAAGGTGTATAACAATTGTATAATACATATATTTTTAAAATAACGTTGAGAAAGGCAATGAAATAAATAGATTTCTTTTTGTATAAATATTTTAAAAAGAGTACACTTTAAAAGTGTTTAAAAACATTGTAAAACTGTTGGTAAATGAATATAAAACTACAATTTTTTCTATTTGAATCAAATTTACCTGATTATTTAAATTAATATCATTTCATATGCTTTTCATGAAATGATATTTCTCTGAGTGTAGAGAAAAAATATATTTTCGAGTCTCAAAAGAATCATTTAAAAAATTTATATTTAACAAATTTGTAACATATTTCCTTATACCTAAAAATAACTTTTATATATATAATTAAATGCTATTTTTATTCAAATTAATTGTCAAAAAACAACCCATTACGTTTATCATGTTTAGCATAGAATTAACGTAATTTCACATAATAAACACGATGACGTCATAGGGGATTGACCAGACCCAAACGAGATTTCTCTTCTTGAGAATAGCGATAGCAATTCATATGCGTCAATGGGATTATTTGGGTTATAGTAGTAAAATTAAATAAATTAACGCATTCATGATTAGGCAACACCTGTATTTTTTTTTTCAATCACAAAAACTATATAATGTTAATGGGTGAATATATTGAGATGCCCCCCAAGTGAAAATGATTACCTATTTTTTATTTTTGGTTGTTTCACTGTTAGTCTAGAATGGGGTTTTTGGGAAGCCACCAGGTCTAGTAATAGCATAACATAAGTGGTTTTGCACTAATGCAAGAATTTTAAGAAATCATGCATTTTGAATACTAGAGCTTCACGGAAGATAGCCTAATATTTTTTAAAAATACAATTGTACATACATAAAATATTAGAAGATAGAAACTATCATTTTTGCTGTTACTGGTCAAAATTTTGACTAAACAAATTATTTTCTACAATAATAAACAAATTCTTGTTCAAATATCATTCCTCTGGCATGTTATAACTGGAGTCGTCTAACATAAAGGCAGAATAGAAAAATAAATATTCACTCGATAATGGTAATTTTTTATTTTTGGTTTCAGAACCCTGAAATATCAGTAAAACTAAGCTAAAAATATATATTACTTTTAAACCACCTTGTTAAAAAATATATGAAACCTGTTACCACCTTTAGCAGTCATTCCTCTGGTTTGCGAAAGATACCTAAATATATTCTTCCACTGAGTCAGCAAGCAAATATTTTCTAAAAAAAACAACACGTGTTTTTTTTAAGTTTTGGTTTAAAATTGTTAATGTCACACACAGACAGATCATTTCTCTGGTAAGTGTATTTTGTTTATTTATATTTTTGTTGCATCCATTATTTGATTTGAATACGAGGGGTTTACTTTTCTGTAAACCAATTTTTAGGTAAAGGTTTGTTTTTTTTCTTTCCCACGTGAAATAAACTAAGAAATCACCATTCCTCTGGCACCATTCCTCTGGGATATTAAGACATTGTTACAAATTATCGTCTTACAAATTATTAAAATTGTAAATGGTGGCCGGCACACATACCCAAAAGCAGTCTTTATAAAAAAAAATTGAAAATGCCAAGAAAAAAATGCAATTCAAAAATTTTTGAAATTCGACTCAAATAGTATTCTTTATCCTGGAAAAAAGACTATTGTTAAAAAATAGACTAATAAAGCAAAAAATATATATCTCAGTGATACTCATTTTGGGGTAGAAATCTCGGATGAAAAGAATGTTTCGTACATTAGTTACCAAGACATAATAACAATATTACCACGTCGCTGAATAATTCAGCAAGGCTCCAAACTGTATAATAAATTTAAAAACTTAATTGACGAATTTGAATAAAATTAAAGTTCCTATAATAGAACATACAATACAGTAACATATAAATAAAATAGTTACTTGAAAAACAAAAATATAAACCTGCTTTATTTCATGACCCATTTTCAAAAAATGGTTTACAAAATATAGAGAGTTTATATTTTTTTTTTGTTTTTTATTTTTTAAAATTTTTATAATAGGTACTGTTTTGTTTTTAAACAAGTTTATATTTAAGTTTATTTTTAATTACTTATTTAGTTTTTATGCTATATTGTATTCCTTACATCGCAAATCTGCTCAAAAAACAATTAAACTGTTTGATCTTTCACTTTGCAGGGTTTATTTTAAAGTTTAAAATTTAAACCAAAGGTCGTATTTGCATAATTAAAAATAAAATTAGAACAAAAAAACTATTTTCAAATTACTATATTAAAAATGATAGTTTCTGTATAATCACCCAATTATAAAACTTATCTATGCATTTGTTTTGGTGAAAACTACTTCATTTTGATAGCATTAAAATATTTTAGTAAAGGTAGCTGGAAGTTTAAAGCCCTGTATATGTGTACTATGTAACACTGCATTGTGTTACAAAAAAATCATTAATTTATCACATTATACCAAATGCCTGTTTAGAGGCGGTCTCGCCAATATACATACATAATTTCCTCACACACAAAGTACCTATATTTTCATACGACTTGGACTTTGATCTTTTCACCTGATTTCAAATAGTGCAATAATAAGCAAGATGGTGGAAGATATAATAAATATTTTTATAAATTAAGTCAAATGTAATTCTAATCTTGCACCTTTTGGATTAAATTTTGTGCATTTGGTGTGACAAGTGATTTTGTGGTGAAATAGTTTTGGATTAACAGTTTAATAATATTGGTAGGTTTTAAGTTTTAAATTTATATTAAAATCATAAAAACACTGCTACAAGAATTAAATGCATTTTTCGTCCTCGAAAAGACAACAAAAACTCTTAAATCTTAAGTAGCTTTGAGGTCATAAATTTGTTGCATTTTTTACCGCAACTAGAAATATTTATTTATGGTTTGTAATGCCGGGTTTTACGGTAAAACATCACGTACACTTTACCAGTAAATCGATTTTAATACATACTTTTTTTCTATGGTTTATGGTGGACAAGAACGTTGTAAAATAATTAAATAAATCTAAACACGAATTGCAAAATGCTTCCTGATTTCAAGGATTATGGTGTTTGCTATTTTATTTATTGGATTTTATCGAACAGGGCGTCAAATCCTTCTTTGAATCTAGTTGCTTTATACAGGGTGGTCAAAACTTAAGTATAGGACGAACAAAAATGCCAGCCAAAACTGATAGCATATTTTGATTATAGACCCTTTTGGTAACACTAACATGTATTTATCAAAATCCCAGCTGATCCTATTTTAAAGTTTTGCAAACTTTTTTGTTTTTCTATTTCTATATATTATTTTGCAATTATTGTACTAAAACTACCTGTACAATTTTAATAAAATTAAGCAAAATAATAAACTTTGTATCATATAAATTACTTTACTCCCCAGTATTAATTTATTGAGTCACCTATTATTTTTTACCACTCAAAACAAAACATAACAAAACAAAACGAAGATTTATATCTTAAATATTTTTTATAAAAAAAATACTGGAAGTTTGTCTATGAAATAATTACAACTTGCAAATTTTGTAAAACAATAATTAAGGTGGTTATGAAAAAAATTGCTATACGTTATAACGCAAGTGACATTTTGCTTTAGTTGTTTATTTAATGTATACTTTATAAAGTTAAAAATAGTATTTTAAAATGAAAATTAAACCAAAATTCAAGTTAAGCCATGAAGAAAATCGAAAGAAGGTATGTGCTCGCTGTGGAGACAAAATTGTTTTTGGTAATCGAAAAATTAAGAGTTTAGGGTTTCTGAGAAAATATAAAAATTACTGCAGACTTTTTCAAACGAACACTTTAACTTAAGTGATTCAAAATTACCTACTTCAATATGGTAAAAACGGTATTTTTGCATAGCCACAATTGCCAAATTTTCAAAATTTAGAAATTGCTAGAGAATTTCGCGGCAGTCAAAAATGTATGTGCTTTATCTGCAAAATGGCAAGATATAAAGGGCATAAAAAATTATTTAGGGAAGAGGACGGACGAACGAACTAAAGTTTTGATATGCTCTTCCTTTCTAGGGGATATCGCTAGATGTAATAAGCATGTTTGTACAGAGACTGAAGAATTTAAAAATACTGTTTCCATGTTAAAAACAATTCCATGTAAAACCCAAGAAAATGTTTTACTGAAAATTTAAGGCAAGCAGTAATTGATTTTGCTTCAAAGAATCTTAAGTTATTTATTAGTTTTGTATTAGGTACCTTAAAACTATAAATAAGATATTGCAAACTGTATTTTACATTATTTTGTATTTATAATGTAATTTATCCATATTTCAGTCATGTATGTATCTGCCAAATTTTTAAAAACATTTGATAATGGTACTAGAGTATTTTATCGAAATGGCATAAACAATTTTAAAATACTAAGAAATATGCAAAACTTTAATAAAGGATCAGCTGGGATTTTGATAAATACATTTTTGGGTTACCAAAAGAGTCTATAATCAGATTATGATATCAGTTTTGGTTGGCATTTTTGTTCGTCCTATACTTTAGTTTTGACCACCGTGTTATGCTGTTTAAAGTATAGCCAACCTATAAAATCAAAATTGGGTGAGATAAAGTATGTTATTACAGCACCGATAGCGGTGTTACAATGAAGTCATTATGAACGCAAAATAGATAAAATATATTACATTAACAAAACTTTTTTTAATGCATTTAAATTTTAAATTTTAATTTTAAAAAATGGATTCAAATTTATTTAATCAATTAACAGTTTTTTACAATCTTTAATTTATTGTTTTTCTTATAATTAATTGGATAAATATTTAAGTTTAAATTAAAATATAACCAAAAAAAATGTTAATTCAAATTTTTATTTTAAATAAAATTACAATAAAAACTAAAATACTAAACCATACACTGAACATTTTTAGTATAACTTATACATTCGAATATTAAGTTTATTCATTATTATATTCGCCCCACAGTTAAATTTAAAAAAATGTATTAATTTAATTTGACCTTAATTATAAATACTATAAATAATTAAGTTGTTTAACTTAACAGAAAAATGAGTCATAGTCACTACTACTAGATTGTCCTGCGTAAAGAATATCACTAAATATATTACTATACATACATAATTAAAGGTCTTTTAACAAATATTACAAAATATCGATGTAAACAAGATTTTTACTATAAACAGTATGAGTCATTCCATAATACTGTGGTTTAATAATAGTGCGAAAAAAAAATCGTTAAAAAACTATTATATGGGTGAATCTCAGGAAATGTCCCCCAAAGGTGTTACCCCGTGATATTTAATAAAACTAAATGAGTTTGACCTACACTTTTATTTTGTTTTAATCTTTCATAATTAAGTAGATATTACAGCTCAGGTTCCAGATTTTTAACTGCAATTAATTATTTTTTACAATGTTTTAAAAGTCTAAAACCTATCCTCCGTGACTGTTACTCTTTCTAGGTTTTCAAATATCTGAGGTAGTAAAAGCATACTAAAAATATCAGTTCACTAAGTAAATTAAAAAAAATAATTTTATAACCATTTATGTAGGTGTTACAAAAATTGATTCTATCCTCCGTGAATCTGTTTTTGCTTTAAATTTTATGCAACGGATGGCGCTTTCATCATTTTAAATAAGCAAAAACCTCTGTTTACGACATTATAGATGCATGTGATTCCCGAAGGTCAGTTAGAATTTATATGCAGATGAGATTTATTTAAAAACCTATCCACCGTGAAATGTAATATCTCAGTGGGTAGATTTTTTTTATAAATATTTTATGTAAGTACAATTGTATTTTAAAAAAATTTTAAGGTGTCAAAGGATACAATAACTTATTTTAAATATACAAAGGGATGTTTTAAACAAAACATACGAAATCCTAACCTCCGTGAAGCTATCTTCCGTGAAGCAATTTTTTCCAATATATTTTCTTCTCTTGTTTCTAGTAAATTTTTTTTATCAAATCAGTATGGGCATAAAAATGACCTTCAATAAGCAACTCCTGGGGCTGTGGCCACCTCTAAAATTCCTTTTGAACATTTTGAAATGTTTGTCGGCATTCTATTGGTTCTATTCTATTTGTTGTCGAAGATCAATAGAATGAGTTTTGTAGACCACAAACCCCATAAGAAAAGTCTAATAGTGTTAGATCTGGATATCTTAGAGGCCACTATATTAGTGAAACGTACATTCTAGCTAAATACGATATTATAAGAATATTTAACTTTTGAGATGTATTTTTGCAGATAAGTGTTTTTCCAAAGAAAAATACAAACATTTTAAAACAACATCTTGTAGAATTTCTAGACCGAATCGATGCAATATTCCGATGAAATGAAGTCACATGTTGCCAAATTATAACCAAAAAGGGTTGAGTTGGTCTTGTATTTGCAGATTTATTGTAATTATTAATTGCAAAATGTATTAAAGAATTTTAATTTCATTTACCAATTAACCGTTTCATGGAAGTCACGTAGCTAACGATTTTGCGGCCTTCAACTTTACAATTGTTAAAGAATTTTTGCAAAAAATACCCATTATATATTTTTTGAGTAAATTTATTTTAATAATTTTGAGCCAAATTTTAACTTGCATTTTTTCTAGTACGATAAAAAGTTTCTCACAGTAAATTATCCAAATTTGACTAAAACATGGTTGAATAGTTTTGCGTATTATAAAGACATAAAAACTGCTTAATTTATTTATAATTTTATAACTTTACTGAAGCACATCCATAGTAGTTATTAAATAAGTAATTAACGATAATAAAACTTTATAAGTAGCCAATTACAATAATTATTATTAAAGTCATATCACATTTTTTAAGACCAACTTAATATATAATATTAAAGTAAAGTTACTAAAATTCCAACCATACATCTCGTGTAACTTAAAAAACTATTGCATAAGCAAATTTTTCTGAAAAAAATTCTAAATCTTAAATTTATCTACCACTTTAAAATTAGATCCGCCAATTATTTTCAGTGTTATTAATATACTATAAAAACTACAATCTAAAAACTACGATCTATAGATATATATATTTAAAATGTTCTTGATGTTTCCCTGATAGCAAAATTTGATTTTAAGAATCTTCTAAGAAGATATGACCCGGAATAATGGAATATTCTTAGAACCTTCCCTTATTGCTAAGAATGTTCTTAGGGACTTTTAAAACATTCAATAGATACCCTTTTAATGATGCAATTAGATTCTTAAAAGCTTCTTAAAACCTTCCTAAAAAGCATCCTAAGAACATTTTAAGAATACGTTCTTAGAAGGTTTCTTATGGGGTTTCTAGGAAGCTTTTGAGAATATTTCCAAATATGTCAGATACCCACGTTCTAATAGGTTGTATTCTATATTCGTAAAATTCTTCAGGAGACGACAAATACGCCTCACTGTCATAATATGACAGTGAAATGTATGTGTCGTCCCCTTAAAAAATTTTGCGACATATTAATATATATTTATTTAAAAATATTAAATAAACAATTTGACCTCTTAACCATAAGTTGTTTGACATTATTTCATAAAAAGTAAAATTGGTAAATTTTGTGGGATAAGTCAGATTAGATTGAAGTTGAAGATAGTTAGGATTATTATACATAAAAATGTTAATTCAGAAATAAAACATCGGTATACAAATAAATAAATATTTATTTTTAACATAAAATAAAATACCTATAGTAAAAGTATTTTTGTTGTCGAATATTGTTTTACTATAAAAAAATATTTTGGATTGTGTTTTTTACTTAGTATTTAATACTAATTACTAATTAGATACTTAAGTATAGGTATATACCTTTATACGTAGTTTATGGTATATTTACTATTATATAGGTAACTGAACTAAATATGCTAAACAGGAATATTCCTAAATGATCTTTCTATAGCAATTACTTTCTTAACATTTTAAGCATATTTATAAATAGAGTAAACTAATTTTTAGACTTTTAGAGTACATTTAAGGCTTTTTTGTAGGCACTAAACTCAGGAAGGAACAATCTTTCTTCTTTTTCTTAAAAAGACTGACTGTATTGCCTACCAAAAAGCCTTAAATGTACTCTTTTCGAAAAAAATCATATTTTCTTTGCTAAGATTCCCTAAACGAAAAATTTGACAACAAAAAAGTTATGTCGTTTTGAAAAAAGACGAACTTTTTGGTGCGCAGTTTAGTTTAAATTATAGAATGCTTTATTATCTATATAAACTTAACATGTTTTTAACCAAATAAAAAAGTATGCATATTAATTATACATAATGTAATAATATGTATATTATATTCTGTAAAATAATGTCATTATAAATTTATCTAATTAAAAACTAAAGACGTAGAAACTGTATTTCTTTCCCTTTAGCGCATTCCTCTTCATTTCTGTTATAAGTGGACAATTTTATACATAATAATGAATAATTAATTATTTATGCCTTACATTCATATTAATATTGCCTACTTACTATAATTACCTCGCTGATCTATTTAACTCCATTATAATAAATAATGAAACTTGGGAAAATAAGATATGGTAATTTTGAAAAGGAACACATTTCAAGGGTATTATAGCAGATATAGGTATTGTATGCAGGTTAACAGTGTTAAAAACAATAATTGTTGTAGAAACCACGAATAATGTATAATATTATTATATTATTATACAGCAAAAGTAGATATTACAGCTCAGGTTACAAATTTTTAACCGCAATTAATTTTTTTTTACAATGTTTTAAAATTCTAAAACCTATCCTCCGTGACTGTTACTCTTTCTAGGTTAACCTATATGTTTTCAAATATCTGAGGTAGTAAAATCATACTAAAAATATTAGTTCACTAAGTAAATTAAACACATCCAAAGCAATCCAATCAAATATAAAATATTATTAAAAATTAAAGGAAATTATTTTTATAACCATTTATGTAGGTGTTACAAAACCTGATTCTATCCTCCGTGAAATTGTTTTTGCTTTAAATTTTATGCAACGGATGGCGCTTTAATCATTTTAAATAAGCAAAAACCTCTGTTTACGACATTATAGATGCATGTGATCCTTTTTTTTTTTTAAATATTAAGGTGCCAAGTATCTCGAAATCTAAACTTTTCGTTAGCAATTTTTGAGGAAAATTATTACCTCGATTTTGAATCACCCTGTATACCTACAAGTTGCCGATAATAGGGACATTTAAGTAGTTAATTTTCCTTCAAAAATCAAGTTCTTGTTAAATTCTCTTGATATATGTGGCAAATTGCAAGAAAGCATTAACCTTGCAATATTTTTTTGTACCTAATTGTGACTGTTTCTTTGTTTGCATGCACTTAATATGACTCAAAACTCCGTTTTACAAGAAAATTAATTATAGGGATTTCGATATTAAAACATACTTATCCTAATTAATTATTTTCCTACTTGTGTAATGTAACATTTCCAAGAAATTATAAATTTTAGCTTATTTTTATTTTACTCTGACAATGAATTATTAATAAACTAACAATGGATAATTTTAGCTAAAAATAAAATGATTTTTGTTTATAATACTTACGTAATATTAAATAAACCTGTTTAATAGTATATCATCAGATTATGCAGAAATATTTTGAACAAAGTAAAGCAACCATTTAAAAACTAGTTAAAGAGCAATCTTTGGTAAATGTACGAGGTGTGTTCAGAAAATATCGGGAATTTTCGTTTCTTGAAACAAATATTTATTTATTCGTCTACATTAATGTTGTCGCCTTCAAAATAGTCCCCATTGGATATTATGCACATGTGCCAGCTCTTCTTCCAATACTCGAAACACTTCTAAAACTCGATCTTTGGGATAGCCTTTAGTTCTTTCAGCGATGCGCTTTTAATGTCATCTATGCTTGCAAAACGACGGCCCTTTAAGGTTCTCCTTATTTTTGGGAATAGGAAAAAGTCAGACAGAGGCATGTCTGGCGAATATGGAGGCTGGGGCATCATTACAGTATTTTTTTTGGCGAAAAATGTTGTTCAAAATTTAACAATTTTGCTGCCACGCGTTTCATACCCAAAACATTCGAAAAAATTTCATTGGATGAGACAATCGATATACCAACATCATCAGCGACTTCTCTGATGGTTTATAACCATTTCTTCTACTTTTTTCATGTTTTTATCGGTTGTTAATGTGCTTGTGCGTTCGGGGCGTTCGTCATCTTCAACGTCTTCACGGCCATCTTGGAAACTCTTATACCACTTGTAAACTCTTGTTTTACTTATAGCAGACTCACTATAGGCCTTTGTTAACATTTCACAGAATTTATTTCATTTTTTAAGCAAAATTGGATACAAATTCTTTGATCCATTTCTTTTAACGAACGAAAAATCGCCGAGCTCATAAAACACGACTAACCTTAGCGGCTGCCACAGACAAAGTAAGCAATGAAAACAGCTAAAGTTTTTATCATACTAACCCGCACAAGCCATTTAGTTGGAAGAAAGGTTTATCCGAAGCCTACTTATTTTAAAGTTTTGTTAGTGTAAAAAAATGTCTTACTGCCAAGTAAAAGTCTGTAAAATACAATGCCAAAAGAAAAGAACTGAAAATCCGTTACAATCTTTTGTTAAAAATTTAGTGCTCCCTAAAACTTTATCTGTTTGCCAATATCTTTGTTTATCTGGGGCCTAGATGAACAAGATTGTCATCAAATAAAATTACCAGAACTACATACATAATTATTGGATTTTCCACTGCAAATTTCTCTCGCCAAGTCAAAAGATTTGCGTGACTGAACTCTGAGAAAGAAGAAACTAGAATACGAACTCGTTGGGATTTTCCAAAACCAAGCCTGAGTGTTCGGATGCTAAGAAATAATCTGAAGAAGCGATTTTTCGAACGTAAAGCCCCCAATTGCCTTTTTGCATTCCTTTAATAATAATACGAAAGTTAATGACTGAGGTCTTTTTAATTTTAAAATGATTAATGCGGTTTACTTATGATGACTTCTTGGACATCCCAAAAAAGCCATTAATTTATATTAACTAAATGGGTCGTTTTCAAAGAACACACGCCTTCCGCTGTCCGTAAGTTTGAATTCCAATAACTTTGTTAAAAATTATCGGATCTTATAGATTTAACAACCAAGTGAAAGCCTAACAAGCCCTTAGTAAACTCTTTCATAAAATTTTTGATTAGTTATTTCAGAATATATTTTTTTTTAATTTTGAAACTTGTTAAACACACATTTTCGCATGTCCCATTAGCGTTTTATAAAACTTACATACATGTTTTTTTTTTAATATTGAATAACCAGAACTTTGTGTTGCTTTATAGCAATCCATAACATCCTTAGTTAATACAGTAAACAATTTATATATAAAATAATTAATTTTAATCTACTTTTTTTAAATTTGACCCATGTCCCAGACATTTTTTCCGTTGCGTTACGTCCGTCGCGTTACCGATAGAATATTAAAAAAAACATATATATAAGCAACTTTTTTGGTACTCACATAATCAACAAATGATGTTCGGACCTACACATTACCCAGCTGAATTTATTTATTCAATCAGGAAGAAGATATCGGTTGAAACAGGTGCGGGTAACGCGAATGTAATAATTGTTTGTCCGCTAGGTTACTCAAAAAAATAATAAAAATAAGGTAAGAAAAAATACTATTTTTTATGTTTATGTTTATTTTAGGGCACTAAAGCTCATTGAGAGTAATTAATGACTATAATGTCTTATTATTATTTTTTAAATATGGTTTTACAAAACTTTGTCCACTGCGTTACCGAGTCCACTATAGTTACCTTATGGTAACACAATGGAATTTAGGATAACGCAATAGAATTTTTCGACAACAAAGTGGATATTTACCATCGCTTTTATTAAAAGTAGTTTATGATTAACCAATTTAAAATTATTTGTAATTACAACTCCTGATATAGATTACATCCAAGAAAAAATTTCACGCAATATAAAAGTACTAAAAGGGACCTTCACCAGCTTATAGTCAAAGAAAAAGGGTGTCTACAATTTAGAAATCTAAGTTGTTATTCTGCAAGTGAGCGCCACTACAAGGGATTTTGTTTATGCATTACTCTAAAATCGTACCACCCTATATAGTTTCCTTACGTTATCTGATTAAGTCCTTTGTGTACCCCAGTCCGTTGTGATACCAATGTCTATTTCGTTACTTTTTTTTAGTTTTTGTTAAAAAATATACTTAAAATGATTTTTATACACTATCACTTGGTAATACGTATTTATAAATTAGAGTTTAATTCACTAATACAGTGACTAAAAGAAAATATTAATGGTATTGTTTTTTTAACAAAGAATCGGAATGGTTTCTTTTAAAAAGTAACTTAACGAACATACATATTTAAAAAAAGGCATACAATTTGTAATAAAAAATAAAATAAAAAATTGGAGTCAAAAGTTAGTGAACCAAGTACATTTTATTTCAAATTATTTTTATAACAACTTTTTTTATTGAATTAAATTTTGGATTTCAAATTGGTAACACAGTAGAGATATATAAAGCTAGCTAAACACAAATCCAACCAAAAGTCAATTTAAGCAAAAAAAATATTTTGATCTTCATTTTCCTGAAAGCGGGTGTTTCTTGAAAATGACCCAAATACAATGTCTTTAATTTTAAATTTACATTTTTAAAGTGTCAAATGGCAAAACAATTAAAAGTGCAGTGGCAGACTGCTACTATTTATTAGGAGTGCAATACTAATACAGTTGTACAACACAGTAAGTAAGCGGCAACCTTGTCCTCTAAAATTAAACAAGCTTAACAGGTCAATGGTCACGGTAACGAAAAGGATTCAGGTGCATTTACACATATGTTTATTATTGGTGGATTTTATGCAAAAACACTCTTGAAATAGATAAATATAAAAATATATTATTTTAAATTTTAGTATTTATTCTATTTCAATAAAAATAAGTAATGAAAAAAAAATTTCAAAAGAATTTTAAATACCTAGGAAATAAACAAAATTAAAAAATCTAAAAAGGATATCTATAGGTTTCTCAGTACAATATACAGTGTATATTTTTTTACCTAAATATCTATAACTTTTTCGAAAATTGACTTATTTATTTTTTACGATGTTTTAAAAGTCTTAAACCTATCCTCCGTGACTGTTACTCTTTCTAGGTTAGTAAAAGCATACTAAAAATATCAGTTCGTTAAGTAAATTAAACACATCCAAAGCAATCGTATCAAATATAAAATATTATTAAAAATTAAAAGAAATAATGTTTATAACCATTTATGTAGGTGTTACAAAAATTGATTCTATCCTCCGTGAATCTGTTTTGCTTTAAATTTTATGCAACGGATGGCGCTTTAATCATTTTAAATAAGCAAAAACCTCTGTTTACGACATTATAGATGCATGTGATTCCTGAAGGTCAGTTAGAATTTATATGCAGATGAGAGTGTTGCTGTTTTATATTTCAAAAGTGTGGGTTCATTAATTTGCTATTTAAAAAACTATCCACCGTGAAGTGTAATATCTCAGTAAGTAGATTTTTTTTTAATATTCTATACTATATATATACTATATTGTATGTTTTAAAAATATTAAGGTGTCAAAATATACAATAACTTATTTCAAATTAAAAAAAAAACATACGAAATCCTATCTTCCGTGAAGCTCGAATATTCAAAATGTATGATTTCTTAATATTCTTGCATTAGTGCAGAACCACTTATGTTATGTTTTCACTAGACCTGGTGGCTTCCCAAAAACCCCATTCCAGACAGTGTAACAACCAAAAAAAAAAATAATTATTTTCACTTGGGGGACATCTCAATATATTCAGCCATTTCTTTTTAAATTGACTTAATAGCACATTTTTAAGGATGTAGAACCTCAAAGTTTGAAAAAAAAAATAAAATTGTTAATCATGGAAAAAATTTTAATGATTTTCAAAACAGTTGGAAATAATCGAATAATTTTTTTATATTTTTTGCGACATTTTGCCAGATTTGACGTTTGACATATGTATGTTATATTATATAGGTTATGTACATGAATTTATTTTACAGTTACCTATAAATATTCTATAAATGAAACCCTAATTTCATTATTGTACGGCGGTGTATAATAATTTGACTTTTGAGCTGCGTACAAATATAAAGTATTTCTATTTAATAAAATTATAGTATAAATAAAAATGTACAAAAAGTTTAATGGTAATTTTAAAACGTTCTACAAAAAAATTGAACGAAATTTAAAAAAGTTAAAAAAGTCAAAAAAAATATATTATAAAAAATAAAATGTCACATTAACAATTTTAAAAAAACCTTACCATTTTAGCCACGAACTTAAATTAGAAACAAGCGAGTGTTTAATTAAATGAGTGTCTAGAAAAAAATTATAAACGAGTTCCATGCTATACTTTTTACGACAAACATTACTGTACTTTTCAAATAGATATTGGGCAAAGAAACTGTATAATAATTTTGTATTTTTTTATTGAGATAACAAAATAATTTTTACATTTACTAATATTTTACTTACTTAAAGCTAAGTTTTAAAGGTGGGGTAGAACTTTTTTTTAACTTTTTTTGATTTTTTAAGTGTTATTTAAATGGAAAATGGAAAAAATAAAAAGGTGCCTCTAAATATCAATATTTAAAATGCTCTAGAGAAATTTAAATGCGCCTTTAAAAAAATTAATCAAAAATACAAATATTTTATCCATACTGGTTATTGAGTTATAAACATTAATAATTTAAAATGTAAAAAAGTTTACTTATATTTTTTTTTAAATTATATTCCAAGTCCGGTCTTTATAATTTTTTTACAGTTAAACTAATTTCAGATCAATCAGTAGCTAGCAGATTTTTTTTTATTAACTCACCTTGACCATAGTTTGTCACACTTAATAATATAAAGTATCCTGTTTAACTTATAAAACGTTCGTTTATAATTTATACCTTTGGTTCTGCTTTATTATTTATTA
The DNA here is from genome assembly GCA_921294245.1 of Brassicogethes aeneus. Taxonomy (NCBI): domain Eukaryota; kingdom Metazoa; phylum Arthropoda; class Insecta; order Coleoptera; family Nitidulidae; genus Brassicogethes; species Brassicogethes aeneus. Next base: position 827,727 of record OV121132.1, on the reverse strand, counting down.
TCTATTATTATTATACTATAGTATATTATCTACCTTTATGGGCGTCGCCAAGAGTATTTTTTTAATATACATTTTGACATACCGATTTTAAATTAGCTTTAACCATTTTGGGGTACAAAATATTTAAAATCATTAAATTAAAGGAATTTAAACCGAATAGGTTTTTTTATAAAAAAAAATTGACCGTCTATTTTGTTTTAATTCGATGATGATTATCTTTTACCCTTTAATTTGTGATTGTAGGTTGCCCAATTTTCTATAATATAATTATTATTATAATTAGACAGTTACACTTTATAGTTTATAAAATTAACTACTTTATTTTGGTTTGTCCCAGTTTTTGAGATATAGTCAATTCCATATTATATGTAAAATTGATTATATTTCAAAAACTGTTCTACTTTTATAACTTTTGATGACATTTTCGGATTCAGCGAATATTATTTCATAGGAATTGACTGCTAAATGTCCTGGATACAAATTGCTGTTGACGAGAATTATTAGTGGCTGCTTTTTCGCTATGATATTTTTGACTAATTCATTTTTAGAGAGTAAGTAATATAGTGATTTCTTCGTCACAGGACATCTTGCAGAAAAACAGTGATTTAAATACAATGCATGATAAAAAAACTAATGGCAACAAAATTAATAAATTCGGTAAATACTTTTAACATACCACCCGAAAAAATATTAGATATATATATCATCCTGTTCCGGCTGAAACATTATAAATGCTTCACAAACTAGAGATACCACACTTAATGATATTTGCAACAAACTATTTCAGAAGTCAGACCAAGGAATTAGTAGTTACCTTCAGAATCCAGAAAAGGGATGAGGAATACGAGAAAGAAATATATGAATTATATATTTATAAAAACGAAATAAAAAAATTACCTAAAACAGCAATATATCTTTAAAAAATATTTAACAATTTATGTTGTTTGATGTAGTTGTAAAAATTGTGTCCAATAACTATGATCTATGTGTCCAATTACTATATAAAATTTCCAATTACTATACTTTTTGCATGTTTTTATAAAACTATTATTAAAAACTCAAATATTCTTATTTTTAAGTAAACGTAAATAAAGTTTAAAAAAAACAAACTATCCTTTTTATATATTTATAAGAAAAAAACTAAAATCTAAAACAACGGCATATATAAATTTTAAATAAATAATATTTTGTGGTTTACACTAATTATATTTAAAAAATATTGTGTAATTGTGAGTAATTTGACTGAATTTTAATTTAATTTAAAAACATTACATTACACGTGCATTATAACTATAACTAATTTGTAATATTGTGCAACAATAATTGATTTAAAATAAAAAAGGTGGTATAATTACTATTAACTTATTCTTTATTCGAAAAAAGATTAAGAACGAGAAAAATCTTTTGTCTGCTATTAGCGACAAGAAACAATATTTTAGCATAAAAGAGTATTTAATGCTTAAAGAAAAAGTTCTTAGTAGAAGAAGTATAGTTCTCTTGAAAAGCTATGAAAATTATTTATATTTAAGCAATTCATTCAAGATACATCACAATTATCACAATAGCATTTCAATTTTCTAACAAAATCTGGTAGCTTGTGATACATATCGCGATTTTCTAGGGGCAGTGATATAATATTATAATTCTATTATAGGTATTTCTAATATACATTTTGCCGGTTGTGGCGTGTTGTATATACTTTTAGGTCAATAGTATATGCTTTTGTAGCAAGAAACGTTTTCTTAATTCAAAAGAGAAATATATCCCGAAGAAATATTTTCCAAATATGACCATTTAACATAGAATCTCCATTTACATTTTTTATTAATATATTATTATTAATCTATAGATTTACATAATAATATTAATATATTTGTCTATCAAACAACTTACCTACGTCAAAGAAATTTGAAGAAGTTATTCAAAGTGGTATTTTTGAAAAATAATTAATAAATTATTTATCCCCATCTTTAATGGCCCTGAAATTTCCTTTATTTATTCATCGGGTTTTACACAATGATCAAGACGGTAATAAACTTGTGGTAACGTCGCGACTTCCTAAACATTCGTGAATAGTAGCACTTGGTATTTAAAAAAATTGTTGATATTCACAATAATAATTATTACAAATTTATGCAAAATCAATCATTTCTATGAATCGGTATAATTTTTGAAAAACCGATAAAAACAGTTGATGAAGTTTAAGATTTCTTTTCAAGCTGATAGGAAAAGTAAAAAAAAATCAACTCTAAGCAACACTAATTAGAGTTCACACAGGCCCACACTAAATAGTGTTGTTTTATAACACTACAATTAGAGTTAATTTGTAGTGTAATTTTCCCCAAGCAAGCAAGTATGATTTAACACTATAGCACTGAGGATAAAGTAATTTTACACTGTATTAAAAAGTATTAATTTTCCTAAAATCGTGTACTTCTACACTTCCTGGCTTCAATCCCACTTTTGTTCAGTGTAAATTAACACTACTTTGTAAAAGTTCTAATTTTAGAAAGGTACTTTAACTCTTTAAGTGCAAACTTCTAGTCTAAATTAACACTATTATTTGAGTAAAACCTATTGGTGGTAGTGAATAAAACAAAAAGGTAAATAAAGAACAAAAATCTATGATAATTATCAAAATCGGTACCTTTTAAAATATAATTTTATATTTGAGTCGTATGGCTGGCTTAAGCAAAATGGTTCCTTAAAACGTAAAAGTTTTAGATCAATGCAATGTTTTACTGGATGTCAACTTGTAAGCAATGCATTAACTTGAGAATTCATCAGTAATCCATTTTTCTGTTATAAAAAATGGGTGATCCCATTGGTAGAGAGGCGTCAGGCGGATGTATGTCAGGGATTTACCACACGAGTACAAATTTTCCATAATATTAATGAAAATGTAGGGATAGGTTAATATAACAACCATTACGCTTGAAAATAAAAAGTAAATCAAGGGTGTATGTATTTATATTATTAATTTTACAAGTACCCGACCTACTGCCGTAAATTATTGATATATAATATAGGTTGGGTTTGGACATCCTTTTAAAATTTTGGTATTTATTGAGTATTAAGGCTTAAAGAAAAAGGAAGTATAATACTTATCAAAAAATAAAAATGTCCCCTTATGGATTCACCGTAATTAAAATCTAACTGAACAAAAATGCCACACTTCCACAACGCGGTATCTCCGGATATGCACTGCGTAGGTAGATAGGTACCAACCAAACATTTTAAAACGCATTTCGGTTATTACCAGTTTTTTCAGTCTATTTTGCCACTATAGGTGTAATTTAACTTTAATTGTGATACAATGTGCACTAGTAGTGTAAAGAAAAAAGAGCTCTTAGTAACATCAAAACAGACAAAGAAATTGGCATGCACTGAAGTGTATATTTTGTCACTATTTAACACATTAAGGGGTAATAAACACTCGCATTAAGTTTTTCTACCCTTTTGATTTATTTTAATAATAAATAGTGTGAATGTACCAATGAATAATGTTCATATTCTTTAAATGTGTTTAATAAAGTTAATAAGCACTAAATGCTACCTAGTGTATTTTGTAGTGTAACTTTTACACTTACAAATGAATTATACATGAATTATATGATATTTACAAATACGAAATATATGCTATTTACAAATACGAAATAAAAAAATTCCCTAAAACAAAAATTTAACTTAAAAAAAATATGTCTGTGGTTAATTATCAATTTTAATTTTTCTGAAAATTTTGGACTGACATTTTTTTAATCGTTTTTCGTTAGTTTTCGTTTATTTTTCAATTTTTTTTTTCAAAAAATGATTGTTATTATCACAATAAAAAAACAAATTGCATTTTATCTTTATAAATTATGATTTAAAATGATATTTTAATTGCATCAAATAACATTGTTAATAGGTAAACAAAAACATTTTTTAACGTATTTTCCTATTTACATACATTCAAATTTCCGTATAATTTATCCAAAACCGCTATAGTCTTTCACAACCTACATTCCTAAGTATTAATTAAATTAAATAAAAAAATATACAATGTTCTTGGTTTTCTTGTTTTCTTCGGTATTATTTTTATTTTTCAATAACTAATTACGAATTTTGAGGTTGTCTTACTCATTTGATCGACCTCAAGATATTGGTATTATTTCTAAACTATTTACAATCTGAGTGAATGCAAAATTTTGTTTGTTCATGAGATAATAGTCAATCTGAATTATTTTTCTATAATTTATTATAGTTTTTATAGCTATTTAACTCTCAAATATTTGAAGAATTTTTAATTCAATGTTTTTTTTAATAGTTTCCAATAGTTTTTATTTTTCAAAATTATACATTTTTATAAAGTCAATTTAAAAGTCAAATTGAATTTGACCTTTTATTTTGACTGACATTAAATATTTAATTTTGACATTTCGCTTTACGTCAATTATGCAAACTTAGTAAACATAAATTAAACTAGTTATTTGATTTGATTTAATTGATAAATTATGGTCAAATAGACAAAATACTATAAAAAACTGTTACAATGACAATTCTTAAATGCAATTTTAAAAAAGTTTTACCAAAAAATGGTACACTATTAATTGGTAATATAATTTATTTTAAAATAGCAATTTAATGACCATGAATATTTTTATAGTAACAGGTATTGATCTACACCTTGAAACACAGTCAAATTAATAAATTAGGAAGGAACTAATAAAATGTTTTTATGGATACTACCTTTAAATAAAGTTGTTGTTTTTAATAGCAGCTTAGTTATTTTGATAGATTTTTAATCTAGATGTCGAACTCAACTCTTGTACATTTTTGTCAGATTTTAGTTTTTTCAAAATAGAAAAAGTAAAAACTGACAAATATTTTTTTTTAAACTAAAACCATCATTGTTTTTGAAATTATCAAAGAATGGCTTTTATTTTTTAATATTTAAAAATGGGGAAAAACTTATTTAAATAATTTATCCACATAATTATAAATACATACATTACTTTTTTTATTTCCAACCAGAGAATATATGCATATTATGAAAACAATAATTATTCAAAATTACATAAAGGTATACCTAGAGATAAATATATCTCTACCTACCTTAACATGATTAGTAAAAAATATTAATTTTATACCTTATATTTAGTTTGGTCGAATTTTACTTTAGATGGTTGGTATCACAGTAATTGGTTTGAAGGGTTAATCTCAAAATCGATTCGCCATGCCGTCCTTAATTTCCTTATTTACAATAAGCGGCTGTTAATGTTAAAGAAGAAAAAAAGGATTTTCTTTGGAGTTAGACAAAATTTATTGCCAGAAAAGTCTTGTAATTACAAGAAAAATCATAAAAATATTATAACCAATATGCAAAATATTATGCTGTTTAAAATAGCCAACCTAAAAAATCAAAATTTTGGGTGGGGCGAAAGCGGTGTTAAAATGAAGTCATTATGAACGCTAAATATATAAAATATTTTTTTTGAGTATGGTATACCTAGAGGATCAATTTAAATAATTTGACTATTAACTTTTAAATAAATTAATTTATTGAGCGTCACACAATATATATCAATAAAATAGAAATAAATTCACCCATCATTAGTTCAAGCGTCTTGTGTTTTCCATTTAAATTGTAAGAATTGAACTAAAAATTAAATTAGCTAATTAAGTGAGTCAAAATTAGGTTACAGTGGAAAAAAACAATACACAGTTCATTGTAAAAACAATCCATACTTTGGATTTTTCATTTAATTAAACTATTATTTCCAATACCTAATGACCTGTTAATTAACAGTGTATATAATCTGTGTTTGGGGCTTCACGAAACCAATCCAATTAATTAACACTTCCGATTTATTAATAAGATATTTTGTTTTATTGTTTATTAATTTATTGTTTTGTTTTCTTTAACTTTAGAGATTAATAATAATGGTTTTTTGAAAAATCCTTAATACTGAAAATGCAAATTTAAAATAAAAGAAGCCTTTTGATAAATTTGTCTGCTCCATAAGAAAAACATTTTAAAATTCACCCCATTTAGGTCATTTGGGTAATCCAAAATTTATTAAAAAAATATTTTAAAATGTGTAAAAAATACGTTTTTTTGGTTACTAAGCATTTGATTTTAAAAACTAGGCAACATTGTGTACTTTTCAAGCCAAAATATCACACATTATGAAAACAAATGTTTTTCCAAAAACTAAAATCATCATTGTTTTTGAAATTATCAAAGAATGACTTTTATTTTTAATATTTAAAAATGTGGGAAAACTTATTTAAATAATTTATCCACATAAATATACATGACTTTTTTATTTAAACAGTAGTTTATAACCAGAGAATACCTATGCATATTATAAAAACAATGATTATTCAAAATTACATATACATATAATTTATCTATACCTACCTTAACATCTTACAATGATTAGTAAAAACTTACTGTAAGCATTAAAATATCTTTAGATTTTATGATATCTTTCGATAAGTTTAAAAATTTGTATTTTTATACATTATATACATAATATACATTTATTTTTATAAAATATAAATTTTTGTCGTTGAAAAATAATATTTGTATATACAAGCTTGAAAATCGTTTCTACTTAAAAATTTTCAATAAAATTTGTTATAAATTATATGCTTAGTTTAAATTATTAATTTTTTTGGTTAGGTCAAAATTCTTATGCTGTGGTTAGCCTTGGGAAAAAAATAATAAATAATAGGATTATAGATACGGCAAAACTTTGAATACAGAATATTAATATAAACTTTTTAATATACATATATTATTAGTAACTATAACAAGGTTAAAAAATACATACATTTTAAATATAAGGAAGGATAATATTTCAACTTTTAAGAAGTAAATAAAATGCAATTGTTATTATTTTAATAATTTATTGGTATTTTAAATATAAAACATGTACATATCAAAAAGTTTGTTTAAAACAAACCAAATTGGTAAAACTATAATTTAGTTTAGTTTTGTCATGGTTGTTAGATATTTGTCAGATAGTTCTCTAAAAATAATATTTTTTTTTATTTTTTTGAAATTTTTACATAATTGGAATAACAATATTAGGAAAATATATATATTTATTTATTTATTTATTTATTTAACCAGATCCAGATACACGTGTACAGAAAATATAATTTCCGCCTACTGGAGGTAATAAATTACCTGTACATGTATAGGTCCGGTACATAACTTAAAAACTAGGATCCTAAAACTAAAACTAAACTAAAACTAATATATATATATATATATATATATATATATACCTAATTAAAATAAATAAAACAAAAAGTTATAACAAATAAAAATGGACAACATTAAAATTGTGTATTGTATATAGATATTTTATAGAATTTTAAATTTACACCAAATCGATAATTATACGTTTCTTAATTTGTATGTATATACTATATAGAAGAATTAAATAATTTATCCCAACATCTTACACAACAATATAGGACAAAATAGTTCGCACGTTTTTTTGGTGGTAAGATTTTTTTTTTTTGTGTTTAAATTACAATAAAAAATATTTCTAAAAAGTGTGTGGTATAAATGTGTTCCTCATGGTTTAAACATTGTCACTTTAATGCGTTTTAATTTTAATTCTGAAAACAAACAGTAAAATGCCCAGAGTCCAATTACTGGTTGGTAAAAAATGTAAATTTCTATTATTGGACATATGTCCAATATCATACTCTATTTATATCCCGGGCATTTACCAGCCAATTCTTATGTAAAATTGTCCCCTGAATCCGAAAAGACCGTCAAAAACTATAAAAGTTGAGCAGTTTTTGAGATATAGTCAATTCCATATTATATGTAAAATTGATTATATTTCAAAAACTTTTGGCGACATTTTCGGATTCAGCGAATAATATTTTATAGGAATTGACTGCTAAATGCTGTTGACGAGAATTATTTCTTCGTCACAGGACATCTTGCAGAATAACAGTGATTTAAATACAATGCATGAAAACTAATGGCAACAAAATTAATAAATTCGGAAAATACTTTTAACATACATGACATTTGCAACAAACTATTTCAGAAGTCAGACCAAGGAATTAGTTACCTTCGGAATCCAGAAAAGGGATGAGGAATCCGAGAAAGAAATATATAATATTTACAAAAACGAAATAAAAAAAATTACCTAAAACAGCAATTTATCTTTAAAAAATATTTGATGTTAAGTTGTTGTGTTTATATAACTCACCCATATTAAACAATTTTTAATCAAAACACACTATAACCCACAACAAAAAATTAAAACACAACCAAAAATTCCAAATGCGTGTATAACACTGAGAACAAAAACTTTAATTTCTAGAATCGGCCAGGAACCTGAAGGTATCTTCTGCAGTCTGCAGTGGCGGCAAATTGTCAGCCGGAGGACGAGGGGGGCCAAGGGGGGTCAGTTTGGGGCACGGGGATCCCGCTGCAAATGTGACGCACGCGTTTCGTAAGAATGAAAGGGCCCCACGCTACGGCAATGGTGGAAGGGGGTTCGGATTCTCATATATACTGCAGTGAGGCATGAGGTGGTTACACACTTGGTTTGCACCACTCGTTCAGTAAGCGTTTCGAGGTTTGTTCGACAGACAGACGGTTATACAGTCACTAATCGTGGTCTAATCCATTTAAGTAAAGTTCAACACTTAGAGACGCGACTTCAGCAGTGAATTTCTTTAGTGAATTATTCAGGCTGATTTAATACTTTTTTGTACGAGTTACCACCGTTCAAATCTCCCAAGAAAATTACAATGGCCGCCGTAGCCGCAGCACAGAAAAACCGCGAAATGTTCGCTATCAAAAAATCATACAGCATTGAGGTGAGACACTAATAAAAAAAATTTATTTCAGATTTTTTCCTTGGATAATTTTAAACAAAAAATTGAAAATTTTGACTATTTTTAGTTTGAAAAAACTTTAAAATTGCCTTTTAAACACCTTTTTTCAAAATAAAAATACCTTCATTTAATTTAATATTAAAAATAGTCCAATTTCTCAATTTTTTAAATAATAATGTTTGCAAATTAGTTTATTTGATTTAAAATCATTAATTGATTACAAAGTTTTATTTGAATCATAATAATAATATCAATATACTCTCTAAAAATTAATTAGTCAAAATGACTAATTTAATAGTTATTAGTGGCTGCTTTTTCACTTGTACCATGGTTAACCATGAAATACCATGGTATCACAAAATTTACCAGCCAATTCTTATGTAAAATTGTCCCCTGAATCCGAAAATACCGTCATATTAAATGGAAACTTGACTATATCTCAAAAACTGTTCTACTTTTTTAATTTTTGACGACATTTTCGGATTCAGCAGAAAATTTTACAATAAAATTGGGAGACTGTGGTACAAGTGAAAAAGCAGCCACTAATAACTATTAAATTAGTCATTTTTGACTAATTCATTTTTAGAGAGTAAGCAATTGTTCTTAATTTGGTCTAAAAAAATTTAATAGTATTATAGTAAAGTATATATTATATAGTATTATGTATCAAGTTTAATAAACGCATAATAATAATGTCTAAAATATGATTTAAATTAAATATTCGTACAAAGCGACATCTGTACGAAAATAAAGTAATCATCCCAATGAACATTTTTGTAGTAATTTTTACCATTTGCATTATTATTTCTATTAATATTAACAATTATTGATACTTTAAAATATGGTTAAACTAAGAAAATATTTTATCTTTTGTTTTTTTTTCCTTATAATTTAAAAGTGTGGTTATGTAGGTACTGAAAAATACTTTTTTCTACGTTTAAAAAAAATTGAAAAATTGATCAGTATACAGAGAAAAACATTCAATTGATCACCCTATATATAAATTTATTTTCCGATTCCTTGTAAAATTCCAAACATAATTCATGTAACATACCATATACCTAAATTCAACCATTTCTGAAATATTTAAATTATTTTTAAGATAATAAGTTAAAATATATAGTTTGTCTTAGTACGGCATTTTTACTCACTTAACTATTAATATTGGAATAATGTCACTATAATTATTTTTTAATAAACATTTTGTTATCTCGAGACTTCTTGATTTGTAACAGTTTAAAAAAATATTTGATGATAACGTCTCAAATGCAAATATTTCAGAAACGGTTGAATTTAGGTATATGGCATGTTATACGAATTATGCTTAGAATTTTACAAGGAATCTAACAATAAATTCATATATAGGTTGATCCATTAAAAAAAATAAACTTTTTGTTTTTCCCTGTATACTGATCAATTTTACAATTTACACTTAAAATAAAAAAATTAAAGGGGGCGACATTAGGTATATTTAACTTCTACTGCGATATCAAAAGTTTAGTACAAACGTTAATATAAACATGGTCCTTCGAGCCGGATTGGTTAATAATAAAATATTGGCTTCAAGAAACTATTTAATATTTTTGTATTAGGAATCTCAAGTATAAAATAGTTTCCTTGTGATAAAAAAAATTTCACATTTAGTATTATTTTACATGAAAGGCACTTTATTTTAACGATTGTATGACATTTGACAACTTAAAACTAACTTCAGCCCGTAACTAAAAACCTTTTGCTAACTTCAGCCCGTGACTAAAGCGCCATAAAGCCACAACTTGTCAATGTATATTTAAATGATCATTAACGTTGATAAAAATGTATAATTTACACCTTTTTTTCGAATTTTCCAATAAAACTAATTACCTTAAGGTAAGAAGAAAAATCGTCTAATTGGAATCTTATTACTAATAACTGCAGCTTAATTACCAATTTGCATTATAACTTGGCTTAACTTTTTGAATAATTACCCTTTTAATTGCTTATCAATTCAAATCTCAAGATCACAGTATTGTAATAAAATTGTACAAAAATTCGCAAAACATTATTTAATTACTGTTAAATTGCAAAACCGATTAATAAAACGCACAGAATACAATAATTAGTGATAATATACAATTACGCAAGTAGCGAAATATCAAGGTGATTTTATTAATAAATGTAACTGTTCCTTAATTTTGTTTCGTAAGAATTACCTGTACGCTGGTATCGGATTTGTTTTGGAAATCACACCCATTGATGGGTTATTCATTTTAATTGATGACGTAGGTATTGAATTAATTTACAGTTTAATTATGACGCTCACTGAAAACAAATTCCACATCTTGTTTTTCAATTTCAATCTCCTTATCATTGATTGCACAACAAAATTGATTCATTATTTGTTATAACGACATTTCTTACTGTCACTTATAGTTACATGCTAATATAATTAATATAATTTGATACCGTAAGATCATGGTCAAGCAATTCAAACGCCTCAGGATATGTAAATGTATCGTAACCTTGCCCAAGGGTCGCACACAAGAGATCTGTATCCCCTTTGGAGCAAGGTCTACCACACCAATCCCCCGGAAGTAAATTTTTTGTGGGCAATAATTAAGTTCTTACATAACTTCAGAACTTTAGCATCGTTTCATCTGCGAGAAAAGTTTACGGAGCAATTTCCTGACCCGCTTAACGCTTCCTGCTGCGGAAGACAATAGTATTAACTTGGGGCTTTTTGTGTTTTCAGAATGGATATCCAGCTAGACGTCGTTCTCTGGTGGATGACGCACGTTTCGAAACTTTGGTGGTAAAGCAAACCAAACAATCAGTCCTGGATGAGGCTCGTCTCAGATCCAATGGTAAGTCTAATTAGTTTTTAAAGTGGCATGATGTAAGCACGATTTAGTAGCATGATTGTTACGCATGTTTGTTTGTAGATTCCAGTGTTGACCCAGAAATTGAGCACGAAGAAATTTCAGTCGATAAATCCGCCGAACAACCACAAGATGACGGTAAGCTTTACGCATTATACGAATTTATCTGGCTTAAATAAAATATAAAACCCTCTCAAGATTTCGCTTCAAATGGAGAGACTTTACGCTCCTTTAGTTGCGAATGAAATTACGCCCTTCTTTTGTCGCGCTAAAACACTTTTAGAGTGCATTCGAAAGAACAAAATTACTTTTAATTTACTCAAGTTCATGGTAATTGTGCCAAGTTCTTTTGTAAACGTGAAGGCTGCTTTTCGATACGCATCGACTAATTGCACACTCTATTGATTTCGGAATCCTTGTCAATAATTATTGTTTAAAATTTATTGCAGATATTACATTGACAGAAGAGGAAGTGGTTCTTCAAAACGCCATCGCTGAAAATGCAGATGCCGGGCTGGTTAGCCAAAAGGCGGCGTTGGTTTTGCGTTTACGTGACGGTATGACGTCTCTCTCGCGAGTTCTTAAGATCGTTGAACTATACGAGGGCTCGGTGTACCACTTGGAGACGCGCCCCAACAAAAAAGAAACCAACGGGTTGGATGCTTTGATCAACGTTGAGATGAGCAGAGTGTCCCTCCTGCAACTGATCAAGTCCCTCCGTCAATCCAACACTTTAGAGCACACCACTTTGGTGGGCGAAGATAACATTTCAGCTAAGAACCCTTGGTTCCCAAGACACGCTAGTGAGTTAGACGACTGCAACCACCTAATGACCAAGTATGAGCCTGATCTCGATATGAACCACCCTGGTTTCGCTGATAAGGAGTACCGTGCTAGGCGTAAAACCATCGCTGAGATCGCCTTCTCCTACAAATAGTATGTTTCCCTTATTTTATCCACCCCAAAGATAATCGCTAAATATTATATTTTATCGCAGTGGTGACCCAATCCCATACATCGAGTACACCGAGACCGAGAACAAAACTTGGTCTTCAGTCTTCAATACCGTTCTGGACCTGATGCCAAAACACGCGTGCGCTGAGTACCGAAAAGTCTTCAGCGTTCTGCAAGACGAAGGTATATTCGTCCCGGATCGTATTCCGCAGCTGGAAGAGATGTCGAACTTCATGGCCCGCCACACCGGCTTCACTTTAAGACCCGCTGCTGGACTTTTGACGGCTCGCGATTTTCTGGCTTCGTTGGCTTTCCGCATTTTCCAGAGCACCCAGTATGTGCGTCACATCAACTCTCCATTCCACACCCCAGAGCCGTAAGTTGAATTTTAATGGCTTTTGCAGCGTCAAAGGCCGTAGCTGATTCAATTACCGCGTCATTACGAGAGCAATTAGCCTGCTTAACTTTAATGGGAAATGAAATTCGATTTTTGCTTATAGGATTTGTTACTGTTACAGAGACTGCATTCACGAACTCTTGGGCCACATGCCTTTGTTAGCCGATCCTTCTTTCGCACAATTCTCCCAAGAAATCGGTCTCGCTTCCCTAGGGGCTTCCGATGAAGAAATTGAAAAATTATCCACCGTAAGTATGCAATTCGACTATAATCAGACCCAGATTTATATTAAATACAATAAGCGTTTTCCAATACTACCTACTCTCTTGGGATATTAATTTGTACTTAGTTTGAATGTTAAACCATTGTAGAACATTGATTATACATAATCAACTAATTGTATAACGACTTAATTGCTTTTAAGTAATTAAACACAATTTTCATACTTACAAGGTAAATGTGGTTTCTTACTTGGCAGTTAATGAACTACAAATCTCAAGGCGCTGTAAAATGGAACAATGGATTTATCAGATGATTAACCCAAAGAAGTGTATTACAGTTGCATAATTCTGACCGTGTACGCATTACAGAGATTTTAACATTGACCTAATCGCTTTATTGTTTATACATAGGTGTACTGGTTTACCGTTGAGTTTGGGCTGTGCAAGGAAAACGGAGCTGTCAAAGCTTACGGGGCTGGTCTGTTGAGCGCTTATGGGGAGCTTTTGCACGCTTTGAGTGATAAACCAGAGTTGAGACCGTTCGAGCCTGCATCCACCGCAGTTCAACCCTACCAGGACCAGGAGTACCAACCCATTTACTACGTGGCTGAGAGTTTTGAAGACATGAAGGATAAATTCAGGCGCTGGGTGTCCAACATGTCGCGTCCGTTTGAAGTCAGGTTCAACCCCCACACTGGAAGAGTTGAAGTTTTGGATTCCGTGGATAAAATGGAGTCGTTGGTGCACCAATTGAACACAGAGGTGATGCACTTATCCAACGCCATCAACAAAATGAAGGGGCCGTCGCTATGAATTCCAACTCTTTCTTAAAGGTCCGGCGCTGGGCAGCTATGTGACTGGTGCTGCCCTACGCGGTAATCAATGATTACTAATCATCGGCATCATATTGTATAAAGTCGTCATTACGTGTAATATATTATTAATATTATTTCTTCGTAGCTTTAGATGTTAGTTTTTAGTTGGTCAAGTAGTCTTGTGATCTCACATATACTTGCACTGTACCCCCTTATCTGCGATATGTTGTTAAGTATGCATGTCCGATTCGTCACTTGATTGACTTGTAAATTTTTATTTGCGATGAGATAAGACATGCTGACAGTATTTAATTAATTTATATAGATAGCACCTTGCACGAGATCATATTTTATTGTAAAGATGTTTAAATTAAATTATTATATGTAATATATGTAGAAACAAGTATCTACAAATAAACGTGCAATACAAAAGTAACATACTCTATTTATTTATTTACCTTCATTAATATACAAAATGAAAAGATAATAAACATTGAGTACGCCCACCTATATTACCTAATTTTGGGCTGCTGATTTCAAAAATTCCACTCGTTTTGCTCCAGGACGTCTAGGATTCAAAATAATTACGTAATAAAATGCTCTGCCCAATTATCTCAAAATGTAAGTTTTACGTTTATATTTTGATTATTTATTAAATTATTTTGCCTTAAATCTATTTTGGATGTTCAGTATATTTTTGATGTTTTCTGTCAAAAATATACAGGAAGTCCATACAAAGTCATCGGTTTTTATTCACGTCATGCCTAAAGTACCCAAAACTTTAATCTTGAATCTTATTTATTAAGTCTTATGAAAATTTAATATCGAATTAAAGTATAAAGGCGCCTTTATCTACTTTATCGTTCAAGCACACTAAAGTGCATCTATTAATTATTGACATTTAAAATTTAAACTTTAAATTGTATTTTTACTTGAAAGTGATTTTAAGAACCAAAAATGAAAAAAGAGCAGGAAATGGAAGTGGTAATGGAAGTGGCAGAAAAAGAGAAAGGAGACGTACATTTATGTCGTCGTTGTAAATTTGTTTTGTTTTTGTTGCGGTACCTTTACGCCCAAGAAAACCAACACAATATTTCATTACAAAATTTTATGATATATACCTACCACTTTAACTTTGCAGGAATATTAAATGGACCTGATATACGACGTTTAATGAAAGATCAAGCATTCAAAAATGCTCTCAAAGTTGACGAGCTTGTCGCATATGTCAGTGTTAAAGCTGTCATTGAAAATGTTCTTGGTTCATATCGGGCCTAAAATTGGCGCCAATTCATTGAAAAAATGCTTTCCGTTTTGCAAATAATTAGAGTTAATATGTCATTTAAAATACTTTTTTTTTCATCCTGATAAATTTGCCGAACTGATGAACATGGAGAACGATTTCACCAAGTAACTGCAAATCTAGAGCATTAGTAGATATCTATGGGTATAGCGGAAAGAAGTTGGATTCATTGCTAGGAGACATTTGCTGGAATTTGCAGCAAAAGATGTACGACGATGATGAGGATTAAGCTCAATATTACTATAATCCAATTCGATATTTGATACGATTTAATAAATTTAAGGTAGAAAAAAGCAAAATTATGCAATGCATTAATTTTTGAGGGCTTAATTTGGATAATAATATGATCTATTTGCCGTATACCAATTACTTTAGTACATTCAAGATAAATTTAAACCAAAATAATTTCATATATAATCAAAATACCAACAAAAAACTAAGCTAGAGTACTTAATGTTAGGAAAAAAGTTTGTAAAAGTATCATATTGTAATGTTTCCATTTTACAAAAAATTGTTTATTATAATATATTATAAGATATATCTTCAAATAATTCAAATCTTAGTATAGGCAACCAACATTACAAAACTCATGACTACCTGTTGCTTTACTAAGAATTAAAGATTTAAAATATTGTGTTTTAAAATTAATGTAAATTGAAATGTACCAAAACGGTTTTGGAATCTCGATATTATTTTTTTAAAAGTTAATATTTTTCTACATAAAAGGAATTTAAAGGATTTGATTGTACTTTTTTCAAATGTTATATTCTAGTTTAAAACGACAAGTAAAACACAAAATTAGTTTTTTGATATTTTTATTGTTTACTTTTCTATGGCGAATGTCGTTGGTGTTAAAATGTTGACTATATATTATGTACACTTGTCTAAATCGTCTAAATCCTTGTCTTTAAAACTATACTTTGTGCAACACGGAATACACCCTTTGTCTTTAGGATCTGTACTGCTATCTTTGCAGGTTTCTATCGCATCCATTAAAGCAGCACAAGTGCGTTTAAATTCTTCGTTTGGCGTAAGTTTTTCGTCTTCGTCTTCTTCTTCGCATTCTTCCTCGCAGGGCGCACAAGTTTCCGGACAAGATTTGGGCGCTTTTGGTTCACCACCGTCATCTTCATAATTTTTCTCCGGGCATTGCTGGCACGGACAGCACGCTATAGCTTCTTCCACTTTAACGTCCCAATCTTCCTTCTTCTTTTTTTCAACGAAAAACTGCCTGAACGCGGCGCATTTGCAGGTGGTTTTGGCAACCGCAGGAGTTTTAACAGGAGGTGCGGGCGCTTCAGCAGGAGGGGCAGGTGTGACTTCAGTAGGTGTGTCTTCAGCAGATGCAGGTGTATCTTCAGGTGTGTCTTCAGGAGATTCAGGTGTGTCTTCAGGAGATTCAGTTGTGTCTTCAGGAGATTCAGTTGTGTCTTCAGGAGGTGGAGGTGTGTCTTCAGGAGATTCAGGAGTGTCCGATGAATCTGCAGGTTTTTTTTCGACAGTTAGAGGATTCTTCAAGTCTTCTGCAGATTTTTCACACTCCGGTGGTGCATCCTTTATACTCTCCAAAAACTCCTTGACGTACTCCTTGATTTTCTCATCGTTTACATTGAAACGACAAGGGTAACACATGCTCTTGCAGCAGAAGGCTTCGGTAAAACAATCGAAATATTTATCAACGGGTTGCGGTGCTTTTGATTTGAGCTCTGTGTCTTGGAGAGATTCAAAGGAATCTGACTCGTATGTGCAGCATTTTTTTGGTAGTGTTCTATTCTTATCACACTTCCGGTTTTCGCATATGACTTGTTGTGGATTTTTAGGCGGTTCAATGGTGCCACAAGTTGGGTTGTCACAGCCAAGGCTTCTACCATCTGTCAATATAGGGGTGTTGTTAACACATTCTTTGCTTTTCTGGGAGCTACCCGATGCCTTGTCGTCTGTGCTTGGTGGCTCCTTCTTCGCGTTTTCATTGAACGCATCTATCAAAGCTTTAAACTGAGCGTTTTCCGAATACATAAAAGTAAGGAACTGTATCATGGTGTAAGCGTCACTGCATTTTTCATACTGGTAGAAAACTTCGTTGGTTTCTTTGTTTTTAGTTGTTTCCTCTTTTATGCCTTTCAGCATACATATGGCTTTTTGGTGGTTGTTACAAAAGTGACTGAAGAATTTATCAAGGACCGCTTCTGGTACGCCCTTAAGGCAAAAGTTATCCTCCCAAGTACAAGAACTTTCTCCTTTGGTTTCATTGTCGCTATCATCCTTACTTTTCCTTTTTTCACCCTTAGTTTTATTCACATCTTCATTGCTTCGTACCTTGCTACTTTTTTGAATTTTTCCTTTACTACTTTCTTTTTGCAGTTTTCCCTTAATGTTGTCGTTTTTTATACTCGATCGTCGCCTTTCAGACATTAATGCTCATAGAATAAGTACGGTTTTTATGGATGATTTCTTTCAGATGAAATGTCAGGAATGAGGATGACTGATGACAAGTACTTTTCGCTATTTCGCTTCTTCCTGAAATAAGAGATGGCGTTTTTAGAATTATACATTTAGTCTGCTCATGATGCAAACTTGCTCCAAAAAGTTTGACACTTAAAAAAGAGCTTGGGACACTAACCTGCCCCCAAAAAATTGACCATTTTATTCAAAGAAACCATTTGAAAAGAAGTTTTTAGTTGGTCAAATTTTTTAGAGTTGTTTGTTTTACACCCCCAAATTATTAAAAAAGGAAATATATAATATTGAAGATGATCACACCTTTAAAACTTTTGAAGCTAGCAAGTTTGCACCCTAAGCAGAAAATCTATTTTACTTTTTGTTCTTCTGATTTCTTTTAAATTTTAACTCTTCTTTTCGTCCTAATTAAGTAACATGAACATTACCATTAAAACATTATTAACACTTTAGCCGCGACTTCTGTACACAATGGCGGGAGTCACCTCATCCCATTTCTTAGACGGTTTGTTGGCATCTTCAGCAGCTTTCTCAGGTTCAACCTCTTTAGCCTCACTTACCTTTGGCTTTTCTTCCTCTTCAGGCGGAACTTCTTCAACATTCTCCACCTTAGGAAAGATTTCTTCCGGGGCAGATGTTTCCTCAGGTTTAACTTCTTCAGTATTTTCCACCTTAGGAAAGATTTCTTCGGGGGCAGATGTTTCCTCAGGTTTAACTTCTTCAGTATTCTCCACCTTAGGAAAGATTTCTTCAGGGGCAGATGTTTCCTCAGGTTTAACTTCTTCAATATTCTCCACCTTAGGAAAGATTTCCTCAGGTTTATCCTCCTCTGTAGTTTTAACTTCTTCAGGCTTAACTTCTTCAGTATACTCCACCTTAGGAAAGATTTCTTTGGGGGCAGATGTTTCCTCAGGTTTAACTTCTTCAGTATTCTCCACCTTAGGAAAGATTTCTTCGGGGGCAGATGTTTCCTCAGGCTTAACTTCTTCAAGATTCTCCACCTTAGGAAAGATTTCTTCGGTGGCAGTTTGATCTAAGACAGTTTCCCCTTCATTTACAGGAGCTTGATCTTCTCCATTAACCTCATCAGAAGCAGGGTCTCCTTCCGCATTGGATTCAGCTTCAGCATCTTTCTCTGGAGTCTGCGAAGCTTGCTCTTGACATTTTAACATGACTTCCAATAGCTCCTTACACGGCGAAGTGCATTCAGGAGGTTCTGGAGGTTCCGGCTCTGGTTCTGGTTCCGGTTCCGGTTCGTCTAACTCGCAGGGTGCACAGGTTTCCTGGCAAACCTTCGGAGGTCTTGGTTCATCACCTTCTCCTTCGGTTTTGTCTTCCGGACATTGCTTGCAAGGGCATTGCCTTACGACTTCCGCTATTTCTTTATCTTCTTGTTCCTTTCTCTTTTTGTCCAGGTAGTACTTTCTAAAGCTGTCGCATTTGCAGGTTTCTTCTTTGCTTGTTTTGCTCGACTGGCTGGTTTTACTGGATCGGCTTTTTTTACTGGATTGGCTAATGTTATCCGGTTTACCTTCACCTTCAGCATTTGCTTGACCTTCAGCTTTTTCTTCCCCTTCTTCAGCTTCTGTCTTAGGAGTTAAAGTTTCTTCAGACTTGTCCTCTTCTGGAGGAGGGTTTTTGAGGTATTCCAAATACTCCTCTACCAACTGTTTGATAGCTTCGTCGTTAACATAATAATGGCATGGATAACAGAGTTTTTTCTCGCAGAATTTTTCGGGGTAGCAATCGAAATACTCGTGCACAGGGCCTGGTTCTTCGGGTTCTTCTATCTTTTCTTCCTTTATGGACTCGACGGAATCCGATAGGAATATGCGGCACTTCTTTTTAGGTTTCTTGTTTTTGTCGCAGTCTGTGTTTTCGCAAAAAACTTGAAAAGGGTTTTCCAATGGCACGGGTGTGGAGCAAGCTTCATTATCGCACTCGGGGCTTCTAGTTCCCGGGGTTGGTGTGGGTAATACGCACTCCTTCATAGTTGAACTTCTGGGCGGCTTGACTTCTGCTTGATCTGCTACAACGTTAAACAAGTTCTCATTGTTAAAACACTTGATGGAGTTTACTTTTTCTTTAGGTGGTTCTGGTATGACCAAGGCGTCAAGTATGGTGTTTGGATCTCGTTTGGAGCTGTCGTTGAATGCTGTCACCAACGATCTGAACTGAGAGTTTTCCGAATACATGAAGGTAAGGAACTGCACCATGTTGTAAGCGTCGTTGCAACGTTCGTACTTGTAGAAAATATCATCTGCTTCTTTGTTGTTGGCGGTTTCTTCCTTTATGTCTTTCAGCATGTTCATGGTCTTATCGTGATGGCAACAGAAATGTCTGGTGAAGTTTTCCACGGTTGATTCAGGTTGGTTTTTGAGGCAAAAGTTCTCCTCCCACGTGCATGGTACTTTTTCTTTTGTCTCGTTTTCTTCTTCGGTCGATTTGGTGCTTTTTTTGCTCGTTATTGTGTCTTGCGAACCTTTTTTGGAACTGGTGCTTTTTAGGGTGCCATCTGAGGCTTTTTTAGAGCTGGTGCTTTTTTTGCTTCCAAGAGTTTCTTTCGACGCTTTTTTTGAACCGGTCTCTTCTGGTTGCTCAGACATTTATGCACATAGAAAAGTAATTGATGGATGAATGAAAAGTTTTGATGAAATGTCAAAAATGAATGACTTTTTATTTACTAACAATGTTGACTAAAATTCCCTAGATTAAATGAGGCCTGTCAGAGCAAAGTCAACAATCTCCCATCAGACTAAAACTGAGTAAATTGAGATAATTGATTTTGTAATTTTTTTATATATTATATTGAAATATTGTTGTTGTTAGTCTAGTAGCCAACTACTAGGTCTCCAGGATGCATAGAATAGGTGAAATCTATAATTATAAATTGGAGATTGCTGACTTTGATATGAATTGCTGGAGATTGCTCATTTTGTTGTAAACGTTTAAGGAGATTTAGAAAAATAAACAAAAAAATCTTTTTTTTTATTCCTTTAATGGGTATAAAATTTAACTACACAATCAATGTGGGAAAATTCTGAACTGGACCACATAAATCTGGAGTTTCTCCTAAATCTGGGACCAGGTTGCCTCGTGCAAAAATGTTTTTATAGTACAACAACTCATCATCTTCTTCCCACTTTGCCCCGTAATGTTTTACTTGCAATGTTTTGACATTATCAGCCTTTTCTTGCTTTACCTTTACGTCTTATTATGGTATAATAGCACAAAATAAACAAGATAACTTTTTTTATAATTCTTAAAACAATAAAACGTATATATACCTACCTATTTTAAATATATTTTTAAGTGCCATTTACTGCAATAGAACTTAACAGTATGTACCAGTAAAAAACCACAAAATTAAATCTCTAAAATACGTTATAACATCAAATGTTAGGATATCAGGTGACACAAATTACTAATTTCTAATGGTGGAATTGAAGATTGTATACTTTGCTGCAAATCTATCAGTGGAGATTGTCGACTTTGCACTAAATGTCATTTTAGGCAGGATTTAGCTCCTTTTGCAGCTCATAAACTTTATCATCTTTTAAGATGATAAAGTTTATGAGCTGCAAAAGGAGCTAAATATATAGATAATTAGTTGAAGTACAATCTAATTTTTGACCAAAAGTGGAGATTGTCGGTTTTGCTTGTTGAGGTTTTCTGAAAGCATATTAAGATATTAACGTTTGTTTTTGTAAAAATTTTATTTATTTTTGTAATATGTCTGTCTGCAAAATGTTTACAATGCTGAATGTCGATAAAAAACAAATAAAACCCAAAATAATTTTGATTTATAAATAAATTTTCTAATAAAAAATGTAGGTTATTTTTTATAGTAAAGAAATCATATTTACATTCAAGTGGCATATTTTTGAAGCGAAAAATTGGTCAAATTTATCAATTCCAAGCATCTTTAAGCAATTATAATTGCCTTTAATTAAACGATCGTTATGATAAATATCGTTTGCAGTATTTGGGTTAATTATATCAGTATGACTTACAACCTGTCAAGTTGCTTCCAACATTAGACTACAGATCATTCATAATATGCTAAAGAAGTATCGCTAGTAGCTACAAAAGTAGTATTGTTAAAAAATATCGAAAAAAAAACCGTGGCACGATTTGTTGTGTTGTTGGGTGTATTTTGAGAGGAAATCCTGGGTTGAGTTTTTCAATAAACAGTGTTCCGAATGAAGAAATAAATTTCATACAGTCCCTGTAAATATAAATTGTATCTATTAGATACAATAAATACACATTTTTGTAGTGATTAACGTGAAAAGTGTAAACATTTCAATTCAGTAAAAATCGTCAAACAAATAAGTCGCCTAAATTTAAACAGCATTTAGCATTATTAAAAGCGTTGATTAAGAAAGTCTCCACTCAACGGTAAAATACCATTATATTATGTATTATATATAATATTATGTTGCCATGAATTCGTAGGTATATTTTGTTGTTTAAAATGTAGTTGTCGGCGTTTTTTAGAGAACTCAAATATAAAAATGGTTGATTTTAAGGTTATGTTTGTGCAAATTATTTTTTACTAATTTCTTAAAAATGTCCAAACTTAAATATAAATTATATTAGGTAAAGTTATCATTAGTTAATTCTGCACCAACAAATGTACTTACCGAATTGGATCCTTTGGCAAAACATGAAAATGCAACGATTTAGTTCTTGAATTTTATTTACAATTAAAAACACAATAATTCGCCATGATCCCTTAGATAAAATAAACACACTAACGTAACTATATAAGTATTTAAGCGTTGAGTTTCTTAATCAATGATATAAAGAATAATCAATCGAAATCGAGTACTAAACCGCGATTAAGCTGTGCAATTGAACAAAATTTTTCGAGTAAGACTTCTGCCTTCCTCTCTTTTGTGAAAAAACTACCTATTTATTTAAAAATTATGTACAGTTCGTATGCTTTTAATGTTTTGACAATTCTTAAATTGAAATTGAAACTTGCGAGCGAGTGTTTAATGAAATGAATGTCTAGAAGTTTATAAATTACTTTATTTTTTCTGATAGTCAATTTGCCCTTTTTGCCATTTCTATTTGAGATGGAAAGACCCTTGTATATTTGGTCTTACAACTTTTTCCGTACGCAATTTAACATTTTAAAATTCGCAAGTGCGGACACCAGGTATTTTTAGACGGCGCGGTCTGCGTCTAGAGACATCGGTAGTTTGCAAAAAGACGCCGACGCCTCGTGTTAACCAGCACTTAAAGTAGTGTGCGCGTGTTTTTGAGAAGTCTTAAGTTGAAGACAATGAACGCCAAAGGTATGAGGAGGAAGAAATCGTCTTTGTCGGAAGTCAAGGTGGCTGTGATTGGGGCTCCCGGAGTCGGAAAAAGTGGTAGGTAACTAGATTTAGTTATGCTAGATCAGGTGAAAGAAAAATGTTCATAACCTATAAATTTAATTTTCTTTATATTAAAAATATGAAGAAATAATTTTTATAACCATTTATGTAGGTGGTACTAAAATTGATTCTATCCTCCGTGAATCTGTTTTTACTTTAAATTTTACGCAACGGATGGCGCTTTAATCATTTTAAATAAGCAAAAACCTCTGTTTACGACATCATAGATGCATGTGATTTCTGAAGGTCAGTTAGAATTTATATGCAGATGAGAGTGTTGCTGTTTTATAATTCAAACGTTTAAGTTCATTAATTTGCTATTTAAAAACCTATCCACCGTGAAGTGTAATATCTCAGTAAGTAGATTTTTTGTATAAATATGTATGTACATTTGTATTTTTTTTAATATTAAGGTGCCAAAACATACAATAACTTATTTCAAATATACCAAAAACATACGAAATCCTAACCTCCGTGAAGATATCTACCGTGAAGCTTATAAACTTATAATTTTTTTTTGTAAATTCAGCATTATCAATTAATTCTTAATCCTCGAAAAAAGTGTTACTTAAGGTACAATTTACCCATCAAATTCTACACCCAACAATGAAAACGTTAAGTCCTCGAACTTAAGTAAACTTTTTCTATTTTGAATGTAAAAATAAACAAACTTGTGGAGGAAACAAGAGTAGGGTCAGTTTGATTTCTCAACAAACTGTCGTGACGTTTAGTGTTGCAACCAACAGTAATTTGTGTAAATAAATAAATAAATCCAAAAGCACTTCCCTTAGTTAAGATATTTACAATTTGGGCCCATAACCTACAATTTGAAAGGAATGCACTAGATTCTGTCATAGTTACCAGATTTTGTTTAAGTTTACCTTCATTACAAAAACGACATATTCAACAATTAATAAAAACGCCAATTAATAATTTCCATTGTTGATTTTGTCATTTTTGTTCATTACAATATTCAATATTGTATCACTGTGCGGCCTCTTCAAAACGCATTATTCAACTTTAAAACAGTTGATGGGCTACACACCGGGCCACCAAAAATAAACTTACCACATACTAATTGATTTACAAAAGGTTCAAGTGTGTTTTGCGGATCATTTTTTCGATTGCCGACGCCACCTATAAAACGTCCAGAAAAATGTGTTAATAGGTCTAGGGCTTCTAAAATTAACCGTCATTGTGAAAAAGCGTTTTAATGGAATTAATGGTGTAATGCGTGTTTAAGTTATCATTAAGAAATTTTCGTTAATTTAATCGTAATCAGGTAAACATTGGTTTACAACCTTTGGCAACTTATCAGGTTGTTTATAAGTTTGTGGTATTGTTAAAGTGCATTTATTTTAGTATTGTATAAGTAATTATTAATATCAATAACCTGAATATTGCAAAAATTTTCTCCAGTAAAATTATAAAAATCTTCTCCTCTAAAATTATAAATCACTTTGTGAGGTTGACGACGATATTTTGATATAAAATGTGCTTTAGTTTGGGTGATTTTTAAAATAAAATACTTGTTTTTAAGATGATTTTTTTAAGAAAGCGAAGTATATACGAGGTGTGTTCAGAAAATAACGGGAATTGTTAAATTTCGCGGGTTCGGAGGGTCCGGTTGTCATAAAATTTTCTTTATTATGTTGGTATACATGCCCCCGAAGTATGATAAAAACTTTAGCTGTTTTCATTGTTTACTTTGTCTGTGGCAGCCGCTAAGGTTAGACGTGTTTTATGAGCTCGGCGATTTTTCGTTCGTTAAAAGAAGTGGATCAAAGAATTTGTATCCAATTTTGCTTAAAAAATGAAATAAATTCTGTGAAATGTTAACAAAGGCCTATAGTGAGTATGCTATAAGTAAAACAAGAGTTTACAAGTGGTATAAGAGTTTCCAAGATGGCCGTGGAGACGTTGAAGATGACGAACCCCCCGAACGCACAAACGCATTAACAACCGATAAAACATGGAAAAGTGGAAGAAATGGTTATAAACCATCAGAGAAGTCGCTGATGATGTTGGTATATCAATGGCTCATTCCATGAAATTTTTTCGAACGTTTTGGGTATGAAACGCGTGGCAGCAAAATTTGTTCTAAAATTGTTAAATTTTGAACAAAATTTTTGGCCAAAACCAATACTGTAATGATTCCCCAGCCTCCATATTCGCCAGACAAGCCTCTGTCTGACTATTTCCTATTCCCAAAAATAAAGAGAACCTTAAAGGGCCGTCGTTTTGCAAGCATAGATGACATTAAAAGCGCATCGCTAAAAGAACTAAAGGCTATCCCAAAGATCGAGTTTAGAAGAGTTTCGAGTATTGGAGGAAGACCTGGCACATGTGCATAATATCCAATGGGGACTATTTTGAAGGCGACAACATTAATGTAGACAAATAAATAAATATTTGTTTCAAAAAACGAAAATTCCCGATATTTTCTGAACACACCTCGTACGCAATACAAATTTTCTTATTATATGAAAAATGATGCAAAAGCACAAACAGAGCACAAATCAGCAAAGATGTAAACTACCCACTACGTGGCATTTTAAAGTGAAGGGAATGGTCCGAGGTAAAACGACGTGTTACAATATTCCATTTGTTAATTATTAATATATCATATTTCTTACAAACAGCATAGATTTAATAGTTATTTTAAGTTTATTTTCGTGATTGTTTAACTGACAACTATTTCATAAAAAATATCTATGTGGGAGTATTTTAAATTAACTTAACCAACGTTTTGGCATTAATAATATTTTCTTTACATTACTTTAAGAATATTTTATTACAAAGTTTATCTCATGTTAATATGAACGATGTTCGGGTAAATTTTTTATAATTTTACATTTTAGTGTGTTTAGATATCAGTATGAAGGACACATTGCCATCAATAAAGTTAAACTTTATTGAAAATAAAATTTATTTTTAGCAAGAAATCATAAAAATTTTGATTTACTAAATAAACATAATTTTATGTTATTATCAATTTAAAATGTTGTTTCTTTATGTGAAAAAATAAATAAAATTTACATGTGTACAAACTTTAATGTGCGAAATGAAAGATAGATCATGAATGGTGAAATAGATCTCTCACTAAACTCAAATTTTTATAATAAGAGTTTAAGTCATAAAGTTAATATTATTTGAACGTTTTTTTTAATGATTTTCAAATTAAAAAAGGTTTTGTTTGGACCCCCTGTATACAAAATAACTATAAATGAATATACCTACGTAAAGTTAAAAAATGTAGTTGAGACTTAAAACCCAATATTTACGATATTTACACATATTTTGGCAAAGTTTTACTCAATCACTATAAAAAATAATGCCAAAGTATAATAGCCATAAATTAAAAAAAAACAAGTAAAAATCATGTAGTGATTTAAAAAAATATCAAAAAATCAAATTAATGTACGTATTTATCCAACTTGTCTCAAAATACATTCAATTAATAAATAACTTTAAATAAATACCCATATTGCCAAAATTTGTCTATTTTAAGCCAAAGATACATTTATTAGATTAAATTTGGCTGTAACACAAACGCTTTTTTCATGTGATATTTTGTTTATTGTTGCATGAAAGTTTTATTAACGCAGTTACGAAAATTTCAAAAGATTTTTTATGGCACTAAATTTACATCCTTGTACTTGATATATCAAGTTTAATATGTACGAGGTGTGTTCAGAAAATAACGGGAATTGTT
Source organism: Brassicogethes aeneus (assembly GCA_921294245.1). NCBI lineage: Eukaryota > Metazoa > Arthropoda > Insecta > Coleoptera > Nitidulidae > Brassicogethes > Brassicogethes aeneus. Next base: position 800,761 of record OV121132.1, on the reverse strand, counting down.
AAATTTCGCGAGTTCGAAGGGTCCGGTTGTCATAAAATTTTCTTTATTATGTTGGTATACATGCCCTCAAAGTATGATAACTTTTACTTTGTCTGTGGCAGCCGCTAAGGTTAGACATGTTTTATGAGCTCGGCGATTTTTCGTTCGTTAAAAGAAATGGATCAAAGAATTTGTATCCAATTTTACTTTAAAATGAAATAAATTCTGTGAAATGTTAACAAAGGCCTATAGTGAGTCTGCTATAAGTAAAACAAGAGTTTACAAGTGGTATAAGAGTTTCCAAGATGGCCGTGAAGACGTTGAAGATGACGAACGCCCCGAACGCACAAGCACATTAACAACCGATAAAAACATGGAAAAAGTGGAAGAAATGGTTATAAACCATCAGAGAAGTCGCTGATGATGTTGGTATATCGTTCGGCTCATCCCATGAAATTTTTTCGAATGTTGTGGGTATGAAACGCGTGCCAGCAAAATTTGTTCTAAAATAGTTAAATTCTGAACAAAATTTTTGGCCAAAAACAATACTGTAATGATGCCCCAGCCTCCATATTCGCCAGACATGCCTCTGTCTGACTTTTTCCTATTCCCAAAAATAAAGAGAACCTTAAAGGGCCGTCGTTTTGCAAGCATAGATGACATTAAAAGCGCATCGCTGAAAGAACTAAAGGCTATCCCAAAGATCGAGTTTTAGAAGTGTTTCGAGTATTGGAAGTAGAGCTGGCAATGTGCATAATATCCAATGGGGACTATTTTGAAGGCGACAACATTAATGTAGACGAATAAATAAATATTTGTTTCAAAAAACGAAAATTCCCGATATTTTCTGAACACACCTCGTATACATAATATTCTATTTAAGAAAACTAAACATTTTATTTCACCTGTTGCAAGTTTAGGTGTCCCTTTAATATTGTGTGATTTTTCTTTTAAAAATACTCCAAAACTTTTGACAATCGTCCAAGTAATGCCATCATAATTCATTACTAAAAACTGAGAAACCAGTTGTTAGCAATAAAGAATTACACGAGTTTTTTCGTTTTAAAAGTTTTATTTATTTAAGTATTGAGTAACACTTGACTTTTCTGTCGAGAATGTGAAAACATAATAAATTATTATAATCAGTTCCAATTTGTTAAGAAACAATACATTATTTTATGTGATAAATTGCTTTAGTTTAGTTGTTTTGGATGTCACATTAATATTTTTTAATTATTTACTTATATATTAACAGCTAATTATTTTTGTTTTAGCCTTGTCAGTCAGGTTTTTAACGCGACGTTACATTGGGGAATATGATCATCAGTCAGGTAATAAACTATTCTATTATTATTACCATTCGTATAATAATTTATACATAAACCACATAATTATTGGACAGTTAAGAAATATTATTTATTTAAAATTTATATATGCCGTTGTTTTAAGAATATTTGAATTTTTAATAATAGATTTATAAAAACATGCAAAAAAGTATAGTAATTGGACAATTTATATAGTAATTGGACACATGGACCATAGTTATTGGACATACTATTTTTATATAAACACAACAACATCAAATAACATAAATTGTTAAATATTTTTTAAAGATAAATTGCTAATATTTTTTTGGGTGGTATGTTAAAATTATTTTTCAAATTTATTAATTTTGTTGCCATTAGTTTTTTATGTTCTCTATCATGCACTGTATTTAAATCACTGTTATTCTGCAAGATGTCCTGTGACGAAGAAATCACTACATTACTTACTCTCTAAAAATGAATTAGTCAAAAATGTCATAGCGAAAAAGCAGCCACTAATAATTCTCGTCAACAGCAATTTGACATATTTGACATATTGACATATTTATGCAGTAAAATCGAATTTGAACAATTTGTTACATGTAAATTGTTATTTTTAAAATGCCGATGAATGTTCAATAAATCATTGTTAGAGATGGAACATTTTACATGATTATATATAGTTAAAATTAGATTTTAAATATATTTTTTAAATTCACATTTTTTTCTGCATTGGTAGTAAATTAATCTTATTTTTTTATATGTTTAAAAAAGCAGTAAAACAGATAAGAAATAATGCAAAAATAGTTAATCAAAATTTTACATATTAAAAGTACAAGAAATCGGTCTAGACATTTGTGGGTGTTTTGCAAAGCTAGCCGTAGGAGAAAAGGTAATTTGTCAAATAAAATATGCTTTAAATTTTTTTGTTAAAATATTAGCTGGTGATATAAGTCTTAACTGTATACTTATTCGTTTTAATCTAATTTTAATTTTAGACATCACTTATTTGTATATTTCATCACAAAATATCTTAAATTATTTGGGTTAACCAATCGATTAGCATACTTATTCTCTAGGAAATACTTAGCAAATAATTTACAATACCCCAATTCCAATTCCAAAACATTCAAAACAATTTAGCAGTTGCATAATTGGGAACTTTTGTTTGTTTTCAGAGACCAGATACAAACATGAAGTTTTAGTGGACAATGAACCCGTACTCTACGAGATACTAGACACATGCCCAAAGGTATGTAGCATCATGTATAATTTACTATTTTCACGGTGTTTATTTTCTGGCAAACCTAAATATTATGTGCTTTTGGCATTTAACACCTTTTAACAGGTATGCGGAATGTGTTTGGTGTTTTGCCAGTTTTTTCCTTTTTTTTGACAATTTGTTGATTGATCTACAGACACTGAGGAATTTCAGAAAATTGTTTAAAATAATGTACCTTTATTATTTAAAAAAGGCACAATAAATAAACTATAAAAACTCAACCAATATTTTTTTAAAAATGTTTTCTGCAGTCCTTAACGTTAGTTTTAATAATGTCCCATAGATGGCCCAAGCATTTACAATTCGCATCTAAAATGTTTTAATTTTAAACATATTGCACGCATTTATTTACTCTAAAACATAGTTAATATGTTTTAAGTAAATAATTTTTAAAATTAATATAATTCGCATATAAAATATCATTAATAATATTTTTATTTATAATTTACCTATCTAAAGAAAGTATGTTTTTAGTATACCTACATAAATCAAAAAACGTATTTTTTCTATAATACAGGGTGATTCAAAAATTTCTAACCATTGTGCCAAAATGCAGATATAAGCGTTCAAAAATGACACAATTTGGCATAACAGTAAACAACAAAACAATAACCCTGATAGCAAAATTTGATTTTAAGAATCTTCTAAGAAGATATGACCCGGAATAATGAAATATTCTTCTTATTGCTAAGAATGTTCTTAGGGACTTTTAAAACATTCAATAGATACCCTTTTAATGATGCAATTAGATTCTTAAAATCTTCTTAAAACCTTCCTAAAAAGCATCCTAGGAAAATTTTAAGAATACGTTTTTGGAATGTTCTTAGGTTTCTTATGGAGCTTCTAGGAAGTTTTTGAGAATATTTCCAAATATGTCAGATACCCACGTTCTAATTCTAGTTGTATTCTACATTCGTAAAATTCTTCAGGAGACGACAAATACGCCTCACTGTCATAATATGACAGTATGTATTTGTCGTCCCCTTAAAAAATTTTGCGACACATTAATATATATTTATATTATATTATATAATATTAAGTAAACAAGTTGACCTCTAAACCATAAGTTGTATGGCATTATTTCATAAAAAGTAAAATTGGAAAATTTTGTGGGATAAGTCAGATTAGATTGAGGTTGAAGATAGTTAGGATTGTTATACATAAAAATTTTAATTTAGAAATAAAAAATCGGTATACAAATTAATAAATATTTATTTTTAACATAAAATAAAATACCTAAAGTAAAAGTATTTTTGTTATCGAATATTGTTTTAATTTGACAAATAACTATAAAAAATATTTTGGATTGTGTTTTTTACTTAGTATTTAATACTAATTAATAATTAGGTACTTAAGTATAGGTATATACGTTTATACATAGTTTATGGTATATTTTACTATTATACAGGTAACTGAACTAAATATGCTTAACAGGAATATTCCTAAATGAACTTTCTATAGCAATTACTTTCTTAACATTCTAAGCATATGTTTAGAGTGGACTAATTTTTACCACTAAACTTTGCACCTTCTAAGAACCTGCCTATAGGCCAGTGAGAATATTCTTAGGATCATGCTATATGTCTTTTAAGCATGTTCTTTAGAAGAAATATAGCCTGATCCTAAGAATATTCTCACTGGAAGGTTTAAAAAACATTCTTAGAATAAAGTGTGCTATCAGGGAAGAACGTAAATTTCAAAAAACATGGAAACTTTGTCCGTAAGAAAAAGTCCAGCGGGGTTAAATCAGGGCTTCGTGGAGGCCAGGCAATAAAATAAACTTTTATTTTATATGCATTTTTTAATGTTCACAGGAAATAATTTTGTTTATATCCAGTTAAATATTTGTACAATAAAACAGGTTTATTTCATCGATATACTGTCAGATTTATTTAGTTAATTGAGGAAAAACTAATAAAACAATTTGTTTCTACTCAAATTTAACAAAAATATTTATAGATGCTGTTTCCTGGTCAAAAACCTATCAATTTTTAAATTATTTAATTTAATAGGGTGGGGTCATGTGACATTAAAAAACAAAACAAAAAGTCACATAAAAAAATACAAAGTGGGTCATGTTACATATCATTTAAAAGGTCTTTTAAAGCTGAAATAAATGCAACTACTTGTTTTTCCGAATGTACAGGGTGTAGCAAAAAAATTAAACACTTAAAATTGCTCACGGTATATTTGTCGCAAATTTGTAAAACATGTTTATTATGATATTTTTGGCAAAACATTTTTGTTTTTCCTCAAAACACCATTCAAATAAGTACAACGTTTGTTATTACAAAATTCCATTAATGGGCGTTTCTCTGTAAACTGGGCAACTCATTGTCTCAAGCTAATATTGTTTAGAAAAATAACAGATCATAAATATTTCGTAGATAACTTCAAAAGATAATAACCTAATCTACCTATGCTCGACGTTCAAAATCCAATAAAATAAACTTTAGTGTATCAAAATCGTTTTTATAGTCCTTAAAAACCAGTCCCCTGACGTGTCACCAAAGCAAAATGGTCACTTCAGACTAAATTAATTAAAGACAGTAACTATTGGAATCAACCTAATTGTTTAATTATTCAACCAATATTGTTTGCTTGTTACTGTAACTTATTTATTTTTTATAATTATTATTTTGTAATTCTAAAAAAGTCATCTAAACTTTGTCTCTGGATTTTATAAACAGTCCCCTGTATAGATTTTTCAGAAAATGCTCAATGTTTTCCAAAGTAATAGGAATATTTTTGGTTCATCTGCCGTATACTAATAAATAGACCGATATTTATTCCTCGAATAACATTTATTAAATACAACAAAAATATAACAAAAAAACTTGCCTAGACAATTTCTTACTTCAAGTTGCCCAGTTTACAGAGAAACGCCCTAATACAAGAGCTCGACTTTACTTTATTTGAAGCAAAGTTTATGCGAATGAATGTGTGGAAAATTGTTATCAAAATAACGCAATTATAAACACTGGATGCGCCAAATTTATTACTTTAATTAAAATACCTTACACTTTCCTAAAGATATTTCTGGAGAGCCAGTTATTACCAAGGACGTTAGGGTGTACATTGCTTATTTATTTATTAAAAGTAATTTCTATTTTTAAATTCGTTATATTAAGGTATAATGTTAGGTGTTTTAAGACCGATAAGACAAAATATGCTTCTTTTTAAAAATACATACCTAGACAATAATATCGTAGTAAACAAAAAAATTGGCTGCAAGCCTTGATCTAAATTCCAAACGTATTGTTTTAAGTATATTTATAAAAAAAATCTATAGATTTTACCCACATTGATTTTAAAATAACACAGTTTTCATGAACACACATCTTATGTTTGAAAACATAACATAATAGTTATTTATGTCATTAGGTTAAGAAGTAAGGCTTTTTGTGCTAAGCTCAAGGTTTGAAGCGAAGCACAAAAAGGCACTTCTTGGCCGAATGGCATACAACATTTTATCTTCAAAGCCCTTTATATACGTCAATTTAATTCAACATCAAAGCGGCCTAACCTCACTTTTTTAGAATCTTATTTATTTATTACCTAAAGATTACATTAAATGTACAATAATTATTATTGCTTTTAGAAGCAGTAATAGTTTGACAATACCTAGCAACATGATTTAAATATAAATGGATTTTTGCTATTACATTGAATTTAATTAATTGTTTAATAAATAGGTAGGTATCTAATTTCAATTTGTTTGGATTTTTATTTAAAAAATAGGTAGTTTGGAATGTTTAAGCTCTGTTTAACATAAAGTTTTCAGTGAAATTAAATTTAATTTCACTGAAAACTTAAAGCAAATTACAACTTAAAAATAATTTAAATCGTAGAAAAAGAATCGTGCGTTTTCTTGGTTGCCTAACCTCACTTTTTGTTTTATTATTCATATTTAATTTTACAATAATTTAATGAAAAATATTAAACATTAACAGTAAAACAAACAAATGAGTGCTTATTATAAATAAATTAAACCAGTTTAGTACGTTAATATCTTAGAAAATGATTAATTTGTCAAAACAATACCCATAGCGAGAAAAAATCGAACTAATTACTTGCCTCATAAAAATTTTTATCGGCCTAGGCCATAACAAAGTATTTCTTTATCGAATGTTGACAACAATATAAAAAATATTATACATTTATATCATACTTTTTTTACTGTTAATAAAATTCTCATTTACTATAATGTTGTGTGTTAATTGCGCTTACATAAAGTAATTACTTTGGCATATTTGTTTTTTTTAAATTACTATCGTTGTAATTCAAATGAATTTTATTTCAGTTGTTAATAGCTTACGTTAAGAACAATAACAAAAATATATTATTGCTATAAAAAGACTTTTTTAATATTTACTATTGCTTTGCAATGGTAACAATTTTTGTTATTTCCCTTGAAAAGGGGGAAAGGGCCAGCGCTCTCCTTGGTGAACATAACTTTATAATTCACAGTCTGTGTTATAATCTTATTGATTTCACTTGTTCGAGTGAAGTGTGGTAAAATCTAGCATGATAAAAATATCAAAAAGATCGCAAAAAAAATTAAAATTTCGACGTTTTCTAAAAGAAATATTTAAGGTCTATTCTATAAACGAAGCAGACTTTTACTTCTTAAATGACCCCACATAAGGGATTCAAATCTGTATATCTTGCCGGCCAATCCAGAGCTTCTCTTCAAGGAAACTAAATATTGAAAATATGTTCTTTTTTAGAAATTCGACGACTTACCATCTTCAGACACAATCAACTGGGCCGATGGCCTCCTCCTAGTCTACTCGATGATCGACAAAAAATCCTTCACCTACCTGAAACGTTTTAGCAAAATCATCTCCGAATCGGACATTCCGGTCTACGTGGTGGCCAACAAGAACGACATGGTGCACCTAAGAGAAGTGAGTACCGAAGATGGAGCTCTACTGGCGCGAGATCTGGAATGCGGGTTTTCGGAGGTGGCCGCTGCCGAACAGGTGGCGCCGGTGGCGGTGGTGTACCAGGAGCTGTGTCGGGCGGTCTTGGCGGCCAGGAGGAAGTCCAAGCACTCCCTGCTGGAGAGGATGTTGGGAGGCAGGACCAGCAATTTGAGGCTGTACGTTAGAGGGAAGAGCGACAGCGCTTTGCCGAAAGATTGACAGTTACTTTTGAAGTAGGTTTAGAGGAAAATCCTGAGATTTATATAAGAGATGAGATTTTGCATGACTAGATAAAAACTAAAGTTTTTATGCAAAAATATTATTATTTTTCTAAAAATAGAACTTGTGACCTGTGAAGTATATTATACACTGTCAATATTAAAAAGTATAATTCTGTAATATTTTTAGGCTTAGTATTTACAATATTATTATAAGATTTTTAGGAAGTTCATATATAATTTGTACCATAAGGTTCAATGTAACATTTAATTCCCATATAAATAAAAGAATTTTGTTAACTTTTATTCAAGTACCCAAAAGTTACAATAAAAAATATTTCTAAAAAGTGTACAGATCAGTGTGTGGTATAAATGTGTTCCTCATGGTTTATTCATTGTCACTTTAATGCGTTTTAATTTTAATTCTGAAAACAAACAGTTAAATGGCCAGTGTCCAATTACGAATAATATTTCATAGGAATTGACTGCTAAATGTACTTGACTAATTCATTTTTAGAGAGTAAGTAATATAGTGATTTTTCGTCACAGGACATCTTGCAGAATAACAGTGATTTAAATACAGTGCATGATAGAGATCATAAAAAACTAATGGCAACAAAATTAATAAATTCGGAAAATACTTTTAACATACCACCCGAAAAAATATTAGATGTATATAAATCATCCTGTTCCGGCCTAAACATTATAAATGCTTCACAAAGTAGAGATACCAACTGATATGATATTTGCAACAAACTATTTCAGAAGTCAGACCAAGGAATTAGTAGTTACCTTCAGAATCCAGAAAAGGGATGAGGAATCTGAGAAAGAAATTTTGAATTATATGGTTTGTATATATTTTAATTTAAATCATGTACAAATATTAAAAATAAAAGTGGCCCCAATATCGATCCTTGAGGTACTCCCAATGTTACTCTTAATATATCCGATTTTTTACCATTTATAGATTCCTTTAACTTTTTATAGCAGTAATATAGGATTAATAGTATCAAGTACCTATTATTTTACTAAAATGACTTTGAAGACTTACTCTAAAATAGCATATTATAAAAGAATTGACAACAATCAGTTAGCCATTTACATACCATGGGAGGAAAATAGTGCTTTTCCTCCCGCGAATAGTTTGATGCCTGACGCGAAGCGAAGGGCATTAAATATATATAGTTTTTTCTATTACCTTTTAACAGTTTTAAGACATTTTAAGCGTTCCGGTTCCTTTTACTAACCCGGTATAGGGCTATAAAATCATGACAAAATATTAAGTAGGTGTTGCGTCGCCGACGTTATGTTGACAACGCTTTGTTGCTAGGGTATTTTTGGTAATAACAACATAACAGTTTTTATAAGCTGTCAGAATGTTTATCATAAATTTGAATTTCTTCCTACGTTTTGAAAATGAGTTCTAGCGAAGAAGATCTTGCTAAACAGACAAGAATAGTTGCAATTAATTTCCTTCCTTAAAAATCGAAAGAGCGATATGAAAATGAATACCTATAGTTTGTTAAAAGAATGGTTGGACAAGCGCGGAGTAAATCTTTTTCCTACAAAATCAAATAGGACTTGACAAGATACAAAAACTCTTGATAATGTAAAATTGTTAAAAAAAAAGTTTTCTAGTAAGGTAGTAGAAAAAATCAATTTTTTTCCCTAAAACTTTCCCACTTGGTAATTTTAATCCGGAGAACGCGCGGCGTAAGGGACTTTCAGCTTCCAACGCGCATGCGCGTCGTTGTCGGGCGTCGCTTTGTTGTCGAGATTTCGGTCCAGAGGCTGCGGCTGTGTGCGAAGCTGAAGCTGAAGCTGAACCGACCGCCATGAGGCCGTCACCGAGAAGAATGCGTCCTCTCCTTGCGGCAATTTTGACCACTTTTTTTCACCTTGTACGCGGCACTGGCGAGAAAATACCTCTCGGTAAGTGAATATGTCTTTTAAGTTTGCTATTAGCGAGGTAGTGTCGAGTTTTGGCGGGAATCGATGAGATTTTGGTCGGTAGTTACTTGTTAGGTTATGTGTATACTGCATTTTACTACGTACAATGTATGGCGCAGTCTTTTATGGGTTTTATAGTACAGGTTTAATGTTATGCCTTTTTGTTTAATAGGGGTTAATATAGCTCCAGTTTAAGGTACGATTTAGGTCTAATTTAAGATTAAATTTGTGTTTATAATACCCAAATTGAAACAATTGATTATAAAATATACAACTGTTTTGTGAGTTTTTTAAAGTGTTACAAGGAGTTATGATTTATTAAATTATAAAATACTAAACAATAATTTTAATTTATTTATCAACTATACGAAATTCATGATATCATATGTGTCCAATAGAAAATTTTATATTAAGATTAATAAGGAATTGGAATACCTCAGGGTAGTACTCTGGGTCCCTTGTTATTTATATTGTTTATTAATGATCTCCACAAATGCCTACAAGTTTTAATATACGGTTTAAAATTTTTTAGTGAAATTTTGGTAAACTAATAGTGAAGGGTATTTCCATTGTAACGGGTGCGACACTAAAACTGCGTTTTTTCATGATAATAAAGTGTTTGTTCCTATATATCAAGATACGTTAATATAAAAAAATAGTATAAAAAATTAGGTGTTTAACAAAATGTCAATAAAAACTTAAAAACTCGGCAAATGCGACCAAGTTGGCTTCTAAAGTTGATACTGTAAAATTTTGAATGAAAGCATAATATGCTATTATATATATATTATAGTAATAATTTTTTGTTTAAAACTTGAATAGTAACCTTAAACAAGCACGTATTTTAAATGAACAAATATTGTATACTTTATTTTCTAAAATATTGTTAAATAACACATCTGATTTTTTGTCAAGGTGGGGTAAGGTTTCGTGAAAATACCCTGAGGGGGGACACTATTAGTTCACAAAAAACCTCTTTTGAAATATCTTCTTGTAACACTTTAAAAACTCATATTATCTATGATTTTGCAATATTATTTTGACATTGTTTTATTTTTTTAAATTTAAAATGGTTTTAGCAGTTTTAATTTTTTGTGTATTAACATATTAATAATTCTTGAAATATTTATATACATTAAAGGTTTTCTGGTTTTAGTAATTTTCTTATTTAAAAAAATTAATTAATTAATAATTTTCTGGGATTATTAAAACTGTTGTAAATTTATTTTGGAGTCACATGTATTACATATATACTGGGTATCCCGAAAATGGCACACAAAAGCCAAACCCCCTTATTATAACCACTTTACGCATAAAAAAATTGTACACACATTCTAAAATGTGTTTTGAAAAATCTTAATTAATAGATATTTATGTCATTAGGTTAAGAAGTAAGGCTTTTTGTGCCAAGCTCAAGGTTTGAAGACCGACGCGTAGCGGAGGCCTACAATTGAGCGAAGCACAAAAAGGCACTTCTTGGCCGAATTGCATACAACATTTTATCTTCAAAGCACTTTATATAGGTCAATTTAATTCAACATCAAAGCGGCCTAACCTCACTTTTTTAGAATCTCATTTATTTATTAGCTTAGGATTACATTAAATGTACAATAATTATTATTGCTTTTAGAAGCTACTTAATTTATGTAGAAATGGATTGTTGCTATTACATTGAATTCAATTAATTCGTCACCAAATTCACGAATTGGCGTATATGAAGATTTAAGTTATGCAAAAAAGCAATTTTTTAAAATAAAAGTTTAGCATACTAAACACTTATTCCAGAAATTTACTTTTTTGCATAACACAAATCTTCCGATACGGGTGTTTGATGTTTTGTGTTATGAAAAAAAAACAATTTCTGGAATAAACGTTTAAAATGCTAATTTTATTTCAGAAAATTGCTTTTTTGTGTAACTTAAATCTTCATATACGCCACTTCGTGAATTTGGGGACGAATTGTTTAATAAATAGGTAGGTATCTAATTTCAATTTGTTTGGATTTTTATTTAAAAATAGATAGTTTGGAATGTTTAAGCTGTGTTTTACATTTAATTTCACTGAAAACTTAAAGCAAATTAAAACTTAAAGATAATTTAAATCGTAGAAAAAGAATCGTGCGTTTTCTTGGTTGCCTAACCTCACTTTTTGTTTTATTATTCATATTTAATTTTACAATAATTTAATAAAAATATTAAACATTAACAGTAAAACAAAAAATTAGTGCTTATTATAAATAAATTATTATTATTATAGACCGCGTGGAGATAAATGTATTTTTATGCTTAATATACCTAAGGTGCGGGGCGGCAAGTTTAAAACGATTATCATACAAAGGCATTAGAATCAAGTTTTGGGAGTAAATTTCCGGAAAGCTGTCCCAAGACTTAGCAGCAGCTTTCGGTGCACCAAGTTAACAAGATAATAAGAAGACAGTTTGCCAACTTTTACCTCAACACGCAGTTATTAGCATATGAATAGAGCTGCATAATGGACTTTTTTGGTTTCTCATTTGGTGCGAACACAAATGTTTGTATGAATTTTGAGAGGTATTTTACATAATATGTTATAGGTACCTGAACTTTTTATTATAAAAGTTTTAGATTGAATTTAGTGGGTCAATATGGTAAACTATTTTCTAGTACCTAATTTTTTAGATTGCCAAGACATTTTAAAAGGAGAAAAAGTTATTTAATAACTTTAATAATAACACTTTGATTTAATTATAAAATTAATAAATTAGATAATTCAATAAACTATTTTCATTGTAACAATAGTCACATTTTCAACCTACTGTTGGGTATGGGGTAGTTTTTTTTAAATAATTGCAAGGCATTAAAACAAATTATTTATTATAACAAACAAATTAACATATTATATGATGTACAAAAAAAATATAAACTCACTTTTTAAACAACAAGTCTGCTTCGTTTATAGAATAGACCTTAAATATTTATTTTACAAAACGTCAAAATTTTAATTTTCTTGGTGATCTTTTTGATATTTTTATCACGCTAGATTTTACCACACTTCACTCGCACAAGTAAAATCAATAAGATTATAACACAGACTGTGGATTATAAAGTTATGTTCACCAAGGAGAGCGCTGGCCCTTTCCCCTCTTTTTAAGGGAAATAACAAAAAGTTTTATTTTTGTTATTGTTCTTAACGTAAGCTATTAAAACAAAGATTTTCTAACTGAAATAAAATTAATTTGAATTACAACAATAGTAATTTAAAAAAGACAAATATGCCATAGTAAAATGAACAAATTTTACTATAACAACTGCGCATTACTTTATGTAAACGCAATTCATACACAACTATAGATTTAACAAACATTTTAAGTTCGACAAAGATTTAATATAAACATAAGTATTTCTTATTGCCATGGCAATATGATAACAACTATTACTTTGTTGGATGAACATTTTTTTGATAAAAGCTCAACATGCTTCATTATAGTAAATGAGAATTTTATATATTTTTTTAAATTGCCAATGGTTGATTTGATATGGATTGACCCATTTACATAGGACTAGTAAGTTTGGTTTTATATTGGCAGTCGAAAGCTTTAAAACTATGTTTGGATTTATGAGCCTGCATTGGTTTAATAGCCTTTCTAATTTACTTGAGTATTGTTTCTATAAATTATCACCGTGCATTCCACTATTAGCATAATTGCTCGATACACAAGACAAACAGTATAACAACTAATTGCAATTAATTAAGATATGGCCCCTCGTGTAATTAATATTTTATCTAAATTATCATAAGTTAAACATGGGTGAATTAAGTAGATATTACAGCTAAGATTCCAGATTTTTAACCGCAATTAATTACTTTTCACAATGTGTAAAAAGTCTAAAACCTATCCTCCGTGACTGTTACTTTTTCTAGGTTAACCTATATGTTTTCAAATATCTGAGGTAGTAAAAGCATACCAAAAATATCAGTTCACTAAGTAAATTAAACACATCCAAAGCAATCGAATCAAAAATAAAATTTTATTAAAAATTTAAAAAAATTATTTTTATAACCATTTATGTAGGTGTTACAAAAATTGATTCTATCCTCCGTGAATCTGTTTTACTTTAAATTTTATGCAACGGATGGCGCTTTAATCATTTTGAATAAGCAAAAACCTCTGTTTACGACATTATAGATGCATGTGATACCTGAAGGTCAGTTAGAATGATGTTTTATAATGAAAAAGTTCATTAATTTGCTATTTAAAAACCTATCCACCGTGAAGTATAATATCTCAGTAAGTAGATTTTTTTATAAATATTTTATGTATGTACAATTGTATTTTTTAAAAATATTAAGGTGTCAAAAGATACAATAACTTATTTCAAATATACAAAGGGATGTTTTAAAAAAAACATACGAAATCCTAACCTCCGTGAAGCTCTAATATTCAAAATGTATGATTTCTTAAAAATTACTATTAACGACTTATTTGAATAATAAATTAATATTTTTTTTTTGTAAAATCATTCAATTTTAAATTGTTTGGTATAACATACATAATAATATCCTTTGTAAAGATTCACACAGGATTTCCGAGGAAACCCGAAACTGTTTACAAAGTAGTATTATATTACGGCATGCGATTAAGATTGATATTGTATTCACGAATTCGACCAAACACTGAAGTATGTTGTTTCTCCATCTAAATTATCCCGAAATTTGGTTTTAAACTCTGTACATATGTTTACAGGCACACAAGACATATTACTATATGCATGCAAAGATTGAAATTTAATCTAAAGTTTCGTTGATGTTCAGTTGTAGAGTTTTCTATGTTCCAGTGGCGGCGGCTAATTATTAATAATTATAATTAATTTTGCCATCCAATATTTAATTACTTAACAAAGTGGAACTTGATTGTAACATTGTAATCAACGTGTTAATTACGATCGATGTCAATAAATTGTCCAAAGCAAATACACTGAGTGCCTCTAGAGAGTTTCAACTTGGTAATTAATATTCTAAGATATTTAGATTCCTGCCTGCTTCTCCATAAATCATTTATTCGTCTACATTAATGTTGTCGCCTTCAAAATAGTCCCCATTGGATATTATGCACATGTGCCAGCTCTTCTTCCAATACTCGAAACACTTCTAAAACTCGATCTTTGGGATAGCCTTTAGTTCTTTCAGCGATGCGCTTTTAATGTCATCTATGCTTGCAAAACGACGGCCCTTTAAGGTTCTCTTTATTTTTGGGAATAGGAAAAAGTCAGACAGAGGCATGTCTGGCGAATATGGAGGCTGGGGCATCATTACAGTATTGTTTTTGGCCAAAAATGTTGTTCAAAATTTAACAATTTTAGAACAAATTTTGCTGCCACGCGTTTCATACCCAAAACATTCGAAAAAATTTCATGGGATGAGCCAATCGATATACCAACATCATCAGCGACTTCTCTGATGGTTTATAACCATTTCTTCCACTTTTTCCATGTTTTTATCGGTTGTTAATGCTCTTGTGCGTTTGGGGCATTCGTCATCTTCAACGTCTTTACGGCCATCTTGGAAACTCTTATACCACTTGTAAACTCTTGTTTTACTTATAGCAGACTCACTATAGGCCTTTGTTAACATTTCACAGAATTTATTTCATTTTTTAAGCAAAATTGGATACAAATTCTTTGATCCATTTCTTTTAACGAACGAAAAATAACCGAGCTAATAAAACACGTCTAACCATAGCGGCTGCCACAGACAAAGTAAACAATGAAAACAGCTAAAGTTTTTATCATACTTTGGGGGCATGTATACCAACATAATAAAGAAAATTTTATGACAACCGGACCCTCCGAACCCGCGAAATTTAACAATTCCCGTTATTTTCTGAACACACCTCGTATTTACGTTATGAAATATATATGCATATATGCATTATGAAATTTAACTTAAATCCCTAATAAAGCATAGGTGCATTAAAATATAATGGTATATATTCGTATGCATAATACAGTGTATAGCGAAATTCAGTCGAGTTTTAATATAGCTTGTTGAATTTATATTGTTGGCTTAAATGTTGAACGACCGTTTTAAGGTAAATCTTGAATTTTACATTGAATATGCACAGTTCATATATGTTAATATACGTAAAAATTTGAATTTATTGGTAGTTGGTTTCTATGGTAAATCTTTTTGCTTTTAACAGTGGCAGTGACATTTCTATATGCAGTGTTATTTAAAATTTTAAAAATTAATACTATTATATTACATTTCATTGAATTACTATAGAACTATACAATGTTGTTTCATTAAACATTATTGAAAAACTTTAGATTTTGTAGCTATACTAAAGTTAAACTCTTTTAAAGGACAATGCAGTTTTATACCTAAACTTTAGAAGGCCCATAAAAATTAAACTCTGAACTCTTTAGATTTTAAAATGGTAAAGTAAAGTAAAGAATTTATTCCAGAAAATCCTGCACTATCTTAATTATTAAAGTTTCTGCAAAATCCTGATGATATCTGCTGATTAAAGATTGGCATTAAAAATTCATTTAGTAATGAAAATCATGAGGGAATATAAAGATTATTTTATGCTGAGCTAGAAAATCTTTGCTATCTCTGCTATCTGAGTTTATTAACAGTAAAAATTATAATTTTTTGAGGTCAATAATTTAAAAAAAAAGTAGTTAACATAACATTACCAATAGTAATAAAAGGAATTACTTTTTATGCTTTTTTGGTGAAGCAAACTTTCGATAGTAAAGAAAATTCAATTCAATATAGCCACAAAATTGCTTTTCCTTAAATTTATGGCCAAACTTTATTCTATGCTGTTGTAACACCAGAAATTTGAATTTGTAAGGACGAGCTTTATTGGTATTTTATGCGTAGATAAACCTACAGATTTTATGTCGTATACAGTCCGGATTTATTTGAATTTTAATTGTAAATATGCAGAAGTTTAGCAGAGTTAAATATGAATGGACCTTTGGTGGATCCCTTTTACCATTTAATGTACAGTTACGGAAAATAGCAATGTCCATTTGAATGCTCAATTGTAACTGTAGTTTTATAAAATTTATACATTTATTATATGACAAACTTTTACCTACATAAAAAATGTCCCTAATAAACAAAATTCTGGATAAAATTGTCTGCATCATATAAATAGGAAATATAAAAATGTAATTTTCTATGCGCGGCTAAGACGTCTCTAAAAATGTCATACCATACATATTCGCGAGTCCTCTCTATAGATATTCAAATATCATTGAAATAAGACACTTAAAATTCCATGTGTAGTTTCTGCTCAACATACGAAGGTTCATTCTCAGTGAAGTATGAGTCTGAATTACCAGAATAAAATTGTACAATTGTGTATTTTTCTGTGTGTTTACTTACTACGAAATTGTTTTTAATGTAATATTATTACATATACCAAACAAAATATCATAAACTATTTGTATCCCAGACATTTACCAGCCAATTCTTATGTAAAATTGTCCCATGAATCCGAAAAGACCGTCAAAAACTATAAAATTTAAGCAGTTTTTAAGATATTATATGTAAAATTGATTATATTTTAAAAACTGTTCTACTTTTTGACGACATTTTCGGATTCAGCGAATAATATTTAATAGGAATTTCTTCTAACAGGAATTGACTGCTAAATGTCCTGGATACAAATTGCTGTTGACGAGAAATATTAGTGGCTGCTTTTTCGCTATGACATTTTTGACTAATTAATTCTATTCTATTCTATTCTATTCTATTCTAAATACAGTGCATGATAGAGAACATAAAAAACGAATGGCAACAAAATTAATAAATTCGGAAAATACTTTTAACATACCACCCGAAAAAATATTACATATATATAAATCATCCTGTTCTGGCCTAAACATTATAAATGCTTTACAAACTAGAGATACCACGCTTAATGATATTTGCAACAAACTATTTCAGAAGTCATACCAAGGAATTAGTAGTTACCTCCAGAATCCAGAAAAGGGATGAGGAATCCGAGAAAAAATATATGAATTATATGATATTTACGAAAACGAAAAAAAAATTACCTAAAGCAGCAATTTATCTTTAAAAAATATTTAACAATTTATTTGATGTAAAGTTGGTATGTTTATATAAAAATTGTATGTCCAATAACTATGTGTTTTTTATACATTTTTTATAAAAAAATACAGAAATTCTTGAGTTTAAAAAATGGCGGATGCGCCGGGATTATTATCAAAAGTTACATCGTGTAAAATTTAAGAATAAACAAAAGAAATTTAAAGCGGGTTTTAAATTAGCGTTTGCCAACATTTTGCATATTACAAAGGGTGTATTGTCATTAGGGATTTAAAGGGAGGGAGATAAATGACCCATTACACCGTTAATCTTTGTCATGTTCATCGCTTTTGTTAATTTGATTATGTTATGCTGGAAGAATATTTAGCGTATTTTGTAAAACATTCCTTATTCAAAATTTCAAATTTATTAAGATTTTTTTTTAGATTTATCCTAAATCATTCTGATAAAAAAATAACAAAAACTCCTTTTGTGCTTATATTATGTACTATGCTCCACACCTCAAAGTCCCACCACGTGACCACGTACAAAACGCAGTCTTTTGAAAATTTGGCATTTAAGGCTTTTCAGGTTATGTATCTGTCAAAGTATAGTCAATGAAAGAAATAATATTTATAGTGTTACCGCTTATGTTTAAGCGTTAAAATTAATAAATCTTTATAGTATCACAATAACAATGGTTGGTTTAAGAATTTAGGAATATAAATACTGCATTTAATGAAATTCCAAAGAGTAAGGTGCAATATAAGTGATATTTTTGTGCATTGGGTCTACATTTCTCCATAAAATAGTTTTAACTAAACAGCATTTATTAAAATATAATCTAACTTCTTTATTATGAAATAAGAATATCTTTATCAAAGGTAGGTTAATGTATTAGAACAAAAAATATCACCTAATTTGTATTTTAAGGTTAGAAAAATCTATTTTGACCAAAATAAATAAGTGGATTATTATGGTCATAAATAAATATAGGTATACTAAATAATTGTTGAATATGGTTCAAATTAAATTGAAGCTTTTATACTTCTAATGACAAAACTTGTGCAAACCTTTCGGCATACCTACTTTAAGTTAGATTATAAGAAAACAAACAATTTTTAGAGAAACTTGCAATGTGAAAATATTTAATACTCCCATGACATGTGATTTATTAAAAATTTTAAAGTTATAATGATTTTTCGATGTAGATCAAGTTCAGTCGAAAACTTTATGTAGGTACACTTTAAGCTGGATAAGAAAAACTATCACATTTTTAAATACCATATTATACAGTCTTTTAAATAATCCAAAATACTTATTTATTTTGGTTAAAATAAATTTTTCTAACCTTAAAATTATAAAATTAGATGATATTTTTGTTATAATATACATATTAACCTACCTTTAAAACAGATATTCTTATTCCATAATAGAGAAGCTAGATATTTTTTAATAAATTCTGTTTAGTTTAAATTATTTTATGGAGGAAAACCAGATATTTGGACCAAATGCACAAAAATATTACTTATTTGGCACCATACACTTTAGAATTTCATTAAATGCAGTACTTATATTCTTAAATTCTTTAACTATCCATTGTTATTGCAATGTTATAAGGATTTATACATTTTTAATTAACGCCTAAACATCATATTATTTCTTTCGTTGACTATACTTTGACAGATACATAACCTGAAAAGCCTTAAATGTCAAATTTTCAAAAGACTGCGTTCCGTACGTGGTCACGTGGTGGGACTTTGAGGTGTGGAGCATAGTACATGAGTTATCAAAAATAAGTTTGTGTAAAACGTGAAATCAATCAAAATGCTTACAATGCCGGGTTGGGGAAAATTAGCTTCAAAAAGTGGTTAGACAGTTCGAACAAGTTTCACATGTTTAAAAATCCGGAAAACCAATAAAGCATAGTTTGCATGACTCTTTATCCGTTAAAATCATGTTAGCTGATATATGGGATGAATATCGACATCATACCGATAAATTCGGATTGCATGGTGTATATTCGTAGGGTTTTTGTTTTGCTTTTAATGTCGGCCTGTTTGACATGTGCATTATGTAGGTTGTAAATCAATTACTCTGCTGGTCTGACCCTGTCTGCCATGGCTTGCCTTGGCAAACGGTATACGTCTATCCTCCATTGAAATCGCGTGACTCTTTTCTTAGTCGTCTGCACTGACAGGCAATTCGAGTGGTAATGGATTTTTCTTAGGAGGGGGGGGGGGTGTTAAAATCAAATTAAATTATAAAGAATTTTTGTACAATATAACTATCAGTACTATCACAACACTTACTGATGTATTTCGTAACTTTAACCCACTTCACTGTATTCCCTAATATTAAAAATGATCCTGTTAAAATTTTTTTAATTTTTGCTGCTAATACATTAATTTCATTATTTCCACCTGTGACTGTTGCTCGACGAACTCTTTTTTTCGGTTGAACACTCCCGTTTGTAGTAAACTGCTTGACTGTGCGGTGAAATGAAGTACGCGATCGAATTTTATCCGGAAAACGCTGAGCGTAGACATTAACAGCATCATCAAGATTCCTGCCTGCTTCTCCATAAATCAAAATCATTTCTATTTTTTCTTTCGCTGTTAAAAAATCCATTATGAATAACTGCTTAACGAATGGAGGTATTTTTTTTGCAAATTAATATTCGAACTAAATTGATTAAATAATGCTAAATTTAATTTTTATTTTAAACATTTTTTTGTAAAATGCATATAAGGCTTAGCATTTATTGGTTTTATACAATATTCTATCAGATTAAATGACATTTTTATAAAATTTGTAAGCGTATAGAAAATTAGATTTTTCTCTTTCTTACTTTACGATGTGAAATATTTCAACCAGCATGTAAATTCGTATATAGAACTTTACTGTACATATTAAAGTTTCAAAACACATTTTTCATTTGTATTTTATATACTGTGTAATTATTATTCCCCTCACCACATTATTCACATTTATCTTAAATAACAACCCCAATTTTTCATCGAAAATTGATAGTTAGATTAAAAAACGTTTATCTCCACGCGGTCTATAATTTAAACTTTATTGTTGTCAACATTCGATAAAGAAATACCTTGTTATGGCCTAGGCCGATAAAATTTTTTATGAGGCAAGTAGTTAGTTCGATTTTTTCTCGCTAGGGGTATTATTTTGACAAATTAATCCTTTTCTAAGAAATTAACGTACTAAACTGGTTTAATTTATTTATAATAAGCACTAATTTGTTTGTTTTACTGTTAATGTTTAATATTTTTCATTAAATTATTGTAAAATTAAATATGAATAATAAAACAAAAAGTGAGGTTAGGCAACCAAGAAAACGCACGATTCTTTTTCTACGATTTAAATTATCTTTAAGTTCTAATTTGCTTTAAGTTTTCAGTGAAATTAAATGTTAAACACAGCTTAAACATTCCAAACTACCTATTTTTTAAATAAAAATCCAAACAAATTGAAATTAGATACCTACCTATTTATTAAACAATTAATTGAATTCAATGTAATAGCAAAAATCCATTTCTACTTAAATCATGTTGCTAGGTATTGTCAAACTATTACTGCTTCTAAAAGCAATAATAATTATTGTACATTTATTGTAATCTTTAGCTAATAAATAAATGAGATTCTAAAAAAGTGAGGTTAGGCCGCTTTGATGTTGAATTAAATTGACCTATATAAAGTGCTTTGAAGATAAAATGTTGTATGCCATTCGGCCAAGAAGTGTCTTTTTGTGCTTAGCACAAAAAGCCTTACTTCTTAACCTAATGACATAAATAACTATTTATTTAAAAAAAATTAAAAATCAAAAAATACTTTTTTTTCTTTTTTCAGGGGCAATTTTTGAGCAGGGCACCGACGAAGTCCAAACAGCCTTCAAATTCGCCATGGTCAACCATAATCAAAACGTGACGAGTAGGCGGTTCGAGCTACAAGCCTACGTCGATGTCATCAACACTGCAGATGCGTTCAAGCTGTCTAGACTAAGTGAGTAGTAATTATTACGTATGGAGAGCCGACAAGACATCGAGAGGCCATTAATTGCCACTTTCTTTTGTTCGCTCGAATGGCCATTATATATTGACAGCTTAGGCTCTGATCATGCGATAAAGAAATCGTCAAAGGATATCGCGTGCTCTTGACGTTTCAGCTCTTCTTTGTTTTATCATCAACCACTTCGATTAGCGATCTATTGAGTGCCTCAAGGCACTTGATTCAAAGGAAAAGAAAATAATTGTTTTTAGAGTTTAAGCTGTTTTTTATCTTGGTTAAAAAATATAAAGAGAGTACATCAGTTGATTAAACAATTAAAATAGGGTAAAGTAGACAGTTATCGGGCACATTATAGTTATTGAACAATAATTGATTATATTTCAAAAACTGTTCTACTTTTATAACTATTCGTCTACATTAATGTTGTCGCCTTCAAAATAGTCCCCATTGGATATTATGCACATGTGCCAGCTCTTCTTCCAATACTCGAAACACTTCTAAAACTCGATCTTTGGGATAGCCTTTAGTTCTTTCAGCGATGCGCTTTTAATGTCATCTATGCTTGCAAAACGACGGCCCTTTAAGGTTCTCTTTATTTTTGGGAATAGGAAAAAGTCAGACAGAGGCATGTCTGGCGAATATGGAGGCTGGGGCATCATAACAGTATTGTTTTTGGCCAAAAATTTTGTTCAAAATTTAACAATTTTAGAACAAATTTTTCTGCCACGCGTTTCATACTCAAAACATTCGGAAAAATTTCATGGGATGAAGCAATCTATATGGTTTATAACCATTTCTTCCACTTTTTCCATGTTTTTATCGATTATTAATGTGCTTGTGCGTTCGGGGCGTTCGTCATCTTCAACGTCTTTACAGCCATCTTGGAAACTCTTATACCACTTGTAAACTCTTGTTTTACTTACTATAGGCCTTTGTTAACATTTCACAGAATTTATTTAATTTTTTAAGCAAAATTGGATACAAATTCTTTGATCCATTTCTTTTAACGAACAAAAAATCGCCGAGCTCATAAAACACGTCTAACCTTAGCGGCTGCCACAGACAAAGTAAACAATGAAAACATCTAAAGTTTTTATCATACTTCGGGGGCATGTATACCAACATAATAAAGAAAATTTTATTACAACCGGACCCTCCGAACCCGCGAAATTTAACAATTCCCATTATTTTCTGAACACACCTCGTAAATGTCCAATTACCATACTTTTTTTAATGTTTTTATAAAAATCTTTAAAACAACGGCATATATAAATTTTAAATAAATAATATTCCTTATTTCGATTTTCTCAAGTGTCAAACTAACCTCGAAAAATGAGATTAAAATTTTCAAAATAATTTTTTACAGCTAACAGAAGAAGAGACGTAAAAATTAAGGAGTTAAAGTTATTTTATAAATTTACAATTATATTATTCTATGCTTTTTTTAATCTAATGATACAAATGTTCTTTATTGCAAAAGTCATTATTTTTTAGGCTGAATACAATGAATTTATCGGTTATCTTTTTTGAAAATCTTCTTTAAAGTCAGTTTATTTACAAAAATTGTTTTTCGTCTCCGGAACGAAAACAAATCAATATTTGTAAACGACTGACAGGCCCATTCAAATAAATCTAATGGAGTTGGAATTTGACCCCGTGTACTCATTTGGAGAGAACTCCTTGTGGGTAACCGCTTGAGTGTACCCCCAATCTATCGCTACGACCTTTTCCATGAGTTGTAGCGAAAAATGTCACTCAGCGCCTATACCAAAGTTTCTTTTGTGTTGCCAGAGATTCGCAAACGTCGATTTATTCATGAATTGCTAAGACGCTTCATCTGAAAAGTAAAAAGTTTTATCTACGAGTTAATTTTTTCTAGCTTTTCTTGAAACGTTTAAACTGCATCTGTCCAGCTTGCAATAATATGTAATACTTAATGCTATTTAAACATCTTAGAGTAAATTAACATCCTCCCTTTTTAAATAGTTGAGAATACGAGGTGTGTTCAGAAAATAACGGGAATTGTTAAATTTCGCGAGTTCGGAGGGTCCGGTTGTCATAAAATTTTCTTTATTATGTTGGTATACATGCCCCGACGTGTTTTATGAGCTCGGCGATTTTTCGTTCGTTAAAAAAATGAATCAAAGAATTTGTATCCAATTTTACTAAAAAAATGAAATAAATTCTGTAAAATGTTAACAAAGGCCTATAGCGAGTCTGCTATAAGTAAAACAAGAGTTTACAAGTGGTATAAGAGTTTCCAAGATGGCCGTGAAGACGTTGAAGATGACGAACGCCCCGAACGCACAAGCACATTAACAACCGATAAAAACATGGAAAAAGTGGAAGAAATAGTTATAAACCATCAGAGAAGTCGCTGATGATGTTGGTATATCGATTGGCTCATCCCATGAAATTTTTTCGAATGTTTTGGGTATGAAACGCGTGGCAGCAAAATTTGTTCTAAAATTGTTAAATTTTGAACAACATTTTTGGCCAAAAACAATACTGTAATGATGCCCCAGCCTCCATATTCGCCAGACATGCCTCTGTCTGACTCTTTCCTATTGGAAGAAGAGCTGGCACATGTGCATAATATCCAATGGGGACTATTTTAAAGGCGACAACATTAATGTAGACGAATATATAAATATTTGTATCAAAAACGAAAATTCCCGATATTTTCTGAACACACCTCGTAAGTTAATATGATATTTCACGACAAATACAAGCAATTTGCGGATTTCAAATCGTATTTATTTTTCATTTTAAACTTTCAAAACCCACGTAGATAGAAAATAAAGGCAAAATAAGAAATAAAAGAGAGTACAGATGCGGGAAGGTGGGCAATAATAATAATTGACAGTCGGATCGTCTAAGTAACGTAGCAAATTGAGACAAATGCTGCGACGTCGTATGGAACGTACAGAACACATGTGCGCTTGATAAATTGCAGGATTCTGCAGGAAAACTCGCTCGGCCGACTCAGATCCCGGGTTTTTATTTACACCGACAACATTTTTAACCTCATACGCTGCTTTTGCCACCGCTATGCCAGGATTGAGGTCCGATCCTTTTCCCTAATTACTTGCTGACAACTGTTCGGTCCCAGTTTTTACTGGTCGCTTTTTTAATCAACATTTTGGTTTATGGCAAAAGAGATGTCTGAGTTTTAATTAGCCTAAATGGATGTGTTTTTTATTTTAATTAGGTTTAAGGTATAGTGAGTCCAACCAAGTTTTAAAATGATTATTTTCATCATAATGAAATGAATAAATAAACTGTTTGACAGCAATTAAATTTTAGCAGTCATATTGGTTTTTTGTATGGGGGATTGTATGGTGTTATTTACAAGTTTTTACATACATTTTTAAAAAAACAATTATCTAGTTTAGAAAATATTAATTATTATTTATTACATAGTAAACAACAATTTTTATATAAACATAACAACTTTCCATCAAATAACATAAATTGTTAAATATTTTTTAAAGATAAATTGCAGTTTTAGGTAAATTTTATATTTCGTTTTTGTAAATATCATATAATTCATATATTTCTTTCTCGGATTCCTCATCCCTTTTCTGGATTCTGAAGGTAACTACTAATTCCTTGGTCTGACTTCTGAAATAGTTTGTTGCAAATATCATTAAGTGTGTGAAGCATTTATAATGTTTAGGCCGGAACAGGACGATTTATATATACATATATCGAATATTTTTTCGTGTAGCATGTTAAAAGTATTTTCTGAATTTATTAACTTTGTTGCCATTACTTTTTTATGTTCTATGTATATCATACACTGTATTTAAATCACTGTTATTCTGCAAGATGTCCTGTGACGAAGAAATCACTATATTACTTGCTCTCTAAAAATAAATTAGTCAAAAATGTCATATCAAAAAAGCAGCCACTAATAATTCTCGTCAAAAGCAATTTGTATCCAGGACATTTAGCAGTCAATTCATATGAAATATTATTCGCTGAATCTGAAAATTGTCCAATAACTATAAAGTGTCTACCTTACCCTAAAATCAATTTGTGTCACCCTGTATATATAGAATCTTAATAAATATAAATACTAAATAATTTATGCCTACAGTATTTTATATTCCTTTTAACATATTCTTATAGTTTATTATTTTATCAATCCAAAAAAGACTGTAAAAATATCATAAAACCTAAAATTTGTCTGGACAGTTATGAAAGAAACAGAATGTATGTGCATTAAAAATAGGGATTTAGTTTTTCTGCGAGATTAAAGAAAATTTATGTCCTATTAAATAAATAAAAATGGCTCGAAAATTGTCCCTCCCTTTGCGCAGTGAAGTATTATGATAGAGATGACTGTATACAGCTATAGCTCGACTGTAGAAAAGCCTCTAGGAAACCATTAGCACTTTATATAAAGATCTCTCTTGGAGAAATTCATTTATTTTTGCTTCAATTTATTATTAGTATTATTTCTTTTTAAAGTAGCTGAGAAGGTTATACGAGGTGAATTAACATTGTTTAATAAGCCTCTAAATCCTTAAAATTTTGGATGACAATATTGAAAAAATTAAAAGTAGGATTATTAAAACCAAACTAAGAAAGTCTATACTTAATGCAAACTTTTAAATCGTAAAACATCTTAATAATCATTTTAACCCTATTAAGTGAATTTATCTGGCCGGCAAAAACTTTTTAAACTCAGTATAAATATAAGTTATACCCTTTTTTCAAACTGGGAAAAACGTAAGCTCAAAGTTTTCTCGTTAATTTATTTACTCTTTTTTAGGTGCAAATTCTTTTAGAACTCTTTAAACAGCTTTTCATGTTTTATTAATATTTTGTTTCTGACTTTTATAAATATAACATTAAAATGTCAATGCTTTTTTATAATTTTTTATAGTTTGTAGGTATTGTTTGCAAATTTAATTATGTTTTTAATTAAGATAAAAGGTTTTTGTTTTAAAAAGGATAGCTTGTTTATTTAAATTTTATTTACGTTTACTTAAAAATAAGAATATTTGAATTTTTAATAATGGTTTTATAAAAACATGCAAAAAAGTATAGTAAATGAACATTTTATATAGTAATTGGACACATGGACCATAGTTATTGGACATACAATTTTTATATAAACATAACAACTTTACATTTCGTAATTGTAAATTTCATATAATTCATATATTTCTTTCTCGGATTCCTCATCCCTTTTCTGGATTCTGAAGTAACTACCAATTCCTTGGTCTGACTTTCGAAATAGTTTGTTGCAAATATTATTAAGTGTGGTATCTCTAGTTTGTGAAGCATTTATAATGTTTAGGCCGGAACAGGATGATTTATATTTATCTAATATTTTTTCGGGTGGCATGTTAAAAGTATTTTCCGAATTTATTAATTTTGTTGCCATTAGTTTTTTATGTTCTGTATGCACTGTATTTAAATCACTGTTATTCTGCAAGATGTCCTGTGACGAAGAAATTACTATATTACTCACTGTCTAAAAATGAATTAGTCAAAAATGTCATAGCGAAAAAGCAGCCACTAATTAAAATTTATCTTTAAAAAATATTTTACAATTTATGTTATTTGATGTAAAGTTATTATGTTTATATAAAAATTGTATGTCCAATAACTGGTGGTCCATATGTCCAATAGGGTGATTTATTTCCGCAAAGTTTTTGTTTTTTTTGGTGGTCAAGCAAAATATTAATCTGCATATAGGAAAAAACATTTTCACCAAGTTTGAGCTCTTAATATTAATTTTAAGCACTTACTATTTAAATTTAAAGTTTTACCGTTTAAAATGCATGTAAAAAATATATATATATATTTTTTTCAAATTTCTAATGCTTACCCACCTTTGACAATATTGCAAATCGGTTTAATACACCTTATGGGGAATTTCACGCTCTTTAAAATTGCTTTTGAGTTTTTTTCTAACTCGCATTGGTTCACCAGTAGGAGTCGTCAAAGGACAATTTTTGAAAAAAATCTTTTTTTTTTTATTTTTTCGAGCAAAACGCCAAAAGTAGTGAGAAAAAAGAGCTGATTCATAAAAAAAAAGTTATCGAACCAATATTTAATGAATTTACTGCCATTTTTATAACTGAAAACGTAAGAAATTGATAAATACCAACCCATAATGTTATTTAGATTAATTTTTTCTATTTATTATAGATTATAATATTGGTAGGTATTCATTTATCACAACCCCTAGCAAAAATTATTAATAAAAGCTTTACTGAAGGCTCTTTTCCAGATGTTCTAAAGACCTCAAAAGTTGTACCTATATACAAAAAGAAGGGCGATGCCAATGACCCTGACAACTATAGACCGATTGCCCTGCAGTGCCACTTTTCGAAAATTTTTGAAAGTTGCTATAACTCGAGGCTTTTGGAATATCTGGAGAAGCATTCCCTAATTTTTCCAAATCAAAATGGTTTTAGACCAAAGCGATCTACCTATACTGCTTTAGACCAGGCTCTCGATAGTATTTATAAATCTCTTAATAACAAAACCCGAACACTTGGTATATTTTTTGATATGAGTAAGGCCTTCGACACCGTCGATCACCATTTGCTCATTGAAAAAATGTTTAAAATGGGTGTACGTGGTCCAGCACTAGACTGGATTAAATCATACTTAAGCTGTAGAACCCAGCAAGTGGTGATTGAGGGTTTTCGATCGAAAACCCAAAAAATCACAAGGGGCACACCTCAGGGATCTTGTATATCGCCTACTTTGTTTAACTGCTTTATTAACGATCTTATTCCAAAAATAGACAATAACGCAACTGCCGTCCTATACGCAGACGATACCAATGCAGTGATTTCAGATACAAATATAGGTGATGCTATCTTTAAGGCACAACATGTGATAACAAATATGACACAGTGGTGTCTTGAAAATGGCATCCAACTCAACTCGTCAAAAACAGTTGCCATGCAGTTTTTTACAAAAAATCAAAGTATTGACTACTCACTATTATTACGAGTTAACAACAGCTCGATTAAAAATGTATCCAGCACAAAATTTCTTGGTCTAGAGCTAGACTCTAAACTTACTTGGTCAAAGCATATTGGATCCTTAGTATCTAAACTTAGCAGCCATTGTTACCTGTTATTTAATCTAAAAGGTACAGTGTCACTTGATGTACTAAAACTATTGTATTTTGGTCTTATACAATCAGTTATATCATATGGTTTGCTCTACTGGGGATCATCCAGTGAAATAGACAAAGTTTTTGTCTTACAAAAAAAGGCTATACGGTGCATAGAGGGGGTCTCAAAAAGTACCTCTTGCAAACCTATTTTTAAGAAATTAAAAATTATGACTCTTGCTAGCCTGTACATATACTTACTGGTTGTTTTCATTAAAGAAAATAATATAAACACAAAAAGACACGAATTCCATAACTACGAAACTAGGCAACGCAATAATCTGCAGCAACCATTTGATAGACTTAGCACTTGCCAAAAAAATCCAAGATCTTTAGGTATTAAAGTCACCAATCATCTTTTAAAAAAATACGAATGTCTTCAACAAGCCAACTTAAATAACTTAAAATTTAAACTAAAACAAATTCTTATCGACAAATGCTACTATAGTCTCGAAGATTTTTTCTCCGATAGTTAACATATTAAAAACATTTTTATATTTATGAAATAATTGTTATATTGTTTGTCTTATATATGATTTGTTATTTACTATTTATTTATTTCATGTATGTATATCTTAATGTGACGACCCCTAAAATGTAATAATATGCTGTATTGTTATATTCTGTGGAAATAAAATATTATTATTATTATTATTATTATTATTATATTTCCCTACACTAAGAACTTTTTTAAAATTATTATGATTTCTCACTCATAATGAATATGAAAACAACACATAAATTCATAAAAAAACAACAAAACTTTAATCGGAATATACAGAAGGTTATGTAACATATTTCAAATTTCGCTTCAAAAAATTAAATAATCTTCATTTATATTTTTTTGCTATATGACAGAAATGTTGAAAAATTGCAAAATCGACGTTACAATTTTCTTGTTTTTTTATGAATTTATCTGTTGTTACGTTTTTTTTGATTTGACATTTGTTGTCATTTAAATTCTGTGTTTGTTAAATGATTAAAATAATGAATTATAAACTCTAAAAGATCGATGGGTTGGTGTAAACGATAATAAAATTAAGGTAAGTTTGAATAAATAAGGTTTATTAAGGTCTTTTTATATTTTAAAGCACATTTTAATTTCAAATGTCAAACTAAAAATTCGTTAAATCCTAAAATTCATTATATTTTCTCACTAAATATAACTCGTGGTATGATTAATTATCGATGATATTTACTCATTAAAACCGAAGCACATTTCACTTGTCCTGCGGACTCGTGAAATCTGCAGCTCGGTTTCAATTCGAAAATATCATCGATGATAATCATACCACTAGTTATATTATGGGTGATAATAAATAGAAAAAATCAATCTAAATAACATTATGAGTTGGTAATTATCAATTACTTACGTTTTCAGTTACAAAAATGGCTGTAAATTCATTAAATATTGGTTGGATAACTTTTTTTTTATGCTTCAGCCCTTTTTTCTCCCTACTTTTTGCTTTACAAGACACCCAGAAGAACAGAAATTCAAACATCCCGAAAAGACATTACTAGAAATTTTCAAATCCATTTTAGACTAACTTTTTTTTTTCTTTTTTTTTCATTCTACACTAAAATTAAAAAACACTACCATTGTCATTATTATTATATAATATCAATTTAAAATTAAGCGCATTTGGCTGAAGGACCTCGGTCATTGGCCATTTAATCTTATGTAATCTTATGATGTAACCTTACATAGTATGTATTTACATAATCATTAATAAATACGTTATTTATTTATTTATTTTGCTAACATTTTTACTTTCTTGTTTTCAGTTTGTAATCAATTCTCCCGAGGGGTGTACTCCATGTTGGGGGCAGTCTCCCCTGACTCCTTCGACACTCTCCATTCCTACTCCAACACTTTCCAAATGCCGTTCGTGACTCCCTGGTTTCCGGAAAAGGTCCTGGCACCGTCTTCCGGTTTCATGGACTACGCGGTGTCTATGCGACCGGAATATCACCAGGCGATCATAGATACCGTCAGATACTACGGCTGGACCCGGATAATTTATCTCTACGACTCCAACGATGGTAAGTGCCTAATGTTTTAGAAATTATGTGTGTGGGACTTATCTACAGTGTGTCTACATTTGGGAACGACTTGATTATTGCCGAATGACAAGTTTTCTGGAATAGTACATTCTGTAACAAGTTTGGAATACAGCATATTCCGCTTGAGGAAAAATTTGACACACGGTTTTACGAGAGTGGAATATGCTATTCCAAACGTGTTTCAGACATTATTTTCTCTACGACTACGTAAGAATAGTAACGCTTATATAATTTTAACCACAGAAAAGAAACCAAGCAGTTTTTGACATTTAAGTTTTTTGTATTGTCAAACCATTTTGTGCCGTCACAATTTTATAATGTAAATTATAATAAATTTAAACAAATGGTATGCCTAAATCTTTATTATAATTAAAAATAGTTATTTACACTAACTAATAAAAAATAACATTGTAACAAATACAAAACTAATTTTACAAGTAATCTATGTCAACATCTATTCTTTTTCTACATTTTAAAGGTCTTTTTTTAAACTTTTTGAATCTGTCAAAACTTCAAAGCCGGTATAGTAAGTAACTGGTTTATCATTTTAATATCAAATTTATTATAATTTTGATTTGTATATTTGGAAAACAATAAATATAACTAATTTTTTGTGCCTAAACCTTAATTATACAACTGCTATTATTTTTTAATTAATAAATAATACAGTATTATTTAAATATTTTTAAATTTTTTACGCTTAGTAAACAGCCAGGAGATGTCGTTACTTGTGACCATTCTTAAACAGGAGTGGGAATATTCTCGCACAGTATTGCAGAAAAACATCCTTTCTATGATCAAAAATTACACTAAAATGTTACTATTCTTAAGTAGTCGTAGAGAAAAATATTTTCTAATTTATTAATCTCTCGAGTGGTATACGCTAAAGAAGTATTGCTAGTAGCGCCACCACTCAGCTGTTATTATCGTTACAAAAGTACAACTTTTAATAATCAGCTGTCAAACGCTTATGTCTGTGGGTAAAAGGCATAAGGGGATAAGTCAAAAAAAGCAAATTTTCAATAGAGCCTTTAACGTTTTCGCATTAATTCAGGAAATATATTTATGTTTAGCGGGTATACGCTTTTGTTAGCATATAACATGTGGTAACAAAAGGTTATACCCGCTAACCATAAATATGTTTCCTGAATTAATGCAAATACGTTTAAGGTTCTACTGAAAAATTGCTTTTTTTGACTTATCCCCTTATGCCTTTTTCCCACAGATGTTACAAACGAGTGTTTTTGTGAATAATGCCGGAAAATGTTAAAAAATATCAAAAAAAAAACCCTGGCACGATTTGTTGTGTTGTTGGGTGTATTTCGTAAGGAAATGCTGGGTTGAGTTTTTACCGGTTTTCCAATAAACAGTGTTAATCCGAATGAAGAAATAAATTGCATACAGTCTCTGTAAATATAAATTGTACCTATTAGATTCAATAAATACACATTTTAGTAATGATTAACGTGAAAAGTGTAAACATTTCAATTCAGTAAAAATCGTCAAACAAATAAGTCGTCCAAATTAAAACAGCATTTAGCATTATTAAAAGCGTTGATTAAGAAAATCTCCTGTCAACGGTAAAATACCATTATTTTATTTATTATATATAATATTATGTTGTCATGAATTCGTAGCTATATTTTGTTGTTTAAAATGCAGTTGTCAGCGTTTTTTAGAGAACTCAAATATAAAAATGGTTGATTTTAAGGTTATGTTTGTGCAAAAATTAATTTCTACTAATTTCTTAAAAATGTCCAAACTTAAATATAAATTATATTAGGTAAAGTTATCATTAGTTAATTCTGCACCAACAAATGTACTAACCGAATTGGATCCTTTGGCAAAACATGAAAGCAACGATTTAGTTCTTGAATTTTATTTACACAATAATTCACCATGATCCCTTAGATAAGATGGATAGCGCTTATCTAAAAGGAACCAACCGCCAAATCACAATTTTCGAGTTACAGGCACCAAACGCCTTTAAATACTTTATATTAGATTGTTCAAAAATATTTAAACGCCAAAGCTAATTGTAACAACATTTTTTCCTGAGGTTACCAAGTTGCTGGTTTAAAACTGCTGTTTTTATATTTCTCTGAACGGATCCAAGGCGCACAAGGCTATTTTGACAAATATCGTGACGCTTGGTTCCCTTTTGACATTAAAATATTTGTGTTATTATTTTTTGTTTATGGCTTGTTTCGAAACGAATTTTTGATAGAAATATGAGTAAAAGAAGTGCTACGAGTCCAGATGCTTGTTGCAGTGCCATAAATAGGGCTAAAGATGCAGATAAAGAGCTAAACAAAATAAATATAGCAATAAATGATAATGGCAACTTTGAAACCAATTTAATGGAAATTGGCCCAATTGACACTTTGCCTAAAAAAATGTGAGTTATTTATTAAAATGTTTATTGGACCTGCCTACATATTTATTTTCAGATAAATAAACAAGACTTTGCACATTTTTTCGACTTCGAGGACTCTGGAAGTGAATACGACCCTGGTACTAAGATTTCTAAAAGCTCAGGTAGTTCTGGTGTAGATTCCACTCTGTAAATGTAACGAGAAGGTAACACAAGAAGTCAGAAAAAATGTGTTTGAACAGTTTTGGGGTTTAGGGAACTACAATGCCCAAACTGCTTATATAGCGGCCACAGTTAAACAGCATGGCATAAAAAGAAAACGAAACAAAGAGAGCAATAGAAGACAAAATTCTAGAGTTTATGAAATAACTAATATTAGAGTATGTAGAGATATGTACATAAAAACTCTACAGATTTCACCAAAAAGAGTAAATACAGCCTTAAATAAAATAAAAACAGGATCACTTAAAGATGAACGAGGTTTCATGCAAGGGGGACATAATAAATTAAACGAAGAAACTAAAAATAAAGTAATAAATCAAATATCGAGATTTCCTACATATATTTCACATTACACAAGAATTGTGAGTGAAGCAAAGTTTTTGCAAACTGATCTTACACTTAGAAAAATGTTTAGTTTATACACGGAAGATGAACCAAACCATAAAATAGGATTCTCCTCATACAAAACTATATTTTATAAAAACTTTAATTTAAGGCGCAAAGTTCCAGTTAAAGATACTTGCAATTTATGTGATAGTTTTAATGCTAAAATAAAAAATTTGTACTTAGAGAGGAACAGGAGTTGCAACACGAACAGCACTTACTAAAGGCACAGGAAGCAAGAGAATCAATGAAGCATGACATGGAGGAGGCAAAAACAAACAATAAATTGGAGACCGCAACGTATGACATGGAAAAAGTTTTAGGTTTGCCAAAACTCCCCACTAACATCGTATATTACAAACGACAACTGTCAATTTATAACGAAGGAGTACATACAAGCTCGAACGATA
The DNA here is from genome assembly GCA_921294245.1 of Brassicogethes aeneus. Taxonomy (NCBI): domain Eukaryota; kingdom Metazoa; phylum Arthropoda; class Insecta; order Coleoptera; family Nitidulidae; genus Brassicogethes; species Brassicogethes aeneus. The sequence continues at coordinate 766,427 of OV121132.1, read as the reverse complement.
CACCATATTGTTTTGTGTGGAAGGAGGGAACTGCGGGTCGGGGAGCTCAAGAGGTAGGATCTTGTCTTAAAAAGTTTGTAGACATGTATTTAACTCCAGAAACAGAAGAATTCATATTATGGTCTGACTCATGTGGGGGGCAAAACAGAAATATTAAAATTGTATTGCTACTAAAAGCCATTTTAGAAGCACATCCTTTACTTAAAACAATCTACCTCAAGTACTTGATACCCGGCCACAGTTTCCTACCCAATGACACCGATTTTGGAGAAATTGAGAGATCTATTAAATACCAAATACGTTTGTACACTTTAGAAGAATTTAAAACAGTTATACAACGGTGCTCACATAAGAAAAAATTTGTTGTTGTAGAAATGGGAAAGGAAGATTTTTTCGGGACTTCAAAACTGGAACAATTAATTATAAACCGAAAAGTTGATATAAACGGACATAAAATAAGTTGGCTCCAAACTCGCGTTATAAAACTGGCCAAAGAATATCCTTTTTCAATATTTGTAAAATACACACACGATTTTCAATTTAGAGAAATAAATATAAAGAAAATAACGAAAGGTCGTCCTAATACTAAAAGCGATTTTTCCTCAAATTTGTTTATGCTATACCCAAATGGAAAAGAAATTTCTACAAAAAAATTGGCAGATATTAAAAGTTTGATGGCACCAGTTCCTAACGATGTAAAAGACTTTTATAGAAACTTAAATGCAGCTGATTTTGAGGACGATGTAGATGGTTTTGGTGAAAATATTGATTTTTTGCCAGAAACAGAATCTGATGTATAATTTTTTGTTGTCATTAATTTAGGAATTACCTATTAAAAAGTTTTACTTTTATTTTCTAATAATTAGTCGAACAATGTTTGTTTATTTTTAGTTGAAAACAATGGCTTGTATTTTTTGTTTATCACGAAACTTTCTAAAGTTATTATAAAAATATTACAGCTTTTGTCTTATTTTTATTTTATGCCCAAGTCTAACATAAATCAAACGTTTATGTACAAAATAAGTCAAACGATCCATGTGTTATTTTATTATTTTGTCTAAAAAGTGTTTAAAGAGATCCATGTCTAAAATTTCCTTTTTATCAAAAAGGAACTAAGCGCCATTTTTACCTGTATTACCAAATAGCAACACTAAATTTGGAAAAATTCATTAGGTTTATTAAAGTTAATCATTTTACCGTAATAAAACGCCAAAACTGGACTAATGCAATTACAAATGAATTTTATATACTTTAAAAACTTTAAACCCAGTTTACTCAATTTTAAAAGTTGGCGGTTGATTCCTTTTAGATAAGCGCTATCCAGATACACACACTAACGTAACTATTGTAGCGAGTACCGCTCTGGATATCGGAGTGATGACTCATCGCCGGTTAGTCATCGCCGGTGAGTCATCGCCGGTGACTCAGCGCTCGAATAATCGAGAGTGTGGAGCTCGCTGGAATGTTCCAGAAGACCTTGGCGCTGAATATATAAGAAACGGAGCAGCACACGGCAGTTAGTTGAGCTTTGGTACGCGCGAAGAAATAAATAAATATAAGTGCAAATAAATAAACTAGTAGTGATATAAATAATTAGTAGTTAAGTGTTTAGTTAGTTTTATAGTGTTTTAAGTGTAGTTAAGTTATTAAATAAATAGCTTAGTTCGTTAATTAACCAGTGCGTGTTTTAATTCACACTACGAACAGTTAAAAACGTTACAATTGGTGTCAGAAGTGGGATGATATTGCTGGAGAAGATTACGTCAACAATTTACGTAGGAAAATGAGCGACATTCACAGCCGAGTTCGTTTAAACATCCAGAGTGCCAGTGATAGAATGAAAGAGGCATATGACATCAAGGCGGAAAATGGAGGATTTCAACCTGGAGACCTAGTTTGGTTATACAACCCTCAGCGCCGTCGTGGTTATTCACCGAAGCTGCAGACTTCTTGGGAGGGACCTTACGAAGTCATGGATCGAATAAATGACATCATCTACAGGATCAGGAAACAGCCAAGAGGAAAGCCGAAAGTGATCCATTTCAACCGATTGGCCCCTTACGCTGGAAACAATGACGATGCTAGAGTAAGGAGAGTTAATCCGCCGGAAGACGACTTGCCTTTTGAAGACTTCATGTATTTATATTCGAGCGGTAAAAAAGCTCGGTATGGTGTCACTCGAGAAGAGCAAAAAGATCTGTTCACGGTTTCGGCCGATTACTCCCTGGCTCACTGTGTTGCGGAAGACCTTAGGATGTCCAGGGGAATAGCGGTTGTCTTTAAAAACAAGTTTGGACGGGTCGACGAGCTACGAAGGCAGAGTCCCAAAGTTGGAGAGGTGCTTGAAATGGTGGATAATGAGCAGATAGGTAACCGAAGTATCTTCTATCTGGTAACGAAGCAACTCTCCAATCAGAAGCCAAATTACCGTGACGTATGGAATGCTTTAAATAAATTGAGGGATATCCTTTTGTCCAAGGACATCATGAACCTGGCGATACCGAAGATTGCTTGTGGACTTGACGGCTTAGACTGGAGAATAATTAGAATTATGGTGGAAGTTATCTTCAGATTTAGTGGCATACACATTCTTGTCTGTTGCCACAACCCTAAAAGAACATCCGGAAGGAAGACCGTAGACTGCTACTTCTATAGGACGTCACAATGCAAGTTTGGATCTCTATGCAAATATCGCCATGGAACTGAGGACCATTTTCGGGACGAAAATGTTTTAAGACGGGGGCAATGTAGCGAGTACCGCTCTGGATATCGGAGTGATGACTCATCGCCGGTTAGTCATCGCCGGTGAGTCATCGCCGGTGACTCAGCGCTCGAATAATCGAGAGTGTGGAGCTCGCTGGAATGTTCCAGAAGACCTTGGCGCTGAATATATAAGAAACGGAGCAGCACACGGCAGTTAGTTGAGCTTTGGTACGCGCGAAGAAATAAATAAATATAAGTGCAAATAAATAAACTAGTAGTGATATAAATAATTAGTAGTTAAGTGTTTAGTTAGTTTTATAGTGTTTTAAGTGTAGTTAAGTTATTAAATAAATAGCTTAGTTCGTTAATTAACCAGTGCGTGTTTTAATTCACACTACGAACAGTTAAAAACGTTACACTATATAAGCATTTATGCGTTGAGTTTCTTAATCAATGATATAAAGAATAATCAATCGAAATCGAGTACTAAAAAGTTTTTTAACTTTTTCCTTGCAACGTATAACACAAATAACGTGCGCGATTTAGCTGGGCAATTGAACAAAATTTGTCGAGTAAGACTTCTGCCTTCCTCTCGTTTGTGAAAAAACTACCTATTTATTTAAAAATGATGTACAGTTCGTATGCTTTAAATGTATTATTGACATTGATATTAGTTCTAATTTTTTTATAGCAAAAGTTATCATTTTTCTCTACAAAACGTTTGAAATTGTTTCCAAATTACAATAAAACATCGTTTTCCATAAAAAGTGCGATTCAGCATATTTTTCTTCCATTAGGCTTCCAGACTAGCTTTATGGACTTTTTTATTCAATAAATCACAGCTCTACACATACATCGAATAATCGCACGGCAAATATACCTACAAATGGCCCGACTGAAAATCAAACATCACAAAACGTTATTTTATTTTAAACTGACAGGTCTGTTTAATTAAGTAGCGATTCTGCAATAAAAGTGAAGCGTAAAATCAATTACAAATGCCGAGTTTTTTAATTAATGGAAAGGTTTTACTCGATGTTTTTAGCCCGAATCACATATTTTTTTCATCGAAAACCGTTAGTCTTACGAAAAATGGTCATGAAATCAAATTTGCCCTAAAATGAATGGGGATTTAAAAAATTATTTTTATTTTGAAAAATAGCAGTGGCGTGCATAATATTTTTCCAAAAATATCTAGACCACATCCTGTACGGACGCCACTGGTAAAAAAAATAAAAAATCTTCTACATCAAAAACTTACTGTTAATGCTTAGAAGGCGTGTGCCAAATTTTTTAAAAATATCTAGGAAGTTATTAAAGTTATGATAAAAAACGATATTTTTCTTTAAACTTTAACACCCTGTAACTCAACAATTAAGAGGTTTAAACTTTTGAATTATAAAACAGCAACATTCTAACTGACCTTCGAGAATCACGCATCTACGAGCCCTGTCTCAGTGAAGTTGGCCCAACTAACAAAAATAGTTTTTTGAAGATATTTAGAATATTATACGGTAATTAATTAAAATTAACACATTGTTTAAATTAAATAAATAACGTTTATTAAATTTTCTACCGTAAAATATTTAAAATTCTCCTATATTGTCCGTAAACCAAAAATTAAGAAAAAAAAATATTTTAAATAAATACATTTTAATTGGAAACTACCACTGCGTTACATCTCCTTTATGGCTTATTACTGCCTGTATACGTCTCTGCATGGTGTCAACCAATTTTTGACAATCATCCGGCGTAAAATTATTCCAAATTTCTTGCAGGCGAGCACGCAACTCTAAGATGGTTCTTGCGGACTGTTCTCTGAGCTTCTTTTTCATAATATGCCACAAAGTTTCTATAGGCGAAAGATCTGGACTACTAGATGTCCATTTTAAAAGTAAAATATTATTTTCTATCATCCAAGCTTTCACTTTTTTAGCCGTATGACACGTTGCACCATCTTGTTGGAAGATGCATTCAATATCATTTAAACGCATTTCTTCAATTTGAGGTTTTAAGTTATTTTTAGGGCGTAAATATATTTATCAGCATTCATAATGCCCTCTACAAAGTGTAATTTACCGATCCCTTTAGCTGACATAGATCCCCAAATCATCACAGAGGCCGGAAAATTTACTTTTTTCTTAAGACAGTCATTGTGAAAGACTTCTGCTTTAGTTCTAATGACTCGGCTTCGATTATCACCAACGCAAACTTCAAATCTAGCTTCGTCACTCCATATAATTGAATCCCATTGATTTTGACACCAAGTGCTCTTTTGCCCAGAGAAGTCTATTTTTCTTCTGTTTTTTTGTCAATAAAGGTTTTTCCTTTGCCTACAGATAGTAAAATTAAAAATAAATAAAATTCGTATACATTATAAGCAAACCTTGTAAGTTTTTGAGCAGCTCTATGACAGGTTGCTCTTGAAAAACATTTACTCGTTGCCTGATTCCACAAAACTTTTAATTCACCGTAATTAGCCCTACGATTTTGAACGATAATTCTTCTTAAAGTCCTTAAATTTTTATCAGAATAGTGAGGACGACTTCCATTTTTTGGTTTCTGCGCCACAGATCCTGCAGTTTTGTGCAGTTTAATAATATTTCGCACTGTATATCGTGACAAATTATCAGTTTCAGCGATTTTGAGGTTTTTGCTCATTTAAAATGATTAAAGCGCCATCCGTTGCATAAAATTTAAAGCAAAAACAGATTCATAAATGGTTATATAAAATCATATATTTGTGACTAAGGCACTTCTTTACCCAACCCCTTTATCTATTGAATCTTAATATCTAAGAAAAGCCGTAGACAATCACAAAAAAGGAAACGACTCCAACAAACCCATAAATTCCTGAAAAATCCTGCAGGGACTGTTAAAAGTGTAAATGTCGGGCTCTCTTATTTCTCTTATTTCTCTTATTTCAGGTTTATTGCGCCTGCAGCAGATCTACCAAGGCCTGATACCGGGCAATGAGAGCTTCCAGGTGTCGACTGTTCGCCGTATAGGCAACGTCACGGAGGCTATGCAATTCCTTAGGGGATTGGAGGAACAGTCTCGCTGGGAGCACAAATACGTGGTGTTGGATTGCTCCGCAGATATGGCCAAGGAGATCGTGGTTAGCCACGTGAGGGACATAGCGCTGGGCCGCCGCACCTATCACTACCTGCTTTCCGGTTTGGTAAGTCGAACTTGCTTTTTTTTCATTGGGTAACTTCAAGTCTTCTGAGGGGTGTTGTCAAAATAACCTTTGTGAAAGTTAAAAGACTAAACTATTTTAAAGACATTATCAAAACATTCCTTGGTCTGACTTCTGAAATAGTTTGTTGCAAATATCATTAAGTGTCGTCAAAATATGGAATTAACTATATCTCAAAAACTATATATTGCGTGGAATTTTCCCTTGGATGTATTCTATATCATGAGTTTAATCACAAATAATTTTAAATTGGTTTATCATAAACTAATTTTAATAAAAGCGACGGTAAATATCCACTTTGTTGTCGAAAAATTCTATTGCGTTACCCTAAATTCCATTGCGTTACCATAAGGTAACATAATGGACTGGGTAACGCAGTGGACAAAGTTTTGTGAAACCATATTTAAAAAATAATAATAAAACATTACAGTCATTAATTACTCTCAATGAGCTTTAGTGCCCTAAAATAAACATAAACATGAAAAATAGTATTTTTTCTTACGTTATTTTTTTTTTGAGTAACTTAGCGGACAAACAATTATTACATTCGCGTTACCCGCACCTGTTTGAACCGATATCTTCTTCATGATTGAATAAATAAATTCAGCTGGGTAATGTGTACGTCCGAACATCATTTGTTGATCACGTGAGTGCCAAAAAAGTTGCCATATATGTTTTTTTTAATATTCTATCGGTAACGCGACGGACGTAACGCAACGGAAAAAATTTCTGGGACATGAGTCAAATTAAAAAAAAGTAGATTAAAATTAATTATTTTATATATAAATTGTTTACTGTATTAACTAAGGATTTTATGGATTGCTATAAAGCAACACAAAGTTCTGGTTATTTAATATTAAAAAAAAAACATGTATGTAAGTTTTATAAAACGCTAATGAGACATGCGAAAATGTGTGTTTCACAAGTTTCAAAATTAAAAAAAAAATTATAACTAAACAAACATTTTGAAAGAGTTTACTAAGGGCTTGTTAGGCTTTCACTTGGTTGTTAAATCAATAAGATCCGATAATTTTTAACAAAGTTATTGGAATTCAAACTTACGGACAGCGGAAGGCGGGTGTTTTTTGAAAACAACCCATAAACTCAATGCTCATTATTTATTTTGCGGAAATGTATACCTACCTATTTGATATGCATTGAAATTAAGCTTTATGCATTGAAGAACTTTTTTTGGACTTTTTGATTCATGAATTTTATAAGAGACTTCTTAAAAGGGTATGCGTAATAAAAATCCCATATCCCTGGCCTTTTATGTTATTTAACTTGACAGGTCTGCGGAAATGGTATATTGACTTTTTCACACAGTCATTCCCTGCGGGTATTGAACTTATTAAGGCACTACGGCTCTCGCTGTATATCCCGCAGCTGCGAAGTTGAAGCTGAGGCGAACGGTTGCAGTAGGGATAATAAAATAAAAAAGCAACCATCAACAATTTCATTACATGGCTGTTCTGTGATTAAACGAAAAGTGGTATTAGTCACAAACTATCTAAGATACACAGATTATTTGTTGGCTTGACGGTTTAAGGTTAGCTATTTTAATTTAGCCAGAAAATTTTTCAATCAAATTTTAATAATAAAAAATCAGGAAAGATTAATATTTACGTAATTAAATTTCGATTTTACCTTATGTTTATTTGCTCTCAGTCTCTTCTAAGGAAAATGTATGGCCCCATTAAAATACCTCAGGGTATTTACCGACCACCGACAAATTTAAGGTGAATTTCATTATGTAGGAATAAAAAAGAGAATGTGCAAGAATTTTAAACGAAACACATTGAAAAGACTCGATTTTTAATAGAAATACACTCACATGCAAAATAATCGATCCACACAAATTTTCGATGAATTTCAATCGCAAATTACTTTTTTATTTGATTTCTGATTAAAACAAATATTAAAGAATATTGTAGATACATTAATGGAGAATCGCTCACATTTTAAAAATTACTAAAAAATACACGTACATTTGTAATATACAGGTTTAAACAAAAAGATGTTTTTTACCATAAGTTGAAGACACTGTAGAGTGGCAAAACCGTATATTGTTCTAAATTAAGTTTTAATTATCAAGTCACATCTATTTTTAACAGTTTTGTTTTTGGTTCACCTTGATATATTTATTTTTGTGGAAAATATGGATTTTTTTAAAAAAACATTGCAATTCCCAATATTTTTCCTGTATGAAGAACTGAGGTTGCTATGGTCCATCCATAGCCTATGGAGGATAACAGTGACAGTTTTGTTGAATCATCCCATACTTGGACATGTCATTTACATCTTTCAAAAGCTATCAAATTGTTTTTTTTAAATTAATGTGTTAATTTTGAGGTGTCTTCTTACTTTTAAAAATGTCTCCGACTGATGTTGCCCTTTGTATTTTAATTCTTGTGACGTTTAAAACACTTGCCACGTAATACTGTGACCGTCCATCCTGGATTAAATTAATGGCTCTGGCAACATCAGTCGGAGACATATCCATTTTTTAAAGTAAGAAGACACCTCAAAATTTAAACATTAATTTGCAAAAAACAATTTGATAGCTTTTGAAAGCCGTGTATGACATGTCCAAGTATGGGATGATTCAACAAAACTGTCACTATCATTCTCCATAGCCTATGGATGGACCATAGCAACCTTAGTTCTTCAACAGAAAAATATTGGAAATTGCAATGTTTTTTAAAAAATCCATATTTTCCACAAAAATAAATATATCTAGGTGAACCAAAAACAAAACTGTTAAGAATAGATGACTTGAAAAATAAAACTTAATTTAGAACAATATACGGTTTTGCCACTCTACAGAGTGTCTTAAACTTATAGTAAAAAACATCTTTTTGTTTAAACCTGTATATTATAAACGTACGTCTATTTTTTAGTAATTTTTTAAAATGTGAGCGATTGTCCATTAATTTATCTACAATATTCTTTAATATTCGTTTAAATCCGACATCAAATAAACAAGTTATTTGCGATTGAAATTCATCGAAAATTTGTGTGGATCGATTATTTTGCCTCTGAGTGTACACTGTACTATAATGGGTATACCATATATTTAGATACAAAGGATTGGTTAAAATGTCAATTATTTATTAATTTTTACCTGTGACAAACAGGCACCACGTCTAATTACAGGATTACACGTTGAGGGATTCGAACCCACGACCTCTCAGCTTATACTGCACTATATTAGCGGTTACAACTTTTAAAATCTTATTTAAACTTTCTTAAATATTTCTAAAATATCTGAAAAAAGGTTCTAAGACTATCTGTCTTAAAACTATCTGTCAACAGTTGTATTTTCTTTATTTGAACAGTTACTGTTCAAATAAAGAAAATACAACCTCTCTGTACTATAAAATTTAGTACTGGGAAACATTTTTTTAGAGAGGGTAGAAAACACCCTGTGTTTATAAAAGTATAAATATATGGATCAATGCAGCTAAATTTTAAGACAAAATTTAAATTTGCCTGAAAGAAGTTTTTGTTTAAGACAAAATTATATTGATTCACGCTTGTATAATGTAAAAAAAATCGTGTTAATAAGTAGAAATTCTAAAAATTACAGTAAAAATACCACGTTGCTTTGACAACGGATTCTTTATATCGGAAACCAAAAAGGTCAAACCTAGTTTCTTCGCTCTCCTTGTGTAGGCTTCATGATTTTAATATTTAAATAAAAGATTCGTTTAACAACAGTGGTTACTAATAATTATAATTTTCTAAAAAAACTGTTAATTTATATTTGCATATAATAGTATATTATGAGAGTATAATGAGTGTATAGAAAAGTTTATAAACCAGGTGCATACTATACTTTTTCTACGCCAAATACTTATTATTATCTTGAAATGATTTAAATCAAAAATTTGTATAGACTGCCATCTATGAAACAACATGGAAAACTGTCAAATGTCACATTTTTACATTTTATAAACACAATTATAAAGGTTATAAATCGAAATGTATTTCTTAAAAATTGACAGTTTTTTACAGTGAAAGTAAAGAAAATGTTTTATGAGGACTTTACAGTAGAGTCCGTGCCCGAATTTAAGTTATAGTTTACTGCCGGCGAAATTAAAAGGTCAGTACAATGTTCAAATAAACTCTTCAAATATTGGCGTTGAGAAACTATTTAATACTTTTGTATTTTTGTATTGAGATAATAAAATCTTCTTCACATTTAGTATTATTTTACAAGAAAGGCACTTTATTTTAACGATTGTATGACATTTGACAACTGTCAACTAACTTAAAACTAACTTCAGTCCGTGACTAAAAACCTGTTTTTTTTTATCTCAATTAGGATTTAATTAATTAATTAACAAAATAATGTTTTTTTTTACCTTAAATAAAAATAGTAAAATCTGATAAATATCATATAATTGATTAAAAAAGACAATGGCATCATTTATGTTTATAAAAATATTACGCAAATTAAAAAATATATTTATTCTTTTAACATCATAATCAATAAATAAAAAACTTTTATCGCCATAAAAGGTCATTCAAATAGTTTTCTAAAGAATTAATTATTCGCTCATAAAAGTTCATAAAGAACTTTTACAGTTTTTATATAAACTGTTTGTTTGTGCTTGGGACAAATTTCCCGTTTTGCTTCAACATAAAGAATGAAAAATCACAACTTTTCCACGGTAGATGCAGCAAAAAACCATTAAAACTTTACGCTGCCTTTGTCGGTAAAAATATTCGTCAATTAGGCACTATACCATTTAATAATTTAATTTTGTTAAGTTAATAGTCGAACTTTTGAGCTAAAAGTCTCTCGACGTAAATTTAATTTAAACAATTTCACCGCTTGTTGTAACAAGGTACAAAATATAGGTCAGCCCAGATCGAACAAACTTGAACTTGCACAACATGAGCAACCTCGTACACTACAACATAAGGCACCTTGATTTTCATATTGATTTTAATGGAATTACTTTATGAACTTTCTTTAGTATTTACTTTTAAGAGGTCTATAATTTAAACCTATAATATTATCAACACTTAGTAGTAAAGTGTGATTGATTATCGTCTAAGCTGTAAAAATGTTGACCAATCGTTCTTTACAAAAATTAAGCCTTGAAGATTTTGTATACTTTATAGTATATTATGTATCAAGTTTGATAAACGCCATTTTATACACGAATTGATTTAAATCAAAAATTTGTATAGAGCGCCATCTATGAAACAATATGTGTCACCGTCATATGTCAATTTTTTTTATTTTATAAACACAATTATAAAGGTTATAAATCGAAATGTATTTCTTGAAAATTGAGTTTTTCACAGTGAAAGTAAAGAAAATGTTTTATGAGCACTTTACAGTTGAGTCCGTGTCCGAATTTAAGTTATAGTTTACTGCCGGCGAAATTAAAAGGTCAGTAAAATGTTCATATAAACTTTTCAAATATTGGCGTTGAGAAACTATTTAATACTTTTGTATTTTTGTATTGAGATAATAAAATAATTTTTACATTTAGTATTATTTTACAAGGCACTTTATTTTAAAGATTGTTTGACATTTGACAACCGTCAACTAACTTAAAACTAACTTCAGCCCGTGACTAAAATCCTGTTGCTAACTTCAGCCCGTGACTTAAGCGCCATAAGGCCACAACTTGTCAATGTATATTTAAAAGGTCACTTAGTGTCATGGAAACATGTATGTGTTTTAAAGGTGGGAGTAGAAAAAAGATTTTATTTTGGGACGTAAGAAATAAAAAACCTTGTAAAATAAAGAAAATAATAAATTTTTCATCAAATTTGCTACATACAATAAATTTAACGATTGTTTAGCATTTAATACCATCCATTGTAACAGCAATAATATCCGCATTTAAAATATAAATACAATTATATTTGCGTATTAAAATCCCTGTAATTTTAATGCCATTCTAATTTATTCACGACCACTTTAGGAATTGTAATTTAGTTTAATATTGTAATGCGCTTTAATAAATGAAACAATTTTAACATTAATTTCCTGAAATTCAAAAGCTTCAAGATAAATAATCGTGCTTTAATAATTATTATGCTTTATAAATAAGTTAAGTACATAATTACTTTTAAAGTATTATCTGCATTAACTTTGTATTTCATGGTCATTTCAAAATATATAAAATTATAATTTTGTTCTATTATTTTTAATTACAACTTTTTAAAAAACTTTTGTTTATTTAAAAGGTCACTTAGTGTCATGGAAACATGTACGATAATGGGCTTTTAAAGGAGGGAGTAAAAAAACTAAATTAAAATCATTAAAATTTAAAATTTTAGCTAAATTGCAAGATTAATGGTTTTGTAATTAAATGATATTTATATATATATATTGATAATGTTTTTTCACTCTTTTAATAACTAGAAAGTATGTCAAAATTTTGCAAAAAAATCTATTAAATCAATTTTGTTCGATTTTTCTTCCGTATACGATTCTCCAATAATTTTTGAATAAAATACTTGGTTTTAATTTTTAAATTTATTTATTTATTTCGTTTTAATATTCTGCTAACACTGCTCTGGGATATTCCCAAATCTCTGGATAATTCTCTTGTGCTTGCATGAGGATTAGCGGCCGTTGCTGCTAATACATTAATTTTATTATTTCTACCTGTGACTGTTGCTCGACGATCTCTTTTTTTCGGTTGAACACTCCCGTTTGTAGTAAACTGCTTGACTGTACGGTGAAATGAAGTACGTGATCGAATTTTATCCGGAAAACGCTGAGCGTAGATATTAACAGCATCATCAAGATTCCTGCCTGCTTCTCTATAAATCAAAATCATTTCTATTTTTTCTTCCACTGTTAAAAATTCCATTTTGAATAACTGCTTAAATAATGCTAAACTATAAATAGTTTCTTTATACCTCAATAATAATTATTATTTATAACTAAATACTATGTTTTATACCTCAAATAGGATTAAATTAATTAATTGACAAATGTTTTTTTATCCTTAAATGGGGTACTTTTATTAAAAATAGTACAATATTCCTTTAAATTAAAGGATTTAATGCTGGCAGGTAAAAAGTGACCATGGTGCGCAATTGATCATTATCACCGAATGAAATAATGTATAAAAAGTTTTTAACATTAAACTTGATCCTGAAAAAAACAAATTTTTGTATTCTGTAGTCTGTATTTCTTATAAAAATTTTCAAATTCATGATTTTTTTTAAATTTTTGAATGATATTTTTTTGATAATCAATTTTTTTTTAACAAAAATGACTTTTCTTTGAAAAACCAAAAATATTTTTTTCTCTGGAAAACTACAGGTATTAAAATAAAATAAAATAAATGTCTGGATGTCCTCTAAAATTATTTATTAAATAAAGTGTTTAATGCCGTATAATGACTTTTTTACTACTTGATGACTTGTTCGGGCCTTTGTGCAAAAATTCCAGAAATGTTTCTTATTATTGCCGTAATTCCTTGCTCATTAAAATACTTGGCGAGTTTCTTTATTCGTTTCAAGCACGCAAAACTCAAATATAATCAAAAGGCATTATCATCAGGGAAATATTATGCAGATTAACTGCTATCAGTTGTGTAGTAAACATTGACCACCTCCGCCCGCTACAATGCGAATTTTACTATGATGCTATGCTGCTCCGAAACGATCGATACAACGACATTTTTAGCTGCTTAACTTATTTTGTTTAGTTGAATTGGTTTAAGAAATTTTGTTGACTCAAAAAAAAATTATTTTTATATATTTTTTCTGTGGCAGTATTAATAATATACACAGGGTGTCCGAAAAATGTCGAACCATGTTGTATAATTTATTTAAAAAATGAAGATTTCTATTATTGGACATATGTCCAATATCATACTCTATTGGTATCCTGGACATTTATCAGCCAATTCTTATGTAAAATTGTCCCCTGAATCCGAAAAGACCGTCAAAAACTATAAAAGTTAAGCAGTTTTTGAGATATAGTCAATTCCATATTAAATGTAAAATTGATTATATTTCAAAAACTGTTCTAATTTTATTACTTTTGACGACATTTTCGGAGAATTATTAGTGGCTGCTTTTTCGCTATGACATTTTTGACTAATTTATTTTTGGAGAGTAAGTAATATAGTGATATAGAATAATAAATTCGGAAAATACTTTTAACATACCACCCGAAAAAATATTAGATATATAAATCATCCTGTTCCGGCCCAAACATTATAAATGCTTCACAAGCTAGAGATACAACACTTAATGGTATTTGCAACAAACTATTTCAGAAGTCAGACCAAGGAATTAGTAAATACCTTCAGAATCTAGAAAAGGGATGAGGAATCCGATAAAGAAATATATGAATTACCTATATGATATTTACAAAAACTATTTAATTTTATTTTCTACCACAAAATTACTGTTGACAAGTCATATTAAACTGAACTTTTATCTCAACAAAAAACATCCCACATAGATTGGTTTAGACAGACAGCTTCAAGTTAGCTAACAGCTAATCTAATTATTTCGCACTTTGGTAATGAAAGACGATACAATCTAGTTTTCGGGGGAGTTTTCTGATTGTACAGGGTTTATCTTTCAATACTAAATAAATTTTAAGTTTTGTAAGTATTTGTTATTTGCCAACGATCTTAAATTATATGAAATGTAAGATCTTTAAAAGATTGTTATAATATTCAGGGTTGAACTGGATTTTTTCTAGCTAAATGTCAGGGTTGTACTTGATTTTATCTATTTTGCGTTTATAATGACTTCATTATACCACCCAAAACTTTAATTTTATATTTTTATGATTTTTCAAGTACTAACGAGACTTTTCTGGCAATAAATTTTGTTTAACACCAAAGAAAATCCTTTTTTTTCTTCTTTTACATTATTGTAAATAAGTAAATTAAGGACGGCATGGCGAATCGATTTTGACATTTACTGTCATACCAATAACTGTGATACCAACTATCTAAAGTAAAATTCGACCAAATTAAATTTAAGATATAAAATTAATTTTTTCAGGTAATGGATGACCGATGGGAGAGCGAGGTAATCGAATACGGGGCCATCAACATCACCGGCTTCCGCATTGTAGACGAGTCCAAGAAGCATGTCAAGGACTTCCTGGAAAACTGGAAACGCCTGGAGTCCCCCACTCAGGGGGGCAAAGAGACCATCTCCGCGCAGGCAGCCCTCATGTACGACGCTGTATTCGTATTGGTGGAAGCTTTTAACAAACTTTTGAGGAAGAAACCCGACGTCTTCAGGAACAACATGAGGCGCGGGCAAATCTACAACAACGGTAGCAAAGGACTCGATTGCAACGCCAGTGGTGGATGGGTCGCCCCCTGGGAGCATGGAGATAAAATTTCCAGATTGCTGAGAAAGGTACGATTATACCCCTGGGAGCTTTTAAGGGTCGTTTTATGACTAAATAAATTAGGGGTATCATGAATTTATTAGGTAGTTTTATTGGATGCATTGGTGTGATTTTTTAATGCATCATACATAACATAATAATTTTTAAATGGGCAGCATGCCCATAATATGAAAGGTTATGACTAGACATAGTTGGGATTATATTAATGTATATTTTTTACATATTAAACAAACATAATCGAATAAGATTTAGTTAAAAAAACAACATGCAAAATTATTTTTAATTTTTAAATTATTATTACTATAAATGCTAATTTCATTACAAGAACCATTAAACTTCCTTTCGTTGCACAGAACACAAGAAAATCCAGTTATTACATAAAAGATAAAAAAGAGACCGTACTTTTAATCCAGTGTTGTCAGATAAAGTGCAAAACGCCCGAGGAAAAATGAAACGTTAACATATTCGTACGTTTATTCCCCAGACCAATTTTAAAAGCACATTCGCCTAAATAATGCAGACATGCATAAGTAATACGGTAAGTCATTTAAGTGTTAAATGAAAACTCGTATTAAAACTCTTTGGGAATTTATTCTGCCGGCATTTTTCCCTTGCCGCAAAATGAAAAAATCACACAAGCTGACCATTATACAACGGATTATCAGTAATTAGTTCCCAGCCATTTCAGTGGCGTATTTTTAAATTATGCTATTATAAATAATATTTTTTTAAATAATTATTATTTTTATCGACTTACCAGAGGTAAAACTTTTTATATTAATTTCTCGAGAAAAATGCATTCTTCAAATGATAAAGATTATTTTTTATTTTTGGTTGTTTCACTGTTTGTCTAGAATGGGGTTTTTGGGAAGCCACCAGGTCTAGTAATAACATAACATAAGTGGTTCTGCACTAATGCAAGAATTTTAAGAAATCATACATTTTGAATATTAACGCTTCACGGAGGTTAGGATTTTGTATGTTTTTTTAAAACATCCCTTTGTATATTTGAAGTAAGTTATTGTATCTTTTGACACCTTAATATTTTTTTTAAATATAATTGTACATACATAAAATACTTACTTCACGGTGGATAGGTTTTTAAATAGCAAATTAATAAACTTAAACTTTTAAATTATAAAACAGCAACACTCTCATCTGCATATAAATTCTAACTGGCCTTCAGGAATCACATGCGTCTATAATGTCGTAAACAGAGGTTTTTGCTTATTTAAAATGATTAAAGCGCCATCCGTTGCATAAAAGTTAAAGCAAAAACAGATTCACGGAGGATAGAATTAATTTTTGTAACACCTACATAAATGGTTATAAAATTATTTCTTTTCATTCTTAATAATATTTTATATTTGATTCGATTGCTTTGGATGTGTTTAATTTACTTAGTGAACTGATATTTTTAGGGGGACATTTGTTGAGATTCACCCATATACAGAATGGAACAAATTCATTAAAAAATAAAAACTTGTCATGAAAATATGTACGATAAGGTAAAAGTCTTTAGGTAGAGTACTTATCTGCGATATTCATTTGGAGACAGTAAAAAGTTAACTTTATATTGGCGATCGTAAAATCTCTCGAGTAAAACGCTTCGAGGCAACTTTTTGATGTGCGTCACGTACGAAGACTTAAGCTGTTTCTCTAGGGACTGCACAAGTTGCCCAAACTTACCTCTAAGCGAATTTTATTAAATACTGATCCACATCACATACTGCTTTGGTGGATAAGAATTTTTAATATAAATGAAATAAAACTTTCGTACTTGGGAAAAGAGTTTATGAAAAAATCGCCATACTTCTATTCCTGTTAAAAATTTTAATAATAAAGTAATTTAAATACCAGAACACAAGTTTACTCCGGAAGGGGCCCTTATAAGACTACGTGTTCATAAGTTTGATCGTAAATCCCTTATAAATTATTATGAAATATAAATTATTTTTAAAATAAAAGTTTTAACTTTAGTTTATCATTTAATGTATAAAACCATATTAAGAACTTTTTACAGCTAATAATTTAATCTGCTTTATTATACGACCGTGTGCTAGCTTCTCAAGAGTAGTTTCTCTCAAAGTGAAAATCGGTGGTCAAAACTTAAGTATAGGACGAACAAAAATGCCAACCAAAACTGATAGCACATTTTGGTAACACTAACATATATTTATCAAAATCCCAGCTGATCCTATTTTAAAGTTTTGCAAACTTTTTTGTTTTTCTATATATTATTTTGCAATTATTGTACTAAAACTACCTGTACAATTTTAATAAAATTAAGCAAAATAATAAACTTTGTATCATTTAAATTACCTACTTTACTCCCCAGTATTAATTTATTGAGTCACCTATTATT
Organism: Brassicogethes aeneus; assembly: GCA_921294245.1. Classification (NCBI taxonomy): domain Eukaryota; kingdom Metazoa; phylum Arthropoda; class Insecta; order Coleoptera; family Nitidulidae; genus Brassicogethes; species Brassicogethes aeneus. Next base: position 748,793 of record OV121132.1, on the reverse strand, counting down.
TATTACAAAACATAAAAAAAAACGAAGAATTATATCTTAAATATTTTTTATAACAAAAAATAATTACAACTTGCAAAATTTGTAAAACAATAATTAAGGTTGTTATGAAAACAATTGCTACACGTTATAACGCAAGTGACATTTTGCTTTAGTTGTTTATTTAATGTATACTTTATAAAGTTAAAAATAGTATTTTAAAATGAAAATTAAACCGAAATTCAAGTTAAGCCATGAAGAAAATCGAAAGAAGGTATGTGCTGGCTGTGGAGACAAAATTGTTTTTGGTAATCGAAAAATTCAGAGTGTTTTTGAGAAAATATAAAAATTACTGCAGACTTTTTCAATCAAACACTTTAACTTAAGTGATTTAAAATTAACTTCAATATGGTAAAAACGGTATTTTTGCATAGCCACAATTGCCAAATTTTCAAAATTTAGAAATTGCTAGAGAATTTCGCAGCAGCCAAGAATGTATGTGCTTTATCTGAAAAATTGCAAGATATAAAGGGCATAAAAAATTATTAAGGGAAGATGACGGACGACCGAACTAAAGTTTTGATATGCTCTTCCTTTCTAGGGGATATCGCTAGATGTAAGAAGCCAGTTTATACAGAGGCTGAAGAATTTAAAAATACTGTTTCCATGTTAAAAACAATTCCATGTAAAACCCAAGAAAAAGTTTTACTGAAAATTTAAGGCAAGCAGTAATTGATTTTGCTTCAAAGAATCTTTAGTTATTTATTAGTTTTGTATTAGGTACCTTAAAACATTAAATAAGATATTGCAAACTGTATTTTACATTATTTTGTATTTATAATGTAATTTATTTATATTTTAGTCATGTTTTTAAAAACATTTGATAATGGTACTAGGGTATTTTATCGAAATGGCATAAACAATTTTAAAATACTAAGAAATATGCAAAACTTTAATAAAGGATCAGCTGGGATTTTGATAAATACATTTTTGTGTTACCAAAAGAGTCTATAATCAGATTATGCTATCAGTTTTGGTTGGCATTTTTGTTCGTCCTATACTTTAGTTTTGACCACCGAGAAAAGCAGTGTAAACTTTTATAGAAAAGTAAAAAAATAATGTGCACCTAAAATCGATAAATTAAAAATCACAGACATTAGAGCTTAAACACGATTAAACCGATTAAGTAGTGTAGATTGCTGACAGCCCGTAAATCCAGCTTTGTATTTACAAAGATTAAGATAAATAGTGTGTTGTTCTTTTTCCGGCTTGACAAGCGATTTTTCTCGTTCTCAGCCTACTACTGCGTGACAAGGATAATTAGGAGTAGTGCACGAAAGTGTCGAAAAGATACCGCCGATGATACACCCGAACATTTGCATTTGAGTGAGCCACTCGAGGCCTGATTGCTCGCCTATTTAAAACCTTTGTGTTTGAGGGCTTAATTCACTTACAGTTTGAAGTATATACTGGCGTTGAGTTTTCAGTTAAAATTTTACCAAATTCTGTACACAAATTCTTCATCTTCATTCATAAAAATATGAATTCTGTTGTATTAATCCCGGCGCATTCGCTATTTTTTTAAATTCCACAAAAATGTTGACTAATTAATTTTCTTTATTTTCAGGTTGAAATCGAAGGTTTGACAGGCGAGATCCGATTCAGCGAGGAAGGTAGACGTCAAAATTACACTCTACACGTGGTGGAAATGACAGTTAACAGCGCCATGGTGAAAGTTGCAGAATGGAGCGACGAAACTGGTTTCACTCCAGTGGCAGCTAAATATACAAGGCTAAAGCCTATCGCTCAGATTGAAAGGAATAAGACCTATATAGTCACCACTATAGTGGTTAGTTTTAAAATAAATATTGTTAATAAATTTACCAACAAATGTTACACGGAGAGAAATGTATAGTAAAGTTTACTTTAACAAATTTTTAGGGTAACAATATTATATATTCGTCAATACAAAATTAAGATTGTAATACATAATAGTAATTTTTATTGTACAATTTAAAATGAAGAATATATATTTTAATTTTTAATATGTTCGTATAGTAAATTGATTTTACTATCTACAAATAGTAATCAAATGTAAGGTGTACATCTAATATTATAATAATTACACATTAATAAAAAATATAGTAAAAATAAAGATACTTTTATGTTTAAGGTAAATAAACAAAATATTTAAATATAATATACTCGTACAATATAGTAACACATGACATTTTAAACATTCAATTTTCTTAGTTTCTTCACTAAACTTTCTTGACCCATTACTGGTAATACTTATAAGAAAGAATTGAACCTACTTGGTTGCATAGTATGTACCGATTGCGGCAAAGGCCACGTCGCGACGCGTCGTTAGACGGTGTGGATCACGTAATGTTCTTACATCCCGCCTCTGTTGGCTTACCAGCCATGTTATATAAGCTCAGGTGTTTCTTTGTTTTGGGTGTGTTCCACTACTACAAGTTGCTCGACAGTGTCGTGTCGACACTGATGATACCCAATATAGGTCAAAACACCTGTCTTTCGGTATTTGAAGTTGATGGAACGCACTCAAAACAAAAAACTTTAGCGAGGTGTAGGTTCAATTCTTTCTCATAACATTTTTGTATATTAAAAAGTAAAATAAATATGTTACAATTTTTAATTGTTAACATATAAAAATATTCGATTTTACAATATTTTATATTTAAAATGGCAACATAATATTTTAAAATTTACTATACTTATTAGTAATGGAAAAAATCTAATTATAATAATAATTAAAAACAAAATTGGTTGAGAATAATAATATTTTACCTTAAGGTTTAACATACATGGATATTTAAAAATTACTAAATATGCATAGTATCTGGCAATATACAAGATTGTTGTCCCAAATAGTAATATAAATTATAGTAAAGGGTATTATAATTATGGTAATCAGCATTATACTTTTCTCTCCGTGTACCAACTGATTTAGCATATCTGTGGATAAGAATAAATCAATTGTTTTAATATAGTGAAATGTCGACTATTTTTTTTAATGATTGCTATAATTATTTTTTTAGGAAGAGCCATATATAATGCTAAGGACCCCTGAACAAGGTGAAATTTTGACTGGTAATGACCGATTTGAAGGTTACTGTAAAGATTTGGCCATCTTGATATCGAAAAAACTTGGAATAAACTGTAAGAAAATACTTTTTCTACACTTTCAAAACTGATAATTTTAACTTTTTAGTTGAACTGAGGGTGGTAAAAGATGGAAATTATGGTGCTGAAAATCATGATACTAAAGGCGGATGGGATGGAATGGTGGGGGAACTAGTCAGAAATGTAAGTAAAAATAATATTAATAATAATAATAATAATAATAATCTTTATTCATCAACTATAAGTTGCTTCCAAAAGTCTTTGGTAATTATTTCCTACCTTAAGTATTCAATACCACATATTTTTTAATATACAGGGTGTCCCGAAATTAGGGGGCCAAACTTAAACAGTGCACCCTAACGGAGCTAATTTTTTTAAAAGGGTTGAACACAAAGAAATGATTTTTCGGTACTTTGGTAATTTTGACATGCTGAATCTAGATCTATGATAAAAACTGTTAAAACTAAATCATAGGCGTTTCATTTGGGGGGGGGGCAAAATTAGAAAAATAGCCCCAACTTCTTTCTAGGTTAATATTTTAATTTTTTTTATGAAATTTATAAAAATTTATATTTTTTTACGAAAAATAGGTACCCTTGATTTGAATAGCTCAGATGTACTATTTTCGAGAAAACTGCATTTATAAATTACTCTGCATAGCCTACACATCTCATATTTTCATTAAATCTTTGAAGTAGGCTTTGGAACAAAAGTGACGTTTGGGTTATTTGCTGACTTTACATTTATTGTAATAGTTTAGTTAACATTTTCTGGTTTCATGTTCGTTATATTTTTATTAAGAAGCGATTTTCCAAAAGGGATCTAGCTGATTTAATTTATAAACGTTATTTTTCTTTTCGATATAACTACAATGTCATGTCATGTGGAATGTCTATTATTATTATAAAATAAAAACACATTCGTAGGTAATTATGTATTAAACGACTAGGCACTGGAAAACACAAATTTACTTTAGTAATTGTTCAAACAAATTTCTATTTTGTTGAATGCACATTCTGGACCTTGTTTTGATTATTTCAGTCGATCGAAGAATTTCGAACAATTTTTTTTTATTTGATTTCCAGCAGCATTAATCCTTCTTGGAAGCTCTTCTGGGCTATCTACTTCTGTTGAGTAAATAATATTGCACATATTACCCCACAGATAATAATCCAAAGGATTAAGATCAGGCGATCGAGCTGGCCAGTTTACTGGGCCACCTCGACCTATCCACCTGTTTGGGAAATTATTATTTAACCAGTTCCTCACATGCTGTCCAAAATGGGCCGGCGCCCCATCATGCTGGAAGATTATCTAACCGAGTCTGAGCAATTCTCCCATTTCATTTTGAAGAAAATTTAAATAATTATTTGCATTTAATCTATTGGGCAAAATAATAGGACCCATTAACGTATCCCCTATGAGACCATACATTAAAAGAAAACCTCTGTTGAAAGTTGGTCCTTCGAACTCGGATTCTCATTACTCCAAAAATGAGTATTATGCATGATAAATGCCTTGCCTCTTGAAAAGGTTGCCTCATCCGACCATAAAATATTCCTTAATGCGTTTTGGTGGTTTCGAACCCAATGGCAAAATTCAACACGAGGTGGAAAATCTTCGGCTGGACCCTTTGATAATGAAAAGGATGTAGTCTCTGCATTTATGTGCTCGATTAAATTTTAAATAAATTCTTTTGTCGGAATAAAATCTTTGTCCATATAAGGTGTAGTACCTACATTGGCCTTTTACAAACGAAATCACGGTGACGATGCCAGTTATGGAAAACAAATCTATTATGATACTTATACTTACAATTGATTTAAGGATATTGGTAATATTTGCCAGCGATCTTATTGAGATTTGAGAATTTTCTTCAATTCTATTTAGCACCCCCTCCAAATCATAATTTTCCATATGCCTTCCTTCCCCTGCAAACGCCTAAATGACCCATGTTTCACTAAATTTCTATGTACTTTAAATATTTTTCAATGTGGTGGGCTATGGAAATGATTTATGACAATGATTTTTTCTTCAAAACAGAGTCTTTCGTGTTCTGCAATGAAACACACTGTAAAAGGTTATTCACTGACCGTGAGACACCCTGTATAATATAAACTAATCGAGTTTTGCATTTAACGTAGATACGATTAGTAAAGTCGGGAGGATTATTGACAAATACCTATATTTTCTATAAACTTAATATTGCGGTTATGATAGGAGAAGGGGCTTTTCTGCTAAGATAACAAGTGGGTCGTATGATAAGGAAATTTCGTATTGAATTGAATTCGAAGTTCAATTCAAGTGACGATCGCATTCGGCGATATAAAGGGTGAGATAGTATTGGTCAATAAGTTGAAATGACAGCTGTAACGAAGCTGAATTAACTAACAACAGTGAAACTGGTTTGCCTCGAGTCGATAGATATAGCAATAATATAAAAAGTATATTTTATAATTTACTATTTTTTCTTTTTGATCATAGGAAGCCGATATGGCCATTGCCCCGATGACAATAACATCAGAAAGGGAACGTGTCATCGACTTTACGAAGCCTTTCATGTCTTTAGGAATCTCGATAATGATCAAGAAACCTATGAAACAGAAGCCGAGCGTGTTCAGCTTCCTGAATCCTTTATCCAAAGAGATCTGGGTGTGCGTGATATTCAGCTTCATAGGAGTCAGCATTGTTTTGTTCACGGTGTCTAGATTTTCGCCGTATGAATGGAGGTTGCTGCATTTGACTGGGGAACATAGGGACCCAGGAAACCAGGTAAGAAAATATATTTAAAAAAAATAATAATAGTAATAATAATTAAATATTTCAGCACACAAATCATGGAGGTACAATGGCAAACGACTTCACAATGTTGAACTCTCTCTGGTTTTCTTTGGGAGCATTCATGCAACAGGGTTGCGATATTTCGCCCAGGTCCATTTCGGGAAGAATTGTGGGGGCTGTTTGGTGGTTTTTCACCTTAATACTTATTTCGAGCTATACTGCAAATTTGGCGGCATTCTTGACTGTCGAAAGAATGGTTGCTCCCATCAACTCACCTGAGGATTTGGCTTCGCAGACTGAGGTGGAGTATGGGACTTTAGTTAATGGTGCTACATGGGACTTTTTCAGGGTAAATATATATATAACACTATGATAGTTTTAGAAACTTTTTTTATTAGTTTAACTAATTTTGGGCCGCTGATTTCAAAAATCGTTTTTGTCTAGGAAGTCTAGGGTTTAAAATAATTTCCTAATATAATGCTCTGCTCAATCACCTCAAAATTTAATGCATTGCATAATTATGCTTTTTTCTACCGTAAATTTATTAAATCGTATCAAATATCGAATTGAATTATAGTATTATTGTGCTTAATCCTCATCATCGTCGTACATCTTTTGCTGCAAATTCCAGCAAATGTCTCCTAGCAATGAATCCAACTTCTTTCCGCTATACCCATAGATATCTACCAATGCTCTAGATTTGCAGTTACTTGGTGAAATCGTTCTCCATGTTCATCAGTTCGGCAAATTTATCAGGAAGAAAAAAAAAGAAAATGTATTTTAAATGGCATATTAACGCTAATTCTTTGCAAAACGGAAAGCATTTTTTCAATGAATTGGCGCCAATTTTAGGCCCGATATGAACCAAGAACATTTTCAAAGACAGCTTTAACACTGCCATATGCGACAAGCTCGTCAACTTTGAGAGCATTTTTGAATTCTTGATCTTTCATTAAACGTCGTATATCAGGTGCATTTAATATTCCTGCAAAATTAAAGTAGTAGGTATATCTCATAAAATTTTGTAATGAAATATTGCGTTGGTTTTTCTTGGGCGTAAAGGTACCGCTACAAAAACAAAACAAATTTACAACGACGACATAAAGGTTCGTCTCCTTTCTCTTTATCTGCCACTTCCATTACCACTTTCATTTTCTGCCCTTTTTTAATTTTTGGTTCTTAAAATCACTTTCAAGTAAAAATACAATTTAAAACGAGTGGCATTTTTAAAAAGAGCAGACCAAACTTAGGTAATATAGGTGGGCGTACTCAATGTTAGTAATTCGAACTATCATAGTGTAATTAATATTTCACAATTTTGATATTTTTTTTTGCACACCTTGCAGAGATCACAAATAACCCTCTACTCAAAAATGTGGGAATACATGAACTCCCGAAAGCAAGTTTTCGTCAAATCCTACGACGAAGGGATACGAAGGGTTCGGCAGTCGAAAGGAAAGTACGCATTACTAATAGAATCACCTAAAAACGATTATACAAATGAAAGGGAACCTTGCGATACCATGAAGGTTGGAAGAAATTTGGATGCCAAGGGTTTTGGAGTCGCCACACCTTTAGGATCACCCCTAAGGTAAGTATCATCAAAAATTTATATTTTTTACTTTTGTCCCTTACAATGTAAAATAAGTTTTTTTTTAATTTGATCAAAAACTTTCGTGGAAGTCTACAATTAATAAAAAGCAAATCAATTACTTCAAAGGATTCAATTAATCAATCTTGGTTTAAAAACTCTTTATAAAATTAATTAAGCGTTAACTAATAAAATATCGACATCGTTTTAATGATTAACAAACCATTAGGCTTTTGTTCAATAGCACGATATTTTTCTTTGTTGCAGGGACGCAGTTAATTTGGCTGTTTTGGGCCTAAAAGAGGACGGAGAATTGACGAAGTTGATGAACAAATGGTGGTACGATCGCACAGAATGTGTACATGAAAAACAGGTGAGATTTTTGATACCCAAGAATAAATATATACAAACATGATGTATCGAATCAAAAATAGTATATTATGTATCAAGTTTTATAAACGCCATTTTATAGAAAAGAAAAGGCAAATACTTTTATTATCTAAAAATGATTTAAATCAAAAATTTGTATAGAGCGCCATCTATGAAACAATAGGGAAATCTGTGTGTCACCGTCAAATGTCAAATTTTTATATTTTATAAACACAGATTATAAATCGAAATGTAATATTTCTTGAAATTGACAGTTTTTCACAGTGAAAGTAAAGAAAATGTTTTATGAGGACTTTACAGTGGAATCCGTGCCCGAATTTAAGCGAAATTAAAAGCTCATTACAATGTTCATATAAACTTTTCCAATATTGGCGTTGAGAAACTATTTAATACTTTTGTATTTTTGTATTGAAATAATAAAATAATTTTCACATTTAGTATTATTTTACAAGAAAGGCACTTTATTTTAACAATTGTATGACATTTGACAACTGTCAACTAACTTAAAACTAACTTCAGCCCGTGACTAAAGCGCCGTAAAGCCACAACTTGTCAATGTGTATTTAAAAGGTCACTTAGTGTCATGGAAACATGTACGATAAAGGGCGTTTTAAAGGTGGGAGTAGAAAAACATATTTAAAACTCCAAATAAACTAAATTTTAACAAAATCGAGTGGCATGGCCTTTTTATATTTAAATTTAAACTTGTGCAGGCTAAAAATTTGAAATTCTAATGATAAAAAGACACATGTTCAATTGAATACAAAAGCGATATCGGGATGAGATTTCCTTCAATTCTTTTTGAAGACACTCGAAACAGACTAAACAGTTTGCCTTTTTAAACCTTTTGTGACATGTCAAGACCTTTTAAAGAATATCAATCAAAACAGTGAACGTAAGTTTACTGTTTAAAAATGCGTTTTTGTTTTTTAATGCATAAATAAATCAAATACAATTGAATTATAAATTGTTTTAAATAATTTTTATTTTTTAAGAATATTATTACAGAAAAGAATATCTATATCAGGTAAAAAAAACATATTTTAAACTTCTGAAATAGTTTGTTGCAAATATCATTAAGTGTGGTATCTCTAGTTTGTGAAGCATTTATAATGTTTAGGCCAGAACAGGATGATTTATATATATCTAATATTTTTTCGGGTGGTATGTTAAAAGTATTTTCCGAATGTATTAATTTTGTTGTCATTAGTTTTTTATGTTCTCTATCATGCACTGTATTTAAATCACTGTTATTCTGCAAGATGTCCTGTGACGAAGAAATCACTATATTACTTACTCTCTAAAAATGAATTAGTCAAACATGTCATAGCGAAAAAGCAGCCACTAATAATTCTCGTCAACAGCAATTTGTATCTAGGACATTTAGCAGTCAATTCCTATGAAATATTATTCGCTGAATCCGATAATGTCGTCAAAAGTTATAAAAGTAGAACAGTTTTTAAAATATAATCAATTTTACATATAATATGGAATTGACTATATCTCAAAAACTGCTTAACTTTTATAGTTTTTGACGGTCTTTTCGGATTCAGGGGACAATTTTACATAAGAATTGGCTGGTAAATGTCCGGGATACAAATAGTATATGATATTGGACATATGTCCAATAATAGAAATTTAAATTTTTTGGTCGGTTGGGTTGTGTTGTTCAAATTAGGATGGTTTGGGTTTATGACGTAACTAACGTGCCTTTAACATTTCAAATCGCGGCACGTTAGCGTGCCCTAGTCACAGCAAATAAACAATGCAAAATGTCATCTATGACAACAAACAACCATTTAAATCAAAATGACATTTAGCAATGAAAAATGTCATTGTTTACCTAAGTTTTTTTGTGCCTCAATTATTGTTAAAAATGGTTCATAATTATAGCAATAATGAATTAGTGGAAATGTTACTAATTTATGGAGAGTGTCGTCAAAATTCAAATGCTGCAACTTAAGTAAATAATGATATTTTTTATTGCAAAATGTCAATTTGATTTATTGGTTATGTTTGTTGTCAAATATGACATTTTGCATTGTTTATTTTAATATTTTTATGGTTATGTTTTTCGTTAACAATAGCCAGGACCGGCTTAAAATTTAATTAAACTTTAATGGGCTATAACTTTTTTATTTTTGAGTTTTGATAAAAAAGTTACTTAAAATATTTATTTGTCTAGCTGATTTCTACACGCTGTTAAAAGGAACGCGTCAACTTAAAACTCACCCTGTATAAAATTGTATAAACTATCCTTTTTATATATTTATAAGAAACAACTAAAATCTTTAAAACAAAGGCATGTATAAATTTTAAATAAATAATATTCCTTAAGTGTCCAATAACTATGTACTTTACCCTAGGTAATTTTAGCATAATAAAGTAGTTTTACCGAAACAATTTTAACACATTACAGTGTCGAACTTCTGCAATGTTACGTGCAACATTGAAATTATACCTCACTATAGTGTGTGATTTTTTCACTTCGATCGCGGGACTTCCGTCTTTGTTTAGTTCACGTGCTAATATTGTTGCAGAAACTTTTCGCAAAAGTGTTTCTGTCTATTTGCGAGAAGCTATAATAAAATCAATAGGCAACCTACGAGCCTGCACCGACCAAAATTGATATTAAATTATATGGCGTCAAATTCTAAATTATTCAGTAAGGCAGGAGATTTCATTAAAATGTCCTAGAACGACTACGACGTCTCTAGGGTAAATAGACATTTCCGTTTGCATACCCTAATTAAAATTTACCGAGCCACTATTTTAATATCCTTATAAATTAGTATAGGTACTAATTTATAAAATTATTTCAATTTTTCAATTTTTGTGTCCCAAATAAGTTTCAGAAGTTGTAATAATAATAATAATAATAATAATAATAATAATAAACACAAACATATTTCGCTTAGGCATTACCATATGTAAAAAACACGGTTTTGGATATAAATATTAAAACTCTTATAAAAAAAAAATATTTTACTATTTCGTATATTTAAATTTTTAGTACAATTATCCTCTTTTAAACCCCTTAATATGAATTATAACTACTGGACAAATAAATATTTGTAGAACATTAAACTGATTTTTACTTTAAAAACTTGAACAAAATAATTACACTATAATAGTTTTGGAAACTTTTTTTTTCCTAACATTAAGCTTAGTTTAACTAATTTTGGGCCGCTGATTTCAAAAATGTAATTAGTTTTTCTCTAGGGCGTCTAGGATTTAAAATAATTTCGTAATAAAATAATGCATAATTTTGCTTTTTTCTACCTTAAATTTATTAAATCGTATCAAATATCGAATTAAATTATAGTATTATTGTGCTTAATCGTCATCATCGTCGTACATCTTTTGCTGCAAATTCCAGCAAATGTCTCCTAGCAATGAATCCAACTTCTTTCCGCTATACCCATAGATATCTACCAATGCTCTAGATTTGCAGTTACTTGGTGAAATCGTTCTCCATGTTCATCAGTTCGGCAAATTTATCAGGATGAAAAAAAATAAAATGTATTTTAAATGACATATTAACGCTAATTCTTTACAAAACGGAGAGCATTTTTTCAATGAATTGGCGCCAATTTTAGGCCCGATATGAACCAATAACATTTTTAATGATAGCTTTAATACTGACATATGCGACAAGCTCGTCAACTTTGAGAGCATTTTTGAATGCTTGATCTTTCATTGAACGTCGTATATAAGGTCCATTTAATATTCCTGCAAAATTAAAGTAGTAGGTATATCTCATAAAATTTTGTAATGAAATATTGCGTTGGTTTTTCTTGGGTGTAAAGGTACCGCAACAAAAACAAAACAAATTTACAACAACGACATAAAGGTTCGTCTCCTTTCTCTTTCTCTGCCACTTCCATTACCACTTCCATTTCCTGCTCTTTTTTCATTTTTGGTTCTTAAAATCACTTTCAAGTAAAAATACAATTTAAAGTTTAAATTTTAAATGTCAATAGATGCACTTTAGTGTGCTTGAACGATAAAGTAGATAAAGGCGCCTTTATACTTCAATTCGATATTAAATTTTGATAAGACTTAATAAATAAGATTGGAGATTGAATTTTTGGGTACTTTAGGCATAATGTAAATAAAAAAAATATCAAATAATAGTCGAAGAGTAATGTTTATACCGAAACCCATTTACTTTGTTGCCTTTTCAATTTAATTAGTAGCTAATTAAAAAAACGACACAAAAATGTCAAAAAATGATACTTTAGTTTTGGTATTTAATACTACTATAGTATACGACTACAATGGAACAAAAATGTTTCTATTTGACATTTATTTACCGATGACTTTGTATGGAGTCCCTGTATATTTTTGACAAAAAACGTCAAAAATATACTGAACATCCAAAATAGATTTAAGGCAAAATAATTCATTAAATAATAAAAATATTAACAAAAAACTTATATTTTGAGATAATTGGGCAGAGCATTTTATCACGCAATTATTTCGAATCCTAGACGTCCTGGAGCAAAACGAGTGGCATTTTTGAAATCAGCAGCCCAAAATTTGGTGTACTCAATGTTAGTAAATCGAACTATCAATGTAACCACTGTAATGTAATGTTTATAAATAAATTAAAATTAAAATTACTCAAAATTCTTACAACAAACAACCCACAGCGTTAACAAGAAGACACTTATTTAGCAAGAAACTTTATCAAGCGACAGCGAAAAGTGCAGTGTAGAAAGGGGTGTAGCACGTGCTGCAAGCGTCAAAGAAAAACATGTTTGTTTTTTGGACACCCAGTATTTTAAAGGTTGCAAAAATATTATAAAATAGTAATACAAACATAGAAATAGATGCTACTTTTAGAAAAATCTTTATAATTATACTTTTATATTTTCTGTTCTGTTATTAAATCATCCAATTCATTAAATTCCTTGGTTATCATAATTATAACGTTAAAAGGCTCTTGTAACGGTCGATTCAAAGTACTTACTTAACAAGATTTCTACTTTTCCTTATAAACTGACGTTTATTAAGATTTATTTCGAAATTATACCTTTCGGAACTGCTGAAAGATTACACGATTCGGGCACTTGTAAAGTTTATACTTTTAATAGTTCAAGTAGGGATTTAAAAACGAAACTTACTTATAATTAATTAAAAAGTTGTCCTCCGAACTTGAATGCATTTAGTACAAAGTACCCAATGCCCAACTTTTCATATTACTAGAGACCGAAAGAGCTGTATGGCAATTAGGGTAGATAAACTTGATTATGCATTTTAAACAGAATTTTACGATTTCATTAAAGGGTTTATTAGTTTAAGAAATGCTTGAGCTAGACTCACTTATATATACACTCACAGTAAAATAATCGATCCACACAAATTTTCGATGAATTTCAATCGCAAATAAGTTTTTTATTTGATTTCGGATTTAAACAAATATTAAAGAATATTGTAGATAAATTAATGGAGAATCGCTCACATTTTAAAAATTACTAAAAAATACACGTACGTTTATAATATACAGGTTTAAACAAAAATATGTTTTTTACCATAAGTTTAAGACACTCTGTAGAGTGGCAAAACCGTATATTATTATTATTATTATTATTATTATTAAGTTTTAATTATCAAATCACATCTATTTTTAACAGTTTTGTTTTTGGTTCACCTTGATATACTTATTTTTGTGGAAAATATGGATTTTTTTAAAAAAACCATTGCAATTTCCAATATTTTCTGTTTGAAGAACTAAGGTTGCTATTGTCCATCCATAGGCTATGGAGGATAACAGTGACAGTTTTGTTGAATCATCCCATACTTGGACATGTCATATACATCTTTCAAAAGCTATCAAATTTTTTTGTAAATTAATGTGTTAATTTTGAGGTGTCTTCTTACTTTTAAAAATGTCTCCGACTGATGTTGCCCTTTGTACTTTATTTCTTGTGACGTTTAAAACACTTTCCACGTAATACTGTGACCGTCCATCCTGGATTAAATTAATGGCTCTGGCAACATGAGTAGGAGACATATCCATTTTTTAAAGTAAGAAGACATTTCAAAATTTAAACATTAATTTGCAAAAAAAAATTTAATAGCTTTTGAAAGCCGTGTATGACATGTCCAAGTATGGGATGATTCAACAAAACTGTCACTGTCATTCTCCATAGCCTATGGATGGACCATAGCAACCTTAGTTCTTCATACAGAAAAATATTGGAAATTGCAATGTTTTAAAAAAAAATCCATATTTTCCACAAAAATAAATACATCAAGGTGAATCAAAAACAAAACTGTTAAGAATAGATGTGACTTGATAAATAAAACTTAATTTAGAACAATATACGGTTTTGCCACTCTACAGAGTGTCTTAAACTTATGGTAAAAAATATCATTTTGTTTAAACCTGTATATTATAAACGTACGTCTATTTTTTTAGTAATTTTTTAAAATGTGAGCGATTGTCCATTAATTTATCTACATTGCGAGTTAATAATAGTTGGTTTCTCTGGTAACGCTTTTCTCTTTTGACAGTGGCAGTGACAGTTCTATATGCAGATATTTTTATCGTTGCATAGTTTTACATATGAAAAACATTTCTTGATTTTTTCTCTTGTTGCAGGATGCGTCTAGGAACGAGCTGTCCCTAAGCAACGTTGCAGGAATATTTTACATTCTGATTGGTGGGTTGTTGATCGCGTTGGCGGTGGCTCTCATCGAGTTCTGCTACAAATCGCATACGGAAGCGACAAGAGCTAAAATTCCTCTCAGCGATGCAATGAAGGCTAAGGCGCGCCTGACAATTGGCGTGGGGAGAGACTATGACAACGGAAGGGTGAGTGACGATTTTTTTTTTTTATTGGGAAATCGTTTTTCGTTTTTATACGTTTTTCAGCAAATTTTAAATTCACCCAGATGTCCTCGACATGTCACAATCAATACTCGCGCGAATCAAAGATTCTCGCCTCATCATTATCATCAATTCGCTTCTTAATTTGACTGGTAAAATACAAACATTCAGTGTTGCAATTTAGCATAAATATATGGCAAGGAAAAGCAACTAATACATTCGTTTTTGATTGCCTAATTTGTCAACCTATGTTACCAAGGGAAAAATGTGTTATTACAAATTTACAAAACCTGCTTATTTTGTTACTTTTTCTTACCTAAATATTTACACGAAAGAATACCAAAACTGGCACAAATAGTTGCATCCCATAGTAAAAAATGTACCACACCTCAAAGTCCCACCAGTGACCACGTACGGAACGCAGTCTTTTGAAAATTTGGCATTTAAGGCTTTTTAGGTTATGTATCTGTAAGTATAGTCAATGAAAGAAATAATATTTATAGTGTTACCGCTTATGTTTAAGCGTTAAAAGTTAATAAATCTTTATAGTATCACAATAACAATGGTTGGTTTAAGAATTTAGGAATATAAATACTGCATTTAATGAAATTACAAAGTGTAAGGTGCAATATAAGTAATATTTTTGTGCATGGGGTCTACATTTCTCCATAAAATAGTTTTAACTAAACAGCATTTATTTAAAAAAATCTAACTTCTCTATTATGAAATAAGAATATCTGTATCAAAGGTAGGTTAATGTATAAGAACAAAAAATATCATCTAATTTTGTATTTTAAGGTTATAAAAATCTGTTTGGACCAAAATAAATAAGTGGATTATTTGAAAGAGTGTGTTAATATGGTCATAAATAAATATAGGTATACTAAATAATTGTTGAATATAGTTCAAATTAAATTGAAGCTTTTATACTTCTAACAACAAAACTTGTGCATACCTCTCGGCATACTTACTTTAAGTTGGATTATAAGAAAACAAACAATTTTTAGAGAAACTTGCAATATGAAAATATTTAATACTCCCATGACATGTGATTTATTAAAATTTTTAAAGTTATAATGATTTTTTGATGTAGATCAAATTCAGTCGAAGCTTTTTAACTATTTGTATTGACAAAACTTTATGTAGGTACACTTTAAGCTGGATAAGAAAAACTACCACATTTTTAAATACCATATTATACAGGCTTTTAAATAATCCAAAATACTTATTTATTTTGGTCAAAATAAATTTTTCTAACCATAAAATTACAAAATTAGATGATATTTTTATTATAATATATTAACCTACCTTTAATACAGATATTCTTATTCCATAATAGAGAAGCTAGATTTTTTTAAATAAATGCTGTTTAAAATTATTTTATGGAGAAAACCAGATATTTGGACCAAATGCACAAAAATATTACTTATTTGGCACCATACACTTTAGAATTTAATTAAATGCAGTATTTAAATTCTTATATTCATAAACCATCCATTGTTATTCTAATGTTATAATAGTTATTTATGTATTAAGGGCATAATAAGGTTTTTATGGTCCGAGGCGGTATTTCGAGCCCGAGCGCGTTAGCGCGAGGGCTAGAAAAGCGTCGTAGGACCATAAAAACCAGTTATGCCAGCAATACATACAAAACTTTATGCACGATTAATATATTATTATTTTTAATATATTATTGTTTTTAAAGACGTTTACGTCAAAGAATTTTTGGTTATAATTGTCATATTATAATGTCAACTGACATCAGTCAGTTTTAAAGTTTAAAGATGAATGAAATTGAGGAAGCAGCTGAGAAGGCGAAAAATTGCGGGCTGCTGCCGGAAAAATCAAAATCTTTATACGAAAAAACTTACTTCGAATATATCAAATGGTGTAACATTGTTGTTTTTAATTTTTGACGTTTCATTATAGCCCGCTGGGTCATAATAACGCCCGCGGGCTATAAAAAGACGTTTACGTCAAAGAATTTTTGTTATAATTTTCATATTATAATGTCATCGTGCATAAGGATTTATACATTTTTAACGCCTAAACATAATATTATTTCTTTCGTTGACTATACTTTGACAGATACATAACCTGAAAAGCCTTAAATGCCAAATTTTCAAAAGACTGCGTTCCGTACGTGGTCACGTGGTGGGACTTTGAGGTGTGGAGCATATTACATTTTTATCCCCAGTAGTTTACCAAACAGGCCGAAACTATTTGGAATGTTTGTTAATTGCTGTCAGAAACCATCTGAATGCAACTCATGGTAAGAAATGGATTGGATAATTGTCACTGTATTTTTGTTTTCAGGCGAAGTTTAATCTGACATTATTTTTAGTAGTAGAATAGAATATGAAAATATTTTACCTTATTTTAAACCCTGTATAAATTCCGCACAATAACAAAAAGTTAATTTACAACATGGTTTATATTTTAAAAAACTCTCCGGAAAATCCGAAAGCCCGTAAATTAAAATTAAAATTTTTATAGTTAATTTAAGCAAGCAAGAGACTAGTGAATGGCCTTATAAATTTAATATTCAAATAAGCATAATCTGTACCTACTGCGCCATGACTACGTTTATTAAAAATTCAACAAACAAGTTTTTTAATTAACTTCGCAACGCAGACGTAGGTACCGAGGTATTGGGACGAAGGTATATTCTTTGTTGACAATTTATCCAATTTAATATAAATGTACGTGGACCGGAATCTTTTAGACGGCGCGCCATTATAGCGGACAATGGCTGATGCTCGTCACAAGATTCGTACTTTTGCTGCTGGCTGGTTGGGTTTTAAATAGGGAGCGCTTGAAAAGGGCTAAATGAAACTGCTTAGGCATAGACGTACGTAATAACCATTAGTATTACGAGGTGTGTTCAGAAAATATCGGGAATTTTCGTTTTTTGAAACAAACATTTATTTATTCGTCTACATTAATGCTGTCGCCTTCAAAATAGTCCCCATTGGATATTATCCACATGTGCTAGCTCTTCTTCCAATACTCGAAACACTTCTAAAACTCGATCTTTGGAATAGCCTTTAGTTCTTTCAGCGATGCGCTTTTAATGTCATCTATGCTTGCAAAACGACGGCCCTTTATGGTTCTCTTTATTTTTGGGAATAGGAAAAAGTTAAACAGAGGCATGTCTGGCGAATATGGAGGCTGGGGCATCATTACAGTATTGTTTTTGGCCAAAAATGTTGTTCAAAATTTAACAATTTTAGAACAAATTTTGCTGCCATGCGTTTCATACCCAAAACATTCGAAAAAATTTCATGGGATGAGCCAATCGATATACCAACATCATCAGCGACTTCTCTGATGGTTTTTAACCATTTCTTCCACTTTTTCCATGTTTTTATCGGTTGTTAATGTGCTTGTGCGTTCGGGGCGTTCGTCATCCTCAACGTCTTCACGGCCATCTTAGAAACTCTTATACCACTTGTAAACTCTTGTTTTACTTATAGCAGACTTACTATAGGCCTTTGTTAACATTTCATTTATTTTATTTTTAAGGAAAATTGGATACAAATCCATTTCTTTTAACGAACGAAAAATCACCGAGCTCATAAAACACGTCTAACCTTAGCGGCTGCCACAGATAAAGTATACATTGAAAACAGCTAAAGTTTTTATCATACTTCGGGGGCATGTATACCAACATAATAAAGAAAATTTTATGACAACCGGACCCTTCAAACCCGCGAAATTTAACAATTCCCGTTATTTTCTGAACACACCTCGTATTATCCTATACATCTAAGGTATAAAAAATAGTGATTAAATAAAAATTTCCGCATACTTTGGAGAACGTTCATGGACCGACATCGTCTATCTTATAAAAAAAGAATAACCGGCATTACAAATGGCTCCTTTTAGCAACACAGCAGAAGCAGAGCATTAAGAAGAGAAGTTGGCAATAACACAACTTCTGTTATACAACCCTTAAAAGTGTCCCTTCGCCAAGAATTATGTACACTTCGTAGTCCACAAAAGCTCGACAGATGCAACGAGCTATAATATAAAATGCTTTCGCTACATATATGTATATACATTTGCGCGACGTCATTTATAAGAAATGAAAAAACTCGAGGGGATTTCATTCTTTTAACGCAAAAATAAAATGATATTTTTTCGTTAAAAGTCCTAAGAAAGAAGGCACTACCCACTACTTCTACTACCTAGACATATCTATTTTTGCATATAAAAGAAGACGCGCAATTATTTACTGCCTAGGTCGTATTTAGAATGAATTCAAGGGAGCTTTATTGTGCTGCAGCTGCTTTCAATGCCTATTCCCTATTTGAGCATTCCCTCATTCATTGTTAATCTAGTTAAATCAGTTTGTTGTTCAAATTACGACAGATAGTCTTGTTTGGTTTTAAGGTTAAAATAACCACAACCCAAACATCTCTTTTCGCTCTAACCCACAAATTTACCATAGCAACAAATTAACCTTAAAATTGACATTTGACAGTTGATGACAGCCCTGATAAAATAAATATGAAGAAAGAAGACTGTGCTTGCATGAGGATTAGCGGCCGTTGCTGCTAATACAATTATTTCATTATTTCCACCTGTGACTGTTGCTCGACGAACTCTTTTTTTCGGTTGAACACTCCCGTTTGTAGTAAACTGCTTGACTGTACGGTGAAATGAAGTACGTGATGGAATTTTATCCGGAAAACGCTGAGCGTAGATATCAACAGCATCATCAAGATTCCTGCCTGCTTCTCCATAAATCAAAATCATTTCTATTTTTTTTTCCACTGTTAACTGCTTAACGAAAGGAGGTATTTTTGTTTGCAAATTAATCTTCGAACTAAATTTATTAAATAATGCTATACTATAAATAGTTTCTTTATACCTCAATTAGGATTAAATTAATTAATTGACAAAATAATGTTTTTTTACCTTAAATGAGGTATTTTTATTAAAAATAGTACAATAATCCTTTAAATGGCAGGTAAAAAGTGACCATGGTGCGCAATTTATAATTATCACCGAATGAAATAATGTATAAAACTTAAACCAAAGGAAACTTAAATATTAGTTAAAAAATCGTGGGTACTTAAAAAAATCAGATTTAATTTAATAAGATAATTAATACAAAAAAAATGACATTTTTATAAAAAAAATATTTGCAGAATCGTATAAGAAGAAAAATCGAATAAAATTAATTTTTTTTCATTACAGCGCCATCTATTACAAATATGAAAAAATGTTTTAGATAAAATCTATCTCTATTTTTAGTCGAATGATCCGTATCTGAAATCATTTCTTCTCACCTGGTATAAAAAGTTTGGTATACTTTTCCAAAGTTTTTTATTAAGAGGGAATATTAGCAGCTACAAATGAACGGCAGTTTGATCCATTGCTTCACATGTCACAAAATAATATAGACCCATCTGTTTTAAAAACATTTCCATACTCTGAAAACTGAAAACATATCTTGTGTGCTATTGTTCTACTGCTAACGTTGTCCAGTTATTCAAAATAATAATTTTGAAGTGGTAAGTGGAATTTACAGGAGACAAAGCGAAGCGAATGCCAATGCATGCATATACAGAACAATTAATTAATGACCGGTCTCTTGTAGATAACTTCAGATAATGCAGTTGATTTATTTGCGCAGCTAGCAACTTGAACCAGCCGATTAATTACTCTTAACATGTTAATGTGTCGACCGACAACGGAATTACACAAGTGTTTATGGTGTCTTTACACTTCTGGGCATGACAATTTTGTTTATTAAAAAATTTAATAAATTACACCAACATATATGTACTATGCTCCACACCTCAAATTAACACCACGTGACCACGTAAGGAACGCAGTCTTTTGAAAATTTGGCATTTAAGGCTTTTCAGGTTATGTATCTGTCAAAGTATAGTCAACGAAAGAAATAATATTATGTTTAGGCGTTAAAAATGTATAAATCTTTATAACATTACAATAACAATGGATGGTTTAAGAATTTAGGAATATAAATACTGCATTTAATGAAATTCTAAAATGTATGGTGCCAAATAAGTAATTTTTGTGCATTTGGTCCAAATATCTGGTTTTCTCCATAAAATAATTTTAACTAAACAGCATTTATTAAAAAAAATCTAGCTTCTCTATTATGGAATAAGAATCTGTATTAAAGGTAGGTTAATATATTATAACAAAAATATCATCTTATTTTGTAATATTAAGGTTAGAAAAATTTATTTTGACCAAAGTAAATAAGTATATATTTTGAAATAATTTAAAGACTGTATAATATGGTATTTAAAAATGTGGTAGTTTTTCTTATCCAGCTTAAAGTGTACCTACATAAAGTTTTGTCAATACAAATAGTTAAAAAGCTTCGACTGAATTTGATCTACATCAAAAAATCATTATAACTTTAAATTTTAATAAATCACATGTCATGGGAGTATTAAATATTTTCACATTGCAAGTTTCTCTAAAAATTGTTTATTTTCTTATAATCTAACTTAAAGTAAGTATGCCGAGAGGTATACACAAGTTTTGTCGTTAGAAGTATAAAAGCTTCAATTTAATTTGAACTATATATAGTTCAAATTAAATTGAAGCTTTTATACTTCTAACGACAAAACTTGTGTATACCTCTCGGCATACACACATAATATATTCAACAATTATTTAGTATACCTATATTTATTTATGACCATATTAACAAACTCTTTCAAATAATCCACTTATTTATTTTGGTCAAAATAGATTTTTCTAACCTTAAAATACAAAATTAGATGATATTTTGTGTTCTAATACATACCTACCTTTGATACAGATATTCTTATTTCATAATGGAGAAGTTTTTAATAAATGCTGTTTAGTTAAAACTATTTTATGGAGAAATGTAGACCCAATGCACAAAAATATCACTTATATTGCACCTTACACTTTGGAATTTCATTAAATGCAGTATTTATATTCCTAAATTCTTAAACCAACCATTGTTATTGTGATACTATAAAGATTTATTAACTTTTAACGCTTAAACATAAGCGGTAACACTATAAATATTATTTCTATAATTGACAATACTTTGACAGATATATAACCTGAAAAGCCTTAAATGCCAAATTTTCAAAAGACTGCCTTCCGTTCGTGGTCACGTGGTGGGACTTTGAGTTGTGGAGCATAGTACTTGTAATTGTACTAGTAAATGCGGTTTTTGGTAAATATTTATATGTATTCCTTATTTCAATAACAATTATATTTGTATACGTGGCCTTACCCCAATAAGCCAACATTGTTACTGGCTTAAAACAAACCTTAAATAACCTCCATATAGCACTATAAATAATAAGCACTTACCCGTAAGTGTCATTCCTACGTTATATTGAAATCGTTGATTCCACTCTTGTGACGTTTGTTGCAGTACTACACGCCAGCCAATCAGATCGCGGACCGCGGCAGCGAGCAGGAACAACAGCACAGCAACACCCATACGCAAGTATAACCAGTCGTACTGCCTGACGGCATCCGAATAAGGGTGGGTTCGCACGACACGGCCGAGCGCGCCGCGGCGACGTAAGGCTCGTGCGGTGCGAACGCGCCCTAATGTCGTACATTCAAACCAACCTTAAATTTTTGCAGGTAAATGTTTAAGGGTGGTTTACAAACCACAATGTGAAATAAAAAATTGGTCCTGTCAAAAGAATGAATTGTGAGCAGTGTGTGTGTTCTAAAAATATATAATTATATATATACAGGGACTATTAATGAATAAGTCTTGTTTTTTATATAAATTAATAACCAACCAACTACTTATTATTAACATTGTAAATATAGGCTTAACTAGTTTAGTCTTAATAATACTTCTACACTATAATCAAACTAAAATCAAACAAGTTATAATTTAATCAAACTCTCACACAATAACACAAACAAAACAAAACGAACTGATGTAATTTAAATGTCGAAATTTTAGTTAAATTTTACATTGTTAAGTTAGGTCCCAATTAAATACTAACATATCTTAATGTTGTTACTTAAAAAACAAGGACTAAAATCTTTGACAGGACGATGCCTCCCACCTTTATATATATATATATCATACGTATAACTACGTGTCATATTTTTACTTGATGTAGACTAATTGTGAACGTTATATATACAGACTTTTGTCAATTTAGACTAAAAAAAATATATGGCTAATAATAAATTGTTTGTTGTAATAGAGTTTTTTATTTACTATCCACAAGAATAATTTTGGTAAATAGGTAGGTACCCTTAAAATATATAAATAAAACTTAAAACTTTACAAAGTTTAAATCCTTTGTTATTATACTTAAATCGGGACTTTAAAAATTTTAAAACTCTTTTTAAAACTTGTAAAAGTCTTAAGCTTCATAAAACCAATAAAAACTTTGCATGCAAAAATCATGAAGCCCTCAAAAGAGCCTTTTAGCACAAACGTCTCCCGATGATATTTAATAAAATTAAATGAGTCTACACTTTTATTGTGTTTTGATCTTTCATAATTAAGTAGATATTACAGCTCAGGTTCCAGATTTTTAACCGCAATTAAGTATTTTTTACAATGTTTTAAAAGTCTAAAACCTATCCTCCGTGACTGTTACTCTTTCTAGGTTAACCTATATGTTTTAAAATATCAGTTCACTAAGTAAATTAAACACATCCAAAGCAATCGAATCAAATATAAAATATTATTAAAAATTAAAAGAAATAATTTTTACAACCATTTATGAAGGTGTTACAAAAATTGATTCTATCCTCCGTGAAGCTGTTTTTGCTTTAAATTTTATGCAACGGATGGCGCTTTCATCATTTTAATTAAGCAAAAACCTCTGTTTTCGACATTATAGATGCATGTGATTCCTGAAGGTCAGTTAGAATTTATATGCAGATGAGAGTGTTGCTGTTTTATAATTCAAAAGTTTAAGTTCATTTAATTGCCATTTAAAAACCTATCCACCGTGAAGTGTAATATCTCAGTAAGTAATTTTTTTTATAAATATTTTATGTATGTACAATTGTATTTTTGAAAAATATTAAGGTGTCAAAAGATACAATAACTTATTTCAAATATACAAAGGGATGTTTAAAAAATCCTAACCTCCGTGAAGCTCTAATATTCAAAATGTATGATTTCTAAAAATTCTTGCATTAGTGCAGAACCACTTATGTTATGTTATTACTAGACCTGGTGGCTTCCCAAAAACCCCATTCTAGACTAACAGTGAAACAACCAAAAATAAAAAATAATCCATTTGTGATATCTCCATAAATTGGAATGTCTTGTTTTAAATTGAATTTATTGTTAACGATAAAATATCGATTCAAACGTCTTTTTAAGGTCGATGCAATCAAGAAAGCACTTTAAATTGGGACAAGGCCTATTGGTACGACCTCACATGCACATAAACTATACCGATTAGATAAGCAACAGGTGTATTTATTTACCCTTAACTTTATAAATAGAAAAGTTATTAAGACAATGCACACAAAATTATTTTAAGGTAAGGTAAGGTAAGGTAAGGTGTCGTAAGAGTGATGTATGCAGCTATGTTTCCACTACTTTTTAACTCATACTTCGTCCAAAACTCGAAAATTGAAGGTTTTTGGGGTCGCTGATTACGAACGATATTAAAATTGCTAAAATGCCTAAAAAGGTGTTATTGGTACCTGTAAAAGAATAGGTTAAAGAGCATTGCCTTTTAGAAACAGGTCTAGTATTCCTTTAACTATAATATAATTATTATAATTATAATGTAATTAATTATTCTTTTATACTAACAAAATTTCTTTGTTCTTTTCAGAGGCTTTAAGCCGTAATTTTTGTTTTTCATACCTTCTATAGCAAATTTACTTACCAGAACACATTGCAAACTGCGAACACATTGCAAACTGCGAACATAACCCAATTGTGTGTGTTTTATATTGCCGCAATCCTCTTCAAACCAAGTTTTTGTCAATAATAAGGTTTAGTCATTTATAAATTTATTTATGTGTATATTTAATAATACATACGAGGTGTGTTCAGAAAATATCGGGAATTTTCGTTTTTTGAAACAAATATTTATTTATTCGTCTACATTAACGTTGTCGCCTTCAAAATAGTCCCCATTGGATATTATGCACAATGTGCCAGCTCTTCTTCCAATACTCGAAACACTTCTAAAACTCGATCTTTGGGATAGCCTTTAGTTCTTTCAGCCATGCGCTTTTAATGTCGTCTATGCTTGCAAAACGACGGCCCTTTAAGGTTCTCTTTATTTTTGGGAATAGGAAAAAGTCAGACAGAGGCATGTCTGGCGAATATGGAGGCTGGGGCATCATTACAGTATTGTTTTTGGCCAAAAAATGTGTTCAAAATTTAACAATTTTAGAACAAACTTTGCTGCCACGCGTTTCATACCCAAAACATTCGAAAAAATTTCATGGGATGAGCCAATCGATATACCAACAACATCAGCGACTTCTCTGATGGTTTATAACCATTTCTTCCACTTTTCCCATGTTTTTATCGGTTGTTAATGTGCTTGTGCGTTCGGGGCGTTCGTCATCTTCAACGTCTTCACGGCCATCTTGGAAACTCGTATACCACTTGTAAACTCTTGTTTTACTTATAGCAGACTCACTATAGGCCTTTGTTAACATTTCACAGAATTTATTTAATTTTTTAAGCAAAATTGGATACAAATTATTTGATCCATTTCTTTTAACGAACGAAAAATCGCTCATAAAACACGTCTAACCTTAGCGGCTGCCACAGACAAAGTAAACAATGAAAACAGCTAAAGTTTTTATCATACTTCGGGGGCATGTATACCAACATAATAAAGAAAATTTTATGACAACTAGACCCTCCGAACCCGCGAAATTTAACAATTCCCGTTATTTTCTGAACACACCTCGTACATCCTTTAATCTACGGATTAACCGGTAGAAACGGCAACACTGCTAAATAGTTACATCTAACGCTCATACCTTATTTAAAATTCATATTGCTGACTTCATATCTATGATAAAAATAGTGTGGAATATACTCGGTCGTGCACAGACAAATAAAGATATATCTTGATAAATTTAATAAAAGTTTGAGATGTTTTATGCAACAGTTTATTGGATTTTTATATTTGCAAGTCAATAAAAGCATCTCGAGTCGACGGCGGTTGCGGTAAACAAGCGTCAGCCAGCGAATTTCGTCCGAAAAAAGAAAGAAGTCAAAAGAGACCGGCGTAAACAAATAAATGAAGAGATTGTCCCGATTCGATGCCAACTGCATTTTATTTTGGTGCGACGGATGAAAAACCGATTCGTCTTCTTTAGACTCTCGTCTCTCGTCCCGTCCTTTGACATGTTTTTGTTTATCGAGCGTTATATTATATGGAAAAGGCTGATTTACGTCAAAGGAAAATTTAACAAAGCATATCACCTTTAAAATAATATTTCTAAAAAGTGTGTGGTATAAATGTGTTCCTCATGGTTTAAACATTGTCACTTTAATGCGTTTTAATTTTAATTCTAAGAACAAACAGTAAAATTGCCAGTGTCCAATTACTGGTTGGTAAAAAAATTAAATTTCTATTATTGGACATATGTCCAAAAACATACTCTATTTGTATACCGGACATTTACCAGCCAATTCTTATCTTAAATTGTCCCCTGAATCCGAAAAGACCGTCAAAAACGAATAATATTTCATAGGAATTGACTGCTAAATGTCCCGAAAAAATATTAGATAAATATAAATCATCCTGTTCCGGCCTAAACATTATAAATGCTTCACAAACTAGAGATACCACACTTAATTATATTTGCAACAAACTATTTCAGAAGTCAGACCAAGGAATTAGTAGTTACCTATAGAATCCAGACAAGGGAAGAAGAATCCGAGAAAGAAATATATGAATTATATGATATTTACAAAAACGAAATAAAAAAAATTACCTAAAACAGCAATTTATCTTTAAAAAATATTTAACAATTTATGTTATTTGATGAAAAGTTGTTATGTTTATATAAAAATTGTATGTCCAATAACTATGGTCCATGTGTCCAATTACCATATAAAATGTCCAATTATTATACTTTTTTGCATGTTTTTATAAAACTAATATTAAAAATTCAAATATTCTTATTTTTAAGTAAACATAAATAAAGTTTAAACAAACAAACATTCTTTTTATATATTTATTACAAAAAAACTTAAATTTTTAATACGACGGCATATATAAATTTTTAAATAAATAATATTCCTTAAGTCCTATAAATTTATTAAAAATAAAAACTTGCAAAAATGGCGAATGCACTCGGTGTTAATAATAATAATAAAAACACATTAACGAAAAATCTTTACAACATCTCTTAAATACTGCCGATGAGGAATTGAAAAAAGTCAAATCAAACTTCTTTGCATTAGAACACATTCTGTATAATGGCATGAATTTAGGACCAAATTACAGAACAATACTCTAGTATACTACGTACAAAGGACAAATCATAACATTTTAAAAGCTTTATTTACAATAAAATCAATATGGTAGCCAAATGGCATATTACGGATATACGTACTTAATAACTTTTAGTTCTATAAAAACTGATATATTTACATTTATTAATATTTAATTCCATAGCGTTAGTATCACACCACAGATGAATCTCAGTTAAGTCTGATTGAATACGAATACGAATAATACAAAGTTTCGTAATAGTGGTGATTAGAATTACCTTTTAGCCTCAAGACATTAATAACTATTTTTATCTCCACGCGGTCTATAATTTAAACTTTATTGTTGTCAACATTCGATAAAGAAATACCTTGTTATGGCCTAGGCCGATAAAATTTTTTATGAGGCAAGTATTTTTTCTCGCTAGGGGTATTGTTTTGACAAATTAATCCTTTTCTAAGAAATTAACGTACTAAACTGGTTTAATTTATTTATAATAAGCACTAATTTGTTTGTTTTACTGTTAATGTTTAATATTTTTCATTAAATTATTGTAAAATTAAATATGAATAATAAAACAAAAAGTGAGGTTAGGCAACCAAGAAAACGCACGATTCTTTTTCTACGATTTAAATTATCTTTAAGTTTTAATTTGCTTTAAGTTTTCAGTGAAATTAAATGTAAAACACAGCTTAAACATTCCAAACTACCTATTTTTTAAATAAAAATCCAAACAAATTGAAATTAGATACCTACCTATTTATTAAACAATTAATTGAATTCAATGTAATAGCAAAAATCCATTTCTACTTAAATCATGTTGCTAGGTATTGTCAAACTATTATTGCTTCTAAAAGCAATAATAATTATTGTACATTTAAAGTAATCTTTAGCTAATAAATAAATGAGATTATAAGAAAGTGAGGTTAGGCCGCTTTGATGTTGAATTAAATTTACCTATATAAAGTGCTTTGAAGATAAAATGTTGTATGCCATTCGGCCAAGAAGTGCCTTTTTGTGCTTCGCTCAATTGTAGCTTAGCACAAAAAGCCTTACTTCTTAACCTAATGACATAAATAACTATTATATTTATTTGACACAGCCCA
The DNA here is from genome assembly GCA_921294245.1 of Brassicogethes aeneus. NCBI lineage: Eukaryota > Metazoa > Arthropoda > Insecta > Coleoptera > Nitidulidae > Brassicogethes > Brassicogethes aeneus. The sequence goes on along the minus strand of OV121132.1, from coordinate 720,521 downwards.
CATATTAAACAAAAGTATTATTAAAAAACTTGCGCTACGCTATGGGTCATTATTTGCAGTTTAAAGAAATCAAAACGTTATTAAAAAACTTTTACGGCCCAGCGATCACATCTAACGGCACAACTTTTTCGCTCTCTTATCGCCGCCGCTCTATCTTTGGTTTATTGATCAAACGGCTTCCGAGAAAATGAAACTGTCCGGAAAATTGCAGCTGAGCGGCTTCAGCCATAAGCACAAGCACGTCGTCATGTTTTTGTGCTAAGGGATTTAGATCTGTCAGATGGACCTCAACTATACAGTGTGGTGAAAATTTCGTGAAAATCTCGGAAGAAATATTATTAAAATACTTATCCGAATTTCGCAGATACCCCTTTTTTCCTCGCGATGGATCTTGTGTTTATGGGTCATTTTCAAGAAACACCCGCTTTCAGGAAAATGAAAATCAAATTTTTTTTGCTTAAATTGACTTTTGGTTGGACTTTTATAAATGTTTAGAGTTTTGTTTACTAACATTTAAGACAGGCAGTGCACTTTTTAATTTTTTTTACGTTTTTTTCAGAAAAATGTTTTAGCCAGCTTTATATGTCTCCACTGTGTTACCAATTTGAAATCCAAAATTTAATTCAATAAAAAAAGTTGTTATAAAAATAATTTGAAATAAAATGTACTTAGTTCACAAACTTTTGACTCCAATTTTATTTTTTATTAAAAATTGTATGCCTTTTTTAAATATTTGTGTTAGTTAAGTTACTTTTTAAAAGACACCATTCCGATTCTTTGTTAAAAAAACAATACCATTAATATTTTCTTTTAGTCACTGTATTAGTGAGTTAAACTCTAATTTATAATCAGGTATTACCAAGTGATAGTAAAATCATTTTAAGGATTTTTTTTAACAAAAACTTAAAAAAGTAACGAAATAGACATTGGTATCACAACGGACTGGGGTACACAAGATAACGTAAAAAAGAAACTATATAGGGTGGTACGATTTTAGAGTAATGCATGCAAAATCCCTTGTAGTAGTGCTCACTTGCAGAATAACAACTTAGATTTCTAAATTATAGACACCCTTTTTCTTTGACTATAAGCTGGTGTCTTTTAGTACTTGTATATTGCGTGGAATTTTCCCTTGGATGTAATCTATATCATGAGTTGTAATCAATAATAATTTTAAATTGGGTTATCATAAACTACTTTTAATATAAGCGACGGTAAATATCCACTTTGTTGTCAAAAAATTCTATTGCGTTACCCTAAAATCCATTGCGTTACCATAAGGTAACGGTAATGGACTCGGTAACGCAGTGGAAAAAGTTTTGTGAAACCATATTTAAAAAATAATAATAAAACATTACAGTCATTAATTACTCTTAATGAGCTATAGTGCCCTAAAATTATCATAAACATGAAAAATAGTATTTTTTCTTACCTTATTTTTATTATTTTTTTGAGTAACTTAGCGGACAAACAATTATTACATTCGCGTTACCCGCACCTTTTTCAACAGATATCTTTTTCCTGATTGAATAAATAAATTCAGCTGGGTAATGTGTACGTCCGAACATCATTTGTTAATCCCGTGAGTGCCAAAAAAGTTGCCATATATATGTTTTTTTAAATATTCTATCGGTAACGCGACGGACGTAACGCAACGGAAAAATTTAAAAAAAGTAGATTAAAATCAATTGATTTATATATAAATTGTTTACTTTATTAACTAAGGATGTTATGGATTGCTATAAAGCAACACAAAGTTCTGGTTATTCAATATTTAAAAAAAAAACATGTATGTAAGTTTTATAAAACGCTAATGGGACATGCGAAAATGTGTGTTTCACAAGTTTCAAAATTTAAAAAAAAATATTCTGAAATAACTAAACAAACATTTTCTGAAAGAGTTTAGTAAGGGCTTGTTAGGCTTTCACTTGGTTTTTAAATCAATAAGATCCGATAATTTTTAACAAAGTTATTGGAACTCAAACTTACGGACAGCGGAAGGCGGTTTTTTTTTAAAACGAACCTTATGCACATTGGGTATTCTGGATTTAAATGCACTGTTTATTCTGTCTTTTTGTGAAGCGATAGAGATATACGTCTGTTGGGTACAAGTGATACCGTCGTACTAATTTAATAAGTTTGTGTTGAATATAAAAAATAAATTTTTGTTTGTATGTTAACTAAATTTAAATTTAAATTGTTTTATTATTATTATATTTACCTGTCAACATGTCATTTTTTAAAGCTTAAACGGAAGTGGCCATAGTTTAATGGAATTTGACCGAAAGTGACCCGAGGTTTGCCGAAAGTGACCGGAATTTGACCGGAAGTGACCGGAAGTTGTCATAATCATGGCATGTGGGGTATCAAATGAAAGGACATTTGATGTAGATAACGACTGTTGTGTTTGATAAATTTTAAAATTAACAGGGTTTCCAATAAACCAGTCAGAGCTCTTAAAATATAAACAAAAATAAAATTTTCAATTTTACCAATCTTCTTTTACATTTACCTAACTAAATAACATTTATAGTTTTAATAATTATTGACCGGAAGTTGACCGGAAGTTTTCAAGATAGCAACGAAATGTTGTATAGTTATTATTACATAAAATTTCGAACACATTTTTTATACTAAAAATGAGTAGGTGAGCAGATAATGATGAAGTTCAAATGATTTATCGAGAAAGGCTATTAATAGAAATACGATGCGAGTCCTATTTATATGTCTCTCCCCTTGCCAACGCTACCCCTTTTCATCTCGTTCGTTATATTCTGCTTAAACAGGCACGCTTCAAACGTGACCCGTGCCTAGCTGTATCCACCCAGCAGGGTATTAATTGTTCCTGGAATTATTTTGATCATCGCACAGAATAATTACTTATAAAGGGTATCAAACAAAAAGTTCAATATAAGGTAACAAAAAACAATATTTGAAAAGGTTTTGTTATTGCTTAAAAGATAGCATTGATTCGCAACGCCCATACACTGAGAAAAATACTTTCATAACTTTTGACATTTTCGGATTTAGCGAATAATATTTCATAGGAATTGACTTCTAAGTGTCCTGGATACAAATTGCTGTTGACGAGAATTATTAGTGGCTGCTTTTTCGCTATGACATGTTTGACTAATTTATTTTTAGAAAGTAAGTAATATAGTAATTTCTTCGCCACAGGACATCTTGCAGAATAACAGTGATTTAAATGACAACAAAATTAATAAATTCGGAAAATACTTTTAACATACCACCGAAAAAATATTAGACATATATATAAATCATCCTGTTCCGGCCTAAACATTATAAATGCTTCACAAACTAGAGATACCACACTTAATGCTATTTGCAACAAACAATTTCAGAAGTCAGACCAAGGAATTAGTAGTTACCTTCAGAATCCAGAAAAGGGATGAGGAATCCGAGAAATAAATATATGAATTATATGATATTTACAAAAACGAAATAAAAAAAATTACCTAAAACAGCAATTTATCTATAAAAATATTTAACAATTTATGTTATTTGATGTAAAGTTGTTATGTTTATATAAAAATTGTATGTCCAATAACTATGGTCCATGTGTCCAATTACTATATAAAATGTCCTCAGTGGGCCCACATTTCATCTTCAAGTGCGTTTATTTTATTCAGTGTACAATTAAAAGCGCCTAAGAAATACGTAGCCATATTTTTTATACTTCTAAAAAATACAAATTTAGTTATCGCATTGAGTGGTGATGTTTTATTTAATTCGCAACGTACTTTATAGATCCTTTTTGACATAGATAGTTTTAGTATTTAAGTTAAAAGCTTTCGAGTAAAGAAAAGGTTAAAGTTCGCAGCTTTCGGATCCAGGGCCCGCTGGATGGTGAATCAACCATGGCAATGTTGACCTTTCAGAATTTAATAGTGAAATCCGTTTTAGTTTGTTACTCTCTCTGTGCTTTCTGCCTGATATAGACTTATTTAATATAAACTATGAATACTTTTTCATATTATGAACGCTGGAGATAAAGTATTTTTAAATTAAATTTTATAGTGGAAGCGGAAGATGAGCCTTTCCAGCGAATTTTGTTAAAATAGAGTAGGGTAAACTACATAGTTTTTATTTAAAATATATTGGACATACAATTTTTATATAAACATAACAACTTTACATCAAATAACAAAAATTGTTAAATATTTTTTAAAGTTAATTTTTTTATTTCGTTTTTGTAAATATCATATAATTAATATATTTCTTTCTCAGATTCCTCATCCCGTTTCTAGATTCTGAAGGTAACTACTAATTTCTTGGTCTGACTTCTGAAATAGTTTGTTGCAAATATCATTAAATGTAGTATCTCTAGTTTCTGAAGCATTTATAATGTTTAGGCCGGTACAGGATGATTTATATATATATCTAATATTTTTTCGAGTGGTATGTTAAAAATATTTTCCGAATTTATTAATTTTGTTGCCATTAGTTTTTTTATGTTCTCTATCATGCACTGTTATTCTGCAAGATGTCCTGTGACGAAGAAATCGCCATATTACTTCCTCTCTAAAAATAAATTAGTCAAAAATATCATAGCGAAAAAGCATCCACAAATAATTCTCGCCAACAGCAATTTGTATTCAGAACATTTAGCAGTCAATTCCTATGAAATATTATTCGCTGAATCCGAAAATATCGTCAAAAGTTATAAAAGTAGAACAGTTTTTGAAATATAATCAATTTTACATATAATATGGAATTGACTACATCTCAAAACTGCTTAACTTTTATAGTTTTTGACGGTCTTTTCGGATTCAGGGGACAATTTTACATAAGAATTGGCTGGTAAATGTCCGGGATACAAATAGATTATGATATTGGACATATGTCCAATAATAGAAATTTACATTTTTTACCAACCAGTAATTGGACACTGGCCATTTTACTGTTTGGTTTCAGAATTAAAATTAAAACGCATTAAAGTGACATTGTTTAAAACATGAGGAACACATTTATACCACACACTGATCTGTACACTTTTTAGAAATATTTTTTATTGTAATTTAAACACAGCCCTGCTCTTGACAAAAAACAAAAATATTACCACCAAAGTAACGTGCGAACTTTTTTGTCCTATATTGGACACAAAATAAAGATTTTCTCAACACCCTGTAGTTGCGTTAGGAAATTATTGCAAAACGTTGAAAACAAAATTAAAACTTTAAGAACCTGGTTATTATTAACTCTGTTTCCCAATAAATTGTATTTTTTATTGGGATTGTTTTTTTTATAAACATATCCCAATTTACGAACAAACAACAAACCGTGTCCCATATTCCATATCTTTTTATAAAAAGTTCTTCCAAACGGTTATTTGATGCAAAACAAATATTGGACAGGACCTCGATTTTATATTATTATTGTTTGGTAAAAATAAAGGTAAATATCATTGTTTGCTCATAAAATCGATTCCCAATACTGTTCGTTTTTCATTAAATAGTTTGCAATAAAAGTTAAATGTTTGTCGTACGAAATTAGTTTCGACACATTTTTTATTTGTTTTGAGATAAATATAAAAATAAAATAATAAAATCTTTCGTCGCAAGTTTTCAACTTTTATTCCCATTGTCAGTTAGTTTAACTTGTATAACTCAATGATTCGAAAATTGATTACAAATTTAAAGCCTCTAATATTTTAAAATTGTTTAAACAGTTTATAAAAGCTAATAATTATGCATACAAAAATAAATTTTATAACCAAAACGATTTTACCTTTGACCTATACATAATTGAATGTTAAGTAATAAAATTATTTTTTATTGAAATATAAAAATTAATTGCTTTTAGATTACTTAAAAAGCAATTTATTCTTGGCTTATATTTTCAACCACCCTATAATGATTTACCTGCTTAATGTGTTTTAAAATAACCAGCCCCATATCTTGTGGAATGACCTGTATAATAATCCCGGCGCATTCGCCATTTTTGCAAATTTGTCGCTATCGAAAATTTTTTATCTTAAAAAATACAATTTTTAACAACCGTTAGAAGAGAATTACTTAATAATTAATAAAATGATTTCCTGCATAATATGTTTTAAAATAACCAGCCCAAATCTTGTGGAATAACCTGTGTAATAATCCCGCCGCATTCGCCATTTTTGCAAATTTATCGGTATCGAAAATTTTTTATCTTAAAAAATACAATTTTTAACAACCGTTAGATGAGAATTACCTATTTAGGTATTTATTTTTATAAAAAGTAGTAGTAAATTGTAAAATGTAGTTGGGTTTAGCTAGCTTATGGGTGGAATATAAGACTAGTATGTTATTACGTTTATAATAAGTATTATGCTCCTGTAACAAAAAAAAGTTTATATACAAAAGTGCTCTTTTAGTTCCACCCTTACTTCCTAAGAAGTCTCAGAAGCCAGCTGAGTGGCTTGAGCGGGTTAGGGGTAGGAACGGACCGCGGGCTTAAAGTCCCCTCCGAAGGACAAACATTATATATAAAAAAGATTTTTTATTCCAAACGTGGAAGTACTGTATAAAATACCAAATTATGACGTATGAACATTTTCCGGTTATCTCGCCGCGGTATCCTGGATTATGATGCAGCTGCAGCTGCAATGATACGTGAGCGATAAATTATAAATAGCGATACTTCACGTGCCTATCCGCCGTCATAAACGGTTTACCTAGCCGTGAGCATGCGGTGCAATTTGTTGCAAACTTAACTGTATTTATAACACGAATATTGACATATATAATGATTTAAATTTAGCGTAGGACACGTACTATGCTCCACTCCTCAAAGTTCCACCACGTGACCACGTACGGAACGCAGTCTTTTGAAAATTTGGCATTTAACGCTTTTCAGGTTATGTATCTGTCAAAGTATAGTCAATAAAAGAAATAATATTTATAGTGTTACCGCTTATGTTTAAGCGTTAAAAGTTAATAAATCTTTATAGTATCACAATAACAATGGTTGGTTTAAGAATTTAGGAATATAAATACTGCATTTAATGAAATTCCAAAATGTAAGGTGCAATATAAGTGATATTTTTGTGCATTGGGTCTACATTTCTCCATAAAATAGTTTTAACTAAATAGCATTTATTAAAAAAACTTCTCTATTATGAAATAAGAATATCTGTATCAAAGGTAGGTTAATGTATTAGAACAAAAAATATCATCTAATTTTGTATTTTAAGGTTAGAACAATTTATTTTGACCAAAATAAATAAGTGGATTATTTGAAAGAGAGTGTTAATATGGTCATAAATAAATATAGGTATACTATATAATTGTTGAATATAGTTCAAATTAAATTGAAGCTTTTATACTTCTAGCGACAAAACTTGTGCATACCTCTCGGCATACTTACTTTAAGTTAGATTATAAGAAAACAAACAATTTTTAGAGAAACTTGCAATGTGAAAATATTTAATCCTCCCATGACATGTGATTTATTAAAAATTTTAAAGTTATAATGATTTTTTGATGTAGATCCAATTCAGTCGAAGCTTTTTAACTATTTGTATTGACAAAACTTTATGTAGGTACACTTTAAGCTGGATAAGAAAAACTACCACATTTTTAAATACCAAATTATACAGTCTTTTAAATAATCCAAAATACTTATTTATTTTGGTCAAAATAAATTTTTCTAACCTTAAAATTACAAAATTAGATGATATTTTGTTATAAAATATTGACCTACTTTTAATACAGATATTCTTATTCCATAATAGAGAACCTAGATTTTTTTAAATAAATGGTGTTTAGTTAAAATTATTTTATGGAGAAAACCAAATATTTGGACCAAATGCACAAAAATATTACTTATTTGGCACCATACACTTTAGAATTTCATTAAATGCAGTATTTATATTCTTAAATTCTTAAACCATCCATTGTTATTGTAATGTTATAAAGATTTATACATTTTTAACGCCTAAACATAATATTATTTCTTTCGTTGACTATACTTTGTCAGATACATAATCTGAAAAGCCTTAAATGCCAAATTTTCAAAAGACTGCGTTCCGTACGTGGTCACGTGGTGGGACTTTGAGGTGTGGAGCATAGTACATCAAAATATATTGTCAGTTTTTTGCTTTGTGGTTAAATGCATTTACATTTTATGTTTATATTTTCGTACCGTTAAATTTACTACGCAAAATCATTTTTGAATCCCATTTAATTAGTTTTTATTCTTTTGCTCAGCATGTCATAATTCAGGAAGGAGGCAGCACAGCGTTTTTGATTTATAGACAAGTCGTTCCGACGGCGCCGGGTTTTCAGTCGTTTTCTTATGTTTTAAGAAATACATATTTTCACAAAAAAGTTTTCATAATTCTATAAATTAGCTTTATAACCTAAATACGAGGTTTTATTTATTACAGTTTTAGGACATTCGAATAGATTATGAAAACAAACAGTAAAATGGCCAGTGTCCAATTACTAGTTGTTTAAAATGTAAATTTCTATTATTGGACATATGTCCAATATCATACTCTATTTGTATCCCGGACATTTACCAGCCAATTCTAATGTAAAATTGTCCACTGAATCCGAAAAGACCGTTAAAAACTATAAAAGTTAATCAGTTTTTGAGAAATAGTCAATTCCATATTATACGTAAAATTGATTATATTCCAAAAACTGTTCTACTTTTATAACTTTTGACGACATTTTCGGATTCAGCGAATAATATTTCATAGGAATTGACTGCTAAATGTCCTGGATACAAATTGCTGTTGACGATAATTATTAGTGGCTGCTTTTTCGCTATGACATTTTTGACTAATTCATTTTTACAGAGTAAGTATTATAGTGATTTCTTTGTCACAGAACATCTTGCAGAATAACAGTAATTTAAATACAGCGTATGATAGAGAACATAAAAAACTAATGGCAACAAAATTAATAAATTCAGAGAATACTTTTAACACACCACCTGAAAAATATTAGATATATATAAATCATCCTGTTCCGAACTAAACATTATAAATGCTTCACTAACTAGAGATACGACACTTAATGATATTTGCAACAAAATTACCTAAACAGCAATTTATCTTTAAAAAATATTTAACAATTTATGTTATTTGATGTAAAGTTGTTATGTTGATATAAAAATTGTACGTCCAATAACTTTTGGTTTTGGGAAATATTAATGCTATTTCTTAGAAGCAAAATCCATCCAAATAATCCTAATATTGCCTGAATATAAAGCAACTTTTGAAAAAAATAGTACAGAGAACCTTGTGAAAAGAGTTTTAAAACAAACATAAAAACCATTCAAACAGAACATACAAAAGTCTTCATATCACCTGTACATGTGTACCTATTCGTTCTAGTATTTATTCCGTAGCCTCAAACTACTCTTTTTATTTATTATTCAGTTGGCAACAGCTCGTAACGACTGCCGCTGAAATAAGAGGTTTTCATCATAACTATTTAATGGGGAGCCTAAGTCAGGTATACGTTTATACGTGTACACAGAACGACATAAAACTTAATGCGAACTATGGCTTTATAGTCTGATTTACAATCTGGATTAATCGTTGGGAACAGTATATAGAGGATATAAAATTACGATATATTGTCCTTTGCACTATTATAGGCGTTTTAAATGTGGGTCGTTTTCAAAAAACACCCGCCTTCCGCTGTCCGTAAGTTTGAATTCCAATAACTTTGTTAAAAATTATCGGATCCTATTGATTTAAAAACCAAGTGAAAGCCTAACAAGCCCTTAGTAAACTCTTTCAGGAAATGTTTGTTTAGTTATTTCAGAATATTTTTTTTTTAATTTTGAAACTTGTGAAACTCACATTTTCGCATGTCCCATAAGCGTTTTATAAAACTTACATACATGTTTTTTTTTTTAATATTGAATAACCATAACTTTGTCTTGCTTTATAGCAATCCATAAAATCCTTCGTTAATACAGTAAACAATTTATATATAAATTAATTAATTTTAATCTTCTTTTTTTAAATTTGACTCATGTCCCAGACATTTTTTCCGTTGCGTTACGTCCGTCGCGTTACCGATAGAATACTTAAAAAAACAAATATATATGGCAACTTTTTTGGCACTCACGTGATTAACAAATGATTTTCGGACGTACACATTACCCAGCTGAATTTATTTATTCAATCAGGAAGAAGATATCGGTTGAAACAGGTGCGGGTAACGCGAATGTAATAATTGTTTGTCCGCTAAGTTACTAAAAAAAAAAAAAATAAGGTAAGAAAAAATATTATTTTTCATGTTTATGTTTATTTTAGTGACTGTAATGTCTCATTATTATTTTTTAAATATGGTTTCACAAAACTTTTTCCACTGCGTTACCGAGTCCATTACGTTACCTTATGGTAACGCAATGAAATTTAGGGTACCGCAATAGAATTTTTCGACAACAAAGTGGATATTTACCGTCTATTTTATTAAAAGTAGTTTATGATAAACCAATTTAAAATTATTTGTGATTACAACTCATGATATAGATTACATCCAAGGGAAAATTCCACGCAATATACAAGTACTAAAAGACACCAGCTTATAGTCAAAGAAAAAGGGTGTCTACAATTTAGAAATCTAAGTTGTTATTCTGCAAGTGAGCACCACTACAAGAGATTTTGTTTATGCATTACTCTAAAATCGTACCACCCTATATAGTTTATTTTTTACGTTATCTGATTAAGTCCTTTGTGTACCCCAGTCCATTGTGATACCAATGTCTATTCCGTTACTTTTTTAGTTTTTGTTAAAAAAATCCTTAAAATGATTTTACTAGCACTTGGTAATACCTGTTTATAAATTAGAGTTTAACTCACTAATACAGTGACTAAAAGAAAATATTAATGGTATTGTTTTTTTAACAAAGAATCGAAATGGTGTCTTTTAAAAAGTAACTTGACTAGCATAAATATTTAAAAAAGGCATACAATTTTTAATAAAAAATAAAATTGGAGTCAAAAGTTTGTGAACTAAGTACATTTTATTTCAAATTATTTTTATAACCACTTTTTTTATTGAATTAAATTTTGGATTTCAAATTGGTAATACAGTAAAAACATATAAAGCTAGCTAAACACATTTTTCTGAAAAAAACGTAAAAAAAATTAAAAAGTGCACTGCCTGTCTTAAATGTAAGTAAACAAAACTCTAAACATTTATAAAAATCCAACCAAAAGTCAATTTAAGCAAAACAAAATTTTTATCTTAATTTTCCTGAAAGCGGGTGTTTCTTCAAAATGTACAAAAACAATATTTCGAACTTGAAATAATAATTGTATAATTCAGCCGGGGTAATAATGGGAGGAACAAAGCGGTAACATTTTTCTTTGCGTTGGCATAAATTCTCTAGGGGCTGGTCGTAAAACTCTTTCTATCGGGGGAAGGTTTTCCACTGCTACGTCATTGGTTTGAAGTGTTTTATTTTTAAAAAGGCCAAGAAGTCGCTTTGCCGGACCGTGGACTTTAAAATAAATAAATCACCGTATAAATTCCACCACGCCTTTACAGTGGAGAAAATGTTGTTGTTTAACTGAATAGGTAAAGTTTTCTACGAACCTTTTTGTGTTGTTAATTTTAAATTAACGCTTCTAGGTGCATAGGTTATTAACCAAATTACCAAAAATTAGGTTTCATAAACAAAAAGTAAAAATCAAGCTTTTTGAACCTTTTAAATTATAATAAATTAATTATGACACCAAATTTTTACGAAATACAATGTCAGATTTTAAGAGTAAATTTTTAAGAATTTATTTAGCGATTTAAAAAAATCTATGCACGGCACTGGATTCACCACCCCTCAAAACTACCCAATACCTAATCTTATTGAACATTTTTAATTAGCAAATTAAGTATAGGAATATTTATATATAAATTTTTTTTTTGCTTAAATTGACTTTTGGTTGGATTTTTATAAATGTTAAGAGTTTTGTTTACTTACATTTAAGACAGGCACTTTTTTTTACGTTTTTTTCAGAAAAATGTGTTTAGCTAGCTTTATATATCTCCACTGTGTTACCAATTTAAAATCCAAAATTTAATTCAAGAAAAAAAGTTGTTATAAAAATAATTTGAAATAAAATGTACCCAGTTCACAAACTTTTTACTCCAATTTTTTATTTTATTTTTTATTAAAAATTGTATGCTTTTTTTAAATATGTATGTTAAGTTTCTTTTTAAAAGAAACCATTCCGATTCTTTTTTAAAAAAACAATACCATTAATATTTTCTTTTAGTAACTGTATTAAGGTGAGTTAAACTCTAATTTATAAACACCTATCACCAAGTGATAGTGTATAAAAATCATTTAAGTATTTTTCTTAAAAAAAAGTAACGAAATAGACATTGTTATCACAAAGCACTTAATCAGATAACGTTAAAAAGAAACTATAAAGGGTGGTACGATTTTAGAGTAATGCATAAACAAAATCCCTTGTAATGGTGCTCACTTGCAGAATAACAACTTAGATTTCTAAATTGTAGACATCCTTTTTCTTTGACTATAAGCTGGTGAAGGTCAATTTTAGTACTTGTATATTGCGTGGAATTTTCCCTTGGGTGTAATCTATACCATGAGTTGTAATCACAAATAATTTTAAATTGGTTTATCATAAACTACTTTTAATAAAAGCGACGGTAAATATCCACTTTGTTGTCGAAAAATTCCATTGCGTTACCATAAGGTAACGCAGTGGACAAAGTAACGCAGTGGACAAAGTTTTGTGAAACCATATTTAAAAAATAATAATAAGACATTACAGTCATTAATTACTCTCAATGAGCTTTGGTGCCCTAAAATAAACATAAACATGAAAAATATTATTTTGTCTTACCTTATTTTTATTACTTTTTTGAGTAACTTAGCGGACAAACAATTATTACCTTCGCGTTACCCGCACCTGTTTCAACCGATATCTTCTTCCTGATTGAATAAATAAATTCAGCTGGGTAATGTGTACGTCCGAACATCATTTGTTGATCACGTGAGTGCAAAAAAGTTGCCATATATATGTTTTTTTAATATTCTATCGGTAACGCGACGGACGTAACGCAACGGAAAAAATGTCTGGGACATGAGTCAAATTTATAAAAAGTATATTAAAATTAATTATTTTATATATAAATTGTTTACTGTATTAACTAAGGATATTATGGATTGCTATAAGGCAACACAAAGTTCTGGTTATTCACTATTAAAAAAAACATGTATGTAAGTTTTATAAAACGCTAATGGGGCATTCAAAAAAGTGTGTTTCACAAGTTTCAAAATTAAAAAAAAATATTCTGAAATAACTAAACAAACATTTTCTGAAAGAGTGTACTAAGGGCTTGTTAGGCTTTCACTTGGTTGTTAAATCAATAAGATCAGATAATTTTTAACAAAGTTATTGAAATTCAAACTTACGGACAGAGGAAGGCGGGTGTTTTTTAAAAACGACCCATCTATACTTTAAAACAAATTCAGTTAAAATCGCACAATAAATAAAGATTTTGCAGAGTTGAGTCGCAAACACACTGTATAGTAATAAATTCTGTATTTTAATTTAGAATGTTTGTTATAATTTAGGTTATTTTAAATAATAAATTTCAATACACAAAAATGTAGTAGGTAACTGAAATTAATTTTTGCATATACATGCATTTTATTAAATATTTATAAATGTCAGGACTCTATCTATGACATTCAAATGCTTCCGTGTGATTAATTGCTTTTTTCGGCGTAAAAATAACTGGGCATTGTAAAAAGTACGCCGATATTAAATTTCATAATGGAAACGGTATTTTTGGCATTTAAATTAACATTTAACAAAACAACCACGATGTGATATTTTCTTTTGTAAAACGAAACTTTGCTTAATTTAATTCTGATGTTATCTGAAAGTGTGTCATACACTAATGAATTTTTAATCGATTTTATCCAAAAAGTTGCGGGCAATTTGGAAGATTCGATCTTTTACAAGCAACTTTTCCAGATTTATCAAAAGTTGCAATCATTGCTCTTTGTTTGGAGATAATATTAAAACTCCATTACGAACTAATTTATAAGGGTCATTCAAATAGGGATATTCAAACCCTATATTAAGATGTTTATTTACTTTTACTTAAAAATAAGAATATTAATTAATTTAATAAAGTAGTTCTATATTTTCGTAATATTATTTTTTCTTTTTAAAACTATATTTTCATCATATCAATATTAAAACAGTTTAATTTGGTAAGGCAACAATCCTCATTTACATGCAATTATACAATGCATGGGTAAATATAATTAGATTATAATTAAATGAATGCATATTTAACTAAAGTGTCGTGTAAAGCTATTCATTTAAATTATATGGTACCCACAAACTTTAAGGTACGGATTTAACTGATTTATAATTTATCAGCATTAATATTGTTCACTATAATTACTTTGACGATGAACATTACGGCAAAGTGGTTTTGATAGTAATAAAATTATTTTTGTTTCAAACTTTATGTACAAATATTTTCATAACTTTATGGCTAAAAATAGTTAAAGTTAAATTAACTTTAGACCAGCGTAAGCGGAAGTTTAAAAGCTTTTACCAAATTTAATGACTTAAAACGAATCAGAATTGTTTGCTTTTATACAAAGGTCAGTTATATACAGGGTATCCGAAAACAACGATATAAATGCATTATGAAAATTAATAATAACATCTCAAAGGTTTTTGTTTTTTTTGTCAAGAGCAGGGTAGAAAATTGTTATGTAAAATTGCCCCCTGAATCCGAAAAGACCGTCAAAAAACATAAAAGTTAAGCAGTTTTTGAGATATAGTCAATTCCATATTATATGTAAAATTGATTATATTTCAAAAACTGTTATACTTTTATAACTTTTGACGACATTTTCGGATTCAGCGAATAATATTTCGTAGGAATTGACTGCTAAATGTCCAGGATACAAATTGCTGTTGACGAGAGTTATTAGGGGCTATGACATTTTTGACTAATTCATTTTTAGAGAGTAAGTAATATAGTGATTTCTTCGTCACAGGACATCTTGCAGAATAACAGTGATTTAAATACAGTGAATTAATAAATTCGGAAAATACTTTTAACGTACCCCCCGAAAAAATATTAGATATATACTGCCGTGCTTAATGAAAACGCCGTAACCAACAATTTTGCGATTTTTATTTTACGGCATTTTCTACTAGAACAATTCATCCTGCGTCTATCCCCGGTACTCAAAAAACCTTTATATATATAGATGCGGTTTCTTGAGTACCGGGGATAGACGCAGGATGAATTGTTCTAGTAGAAAATGCCGTAAAACAAAAATCTCAAAATTGTTGGTTACGGCGTTTTCATTAAGCACGGCAGTATATATCATCCTGTTCCGGCCTAAACATTACCTTCAGAATTCAGAAAAGGGATGAGGAATCCGAGAAAGAAATATATGAATTATATGATATTTACAAAAGCGAATTTGTCCAATTACTATATATAATGTCCAATTACTATAATTTTTTGCATGTTTTTATAAAACTAATATTAAAAATTCAAATATTCATATAAGTGTCCAAAACTATGAGGTTTACCCTACATAATTCCAGAGATATTTAACAATTTCTAAAATTTTAAACAATATTTAAAAATATGATTTAATGCCCCAAGTATTAAGATGTTATTTTTTAACATTAATTAAAATTTCAGTTGGGTAGCGATTAAACAAGAGTAATATAAGTAATAAAGCAAAAACTAAAGCAAAGTGAGCTCGGACGTGATATTTTTATTGTCTCGGGTTCTATCGTGAAAAATAACGGATATAATTTAAGGAAGTGGATATCATGTGTATAAAATAAAGCGGTAATTTACGATCGCTCGAAATTCTGTTCCGTTTGGTGCGAGTCCAACTAAAGCTTTTCTGGGATGCACATTGACCCAACCTCTTAAAGAAAAATAGAAATGTTTGAAACATTTTAAAACTATATGTAGCTAAATTATATATTTTTTTAAATATTATTAGTTATATTAATTAATATTATTTATTATATTTTTGTCAATTATTTTTTGTATTATATATTGGTAATTTTTACAAAAGAGTCACATACTTAAAACTACAAAATATGTTTAATTTTATAATGAAAAAAATTGCCTGCCATTTTTTAAAAATTAAATTAAGGAGTAAGTAAAGATACTTATTATTTTCTTTACAACATTATCTGTTTGATTTTTCCATAACAATTTATTGTCCAAAGTAAGGCCTAAAAATTTAATTGAGGTACCTAGCTCTATGGTACAATTATTATTAATATTAATTTTGCTATTAGTAAATCCATAATTTTCAAACATAATATACTGTGTTTTGCCTACATTTAACTTGGGGCCGTTGTCTTGAAACCACTGAAATATATTTTCTTGTGTTAAAACAATATTAGATGTTAAATAATTTATTGATGAAAGATTTAAAAATTGCGGTAGTATCATCTGCATACATAAAAATATTATCATGACATTGAGGCAAATAATTTACATATCAGATGAACAGAAGAGGGCCAAGAATTTAACCCTGAGGAACTCCTTTTTGAAATCCACTGTATTAGCATCTTTTAATGGATTATCATTAACAGTGTTTTCTTTCTTTAAAATAATGTTTTTTGGTTTAGAAACATTGTCACTTTAATGCGTTTTAATTTTATTTCTGAAAACAAACAGTAAAATGGCCAGTGTCCAATTACTGGTTGGTAAAAAATGTAAATTTCTATTATTGGACATAAGTCCAATATCATACTCTATTTGTATCCCGGACATTTACCAGCCAATTCTTATGTAAAATTGTCCTCTGAATCCGAAAAGACCGTCAAAAACTATAAAAGTTAAGTAGTTTTTGAGATATGGTCAATTCCATGTTATATGTAAAATTGATTATATTTTAAAACCTGTTTTACTTTTATAACTTTTGACGATATTTTTGGATTCAGCGAATAATATTTCATAGGAATTGACTGCGAAATGTCTAGGACACAAATTGCTGTTGACGAGAATTATTAGTGTCTGCTTTTTCGCTATGACATTTTTGACTAATTCATTTTTAGAAAGTAAGTAATACAGTGATTTCTTCGTCATTTGCAACAAACTATTTCAGAAGTCAGACCAAACAACGGCATATATATATTTTAAATAAATAATATAATCATAAGTGTCCAATAACTATGTCACGGTGCTGTTCTAAGAGGTGATTTTTGGACTTTCTGTGAAACCTAATTTTTTTATATTCTTGTTAATTAGGTCATAACTAAAATTTTAAGAGCAAAATAAAAAAAATTTGACGGTTTGAATTGTTTTAATTGGCTGTTTATGAAAAATATTATGCACTCTATCAATTATCCAATTAAAACTAGCGATTTAATTTAAATATTTAATATTTGCATAACTAAAAAAAGGTTTTTACAATTTTTTTTTATATATTTTACTGTTTTGTTGCAATAAACGTTCAAACTTTTAATCTAACCTTTGACGTATACATTTATGTTCCCTTAATTAATATATCCTTAAAGGTTGCCATGAAACTTAGATCTATTAAAAATTTATTTGACGTTTGAATTGTCATTTTCAGTATACGTATTTTTGTTTAGTTTTTTAAAGTGTTTTTTATAAACAAAAATAAAAAATTGTAGTAAAAGTTACGAAGAAATTCATGAAATTTAACTAAGGACCGGTTTATTCATCTTTAGTAAAGTTTATCGGGCCGATATCTTTCATGTCTTGGCAATATCTAGTATCCAAAGAAATTATTCGTCAAATAAATCAAAAATGAATAAATCGGCCCTAAATAAAATGTGGCACCCTTAGAATTATTGTTTAATAAATGTATACTATACAATGTCATTTAACCTTAAATTAAAATTTTAAACGTGTATTACAACAAAACAGTAAAAGATATAAAAAATGTATAGACCTTTTTTTAGGAAATTAACTAATCTTTAATCTGATTTAAAAAGTTATGATAATATTTAAATAAAATCGCAAGTTTGGAGAATTGAAAGTGTGCATAAATATTTTTAATAAACATCCAATTAAAACAATTCAAACCGTCAAATTTTTTTTATTTTGTTTTAAAATTTTAGTTATAACCTAATTAACAAGAATATAAAAAAAATTAGGTTTCACAGAAAGTCCAAAAATCACCTCTTAGAACAGCACCGTGATGTGGTTTACCCTATTTAAATATTTTATTATTGAGGGAATATCCCGGCGCATTCGCCATTTTTGCAAATGTAATAATCTGAATCCGTTAGAATTATAAAAGCATATCCAGGCTGCGCATTGACCCTTCAACTAGCCAGTGGAAGTTGACATTCCATCGGCGACATGGGTGCATAATCGAGTAGGTAACTCGCAAAAGCCTTACTGCGATTACTGTTGCTTACAGGTATCAGTGTTGACTGATATTACGTCACGAGAGAAGAGGGCACAACAAGAATCGCAGATAGGGCGGCTGGTATTGATTGGTCGAGGCTCACTCTCCAGGTCCGTAAGCCACCAGCCGCCATGCGCGACATCCGCAACACCCTCTATCTCCTTCTATTACGTCGCGGAGCGTAAGGGTAGACGTAGCGGGTAAGGGTGTTGCGAATGGGGGCTGCAATTATTTCGCACGTTTCGTGCACCATGCGCAGTGGTTGCTTGCTGGAAACCGGGCTCTCAGACCACTCCTAGTGTCGGTGTCTGATGTGACACTGCAAACCTTGCGAGTGAACTGTGCCCAAATGACGAGAGAAAGGGGACACGTGTAAAACCCATCGCCATGGGGCGAAGCCGGATGGTGTTGTGGCCAACCGTGCTGCTGGCCCTCAACATCCTTCCGTGGGTTTCAGCTGGGTAAGTTCATTCTTGTGTTACGCCTTAAATAGCTTTATAATATGATTTTTCACAAAACAAAATAACCCTTTCCTCGCCAGATCTAAAATCCCAGATTTAAATGCATAGATTGCAGTTATCCAAAAGTAAACAATCAATTCAGTGTCCAGTAGAGGGTAATTAATATAAGTCAGTTCGCAAACAATGAATCTTTCAAGGTTATCTGTCCATGCCTAAATTTATAAATTAATTTCTTGATATATTTGCTCAACACACACAGACTAGGCTAGGCTTTTGCGTGCACTGTATATCGTAATCTTATTGGACACTTCCTGTTATGTGTAATTTGCTTTGTACTTTTGGATGGCTTTCTGCACAATAAATAAACTCTTTTCTGTTGGTGGATTTTATTTGTGCAGAAAGCTGATGGATGTTTGATGAAAGAGTTGTTGGTGGCAATGTTATTGTTGGTGAAGCTTTGTTTTTGTTTTTGCAGATCGCCTGGTGGGAGCTACTTGGGAGACGTGAACGTTTCGGCCATATTGGACTCCTTTAGCGTCAGCTATGACAAAAGAGTAAGACCAAACTACGGAGGTGAGTGGTCGAATTTTGATTTGTTTGCGTTAAAATTTTCGTTTGCCGCGATCGTCGCCCTTGCACTTGGTGGTTGCATTTGTTGCAAGGAAGACAGGGGCGGCGGTCTCGTAAAGGCGCTCGGGTCGCGAGAACACAGGGTGGGGCCAAATCGATGTTAGGCGGGTTGCCTAGCGACGCGCAGCATCTCTGAGAGATGCTCTCTCCAGACCGCCATTCTGCCTGCATCCGCTGACCGGGCGCTAGCTAAAAGACCGTACCTCTCCAGTTTACTGCGATCTCGTCAACAATATCAAACACGGTGATCAAAACTAAAGGATAGGACGAACAAAAATGCCAACCAAAACTGATAGCATAATCTGATTATAGACTCTTTTGGTAACACAAAAATGTATTTATCAAAATCCCAGCTGATCCTTTATTAAAGGTTTGCATATTTCTTACTAAAGATTCTTTGAACCAAAATCGATTACTGCTTGCCTTAAATTTTCAGTAAAACTTTTTCTTGGGTTTTACATGGAATTGTTTTTAACATGGAAACAGTATTTTTAAATTCTTCAGTCTCTGTACAAACATGCTTCTTACATCTAGCGATATCCCCTAGAAACGAAGAGCATATCAAAACTTTAGTTCGTTCGTCCGTCCTCTTCCCTTAATAATTTTTTATGCCCTTTATATCTTGCCATTTTGCACATACATTCTTGGCTGCCGCGAAATTCTCTAGCAATTTCTAAATTTTGAAAATTTGGCAATTGTGGCTATGCAAAAATACCGTTTTTACCATATATTGAAGTAGGTAATTTTGAATCACTTTAGTAAAAGTGTTCTTTGAAAAAGTCTGCAGTAATTTTTATATTTTCTCAGAAACCCTAAACTCTGAATTTTTCGATTACCAACAACAATTTTGTCTCCACAGCCAGCACATACCTTCTTTCGATTTTCTTCACGGCTTAACTTGAATTTCGGTTTAATTTTCATTTTAAAATACTATTTTTAACTTTATAAAGTATACATTAAGTAAACAACTAAAGCAAAATGTCACTTGCGTTATAACGTATAGCAATTTTTTTCATAACCACCTTAATTATTGTTTTAATTATTTCATAGACAAACTTCCACTATTTTTTGTTATAAAAAATATTTAAGATATAAATCTTCGTTTTTTTTTTGTTGTTTTATTTTGAGTGGTAAACAATAATAAGTGACTCAATAAATTAATACTGGGGAGTAAAGTAATTTAAATGATACAAAGTTTATTATTTTGCTTAATTTTATTAAAATTGTACAGGTAGTTTTAGTACAATAATTGCAAAATAATACATAGAAATAGAAAAACAAAAAAGTTTGCAAAACTTTAAAATAGGATCAGCTGGGATTTTGATAAATACATGTTAGTGTTACCAAAAGGGTCTATAATCAAATATGCTATCAGTTTTGGTTGGCATTTTTGTTCGTCCTATACTAAAGTTTTTACCACCGTGAAAAGCCAACTTACGGGGATTTCGAAACAATAACTTGTCAATTTTGCATTTAAAATCTACGCCACTGTTTGCTTTGTTTAAGAATTTCATATTCTCCCCCAAAATCGTTTGATGAATGATGATGAATCATTCTTTTAGTTTTCAAGTATTGGTATCCTCAAAAATGTCCAGACTTTTAGGATTAGTTATATTCCTTTCAATAAACATTGACAAGTAAATAAGCTAATGAGGTAAATAAAACCTTTTGTGACATTTTACTCTTAATTGTTTAAACATTTAAAAAGAGTACAACACTTATATTTTAGTTAACAATAGTAAATTTACCTGTCAGTTAGTGTTAGCAACTAACATATTTTTTAAGAAAAACTCCAATGACCAAAAAAAAAACAAAATTGAGAAATTCTTGCAATATGTGGCCTTCTTACTTGTACTTTAATGTACTATTTTAAGCAAATTTTGGATTAGTAATAATACACTCCAAAAATAAGTAAAACAATTTGATAAAAGAAGGGGTTTAGTAAAGTCACAAAAATGGTGAATTCACCGGCTAGTTTAAAAAATGGCGAATGCGCCGGGATTAGTAATATAATATACCATAGGAATTTTCTTATTATGTTAAAATATGAAAATTAAACTCTTGAAATAACCTGAATTTACCTATAAACCAAATATTTAACTAGTTAGTAATGGGTAAATTTATTGAGATGTCTTTTGACACCTTAATATTTTTAAAAAATACAATTGTACATATATAAAATATTTATAAAAAAACTACTTACTGAGATATTAAACTTCACGGTGGATAAGTTTTTAAATAGCAAATTAATGAACTTAAACTTTCGAATTATAAAACAGCAACACTCTCATCTGCATATAAATTCTAACTGACCTTCAGGAATCACATGCATCTATAAAGTCGTAAACAGTGGTTTTGCTTATTTAAAATGAATAAAGCGCCACCCGTTGCATGAAATTTAAAGAAAAAACAGATTCACGGAGGATAGAATCAATTTTTGTAACACCTACATAAATGGTTATAAAAATTATTTCTTTTAATTTTAATAATATTTTATATTTGATTCGATTGCTTTATCAAAAATTTACATTTAAAATTATTTTGATAATGAGAATTATAATCTTAATTCAAAGAAATTATGTGTGGTAAAAAAATCAAAATGTTGCTTTGGGTTCAGAAAGTTACCTCTAAAAACATATTTGACTGGTTTGTTATTATACATAAAGCAAATTCAAAAATAATCAAACTTGTAGATTGTACTTACTCTATCAGAAGATGGGTATCATGAGGATGCTGATATTAAACCCCAAGGTTATGACAGTCGCAAAAAAGAGAGGCGACCGTAAAATATGATTTCACTGTGATGAGCCCATTTAGAGAGCATAACACCCACGGCAAAAAAGCCATTCGTTATCAGCATCCCGAGAAATATCTTTAAACATTCAACATACAAAAATTTATCGTTGCCGCGTTCTACAAAAGAACACGGTTAATAATTATGGAAATATGTGCGATAAAATCTTCATACAAAATGTATAGTGAACCTTGACATTTGAATGCAGACTGGAAAAATCAAATATAACGTACACTAATGATGAAAAAAAAATTATGAATGCGATGTGTATGCTTTAAAAGTTTATTCATTTCAGTAAAGCTCAAAAGAAGCGTAAGGCTGATTGATGTTTCTTTAGCCATCATTTAAAAATTGTGATAAATTATGAGTCTGGAAAAAACATTTAAATCCACAAATGATCCAAAAAAAGCTAAAAGCAAACTGGGTCATTTGCAAGTATAAAAAATGAACGTGAATCTGTTTTTGCTTTAAATTTTATGCAACGGATGGCGCTTTAATCATTTTAAATAAGCAAAAACCTCTGTTTACTACATTATAGATGCATGTGATTCCTGAAGGTCAATTCGAATTTATATGCAGATGAGAGTGTTGCTGTTTTATAATTCAAATGTTTAAGTTCATTAATTTGCCATTTTAAAACCTATCCACCGTAAAGTGTACTATATCACAGTAAGGTTTTTTTTTATAAATATTTTTAAAAAATATTAAGGTATCCATGTAATTAATGCATAAACAAAATTTTTTCGCAGCATGATGTATTGCGTTATAACACACGATTAGTACCATTTAATTAATAATAATTTCGTATATCAAAAGCTTATAATCGGTATCACGCGTAAACGTGGTATATTTTCAATCTTTAGTACATTAATATAAAAATAATAATAGTAAAGTCACGCCAAGAAAACATGCTTTAAAACATAAGTTTTCCAACGCTGTTATTATAAAAAATATGCATCTTTCGGTATTAGCATTAAATATGGTGGGGGTTAAATATTAATTAAAATAATTGCTTTTAAAGCTTGTTGAGCACACCAAAAACACGCTATTTTTTTTTAGATATTTTCACACAAGCACTTATTTATGCAGTGTAAGTTTTACAGATTAACAAACTGGACATCTTCAAAGGTTATAACCAACATTAATTTACGTTTAATCCTCACGTCACAAGGCATTATTTCAGAAATGTTTAACACTAAGAAAGATTAATTACTGGAACTGTAATTATTAAAAATATCAAATTGTAATGTTATGAAATGTAAATATAAAATTATTGTTTTGGGTGATAAATTAAATATTTATTTAAGAAAGCATGATAAACATTAGGGTTTGTCAATAAGTAAACCAAACAAATTAAAATTTTCTTTGTTACAATATATTTACACAGTTATTGTATGCAAGTAAACATTATGTTATTAATATTACTAAAAGTTAAGAACAATACAATAATTTCTAAACTTACTATGTATTGTACTTATATTGATTAAAAATAACTTATCAAGGTCATGTAAACTGCAATAAGGGGGCATTTTAAATTAGAAAATAACAACACAAAATTCAGAGGTAGCGTGATTAACTATTAACTAACAAAAATTAAAGGAGCATTACGTAAAGTCGATAGATGATTAAAATTTCGCTAATTCAAGGCCGTGAAATTGACAAAATTTAACGAATATGCTATATAGAGAAATTTAAATCCAGTCAAATTAGGGATGGCTCAAAAGACCCAAGTGAAATTGTGTTGGCGTTGCAAAAAAACAGTTTTTCTTGATTATCTCGCAAAATATTGATTGTGGTTATAAAATTTATTTTTCGGCTAAATCTGAATGAAAATGGTTCCATACAAAATTTACGTACAACTTGTAGTTCTCGAGATATAAAGCTGGACCATAGTTATTGGACATTTACAATTTTTATGTAAGGGTCATTTTTAAGAAACACCCGCTTTCAGGAAAATAAAGATCAAAATATTTTTTTTGCTTAAATTGACTTTTGGTTGGATTTTTATAAATGTTTAGTTTTGTTTACTTACATTTAAGACAGGCAGTGCACTTTTTAATTTTTTTACGTTTTTTTCAGAAAAATGTGTTTAGCCACTGTGTTACCAATTTGAAATCCAAAATTTAATTCAATAAAAAAAGTTGTTATAAAAATAATTTGAAATAAAATGTACCTAGTTCACAAACTTTTGACTGCAATTTTTTTTTATTATTATTAAAAATTGTATGCTTTTTTTTAAATATGTATGTTCGTTAAGTCACTTTTTAAAAGAAACCATTCCGATTCTTTGTTAAAAAAACAATACCATTAATATTTTCTTTTAGTCACTGTATTAGTGAATTAAACTTATAAACACGTATTACATAGTGTATAAAAATCATTTTAAGTATTTTTTTAACAAAACTAAAAAAAGTAAAGAAATAGACATTGATATCACAACGGACAGGGATACACAAAGGACTTAATCAGATAACGTAAAAAAGAAACTATATAGGGTGGTACGATTTTAGAGTAATGCATAAACAAAATCCTTTGTAGTGGTGCTCACTTGCAGAATAACAACTTAGATTTCTAAATTGTAGACACCCTTTTTCTTTGACTATAAGCTGGTGAAGGTCCCTTTTAGTACTTTTATATTGCGTGGAATTTTTCCTTGGATGTAATCTATATCATGAGTTTTGTAATTACAAATAATTTAAAATTGGTTAATCATAAACTACTTTTAATAAAAGCGACGGTAAATATCCACTTTGTTGTCGAAAAATTCTATTGCGTTACCCTAAATTCCACTGCGTTACCGTAAGGTAACATAGTGAACTCGGTAAAGCAGTGGACAAAGTTTTGTAAAACCATATTTAAAAAATAATAATAAGACATTATAGTCATTAATTACTCTCAATTAGCTTTAGTGCCCTAAAACAAACATAAACATGAAAAATAGTATTTTTTTTATTTTATTTTTATTATTTTTTTGAGTAACTTAGCGGACAAACAATTATTACATTCGCATTACCCGCACCTGTTTCAACCGATATCTTCTTCCTGATTGAATAAATGAATTCAGCTGGGTAATGTGTACGTCCGAACATCATTTGTTGATCACGTGAATACCAAAAAAGTTGCCATATATATGTTTTTTTAAATATTATATCGGTAACGCGACGGACGTAACGCAACGGAAAAAATGTCTGGGACATGAGTAAAATTAATCATTTTATATATAAATTTTTTACTGTATTAACTAGGGATGTTATGGATATATATGAATATTTATAATTGTATAAAGCGTCATCTAATGATTTGACTTTAAGGTAACTATTTATAGAACTCTTGTTTTTACAGTATTAATGCTAATTGTCCAATAACTATAAAGTGTCTACTTTACTCTGTATATGAGGTTATGTTATATATGTTATAATTCTAAAATTAGTAGACTAGATTTACTAATTAGATTGTTTCATCTACAAATAATATTAAGACAGCATAAAATTTTTCGAAATCCCGTTTGTTGACGCGAATAACTCTCATAGCGAAGGTACGGTCTTTCCAGCGCAGTGCAGTGACAGACTAAGATAATCCCATTTGTGACGTGGTGATGGTGAGTTTCAGGTCCTCCGGTAGTGGTAGGGGTGACCATGTACGTCTTGAGTATCAGCTCCTTATCCGAAGTCAAAATGGTACAAAGTTAGTTGCATTGTCTTGCATTCAAAACCAAAAAAAGCAATATTTATTTGTTATTATTATTATTATTACGGCAAGCATACTACACTGCTATAGCAACTATTTTTGTTTTGATTATGTGATTAATCAGTTTTTGTGATAGAGATTTTGGTGAATCACTGCTGAAGCAATGAAAGTTACTTTAGGACAATTGCTATAAAAATAAGTACCTAAGCCTCTTCATTCTTTCTTTTTAAGAAGTCCTAAAACTAACTTATCGTTATTTCAACATCATTTATTAGTAACTGTATAAAGAAAGTAAGAACGCGGTGCTGAATCCTCTTTCGCGCGCTTGGCGGCCTGGGGAAGCGACGGGGGGGAAATTGGGGCAAAGGGGGGATCGGTACTAGATAAAAAAGGAGAGATGCGGGTGTTGATGTGATGGTTATTGGCTTGCAGGCCCCCCTGTGGACGTGGGAGTGACAATGTACGTGCTCAGTATCAGCTCCTTATCCGAAGTCCAGATGGTATCTATCAAAAAATCGATATCGGATTGAGACTGGTCAAAAAAATTAGATGTTTTCTGTGGCGCAGGCTCTTAAATCAGTTTTGGATGATTTTATGCTTGTCGGCATCGTCAAATTGTCCAAAATTGTCGTAAAGTTCCCGGGCCACAGTAAACGTATCCTGGCCAGTGTACTAGTTGTTATGTTATGTTATGTGAATTGAAATTGAAAATTAGTATGTCCCGTCCTCGGTCCAGGTCCGGGCGCGCAATTTAAGGGCCGGGCAGGCCCGGGCACGTTTGACGAGTTTGATTTGGTTTTCATTAAGCCTGCAAAAAGACTCCTCCGAGACTGAAAAGAATGTTTGCGGTTTTTAGGCCCGCCAGTGGACGTGGGAGTCACCATGTACGTGCTCAGTATCAGCTCCGTCTCCGAGGTTTTGATGGTACTTATCCATATCCATATCCACACTACTCTTAAGTGCTACCCTCGAACACTAAGCACTGCTAGCTCTTTCGAGCCGCATATATGAGTATCGCATTTATTAACACTGTTTATCTGTTCAGTATCTTTACCGTGTGTGTATTATATCGTACCTACTTAATTTCGTACTTTAATTAAGTATTTTTTTATTAATTTTATCGTGCTGCATCATTTTTTCTTTTTTTAACCAACATGCCTCTATGCACATACGTTCAAATAACTATATCAGCTGATATGGCCAACTGATTATATTTTTCACTGTTTAATAATTAAGTACTACTAGTTTAACTTATTAAGTCTGTTACTAAACAAATATAAGAAATATTCCCCAATATTTCTAATATTTGTTTAACATATAACCAAAGTGAAAAACTCAAATCAGTTGGTAGATTAACGTTCGTGCATGGGGTCATTTTTCTTATATTAATTAATTACTACTAACTGTCGTACGAGTGTTGTTGCAACCAAACCACCAGACATGGTCTTGTACGATGGATCCGGGCAACGGCGCCGGAGATTGAGAATGTCTGTTGTTGTGTGTGTGTGTCGCAGTCTAAAATACTACGGACTGTGTGCATGGCCTCTTCTAAGTATGTTGTTGCCAGCAGCCAGCTTTAGTCGTGATTTTACAAGCACCCGGGTGCCACATTCTCTTTATAATGTTTGGGTTATCTGCTTCGGGATGTTGCACCTAAGCTCTGAGGAACTGGACCTTTACCTCTTCATTGTTATTTGTATATATGGAGAGACCCAGGTAGCACACTGACGTTTATACGACGTTTATATGACGTTGAAATGACGTCATATAAACGTCATATAAACGTCAGTGTGCTACCTGGGGAGTGTTTTAGCTTTTGTATATATCAAATGCCAACGACTGGGTCAAAGATTGGGATCCTCATTGTTTACACCAACTCCAAACTTGTAATACCCATATATATACTATACTGTTGTAATGTTTATATTGTAAGGTGTTGGAGACACACCATGGAAACCAAATCAAGGTTAAAGGTCACTTCAGGACGTGACCCTGGCCTGCCCCCTTCCGCCAGCTCAGTTGAGCGCGCGAATCCCATAAACCCAACCTAAACCCAACCTTGTCTCTGACTTCTCCATACTTTTTACTCCCTATAGGGACACAGATAAGTAACTGCCTGGGTGTCGGCATGTCGCATGTGTACTAGTCTTATCGAGTCCCTTGGCTACATTTGTCAAATTTTGGGCCGCCACTGGTTGTTTCTGACCTACATTCATTAAAAAATTGCATTTGTGTTACCATTGATAACTTTACTTATTTGATTGAATGTAGCCACATTACCATTTACTTACCCCACATTTACCCCATATGTACCCATCTTAATCGACGTTATGTTCGTTACGTTTTAATAGGCCAGCCTTTATAGATTTTTAAATTTCCTTATACCTATGAATTAATAACCAAGGTTTCTTAAAACTTGTTTGATTAAGTCCTGGCTTATTTTTAATTATAGATGCATGTTTTACAGTCTCTATTTTTAAATTGTTTTCAGGTTTTTAAAAAAGTATTACCTAATTAATATATTTTAAAATCATGGCCCATTACTAAGACTTAATCTGGTTTTAAGTGACCTTGACCAAAATACAATAAAATTAAATAAAAATATGCGGCAGCTGTGTTAAAAACGTTTGTCAATGCCGTTAAAGCCTCCATTAATTACAATTTAAATATAATGTGCTTTAATATGAAACAAATTTAGAATTTAAACTGATGTGGATGCAAATGTTTGAAAAATCATTATTTAACGTAATTTATTTATGCGTCAATATAAAACATAAATTATAATATCGTAATTTGTTGTTTTTCGATAATTTTGATTATAATGGACAACCAATTTGTTTACTATAAACTTTTTAAGGTTTATATGTTTGTATTATACATTTTACAGTTAATCAACTTCATGTACTGTTCCCAAATTATTAAAAAATATGACTTAATTTTCTTCATATAAAAAATGATAACTATGGAAAGCAATAAAATTATTTTAATATGTCGAAAAAAAATGTATTTAAAACTTTTCTATAAGTTTATTATTTTTTAAAAAATATATTACAATTCATTTCTTTGGAATTGTCCCCTGGGTCACATAACTTTCCCATGGGTCACACAATCTTTGATCCAGGAGACGTGTGACCCAGGGGAAAAATGTATGTTTTTAGAACATAACCTCTTTACTGTTTCAAAGATAAAAATTTGTATTTTGGTCCATAAAACAATTACTAGGATACTTTGTTTGATTCTCAAAAAGGATTGTAGTAGAAATTGGTGTTTTGAACTATCTTTATGCCACAACACGTTTTTTTGTATTTTTTATACCAGCGTGGCAAAACTGTGCATTCTTCTGTGTCACAGTAATAAAAAGTACCTAGTTAGACTTTGTTTGATTCTCAAAATAGTCCAACTAGGTACTTTTTATTACTGTGACACAGAAGAATGCACAGTTTTGCCACGCTGGTATAAAAAATACAAAAAAACGTGTTGTGGCATAAAGATAGTTCAAAACACCAATTTCTACTAAAATCCTTTACCAAATACATTGCCGCAAGGGGGCAGCACCAAAAAATGTGCGCTCAATTCAAAAGGTCATTTATAAAAGCTGTGACCCAGGAGACGTGACCTAGGGGACCAAAATTAAGGGACAAACTTTAGGGGCTATTTTAACCACATGTATTTTTAAATATTACCACAAATGGGCTTTTTCTGTAATATTTGGAATATATTCTTCTGTACTGTTAGAGAAAGTTTATTTTTTTATATTTTATTCGATATTTTAAGCATTGTAAAAATGGTAATGAACTACTTTTGGTAATAAAAATATAAATGATTTTAATGGTTTGCGTGTCAATTGTGCTTTGATTTACCAATGTCAATGTCTAATAATTTATAGTTTCCTTAAATAAATTAAATTTTCATAAACCTCAGTGCCAGCTTACCCCGAGCTCTTGAATTTAAATAGAAATTAGATCAAGTTCAAATAAAACATTAAATAAAAATAAAAATTTAAACGATTGAACTACCTTGAAAAAATCATTACAATAATATTTTAGTTAAATTAAACATAACTCTAGCCAACAACTGTTCTATTTTGAGGTGTTTCATGAAAAACATTTAAACGGTCATTGCTACCATAACTTATTTTTTTGAAGTCCGTTTCTTGTCTGTTTCCTGGACATAAGCTTTTTTATCATTACTTTTATGGCGTCGGTTTTATCTAGCTGGAAAAAGCGACATTTCATTTTAAACAGTTGCATTAAGTTTTTTATTTTTCGCGGACAATGAAACCAGCGAAATTAAGCCGTTTGTTCTGTGCAGAATGTTTTTAAATTTAAAGGCATGTTTAAGTTTTGAATTAAAGTTTTAAGTGCAAACATTTGTCCAAATTTGACAAAAATAGATTAAAAATAATAGAAGCATAATTGTATTTAGATATACAGTAACGGGCAATAGTACTTCGAAATATTTGGAGAACGCTTAAGAGACACATGTACTATGCTCCACACCTCAAAGTCCCACCACGTGACCACGTACGGAACGCAGTCTTTTGAAAATTTGGCATTTAAGGCTTTTCAGGATATGTATCTGTCAAAGTATAGTCAATGAAAGAAATAATATTTATAGTGTTACCGCTTATGTTTAAGCGTTAAAAGTTAATAAATCTTTATAGTATCACAATAACAATGGTTGGTTTAAGAATTTAGGAATATATTTAATGAAATTCCAAAGTGTAAGGTGCAATATAAGTAATATTTTTGTGCATTGGGTCTACATTTCTCCATAAAATAGTTTTAACTAAACAGCATTTAATAAAAAAAATATAACTTCTCTATTATGAAATAAGAATATCTGTATCAAAGGTAGGTTAATGTATAAGAACAAAAAATATCATCTAATTTTGTATTTTAAGGTTAGAAAAATCTATTTTGACCAAAATAAATAAGTGGATTATTTGAAAGAGTGTGTTAATATGGTCATAAATAAATATAGGTATACTAAATAATTGTTAAATATAGTTCAAATTAAATTGAAGCTTTTATACTTCTAATGACAAAACTTGTGCGTACCTCTCGGCATACTTACTTTAAGTTAGATTATAAAAAACAAACAATTTTTAGAGAAACTTGCAATGTGAAAATATTTAATACTCCCATGACATGTAATTTATTAAATTTTTTAAAGTTATAATGATTTTTTGATGTAGATCAAATTCAGTCGAAGCTTTTTAACTATTTGTATTGACAAAACTTTATGTATGTGAACTTTAAGCTGGATAAGAAAAACTACCACATTTTAAATACCATTACAGTCTTATAAATAATCCAAAATACTTCTTTATTTTGGTCAAAATAAATTTTTCTAACCTTAAAATTACAAAATTAGATGATATTTTTGTTATAATATATTAACCTACCTTTAACACAGTTATTTTTATTCCATATTAGAGAAGCTAGATTTTTTTAAAATAAATGCTGTTTAGTTAAAAATATATTATTGATTTATATTTATATTCTTAAATTCTTAAACCATCCATTGTTATTGTAATGTTATAAAGATTTATTAATTTTTAACGGCTAAACATAATATAATTTCTTTCGTTGACTATACTTTGACAGATACATAACCTGAAAAGCTTAAAATACACATCCAACAAAGAAATATAATGTAAATATAAATAATCATACATTTGCATCTAACATTAATACAGTACAGTGCAGTCCTAAAACCCGATAAAGCGTTCAGAGACAGCGACCAAATAAATCGGCATTAATGAAGGAATTAAGAGCACACCGAGGGCGAAAATAGTGCAAGCGTTTTTGGCACGGCCGGCCCGCCCCAAATAATCTCTCGCAAAGCACGGCGGTGCTGCCCCCTCGCGGCGGCAGTCGCACTGCGCCTCTGGCTCGAAGCCAAGCTGCCGCCGCCGCTGCATTGCACTGTTGTTCTTTGCCTTTGCCTGGGCCACCCCCGGCGGCGGCTGCCTACCGCCTCCTACAAGGCGCAGCATTGTGATTCAATTTGCAGAACTGTATTTATAGTCGCTGGATGAAGGCCTCGTTTTTTGCGATAGACATGTTTTTGCGGGCATTTTCAATTTTTTTTTTAATCAGCTTATTTATTTAACAAGCACACCTAAAACTATCTTCATTCTTTACTCTCTTTAAATGAATTAGTCGAAAATAACCAAGTCATATTTGACTAATTTTCATAGCGAAAAAGTCACTAATAACACTATGATAGTTCGATTTACTAACATTAAGTACTCAAGCACACTAAAGTGCATCTATTAATTATTGACTTTAAATTGTATTTTTACTTGAAAGTGATTTTAAGAACCAAAAATGAAAAAAGAGTGGTAATGGAAGTGGCAGAGAAAGAGAAAGGAGACGAACATTTATGTCGTCGTTGTAAATTTGTTTTGTTTTTGTTGCGGTACCTTTACGCCCAAGAAAAACCAACGCAATATTTCATTGCAAAGTTTTATGAGATATACCTACTACTTTAATTTTGCAGAAATATTAAATGGATCTGATATACCACGTTTAATAAAAGATCAAGCATTCAAAAATGCTCTCAAAGTTGACGAGCTTGTCGCATATGGCAGTGTTAAAGCTGTCATTGAAAATGTTCTTGGTTCATATCGGGCCAAAATTGGCGCCAATTCATTGAAAAAATGCTTTCCGTTTTGCAAAGAATCTTTTTTTTCATCCTGATAAATTTGCCGAACTGATGAACATGGAGAACGATTTCACCAAGTAACTGCAAATCTAGAGCATTGGTAGATATCTATGGGTATAGCGGGAAGAAATAATACTATAATCCAATTCGATATTTGATACGATTTAATAAATTTAAGGTATAAAAAAACAAAATTATGCAATGCATTAAATTTTAAGGGGTTAATTTAAATAAAAAATACTGAAACTTGTTTACTCTGCCCTTTCAATTTAATAATTAAAATAAACGACAAAAAATGTCAAAGAATGGTTGTTTTTTACATAAAATACATTACCCATTTTTAGTTTTAGTATTTCAAATGTCATATTGTTAAGATAAATATGATCTTTTTGCCGTATACCAATTACTTTAGTACATTCAAGATAAATTTAAGCCAAAATAATTTAATAAACAATTAAAATACCAACAAAAAACTTACATTTTGAGGTGATTGAGCAGAGCATTTTATTACGAAATTATTTTAAATCCTAGACGTCCTAGAGAAAAACTAATGACATTTTTGAAATCAGCGGCCCAAAATTAGTTAAACTAAGCTGGAGTACTTAATGTTAGGAAAAAAAGTTTGTGAAACTATCATAGTGTAAGAATATTTTACCGGGTAGGAAAAAACATAAACTTCATCTTATTTTACTTTTCATTGGCAAAATACAAATACTAAATTGCAATTTGGATCACTGTGCATAGTTTCAAGGCGTATCCGCCCCATTCTTGTTGTTGTGCATGCCGTTACATGTCCGCTTAGTGCATTATGGTTAATAACTATTAATTATGGCGTCCTAGCAAAAGCATGCCAACAGCCCGTGTAGAACCAATCACATTCCCCACTCACTCACCGAAATGTTGGGTTCGTTATTTTTTTCAACGACTTGCCCAGTCATTTGCAATCGTAACGGGCAAATCGACATGAAAGCACTTCGATAATGATACGTTAGTTTTGTGCTATATTTATGAATGCATGTTTTAACTCAAACTTAATTGTTTCAGTTGGCAGGTTTTTTCATTTAATATTTACGCTCTCGGGACCTCATTTATACGTTAAAAACCCTCACTCAGCAAATCTACATGCACTCTAAATTTCCTTTAATCTTGCCTCTAGAGGACACAATTATAATGCTCGAAAAGATCTGAGAGAGAGTGATATAGAATCAGTTTTAATCATCCCGTATAAGCATAAAAATAATGTAAAGAGTCGCCCAAGCATAACACTGAACAAAGCATATAATATGAATACTTAAACTTTATGTCTTGTTGATTTGCCTCTTACTATCCCTAGCACAATAGATTACTGTTTGCACAATTGTGACTGTTTGTAAATAGAACTTGAAAGAACGTTTTATTGTTATCCAATAACAATACAAGGTCCTTCCAAACATACCACCATACCTTAGTGAAACTCTGTCTAATCCGATGTACGATTTATCTAGGACTTCACTTTGGACTTCTATTTTCGTCAATTCTGGACTGACCCGCGACTGGCGTTCCGGAAGCGACCCGGCGTAGAAACGCTGAGCGTTGGTTCGGAATTCATCAAGAACATCTGGGTACCCGACACATTCTTCGTCAATGAGAAACAGTCCTCCTTCCACATAGCAACCACCCTCAACGAATTCATTCGGATACACCATTCCGGGTCAATCACGCGAAGTATTCGGTAAGTTTGGCAACAATGCATCAGTCACACCTAAATGTCGCAACTGTCAAGTTTGGTGTGACTCTTTTAATAGAATACCCACAATCCACACAACAAGGTCTCAATACTAAAAATCACTGCAACACTGCACAGAGTTTAAGGGCGGTCGTTTACAATTCTTGTGCTTTGGGTTTGCGCTGTTTAATAATTGTTTTAAACGTTGTGTTTCTTACAGAGGCACTTGTAAGCCTCAAATAAGGCCTTTAAGTGCTAAGGACAACCATTTTACTCCTCTTTTATAATAAATATATCTTATTCTATCAGGGCTGTCAAATGACAATTTTAAGGTTAATTTGTGGGTTATAATTTAACCTTAAAATTGACATTTGACAGTTTTATGACAGCCCTGATAGAATAAAGTTTATTTTTTACAATAGAGGAGTAAAATGATTGTTCTTAGCACTTTAAGGCTTACTATGAGAAACACAACGTTTAAAACGATTATTAATCTGTATAAACAGAGCACAAACCCAAAGCACAAAAATTGTAAACAACAAAAATGGCCGCCGTTAAACTGTGCAGTGTTGCAGTGATTTTTTGTATTTTTAGTACGAGATAGAACAGACCTTGTTGTGTGGATTGTGAGAATTCCATATTTAGCTAAAGGATATGAAACAGTAATGAACTCAATTTTACCAACATCAGATGAGCATAAAAACAGTGATTAACACATCGATTTGCAAATTACATTGCATAGATAAACAGATGATGATAAACGAAATTCATTATTTTTATTGTACTCTCCATGTCGACCTATAAATCAATCATTCAGATAAATTGACTTACCAATTAATTTACATGTAATAATAATATCATTCGAATTCTGACTTCTGAAATAGTTTGTTGCAAATATCATTAAGTGTGGTATCTCTAGTTTGTGAAGCATTAATAATGTTAGGCCGAAACAGGATGATTTAATATTTTTTCTGGTGGTATGTTAAAAGTATTTTCCGAATTTATTGCCATTAGTTTTTTATGTTCTCTATCATGCACTGTATTTAAATCACTGTTATTCTGCAAGATATCCTGTGACGAAGAAATCACTATATTACTTACTCTCTAAAAATGAATTAGTCAAAAATGCCATAGCGAAAAAGGAGCCACTAATAATTCTCGTCAACAGCAATTTGTATCCAGGACATTTTGCAGTCAATTCCTATGAAATATTATTCACTGAATCTGACAATGTCGTCAAAACTTATAAAAGTGGAACAGTTTTTGAAATATAATCAATTTTACATATAATGTATATATATATATATATATATATATATATATATATATATATATTTTACATAAGAATAGACTGGTAAATGTCCGGGATACAAATAGAGTATGATATTGGACATATGTCCAATAATAGAAATTTACATTTTTTACCAACCAGTAATTGGACACTGGCCATGTTACTGTTTGTTTTCAGAATTGAAATTAAAACGCATTAAAGTGACAATGTTTAAACTACGAGAAACACATTTATACCACACACTGATCTGTACACTTTTTAGAAATATTTTTTGTTGTAATTTAAACACAGTCTTGCTCTTAACAAAAAAAACAAAAATCTTAGCACCAAAGTAACGTGCGAACTTTTCTGTCCTATTATAAAAATTCAGTTTTTGTGAAAGTATTATTTTTTAAATATTAAAATTATATTTTATTATTTTTAATTCATCTTTTCTTTGTGAAAGAAGAAGCAAGCTAAACTTTGTATATTTTGGGTTATGGTTGGACAAACTTAATTACTTATTTATTATATATATCATTTTATGTTTACCATTTTAAATATTAATAATATTATCTTGCAATGCAATGTATTATGTTATTACATATTTCTATTTGACTTTAACATACTTTGTTTTGTACACCCAAGAATATAACGTTAAGGACATACGTTAAAAATTATAATTTTTATGAACAAAATTTAGAATTAAACCTAAACTATATCGTTCAGTATCAAGGTTGAAGCTATTTTGGATCAATTTACCCGCAACATTGAAATGTATTAATGGACATATATCACTCTGAATCGCTCCCTAACACACACTTGCTCGTACTGCGGTCTATCGAAGGATATATGGGCGCCATTACGGTAGTTTTATCCACTTCTGTTTCTTTGTCTGCATCAATTCAAATTGACCATTTACTTTGACTTTACTGCCGAATATCGTTGAATGGCAATGTCGTTTATTGGACAGATAAAAAATTAATATAATGATTGATGCCTTTGAATGGACAAAGAATAATTTTGATCAGATATCAGATTTGTATATAAAAAATGTAAAATTCTAAGAGTTACTAGAAATATTAACAGCTCTCTCAGATCTCAAAACACTTTTTATTGGCCAAACGGGGTTTTAACAGACTAGGAGGTAAAAAATTATAAAACGCTTGAACATCAAATTTGATGTAGCACTGATGAAATGATCATAAAAACCACAACAACTTATATACTTCTTCTTTCAGACTTACCATTACCGCTTCGTGTCCTATGAACCTTCAGTATTTCCCGATGGACCGACAACTTTGCCACATAGAAATTGAAAGTTGTAAGTAAATTACCTACTACTCTAAACCTAATGTAAAATAAACTATTATTATTTCAAAATAAACTAGAAAATAAGTCTAGCCAAAACAAAACAAAAAGGATATCAAAAGATACCTGTGTCTGCAATGTGCTCGCACTTTTTTCCGATTTTCTCGAAACACTGTATAAAGCTTTTTGTGATGTCAACAATTTAACAGTTTTCCGAAATTTTTAGGCTTCTAAAGGGGTGCACACACTGCACTGTTTATACACAGATAACCTTTGATTCGGCAAATATCACGCAAATACTTGGAAGCTCGTAACCAACAAAATGATGGGTGTGGAAATTAACTTTTGGAGATTTTCATTTGTTTTACAAAAATGAAAGAAAAAGACAACAAATTAATTATTTTAGTCGCAACACCTTTAAATCCAAATTTTTATGATTAATGCACTTTTTGGGTGCACAATGCACTTAAAAAAAATTGTATTTTTTTTTATTTTTTAACTAATAGAATGGTTCGGATTTTGAAATTAGTAGTAAATATTTTTGTTGAAAATTAATTAGTCTATAAAAAATAATTTTAAAATATACCACAAAATTTTAAACCTAATTTACAAAAACTTGTTAATAAAAATTTCAGGGTTTGCTATATGTGTTTAAAATAATTGTTACGTGGACATTTTTGAATAAAGAACATACCTATACATATACATACAAACCACATACAATATATTATAATAAAAATTTAAATCTCCAAAAGTATTTTCGTTGTTGCCGTAAAATAACTTGAAATCAACTTGTCGCTCTATCCATAAATTTACCTAAATTGAATAAAATTACAATCGTATTTTTTCCTCCATTTAACGCCGAAAATATTACTTATTCCCTTTCCGGCCAGCATAACTCCAAAAATTATTAGGGATCGGGAGTTTCTACCTTGTATACCCCTGGGCTGCCTTTAATGCAAAAGTTAAAAG
This sequence comes from Brassicogethes aeneus, assembly GCA_921294245.1. Taxonomy (NCBI): domain Eukaryota; kingdom Metazoa; phylum Arthropoda; class Insecta; order Coleoptera; family Nitidulidae; genus Brassicogethes; species Brassicogethes aeneus. The sequence goes on along the minus strand of OV121132.1, from coordinate 682,626 downwards.
GCTGGAAGGATGAAATTGTTTTAAATTGTAAGGATGTAAATTTCGATTTTTTATAATTTGCACGTTTATTATTAATACAATTGTGTACCCCAGAGACGAAATGTATTAAGTCCACTTTTTTTTACAAGTGAACACAGCTTGTTTTAATGTTTTAATGTTCAAGAAAGGGTGTAGATTTTTCTCCACCTAAAATAGCTGTTAAGTTTACTGTGAGTTTCTTTGGAGGAGCAAAAAGTTGATTTCATTAAAAGGGTGTCCTGGGGGCTTTTAAAAGGACGAGCTTCCGGGTCCTGAAGCCGCAATCCCCAAATATTTGCGTATACCCTTAAACATTGTTAAGCGAAAGGCCAAAAAAAGGCATCTGACAAGCCTTGCTCCAAATACAAAGTTAATGTGGATACATTTTTGTACTGTTTTTGTACTGTTATTAAGTGGAAAAAGATGGGTACAAGAAGGGTAAAAAAAGTATTGTAACTTCCATGTTGATCTTAAATCTGGAGCACGACGTGTCGCCTGAAAATTACAAAGGTCGTCAAATTATAAGTCCTACGACCTTTTAAATTTTCTGGATCATTTGTGTTGGGGAATCTTTGCCTTGCGTCCTATGTAAATGTTTGCTTTTTTCATCATTTTAACGTGTTGTTGCTGTGTTCAAAAGGGACAATAGAGCCAAAGGTTCTCCAAGTCGTATGCTTTTTGATTTCGGCCCCAATGTGTTGGCCTTTCGCTTTTCAAAATAACCAGGTTCAGTGTAATAAGTTGAAAGAATGTTTAGATTTAGATGGATTTTTTGTATGAACTTGTATACAACCTGTATATTTATTTTGTATACTACTGCAATTTTGTAGAAAAATAGTAACGAGTTTGTTATTAAGTTTACAAGACTTCTTAGTGCAAAATAATCGATCCACACATTAATTTCAATCGCAAATAGCTTTTTTATTAGAATATTGTAGATAAATTAATGGACAATCGCTAACATTTAAAAAAAATACTAAAAAATAGACGTACGTTTATAATATACAGGTTTAAACAAAAATATGTTTTTTACCATAAGTTTAAGACACTCTGTAGAGTGGCAAAACCGTATGTCTATTTTTTATAAAAAAGTTATTTGCGATTGAAATTCATCGAAAATGTGTGTGGTTCGATTATTTTGCACATGAGTGTATATACAAATATACAATTTATCAAATTTACCCTTAAAATAACAAACAAAACAAAAATCCAACTGAACACAAAGCAATCTTATTGCCCTGAACCGACCATACCAAAAATTATATGATTTTATTTGTTTATTGATTTGTTTATTTAAAGTTTAAACAATGTCTGTTGTCGTTGGTTCGGCCTCCTTCTCTTATACAGCACTCGCAGAAGGACCGATTTTTATGCTCAGTACAAAAAAAATTTAACAAAAGTACCGAAGTACGCTGTGAGCATAAAAACTGCAAATACGGCCCTGCTCACCCGCCCCTGCACTGTGGCGGCACCGGAGGACTCACGGACTGACGCCCGGGGGCAGCAGTTTTTTTTTTTGATTTAGAAATTATTTACCTCTTTGCGCGCAATGACTGTCCCGACTACGCCGGCCGTCAGGCACCAGCATGATACCTAACCTCAATTCCTGCATGACGAGACAAAGGGGTATTCTCAATGAAAATAGTTCTTTTATCCGAAATCGGCAGTAAAGTAGAACTTTAATGCCGATTTAATAGAGAGTATTGTATGCAACCCATTATACATTTTAAGATGTGTCTACTAACTAAGTAATATTTAAAAAAGCACCGTCGCGGAGGTCGATTGGACCCTTTCATAAAATGTTGTTTAAATAAAAATAATAAGTTAATTTTAACAAAGAGTATACGTAGACACTTCCTACAATCAAATGACATTTGATTTAATCACCAATATTAATTATTAGTATTACCACAATCCACACAACAAGGTCTGTTCTATCTCATGCTAAAAATACTAAAAATCACCGCAACACTGCACAGAGTTTAACGGCGGCCATTTTTGTTGTTTACAATTCTTGTGCTTTGGGTTTGTGCTGTTTAAAAATTGTTTTAAACGTTGTAAGCCTCAAATAATGGCTTTAAGTGCTAAGGACAACCATTTTACTCCTCTTTTATAATAAATATACCTTATTCTATCAGGGCTGTCAAATAACAATTTGAAGGTTAATTTGTGGGTTATAATTTAACCTTAAAATTGACATTTGACAGTTTTATGACAGCCTTGATAGAATAGAGTTTATTTTTTACAATAGAGGAGTAAAATGGTTGTTCTTAGCACTTTAAGGACTCTTTTAAGGCTTACGTTTAAAACGATTATTAATCTGTATAAACAGAGCACAAACCCAAAGCACAAAAATTGTAAACAACTAAAATGGCCGTCGTTAAACTGTGCAGTGTTGCAGTGATTTTTTATATTTTTAGTACGAGATAGAACAGACCTTGTTGTGTGGATTGTGACTAAATGTGATTTCGGATAAAATTTAATTTCCACAATCGTGATAAAAAATACGACTTTACTGCCTTGATACATAAATAACTATTATTTTAATACACAAGATAATTATTAGTGCTGAAAATATATATTTGCCAACCCAAGTTTTATAAAAGTGGTTAAAGTAAATATAATGAACATTTTTGTAATAATATGAAAAATAATATTTTACTGTGAGAATACCCCTGCAAAAAATCATCTATTTTATTAAAGCAGTTCTTTTGAAAATTACAAAATCTAATAATGGAAATATCAAAATTAAAAAAATATATTGTAATAATCAATACAAACAATACCAAGTATTCTTCTATGTATATTCTATAGATACCAAAATATTTATTTTTATTTACCTCGTAATAAAACAATTTTTGACTAATTAAAAGTGCGAATATGGACAATGTTACAATATTGGACAATGGTACAATATTGGATAATGGTACAATATTCGCTGCAATTACTTTTGAAAATTACCAACAAAATTCTTAAATCCCAAGAATCTTAAAATTTTAAAAGAATATCTAAAGATATTTAAAAGAAAATTGTAAATTAAAAAAAAAACCTTTTGTATTTTACAGGGTGCACCAAGTACCTATTCTTCTATGTATATTTTATAGATAGGAAAATATTTATTTTTATTTACCTCGTAGTAAAACAATTTTTGACAAATCAAAAGTGCGAATATGGACAATGTTACAATATTGGACAATGGTACAATATTGGACAATGGTACAATATTCGCTGCAATTACTTTTGAAAATTACCAAAAAATTGTTAAATCCTAAGAATCTTAAAATTTTAAAAGAATATCTAAAGATATTTAAAAAAAAAATTGTAATTTAAAAAAAACCTTTTGTATTTTACAGGGTGCACCAAGTATCTATTGTTCTATGTATATTTTATAAATACCAAAATATTTATTTTTATTTACCTCGTAGTAAAACAATTTTTGACCACTCAAAAGTGCAAAATATTGACAATGGTACAATATTGGACAATGGTAAAATATTCGCTGCAATAATTTTTAATTGGTAAAACATTGACAAATAATAATTTGACAGATGACAGGTGAAAAAATTGTCCTTATAAATGCAACAAAAATTAAAACAGAATCCATCACAATTAATCCCGGCGCATTCGCCATTTTTTAAAAAATGTTAAAAACATATATTTAATTATAAATTTAGAACTGCTTTAGTAAAATAAATTAGACCCACAAAAACATAAACTAATTAATCAAAAAACCTGTACATATCCATATATAATTTTATTACTACATTTGACTATACGACAAAAAGGTGTTGGCTTGAAATTTCCCAGACTAACACGATTTTAATCTAGGAAATTTTTTACCCAGCACTAATTTGCATATAAATTGCGTGTACCTACAACAAATTCATCAGTCATTTTTATCACACCAAATTCCTCACCCTGTAGCTATATTTTATTTTTCGTATTATCATATTTGCACTCTATTTGCACCCGAAACATTTTTTATTGGCTTGTGCTTTAATCGCTTCATGTTTTTGTATGATTATCACTATTTCATGAATTATTGTGTATGGTGTAGATTTTATCATGTAATGCAAAAACTCACATAAAATTTGACAAAAATGTCAAGCAGTGTTGCCAGGTCCAAAAGAATACTCTTTTTATGTCGTAAAATGAACTACTCACATATGGTTGAACTAATACATTAACATAACCTATATGTTAACATCGTAACCACGGTCATACAATAATGAGATTAAAAAATAGGTTAATAACTGTCAACAAAGAACAAAATATACGTGAGTAGTTCATTTCATCGGCTATTAGCGGAGTTTCAAGATGGTGGTCAAACTTGGCAACACTGTAATCATATGTTTATGTGCGTTTCTAACCTGAAAAAGCCTCGCAACTGTTTTTGACATTTGGCGAGGTGACTGTCGACGTAAAAATGTCATGACTTGCTTTGTTGTCTGTTCTGGCGGCCGGTGTGATTTGCTATAGTCGGTTACACGATGCGAGATATCAGATATAAATGGAATGCGGGATTAGAGAGCGTCGCTATTAGCAACGCTGTGTCGTTGCCACAGTTTCGGGTGTTGGGTCACAAGCAGAGCTCGAGGCAGGTCGAACTGACCACAGGTAACTTGTTTTTTAAGCGATTTATAAGGTGTTTGTTGATTGGGTTAAATAAGTCGTAATTCGTTATTAAACTCAGGTTCTTGAGCAGGGTTTTTTGTCATTAAACTGTTAAAAATGCTTATACCGTATTTTCAATTGAAATATATACACTCGAGTGAACCCGAACGCGAGATGCATTGAAAGATGTTGCCGTAGGCGACGATTCAGTTATGTTTTGCATTTTGCATAATTAATTTGTTTTTAATAGAATTATTCTCCCACTCTTAAAAACCGAATGTACTATGCTCCGCACCTCAAAGTCCCACCCCGTGACCACGTACGGAACGCAGTCTTTTGGCATTTAAGGCTTTTCAGGTTATGTATCTGTCAAAGTATAGTCAACGAAAGAAATAATATTATGTTTAGGCGTTAAAAATGTATAAATCTTTATAACATTAGAATAACAATGGATGATTTAAGAATTTAAGAATATAAATACTGCATTTAATGAAATTCTAAAATGTATGGTGCCAAATAAGTAATATTTGATCCAAATATCTGGTTTTCTCCATAAAATAATTTTAACTAAAGAGCATTTATTTAAAAAAATCTAGCTTCTCTATTATGGAATAAGAATATCTGTATTAAAGGTAGGTTAATTTATTATAACAAAAATATCATCTAATTTTGTAATTTTAAAGTTAGAAAAATTTATTTTGACCAAAATAAATAAGTATTTTGGATTATTTAAAAGACTGTATAATATCGTATTTAAAAATGAGGTAGTTTTTCTTATTCAGCTTAAAGTGTACCTACATAAAGTTTTGTCAATACAAATAGTTAAAAAGCTTCGACTGATTTGATTTACATCAAAAAATCCTTATAACTTTAAAAATTTTAATAAATCACATGTCATGGGAGTATTAAATATTTTCACATTGCAAGTCTCTCTTGTTTGTTTTCTTATAATCTAATTTAAAGTAAGTATGCCGAGAGGTATGCACAAGTTTTGTCGTTAGAAGTATAAAAGCTTCAACAATTATTTAGTATACCTATATTTATTTATGACCATATTAACACACTCTTTCAAATAATCCACTTATTTATTTTGGTCAAAATAGATTTTTATAACCTTAAAATACAAAATTAGATGATATTTTTTGTTCTAATACATTAACCTACCTTTGATACAGATATTCTTATTTCATAATAGAGAAGTTGGATTTTTTTTAATAAATGCTGTTTAGTTAAAAATATCTCTTATATTGCACCTTACACTTTGGAATTTCATTAAATGCAGTATTTATATTCCTAAATTCTTAAACCAACCATTGTTATTTTGATACCATAAAGATTTATTAACTTTTAACGCTTAAACATAAGCGGTAACACTATAAATATTATTTCTTTCATTGACTATACTTTGACAGATACATAACCTGAAAAGCCTTAAATGCCAAATTTTCAAAAGACTGCGTTCCGTACGTGGTCACGTGGTGGGACTTTGAGGTGTGGAGCATAGTACATGTAAAATGAAAGTACGGTATATTGTGATATTTTTGTGATATTTTTTCATGTTCAGGTAGCCCAAAAACTGTTTTGCTAATAGCATAGGTAATATTTTATTAAAAAAAAAGTAAGAATTGTTTATATCTCTTGCATTGGTGTTGATAATACCAAAGGTTTTTTTAATTTTATCAAAAAACTAAAAATTGGCGAATAACCAAAAAAAGAAGATTTTGGGTGACCTGAACACGAAAAAATAACCCAGCTAAGTCGCAAAATCCTTGTAAGTCAGTGTAATTGTTTCGGAAGAAAAAAACTGTTTATTTCATTTAAAAAATTGAATATAGAACTTGCGTAAGGGCCTGGTTAAACGTAACTTTAAAAATCTACTAATCTTGGATTTGTATGTTAATAAATTATTATTAACAATATTCCTTTTCAACAATCACTTAGGATAAGCAATGTAAAATAATCCTGTTCTTCAAAATAAAATCATAATTTATAAAAGGTATTGTCCCTTAGATCCTTATTTTCTTAGTTTCCCTTTGAATCGGTTATTTTTTATCCACCTTAAGTTTAGATAGATACAGAAATTACTTATGGTGTTTTTTTTAAATAACCGATTCTTTAACCATTTTAACTAGTTCGTTAAATGTTCTGTTGGTCCGTATCTCGCAATGGCTTGTTATTACAGTCGGTTACACAATGCGAGATATCAGATATAAATGGAACGAGGGACCGAATTCCGTTGGCGTATCGAACGAGGTGTCCCTACCCCAATTTAAAGTACTTGGTCATCGACAAAGGGCCATGGAGATCAGCCTTACCACAGGTACAACTACTTACTGACAAAAAATGTTTTAAAAGCCTAAAACCTATCCTCCGTGACTGTTACTCTTTCTAGGTTAACCTATATGTTTTCAAATACCTTAGGTAGTAAAAGCATACTAAAAATATCAGTTCACCAAGTAAATTAAACACATGTGTTACAAAAACTGATTCTATCCTCCGTGAATCTGTTTTTGCTTCAAATTTTATGCAACGGATGGCGCTTTAATCATTTTAAATAAGCAAAAACCTCTGTTTACGACATTATAGATGCATGTGATTCCTGAAGGTCAGTTAGAATTTATATGCAGATGAGAGTGTTGCTGTTTTATAATTCAAAAGTTTAAGTTCATTAATTTGCTATTTAAAAACCTATCCACCGTGAAGTGTAATATCTCAGTAAGTAGATTTTCTTTATAAATATTTTATAAAAAACAAACTTTTCTTTACCTAAAGTTATTAATATAATTAAAAAAAAACAGTAAAAATATTGTACCTTTTTATTTAAAAAAATGTACGTTGTAATTCCTTTACTAAGTTAAGTTTAGTTTTGACTACCCAACTTGCAAATGCTGAAATAATAAAAGGAGAAAAAGTTTTACGAGGCAATTTCAAGCTGTATAAACTATGCAAACTCACCTTAACACCCTAGGGAGCTCCAAATTTACTTAATTGATCAGCGAACAAGAAAATTTAATGCCGACATTTCAACGCTTCAACTGCGAAAAATTTTAATTGAAATTAAATTTATTATTATTAATTTAGAACTTTAATTATAGCACGTTCGTGTTTATAGCCACAGTTATAATTATAAATAGAATCTTCATCAAATTTTACCTTTAAAACGCAAATGTTTCTATGACACTGTGATCTTTTAAATACACAGTGACTTTATGGCGTTTTAGTCACAGGCTCAAGTTAGTTGTACATTTTAGTATCTTAATACAAAAATACAAACTTCACAGGCAAAATAATCGATCCACACAAATTTTCGATGAATTTCAATCGCAAATTACTTTTTTATTTGATGTCGGATTTAAACGAATATTAAAGAATATTGAAGATAAATTAATGGACAATCGCTCACCTTTTAAAAAGTTACTAAAAAATAAACGTACGTTTATAATATACAGGTTTAAACAAAAATATGTTTTTTACCATAAGTTTAAGACACTCTGTAGAGTGGCAAAACCGTATATTGTTCTAAATTAAGTTTTATTTATCAAGTCACATCTATTCTTAACAGTTTTGTTTTTGGTTCACCTCGATATAATTATTTTTGTGGAAAATATAGATTTAAAAAAAAAACATTACAATTTCCAATATTTTTCTGTATGAAGAATTTGTCGTGTAAAAAGTATAGTATGTATCTCGTTTATAAACTTACTAGACACTCATTTTTATTAAACACTCGCTCGCAAGCTCGAAGAAGATTTAATTCATCGTGCAGCGTAACTTTCAGTATTTTCAGCGACTTTTCAGACTCGTCTGTTCGTGAAATTGCGGTTCGTGTTATTTCAGGAGCCTTGACATACTTCCCGACAATAAATATTATTTACAAACTCGTTAATGAATTCTTTTTAACTACTGCTTTCAATGTAACGACCTAAAGACCGCACAAGCGTTTTATTTCTCTCGCTTTTTTTCCATTTTTCAAGTTTTAATGACGCTCTCAGAAAATAGTGCTTTTATGTTTTTTCAAACTTTATTTAGTTAGATAATGAACAGAGTTTTTAAATTATTAATTGCTGCTTTGTACAGGGTTATCCCGTATATTGCTGAGTTTATGAAAGATCCATTAGTTATGTAATATAATAATGGATATTACTTATAGCAAAAATGAATAGATATTTTTCCCTAAATTCAAATATATAAAATGTTGATATTTGACATTCAAAAAACAAAAAAAATTCATTTAAATCCCGAAAATCAGCGCGTGGCCAAACTGTGCATTCTCCTGTGTCACAGTAATAAAAATTAGTTAAGGTACCAGTTGGACTTTTGATTCTCAGTATGTTACCGCTTATGTTTAAGCGTTAAAAGTTAATAAATCTTTATAGAATCACAATAACAATGGTTGGTTTAAGAATTTAGGAATATAAATACTGCATTTAATGAAATTCCAAAGTGTAAGGTGCAATATAAGTGATATTTTTGTGCATTGGGTCTACATTTCTTCATAAAATAAATAAACAGCATTTATTTTAAAAAATCTAACTTCTCTATTATGAAATAAGAATATCTTTATTAAATGTAGGTTAATGTATCAGAACAAAAATTAATTAATTAATTTTGTATTTTAAGGTTAGAAAAATGTATTTTGACCAAAATAAATAAGTGGATTATTTGAAAGAGTGTGTTAATATGGTCATAAATAAATAATTGTTGAATATAGTTAGAATTAAATTGAAGCTTTTATACTTCTAACGACAAAAATTGTGCATACCTCTCGGCATACTTACTTTAAGTTAGATTATATGAAAACAAATGTTATTTTTAATTAATTTTTAGAGAAACTTGCAATGTGAAAATATTTAATACTCCCATGACATGTGATTTATTAAAATTTTTAAAGTTATAATGATTTTTTGATGTAGATCAAATTCAGTCGAAGCTTTTTAACTATTTGTATTGACAAAACTTTATGTAGGTACACTTTAAGCTGGATAAACTACCACATTTTTAAATACCATATTATACAGTCTTTTCAATAATCCAAAATATTTATTTATTTTGGACAAAATAAATTTTTCTAACCTTAAAATTACAAAATTAGATGATATTTTTGTTATAATATATTAACCTACATTTAATACAGATATTCTTATTCCATAATAGAGAAGCTAGATTTTTTTTAATAAATGCTATTTAGTTAAATTTATTTTATGGAGAAAACCAGATATTTGGACCAAATGCACAAAAATATTACATATTTGGCACCATACATTTTAGAATTTCATTAAATGCAGTATTTATATTCTTAAATTCTTAAACCATCCATTGTTATTGTAATGTTATAAAGATTTAAACATTTTTAACGCCTAAACATAATATTATTTCTTTCGTTGACTATAGTTTGACAGATACATAACCTGAAAAGCCTTAAATGCCAAATTTTCAAAAGACTGCGTTCCGTACGTGGTCACGTGGTGGGACTTTGAGGTGTGGAGCAAAGTACATAGCCAATTTAAAGATGTTTATTTAAAGCAATAAAATGAAAATGTTAACAGTTAAAATTGAAATAGTTATTTCCCTTATTCAGCCCTAATTAAGGTAAAAATAGACACTGTACTGAAAATACTTGACCTAAAAATGTACGCGTATGACATTTTTTTATTACCCCCAAAATGCGATTTCCTTGTTTTTCGGTGTCAACTTTAATAACTTCAAAACCTTGTATTTTTATATACCTACCTAGTTTTTTTTATTTTTAAAACGTATTAAACAATATTAAATTTAACTTTTGACGTTCCCATAAAGTACAGCTTTAATTCTATTTGATAATAACAATAAAGTTCTATTGAGTGCTCATAACCACAATTTTATGATTTTATTTTTCACGTCGGATTGCATTAAAAGCTATTTTATTGTTTAATACGGTTTTATTTATTATTCGGAGAAAAAATATAAAAATATCATCATTTTTGTCTATGACATAAAGTAATGGAATTTGGTTGCGTATGATTATACAAAGAGTCAATAATAACCGTTAATTTTGGCTGTCACCAACAAAAAATACCAATGTGTCATTTTCGTCCGGAAGATGTGGTATACGAGGTGTGTTTAGAAAATATCGGGAATTTTCGTTTTTTGAAACAAATATTTATTTATTCGTCTACATTGATGTTGTCGCCTTCAAAATAGTCCCCATTGGATATTATGCACATGTGCCAGCTCTTCTTCCAATACTCGATCTTTGAGATAACCTTTAGTTCTGTCAGCGATGCGCTTTTAATGTCATTTATGCTTGCAAAACGACGGCCCTTTAAGGTTCTCTTTATTTTTAGGAATAGAAAAAAGTCAGACAGAGGCATGTCTGGCGAATATTGAGGCTGGGGCATCATTACAGTATTGTTTTTGGCCAAAAATTTTGTTCAAAATTTAACAATTTTGGAACAAATTTTGCTGCCACGCGTTTCATACCCAAAACATTCGAAAAAATTTCATGGGATGAGCCAACCGATATACTAACATCATCAGCGACTTCTCTGATGGTTTATAACCATTTCTTCCACTTTTTCCATGTTTTTATCGGTTGTTCATGTGCTTGTGCGTTCGGGGCGTTCGTCATCTTCAACGTCTTCACGGCCATCTTGGAAACTCTTATACCACTTGTAAACTCTTGTTTTACTTATAGCAGACTCACTATAGGCCTTTGTTAACATTTCACAGAATTTATTTAATTTGTTGAGCAAAATTGTATACAAATACTTTGATCCATTTCTTTTAACGAACGAAAATCGCCGAGCTCATAAAACACGTCTAACCTTAGCGACTGCCACAGACAAAGTAAACAATGAAAACAGCTAAAGTTTTTATCATACTTCTGGGGCATGTATACCAACATAATAAAGAAAATTTTATGACAACCGGACCCTCCGTTATTTTCTGAACACACCTCGTACCACATGTCTACCAAAAAAAACAAAGTACGTCATTATTACATTTGACAGTTTTTAAGAAAGACAACCTAAAATATTATTTTTCTTTGATTAAAAATGTAAACATAAATATTTCGGAAGAAAACGTGAAAGTTATTTATAAATTTTTTCGATGGCAAAAACAAGAGTTTGGAGTGTTCTTTTAAAGTCTCAAGATACTTTCTATTGGGGTCACGTTTCTCAGTAAACTGAGGTCAATTTGAAGGGTTTTATTTCATCTTGACTGGCTTAATTTGGTTTATTGTTTCTCATTGAATTAATGCGCTGCTTTTTCAATCAAATATTTGGGTCATTTTCAAGAAACACCCGCTTTCAGGAAAATGAAGATCAAAATATTTTTTTTGCTTAAATTGACTTTTGGTTGGATTTTTATAAATGTTTAGAGTTTTGTTTACTTACATTTAAGACAGGCAGTGCACTTTTTATTTTTTTTACATTTTTTTTAGAAAATGTGTTTAGCTAGCTTTATATATCTCCACTGTGTTACCAATTTGAAATCCAAAATTTAATTCAATAAAAAAGTTGTTATAAAAATAATTTAAAATAAAATGTACTTAGTTCACAAACTTTTGACTCCAATTTTTTATTTTATTTTTTATTAAAAATTGTAGGTTTTTTTTTAAATATGTATGTTCGTTAAGTTACTTTTTAAAAGAAACCATTCCGATTCTTTGTTAAAAAAACAATACCATTAATATTTTCTTTTAGTCACTATATTAGTGAATTAAACTCTAATTTATAAACACGTATTACCAAGTGATAGTGTATAAAAATCATTTTAAGTATTTTTTTTTAACAAAAACTAAAAAAAGTAACGAAATAGACATTGGTATCACAACGGACAGGGGTACACAAAGGACTTAATCAGATAACGTAAAAAAGAAACTATATAGGGTGGTACGATTTTAGAGTAATGCATAAACAAAATCCCTTGTAGTGGTGCTCACTTGCAGAATAACAACTTAGATTTCTAAATTGTAGACACCCTTTTTCTTTGACTAGCTGGTGAAGGTCCCTTTTAGTACTTTTATATTGCGTGGAATTTTTCCTTGGATGTAATCTATATCATGAGTTGTAATTACAAATAATTTTAAATTGGTTAATCATAAACTACTTTTAATAAAAGCGACGGTAAATAACCACTTTGTTGTCGAAAAATTCTATTGCGTTACCCTAAATTCCATTGCGTTACCATGAGATAACATAGTGGACTCGGTAACGCAGTGGACAAAGTTTTGTAAAACCATATTTAAAAAATTATTAATAAGACATTATAGTTATTAATTACTCTTAATGAGCTTTAGTGCCCTAAAATAAACATAAACATGAAAAATAGTATTTTTTATTACCTTATTTTTATTATTTTTTTGAGTAACTTAGCGGACAAACAATTATTACATTAGCGTTACTCGCACCTGTTTCAACCGATATCTTCTTCCTGATTGAATAAATAAATTCAGCTGGGTAATGTGTACGTCCGAACATCATTTGTTGATCACGTGAGTGCCAAAAAAGTTGCCATATATATATGTTTTTTTCAATAATTTATCGGTAACGCGACGGACGTAACGCATCGGAAAAAATGTCTGGGACATGAGTCAAATTTAAAAAAAGTAGATTAAAATTAATTATTTTATATATAAATTGTTTACTGTATTAACTAAGGATGTTATAAAGCAACACAAAGTTCTGGTTATTCAAAATTAAAAAAAAATTATTATATTATAAGTTATTGGAATTCAAACTTACGGACAGCGGAAGGCGGGTGTTTTTTGAAAACGACCCATTTATCAAAAGAATTAAACGTTTGTTTCTTACTGTTTGTAACTTATAGTTCCTCTTCCTAATTTCCTCCTCTTCACGTACATTTAGACTTCTCATTTTGTGCAAAAAAATTGATGTTGACGATTTGCTTAGGTAACTACAGCAGACTGGCGTGCGAGATCCAGTTCGTTAGGTCCATGGGCTATTACTTGATCCAAATCTACATCCCGTCCGGCCTGATCGTCATAATATCGTGGGTAAGTTTCTGGCTGAACCGTAACGCGACCCCGGCCAGGGTAGCCCTAGGCGTCACCACTGTGCTGACCATGACCACTCTGATGTCGTCGACGAACGCAGCGCTGCCCAAGATCTCCTACGTCAAGTCCATCGACGTCTATCTGGGTACCTGTTTCGTCATGGTATTCGCCAGCTTATTAGGTGAGTCTGATGAACTAACCCTGATAACAAAATTTGATTTTAAGAATCTTCTAAGAAGATATGACCCGGAATAAAGGAATATTCTTAGAACCTTCCCTTATTGTTAAGAATGTTCTTAGGGACTTTTAAACCATTCAATAGATACCCTTTTAATGATGCAATTAGATTCTTAAAAGCTTCTTAAAACCGTCCTAAAAAGCATCCTAAGAACATTTTAAGAGTACGTTTTTGGAATGTTCTTAGAAGGTTTCTTATAGAGCTTCTAGGAAGCTTTTGAGAATATATCCAAATATGTTCTAATATGTTGTATTCTACATTCGTAAAATTCTTCAGGAGACAAATACGCCTCACTGTCATAATATGACAGTGAAATGTCGTCCCCTTAAAAAATTTTGCGACACATTAATTTAAAAATATTAAATAAACAATTTGACCTCTAAACCATAAGTTGTATGACATTATTTCATAAAAAGTAAAATTGGAAAATTTTGTGGGATAAGTCAGATTAGATTGAAGTTGAAGATAGTTAGGATTATTATACATACAAATGTTAATTAGGAAATAAAAAATCGGTATACAAATTAATAAATATTTATTTTTAACATAAAATAAAATACCTATAGTAAAAGTATTTTTGTTATCGAATATTGTTTTAATTTGACAAATAACTATAAAAAAAATATTTTGAATTGTGTTTTTTACTTAGTATTTAATACTAATTACTAATTGGGTACTTAAGTATAGGTATATACGTTTATACATAGTTTATGGTATATTTTACTATTATATAGGTAACTGAACTAAATATGCTTAACAGGAATATTCCTAAATAAACTTTCTATAGCAATTACTTTCTTAACATTCTAAGCATATATTTAGAGTAGACTAATTTTTACCACGAAAACTTTGCACCTTCTAAGAACCTGCCTATAGGCCAGTAAGAATATTCTTAGGATCATGCTACATGTCTTTTAAGCATGTTCTTTAGAAAAAATATAGCATGATCCTAAGAATATTCTCACTGGAAGGTTTAAAAAACATTCTTAGAATAAAGTGTGCTATCATAGACACGCCAGATCTAGTACGTCTGGTAGTCTGGTAGAACAGTATATGATATAAAACCACAGAATAATAAAGCAAAATCTTGGTATATATTTTAAGTTAATAAAACGTAATTTGATATGGATGAAATCTATATCAGGCCATAATCAAACAATGATTGAATATGAAATGGATACGACAATAAAGATTGGGTTGCTTATTTAAGCTGACAAGATTTTTATTGATGATATTCGTATATAAAATCAGGTTATCCATTAAAAGCATTTTTATAGCATGGTCAGTTTGTAGACCATAAACAAAACTTAAAACGCAAATCATCAAAGTTTAAGAAAATTGCCCCCATTTCATAACTTTTTATTTTGAAACTTAAAGCAAAAATTACACCACCGACTGCGCCATGCGAGCTCGAAAACACTGGTACACACCCATACAACGTGGCGTCATTAAGTAGTTTTAAGTTTTGAAAACTAGTTTGAACTTCCGGCGAGAATAAATTGTGAAAGTTCATGTGTGTTTGCACAGATTAGTTTCACGTGTTGTCGAAATGGCGAGTAATCTCGTGTTTTATAAATATAAAAATATTTTCGGTCGCTCTGGATTGAAATGGGGGACATAAAAATAGTGGGACTACTACATTCCCGTTATTATTCCCATGATGGCAGTATTAGTGAGCGTTTCGCTCTATTCCCTAACGCACAATGATTTCGTACTGTAAATTTGGCATAATGTCAGAGTTTGAATAAAAATTCGATTATCGTCCAAAACATATGCATAGCATTATAATCGAGATAGTTATATTTATTATTTTTATATGATATGTTGTTATATTTCGTTTACATTTGTATGATTTATCGCTATTCACTTATTATTCTAAAACTTCTAAGCCGGTAATTTTTCATTTGGCTCGAAAGCCCGGAACAAATTTTTTGATTAAAAACCTTATGTATTATTCTAATTTGCCACGCTCATCAAAGCTTCGTTGCAACCTCGAAACTCTTATATTAAAAAATCAATCACGAATCCTGAAATTTAATTTTTGATTGGTCGATATTCCGACAACGTAAATTTCATCTCACAAATACGTTTTCAAATAAATATGCAAATGTTTGTTTGCCTTTTTATAACCCTATGGAACGCTAAAATAAATTAAACAGAAAATGTGTACAGGGCGATCTATAAGCAACACAATACGAGGTGTGTTCAGAAAATAACGGAAATTGTTAAATTTCGCGGGTTCAGAGGGTCCGGTTGTCATAAAATTTTCTTTATTATGTTGGTATACATGCCTCCGAAGTATGATAAAAACTTTAGCTGTTTTCATTGTTTACTTTGTCTGTGACAGCCGCTAAGGTCAGACGTGTTTTATGAGCTCGGCGATTTTTCGTTCGTTAAAAGAAATGGATCAAAGAATTTGTATACAATTTTGCTTAAAAAATTAAATAAATTCTGTGAAATGTTAACAAAGGCCTATAGTGAGTCTGCTAAAAGTAAAACAAGAGTTTACAAGTGGTATAAGAGTTTCCAAGATGGCCGTGAAGACGTTGAAGATGACGAATGCCCCTAACGTACAAGCACATTAACAACCAATAAAAACATGGAAAAAGTGGAAGAAATAGTTATAAACCATCAGTGATGATATTGGTATATCGATTGGCTCATCCCATGAAATTTTTTCGAATGTTTTGGGTATAAAACGCGTGGCAGCAAAATTTGTTCTAAAATTGTTAAATTTTGAACAAAATTTTTGGCCAAAAACAATACTGTAATGATGCCCCAGCCTCCATATTCGCCAGACATGCCTCTGCCTGACTTTTTCCTATTCCCAAAAATAAAGAGAACCTTAAAGGGCCGTCGTTTTGCAAGCCTAGATGACATTAAAAGCGCATCGATGAAAGAACTAAAGGCTATCCCAAAGATCGAGTTTTAGAAGTGTTTCGAGTATTGGAAGAAGAGCTGGCACATGTGCATAATATCCAATGGGGACTATTTTGAAGGCGACAACATTAATGTAGGCGAATAAATAAATATTTGTTTCAAAAAACGAAAATTCCCGATATTTTCTGAACACACCTCGTATACCCAATTTTAAATAGTTTTAAACGCTTGTGCAGATATTCCACAAAAGGTATCTAACCTGGATTTGATTTATTTTGATGTTTTGTTTTTAACAGGTATTAAAATTTAACACCCTTTATTATTGTCTTTTGCTTCGTTCTGCGATTTTAATCCGGAAATGACGCAATAAACTATGTTTTTAAGCGAAAATGCTTTATGGTTCTAGTTTACGATGCTTAGTTATTACGGAGCATAGACAACGAGCTTATTCACTAAATATCGGTAGTAGTAAACTTATTATATTTAAAACTTACATACCTAATTTATTTGACATTTAAACATATTTTAATCTAATCTGCTTATACAGTGCCAAACCCCGCCCACTGTAGTAGGGATTTAGAAAAAAGTTATTTTCGTTATTTTAGAATTATTTTTGTTTGAGAATTTATAGGTTTTATTTTTATCAAATTCGTTTGTTTTGTTTTAATGCATTTCTGCTAAGTATTGTTTAAAATCCATTAAATTCCAGTTAATGGCGAAAATGTATTTCTTAAAAACTATACACATTTCCCTACGACAGCGTCGGAGCTACTGAACAACAAACACAGTAGATCAAACTGCATGCCCTTGTATCTGGCTGCATGCCGCGCTATCCTAAAAGGGTTGTTTTTCTTATTTTTTAATATTAAAAGTAAGAAAATTAACTAAATCAAATTATTTTTGACATAATATATATTATTATTAATTATTTTGTTATTTTTAAAGTTTCAAACAAATACAATTGAACTATTTATTAAATAATTATAATCGTTCTCTTCTGATTTAGAACAACCTGGCAACTATGATTCGTAATTACGAATGGCTTGGTTTAAACCACGCCCAATTAAAGTTTGTTTCTTTTTCTCTAATCAGAATATAATTTGTCATCCTTGTCTCCAGCCCTACTTACTTGATTCTATACAGTCGTATACTAAATACCCCCGAACAAATTGTCTAATATTGTAAAATTTATATTCCAACTCAAAGTTACATTTGTACAAAAGACAATATTGTGCGAATGGTTAAACTTTGTGCAATGTTTTTCTTTGTGCAGGATCATAATAAAACCTCACGGGATACTTTGACTTGGATATAAAGCTGACCTAACAACTGTCTATTTTCTTTGCAGAATACGCGACGGTAGGCTACATGGCAAAGCGGATACAGATGCGAAAAAACCGTTTCCTCGCTATCCAGAAAATAGCCGAACAAAAGAAAATCGCCGTTGACGGACCCGACGGGGACCACGCGCCCAAACAAACAGTGAGTAGTCGTCCATTTGGACACCAAAACCCAAGCATGCTATGATTAATGGAGACTGGCACATCAACTCTCTCTATCTTACGCTATTTCAGTATCTAATATCAGAGAGTAACTTGAGATACTATTTCATGTAAAAAAGGTTTATTTTGTTATTCATTTTTTTTTAAATTTACTTAATTTTAGTGGAACGAAGCTTGGGATCATTGTAGATAACGTTTTTCTTTTATAAAACTTTGGGGCCATTAAAAATGTCGTCTGGATATGTAATAATACATTTTACTACTACTACCACTATAATTGCTCTCTTTCGTAACTACTATAATATTTAAAAATAAAACCTTAATAATATTTTCAAAAATTTTAGACCACTGGTCTGCTAAATCATTGAAAACTGTGACCAGCTATAACTATAGTGCATGCAGAATATATTTATTGCGATTAGGCTTTACTATACATATAGTATACTCAACTCAATTGGCTGTGTAATGATTTAGATAGATTATATTTCTTAATGATTAATGTGTGTAGAAATTTGACCAGGATGAGGAAGAAAAACGAGGATTTTGCACAACATTGTTTTATCTTTTTGCAGCATAACACAAACACCATTACATATCCATGTTTAATTTGGATGAAATATTGAAAATAAAAGAAAATGTTTATGTTGCTTTGATCCTGCTTCATTGCTTCAGTCGACTAAATGCATGCGATAGTTAATTTTTATTTGTAATTGAATTCATTTCTATTTCTTACTTCAATCACAACAAACGCGATAACTCCCGATAAAACGGAAAGCGGTTGTATGAATTAAAAACAGCCTAGTGATGTAAAGTGATAGATGTACTGGTCGATCCGTTAATTGTAGCAAGCCAGGTAACAAAAAACGAGAAGCGCCCCGAGACTGTTAGAACTGATCTGGGTACTTGTTAGTGGGGACCTTTGTTCCAGGAGGTGCGATTCAAAGTGCACGACCCGAAAGCTCATAGCAAAGGCGGCACCCTCGAAAGCACCGTCAACGGGGGCCGTGGAGGCGGCGGATGCCGCGACGAAGAGTCCGCCCCCCCCATACCGCAACACATCATCCACCCGAGCAAAGAAATTAACAAGCTCTTCGGGATCACTCCCTCTGACATCGACAAGTACTCGAGGATCATTTTTCCGGTGTGCTTCGTGTGCTTCAATCTCATGTACTGGATCATTTACTTGCACATCAGCGACGTGGTAGCGGACGATCTAGTGCTCTTAGAAGAAGACAAATAAGTGCAACACGTTCTTGATCTTAAAGCTTCTAAAGACGAAGTCTTACTTTTAAGATTGTCTCTTCCGTCACAGAATGAACGCCAGCCGCAAGAATTCAAATCATATCAATGCAGTTTAAGCACTACGTACTAGAACAAGATAAGTCAGTACGACGACTCCAGATAAAATGTTGACTTATCCTCTTCTAGTATCAATACCTTGAATTGTCCTTCAATAGTTTATAACCCAACCTAGAAAACCATCATGTAGGTTAAGAACTAGTACTAGAAGAAGATAATTCTCCTGTCATGATAAAAACTCAAAATCAATGCTTTCAAAACAACCACTCTCCCTGTGTTCCTTGAAATTTGCGACATTGCTTTCTATAGAAAATGATCTCTTTAAAAAGCAATAAACCAATTAGAGCAACACGTCTAATTATTGAATTCCTAGTTCAGAAGACAGTGTTGACTTATCCTCTTCTAGCACCAAGATCTAGACTTGCTCTCTCAAAACCTTAACTTGCCCCATAACAGGTTTTCTGGATGACACGTCAAAGCCAAAAGCATACTAGACTTAGGCAGTTCATTCTGTGAGGAAGTGAAAATGAACTTGAACTGAAGAAAAGTTGAAAACCCCGCACAATTCTGCGGATATTTTGTAAATAAACAACTCGTAATCGGCATCTCATCGTCATCAAATCCACAAAAACACAAAACACCACCTCAGTTAATTATGTTCTATTGTTATACTGTTTTCATAGTTTAGTTGGTTACTTTCTTAAACCAGTCGCTGGCTGACTGGAAGTAGAATCGATAGAGATTTTGTTTGTTAAAAATTAAACTCGCGATATTGAACATTCCATGTAAATAAAACGTTCCTGTTTTCTACTAATCGCACGTTATCCCAAAATATAATAAAAAAACTAGGATAGGCAGCACGCACCTCAAAATACTACCACCACCAAGTTGGCCACGAATAATAATACATTACATTATAAAAATAATAAATAAATATAAAAAAAACCGTCGAGATATTAGCGGTGGAACGAAATTCTAAACTGTAACATAATTATTATGTAATTAAATTATATATACAAGAATTTAGATAGGAAAAGCGCTCGTAGTAAAACTTGATCATAGATCATCTGACTGTAAATATATATGAACAAATATATATTAAATATATACATGAAGATTTAGCGAACCCGTACGTATATTTAATCGGCCACTTTACTCCATTCGCAGCATCCAAAATTCCGAAATCAAAGTAGCAACGTTACGATGCAAAGTTACTGAATTATTATTATAGCAACAAGGGATTGATATTCTGCTTGCCAACATAACTTACAGACATAATTTTAGAATTTTTTATACTCCAAAGTTCTGAGACTAAAAATAGTGAGGACCAAAATGTATAAGGGATTAATGACCCAACAACAGTGAGTGGGGGACTGAATATCTGTTGTCCTGTCCTCTGTATAGTCACAAACTTTGTGAAATATTTTGATTTATTTAATAATTTCAATTTCTTAGTAAAGAACCTTGAATGTTAAGTGTTAATTTAAACCTATATGTGGCGAAAACCTTCTATTGTAAGTAAAGACTCAAATGTTCAGAACCCGCCATTATGCAGACAATATAACTTTCCGTAACTGAGTACTTTCTGAGCAAATTCAAAAGCGCGCAATTCAGTAAAGTGGCCAAAACCATAAAATATAGCCAAATTAAGCGCGATAGCATGGGTTTGTTCCCTCGTTCCGTATTTTTGAAAAAGTAGACGCCATTTAGCATTGTGAATCGTCTTCCTCGAACATAAAAACACAATTTTTTGGACATCACCTCGGCAATGGCAAAATTTTTAATAGACCCTTGTGATAACTTTTGTACTTTTTGAACGGGGAATCGACTTGTAGAGTCTACAACAAAACCCCAGTAAAACCTAAGTTTGCTGGGGTTCTGCCTGCGCTTTAAACACACTAAAACGACTCCTCAGTTTGTACACAACACACTACAGTTAATAATTGTAGCACACTGCACAGAGCAAGAGTCTGAAGTTTCGGAGCAATATTAAACAGAAAAAACCTTCCTTCTTATGATACTAAAATTACGAGAGTTAACACTCACCCCCTGTTCACTCCATACCCCGGAATTCAACTTTTTTTTTCTATGACAACCTAGCGGTATGGTGTGAAGCGGGCCTTAGTGTTTGTCAGTGGCGGCGTCAAAAAACCAAGCGGGCATCTATTGCTCACCATTGAAATATTCTAAACGATAAGAAAAGAGTTGTATGTATATTTGAAACATTCCAATTATTTATCAAAACAACCAACTACGTTCCGCGTAGATATATACTGTTTGGCGTTTTTATTTAAATAAAAAACAATATGAAAGCCGTTGTGTTTCATTTATGTTGTCTTTCTCATCAACACCTTACTTTACTGTTTTTTTGTTCAGTCGCATGAGCACTATTATAATAGATCCCCGATTACTACAAGGTTCATTTTTGATGGTCACTCTTTTTAACTTAACTCATCATCCTGTATACTTAGGGTTTAGCTTAAAAGGTAGGAGACTTTGTAAAGGCAGTAATAGAAATAGGTTAGAATTTCTAGAGGAATGTGCTTCCAAGATCATCAGCTTTGTTCCAACAGTTTGACTGTTTCTGGAGCAAAGTTGTGGAAGCACAATCATAGCATAGACTGGAATGGAATAGCTCTTTCTCTCTATTAGAAGACTAAAGAATCTTCGGGCTCCATTAATTAATCTAGAACGTAAAGTGTAGATGTGCTAGTCTCCAAAAGAAGAGTGTTAGATATAGTCTTGGGTACTTGTTAGTGGGACCTTTGTTCCAGGAGGTGCGATTCAAAGTGCATGATCCAAAAGCTCATAGCAAAGGCGGCACCCTAGAGAGCACCGTCAACGGGGGCCGCGGAGGCGGCGGTGGAGGCAGAGAGTCAGGCCCTCCCGAAGAGGAAACGACCGCTCCCATACCCCAACACATCATTCACCCCAACAAAGACTTGAATAAGCTCTACGGGATCTCCTCTTCTGATATCGACAAGTACTCGAGAATCATATTCCCGGTGTGCTTCGTGTGCTTCAATCTCATGTACTGGATCATTTATTTGCACATCAGCGACGTCGTGGCGGACGATCTAGTGCTCTTAGAAGTAGATAAATAAAGTTCGAACGAGTTTCATAAAAAATATTATACCCTAGTGTGGATGCCATCTCGAAACAACCCAAGAAGATCAACATTGGCCATACCTCTTATGGTTATATATGTGTATTTTGTTATGCGAATCATTTGTGATATCTCTTGAGTTCACATTCTTAAGACTGTTATATCTAGCTTAAGACCCAGAACACAAATGTTTTACATCACTTAGTACATACATTAAAACCATATAAAAGTATACATATTGTAGCCTAATATAGACAGTAGAGATGTGGATATCACTGTATTTGTTAAGTCACGAATTTTAACCATATATCTACTACCCTTAACTCGATTAATTTTAAGCAACAGTTCCATAATCATTGCAATACTAGACCATGTATGTGATATTTAATAGCGCTTAGATCTACTTCTTTGTTTTATTATTTTAAAACTGTTAAATTTTGACAAATAACAAGTCAATTATCTATGACTGTATATCTGCACCATCTGAGGAAACTAGTACAAAAGTAAATGTTTATTTTTGATGAATTGAAAGAAGAAACTACATTTACTCTTGTAATTGTGTTCCATGGTGATAGCATATTAATAATATGATAATTTGGTTAACGAACTCTTGCTTAAAAAAATATATTAAAAATGTACTCTGTTATTTATTTTGTTAATTAAAGATATTTATTATTGTTAATTTCTAGTCGCAGGTAGTCTAGATCAATTGTTTATTTTATTATAGATGATGTATCTATTTTAAACAAATGAGAAAATTGTAAATAAGCCGTTCCTGTTTTATACTACGCACCGATCCTTAATTATTAATTAATTACATACAAATAAACCTTTTTTAGGGTTAGGAATGCCTCAAGTTTTAAAATGATATTAAGGGGGAGTTCCCAATTGAGAGAATGACCCCAAAATTGAAGTTTTGACTTTTGAGGATCCTATGTTAGGGTAGCCGCACGCACACCCAACTTTTAAGTCAAATCCAGTTTAAAAAAAATTTTTGGAAACCAAAATTCGACACTCAAAAATTTGGTTTCCAAAACGCGCCCCAGTGGCCAAAAACGAAATTCTAAATATAATATATAAATACCTATTAATTAAAATTATATATACAAGTTTTAGTTGACATTAAAATTAGAACACGCGCTCGTAGAGAAAAAATGATCCTAGATAATGACTGTACATATACACTAGAACACATAAAATGAAAATAATTAATAACAAAAAAACAAAGACCAAGAATAGCGAAGGAGCTAAGAGTCGTGTAACATCCACTACCAACCTTAGAGTATCAAAAATAAAGTATTAATTTAAATTTGGTACTGGATGACATTTTAAAATTAGCACACTATATTCTGCAGATATTAAAATAAATAAATAAACCTTCTTCCTACAATGCACAGAGCAAAGAGTCTGAAAATTTCGGAGCTACATCACCTACCTAAAAAAATGAATTACTTCCTTCTTATGATAAAAAACTGCACATATGCTAGTGAAATTCGTAGAAATTCAAAAAACTTAACCCCCTGTAAAATTTAGTTTCTAACGTTTTTTCATATGTCTAAAAAAACAGCATTAAAAAAAATTATGAAATGAAAAAAACTTCTATACTTTGTATATCTATGCTTTGAATATCATGTACAAAATTTGACATTTGAGCTCTGGATTTTCAAAATCAGGGTTAATATTTTCTGAACTTCTACGCAATTTACTCCCCTCAAAAACAGGGGACTCACCTAAGCGCAAAAACTCAAATTAAATTTTGATTTTTAAGTGAAGATACGAGACGACGATTTGTTTGTGCGGGAATACACTTGGATGGGGCGGTATATAGTCAAATGCTCCCCCCACGCAGGCATTTTTTGCTCAGTATTGAATATTCTAAATGATAAAGAGTTGTATGTACTTATATTTAAGACATTCTAATTATTTATTAAATAAAAAAACAACTACGTTACGCGTAGGTATATACTGTTTGGCGTTTTTATTTAAATAAAAAAATAATAAATTAATTTTTTTTATTTTTAATTACCCACAATATTTCATTACGGTCCTGTCTATGATATAAGAAATTTTAAGTACCGCCCTGTTGAAAAAGACTGGCTTGGATCAAAGTGACCTTGTTAATAATGACATAACCTCAAACTTTGACGTTTTCACAACAAATCAATATACTATATTATAAGGATCAAAATATAATCTAAAGGCTAAAAATGGACGTTTCTGATAAATCTGACGCTCTAATTGATAAAAAAATAATATACGCCGGGACCAAAGCAGTGGATTTTAAGAACGGGACAAAGGTAACCTAAAAATAATTTTTTTTGTGAAATATCAAAAAAATTGTGTTGCCAGGTGCATTTTCATTTCGTCACTAAACTATGCGACGGCAAAAAGACTGTACTGGATGATTCCAGAAAAATGGGCAACAAAAAACCTATGGAATTAATTTTAGGTAAAAAATTTAAACTGGAGGTTTGGGAGGTTATGGTGCAAAAAATGGCTTTAAATGAGGTGGCATCGTTTACCGTGGATAAAAGTGTACGTTTTATAAATAAAAAAATAGTTTTTCTTTGCTATAAAAGTGTTTTAGTTGGTTATTCAATACCCGTTTGTATCTAAAGCGTTGCGAGATATAAATAAGCCTCCAGAAGAAAAACATGTACACCAATGTGCAATGACTTTGCAAGCTCAGGGGGTGGGTTACGATGACTTAAATGACTTCTTAAAAAGGCCTACCAACTTGGAATTTACACTAGGTAGGTAATTATAAAAAAATATTAGGTATTATTTACATTTCTTTTTTTTTAAGAGTTGTTAAAAGTTGAACAGCCCGAAGATTATGAAAAAGAGACTTGGCAAATGGAGGAAAAGGAAAGAGTGGAGGCTATTCCTCTTTTCAGAGAAAAGGGTAATGAGGAATACAAAAAGAAAAATTATAAAAAGGCTGCAGAGTTGTATGCTAAGGCTATTGGTATTTTGGAAAATCTTATGTTGAAGTAAGAAAAAACTTTTTATAACATTTTGAGCAATTTATTGTTATTTTTAGTGAAAAACCGCATGATGTGGAATGGAACAAATTAAACAGCCAAAAATTACCAATTTTATTAAATTTTGCACAATGTAAACTAAACGAAGGAGACTATTACTCCGTCATACAACATTGCACTGAAGTCATCAAATTTGATAAAGGTAACGATATTTTTTCACACAAACGACAAAATATAAAAATATTTTTTTAGATAATGTTAAAGCCTATTACAGAAGAGGCAAAGCCCATGTCGGAGCCTGGAATGTAAAAGAAGCCAGGGAAGATTTTGAGGTTATTTTAAAACTTGATAAAACCCTGGAAAAATTGGTCAAAAAAGATTTGGAAGAACTTGAAAAACAAGTCAAAGTAAAGGACGAACAAGACAAACAAAAACTGAAAAACATGTTTGGTTAAAGTTTCTATGTAATTATTATATTTTTAAATGTATAAATAAATTATTATATTACCTAAATTCGTTTTATTTCCCTGGTAATTTAATAATAAATTACAATACAAAAATACAGAAGTATTAAATAGTTTCTCAACGCCAATATTTGAAAAGTTTATATGAACATTGTACATACCTACTGACCTTTTAATTTCGCCGGCAGTAAACTATAACTTAAATTCGGGCACTGACTCCTCTGTAAAGTGCTCATAAAACATTTTCTTTACTTTCACTGCAAAAAACTGTCCATTTTCAAGGAATAAATTTCGATTTATAACATTTATAATCTGTTTATAAAATTTAAAAATTTGACATTTGACGGTGGCACACAGATTCCACTATTGTTTCATAGATGGCGCTCTATACAAATATTT
Source organism: Brassicogethes aeneus (assembly GCA_921294245.1). Lineage (NCBI taxonomy): Eukaryota > Metazoa > Arthropoda > Insecta > Coleoptera > Nitidulidae > Brassicogethes > Brassicogethes aeneus. The sequence goes on along the minus strand of OV121132.1, from coordinate 656,124 downwards.
GATTTAAATCATTTTAAGATAATAATAAGTATTTGTCGTAGAAAATGTATAGTATGCACCTCGTTTATAAACTTTTCTATACACTCATTAATTTAAGCACTTGCTCGCAAGCTTGCTCGTGCCTAAATTAAATTTGTGTATAAAATGACGTTTATCAAACTTGATACATACCCACCGTGCGTCGTATTGTTTTGACTTTTGACATTTCAAATGTCATCCCCAAAGTGAGGTTATGAAAAATGCCATAGCCCGCAAAATGCATAAACACAAAGTAAACAAACTCCAATAACTATTTTAAGACAAACGTACAAAACATGGCCAAGTGAGTAAACAATTTAACCGATAAAACCAAACAACAATTTTTTTTTTTCAGAGAAGTGATTATAATTTTTGTTTACGACACTCAACTTTTACAAAAAGAGGAAGACGACCCGGCGTCGGCGATTTTATATTTTCACCCGACGTGGGTGTCGGATCAACAAAAAACTGCCCTATGTGGACAAATAATCGGAACCACTCGTTGCATTAAAAGTATTTTTTCGACACCCAGTGTTGTCTCCTTGCAGAGCGGAAAGTTTTATGTTATAGAGAATGGGAGATACTTACTGGTAAATAAAAAAATTACAGATTTTGTTAACGTTAAATAAAATACAAAAAGTAAGGTTACTTACTTGTCATTTCGTAGGCATGTGGAACAGATCGCAATATATCAGAATGGCAGCTGGAACACAGAGCCAAAACCCTTTATTCCATAATCAACTTCTTTCACAATGATTTTTCCGTTCTCTCTCAAATTTACCCCAAGAGAGAAAACCTGTCGGCAAAGCTATATCACATGTTCGAAACATATCTTAAAATGCTTGTTTACGGGGGGAACATATTCTCTCATATACCAACGTTAGCGCTACCAAAAAGTGCCAGCAACGTTTTTACTGAAGCTCTGCATCTGCTGCAGTGTTGCCAAGAGTTAACAAACGTTTTGGGCGGATCTATGTTGTACCATAACAAGTAAGTAAATAACTTTTTTTTATTAATTTTAAGAGTAAAAAAATGATCAGTTGCTAAGGAAAATAGCGTCCCTAGCAATGGTAAACAAGTGCCTAGCAACCAAAACAAAAAAATGTTGCCATGGCAATTATAATAGTATACTAATTTTCATCATGAAAAGTCTTTTATGACGAAATTTGGGGTTTTCTTCATTTTAACAGTGCCTGTATTATTTTCTCTTCCTACAACAACAAAATTCTCGGAATATCTGTCAAATTGTCCAATCAAAATATAATGTATGTATTTTTAACATTTTACACTAATATTGAGTTAGAAACAAAAATAGTTATTTGTTTTACAAATGTTGAAAAGCTTTTCTCGATTTGTATGTAAGAATGTCATATTCTCGCACGCAAAATCGTTGAAGAATGAAGCTCATTCTTAAACGATTTTTGGTAACATTTAGTTTTTAAGTATTGGTACCCCCCAAAATGTCAAACTGTTTAATAACCTCAAATTCATTACTTTTAGGATTATTTATAATAGCTTTGTTTGTTATCCTGCACTAGTGCAACCTGAACTACACTTTTATTGAAAATGAAGCCTTTATTATTGTTTTGTTATATTAAGTTTGCTCCAACAATGCATTTTAATGCAAAATTAATTAAGTTTAATGTGAAAAAGTGCAGTTCAGTGGTACTTGTGCAGGATAACAACTATTGACAAATAAATGAGCCAGACAGGTCAATCAAACTATATTTTATTGGAAATATTATATACCCACAGTACACAAAACACAAAACTACTATAAATTAATCACTAGCACAATTGTTATAAACTTTTATTGTAATGTTCAGTGTTGCTTGTAAAACCTCCTGTGACATTTTTTACTGCTAAAAGTAAACACAATTGTTCAAAAATATCAGAAAACATTAAAAAATAATACAATACTTACACAAAACCTTATTATCCAGTTGACAAATACAGACAGATTATAATAATTATTAATAAATAGTAAATAAAAATAAATCTACCTGTCCATGCAACTGTCATTTTGTGTTGCCAACTGACATTTTGCGAGAAAAATCCCCCAACTAACAACGACCACAAAACATTTAAAAAAACCTAAATAAAAGTTAAAATCGAGAAAATAGTATAAATCACACGTTGCAGAAGGCCATTCTCGCACTCATTCGTTCGTCCACTCGCTCCTTCGTCGCTCGAGGCCAAATTTCGAATTCGTGCGAGAATATGTGGCCTTCTGCAACTTGTACTTTAATATACTATTCTCACAATGTTTTTTCTACGACCCTTTTATTTTTTATCATATTCAAATACAAAACAAAATAACATAAAAAAGTGTGTGACAGCTATTAAAATTACTTTCAGCTGTCAAACGCGTGTGTTACAAACGAGTGTTTTTGAGAATAAAATTTATTTAATATCGAAAAAAAAACCGTGTCCTGTTGGGTGTATTTTGAGAGGAAATCCTGGGTTGACTTTTTACCGGTTTTCCAATAAACAGTGTTAATCTGAATGAAGAAATAAATTGCATACAGTCTCTGTATTACAGAGTCTGTAAATATAAATTCTACGGTATTTATTGTATCTAATAGGTAGAATTTCTACCTATTAGATACAATAAATACACATTTTAGTAGTGATTAACGTAAGTCGTCTAAATTTAAACAGCATTTAGCATTATTAAAAGCGTTTATTACTCAACGGTAAAAACCATTATATTATGTATTATATGTAATATTATGTTGCCACGAATTCGTAGGTATATTTTGTTGTTTAAAATGCAGTTGTCGGCGTTTTTTAGAGAACTCAAATATAAAAATGGTTGATTTTAAGGTTATGTTTGTGCAAACATTATTTTTTACTAATTTCTTTAAAATGTCCAAACTTAAATATAAATTATATTAGGTAAAGTTATCATAAGTTAATTCGGCACCAACAAATGTACTTACCGAATTGGATCCTTTGGCAAAACATGAAAATGCAACGATTTAGTTCTTGAATTTTATTTACAATTAAAAACACAATAATTCACCATGATCCCTTTGATAAAATACACAGGAATAACATTTTTGTTCAATTATCTTGCTTATTTTAAACATCTGTCCTGTAAAACCAATTTTCAAAGCATTGGTACTTACCAATGTTAATTTACCATGGACAGTAGAAATTATACTCGCATAATTAAACTTTTAGGGTGGTTGCAACTCAATTCAGTCCAGATTTGACGAAGAGAATCGTTTTGACTGACCCGTATCGAATAAAATGTCCAGCAGAAACGACCACAGTTAACTTTGACTTGCCGCTGGGCGTCCAGTTGCTGGAAGTTTATATTTCCAGTGACGAATATTACACGTTACTTGCCAAAAATAGCAGTATTTTTCAGTATTTATACAATAAGAAAGGTATTAAAAAGGTAAGAGCCCCCATGGTACAAGAAAACAAGGTATGTTCTTCACTACAGCTACCGCCATCTTTAAATTTAAATGATATTTTAAATTTAAATATTATTCATCGTAATTTCTATAAAATTATTCGATTTTTAGATTAAATTGTCGAATAATTTGAAGATCAAGTCAACTTTAAAGTATTTTTTTACGGTTAACCAAAACGGTTTTATATCGGTATAGATTCGAAAAATTACCAAATTTGGGGAATGGTTTATTTCGTTATTTTATCTACATAATAACCTTTTTGATCTACTAAGAGAACAACGTAATAAAAACAATATAAATACCACAAATTTACGTAAAAATAACGCTATAATTACTAACTGTGCTCTCTCTTTCTAAAACATTGACATTCGTAATTTCTTTGTTCTTTATATTTTACAAAATGGTACTTGCAAAGTAATAAAGGCCACCCTAGAGTAAAATTTAAAAAATATAACAAATTGTCAAAATTAATAATATTTTGCATTAAAACTCAAACGCACATTGTTTTATTGATAAAAATAGGCACGATACATCTTAAAAATTATATGCCCTCTAAATAGATTACGGTTTTAAAAAAAATTATTACTTGGGTAAAAATTCAACAAAACTTAGAACCTACAAAATTTTATAAAATCTTTTAAAAATCGTTTAGTTTTAATCATTTTTTAATAAGTAAAACTTTCCTTATATTGTTATTATATGTAGGGAAATAATCAGCAATGATGGTAAATCGGTTTTATTTACAAGTGACTATGATATTACACATTAATAAAAAATAGTAAAAAGGTTAAAAATTAAAATACGTCTTCAGTTCGCAACGGCCCGTTAAAATCTGTCCTTCTTGTTGAACGCAGGTACCCGTTACACATCTGGGCTGAAAACTTTCCCTGCCTCTACGTCACAGATATTGCCAGACGCCCCTAGGAATTCCAACATTTGACCTGTCTTGTTCTTATCCTGTCATAAACAAACTAAAAATATACCTACTTAAAAGCAAAATTATGTAGGGATTATATTTCTCAGGCAAAACAAAATTTATTATATACAACTTAAATATTTAGACAAAAAAAAAAATCATTTAGTTTATTACTTGGGTAAAAATTCAACAAAACTTAGAACCTACAAAATTTTATAAAATCTTTTAAAAATCATTTAGTTTTAATAATTTTTTAATAAGTAAAACTTTCCTTATATTGTTATTATATTTTAGAAAAATATTATATAAATGTTTATATAAGTAATGAATGCCATCTTAAAAAATTCATTATGGCGACCTGAATAAAAAATTTATTTTTTACTTTTAGCTTATTTTTCCTTGTTTAGTTAATATTAATAGTATTTATTACCACTAATAACCCTAAAAAATACCAGGCGAATAGGATTTATTTGCGGTTATAAATTGATCTTAATATCGTAAAATTATGACTTATGAGTAACATTTACCATTAAGTAAAAATTCTGACGTTAAAATTACCGTTAAATTTTCCTTTAGGTGAAATACACTTATAAGTAATTTTCTTTCGTAAAAATTACGTCCCTCATGAATCATGAGGGACGTAATTTTTACGAAAGAAAATTACTTATAAGTGTATTTCACCTAAAGGAAAATTTATTTATGTTATTTTTACCTATTTTAATAACCCTCAAGTTTCAACACTTTAAAGTATCATGAGTCATGATACTTTAAAGTGTTGAAACTTGAGGGTTATTAAAATAGGTAAAAATAACATAAATAAAACTTATTAAATAACTTTAAAATAAGTTTTACTTCAAAGTAAGGTTAATTTCAAATTAAGTAAAGTAAAGTATTTATTATGGTATCCTTATCTAATAAATATATACTGACTACATTTAATCCACCATAATAGATAATAATAATAATAATAATAATAATAATAATTTATTGGTCAGCTAAACAAAAAATGTTTGTGACAAGTCAAAAAAAACATTCAAATATAACAAAATTTATAAAATAAATAAACAAAGAAATTTAAAGTACATACAAAAAGTTGTATAAATAAACAAACACAGCACTGTTTAAAAAACAAAAGGTTTTTAAAAAGTAGAGCTAATTAAGATATTCCTCAGTTGAATAAAAACATTTTTCTAATAATATGTTTTTTATTGTTGATTTAAAAAACATTTTTAGAATACTTTACTTAATTAAATAACCACTAAAGAATTTTTTAAATTTTAATTAGAGTAGGTGCTTTTTTTCGGTTGAACACTCCCGTTTTTAGTAAACTGCTTGACTGTACGGTGAAATGATGTACGTGATCGAATTTTTTCCGGAAAACGCTGAGCGTAGATATTAACAGCATCATCAAGATTCCTGCCTGCTTCTCCATAAATCAAAATCATTTCTATTTATCTTCCACTGTTAAAAAATCCATTATGCATAACTGCTTAACGATAGGTCTTTTTGTTTGCAAATTAATCTTGGAACTAAATTGATTAAATAATGCTAAACTATGTATAAATAGTTTCTTTATACCTCAATAATAATTATTATTTATAACTAAATACTATTTTTTATACCTCAATTAGGATTAAATTAATTAATTGACAAAATAATGTTTTTTTACCTGAAATGAGGTATTTTTGCGAAATCGAACAAAATTAATTTTTCTTCATTACAACGCCATCTACAGGGTGTTATGTAATTAATGTTATATATTAAAATGGGTTGTTCCTTAGGGTCCATAAAGAAGCACCTGAAACTTTTTTTTTCTAAATTCCAAAGTCTAAAAATAATTTATAATAACCTTTATCCAACCAAAAAGTACGCCACTGATCGACTAGGAACTTTAGGTTAATCTGGTGGATTTATTATGTTATGGTTGGTAACAGTGTTTCCAAAATCTCTCAAAAAAGTTGACAAACATTGTTTTAATTTAGCTTAATTACAAAAATGACAAAATTAAAAATGCAAATTGTCAATGTGTCGTTTTTATTAATTGTTGGTTATTTCATTTTTGTACTGAAGGTAAATTCAAACAAAATCTGCCAACTTTTATGACAGAATCTAGTGCATTTCTTTTAAATTTTAGGTTATGTTTTCAAATTGTAAATATCTTAACTAAGGGAAGTGCTTTTGGATTTATTTACACAAATTAAATGTTTAAAGTTTAACCTGTGAACTGGTCCCAATTTCATCTGAGTAAACACAGAAAAAAACTGATGAAAAAATTAATTTTGTGGTTATGGATTTCAAATTTCAAAGGTACTAAATTTTCTAATCATTGCTTAAGCTAATAGCTGGATCAGTAAATAAATACAGAAGGGTATTAGAGCTTTAAGGGCATAAAACTTTTGTATTTATTGAGTTTTTATTTATTTTTTGCAAGAAAAATTTTTAGTAACAATTTTTTACATCTGGCAACGCATAGCTACTTTGTTGGTTGGTATCTATGTAGTCACAAAATACAGGTGTGCAGAGATAAACAAGTGTGTAACCAGTGGCGTATCACAAAAAATATAAAAAACTTCTAATGCATATTTTTTTTTTTATCTTTGGAAAAATGTTTTTTTTAAATATTTTTCCTTTATTCCTTATGTCAAAAGGTATTCAGTATTTTAATATATAACATTAATTACATAACACCCTGTATTACAAATATGAAAAAATGTTTTAGACAAAATCTAATCACTTGGCAGGTAGACATTTTTAACACTAACAAACATCTTCGGCAATATGATGGAGAGGTGGTAATAGATGCGCAAGAACGTACCATGTTTTCTTGTACCGCGAGTTTTTTCGAACACACTTAACAACACCTTTCAGACTAACTCGAAACCTTCCACGGACAGCGCGGCCGTTTCCCAGATGAAACGCGACCAATCCCTGATCTTCACCATGGTACCTGAAGAAGACGCACCGAACCCGGAAGGCTTTCTCCCGACGGCCGCCAAAAAACCGCGCCCGAAATTTTTGAACCTCAAATCCGCGAGTGTCGATTTGGACCTAAAACCTCCACCAAAAACGCCTTTCGTCGGCCAAACCAGCGTGGTATCCACGCCCATGGTCGAGTTGAAAAAGTTCGTGCATCAGAACCCGCTCTCGATCGTTTTGGATCCCGACGAGGTAGGGATAAAAGTGGATTCTCCCGAACAACAACAACAACGTAATATTGATGATGATGATAAAAAATGCAAAGGTACGATACGCGAGCATTCGGTGAGTTTGCAGAACTTGGCAGGTATTGTGGACGATGATGGTGATAGTAAAGACAAATTAAAGCGTGCGGTAAGTATAGGTGATCCTACGTGTGCGGTTTTTAGTCTGGAAACTGGAAAAGTCATGTCGAAGTCGATGTACAATGAACAAGTGTTCAACCAGATTCGGTATGACTTGAATATGGATGTAAAAAGAGAGCACAATAACTTCAACAAGTTTGATTTAATTATGCCGAGTAATAAAATCAAAAACAACGCGAAAGTTGAAGTTTACAAGAACAACAAAAACATCACCAATCCAAAATCCGACGTAATTCTGCGCGACAAACCAAAGACCAACAACCGGGAGCAAAGAAAATCCCTAACGCTCCCCCTGAAATCCCTCACCGCGGAACTAACATCCCCCATAACAAAAAATCGTAAATACTCGTCCGGAGTGCAACTGACTCCTTTAATGTCAAAATTGACCATGCTAGCGTTCGAAGAGGCATCAAGTGGCTTCGGTTCTCACTCGACAACACCCGGAGATTACCGAGGCGCGACCCCCACCCAGCAAAACTTCCCCTACAACCCCATAAAGACGGTAAAACCCTCCAAAGCAAACTCCACCCTCCACAAGTGCGTTCTCTTCGTTTGCGGGCAGCAAGACGTAGTCTTGACCCTCCTACTCAAAGAGGAGTGCTGCACGAGCGACGCGGTGATCAACAGGTTGTGGGAGATCGCTACGGAGCACTTGGGGAGATTGGAGAAGCAGCTGCGCCTGTGCATGGAGTCGCAACCAAACGGGAACAGTGCGCACGACCCGTACAGTTACATAATGCTGGACTCTGATTGGGACACGTTGAAGAGGGGCGGACCCTGGGGCACCACTGACACCGTGATGAACACCCTGCACAGGGACTTCAAGGAGACTCCCGGTTTGACGGATATATTCATAAGGTAAGACGTTTTTATATGTGTTTTTAGTTCTTTTACAGCGAAACTATTAAATTTATTACCGTTGATTGAAGGAGTTATTAATCAATGGTATTACGGTAAGTAAGGTGGTAAAAGACAGTGACAGACTCCCAGATAGCACAGAGACATCTTAAAGATATCTTAAAGATGTCTTTAAGATATCTAATGTTACAAAACACATCGTCTTTAAGATGTCGTTTTAACGGAACTATTAAGTCGTTGCTAAACGTCGTTAAGACGTCTTTAGGACGTTAAAGACTACCTATTTAAAACGTCTCGGTTATGAATCTCTACATCGCCAAAACGTTTCAAAGGTATTAAGTAATTAAAATGTAGCTAATAATAAATAACGTATACTTCTATTTAAAATAAAAAGTTGTCACATATTTATTTCTGCCAATTAATTCAAATCAATAGAGTAAAAACTTCTTGGCGACACCAAATTCACAAAAAAATCGAAAACCAACCAAGTATTAACAAAAGCACGACTAGGCTTACTAGGATTGATTGATAGATTACTTAAATCTGGCGAGGGACACCAAATTCCTTAACAAACATTTTATCATCGAAAGAAAGACGACTAAATGGAAAGTTCAAAAGAAAGTCAACAATATCGGTACAATTTCTCACCGTAATATCCATAATGACTAAATTCACATAAATCACCAAGTTCAATTAACTAAACCCACAGAATAAACCACTTACAAAAGAATCATAAAATAGACAACTCATAGAAAAAGAATAAACAAAATATTGCGTAAATAACCACAGATTTGTTCTTTAAACAGTTCAGAGTTTTATAACCAAAACAAACCTAAAGAAGGAATCTGTATTTATTTTATTGGTTACTGTGATGGCTACAAGATGGCGATAGTGTTAAAATATGTTTATTTTAGAATAGAAATATAATTTCGATTAAATCGATTTATTATAAGAAAAATAATACCATTTATTATTGAATTTTGAAAAACGTGTGAAGTTATAATTTATCTAAAATTCCGCAACAGTGTTGCCACAACACCTGTTTATTTCCTTGGATGTAGTCGTGCCTGCCTCGCGTATGCTAATACGAGAGAAGGAGACAACTATGATATCGCATTGTAATAGAACGAGACAACAAGGCTAACGCCAATCGTGAGTCTAAATTAGTTCAGGCATGCTTCTGAGCCAATCATCTAGCTATAAATATTGGTTTAAATTGCGGTCGTTTCAAATTCAAATAATTTAAATGTTGCTGGGTATTCCACGTATAAAATCAATCAATTTTATTGACCATTTCACAATTTATGTAATCCAAATATTAAAAATTTACACTATATTATAGAAAGTAAAATATTTAAATTATATTTAATAATTTGATTCTCTATGATGAGGCATTGCCTCACCTGCCTCCCCTGACGGGCCGCCACTGCTTGAGTTGTTGAATGTCGAACGGGAACATAAAAAAGAAAAACCTCCACGATTAGTAATAGCATTCACCCAAATTCAACATACTTACAAGAAGCAAAAATGGCGTCGGCAATCTGCATTTAGTTACGAGTTATTTAAGAATTGAAAAGAGACAGACATATCAGGGCTTGGTGAAATAGAAAAGAACAGAATAAGGATCATATTTCATTGCATTATGGGAAATGTGCGGGTAATTTGATTTAAAAACTTTCGCTGGGTTATTTTAAGGTTATATTGTCTTAATCCTTAATTTAAAAAAACATGTTTGTTTGTAATGTTTTCATTACAAATGGATATTATTAATTGTAGGAAAAATAATCAATCTACAAGAATGTCAGATATATATTTATTCAGTTACCCTACCCATCATCGTTGTCAAAACTTAAAATCCTACATTAATGTTGTTTCTAAAACAACTATTTTATAAAAAAAACAAAAAACGGCGGTATCAGGCATTTAAAAGATGTCTTTAGAACATTAAATGAAGATATCTTTAAGACGTTTATCAGACATACAAAAGACATCTTTAAGACTTTGTGTGCTATCTGGGAATGGATGTATACAAAAAATTAAAATTATCATGGGAGAAAAATCGCGTTGAACTGTTAAATATTCTTATTGTAATATTCTCTTTTAACAAAATCACAAAACTTATTTGCCCCTTAATGTTTTTCAATCTTCTTTCATCCGACGGATTATTTACTTGGAAGAATTATTTTTTTAGAGGTAGCGACAGCGTGGTATATGGAAACAGTTGCGGTCAAACTGAGGTTTATTACCACGAGACCGCCCCATTGAACGGCGGTTTACCACCTCCAGCTGACCCTATGGGTCAGGTCCAACTTAAAGCTCGTAGACGACTTGAAAGAGACCACGCGATTGTCTTGTTGTAAAATGTTAATTTTTAAGAAAAAAGTTGGTATTAATGTTTACTTAACAAGTTTAAAGCCTGATTTATGGATTGACTTCCTTCCTCCCGTAAAAGATGAACTACGGTTTTCGTATTGTTCATCTTTTACGGGAGGAAGGCAATCTATAAATCAGTCTCAAGTCGAATACTGTTAATATTGTTTTATACGTAATTATTTCTAGTCCAAACTATGGGCCATTCCATACAAAACTGCCGAATAGCGTAGCTCTAAAGAGCAACACAAATGGCGATTTCGTGTGGAATGCCCCATATTACCTTCAATACAATAAAATTATTGTATTTTGTTAACGCAGGGTCTTTATTTTTTCCAAACAATTTAATTTAATTAATTTATGTGTGTACATTCCAGAAAAAAAACAATTTATTCTTAATTTATTATTATTTAATAGGAGTATATTAATGATTAATAATTTTGTGTCAAAATTATAGACAAGTGTAAATTATTATTACTATTATGAATAAAACCGACATATTTAAAGAACTATATCGCTTTTACACGTTTGCGCATTATATAAATAGAAAGCTATTTTTACATACCAACCTAATAGTATACAGGGTGTTATGTAATTAACGTAATACATTAAAATACTGAATACCTTTGGTGTAACGGAAAAATATTTAAAAAAAAATTCACAAAGGTAAAGAAAAAATATACATTAGTTGTAAAAAAATTGTTAGTTTAGTTACGAGTCTTATTAAGCTTGCAAGCGAGTGTTTAATAAAAACTAGTATCTAGAGAAGTTTATAAAACGAGTTGCATACTATACTTTATCTATGACGAACACAAAGAAGAATTTAAAGCCAATTTTATTTGTTAAACATTTGACATCTCGGCCATTTCAAGCGTACGGACGGGACAAATCACAAAACTGTTTCTATGAAAAAAATTGTAGGTAATTTTTTTGCAACGAAATTCTATAAACTAAATAAAAAAAATCGCAAGAAATATTTTATATAAATGGAGATAATTTTAATAATCTTCAGGACTGTCGTTTTTTTTATTTAATGTATAATCTAACAAAAGAAGAATATTTTTGACTCTTTTGATGCCAAAACATATATAATAAATGATTCACTTTTTTTTTACAAAAACATTTTTGTAAATCGTGCGTTTCGCGCGCTTGAAAAGGCCGATCTGTCAAATTTAAACCGATTTAATTATTATTATTATATTTGCGTTTATTTAGCAAAATGGCTTACGTTTTTTTCTGAAAATAACCTCAAATTCTTAAGAATCCTGGTGAAAGTTTAGAAAGGAGCTGTACAGACAGTTCTTTCTATACTGTGATATAGTTCTCTAAATATGTGGTAAAAAGTTTTTTACTAAAAACCAAATCTATCGCTGGAACTAAGTTGGTAATTTTTTGTCCCCAACTGGCAATACTGTCTGCATTTTTTAAAACTCTGTGTGATATGTATTACACTTGTAAACATTCCCAAAACATTAAAATTGAATAAAACAATTTTAAAACCATTTTTCCAATTTTTGTACTCAGTAAAAAACATGTGTGACTTTATTGCATTTTTGGTACATAATTTAGTTTCTGCGATTTTCGATTTGATTTTTTCGGTACCGAAAAGAAACTACAGGTGTAGACAACTTTTTTTGTAGTTTTCATGCTTGTAGTTTAACAGTACCTATAGGGTGATTATGCAACATTCCGTGCCAAAAAGCTTAGGTATAATATTGGATCTCAATGTATTAATTAATGTTACATCTATGTGCTTTTAGGAAAATAAATTATATTTAAAAATATGTAATTCTGTATTTTATAAACCTTTACTCAATAATTTTAACAAGGACTGGGAACTTTAGGCTAATCTGGTTGTCTAATTTAATTTATTATGTTATGGTTGGTAGCAACAAGCGTTTCCAGATTCTGTCAAAAGAGTTGCTAGATTTTGTTTAAATTTAGCTTGATTACAAAAATGACAAAATCAACAATGCAAATTGTCAATTTGGCGTTTTTATTAATTGTTGAATATCGTTTTTGTAATGAAGGTAAATTTAAACAAAATCTGGCAACTTTATGACGGAATAGGTTATGTGCTCAAACTGTGAATATCTTAACTAAGGGAAGTGCTTTTGGATTTATTTACACAAATTGAATGTTTAAAGTTTAACCTGTGAACTAATTTCATGTTTAAACAGAAAGAAAAAACCGATGAAAAAAATTAATTTTTTGGTTATGGAGTTTTTAAAATAGGTACCTACTAAATTTTCTAATCATTGCTTAAGCTATAGCTGGATGAGTTAATAAACACAGAACAAACCACCATTGTATTTTAATTTTACACTTTTAAAAACAATTAATAAAACAATAAATTAAATAACAAACAACTTTATTTAACTACATAATCTAAAATGGCCGTTTAAATTTGATCGACCAGCTTAAAATTCTGGTGTTGAGGTTCAGGTATGACATTAAAATATTTCTTGTAAAATTCCGTTCCTTGTCTGTGACCATAGCAACGTTGAACCCAAGTGTGTTCCCAGTTTAAATCGGCTTTTTCACATGTTACCAAAACCTTACCAGGGATAATGGCAAAAAGGGTACCGTTTTTACCCAAACCAACCTAAAATGAAACATTTATATAGAGGAAAAGGTAGTTGTAGAAAATAGAAAGTAACGTTACGTTTAATCCAGGATGAAACCTTAAATTCCGCTGTGTTGCCAAAATGTGCCCCGCATGTACTGTGTGTCCATCTTGGACCTTCCAACCTCTGTGTTTTGGTCTGGTTTTGGGGCTCGAATTTCTTGTACTACTTTTAGCTTTTTTACTAGCATATCGGACAGAATCTAAAAACTTTATGATTAGTATCACGTTGAAAAATTAAGTAATAAGTACTTGTTAGTATTTCTGAACCCGTTAAAAGCCCCAACTTAACGTTTTGTATTATAAAATTCATTTTTCTGAGGTATTTTTTGATTTTTGACAACTTAACCTACAATTAGTTAGGTGTGAAATTAGCTACATTAAAACCATTATTTTATTTATGATTAATCAATTTCAGATTTAAGTAATTGATAAACTTAATAACGTTAATACATAAGCATTAATGCTAGCATACTTAAAATTTAAATTTAATTTCTATTAATTAAAAATTAACGTTTGGTGTGTAGCCACCTTTAGGTGCGGAAGAAGAAGAGAGAAAAACAAGCATAACCTAAAATAAATTTCAAATATCCACGTGTTTTGTTGTATATTGACCACGATGTCCGAGCACGGTAATAATTGTTTTGGATTGTTATAAACAATAAAATATAGTGCCATATTCATAAAAAATAGTGCGGATTGTTGATAAACCACCCCGTTAATTGATTTGCTGGTGTTTTAGGGGATACGCTAGTTAAAGAAAAAAAGAAGAAGAAATGCAAAGTTGATAAATTGGGAGAGATTCAGAAGGAGGGCGATTTTAAAGTTGAACCGTCAGAGAAAGTCACCAAGCTTGATACCTCTCAATGGCCCTTGTTATTAAAGGTAAGCTCATTTTAATTTATTGTGGAATTTATTTGACTACAAGCATGTTCGATAATTATGATTTGGATTTTGTTGTTCAACCTTGAGTTAGTAAAAAGCTTTCTAGAGGCCGTTTTAATATTAAAAATATGTACCTATTTGTGTTTGAATAAATATTCAATATTCAACAATTTTAGCAAAACTTTCACTCAAGTTATTTTTTGATATTTTGTGTATTATTTAGTAATTTTGTCATTATACAAACAGGAAACTTTTTTCACACTGTAAGTGTGCCATTTTCAGGACACCCTATATAAACAGATTTCAATATTTATATTAAAAGAAAACAACAAAAGTTTAATGTTTAAACTTTAAATAAATACTTATTTTTTTATTGATAAGTAATAAGTACATAATATGTACTACATATGTATGTATATTTACTTCTGAAAAATATGATGGCTTTACCAAGGTTTTTCTCAATTGAAAAATAACATTACAAAATATTTTTATGAATTATTTTTAATATCCTAAATTAATCATTTGTTTATTTTTGTAACAGTTTAGTGGGTATAAAACTAAAATATTGTTTATATTTAAAAAAGGTTTAATTATAACGCCGTAAAAAATATATAAATTTTGAACAAAATTTAAGACTAAGAAATAACTTAAAGTAAAACTAAGAATATAATAAGAAGGCTGGCTATTCATAAACAGCGTCGGCCTCTTGTAACTGATCAATTTCTTTATCAATGACATCATTTTGCTGGATTATACTTCCATTTTCTGACAAGGTTTGAGCAAAAAAAAACGGTACCCAAGCAACAATTAAAGTATTCGTTACGTATATGGGACTATTGAAGAAACTTTAAAGTTTTTTGTGACAGTCGCCGGTCTCTTTATATTACTCTTTCATTACTAAGTTACGACTAAAGTGGGGAACAATGATTGAGTTCCAAAAAGGTAGCAAATATGTCACTAGCTATAAATCCTGCTACTATTTGGAACGTAGCTGCAACGTTACTAGAACGTTACAATATCGTTGCTAGAGCGTTATAATTACTTTTATTTATTTGTTTTTACTTCTATATTAACTGTCTTTGTCAAACTTAGATTATATACTATCCCTCCTTTTTTAAATGGAACCACTACGGACTTGGCTTTTCAATGTCGTCGTTTATTAAAGTGTTTAATTAGGCAGGTAAATTTATAAACCCTTTAAATTTTACTGTTGAACTTATAAATTTAGTTTTTTTTAAATAAATGCGCTTCATCAATATTTAAGTAAAAACAAATTATTTATTTAATAATGTTTTTAAATAAAAAAATCTTAATATTTATTGTTAATTTTTTATTTAATTATTAATACGTCTATTACCAACAAAATTACAATTTATTAAAAAGTAAACAACCATTTACAAACAATTAAAATAATTTATTATTTACATTACCACGTGGTACTGTATGGTAAAAAATGGCCGATAAGAAGCATTTTCCTTTGAAGTAGTTTTCGCTACTTTAAAGTTTTTTCCACCTTAAATTACTTTACGGTAGTTTTGGTTAGTACCATAAACGTTCCAAATACTAAAATAATAACTCTTAAGTTATTAACTTTGTAGTTTTTAACTCATGTTCCAGTTTTGAGATTTTAACTTGAAAAGGGACTACAAAGTAAAAATAATTACAATGTAATCTTTAGGTAGCAACTGAAAGTAACTGCTACAAATTAAATTTACTTGAAAGTTTTTTTTTACTTAGAACACCTTTTTTAAAGTTGCAAAGTCTTATTGGGGGCAACCAAGTTTTACTTAAATGTTTATTACTTTATAGTAACCATTTAAGGGAAGAATGAAGTTTCTGTTACAAAATATTGCTATTTAAAAGTTAGAATTACTTTTAAGTAAAAATTAAAGTACCTGTTTAGTATAATTAATAGGGTGATTCATTTCCGCAAAGTTTTTGTTTTCTTCGGTGCTCAAGCAAAATATTAATCTGCATATAGAAAAAATAATTCTCAACAAGTTTGAGCTCTTAATATAAATTTTAAGTACTTACTATTTAAATTTAAAGTTTTACCGTTTAAAATGCATGTAAACAATATATATTTTTTTTCAAATTTCTAATGCTTACCCACCTTTGACAATATTGCAAATCGGTTTAATACACCTTATGGGGAATTTCACGCTCTTTAAAATTGCTTTTGAGTTTTTTTTTGTAACTCGCATTAGTTCACCAGTAGGAGTCGTCAAAGGACAGTTTTTGAAAAAAATCGTTTTTTTTTATTTTTTAGAGCAAATCGCCAAAAATAGTGAGAAAAAAGGGCTGATTCATAAAAAAAGTTATCCAACCAATATTTAATGAATTTACTGCCATTTTTATAACTGAAAACGTAAGAAATTGATAAATACCAACCCATAATGTTATTTAGATTGATTTCTATTTATTATTATTATATTTCCCTACACTAAGAACTTTTTTAAAATTATTATGATTTCTCACTCATAATGAATATGAAAACAACACATAAATTCATAAAAAAACAACAAAACTTTAATCGGAATATACAGAAGGTTATGTAACATATTTCAAATTTCGCTTCAAAAAATTAAATAATCTTCATTTATATTTTTTTGCTATATGACAGAAATGTTAAAAAATTGCAAAATACACGTTACAATTTTCTTATTGTTTTTTTTATGAATTTATCTGTTGTTTTCATATTCATTATAAGTGAGAAATCAATAAATTTAAAAAACTTCTTAGGGAAATATGATAATAAATAGAAAAAATCAATCTAAATAACATTATGGGTTGGTATTTATCAATTTCTTACGTTTTCAGTTATAAAAATGGCAGTAAATTCATTAAATATTGGTTGGATAACTTTTTTTTTATGAATCAGCCCTTTTTTCTCACTACTTTTGGCGATTTGCTCTAAAAAATAAAAAAAACCGATTTTTTTCAAAAACTGTCCTTTGACGGCTCCTACTGGTAAACCAATGCGAGTTACAAAAAAAACTCAAAAGCAATTTTAAAGAGCGTGAAATTCCCCATAAGGTGTATTAAACCGATTTGCAATATTGTCAAAGGTGGGTAAGCATTAGAAATTTGAAAAAATATATATATTTTTTACATGCATTTTAAACGGTAAAACTTTAAATTTAAATAGTAAGTACTTAAAATTTATATTAAGAGCTCAAACTTGTTGAGAATTTTTTTTTCTATATGCAGATTAATATTTTGCTTGAGCACCGAAGAAAACAAAAACTTTGCGGAAATGAATCACTCTAGTAGTTATTTGACATGTTTTTAATGGTTTTAAAATAAAGCATTTCCGTTCACACCATTGACATAAAATAACATCATCAATGGTTTTCAGCACTTTGACAGATTGAACGTAAGAACCAACCACTATGTACCTATCCCTTCGGGGGCTTCACCCCTCAAACGGGACATCTCGGAGTACGTTAAATCCGGCTACATCAACCTCGACAAGCCGAGCAACCCGAGCTCGCACGAGGTGGTCGCCTGGATCAAGCGCATCCTGAAGGTGGAAAAGACCGGCCACTCGGGCACCTTAGACCCGAAAGTCACGGGCAGCCTGATCGTCTGCATCGAGCGTGCTACGCGTCTCGTCAAGTCGCAGCAGGCGGCCGGCAAAGAGTACGTGGCCGTCTTTAAGTTGCACTCGCCGCCCGAAGGGGGCGTTTCCAACGTCATTCAGGGCTTGGAGAAGCTCAAGGGGGCGCTGTTCCAAAGGCCGCCCTTGATTTCCGCCGTGAAAAGGCAGCTGAGAGTCAGGACGGTCTACGATAGCAAACTTTTCGATTATGACGAGGAGAGAAACATGGGTGAGTTCATTTTGAAAATTGGTGATGTTTTTGGCAAATTTTTTTACGTTAAAAAGGCACTTTAATATACCATGTTTTTAGTGCGCATTTTATATATTATCTACATTGAAAGGAAATTTATTATCATTAAATTTTGAAGGTAAAAGAAAAAAGTTTAAATTTCAGATTTTGAGAAAGTAATGATAATAAAAATCTTGTAAAACTAAAAAAATACTAAAAAACGGTCTGACATCTCAAAATTTTCGGAATTTTATAAGGACGCAGAAATAAATGTGAAAAAAATATATAATATAATAAAATCATTTTTTTCTTAAAAATAGACAGAAAAATTATTTTGCAAAGATCTTAGTATTTTTTTAAATCAAAAATTTCGATCGTCTATTAAGTCTGAACCAATCGAAAAAATGCGTGTATTTTTAGGTTTAGAAAAATCAGGTTTTACGTGAAATAACCCATATTTAAAAAACTCTCGGGCAATTTTAAACCTTATCATTTTTTTTTATGAAAAATAGAGACAAGTATTCTTTTGTCTAACATCTCAAAATTTTCGGAATTTTATAAGGACGCAGAACAAAATGTGAAAAAATATATAATACAATAAAATCATTTTTTTCTTGAAAAGTAGACAGAAAAATTATTTTGCAAAGATATTAGTATTTTTTTAAATCAAAAATTTCACTCGTCTATTAAGCCTGAACCAGTCGAAAAAAATGCGTGTATTTTTAGGTTTATAAAATGCGGGTTTTACGTGAAATACCCCATATTTAAAAAACTCTCGGGCAATTTTAAACCTTATCATTTTTTTAAATGAAAAATGGACACAAGTATTTTTTTGTCTGGTCTGGTCAGATACAATTTTTGATTTTGGCGTCTAAAACGAAAAAAACGACCCGAATCTCAAAATGTTTGTAATTTTATGAGGATTTCTTAAGAAAAAAATCTGAAAAAAGCAAATGCGTTCTCTAAATTAAATCATTTTTTTAAATAGCCAGACAAATTATTTTGCATAGATTTCAAGATATAATTTTTTATGTAATTTTTTTTACTAAAAATACGCTATTTAAACTATTAAACATTTTCAAATTGCTTAAAATCAAAAATTTCACCCTACCATTATGAAAAAAAATTAATCTTTTTTTATATCTTGAAAAAAAATGATAAAGTTTTAAAAATGCGGGCTTTACGTAAAATACCCCATATTAATAGAAAACGCTCGGGCAATTTTAATACTGACTGCAATCGGGTGTCACATACGCATACAGAATGCCTACTGGTACCGCGGATTTTTGTTTGATTCTTAAGAACAACATACGAACAAAATAATGCGGCAACTTTTTTTTTAATTTGTGTCCGACTGAAACACGATTTTCAGCTGAAACCGAAACTTTTTGAGTTGATTTAAATTTGTATTTTTCGAGCTTTATTAGGAAATCACTTTATTTTTGGAATGCGAAAAATGCGGTTTTTGGAAAAAAATTACCATAGATATTTTTTGCATGAATCGTTTTGGGCTCATAAGAAAAGCTTAAGCCTAACTTTGCGGGAAAAGTTAGATTAGAGAGAAGACTGGTATATTTATTGGAATGTGCCAAAAAAATCGACTATTTTTTTTGCAAAGTATATCGAAAATATGGCTTGGGGTGACAAAAAAATTATTGTGAAAGTTTGAGTGCATAATACTTTTCAAAAAAAAAAATAGTTGATTTTTTTGGCCCAGTCTAGTATACCTAGTATACTATATACTATTAATAGTATAATAGTAGGTATTAAAAAATAAACCAACAAGATTTTGTAATGAGCCTTAAACGATCTATGTAAAAAAATTACAAAATTATTAAGAAAGTAGACTATGTTATATTCATTTTATCAATTCACTACAATACACAAACCTTTGTGCGTGTTTAAGGGAATTGGTAAAATTAGTATATAGTCTAATTTATGACTTTTAGGGGTGTTCTGGGTAAAATGCGAGGCCGGCTCGTACATCCGTACGATGTGCGTGCACTTGGGCCTGGTTTTGGCCGTGGGCGGGCAGATGTTGGAACTGAGGCGTGTCCGTTCGGGGCACACGTCCGAAATGGACCAGATCTCCACGATGCACGACGTCCTGGACGCGCAGTGGATGTACGAGAACCACAAAGACGAAACGTACCTGCGCAGAGTGGTCAGACCTCTGGAAGGTCTGCTCATCAAGCACAAGCGTATTATTATGAAAGATAGTTCGGTTAACGCGGTCTGTTACGGCGCCAAAATTTTGCTGCCCGGTATTTTGCGCTACGAAGACAACATAGAGTTGAACGAGGAGATTGTAATCGTAACCACAAAAGGCGAAGCTGTTGCGTTGGCTATCGCTCAGATGACCACGGCTACGATCGCCAGCTGCGATCACGGGGTTGTAGCAAAGATTAAGCGGGTTATCATGGAGAGGGATACTTATCCGAGGAAATGGGGGTTGGGGCAGAGGGCCAGCAAGAAAAAAATGCTCATCGCCAAAGGGCAGCTGGATAAACACGGGAAACCCAACGATCAGACGCCCAAGGAGTGGATAAACAGCTATGTGGATTACGGGTAAATTATTACACTAGCCTGGGCCAAAAAAATCGACAAAAAAAAATATGGTGAAAGTTTGAGTCCATATTAAGAGGTCTATCATCGCAATTTTTAATTTTTTTTTCCTCAGCAAGTTTTTGTCTCAGAACTCCCAAACCATTGAGTTTAATAAAATTGACTTTATTATTTTTTGAAGAAAATTGAATGCTCTATAAAAAAGGTTTGATTGGAATTTCCCGTCATATGTAGGGTTTTAAAATTTCCGGAAAAATTGACTTTCATTTTTAAATTTTTATTCAAAGGGTAAAACAAAAAAATGCAAAAGTCAATTTTTCCAAAAATTTCCAAATTTTTAAGGATAATATCCGTACACTGATATCGAGAAAAAAATTTCCGACGCTGATTAAGAAAATTCTACCGGGCCGCAAAATACATATTCAACATATTTATTTATAAAATTATATTTTTGTAATTTAACTTTATAAATCATTCATTATTTTGTAGTTAACGTTTACATTTATTTTCTTAAATCAGTTTAATTTAATTCAATGTTAAGTTAATTTTTTTTAATAAAGGATTTTTTTTAATTAAAATAATTTTAAGTTATTAATTGCTACTTTTTTTTAAATGTGTATATTTAAAAAAAAATAAGACTTTTTTGCTTGAAGAAGCTATTTTCAATCATGTTGTTTTTTTATTGGAAATTGTTAATTAGTTATGTAATACACATTTATAAAGAAAAAAATCAAATTATCATCCATAAAAAATAAATCTGCAGAGGAAAAAACGAATTTTCTTTGACTTCAACTTTAATCTTGAATAACTTTTGATTGAGTGAATTTAGCCAAAAATGTTAAGAGGCTTTTTTTCTGAAGCATTTGATTTCCCATAAGAATATTCATCGTTTTTTTCTGGGTACTGATTTTTACAGGAAATACAAAATTCCAAAGTTAAAAGATCAAAATGTAAAACTATACCAATTTTTAAGGCATGATTTTAAGGAAACGGTTTATCTGACGGAAAATTTTATTTTAACCTTTTTTGTAGAACATTTAATTTTCTTAAAAAAATATGCTTAAATCAATTTTGTTAAACTCAATGGTTTGGGAGTTCTGAGACAAAAACTTGCTGAGGAAAAAAAAATAAAATTGCGATGATATTATGGACTCAAACTTTCACCATAATTTTTTTTTGGTCACCCCAGACAATATTTTCGATATACTTTACAAAAAAAATAGTTGATTTTTTTGGAACAGTCTAATTATTACACCCACATATTGAACTGTATATTTTTTATTTCTGCAATTTCAGAGTAAAAAAAGAGACAACAGAAGAACCAGAAGAGGAAGAGGATACCAAAAAAGTAAAATATATTTTTTTTACAATCCACATAAGTATCTAACCATATTTTTTCAGCGCAAACTAAGTGTGTCCACTGAAACCCCCACAGATTCGGCTGAAGTTAGCCCAAAAGAAAAACAAAAGAAGAAAAAGAGGAAGAAGACTGAGGAGGATGGTGAAGCTGAAGCTGAAGCTCCCTCTGAAGTCGCCGAAGAAGTAAGAAAAAATTTTCAAAAATATTAACATATAAATAATTTTTTTGTTTTAGACCCCTAAAAAAGAAAAGAAAAAGAAGAAGAAGAAGGACAAACAGAAAGATGAAGAAGCCGAGTAAATCCCTTCTATTAAATTGCGAAATTTAAGATTTTTATTATTTTTACACATATTTTTATTCACTTTCTGTATTGTACTGAAAGTTTCATTCTTATTCATATTTTCACTTATGAATAAACATCAATAAATAAATAATTAATTAATAGTTATAAAATGTGTTTTTTATTTACCAACCCTCCTTAAAAATTTATCTCGTGGCAACGTCGCACTCTTAAAGCGCAAATTGGTAAGGCTGGTTTCACATTTTTTATGAAATGTAAGGGATTTTTCTTAAATTGAAAGAAATGTATTGTCGCTCATATTTTTTTATTTTGGTAATTAATGTGCTTTAAAATTGCTAAAAAGTGTATAAAAAAAATTGTTATCTGTAATCTGGATTGCATAATACATTTATAACTTTTCTAAATCAGTACCTGATAAATTATGTTTTTTTTATTAATTTTTTTATTATTTTTTTTTTAATGTTAACTTTCTTTTATTAATTCCATCAAGCATAGTTTTTGGCGCCTTTTTCTCAAAAATCAAATTTAAATTAACAGGTAAGCAGAAAAATATAAATGTTAGCAAAATCTACAGTAAACTGTTGACTTCAGAAAAAAAGTACAAAAATAATATTTTTCTATAAGAAATATCACAAGTCAAATCTTTAAAATGAAGATTTTAAGAGATTGCGAAATTAAAGTCTTTAAAATTTTAGAGTGTCTCAAAAAAAAACCGACTATTTTTTTTTCAAAGAACATTGAAAAATCGTCAGAGTATCTCTAGAAAACGACCCTGTGAAAATATGAGCTCTTAATAATTATTAGTAATTTTCTATTTCCCATTTAAATATGGGATTTTTTTTCAAACTTTGGAATTTTGTAACGTGATAACGAGCTACTTCATAAGTAAGACAAAATTACACCTTATAGGAAATTTAATGCTCTACAAAAAAGGTCTGATTGGCATTTTGCGTAAGTCAAGCCGTTTCAAAGATTTCGAGCCTCAAACTTCATACTGTTTAAAATTATGCTTTTTTTAATACAAAAAAATCAATTTATATGTATTAAAAACCCAAAATTATTAACTTTAGAATAAATATATACTATATATTACTATATAAACAGTAAATATATTATTAATACATAATATACATACTATTATATAATACTTACGGGAATCTATAAATACTACGATTTTCGTATTGTCCATCTTTTACGGAAGGAAGGAAGGCAATCTATAAATCAGGCTTTAATGTGGGTCTGACTTTAATTTAAGCGAACGAAAAAAAGCAAGATTACAGAATATCCTTTATTGTCAATTATTGTAGCTGTTATGAAAAAAACAATAAAAAAACAAAAAACCCGTTTTTTTGTTTCTTTCTATCTGAAAAAACCGTTTTTTACTTTTCCATAGAGTACTAAATCTAAATTGTGTGGCAACGTCGAACTTTTAAAGCAAAATTGTTAAGGCTGGTTTCATATTTTTTATAAAATTTAAGGGATTTTTCTTGAATAAAAAGAAATTGAGTCTGGATATATTACCAATTATATTTTAAATTCTGCATTTTTTAAACCTATCGAGCTTGCTTTTCTGGAAATGCTGATTTATAGATTAAAATAAATGGGTCACGTTGCCTTGAAATGTTTAGTGTATGGAAGCCTTAATAGGTAATCTTTTAATTTATAATAAACTATCATAAAACCAACCAATTGTAAAGTTATTTTGCTTATTGTTACAAACAAACGTCATCTTAACAATGCCCTGTTAAATACATTAGGTACTTAAATCGTTAAAACGTGTTTTAAATTTTTATTCTTTTTGACAGCCACCTGCACGCATGCGCCGTCTTTGACGTCTTGCAACACCGCATTCAAAGTGAACATGGTGGTGACGGTTTTGCCGTTACACCGCTGAAATAAAACCGTATTTTCCAACAATCTCAAAGTGTATTTCAAGTTGTCTCAGTTTATGTTGTTATTGATTGTGATTTGCGATGTTCAAAACGAAATCCGAAGTGGACAGGCATGTGGATAACTCCCTGAAAAAGATCAACAACGAAACAGAGGTGAGTCAAAAGTCGGCGTGCCGGCTTTAAAACTGCATTCGCAAAAAAATACGCTGCTAATTGTTGATTATGCGGCGAATTGTTACAATTTTTGCCAGTAGTTTTTGATCGTCTATTTTTAGCTTATTACTACGCATGGGTCTAATGTCATATTGGCGGGAATCAAATTAGGCAGACAAAATGCTGACTATTGATCCCATCAATTTGTCATATCAATAAATAACTATATATTTATGCAACCATGTTTATTCCTGTTGTAACCTTCAAATTATAGGTTATAACGTTCGTTTTTTTTTATTTATATGTATTTGCTATTATAAGTTCCCTGTATTATATTGGTATTTCTCACTCAGTGGTAATACTTTATTGCAGAGAAATCTAAGATGCTTCTCCTTTGCCAAATTGTATTTCCAAGTGGGTGATTACGAACATGCCTGTCGTTATATTTCCTTGTACTTGAGTGTAAAGCCAAAATCAGCCGAAGGTCATCAGCTGTTGGGAAAAGCTCTGGAAAAATTGGGGAAAAAGGAAAATGCCCTTGAAGCTTACAGGAAAAGTTTGCAGCTTGATTCAAAGCAAAACAATCTTGTTATTAAAGGTGAGTTACGGTTATGTTTTGTATTTTTTGTTTTTTGGATAAGATTATTGCAATATTGTTTTTATTTTGCAATTATCTACTAAATTATTAAATTTTTAACAAGATAAGATAAGAGTTTAAGATATACTTATGTAGTTATTATTTAGAGTGTTTAAGGTAAAAAGTATGTAAATTTTAAGGGTTATTAAGTGAAAAATATGAATAAAAGACAATAATAAATGGTTTATTTATATTTTTTATGAGAAATAGTCCAATCTGAAGTAAATATGCTGTTTTTGTATTTCTTAATTTAAATAAAAATGGCGCTCTAAATATCCCATTGTAGGGGGTTATTTTAAGTGTAAAAAATTACAACAAATATTTTTAATGCGGATTTAAAAATTAATTTTTTTTTTGTTTTGATATTATTTATTTATACAGGTTGCACCAAGTATACTTTTATTTTTTATTTGAATTTAAATTGAACAAAAGTTTGGTATTTTTTTATTTAAATTTAAATTAGACAAAAGTTGAGTAATTAGGTCAAAATATTTGATTAAAACACAATTTTTATACTGGGAATTTAAAAAGTAAGTTTCACATGTAATTATATAGGTTAATCTACATTTATATCCGATTTCTGACATTTTTTGCTGGATTTTAAGTTACCAAAACCATCTTTTGTTTTTCTTACGGCTGCCAGATTTAAAATTTTGCATGGTTAGATAAAAAAAAATCAAGGAATCAAACTATATATCAAACTACATAAGCTATGGCAGCCATTATAAAAACAAAAGATAGTGATGGTAACTTAAAACATAGTAGCAAAGAAATTTGATGAAAATGTAGATTAATGTGTGTGTTTGAATATAAAATTTACTTTTTTTCAAAACTCCCAGAAATAACGATGTTATAACGATTTTTGGTTTTGTAAGGTTTATAGTTTTTTTTTTATTTTTTTACAATTTTAATTTATAAATTTCATTTTAATAGACTTTTGAATAAAAAATATTAGTAATATAAAGTATTATACTGAACAAATCAAAGTTTTTAATAATAAAAGGTAAATTTTTGAAGAGTAGTTTAAAAATTGAATTTCATTTTTGTTATTTTAATGTTTTGAGATTATTCACTTATATAAAATTATTTTTTAAACACGAATAGGTGCGGTTGGGTGCTTCAAATAGAATATTTTTCAAATTAAAGGGTGTTAAATTTCTTTAATTTTATTTTTTTTTTACAAAAATTCAAATTTTTTGATTTCTTCATCTTGAAAATAGTTTTTAAAACTTAAATGCTAAAAATAAATTTTTTATACTTAAGATATAGTACAAGGTTTTTCCGAAATTTTGGGGAAATTTCTACTTTAACTGGTAAAACAAAGTTACCAATAATTAAGTTGGTGAGATTAAGTCATTTTTTTTTATTTTGACATCTCATTTTCTAAAATCAATTTAAAAGTTTAAAATGCATTTTTGAGAGAAGATATAAATGATTTAATAATAATAATAATAATAAAATCAGTTTATTCGTCTCCAAAAACTTTACAGGTTTAGGTACAGAGACTCCTCTAAATCATTTTATAAAATATGATTATTATATTTTATGAAGTACTTAAAATATTCTCAAAACAATTTATTTAACTATAAACCGGATTTTATAAAATAATTTCTCAAAATTTTAACTTTTAGACTTGTACTGTTTTTCTACTTTCAAGTGATCTTACTACCCAAACGCATTTCCTAACGTCACTGAATTTGCTCAGAGACTTTAATTTAGTGATTATGTTTAGATAATTCATTTTCCCTTGTATTTTATTATAAAGTTTAAAAAAGCAATATCGTTATTTAGATTTGATATTAAAATTCGTTGGATTTTGCAAAATAAAACTTGCATAGATTATAGGAAGAAATAATGAAAATAAATCGATTTCCTGTGTTAGTTCAATGAAAATTAATTAATTAATAAATAGTAATTTTACTAATTTTTTTAAAGAAATTTTCATGTTACATAGAAAAACGATATTGCTTAAAAAAAAAACCCAATTTTTAAGTTGAGATATTTTTTGAACAGAGTATAGAAATCAAAAGACAAACAAATATTTCAAGTAACTCTTTTATCAAAACAGCATTTTGTTGTGGTTTTGTCCACTTTTGTTTATTTCGTCCATGACTTCGTCAAGATTGGACAAAAACGGACATAATCGGACAATATTGGACAAAATTAAACTTCCTTAAAATTATTATTTTTATTAATAATTCAATTCACATCTACAATCATTAATGATTTATTATTTTTTTATTAGTTAACATTTTGCTGCTGCATTTTATTTTTTATAATCTACTACTATTATAATTATAGCTCTCTAAAAATAAATTATTCAAAAATGACCGAACATTTAGCAGTCAATTTCCATATTAAATTTTCCCCTGAATTTGAAAATGTATAAAACGAAATATCTCAAAAACTGCTCTACTTTCATAATTTTTGGATTTTCGGATTCAGGGGATAATTTTACATATTAATTGTCTGTTAAATTTTGGGGATACCATGGTATCCAATGGTTAACCATGGTATGAGTAAAAAAGCAGCCATAATAACTAGTAACTAGTCATTTTTGACTAATTCATTTTTAGAGAAAGTAATAAGTATACAGTAGGTAACCTACTACTCATTATATGTAGGTTAAATATCACAAAAAACTCTAAACTAGGTAGGGTTTTGTTTAAATCCAGTTGGACGAATTCAACCAACCGTGGGTTCTGGACAAATTGAAATTGACTACACCTTAAACAAAAAATACCTCAACTCAAAAATCACCTTGTATTTTAAACTTGTAGACGACTCGAACGAAACAATTTACATTAAAAAATGCGACGTATTTTCAGTGTGCGAATTGCTGGCATCCGACGACGTAGACATGGACAAAGCCGGCGCCAGGTACTACTGCGACTTGGCTCAGTCGTTCGACCCGCACAACTCGGCGGTTTTCAATTTGAAAGAGCGCCTGATAACCGCGGAAAACGCGAACCCGTCCGACGTCTCCAAACTGCTCCTGGACGAGCTGGAGAACCGCCCCACCGACGTCGGCCTGCGCGTGCGCCTGCTGAAGCACTTCCTGCACAACAACATGACCAAAGAGGCGTACAAGCACGCCAGCGATGTGGAAGGTAAAGACGTGGGGATTTTTCAGAACTCCCTCGGGTGGTACGAGGCGTTCGCGGAGGTTTTAGTGAGGTACCAGCGGGATTTGTCGTATAGTTCGTCCATAACTTGGGAGTTTTGGTTTCTCTCCGTGAGCGTTCTAGACAGGCTTGCAGCTCTAAGTCTCGACGACCACGTGGAGAACATGAAAAGTCCGTCGGAGTACTTAACGATCCTCTTCAACTTCGATCAAACTCTGTGCAAAGCTTCGCAAAATATCTCCGCCTGCCCCGACAGGCAACTCAGTCAGCTCTTTCTCAACCATTTTCACGCTCAGCTGTACTTCCACCTGGCCACGTGTCTCTTCAAGCAGGCCAAGAAGGACTTCATGCAGTTCAAGGAGGTCTCGAACGTGACGCTCCCTTTGCTGCTGGCTTCGTACCATTCTCAACCCCCCGACATTAACGGCGTTTGGCTGAACAACTCTCCGGAATCTAAGCGGAAAATGGTGCGAAAATGGCATCAACAAGCGGCTTACAGGTGCTCGCAGAGCGGCCACGTGCTCTTAGCCGCGATGAAAGACAGAAAGTCGATAATCCTGGAGAAGGCGTCGCAATATTCCACCGGCATGTGGCGGGAACAGCTATTTAAAAGACTGTTCGTCATGAGAGATCAACACCAAAAAATGAACACCAGTTACTTCGTGAGCAGCCCCGATTTGCTCGAGCCGACGATAAAAATGCCCGAGCACGCGGATCTACTGCATTACGACGAAATCGCTCAGCTAAACCACCCGGACTCTTTGCACCACCACATCTGGATCTCCTTGAACAACGACCTCCCCAAAGTCGCGCTGAAGTGCTTCGAAGGTCTGAGTTACTCCGTCAAAAACCTCAACAACTGCGCGGCCGAGTCTTTGAGCGTTCTGGACGTGCAGGCTTTCGTGTACTGCGCCGCCTTGTGCGCCAAATCCAAGAGAGACGCGAACCAAAAAATGATGTACTACAGCAACGACATGCCGAGCGTCTTGCCGGCGAACATAACGGAGAATCTGGGCACTCTAAACCAATCAAAGTTCCTAACGGCCGCCTATAAAATGTACAAGAACGAGCACGCCTTCAACACCGGAGAAATCCGGTTGCTGCTCATTAAAGGCATCGAGGTCGTGAGATGCGTCGGTCATCACGGTTTGGACGTCAAGATGTTGGTGAAACTAGCGAATATTTTCGAAGAACGATCCAAAAATCTCACCAAACATTCCGAGGTTGAGTTTAACGACGCCCGCGCCGAGTTGTACTGGAAAACGGCCTTACCGCTGCTGGAAAAAATTAAGAACAACCAGGCGGTAATATACCCGTCCAACAGGTTGTTCGAGTACAAAAGTAAAGATTTAACGATGAGCGAAGTCGCGAATTACATAGACAAAGGCAAGTTGTTCACCGCCGTGCAACTTATGAAGAAGAAGGAGTACGACAAGGCGTTGCACGTCTTCGAGCCGCTCAAAGATCCGTACGCGAGCTACCATCAGTCGCACATATACAAACTGCTGGCCGACCAGAAGACGAATCAGAACAAAGAGAACCTCACGTCGGAAATGCGCAGTCAGAACATCATACTGCTCTCGAAAGCCAGAGATTGCTTGTACTTGACGCTGGATCGGCTCAGAGAGCCGTCGGTGGACAGATCGCACCCGCTCAACACCCAACTGGGGACGGATATAGAAAAAATCGAGAGGTTGTTATCGAGAATCGACCCGGACTGCACCAATAGAAACGAGTGCGACGGCATGTCGGACGAAAACGTCTCGTCTGATAGCGCCGGTGAACACTACTTGACGAGCCTTTCCATTCACCACAACAGCTACCACAACACTCCGAAACACGACGCGCATAACAACCACTCCACCCCGTACAAGATGGAGTTGAACCGCAGAGAAGCCCGTCCGAGTCCCGAGAGATTGGACGCTCAGCTGCGCCAAATGGCGGCCACCAAAGACACGGCGGTGACCAGCATCCTGGAGCAGAACAAATTGATGGTGGACTCGCACAGAAGCCTGCTCGAAGAGCTGCGCAGCTTCAAGGACGCCGTCAACAACCTCACCTCCACGGTGGAGGAGCTGAAGAGCATCAAGTCCGGCATGGAGGAGTTGAAGGAAATCAAGACGACGGTGACGGACTTGAAGCACTCGGTGAACGATTTGCAGAGCGTCGTGGATATCGTGAAGGAGATGCGTAAAGACATCAACGATTTGAAAAAAGATAATACCGGCGGTAAAAACCCGCAACTCTCAGAGGAGGATCTCTACGTGCTGGATCCCGACTACGGCGTCGATTACGGTTTGAACGCCAACTTGGGGCAGTACAATCCGAACCTCTACCAAAATTATCAGGGGAGGTTGTCCGGAGCGAACGCTTTGAACCCTGGGAATCTTCCTACTTCCTACGGAGCCCTGTACCCAGGGCTTTACCCGCCCATGGCTCCTTACATGGCGGCCGCTTATGGCGGCGCTCTAATGCCGCAAGCACCGTTCGTGCCGGATCAGCAACTGCAGGGTTTCATGGCGCAACAATCGAGCAGTTTGGGTATCGGCATGCTGACCGGTCAAGGGTTATCGCAGCAAATACCCCAACAACCCACGAATCTTGTCAAAGAACCGCCGAAAGCCATTCTTTCAACGTTCACTAGCACAACGCAGGCAGCATTCCCATCTATGTCTCCGCTATCTAAAACCCCCTCAGCCCCTTCCAATTCGAACGCGAATAGTACCAAAACTGCCCCCGCTAATGTGGTCATAACCTCGTCCGATCCTTTACCCACCAACACGACTCCGGTAGCTCAGCCCGTTCTATCCGTGACCATACCGCCGCAGCACATCAAGGGCAACAAACCGCAGCAACCTCACAACTACCAAATCTCGCTGCCTTCGAGCGTCAGCGGAATCGCCGCCACCCCCTCGATCCTGAGCAAACCGCCCCCTATCGTCGACACGCAGAGCATGCTGTCCGACGTGGCGCCGCCGATGTTTTCCGCCGTGTCGCCCGCCAAAACGCCGTCCAAGAACGTCAGTCTGGGCTTGAGCATCGAGAAGAGTTTAGACAAGACGTTCAGCCCGAACAAAAGTAACGCTTCCGTCGACGAGCACGATCCCTGCCCGGACTTCAAGCCGATCATACCGCTGCCGGACGAGGTTCCGGTGACCACGGGCGAAGAAAACGAGACCGTGCTGTTCTGCGAGCGCGCAAAACTCTTCCGCCACGTCAACAAGGAGTGGAAGGAGCGCGGCGTGGGCAACGTGAAGATCCTGCAGCACAAGGAGTCCGGCAAAATCAGGGTGCTGATGCGTAGAGATCAGGTCCACAAAATATGCGCCAATCATTTCCTCACCGCGGACATGAGCATGTCGCCGATGGCGAACAACGATAGGGCGTACATATGGGCCGCGCAAGACTTTACCGATGGAGAAATGACCGTCGAAAAGTTCTGCATCAGGTTTAAGACGTCGGAGGAGGCTAAAAAGTTCCACAGCGCCTTCGAAGATGCCAAGGGGAGGTTGTCCGATAAACCGAAACCAGCGCCTAAGAACCTCTTCGCGACAACAAGCAATAAACCTGCTGTTTCCGAAACACTCGGAGGTTTCGTCTTCAGCAGCACCCCATCGTTTAAACCCAAAGAAGTGGCGCCAATAACCACGGTGGCGGTTTCCACGCCGACCGTGGAACCGGTTAAACCGAGTCCCTTCTCTAACTTCTCCTTCGCAAACGCTAAAACAACGACGAGTGGTAACTTGTTCGGCAACCTGAAAACCGATCCGATCTTCTCACCAACAACAACGACAACCACAACAACCCCGCAGAAAAAGGATTCGGAAAGCGAAGATCGCGTGGAAGATTTCGTTCCCACCGCGGAATTCGCGCCCGTAGTCGCTCTGCCCGAAATAGTGGACGTCAAAACTGGCGAGGAAAACGCCGAAGTCCTGTTCGAAAGCAGATCGAAGCTCTACAAACTCGTGACCGCGGACGGCGCGAAAGAATGGAAGGAACGCGGCGTCGGCGTCATAAAGATCCTCAAGGAGGACACCGTGCGTTTGGTGATGCGAAGGGATCAAGTGCACAAGGTGTGCTTGAACCACCAGGTGCTCAAAAACATGATTTTCAAGGTCAACGAGCAGAATCCCAAGGCGGTGTTCTGGTCCGCCAAGGATTTCTCCGAGGGAGAGCTGACGTCCGAGACTTTCACCGCGAGATTTAAATCGGAGGAGCTGGCGGGGCAGTTTTTGAAGACGTTGCACACCGCGCAGGCGTCTCTCAACGAATCGAACGTGATCTCGAATAAGCACCACAAACCCGCCGTCGAGTCCAAATCGCCGGGTTTGCTGGACAAACACAAGCCTCCGAAAGGAAACTGGGAGTGCAAAAATTGCTACATCTCCAACGAAGCGAAGTATAACCATTGCGTGGCGTGCGAAACCCCGAAGAACAATTCGGTCAAAGAAACTAAGGATTCCGGCGAGTCGGGCTCCAATTTTTCGTTTGGTGCCGCCAAGACCCCCGGTGCAGGCTCGTGGGGGGCGCAATTCAAACCCGCCGAAGGCTCCTGGGAATGCCAGATGTGTTTCGTGAGAAACGACGCGAGTAAAGCGAAGTGTTTGAGCTGCGAAACGCCAAAGGACGGTTCCGCACCGGCCACTACCGCTAGCACCATTAAAGGCATTAATTTGGATACGCCCGGTCAGAAGTTCAGTTTCGGGGTGCAACCGGCTGCGCAAACCCCTGCGGCAGGGTTGATATTCGGACAAAATCTGCCTGCAGTTAAGCCTGAGACTAAAGGTTTCGGTGACGCTTTCAAACCTAAAGTGGACTCGTGGGAGTGTCAGCAATGCTTCGTGAGAAACGAGGGCAGCGTTTTGCACTGCGCTTCCTGCGAGAGCCCCAAAGACGATACCGTACCCAAGAAGGAAGCCAGCAAGGGTATAAGTTTGGATACTGGCGGGATGAAGTTCAGCTTTGGAGTTTCTCCTGCTGCAGCAAGCATTAGCACGCCTCCGCAACAACAACCGTCGTTTTCGTTCGGGAAACCTAATATTTTCGGCGCGGCAACCGGTAGCCCCTTCTCGTTCTCGCCTGCGGTAACCGAAGCGACAAAGCAAACCCCGATCGGTAAATTCACGTTCGCACCTGCCGCCGACAAAGCGGAAGAGAAAAACGACGGGAAGTTCGTGTTCGGCTCGCCGACCAAGCACGAGTTCGAGTTCACGCCTCGCTCGCCGAACCGCCGCATCAGCTCGGGCCAGGGCGACGAGGATTCAGACGGCAGCTACGCGGAAGAGGAGGCCGACAATATCTACTTCAAACCGGTGATCGCCTTGCCGGACAAAATCGACGCCAAAACCGGCGAGGAAGAGGAGGATTCTCTGTACGTGCAGCGCGCCAAACTGTACAGGTTCGTGACTGGCGAGTGGAAGGAGAGAGGCATCGGCGACCTCAAGATTTTGAAGAGAACGGATAACGGAAAGTTGAGGTAAGTTTTTATTTATTACCTTTCATTGAACAAGCATGTTCATGAACTACATATGTTTCCAAAATTCGCTGTTTGGTGGACATAAAACGTATGTTTACGAAAGCTTGCCTGAGAGGTGCTGTAAGCCAATATTTGAGGTTTTTATCTTTCATTAATCATAAATTGCGGCGATCTTTGGTATACTAATTAATTTACTGTATACTCTCTAAAAATGAAACAGTGGATTTTTACTGATTGACAGTGCATATTAACTATTTGCCACAGTGATAAGTATACCACTAGCAATTAGTGAATACTCACTTTTTCATGTAGCGATTTCTTTGCACTAATTTATTTAGTGGAAATTACTCTGTACAAATTAGTGAAATAGGTTTAGTTAAAAAAAGTTAAAATTTCACCATTTTATGTCGAGAGTTCCGGAAAAGTAGAGATAATAAAAAACACTAATTTGGAGAAGTTAAAATTTCACTAATTTATATTGAAAAACCCTAATTTTACAGTGAATAATAACTCACTGACGGAAATAGTAAAAATTTCACTGTTTCACTTTTATAGAGTACAGTATACAGTACAGTATCATTACCAAGCATAATGATTGTCTTAAATTAATTAGTAATCATGAATTAATTACTTATTCATAATTAATACCTAATTAATAATAATTATAAATAGTTTTTTTAAATACTTTTTTATAGTTTTATAAAATTTATACATTTATTCTACAAAAAACTTTTAAAAATAACTTTTTAGGATAAAAATAATATAATTAAGTTGTAGTTTTTTAAAACTAACTTTACATGTTTGAGAACTAGCATACACTATTCTACATCATAGGAATAAAAAACACATTTTATTACTTGTTGCACGTTTATGTATTAAAATAAAAAAATATTTAGAATTTTTATATTTGGTATATTTTTAAATTAAATATAATAATTAATCAAAAAACTTTTGTTATAATTATAATAAAAAGTTAATATACCTATAAAACTATAACATACACATAAAACTATAAAACAAATAAACATACATGGGTATGTGGTAAATAATAACATTAATAATTATCATGGTATTCCCAAAGGGTTTGGACCCAATGTGGTCAAATATTAAACTATTATTTAAAAATAGTCTATGTGCCATGCAAAACGACTTAAAAAATATTCCAACTTCATATTATTTTTGTAAGTATTTTATCTACTATTTTTCTTGATTTCTCACAATTTTATTTTCGGCACTTGGACCCTTTGGGAAGACCAAGCTTCAATTATTATAAGTTTATGCCTCTTTAATATTTTATTGTATTTTTATACATTTAAAAGTTGGTATTGGGTAGTTATTTCATAAAACAAATATGGAGATTTAACTTTATTGGCCAAAAATGTGCACAGCAGATTGCCCAAATGTTTAATAACTATTAAAAGGGAATGTTGATCCTGTTGGGTTGTCTCTGTTTCGGTTTTTACTTAAAATGCTGTGTTAAGTTATAAATGTTTACCAAAATTAGTTATATCCTCTTAAAATGTAAACATACATTTATCGGTTTTTGCAGGTTTGCTCTACAAATAATGAAAACTAAAATGTTGATAAACGTATTAAAAGTAAATTTCTTTTTATAAGCACAAAATTCATTTTAGTTTAAAATTTTTAATGGCTTTAATTAACATAGTAAGAATAAATATTTTAATTTTATTACCAAAACCCGAATGTCTCCGAACAATTACAATGTAGCATTACTATTTTCCTTAAC
The DNA here is from genome assembly GCA_921294245.1 of Brassicogethes aeneus. Taxonomy (NCBI): domain Eukaryota; kingdom Metazoa; phylum Arthropoda; class Insecta; order Coleoptera; family Nitidulidae; genus Brassicogethes; species Brassicogethes aeneus. The sequence continues at coordinate 620,599 of OV121132.1, read as the reverse complement.
TGTACGTACTAATAAATCACCAAATATTGCAAGGTGAAAACATATTTTAGAATGTTAAAAACAAATACGAAAGGCTGTCAAACGTTTTCTTCTTTTTGAAGAGTTTTGATGCGTCGCGAGCAAATCATGAAGATCTGCCTGAACCACGTGCTCACCAAGGACGTCGAGTACCGTCCCAAGGACGACAAGACGTGGCTGTTCCACGCTGCCGACTACTCGGAAGGCGAGATCAGCCGCGACCAGTTCTGCCTGCGCTTCAAGAGCGCCGAGTTGGCCGCGGAATTCAAGGCCGCCGTCGACGAGGCGCTGGGCGGCGCCTGCGCAGACGTTTCCATCGAAAAAGGTGAGTTTGTCGTTGGGAATCCCCGGGGCGTAAACTATTTAGTGCCCGTGCTGGCCATGGCGACTGTAACGGCGTTTGTTTTTTGCTACCGGAGGTATCAGTCTTAGTGTTCTAGTCGAATCAGTACTGGTGATAACGTGCCAATATCTATAATTTTTTAAGGGTATAGGTGGTACTAACTACAATTTTTTTATGTGAAACGTTTTTATACCTACTAACATAATGTAGTTTTATTTTTATATTATTATGGCTTTCTTTTTGGCTGTGTTTTTTCCCTAAAGGCTCAATTATAAGACAATACTTTTTGAGACTTTATTGAAAAGGCGTATTATTTCTTCTACATTTTTATTTTCCTATTTTTTTTACAAATAATTGGTGTGTTAATGGCTGTGACTTGAGTACTTAGTTTTTTGTTTTTGTTTGTTGTGTTATTACCTAATATCACTAACCAATGTGCAATGTTATAAATAAATTGTTCCTAATAAAGTTATTCGTTTTAATTCAACCTAACACTAACTATCACATAAATGCATTAATTTAAGCAATGGGCATGTGTAAGTAATACTAAAACATTAATGAAACCACTAATGACCAGCCTTTAACTCTAATTGTTTGTAAAAAGTAGTAGTAGAGAAAAGTTGTTAAGTTAAACATTAAGATGGCAGGGCTCCCGCACATCCTAAAACTCATAAAATTGCCAACATGCGTTTAATTAAGTAATTTTGCTAAAAAATTTATTTTTTTAAAAGTAATTTAAAAAATATTTTTTTAGATTCTAATTTATTAAATTAAAAAAAAAAAGATATATCACAACTACATTTATCTTAAAAAACAACAAACAAAAGGATTTTTAATTTTCTTTTAAATGATAGCTAAAAGAGTTTTTTGCTGTATTATGCAAACTTTATATTTTTTTCTATTATGCGATTTTAACATTTATTAAATAATTTTTTAATTTAAAATTGTATTGCTTTAAATTTTCCCAACTAAAAATTTTGGGTTTACATTTATAAATTTAAACTACTTTTAACTATCATGTATTGAAAGATAACATTTAGGTACTAACCAACAGTTCATATTGTTTCCAATTTCATTTTTTTATAAAAATAATTTCTGAAGTATAATTTATCAGGACAGAATTTTGTAAATTTTTAAATAATTTTTTTTTAAATTATTTAGATACAATTGGTCAATAAATTTTGTTGTATTTGTAGTGTCAATACATTTAAAATAAAAACACATATAAAACTTTTTCTATAAAAAGTTAAATATTTTAAATTTAAAATGCAAATGTAAAAGTTTAGTTTTAAAATATTGCTTTTTAAATATTGTAGTTTTAATATATTATTCTACAAAATTATTGGTTTAAATTTGAAAAGAGTCGATAATTTTTAATACAAAAATCCTCACTTTACATTTAAATGTTAGTTTTAAATTTTAAAGCGGTAATTATTGGATTAAAATCATTTAAATGACCTTGAGAAATTTAACAAATTTAAATTGATACATTTTTAACACCAACATATTCACATTGCATTTAAATTTTTGGTTTAAATTTGTAAAGAGTTATTTAAATGATTGTTGATACATTTTTGATTTAAAAATTACCAATTGACTCTTTACATGATGACTCTTTACAAATTTAAATCGATAATTTTGTAGGATAAAATATATGAACTAAAAGTACTAAACTTTAATCTTCAAACTATTATCCAATAACAAAAAAATTGTAATTTAGCCGTGGGAGCCTTGCTTTTACCGCATTACATCTTTTGAACACTCCAGCCGGCAAAACATTAAGACAAACACTTATTTCAGTACCGACTCCAAACGAATCGGACGACGACGTTATAATACTGGACGAACCGATTAACCCCGAGGAAATAAGCGAGGCGAAACGCCTTCAACTGCCCTACACTTTCTTCCAGTACCGCAAAAAGAACGAGTACTGCACGTGCGCGCAATGCCTCAAAGACGACGAGTACTTTAAGGGCACCGAGTTCGCATCTCACACCCCTGCCACGACCAAATTTACCGGCATCACCCCTCAGGTTAGCAGTACTTCCACTACGCCGTCGATATTTTCCTTTTCTACGGCTTCTAGCGCTCCAGCTAGTGTTTTTGGTGGTAGTACTGCTAGTAGTACGCCCGGGGGTTTTTTCAGTTTTGCGACTAAGTCTCCCGCTGTAAATACCGCCGAAACTGAAAGTAATTCGTCCCTTAAGAGTCTGTTGTCCACGCCTAGTACTCTAGGGAAGAATAGTGGCAATATTTTCCAAACGCCTAGTGCACCGAGCATTTTCGGTTCTAAGTCGATCTTTGGTGGTTCAACCGCTTCAGCCACGCCAGTATTCGGCGCTTCCGGCGGAAGTATTTTCAGTACAAACGTTACCCCATCCAACACCAGCATTTTCGGCGGCGGTAGCACTCCTTCCTCCGACGTGTTCGGTTCCCCGTCTCTATCCTCCGTGACTTCGGCGACGTCCATCTTCGGGCAGAGCAAAGCCCTGTTTGGCAACGCCGCGAGCGCCACCAGCAGTAACGCGAGCATCTTCCAGTCTTCCGCTGTTGCCAAGCCGGCCACTAACATTTTCGGCGGCGCTGTTACCGTGTCGGGCGAGACCACCAAGTTGAAGGAGAGCGACGAGGTCGTGCTCAAGTGCAAGTCCGAGGTCAGTTTTGCCACTCTGGCGGCCAACACTGCCCCCGAAGCCAAGCCTGCGTTCGCCGCAAAAGAGGGTAAGTCGATGAATATGTATGATGTAGATATGTAGGTTTTCTCCAATCAAGATTTTAATTTAAGATGTTAAATGATGGTGAATACGGTTTTTGTCTTTCACCATTTCAAATTGCAACTGTCGAGTTTCGCATGGTTTAGAATGTGAAGCCTCATTCAGAACCGCGTAATCAGTGGTTTCAATTAACGTTAAAGTTTGTCTTATGAATATACACAATGTTGTTCACAGACAAAAATTAGTTGTAGTACTTTTCAATTGGTGGAAAAAGTTCAAAACTTGTCACTAATTATGATTGAAAATCGCCTTTGCGCATGTGCACGAACATTTTATGTGAAATGTAAAAAGATTTGTCAGTGAAGGTTTAGCAATGGGAAAACTATCAGTAAGCACAAATATCAATAAGTATCAGTAAAATGGTTTTGTTACTGATAGTAATATTTCTACTTAAAGAAATTTTCAAGATACTTAACTGTTAAAACCTTAGTTTGTCAAAAAACAAAAAAAATGCATATTTACCAACAATTGTTTCATAGATGGAGCTAGTTAATAACTTGCTCCATCTATGAGACAACTTTAAAACTTCCCAGATACATCTGGTTATTTTGCATTTTTTCGGTAACTTCGAGTTTTTATAACCTTAATTATGACTTATTATTAAGGATTCCACAGTAAAAATTCTACAAGAATCTGGAAACTTTCTAGATTGCTTTAAACGAGTGATTTTATTGCGTTTAAAAAACACTCGAATTTTGATAGTTATCAATAGAAGTTTTTAGCGATAGTTCCCTTACTAAGGTTATATAATGGTAAATTCTGTAATAAGTTTGGAATACGGCATATTCCGCTCGAGTGAAAAATTTGGTTTTAAGAGAGGAATGAATATGCAATTCCAAACGTGTTTCAGACTTTAAACACAGAGATGTCGCCACCATTCCTTATCCGATGATACCATAATTCATTCTGTAACACTTTAAGGAATTCCGTTATAGGAGTAGAAAAGTATTTTTTTTTCAAGCGGCCATGATATACAACCTTATATTCATGTATAGAGATAGTTGAAGTACGTCTTTTTCATTAGCGGCAGACAAAAAACTCAAAAAAGCCTAGGGATAGAAGTAAATCCATAGGTGATTCAACAATAATATTATAATAATATTTGGTGAATATTTATTAAATCTTAATTGAACGAAATAAAGAACAACTAGTTTTATTAGTATAATATTATGATGATAGACGAGTCGTCAATGTTGGAACTCCAAACAAATGTCAGTACGTCAAAATTAATTCAAGCGCAGCATTTTGACAGAGCAGTGTTTATTTTTAGTTTAGGATATTTATCGGCAAGTTTTTTTAGTTTTTATCAATAATTTCTAAAGCTTTTAGTCATAATTTTCTCACATGAGTTATGAGTAAATAAAATAATTATATTGCTTATCCTATTTATATTACGCCCTTGAAAAAAAAATGTATATATTATTTGGGGTCTGTTCTATATCGTACTAAAAATACAAAAAATCACTGCAACACTGCACAGTTTAACGGCGGCCATTTTTGTTGTTTACAATTTTTGTGCTTTGGGTTTGTGCTCTGTTTATACAGATTAATAATCGTTTTAAACGTTGTGTTTCTCATAGTTAAACTCTATACAGTGTTGCAGTGTTTTTTAGTATTTTTAGCATGAGATAGAACAGACCTTGTTGTGTGGATTGTGGGGTAGAAGCTCTTTTTGTGCTTCGCTTCGGCCGTCAATCTCTGTACTCACCACAAAAATAGTCACTTCTACTCCTTATGTCATAATCTACTATATTTTTTCACTGTCACTGCCAGTTTTTTGGTTTTGTAGGTTCAGGAGAAATGTTCATTTTTTTGTGTGGGACAAATTTTTTTAACTTGCGGTTTAATAAATAAGTTAATACAAGGTTGATGGTCATATACTTTACTTTTTTAAATAAGTTAAAATAATTAATTTTAACATTATTTTTTAATTAGAGATATTTGAATGAATATGTAATAATCACAATCTACACAACAAACCCTGTTTTATCTTGTTTCGCGCAAACTAAAAATCACTTCAACACTGCACAGAATCTAACGGCGGCCATTTTTATGTTTGTACAGATTAAAAATCGCTTTAACGTTGTGTTTCTTACGGAAGCACTTGTAAGTCTCAAATGAGGTCTTAGTACTAAGAACAACCATTTTAAACCTTATTCTTTCAGGGATGTCAGCAAACTATCAAATTTAAATTTGTGGGTGATGGTAAACCTTATAATTGAAATTCGACAGTTTAATGGCAGCCCTGATGAGTAAGGTTTATTTTTACCAAAAGAGAAGTAAAACGGTTGTTCTTTTAGTCTTACAAGCGCCTCTGTAAGAAACACAACGTTTAAAACGATTATTAATCTGTATTAGTTCCCTAAAAAAAGAATGCCTCAAGTTAAAACTAACCTAAAAACTAAAACAATGTCAACCATATAATTAAGGTCATTTTACACTACGATTTTATATAGAATGTCTAATATTAAGTTGCTTATTATAGTTCTCGCACGACGTTAATTGAAACCACTACTTACGAGGTTCCTAAAGATAGGCATTTAGACATAAAACATTTGTTTAGATGGCGGTACCGCCCAACCATTCTCGTTCCTCGGCGCCGGCGCCCCGGTCTTCGGCGCCACCACCATCAAAAAGGTGGGCAACAAGAACAAATCTCTGAACGCCGAGGAGGTCGAGGAAGCCGAAGAAGCGGCCGAGCAGAGCCAAACCAACGAGGAAGAATACGATCCGCACTACGAACCGATAATCCCGATGCCCGAAGCCATCGAAGTGTCGACCGGCGAGGAAGCCGAGGAGATTAAATTCAACGAACGCGCCAAGTTGTACCGCTACAACGCCGACACCAAAGAGTGGAAGGAGCGCGGCGTGGGCCAGATAAAGATTCTGTACCACCCGGAAAACGCGACTTACCGCTTGATTTTGCGCCGCGAGCAGGTGCACAAAGTTGTGCTCAACCAGCTGGTGAGAGTTGATCTGGACCTGCAGCCGATGAGCACCAGCGACAAGGCGTGGATGTGGGCCGGCTACAATTACGTCGAGGACGAGGCAAGATTGGAAAAACTCGCGGTGCGCTTTAAAACCTCCGAGCTAGCGCAGACGTTCAAGGAGGCCATGGATTTGACGGTGTGCAAGGTGATCGAGATCAACAACAGGAAGTTGTCGCAGATTCCCACCACGGTTGCGGAGCTCGCCGCCGGCGGAAGAGGTCAAGAGGGTTCTCATCGGGGCGTCGTGGAGGATTACGGCGACGAGGAGGAAGACGAGGACGATGATGAGGACGACGAAGACGATGAGGACCAAATAAGGTAAGGAATTCGTGTTCTTCAAATTAAAGAGGATGTGGATATTTTTCCTTCATTTTGGTGCAAAATAAATGGAAAAATCATCAACCCAACCAAAGGACAAGACAAAACGAAACATACTGCAGTACCAAAAAACCAAAATGAAGGAAAAATATCCACATCCTCTTTTAATCTTTGCTTTTGTAGCAATGCTTCGTTTTGGAAACATTTGTATCTTTTAATTTTATTAGCGTTATTATTATAGCTATCTGAAGAAATTAAATGCTAGGGTTTCGTTAATGGTTAAGAAAATACAATACAATATTTGATTTTATCTGGCTTAGTTTTCAGTTATAAGTGTTTTTTCGATAATTTCCGAGACCCTTCATTCGTATAATTTATCTAAGAATAATATTGTACAAGCAGAGCTGGGAGTATCTTGAAAAAAAGTTGCTTAAAAGTAACTTAGATACTTTATTATAGATACTTTGGAAAAGTATCTTGTAACTTGTATCTTAAAAAGTATCTAAGTTACTTGGTAAAGTAACTAAGATACATTCAAGTAACTTAAATACTTTAAAGTAACTAAGATACTGTTTAAAGTAACTTGGATACTTTTCAGTTTAACTTAGGTACTTTCTTAGAGAAAATCTGGGGAATTTCAGAATGATTCAAAGTAATTTCCTAACCTACAACTTGTTGAATTTTTATAATTTTATAGTTTTTATTAAAACTTAAAAGCAGGGACCCGGACCTAAATAAAATAACGGTTCCTGTCCGGTTCCGAGAGAAACGACAAATTTCGGTTCGGGTTCAGTAACGGTTCCAAAAAAAAAATTTCTGTTCGGCCCATACGGTTTTTTTCGGTTCCAATTTTTTTACCATGTAAAATAAGTAAAATTATAAAATGAACAATTTTTTTGGCATGTAATTAAATTACTTTGTCTATTCTTTTTTTCAAATCAGGTTCTTCAATTTTAGGGTTTTTTTTCTCTTTTTTTACTTTTATTCTTGATTTGCTTGCTAACTTTATATTTTTCTTCTGATCTTGCGATTGAAAAACTGGAAAATTCATATTTAAAATAAGTTTCTCTCCAAAAATTCTGTTCTCACAAATAATTGTTCCTCTAATTTTTGATCTTGTTGGGGGAAGTAAAAATTTGTGACCAGAAAACAGCCTTTTAACGCTTTCTTACTTGTGTTGCAGGTGTCATAAGTATACATAATACTAGGCAACACTAATTGAGGGGCCTATAAGTAAAAGGGTTTAAGTGCATTTTTGTTAGTTCTGAGATAAATGGCTTTAAAGTTAACTTTTAAAATTCTAGAAAAGAGTTTAAAAAACTGTGTGAATATTTTAGTTTTGTTTAAAGACAAAAAAGGATTATAAAGAAAAAGGATTATTCAATTTAGCTTTTTTGTTAATTTGTTAATACAGAAATGTACTTAAATCGTCATGCATGTAAGACAAAATTTAGTGGTAAAATGATTTAAATGCAATTACTGTGCTAGAACAAAACTTTATTTTTTAAAATTTGGGAAAGTTTTAGAACAAAAAGTATTATTCATAATCAGAATCGCTTGTGCGAACATACGTCCGACGTCTGCTGGCCGACATCCTATGGCCGATTCTATTCCGACGTCGGATCAATGTCAGTAGGCACTAACACTGAAAAATATCTGTGAAAACACGTAATCACTTGAAATGTGTTAAAATACTTGTCAACGCTTTAGCAGCATAGCTAATAGCCTATGTTTATAAACTATAGCAGTAAAAGGTGCACTTAAATCGTTTTACCAAAGATATATTTTAAAATATTTTGACAGGTTTTTAAAGACGATAAGAAATGGCGCCAGGGAATGTAAAATGTACTTATATAATTTTACCACCAAGTTAGAATATTCTTTAGGTGTGATATTCTGCACTTAGACCACTTATTTAAAAAAGTGCACTTAAACCGTTTTACTTTCAAGCCCCTCAATTAATAAATCCCCACTACAAATGCACCTACCACCCATGCTAGTCAAGATACCTACATGCTAGTCATTTTAATAAATCAGTCTTCAACCTACTCTGGTATCATTTACTTCATGGCGCAGTCGGTAGGATATTTTGTGGTGGGGGTTTATTAATTACAGTGTTGTCTAGTATTATATAATATATATGTATGTATACATATGACATCTTTCTTTTTCCAATAAAGTTATTTTAATTTACATTTACAATAATTATTTATACAACATTTACAATACCAATTGTACACAACAGGAACTCTAACAATACTTGTGCTAGAGTGTATATTTTATAGATTTATAGCCCGTGCTCAAATATTTTTTTGCAAAAATACCTTTTGAAATATCTTGTAACTAAAGATACTTTAAACTCAAAGTATCTAGTTACCAGAGTTAACTAAGTTATTTTGTTTAAAGTATCTTAGAAAAGAAACTAGATACTTTTCAGAAGTAACTTTCCCAGCTCTTGTGTACAACCATGAGATTAGGAAACATTATTTTCTTAGGTCGGTGATGTATGAGAGCGAATCCACCGATTTGCAGCTGTGGACGCAGAGCGAAGCTGGGCAGTGGTTGAAAGTGGGCGAAGGTATGGCAGGCGTTTACTATTACAACGACCTGTTCGCTGCCAAGGTTAACTTCGTCGACATCGACAGCGGCGAGTGCCTGTCGACGACTCTAGTCGGTTCGAATACCTACATGGAGGCAAGATATAACCCCCAATAAGTTTTTTCTGACCTATACTTTTTATGGTTTTATTCAAGGCGTTTTGTAATATTAAACATTTCTGTGAAATCAGAATTTCAATTGAGTTTACCGTTTTCGAGATATTTACAAAAAATATAAATTTTTATGACGTCACAAACCTCGCCATGTGACCAACATTCTAAGATTTCTATTGGTTGAAAATTACCCTGTTGTCAAGTTGTCTTGTTAATGATTTCATTCGGTTATGTCAGAAAATACCCGAAGAGGTTATGTACAAATACTGTCACTGTCAGTTGAGTGAAAGATGGTCACCAAATTCATTAAGTACCTATCATCCTTATTACGAGGTATCATATTACTGTTTGATATTTTAGAGTCCAAGATATATCTAAAAGAATATAAAGAACTAGGCATTATACTAATGAAATGCATTTACGACAAAATATGATTATAATTATAGGTACTTACTTTATTTGTTTAAAAGCTCCAATGTTCAATGTAACCAACCATTCCACAAGATTCCTCTGCTTTGGAGTCCGTTATTAATAAATCACTTGTCTAATATCAATTACAAATAACATAACAATAACATTGATTTTCAATAATCTAAATTTAAAAAAACATAACCCGGAAAAAAGAAACGTCAAAAAATCAATTCTTCTTCTTCTTCTCAACTAAAATTATAGATCAGGTGGTTTTAAAACTAAAATATTATAACGTGGCGCCATCTATCGTAAGAATCTTAAACTAAACACACTGGCAACCATAGAAAAAGCTGGCAACGTTGTCAATAGCCTAGCGACGTAGTTAGGAGATTTTTTTTGTAAATATCTCGAAATCGGTAAACTCAATTGAAATTCCGATTTCGCAGGAATGTTTAAAATTACAAAACTCCTTGAATAAAACCATAAAAAGTATAGGTCAGAAAAAATTTAACTACCCCATTAGGTTTATGCGTAACGTGACACTTTTTTAGCAAAACGGAAACGAGTGCGTGTGGAAGGCCGTGGAGCGGGCGGACGAGACCGACTTGCAGTGGAAAAACTTGAAGGTCGCTTTTCCGGACGCGCGGCAAGCGCACGATTTCCACAAGAGCTACCTAGAGGGCGTCACTTACGCTCAAGAGGTGGGGATCTGCGACGATCTGGACCTCGATTACGAGGGCAACGATTACGAGGGAAACGATTACGAGTGAAACCTTTGAAATATTGAACCTAAGTTTATTCTGAACTTTTAACTTTTCAAATTAATATGTATGTATATTTTATGTTAGTTTTTATATTATTAAAGTAAATTTTTGGTTTAAGAAGTTGGTTGTTTTAATTTCAGGGTTCCCGTTTGTCATAAAATTTTTAAATATCATAAAATTGGTTAAATTGTCCTAAAATGTCATAAAATTCACATTTTGTCATAGAAATCATAAAATTTTATTATTTTTTAACAAATTTCTCACCTTTGTTTTTTTTTATAAAATGGAAATTTTGTTAAATAAAATTTAAAGCCGGTCCTGTAGAATAAAACGCAATAATAGTATATTAAAGAACTAATGTCATAAGACGTCATTTTGTCGCACGCGGACAATTTATAATGGACAAGTGCGACAAAAGGTCTTATGACATAAGTTCTTTATGCTATTTTATCTGTTTTGCAAACATTTCATAAAACAAATTAATTTTATACCTTATATTTAATTTGGTCGAATTTTACTTTACATAGTTGGTATCTCAGTTTGAAGTTTGAAAGGTCATTAACCTTTCAAACATTATCACATTCTTTCGCTATGGCGTCGTTAATAATAAGTATTTACAATAAGCGGATCTTAAAAAAGAAAAAATGATTTTCTTTGGTGTTAAACAAAATTTATTGCACGAAAAGTCTCGTAAGTACTAGAAAACAAATCATAAAAATATTATAACCTATATGTATTCAATATTTTATTTTACTAGTAGCCAACCTATAAAATCAAAATTTTGGGTGGAATAAATTACCTCATTAAAGAACCAAAAGCGGTGTTATAATGAAGTCATTATGAACGCGAAATAGTTTTGTGTTTTAAATATGGTCTTGGTTGTTGACGTATGAACTTCATACTATGAAGGAAAAATAAGTTAGGTTAGGAAATGAATTTTAAATTTGAAATAAATAATGAGAAAGGTAAATTTATTTTTATACTATATTACTTTACTAAGGAAGGCACAAAGAAGGACTTGAAGAAATTGATACTATTTTGGCAAGTAAGGAAGCAGAGTTAAAAATAACAAGAAATATTATTTCTGAAGGAAATAAGAAATTATCAAAGTACCTTAACAATAACTACATAACTACTCTTAAAAAATCTGTAATATTGGAGGCTCAAACAATGATTAACATGGGTCTAAAAAAGCAAAAAAAAAATAGTACCTATAGGTATATATACTATTTTTTTTTGCTTTTTTGAGACCCATGTTTACCATTGTTTGAGCCTCCAATATTTCAGATTTTTATACCTTTGTGGTTTTATTTATTTTAAGATTATAATACCTATTATAATAAAATACTAAAGTAACATATATTAAAAATATTATAGCAGAAATATTTATTTTTATATAATAAACCGTTAAAAAATTACATTTATTTTATTAAATAACTTTAGAAATAATAAATTCTTGTCATAAAATTTGAAAAATTTGTCATAAAATCATAAAAAAAAGTACAAAACAATGCTGGGAACCCTGTAATTTTTTACCTGGAAAAATTCATATAGGCATTTAACTCCGATTTCCACGTTGGTATGTATCTACATGTGGTTGTTCAATGAACTTTACTTCATAATAACACAAAAAATTAGCTGCATATACGCACATATGGAAAAGTTATGAATTTTTATTCTCTCAAGATTTCCGTACCCACATAAGTTTTAGTGAATTTATTAATTATTATAAATATTTCAACAAATATTGAATTTTTTATAATATTATTAAAAAATATATACAAAGAATACTTATCCCATAGGATTAATAATTAATTACATATTCATAACAAATTATTAGATAATCCTTTGCTTTGTAGGTATCTTAAAGGAAATATATTTTATAAATTAATTAATAATCCCTTGTTGTGCATCTTTAAAGGTAAAACAATATTCGCTCATTTATGATTTTGAGATTTTTAAAAATGAGTACTTTCTGCGTTCTTTTTTTTTAACAGAACTATTTTCAAATAGTGGCAAAGACGTAAGTCTATTTTCTGAAAATGTAAAGAGAAGATTTCCAAATTTGGATGAAAATCAATTCACACTTGAAGAAGTTAAGGAATTAATTATTAATGGAATAAATGTTAAAATTCAAATTATGTTTATTTATTTCTTAAAGTAAGAGCATTTAAAAAATAAAGAGCCTAATTTTTTTTATTTAAATATTGTTAATTATATTTATTTAACACATTAAAAAATAAAAAAATAAATATTTTTTTGCAATAAAAAAGTTTTTTGATTATTTCCCCAATTAATGCTCTAGGACCATCTAAAACGCATTTAAAAAATAAAAACCGTTATGTTTATTATGCTTTATTTAAGAAAGTAAAAAATAAAAAAATTAATATATTTTGCAATAAAAAAATTATTGGGTTATTTCCGCAATTGACGCTCTATGAACATCTAAAAACGCATTTAAAAATTAAAAACCTTTAAATTCGATTAAAATATAGTTAATTATACGTAATAACTCCTTTTTAAGTTTTCGACCTTACATGGTTCAAACCCCGGACCAAGGTAACAACAAAAAATTAAATAAAAAAATGCTAATAACCATAAGTTGTCAATCCTCCATAACAAACAAAGAAAATTGTGCTTACATTGTAATTCTTGAGTTTGCTACATTTTGACGTATTTTCGTCATAGGGTAAAGTAGACAGTTATTGGACACTTTATACTTATTGAACAAATAACATTAGTACTGTAAAAACAAGTTCTATGAATAGTTACCTTAAAGTCACATCATTAGATGACACTGTATACAATTATAACTATCTCAGTCGGTAATAATATAGAACTACTTTATTTTGGGTCCAATATAAGATAAAAAAGTTCGCACGTTACTTTGGTGGTAAGATTTTTGTTTTTTTGTTAAGAGCAGGGCTCTCTTTAAATTACAATAAAAAAATATTTCTAAAAAGTGTACAGATCAGTGTGTGGTATAAATGTGTTCCTCATGGTTTAAACATTGTGACTTGAATGCGTTTTAATTATAATTATGAAAACAAACAGTAAAATGCCCAGTGTCCAATTACTGGTTGGTAAAAAATGTAAACTTTTGACGACATTTTCGGATTCAGCGAATAATATTTTATAGAAATTGACTGCTATATGTCCTGGATACAAATTGCTGTTGACGAGAATTATTAGTGGCTGCTTTTTCGCTATGACATTTTTGACTAATTCAAGTAATATAGTGATTTCTTCGTCACAGGACATCTTGCAGAATAACAGTGATTTAAATACAGTGCATGATAGAGAACATAAAAAACTAATGGCAACAAAATTACGGAAAATACTTTTAACCACCCGAAAAAATATTAGATATATAAATCATCCTGTTCCGGCCTAAACATTATAAATGCTTCACAAACTAGAGATACCACACTTAATGATATTAAACAACGGCACAAAAAAATCACATGTAAATATTAAATATTCGTAAAATAAAATATTTATAAAAAATAATAAATATGATAAATGAAGGGGTAGGAAAAGGGTACAAGTGCATTTCAGCATGAAAATAAGTTAAGTGCAAAATTGGGAAGTTTAGAGTGCAATTTAAAAAAAAAATCATAACTTGAAAATTGTACAAGCTTTGCATGTTGATAAATGCAAATAACAATATTAAAACAGGTATCTAGATTTTTGTATATAGCAAAAGCTTTAAATTTTAATAACATGGCTTTTTAAAAATCGCAATAATTGAAAACAACTAAATTCCAAATATTCTAAAAAAGTTATGTTTTACTTTAAATCTTTATTTTTTATTTTCATTCTATTTTGATCATTTTGATCAAGTTAAGACCATTTTTTTTCTATTTTATTAAAAAACAAAATAGGTATCTACTTAAAATATTTTTATTATTAAGTAGTAAGGAAAACTTATTTTAGATGTTATTTATAGGTAAGCTATCATACATTTTTTATTACTTTGCGACATAAAAGTGATGCTATTATATTAGTAACACAAATGTGACAAAAATATTTATTCGAGGACGTAAATATAACGACACTTTGAAATACATCAGTACATAGTCTGATTTATATGTCAATAAATTTCTACATGCTTGACAGAAAATCGACTTGCACCAGATGCATATTGCACCACTAAATTTACCAAAGTGTATTTATATATAAAAGCCTTTTATATATAAATACACTTTGGTAAATTTAGTTTTATTAAAAGGGCTGTTCTGTGGTTTTTGCACCGCTTATTAATTTTGAAATTTGAAAATTTAAAAGTATGGTTATGTAGGTACTGAAAAATAATTTTTTCCTACGTATTAAAAAAATTGGAAAATTGATCAGTACCTATACAGGGAAAAACAAAAAGTTTATTTTTTTCAATGAATTTCCTTGTAAAATTTTAAGCATAATTCATACAACATACCATATACCTATTTTAACGTAAAAATATATATAATGATAGTTAATTATAATTTATATATGCCGTTGTTTTAAAGATTTTAGTTTTTTCTTATAAATATAAAAAAAGGATAGTTGGTTTGTTTAAACTTTATTTACGTTTAATTAAAAATAAGAATATTTCAATTTTTTATATTAGTATTATAAAAACATGCAAAAAGTATAGTAATTGGACACATGGATTATAGTTATTGGACACAATTTTTACAACTTTACATCAAATAACATAAATTGTTAAATATTTTTTAAAGATAAATTGCTGTTTTAGGTAATTTTTTTTATTTCGTTTTTGTAAATATCATAATTCATATATTTCTTTCTCGGATTCCTCATCCCTTTTCTGGATTCTGAAGGTAACTACTAATTCCTTGGTCTGACTTCAGAAATAGTTTGTTGCGTGGTATCTCTAGTTTGTGAAGCATTTATAATGTTTAGGCTGAAACAGGATGATTTATATATTTCTAATATTTTTTAGGTGGTATGTTAAAAGTATTTTCCGAATTTATTAATTTTGTTGCCATTAGTTTTTTATGTTCTCTATCATGCACTGTATTTAAATCACTGTTATTCTGCAAGATGTCCTGTGACGAAGAAATCACTATATTACTTACTCTCTAAAAATGAATTAGTCGAAAATGTCATAGCGAAAAAGCAGCCACTAATAATTCTCGTCAACAGCAATTTGTATCCAGGACATTTAGCAGTCAATTCCTATGAAATATTATTCGCTGAATCCAAAAATTTCGTCAAAAGTTATAAAAGTAGAGCAGTTTTTGAAATATAATCAATTTTACATATAATATGGAATTGATCATATCTCAAAAACTGATTAACTTTTATAGTTTTTGACGGTATTTTCGGATTCAGGGGACAATTTTAAGAATTGGCTGGTAAATGTCCGGGATACGAATAGAGTATGATATTGGACATATGTCCAATAATAGAAATTACATTTTTTACCAACCAGTAATTGGACACTGGCCATTTTACTGTTTGTTTTCAGAATTAAAATTAAAACGCATTAAAGTGACAATGTTTAAACCATGAGGAACACATTTATACCACACACTGATCTGTACACTTTTTAGAAATATTTTTTATTGTAATTTAAACATCTAAGTAATAAACCATAAAAATCAAGACATCATAAATTAGCCCATAAAATGCAGCTCGACAAAAGCTGTTCCAATATTTTCATTTTAATTTTCGGTGCGAAAAAGCCTGGCTTACCTACCGCAGTAAACACTTATGCGTATAAAAAGATTTGAAGTTTGCCGCTTGAAATGAAGTTGCCGTGTTAGAAGGAATATTAAATGTTGGGGGGGTGCGGATTCAATCCAGGAACTAATACGGCATAAAAGAATGGCAGAGGCGCGAAACTTTTTGCAGGAGTTTAAGTCCGTAAAGAAGTTTTTCGTGTAAAGTTTTATAGAGGGCATAAATTTGTTTAGTGTTATTAGCATACGTTTATGAACTTTTGTATTCCCCGAAAGGCCGACATTTCGCGACATTTCCACTTTGTTTGCCCAGATAAAATGTTAAAGGCAAGTTATCCTTTTCTTGTCTTGAATTTTAACGTTTTTCTTTTAGGTGTTCTGTAGCTTATCTGAAAATGCTTCTTGGGAAGTCAGTAGAGTAGCAAAGCCGGTTCTGGGCCACCATTTCCAAAAGTGGCCACATGGTGGCGACACTTGCCTGGTTGATCTCAAGTCTAGATATTGCCTAATATGCGCTTAGCTACTCTACTGAAGTCTTAAAGTAGTTATTAATTAGTAAATATCAAAAGTTATAGAAAACATTATAACCAATAAAATAACACCTTTGTTTAAAACTACTTTATTAAATGAGCAGCATGGGTTTAGCAAAGGTAAGTCTAAGAATACAAACAATTATCATACAAAATCAATAAAAGTAAAAAAAATGAGGTTTCTTCTGTTATTTAACTTATTTAAAATGATATTGACCGTGGTTTTAAGTTCTGTAAGTATTTTTTATTTGCCAACGATCTTAAATTATATAAAATGTAAGTTATTTAAAAGATTGTTATAATATTCAGGGTTGAACTGGATTTTATCTAGCTAAATGTCAGGGTTGTACTTGATTTTATCTATTTTGGGTTTATAATGACTTCATTATAACACCACCCAAAATTTTGATTTTATAGGTTGGCTATACTTTAAACAGCATAATATTTTGCATATTGGTTATAATATTTTTATGATTTTTTTAGTACTTACAGTAACTGGACTTTTCTGGCAATAAATTTTGTTTAACACCAAAGAAAATCCTTTTCTTCTTCTTCAACATTAACAGTCGTTTATTGTAAATAAGTAAATTAAGGTCGGCATGGCGAATCGATTAACTGTCAAACCATGGTTCATTGCAATGACTGTGGTATCAACTATCTAAAGTAAAATTCGACCAAATTAAATATAAGGTATAAAATTAATTTTTTTCTAGACTTTTTGCAAAATACACTCACAGGCAAAATATTCGATCCACACAAATTTTCGATGAATTTCAATCGCAAATAACTTTTTTATTTGATTTCCGATTTAAATAAATATTAAAAAATATTGTAGATACATAAATGGAGAATCGCTCACATTTTAAAAATTACTAAAAAATAGACGTAGGTTTATAATATACAGGTTTAAACAAAAAGATGTTTTTTACCATAAGTTTAAGACACTCTGTAGAGTGGCAAAACCGTATATTGTTCTAAATTAAGTTTTAATTATCAAGTCACATCTATTTTTAAGAGTTTTGTTTTTGGTTCACCTTGATATATTTATTTTTGTGGAAAATGTGAATTATTTTAAAAATACATTGCAATTTCCAATATTTTCCTGTATGAAGAACTAAGGTTGCTATGGTCCATCCATAGCCTATGAAGGATGACAGTGACAGTTTTGTTGAATCATCCCATACTTGGACATGTCATATACAGCTTTCAAAAGCTATCAAATTGTTTTTTGTAAATTAATGTGTTAATTTTGAGGTGTCTTCTTACTTTTAAAAATGTCTTCGACTGATGTTGCCCTTTGTACTTTACTTCTTGTGACGTTTAAAACACTTGCCACGTAATACTGTGACCGTCCATCCTGGATTAAATTAATGGCTCTGGCAACATCAGTCGGGGACATATCCATTTTTTAAAGTGAGAAGACACCTCAAAATTTAAACAATAATTTGCAAAAAACAATTTGATAGCTTTTGAAAGCCGTGTATGATATGTCCAAGTATGGGATGATTCAACCTTAGTTCTTCATACAGAAAAAATATTGGAAATTGCAATGTTTTTTTAAAAATCCATATTTTCCACAAAAATAAATATATCGAGGTGAACCAAAAACAAAACTGTTAAGAATAGATGTGACTTAAATAAAACTTAATTTAGAACAATACACGGTTTTTTTTACTCTACAGAGTGTCTTAAACTTATGGAAAAAAACATATTTTTGTTTAAACCTGTATATTATAAACGTACGTCTATTTTTTAGTATTTTTTTAAAATGTGAGCGATTGTCCATTAATTTATCTACAATATTCTTTAATATTCGTTTACATCTGACATCAAATAAAAAGGTTATTTGCGATTGAAATTCATCGAAAATTTGTGTGGATCGATTATTTTGCACGTGAGTGTATTATTTGATTATTTTATTAAATATTTCTTAAAAGGGATTTACCATAAACACTGTAAACTGAGTGTAATTGATATCGATTTTCTTGAATACAGGATTTATTAAATTGTACTCGCAGATTCACATTTATGTCCCGTAATTAGTTTTACCAGTCATATTTAATTAGTTGGTGTTACGTTTGGAGTGAGTAGCAACAGTGATTGTGCGAGAGCGACATTTAATTTATCACCACTGTCCGTGGGCTCCTGACATTAAAAGCTCATTTTGAATTACTATCCTGTACATATTAAGAGGTGCGTAAAGGTCTGGATTCATCTAAATATATCCGTTAATAAAGTTTATTGTTATATTATTGCACTTAAATGAAAGATAACCTTCTCGGTCTGGTTTAAATTAAAAAATAGAGTAAAAAGCAAAAATGACCTCGGCGAGCGAATGAATCATATTCGGGTTGGTAGCTTGGGATGTCGGGTGGGAAGTGGCGAGAGCTGGAAAATAAAGAGAGGGAATAAAGGGAATGCGTGTGTAACGGCGGAGAAATCAGCACATAAATCAGCAGTGTGTTTCACGTTAGTAACATGATTTAAATCATTGTAATTACATCTAAGGTCTTACGTTATTCTGTTCAAAGTCGTGAAAAAGCTCTGGTGTACCAAGATTTATGGCCTACAATAGAGTCTGCGATTGGTTTCGGCGGTTGCCAAAAACATATCTCGCCCCGAGCGTTAAGACTTTCGAATAGGTCGATCTTCGATCCAGTGCCGTGCACAAAAACAGTTCTTTTTAATTATTACTGTTAATAAAATTCTCATTTACTATAATGAAGCAGCAATGTTGAGCTTTTATAAAATAATGTCCATCCAACAAAGTAATAGTTGTTATCATATTGATTAATGTTTTTGTTAAATCTATAGTTGTGTGAATTGCGCTTACATAAAGTAATGCGCAGTTGTTATAGTAAAATTTGTTCATTTTACTATGGCATATTTGTCTTTTTTAAATTACTATCGTTGTAATTCAAATTAATTTTATTTCAGAAAATCTTACGTTAAGAACAATAACAAAAATATTTTATTGTTATAAAAAGACTTTTTTTAATATTTACTATTGTTTTGCAATGGTAACAAAATTTTTGTTATTTCCCTTAAAAAGAGGGGGAAAGGTATGGCAAGCCGTTTCAGTTTTTATTACACATGGCTATCAAGTCTCATTTTAATTCGACTTGATTTCTATAGAAATCAAGTCGAATTAAAATATCATATATGAGACATTAGATAATTGAAATTATATGTATTTTCCTTAAGGGAAATTACATTTTTATTATAGTTTCAAAATTGAATGCATATTTTCTTTACAAATAGTAAAAATAATGCATTTGTTGTATTTATTTCCATTGGTTTTTTAAATATTGTCTTTAACGTGAAAGCAATTTTCGTTAAGAGAAATTTTATTAAATTTACTAATTATAATTTTAATGCAAATTATTTTTACTGTTTTAGTTTTTTGGAGCAATTTTATGACACATTAAAAGGATTTTATTTTAATTCAATTTTATTAAAGTAGCTTCTGACTTGGATACAATGTTACATTTTATTTAGGTTAGACCAGGCTAAGTATTAAAATAAAACGAATTAAAATTACTATTACGAATATAAATGAATTTGTCCTTAAAGATATAGTTTTATACTTTCCTAAATGACATAAAAATTAAAAACATTTTAATTTAAAATACTCATTGAAATGTTGTTCCCGAATAAAATTTAGAACCGCAATATATAGTCTAACAATATTTAGAGAATCAGAAAATAACATCGAATTAAAATGAGACTTGATGATCATGTGTACAAAAAATAGCCCGAATTACTTTTATTTTTAACTAAACAAAAATGAACTTCTGGTTCCGTTAAAGAAAATTACAATTCCCTTAACGAAAATGTTATTTCCCTTAACGGAAATGCTATTTCCCTTAACAGAAATTACATTTTCCTTAAGAGAAATGCCAACTTTGGTTGGGATGTCAGAATCTTTCATTTTGTTTGAATGCAACAAATATGACACAATTAACAATAATTAATAATATTACTACTACAGTTTGCTATTTACTACTTCTTTTCGTTTTAATAACCTTTATTAAAAACGTCAAAACACACTTTACACATGCGGAGTTGCCACACAAAATTCGATTCGAATGATGCGATTCCAAAGTCGATCGGTGTCATTGCGATTCGATTCGGAGAGTTTCGTTTTCTCGAGTAGTACCCATAATTATTAATATTACTATTATTATAACATTATCAATAAAAATTTTGTAATAATTTTCTGAAAATTCAATAATTTTGTTAATATTATTCGATAATTTCACTTTTTACATCTGGCAACACTGGTGGGTAATATTTTTTGGGTGGATGTGTAACGGTTGGTTGGTTAAAAAGGTTGGTAAAAAAGGTTAAAAAGGTAACAATCAAAAAAATTGTTTTTACTAATAAATCTTTTGTAAAATCACAGTGCAATAATTTCATTTTATAGAATTTTGATAAAATTAACTATTTGAACTTCAGCCGTCCTCTCATAGATGGCGCCAATTTCCCTTAACGGAAATGCTATTTCTGTTAAGGGAAATACAATTTCTCTTAACAGAAATGATATTTTCCTTAAGGTAAATTGTATTTCCGTTAACGGAAATGCATTTAAATTCTTAATTATAATAAAAACTACTTTCCTTAACGAAAATTGCATTAAAATTACTATTTGTCATAAAAATAATTTTTAAATTATTATTATTTCAAATTAAAATTAACTGTTTTAGTATTTTTATTACAATTCCGAATGTAAATCATCCTCTACATCTAATCTTTTCAATTTAATGTACCCAAAATTTCAATGCTTATTAAATTTAAAAAGGAATTTTATTTATAATTTGTAATTAAAATGTAATTTCCCTTAAGGAAAATACATATAATTTCAATTATCTAATGTCTCATAGAAATAAAGTCGAATTAAAATGAGACCTGATCGCCATGTGCAATAAAAACTAAAAGGGCTTGGTGAACATAACTTTATAACAAACTACAAAGTCTTGTTAACAAATTTGATTTTTATAACAGTGATATTTTTCATTTAATTAAATTATAAGCAATTTTTTATTTTCTTTCCGATACGCCACTGTGTTTTGGGTGCACTCTAGTTGCCTTTAGGCGAACGGAAACCAATTGCCCGAAATACTATCGACAATGACAGAGTGGAAAATGTGCTGTAGCACAATATCATTGCCATCCAAAGTATTTTTTCTTCCGCATTCATATTGTTATTCGAAAACGCGCATTTGATTTATAGATGCTAAGAAATTGGTAATAAACTCGAACGGAAAACAAAGTAGTGAACGAATAAATCTTTTTTGTATGCTTTTGTTCTATTCGACTTTTACTTGGACAATTCCATCCCTTTGGTATGGAAAAAACTGTTAGTTCTTTTATATTTGTGATTTTTTTGGAAACATTTTGGTATTAATATAATAATACCAAAATAATAATAATAATAATAATTATTATTATTATAACTATTATTGCAAAACTTTGCAACTTTTTATAAAGCTTAAATAAAAAACTGGAAAGCTTTCATAATTTAATTTTTAACACTTATCTTATTTATTCAAGGTTTTAGATGACAGATTCTACCATTTACACTTTTTATTATTAATTAAAAACATTAATTTAGGTTTATTACAGTCAATCTGTAATTTTTTTTGAAAAAAAATTGACCATAGGAATTTTTTTTTTTGGGTCACCCCAACTTTGCGGGATCTTAGTATTTTAAGAAAATTTTCTGGAAAAATTATTCCAATTCCTCCTACAAATTTTGTTTTTTAGAGCAATGAAACTCTTTTTTGATGAAACAGATTCGACAATTTGAATGGATAAATATATGCAGAAAAAAAGGTGCTTTGCTAACTTTGCTTACAACAACATTACCCAGTATTTTTAAAAAGTTACAATTTCACAAAGAAAACATGTGATTTTCCTTGCCATTTTCCAACAATAGAAATAACTGTAGGTGTTTATATAATCCAAACAATAGAAAACCATACCTCGGCATAGAATTTCATTGAATTTCAATTGATTTGTATTCATGCTGCGTTATTAGGGTACCAGAGACCTAACACAGACGTCATATTAAACAACTTTATACAGTCATTCCCTTCAAAATTGTTCTCAAAGGTGTATTATACGAGGGCAAATTAAACACATCCAAAGCAATCGAATCAAATATAAAATATTATTAAAAATTAAAAGAAATAATTTTTATAACCATTTATGTAGGTGTTACAAAAATTGATTCTATCCTCCGTGAATCTGTTTTTGCCTTAAATTTTACGCAACGGATGGCGCTTTAATCATTTTAAATAAGCAAAAACCTCTGTTTACGACATCATAGATGCATGTGATTTCTAAAGGTCAGTTAGAATTTATATGCAGATGAGAGTGTTGCTGTTTTATAATTCAAAAGTTTAAGTTTATTAATTTGCTATTTAAAAACCTATCCACCGTAAAGTGTAATATCTCAGTAAGTAGATTTTTTTATAAATATTTTAGGTATGTAGAATTGTATTTAAAAAAATATTAAGGTGTCAAAAGAAACAATAACTTATTTCAAATATACAAAGGGATGTTTAAAAACATAAGAAATCCTAACCTCCGTGAAGCTCTAATATTCAAAATGTATGATTTCTTAAAATTCTTGCATTAGTGCAGAACCACTTATGTTATGTTATTACTAGACCTGGTGGCTTCCCAAAAACCCTATGCTAGACTAACAGTGAAACAACCAAAAATAAAAAATAATCATTTTCACTTCAATCATATACATTTTATTTAAAAAAATAGTTTTACATAAAAAATATTATTTTTTAATTAACCCCCGAACATGTTGTGTCCATGAGTGAATTGCAGTCCAACATTGGCCTCAGGTCTCGTATTTCCCCACTTGGTGAAACTTTGACTGGCTCCCCCAAACGCCTCCAATTTGGTATTTCTATCGGGAGCCCAAAGGGTACGGGAAGCCTTAATGTCGGCTTGCGTGCCCCAGTTGGGGATATGAGTGGCTGAAGCTTTAATATTCGTATCTGTAATCAAATAATTGTAAAACTGTTTTCTGTGTGATTATTGTGGTATATTACCGGTTGGTATGTGATGGTATCCAATGGATCCTCCACCTACCAATGGTCCGTTGGGGTTGAAATTTTTACTGGCGTGTCCACCACCAATGATCTCGTGATTACCTTTTGCCCAAATCGTTCCTTCTTGTCCTAATTGCACGTTGGTACCTCCAGGACCTTTTGCCACGTCCCAGGTGGTGTCTCTGCGCAAATAAAATCATTAACAATCATTGTTCAGGTAGTAACACTGTATTTCTTACCTTTTTTGTCTTTGCATTGGCACCAAGTAAAACTGTTGTCCATCATCATCCTCAAAGATATCCAGTGGAAGGGCTGAAGCCCAGGCCAAAAAGGCAACAAACACTAAATATGATTTCATTGTGTTGATACTTGAAATAGAATAAATAAAACTGAATTTAGTTGGGTTTATATAGTTAAGAGTTTTTTTAAATTGGGAATCCCATCATTTGTATATCTCCTAAGAGATAACTACAATACTTCTGGTTTAATAATATCAGTGCGGGAATAACCTTTAGTAACCCGAGATGAATAATCGTATACGGTAATTTACAATACATTGTTAATGTTATTGAGTAATTAATTTATTGCAAGATTTTGTTTATATATGGGTGGTTTTCAAAAAACACCGCCTTTGTTAAAAATTATCGGATCTTATTGATTTAAAAACCAAGTGAAAGCCTAACAAGCCCTTAGTAAACTCTTTCGTTTTATAAAACTTACATACATATTTTTTTTAATATTGAATAACCAGAACTTTGTGTTGCTTTATAGCAATCCATAACATCCTTAGTTAATACAGTAAACATTTTATATATAAAATAATTAATTTTAATCTACTTTTTTTAAATTTGACTCATGTCCCAGACATTTTTTCCGTTGCGTTACGTCCGTCGCGTTACCGTCGGTAACTTACCGATAGAATATTAAAAAAAAAACATATATATGGCAACTTTTTTGGTACTCACGTGATCAACAAATGATGTTCGGACGTACACATTACCCAGCTGAATTTATTTATTCAATCAGGAAGAAGATATCGGTTGAAACAGGTGCGGGTAACGCAAATGTAATAATTGTTTGTCCGCTAAGTTACTTAAAAAAATAATAAAAATAAGGTAAGAAAAAATACTATTTTTCATGTTTATGTTTATTTTAGAGAGTAATTAATGACTATAATGTCTTATTATTATTTTTTAAATATGGTTTTACAAAACTTTGTCCACTGCGTTACCGAGTCCACTATGTTACCTTATGGTAACGCAATGGAATTAAGGGTAACGCAATAGAATTTTTCGACAACAAAGTGGATATTTACCGTCGCTTTTATTAAAAGTAGTTTATGATTAACCAATTTAAAATTATTTGTAATTACAACTCATGATATAGATTACATCCAAGGAAAAATTCCACGCAATATAAAAGTACTAAAAGGGACCTTCGCCAGCTTATAGTCAAAGAAAAAGGGTGTCTACAATTTAGAAATCTAAGTTGTTATTCTGCAAGTGAGCACCACTACAAGGGATTTTGTTTGTGCACAAGTATACTTAATTATGAAAGATCAAAACACAATAAAAGTGTAGGTCAAACCATCGGGAGACATTTTGTGAGAAAAAAATACGTTTTAATAAACCTTATTAAGGACAAACTGGGCGAATCTGCTACCATGGCACTTTTTATTTATATTCAAGCACTAAATCACGAAATAAAACTGGTCCCAGCGTGCCATTTCACTTAAACCCTTTTATTTTAACTTTTTGGCCGAACATATTTTAAGCCATTATTATACAGTACGAACAAATCCACGGTGAATAAAAAGAGGCAAAGCTCTGAAAGAAAACGTTATCGTCGACCACTCCCTTTCCCAGTCCCTCGGTCCTGTCAGGTAGAGTCCCTTTTTCGTTCCCGAAAGGACTCAGACACTCCTGTAGGATGTTGCTAAACAACGGAGAAGATTAATGGCCCAATAAATTACGATACAGATATACGAATTATTTTTGTATGGACCAAATAAATTATTTTTATTTCTTTTTAATTGCACTGTAATACTAAAAGCAGAGTTTAAAAAATGTTAATGTAAACAATAATGCAATCGTCATTTTTTGTAGTTTGAGGGTCATTTTCAAGAAACACCCGCTTTCAGGAAAATGAAGATCAAAATATTTTTTTTGCTTAAATTGACTTTTGGTTGGATTTTTATAAATGTTTAGAGTTTTGTTTACTTTTTAATTTTTTTTACGTTTTTTTTCAGAAAAATGTGTTTAGCTAGCTTTCTATATCTCCACTGTGTTACCAATTTGAAATCCAAAATTTAATTCAATATAAAAAGTTGTTATAAAAATAATTTGAAATAAGTATTTTTTTTAACAAAAACTAAAAAAAGTAACGAAATAGACATTGGTACACAAAGGACTTAATCAGATAACGTAAAAAAGAAACTATATAGGGTGGTACGATTTTAGAGTAATGCATAAACAAAATCCCTTGTAGTGGTGCTCACTTGCAGAATAACAACTTAGATTTCTAAATTGTAGACACCCTTTTTCTTTGACTATAAGCTGGTGAAGGTCCCTTTTAGTACTTTTATATTGCGTGGAATTTTTCCTTGGATGTAATCTATATCATGAGTTGTAATTACAAATAATTTTAAATTGGTTAATCATAAACTACTTTTAATAAAAGCGACGGTAAATATCCACTTTGTTGTCGAAAAATTCTATTGGGTTACCCTAAATTCCATTGCGTTACCATAAGGTAACATAGTAGACTCGGTAACGCAGTGGACAAAGTTTTGTAAAACCATATTTAAAAAATAATAATAAGACATTACAGTCATTAATTACTTTCAATGAGCTTTAGTGCCCTAAAATAAACAGAAAAAAGTATTTTTTCTTACCTTATTTTTATTATTTTTTTGAGTAACAAACAATTATTACATTCGCGTTACCCGCACCTCTTTCAACCGATATCTTCTTCCTGATTGAATAAATAAATTCAGCTGGGTAATGTGTACGTCCGAACATCATTTGTTGATTACGTGTGTGCCAAAAAAGTTGCCATATATATGTTTTTTAAATATTCTATCGGTAACGCGACGGACGTAACGCAACGGAAACAATGTCTGGGACATGAGTCAAATTTAAAAGAAGTAGTTTAAAATTAATTATTTTATATATAAATTGTTTACTGTATTAACTAAGGATGTTATGGATTGCTATAAAGCAACACAAAGTTCTGGTTATTCAATATTTAAAAAAAAAACATGTATGTAAGTTTTATAAAACGCTAATGGGACATGCGAAAATGTGTGATTGACAAGTGATGAACATTCTTTTATAATAATAATCTCCTTAATGCATTAAAAAAATAATGCAATATTTGCAACTCTGACTAAAATACATAATGATGTTTCCTTCAAAGCTAAAATTGAGAATTGAGAATTCAAAATTAGAATTATTCGATTCTCCTAATTAGGGCGGTACAAATCTATAGGCATGCAAAGTTTGAGAATGAGATTTAGCGATTTGGGAGGTAAAGTTTATTAGGGGACCCCAAGGCGCCAGATTATACCTGATTCCCCCGACAACCGTTATCACAATTCACAATTTGAACTACTTTATTATTAAACTTTGGCCCGCATGCGAATCTAAAATGAAAAGGGGAACCAAATAACGATTAAAATTTACGCATCACTAACAGCAATTTAATAAGAAATATTAATTAGATAGGTATACTTAAGTTCTTCAAATTAAAAAGTCTGTTTTTAAACACTTTATTTTCAATTTAAAACAAGATATAATATTTTATATATAAATATACAGACGCAAGAATCAGAATGTTACATTTTTGTGTTTAAAACGATATATCGTTGTAATTCAACTTAATTTTATTTCAGTTAGAAAATCTTTGTTAATAGCTTACGTTAAGAACAATAATAAAAATATTTTATTGCCATAAAAAGACTTTTTTAATATTTACTATTGTTTTGCAACGGTAACAAAATTTTTGTTATTTCCCTTAAAAAGGGCGAACATAACTTTATAATCCAAAGTATGTGTTATAATCTCATTGATTTCACTTGTGCGAGTGAAGTGTGGTAAAATTTAGCATGATAAAAATATCAAAAAGATCACTAAGAAAATTAAAATTTAGACGTTTTCTAAAAGAAACATTTAAGGTCTATTCTATAAAACAATACCCAACAGTAGGTTGAAAATGTGACCATTGTTACAATGAAAATAGTTTATTGAATTAACAATTAAATTCAATTTTTAAAACCTTGTGATTCGATAACAATTTCTCAAAAAAAAATATTGTTTTTATAAACAAAATCTTGTTAATATTTAATTTTATAATTTATGAAAAGCATTACCGGATAGCAGTTTGAGTTTAGTAATAAAATAAACAAACTTGAAATTACTTTGCTACCTTTTACTGCGTAAATAAGCAAAGAAAATTTGCTGCAAATAAACTGAATTCTCGGAATTGTCTTCGAAGGGACAATTTCAATTCCGCTTGGCATACAAACAGCTATAAAAAGTAAACAAAAGAAAGATAAATCCTTGAAAACAATTAAGAGGCAATAAAACTCGCGAGGATGAAACAATTGCTATTCACGGGCTGAAGAAGTGTGTTGTTTGGAAAAGTTTTAATGAAAAAATAATGAGCCGGAGCAGGAAAAGAAGGGTGTATAATATTAGACTTTCCCAGAGATAATTTTACGGTGAAGAATATTTTGCCGTTAACGCCAAATTGCTAATTAACTTCTTTAAAGGTTGGTTTACATACCACTTTTACTAGTTCTAAGGTGCCCTTAAACTAAAGTAGTCATCTAAAAATTATTAGCGGTAAGAAACAATATTTTAGCTTATAGAAAAAAGTTCTTAGTGGAAGAAGTACACAGTAAAAAATTTTGCCCGTGTATATTTTTTAGTGTAGGGGTAAAAATATTAGAGTTGGTTTGTAAGTGTAAAAGTTACACTACAAAATACACTAGGTAGCATTTAGTGCTTATTATCTTTATTAAACACATTTAAAGAATATGAACATTATTTATTGGTACATTCACACTATTTATTATTAAAATAAATCAAAAGGGTAGAAAAACTTAATGCGAGTGTTTATTACCCCTTAATATGTTAAATAGTGACAAAATGTACACTACAGTGCATGCCAATTTCTTTGTCTGGTTTGATGTTACTAAGAGCTCTTTTTTCCTTACACTACTAGTGCACATTGTATCACAATTAAAGTTAAATTACACCAATAGTGGCAAAATAGACTGAAAAAACTGGTAATAACCGAAATGCGTTTTAAAATGTTTGGTTGGTACCCATCTACCTACGCAGTGCATATCCGAAGATACCGCGTTGTGGAAGTGTGGCATTTTTGTTCAGTTAGATTTTAATTACGGTGAATCCATAAGAGGATATTCTTATTTTTTGGTAAGTATTATACACTTCCTTTTTCTTTAAGCCTTAATACTCAATAAATACCAATATGTTAAAAGGATGTCCATACCCGACCTATATTAATTATTAACAATTTACGGCAGTAGGTCGGGTACTTGTAGCATTAATAATATAAATACATACCTACACACTTGATTTAATTTTTATTTTCAAGCGTAATGGTTGTTATATTAACCTATACCTACATTTTTATTAATATTATGGAAAATTTGTTTACGTGTGGTAAATCCCCGACATACTGACGCCTCTCTACCTATGAGATCACCAATTTTTTATAACAGAAAAAGGGATTACTGATGAATTCTAAGATAATTCATTGCTTACAAGTTGACAGTCAGTAAAACATTGCATTGGTCTTAAACTTTTACGTTTTAAAGAACCACTTTGCTTAAGCCAGCCATACGACTCAAATATAAAATTATATTTTAAAAGGCACCGATTTTGATAATTGTCATAGATTTTTGTTCCAAATAAATGTTTTATTCACTACCACCAATAAGTTTTACTCAAATAATAGTGTTAATTTACACTAGAAGTACCTTTCTAAAATTAGAACTTTTCCAAAGTAGTGTTAATTTACACCGAACAAAAGTGGGATTTTACCCAGGAAGTGTAGAAGTACACGATTTTAGGTAAATTAACACTTTTTAATATAGTGTAAAATTACTTTATCCTCAGTGCCATAGTGTTAAATCATACTTGCTTACTTGGGGAAAATTACACTACAAATTAACTCTAATTGTAGTGTTATAAAACAACACTATTTAGTGTGGACCTGTGTGAACTCTAATTAGTGTTGCTTAGAGTTGATTTTTTTTTTACTGTGTAAGCTTTTCAATTAAGAGATGCAGTTTTTTTGTTAAAATCCCATTTTTTTAAATGTTTTCTTCATTTAAAAGATAAATATCTCCCGAAGAAATATTTTTGGTTCTTGTACCAAGAAATCGCTTGCTCTTGATTTAGGCTATAGTAGGAAGAGCATAAGGGAAGTTGCACGTGAATTGGAAAAGATTAATTTCAAACTGTAATGTACAATATTTTTCAATTGTTTCGTCATAAATTAATATCCTTTATTTTATCAGTTTTAATTATTGCAGCAATACATTGTATGTGCTCAGATTGCTGGAGGACAGGAAATCGTTTGCAGGATCAAATGTCATTAAAGGCGCGCCAGAGTAGCAGGGCATAATGTCCAATGGGAAATCAAAAAACACTTTTCTCCGCTTGCGTTACGTCGCACATTTCAGGTCAAAACCTGAAAACTGCTGTAACTTGTTAAGCCGGCCAGATTACCACTTTTTTCCTTCCTTTGTTCGCATTTTCCGAACTGGGGACGACAATATTGCATTGGTAAGTAATTTGTAAAATTAATTTATGTTCTATTGTCAAAGGATTTATTTAATTAATGGCCATGTTATTTATTTTTAGCTTTTATCGCGACACGAGTTTGATTTTGATAATTCCTCAATTTCAAAATAATTTAATTAAAATGAAGGTTCTTGCAATTTGAAAGTTTTACTACAGGGTATAGTAAAACTTAATTTTAAGATAAACACAATTAAGGAGGGTAGGTATACCTCTCAACTACCTAATTAGAGTTAAACTTTATATTAGTTAATAAAACAGATTGAACTAACTTAAAACCAATTTTAAATGTTGTTTTCTTCTATAAGATAATCTTATAAACAACAAACTGAAAGTATATTTAAGTTTAGGGTTTTCCAAATTAAATTGTCTTTCAAAATATGTAAAAATATACAGGGTGTCCCATTTAAAAAAATGTTATTTTTGTGAGTATTTAGAAATCCAATTTTTTTATCACCATTTTAATAAGAAGTATATTGTTAATCAAATACTTTAACGAAGAATCATTGGTAATGTAGGTATGGGTCTCAGTTAACCTAAAAATATAAAGTATACGCATTCATAAAGTTTTTCCTTCTGGAAATCCTGTTTTTAACGAAATAATTTTTTGGCCAAAATTGGCCAATTTTCAAAATGCTGTAACACGAATATTTTTTGTCTGATTTTAATGAAATTTGGAAAATTTCGTAGCTTCAACTTTCATCTACTCTATTGTTTTAAAAGATTTGTCACTGCATTTTGAATTTTAAAAATTATCGAATTTTGGCCAAAAAACGATTTTTTTTAGGCCTATAGCAATTTTCTTATTATAACACTAATAAGCATGTATAGAAAGACTTCATAACAAAAATGTAAACTTACAGGTCACTGTAGAATAAATTACATAACCTATAATATAACATGTGTCAAACGTCAAAAATGACAAAATGTCGCACTTTATCCAAGATTGGCTTTTCTAAATAGTTTGTTAAAGTCAATTTTCTATAATTTGTTGGAAACAGGATGATATATTTAACCATTTGCACAATATTGTCAAGAAAAGATTTAACATCTGTTGTAAAAAATATTTAAAAAATAAATGTTACTGTTTTGTACAATTTTTTAAATAATTTGTATAAATATAGTATAACTGAGTTAGAATATAATTTTTACAAAAAGTCAACAATTTCTCACCGTAATATCCATAATGACTAAATTCACATAAATCACCAAGTTCAATTAACTAAACCCACAGAATAAACCACTTACAAAAGAATCATAAAATAGACAAACTCATAGAAAAAGAATAAACAAAATATTGCGTAAATAACCACAGATTTGTCCTTTAAACAGTTCAGAATTTTATAACCAAAACAAACCTAAAGAAGGAATCCGTATTTATTTTATTGGTTACAGTGATGGCTACAAGATGGCGATAGTGTTAAAATAAGTTTATTTTAGAATAGAAATATAATTTTGATTAAATCGATTTATTAAAAGAAAAATAATACCATTTGTTATTGAATTTTGAAAAACGTGTGAAGTATAATTTATCTAAAATTCCGCAACAGTGTTGCCACAACACCTGCTTATTTCCTTGGATGTAGGCGTGCCTGCCTCGCGTATGCTAATACGAGAGAAGGAGACAACTATGATATCGCATTGTAATAGAACGAGACAACAAGGCTAACGCCAATCGTGAGTCTAAATTAGTTCAGGCATGCTTCTGAGCCAATCATCTAGCTATAAATATTAGTTTAAATTGCGGTCGTTCCAAATTCAAATAATTTAATTGTTGCTGGGTATTCCACGTATAAAATCAATCAATTTTATTGACTATTTCACAATTCATGTAATCCAAATATTAAAAATTTATAGTATATTATAGAAAGTAAAATATTTAAATTATACTTAATTTTTTAATTCTCTATGATGAGGCACTGCCTCACCTGCCTCCCCTGACGGACTGTGCTAAATATTTACTTTAGTTTGTAATTTAGCAAACAATAAGCAAAATGTGTGGGAATCAGAAAAACAAATTATCCAAGAAAAGCTGTTAATTTACTCAAATCTGTGTGTATGTTATAAGGTTCTAAATATAAAAAGGTTCAGCTGAAAATAACTTTTGAGCTGGTTTAAAAAATTATCTTCATTAAAAACTTTTAAAAGCACTGACTGGGAAAAACCAATTAACAAACTTAGTATTTTTTGATTATTTTATTAAAACGTTTAAACAACTTCCTCTAAACTTCTCTACTAATTTAGACCCCGTTAAAAGGATTTTTTTCTTTTTCACCAAAGCGCGGTTTTATTCATCACGTTCATTAAAACTATCCTTATAAATTAATGTAACCTTTCAAAACCTCTTTAGTTTACTGCTCACTTTTGTTTTAGTAATAAAATGTCAAAACATTGATTGATTCATTAATAAGCGATTTAATTGTAAAACCACCAAAAATATACAGGTTTAGTTGCTCTTAATCTGCTGTAAAAATGCATAACAATGTGGGGCCAAGAATGCGCCCCTGAGGCACCCCTCTGGACGTGGAAATTAAAAAACGTATGCTTTATGCCTTATGTATTATAATAGAAAGATATTTTTAGTATATGATAACATTGCAAAGAGTCTTAAAACGTGTTTATATTCTTATTGGCTCAATTGGTTTGATTGGCTTTATTGGTATTATTGGAGGACCAGGCCTAAATGGTATTGGTGTGATTGGTTTTGGTCTGTATGGGTTTCTGTCACCCATTAAGACATCTCGTTGTAACCTTGTTTTGGGTATATCTTCATTGCCTGGTTTTTTAGTTGATGGGGTCCAACAACCTCTTCTTTTCCATATTGGAGGGCCAACTTTCTTTACCCAACCACTTTTTGTGCTTGTATCTGAAAAATATTATTCTTTTTATTAATGTATATGAGGTAAGAATGATTAAACTTTCGTAAAATAAAAAGATCTTACCCACTAATGTAGATTTTTCTGATATTGGATTTCCATTTTTTTCTTTTCCAGGTGGATATTGAGTTGCGGCTGCTATAACAATAAAAGCTAGTAATATAATAAATTTCATCTTTATACTTTGTAATTAAAATGTATAATGATTTAACTAATTTATTGTCAGGTATTTATAGTAGGTGATATTTGTTCGTTGCGAAAATTTGTATATCCCCATTTTAATGAAATCATTATTGTAGCAATATTTTTTATTCAGAGAACCACAGATAATATGTATGATTTTGTAAAATACCTATTTTATTGGTCAATATACCTACAGGGTAATGCGTTTGGATCTGGCGTATTTTAAATGGCCCAAATTGTCAATTTTGAAGATATACCTAAGTAATGAAAGTAATATAGTGATTTCTTCGTCACAGGACATCTTGCAGAATAACAATGATTTAAATACAGTGAATGATAGAGAAAATAAAAAACTAAAGGCAACAAAAATAATAAATTCGGAAAATTCTTTTAACATACCACCCGAAAAAATATTAGATATATATATAAATCATCCTGTTCCGGCCTAAACATTATAAATGCTTCACAAACTAGAGATACCACACTTAATGATATTTGCAACAACCTATTTCATAAGTCAGACCAAGGAATTAGTAGTTACCTTCAGAAACCAGAAAAGGGATGAGGAATCCGAGAAAGAAATATATGAATTATATGATATTTACAAAAACGAAATAAAAAATTACCTGAAACAGCAATTTATCTTTAAAAAATATTTAACAATTTATGTTATTTGATGTAAAGTTGTTATGTTTACATAAAAATTGTTTGTGCAATAACTATGGTCCATGTGTACAATTACTATATAAAATGTCCAATTACTATACTTTTTTGCATTTTTTTTTATAAAACTAATATTAAAAATTCAAATATTCTTATTTTTTAGTAAACGTAAATAAAGTTTAAACAAACAAAGTAGGTATCCTTTTTATATATTTATAAGAAAAAAACTAAAATCTTTAAAACAACGGCATATATAAATTTTAGACTATTCTTTTACTAGGATTATAAAAAAATACTATGGAGAAATAGTTTAATTGGAAGAAAGTGAGGTTAGATCGGTCTGACATTTATTTTTATGGTAGCAGACCAAAAAATATATTTTATCTCCACGCGGTCTGTAATTTAAACTTTATTGTTGTCAACATTCGATAAAAAAATACCTTCTTATGGCCTAGGCCGATAAAAAATTTTATGAGGCAAGTAATTAGTTCGATTTTTTCTCGCTAGGGGTATTGTTTTGACAAATTAATCCTTTTCTAAGAAATTTTTAATTTATTTATAATAAGCACTAATTTGTTTGTTTTGCTGTTAATGTTTAATATTTTTCATTAAATTATTGTTAAATTAAATATGAATAATAAAGCAAAAAGTGAGGTTAGGCAACCAAGAAAACGCACGATTCTTTTTCTACGATTTAAATTATCTTTAAGTTTTAATTTGCTTTAAGTTTTCAGTGAAATTAAATGTTAAACACAGCTTAAACATTCCAAACTACCTATTTTTTAAATAAAAATCCAAACAAATTGAAATTAGATACCTAACTATTTATTAAACAATTAATTAAATTTAATGTAATAGCAAAAATCCATTTCTACTTAAATCATGTAGCTAGGTATTGTCAAACTCTTACTGCTTCTAAAAGCAATAATAATTATTGTACATTTAATGTAATCTTTGGCTAATAAATAAATGAGATTCTAAAAAAGTGAGGTTAGGCCGCTTTGATGTTGAATTAAATTGACCTATATAAAGTGCTTTGAAGATAAAATGTTGTATGCCATTCGGCCAAGCAGTGCCTTTTTGTGCTTCGCTCAATTGTAGGCCTCCGCTACGCGGACATAAATAACTATTTTTATTGGAAAAATGTTTATTTATTTTAAATAAATATTAGAAAAAATAAAGAAAATAAAAAATATTACGATAAATATAAACAAAGGAGATAAACTGAGATATAACGATTTATATACTCAAATGACCTTGATACCATATTCATCATAATCCGTATTAAATTTTTCGAAATATTTTTATAATATTTAATAGTGCTTATTTATTATTAGTAAAATTTTTAGAAGTATGGTAAAATGTTTCTTGGTATAATTTTTATTACTATTTCGTGCTCAATAGAATCCAGCAATAACTTAATTACTTTAAAAAATTGTCAACATTATTGTAAATTACCGCACAAAATTAATCATCTTATTTACAAAAGGTTACAAAACTTATTCGCACACTGATAAACAAAATGAATTCTTCGTAACAAACGGGGATAAACAAAACAAGTAATTCCCAATTTCAAACTTCTCAGCTACTAGGTATATATAATTCCGGTGAAATTCAATTTTAAATCATTCGAAGTCAATTCCTCGAGTACCAACACAATGAAATCATATGTAGTGTTTGTTGCCTTTTTGGCCTGGGCTTCAGCCCTTCCACTAGATATCTTTGAGGATGATGATGGACAACAGTTTTACTTGGTGCCAATGCAAAGACAAAAAAGGTAAGAAATACAGTGTTACCACCTGAACAATGATTGTTAATGGTTTTATTTGCGCAGAGACACCACTTGGGACGTGGCAAAAGGTCCGGGAGGAACCAACGTGCAATTAGGACAAGAAGGAACGATTTGGGCAAAAGGTAATCACGAGATCATTGGTGGTGGACACGCCAGTAAAAATTTCAACCCCAACGGACCATTGGTAGGAGGAGGATCCATCGGGTACCATCACATACCATCCGGTAATATACCACAATAATTACACAGAACACAGTTTTACAATTATTTGATTACAGATACGAATATTAAAGCTTCAGCCACCCATGTTCCTAGCTGGGGTACGCAAGCCGACATTAAAGCTTCCCGTACCCTTTGGGCTCCCGATAGAAATACCAAATTGGAGGCGTTTGGAGGAGCAAGTCAAAGTTTCACCAAGTGGGGAAATACGAGACCTGATGCCAATGTTGGACTGCAATTTACCCACAACTTTGGCGGTTAAAATATTTAATATTAAGTTATTGTTTTTTTAAATTAATTTTAATAAAAACCTACCTCTAAGTTACGTACATTGTAGTTTGCTATATTATCAGCCGTAAATCGGTTTTCGTATATATTATACCGCCCAGTAAGCCCAACAACAAAAATAATAAACTCATTATTCACGTTTTAAGGCATCAGTGATTGGCTGATTTCAATATTCACTGTGATTAGAACCAATCGGGTGTAATTGGGAAAAGTTAGATTGGAACTGTCTAACAGATGTCAGATTTTTTTATACATACAAGGGGCGACTATAATGATCTTTAAATATAGTATAGTCGTGTGTGTTCGAACATAATCTTTTTACGATTCAGAAAGGGCCTACCTTGTTAGGGATATTTTAGGCCTAAATCTGACAACACTGACCCAGATCCGTAACTAGTGCTAGTGAAGGCAGGGCCCTTGGTTGTAAGGCCCCTTGCAACCAGGACCGTTTAAAGTAATAACCTTAAAAATTATTTAAAAAAATATGTGACAAGTGCATACAAAATTTGTTGACAAAATATCGCTTCAATATCCATTTTGAGGAATTGTTTCAAGTGTTTCTGAGTTACTATGTTACTATTGACACTACATCATCTCAACTTGAAAAAATGTTTGAAGGAATGAAGAATGTTTTCCAACAAATTCATCAAGTGGGTTGAAAAAAACGCTGACGTGCCATTTTATTCTTCTTTTTAGTTGCTTTTTGTTTGGTCGACGTTTGCATCATTGTCTTCAAGCTATCTACACTGTCTACAGCTGGATCATTATACTATTAAGGCTCTCTTTAGTTCATAAATAAGAACGAAAAAATAACAAAAATTAATAGAATATTTTTTAATTAAATATATGTCTACTTTGTCACAAACACCTTTGTTTAAATCCGTTGGTTTGCAGTAGGGTACCAAGAATGTGTCCCTCTGGACGTAAAAATTAAAAAACGCATGCTTTATAATTTATGTATTATAATTATAATAGAAACATATTTTTTTTATATGATAAAATTGTAAAGAGTCTTGAAATGTGTTTATATTTTTATTGGCCTTATTGGTTTGATTGGCTTTATTGGTATTATTGGAGGGCCAGGCCTAAATGGTATTGGTTTGATTGGTTTCGGTCTGTATGGGTTTCTGTCACCCATTAAGACATCTCGTTGTAACCTTGTTTTGGGTATATCTTCATTGCCTGGTTTTTTAGTTGCTGGGGTCCAACAATTTCTTCTTTTCCATGTTGGAGGGCCAACTTTATTCACCCTACCACTTTTTGTGTTTGTCTCTAAAAAAATAGTTTATTTATTAATTTTATTAATGCATATAAGGTGGAAATAAAAGTATTAGGTACCAACTAAGAAAAAAGGGATCTTACCAACGGATAAAGTTTTTTTCTAAAATTGGATTTCCAATTGTTTCTTTTCCATCATCTTGAGTTTCGGCCGCTATAATCTGTCACCTTTTATCTGTCGCATGTCATTTGTCATCAGCTATTTGTCATCTGTCAACTTGACATCTGTCACCTGTCATATGGATGAATTGTCAAATAGTTTCCTTTAATTCGAGAAATAATCTAGACGTATATCACTCAACCTATAAATTTAATCTGTTAAACTATGTTCAGTAAGTTTTTTATTTGATTTTTCTTTTTGGAAAATAGTTTCATGCAAAATAATTAAAAATAAGACCCCTCGACCGCTACGCGGTCTCGTGATTTTATTAAATTATTTTGCATTCAACATTTTCCAAGAAAAACCAAACAAAAAACTACTGAGCCTAGTTTAACCGATTAAATTCATAGTTCTCGTGATATAATATATGATTATAAAAAATACTATAGAAAAATAATTTAATTGGAAGAAAATGAGGTTAAATCGGTCTGTCAGTTATTTTCATAGTAGCAAGCATGCTTTTAAAATAAGCTAGTTTGCAACTACACGATTCGTCCAAATTATTCCATCATCGAAACCTGAAATATAGGTAATTCCATATTAATATATCGTAATAAGCGCAGAAAAAAATATTTTATTTTTTTATATTTATATTTTGTATTTATTTATTTTAGATAAATATTATAAAAATAACGAAAAAACAAATATTTCGATAAATATAGACAGGAGATAAATTGACACATAAACTAAAAATTCCGGTTTATATACTTAAATCACCTTGGTAAAATTTATTTATTTTTTTAATTGTTTTTATAATATTCGGTAGTTTCTATTCACTATTTATTTATTATCAATATAATTTTTAGAATAGAATAGAATAGAATCAGCAATAAATTAATTGCTTAAAAAAATTTTCGATAAACATATTGTAAATCACCGCATAAAATTATTCATCTTATTAACAAAAGGTTACAAAACTTATTCTCACACTGATAAAACAAAATGTATTCTTCGTAACAATACGGGGAAAAACAAATCAAGTAATTCCCAATTTCAAACTTCTCAACTACTATATATAATCCCGATGAAATTCAATTTTAAATCATTCGAAGTCAATTCCTCGAGTACCAACACAATGAAATCATATTTAGTGTTTGTTGCCTTTTTGGCCTGGGCTTCAGCCCTTCCACTGGATATCTTCCAGGATGATTATGGACAACAGTTTTACTTGGTGCCAATGCAAAGACAAAAAAGGTAAGAAATACAGTGTTACCACCTTAACAATGATTGTTTATGGTTTTATTTGCGCAGAGACACAACCTGGGACGTGGCAAAAGGTCCGGGAGGTACCAACGTGCAATTAGGACAAGAAGGAACGATTTGGGCAAAAGGTAATCACGAGATCATTGGTGGTGGACACGCCAGTAAAAATTTCAACCCCAACGGACCATTGGTAGGAGGAGGATCCATCGGGTACCATCACATACCATCCGGTAACATACTACAATAATCACACAGAAAGCAGTTTTACAATTATTTGATTACAGATACGAATATTAAAGCTTCAGCCACCCATGTTCCCAGCTGGGGCACGCAAGCCGACATTAAGGCTTCCCGTACCCTTTGGGCTCCCGATAGAAATACCAAATTGGAGGCGTTTGGAGGAGCCAGTCAAAGTTTCACCAAGTGGGGAAATACGAGACCTGATGCCAATGTTGGATTGCAATTCACCCACAACTTTGGAGGTTAAAATATGTAATATTAAGTTATTGTTTTGTTTAAATTAATTTTAATAAAAACCTACCTCTAAGTTACGTACATTGTAGTTTGCTATATTATCAGCCGTAAATCTGTTTGCGTGTATACAAAGTGTGTTAAGAAAATAACGGGAATTATAAAATTTCGCGGGTTCAGAGGGTTCGATTGTCATAAAATTTTCTTTATTATGTTGGTATAAATGCCCCCGAAGTATGATAAAAACTTTAGCTGTTTTCATTGTTTACTTTGTCCGTGGCAGCCGCTAAGGTTAGACGTGTTTTATGAGCTCGGCGATTTTTCGTTCGTTAAAAGAAATGGATCAAAGAATTTGTATCCAATTTTGCTTAAAAAATTAAATAAATTCTGTGAAATGTTAACAATGGCCCATAGTGAGTCTGCTATAAGTAAAACAAGAGTTTACAAGTGGTATAGGAGTTTCCAAGATGGCCGTGAAGACGTTGAAGATGACGAACGCCCCGAACACATAAGCACATTAACAACCGATAAAAACATGGAAAAAGTGGAAGAAATGGTTATAAACCATCAGAGAAGTCGCTGATGATGTTGGTATATCGATTGGCTCATCCCATGAAATTTTTTCGAATTTTTTGGGTATGAAACGCGTGGCAGCAAAATTTGTTCTGAAAAAGTTAAATTTTGAACAAAAATTTAGGCCAAAAACAATACTGTAATGATGCCCCAGCCTCCATATTCGCCAGACATGCCTCTGTCTGACTTTTTCCTATTCCCAAAAATAAAGAAAACCTTAAAGGGCCGTCGTTTTGCAAGCATAGATGACATTAAAAGCGCATCGCTGAAAGAACTAAAGGCTATCCCAAAGATCGAGTTTTAGAAGTGTTTCGAGTATTGGAAGAAGAGCTGGCACATGTGCATAATATTCTATTTTGAAGGCGTCAACATTAATGTAGACGAATAAATAAATATTTGTTTCAAAAAACGAAAATTCCCGATATCTTTTGAGCACACCTCGTATTATACCGCCCAGCAAGCCCATTATTCACGTTTTAAGGCATCAGTGATTGGCTGATTTCCATATTCACTGTGATTAGAACCAATCGGGTTTAATTGGGAAAAAGTTAGGTTGGAACTGTCTAACAGATCTTTAAAATCGAAAGAAAGTTGGGTTTTAATAAATTTTGGGCATTATATTTATTAATATTATCCAAAAGTTGATAAGGTTGGTTAATGGTTATTACACTGTTTAAAATATCTGTGGTGTGAAGAGTAATCTTAAAATGGTGTCAAAGTCAGGTAGTCCTTTGCTTTGGTGTGACACTACAAGTTGTTCGATACTAAAGAGACCTTAAATAGGTGGAAACAGCTGTCAATATTTGAAGTATTTTAAGTTGGTGAAACGCACTAAAAACATTATCTCTAGCGAGTTGAAGGTTCAATTTTCTGGAATAATACCACTGGTAATATACTTGTAATGCGTCAAGGAACTTCCTGTTTCTTTTTTTTCCTTTTTTCTGTGTAGTATGATTTAATTTGACCAAAAACACATTATTATTCAATTTACACCAGGTAAAATACACTGGACCAACGAACCATATTTAACACCATTTTCGTTTGTATCGATATAGACCATGTATGGTGTTAATTTGGTGTTAAAATGGTCATGAAATTTTGAACAGTGTATAATATGCGTCCAGGTGCAAAATCGTATAAAAATTTTTATCAAGCAGAAACGTACGACGGTCAAATAAATTTAAACGTCATTATGAGATTTTAATGTGGAAACCTTTTCGGTTTCGGCGGTGAAAATGCGGGGGTCGGTGGAATGTGAAAGGGGCTGATTTCTTGTCTACTTTGCTGTAAGCGTTTCGAGGGACACGACAAGTTACCTCCACCATGAACAGGACGAACAGGAGGTGGAGGAGGGGGGGCGAATTGGGGATAATGTCCGAAGTGGCAAGTTCCAACACCCCCGGGAGATCAATGTGTTACTTCCGGACAGTGGCGTAAGAAGAAGGATTTTGTGAGCAATCTTTTTTCATTTTTTGATCAATCATAATTGCATTTTTTACTTCAATTTCAGTCAAATTCATTAAAGTTATTATCAAACATAAAAAAATCATTAAAAAAATCAAAATACTTTGTTCAATAAGCCTTTTAAATTAATTCCACTGAAACACATTAGAACATTGATTTTTATTTTAAACATTAAATATTGAAATTAAATTATGTATTAAAAAAAGGGTGGGCCATCTATAAGTTGAATTTT
The DNA here is from genome assembly GCA_921294245.1 of Brassicogethes aeneus. Classification (NCBI taxonomy): domain Eukaryota; kingdom Metazoa; phylum Arthropoda; class Insecta; order Coleoptera; family Nitidulidae; genus Brassicogethes; species Brassicogethes aeneus. The sequence goes on along the minus strand of OV121132.1, from coordinate 578,745 downwards.
AAACTACGTGCTATTAATGAAGCTTTCAACTTAAGCGCCATGAATTGCTGACAGTGGTTTAGTTTTAACCTTCCGATTAAAAAATATGCACCGAATAAATTTGGATCAACGTTTCGAAATACTCAAAACTTACTTTGAATGTGACTGTGATCGCAGAGACGGCAAGAAAATTGCGTTTGGAAGAAATGAGGCGCCGTCAAACCAAAGTATTACAAATTTGATCAAAAAATCGCGCAGAAATGGAATGCTGGTGGACATAAAACATGTTTCGCATGCCCGTCCTAGACGTACACCTGAAGCAATTGCTGCTGTGGCCGAAAATGTACGCATGACCACTCTGAGGATGATTCTGCACAAAGACCTTGGTATGTTTGTTCAGGAGTTAAAGCAAGTTGACCATCCACAACGTTTTTGCTTTGCTGAGTGGGCTTTAAACCAGTTGAACGATGACCCTAATTTTGCAAGAAAAATCATCTTTTCGGATAAGGCGCATTTTTACCTCGGAGGTTATGTCAACAAGCAAAACTGTAGGATTTGGGCCACGGAAAATCCACACGTCGCTGTAACAAAGCCTATTCACCATTTAAAACAAAACATTCAAGCTCAAATTGCCTAAATAGAGCAGCAAAGTTTTGACAAAGTGCTCGAAAATTGGTGTTCCAGGATGGGATACTGCCGAGCCAGCTGAGGTGGCCACTTAAATAAAATCATTTTCCATACTTAATCGGAAGAAACATTGTATCAAATAAAGCAAAAAAATCAGTTTTTCTTAATCTCATTGCTATTTTATAATTCAACATAAACACCCTTTATTAATATAAGCATAAATATTGAACAGTGAAGAAATGAAAAGTTTTATTTTGTTGTAATAAGCATGGGTTTAAAAAAATTCTGGCTGCATTGTTTTTTGTTGCTTTCGTATTCCGTTTCTCGTATGAGGGACCAAATGTAATCACCCATCATGGCTGCATCTCAGAAGCCGTGATACCGCCGCTCCATAGCCTTCATTTAGGTTTTCACTAAAGTCTAAACTTATTAAAAAAAAATAAAAAAAATTAAAAATTGTCAAAAAGATGAATTTTGGTCTTCCAATAAAAAATTCATAACTTCGCCATTCTTCCATGTATTTCTATCAACATAAGCTTGTTTATTTTGTAAAAATGTCAGCTTCAAGAAAAAAAATTCAAACTGGAGTTATTTTGTAAACTAGTGTTACCTGCGATACTTTAAAATAAAGTGTTTTTTTCTTTAAATTTGTAATTAATATTTGAATATTTGCTAACTATGCTCCCGATATTACGCGTATGCTTGGTCAGCTTGGGGCTAGGATCATCGGATTGCGATGTATTTCGGGACCCTACCATTACCGCCATGGCCACAGCCGCCGCCACATTCAACACCTGTCATTGCCAGTCTTCGATACTTTGCCGTTCCATTGTGCTTTCTAGTAGGTGACGGGACAGCTTAAGTGCTACATACGATTTTTTTTCATTGTATTTATTTATTTTATTTATATCTCACGAAATGTTTAATTATTTTTTACAATGTTTTAAAAGTCTAAAATCTATCCTCCGTGAATCAGTTTTTGCTTTAAATTTTATGCAACGGATGGCGCTTTAATCATTTTAAATAAGCAAAAACCTCTGTTTACGACATTATAGATGCATGTGATTCCTGAAGGTCAGTTAGAATTTATATGCAGATGAGAGTGTTGCTGTTTTATAATTCAAAAGTTTAGGTTCATTAATTTGCTATTTAAAAACCTATCCACCGTGAAGTGTAATATCTCAGTAAGTAGATTTTTTAATAAATATTTTATATATGTACAATTGTATTCTATATACGATGTATTTTTCATCAGCACAGTTTTATTTAGCATCCTAACTACCTACTAAAGCAGACATACAGGTAACGTATGTGTAGGGCTTGCTTGCCTGGATTTACCACGAGACTTAGCATTAATACTACGAGCGATTTATTGCGGTGCAAGATACTGCACCGCGGTTAGTATTAAACAATGTACCTATTCACACACACGCTCGCACACAAACACACAGACACACTGACTAAGTTCAACTTAGTTTGAATATTATACACCGCCTAAAGCTAACCAAGACTGCGCTTAAAAGCGCCATTATCGCGCCGAAATCACACTAATTACAAAAGCGTTTGTTTGCAAAGAAACAAAGAGTGAAACAGTGAATTTATATCCTAACGAGTTAGTTTACAAACTACATAATGCGGTCCGGTCGTTTTATAGTACCTACGGTGAAATGTCAAAAAATTGTTCCATTGTTAACAAAAATTACTTTATATAATATATATATTATACAAATAGGTTTGAAAAAATTTGTTATGATATTACTTATTCAATTAGTTAACATCCTGGGTTGAGTTTTTACCGATTTTCCAATAAACAGTGTTAATCTGAATGAAGAAATAAATTGCATACAGTCTCTGTAAATATAAATTGTACCTATTAGATACAATAAATACACATTTTAGTAGTGATTAACGTAAAAAGCGTAAACATTTCAATTCAGTAAAAATCGTCAAACAAATAAGTCGTCTAAATTGAAACAGCATTTAGCATTATTAAAAGCGTTGATTAAGAAAGTCTCCACTCAACGGTAAAATACCATTATATTATGTATTATATATAATATTATGGTGCCGTGAATTCGTAGGTATATTTTGTTGTTTAAAATGCAGTTGTCGGCGTTTTTTAGAGAACTCAAATATAAAAATGGTTGGTTATGTTTGTGCAAAAATTATTATTTACTTCTTTCTTAAAAATGTCCAAACTTAAATATAAATTATATTAGGTTAAGTTATCATTAGTTAATTCTGCACCAACAAATGTACTTACCGAATTGGAGTCTTTGGCAAAACATGAAAATGCAACGATTTAGTTCTTGAATTTTATTTACAATTAAAAACACAATAATTCACCTTGATTCCTTACATAAAATGCACACACTAACGTAACTATATAAACATTTAAGCGTTGAGTTTCTTAATCAATGATATAAGGAATAATCAATCGAAATCGAGTACTAAAAATTTTTTTTAATTTTTTCCTTGCAACGTAATTAATTAATTAATTTAAACATCGCGGTTAAGGTTAAATAAATTATATAATTCCGTATGTCCCTTGAAATGATACATATTTTAACTGTTTAACAGCTGGTCTCTTCTCTTCCCTTCTATTCCCTGGTTGCCGCCCAACGACAATTCATCTTTTTCCGTCGACCTTTGGAAACGTCGTGTTCATGAATAATGTTTAAAACTTATTTTGCAGAGCTAATCTCGCACATATCTGTAAAACAGTGATTCTCGTAGTCCCTATGATTAATGACACCTATCCCCTGAAACTTTTTGCAGAATCCCTGCTACGTTACACATTTTATTTAAGGATTATTACATTTTTTAGCAATTTACAGCAAATATTGAGTAGCCAAAATTTCCCAGCAATAGTTTCATTTTCAGTTTCAGTTGTTATAGTAAAATTAGTTCATTTTACTATGGCATATTTGTCTTTTTTTAATAACTGGGTATTTAAATTAATTTTATTTCAGTTGGAAAATCTTTATTGCTATAAAAAGACTTTATTAATATTTACTATTGTTTTGCAATGGTAACAAATTCTTTGTTATTTCCCTTAAAAAGAGGGGGAAAGGGCCAGAGCTCTCTTTGGTGAACATAACTTTATAATCCACAGTCTGTGTTATAATCTTATTGATTTCACTTGTGCGAGTGAAGTGTGGTAATATCTAGCATGAAAAAAATATCAAAAAGATCACTAAGAAAATTAAAATTTCGACGTTTTCCAAAAGAAATATTTAAGGTCTATTCTATACGAAGCAGACTTGTTGTTTAAAAAGTGAGTTCATATTTTTTTATTTTGTACATCATATAATATGAGTTCATTTTTTTGTTATAATAAATAGTTTGTTTTAATGCATTGCAATTATTTAAAAAAAACTACCTAACAGTAGGTTGAAAATGTGACCATTGTTACACAGAAAGAAAAACTGTACGTAAAATTAATAAACTGCTGTCGTCAATTTTTTGTACATTAATATTATGTATTGGTGATTATTACAATGCTTTTTCTTCATAGATTAATAACTAAGAACATTGAAACAATAAACTAGTCAACATTAAACGATAAATGCAAAACATCAAAAATTAATTATTTCCTTCATCAATATAATATAAAAATTTATTGAATTAACTATTGACGATCATTAAACGATGTTCTTTATCTTTAAAACAATCAATTTTTCGTCATAGATCCATGAACAGCAAAACATAAATAATAATAAACTGTCTTCATTGTCCCAACGGTCGATGCAATTTTTATCTTATCTCAATATAATATAAAAATTTATTGAATTAACTATTGACGATCATTAAACGATGTTCTTTATCTTTAAAACAATCAATTTTTCGTCATAGATCCATGAACAGCAAAACATAAATAATAATAAACTGTCTTCATTGTCCCAACGGTCGATGCAATTTTTATCTTGTCAGTCTTAAGCGTCAAAAGGATAGTTCCGCGTTTAGCCCTAAAGCTTTATTAGTGAAATTGTGATAAATATATGGAGCGAAGTCAAGGTGTGTAAGCTTGTGAAGTTATTTTAAACATTTTTGACCTTTTTGGACCTAATATACCTACGAAACCGAGGTGTGTGAGCTTGTGAAGTTATTTTAAACAGTTTTGACTTTTTTGGATATTTTTTATTATTTTTAAGTTTTAAGTGAATAAGTTTTTAGTTTTTAAAATATACACTTTTAATATTTTAAATAAAATAATTTAGGATTTCATGTAATTGAGGCGGTCGATATATGTTTTAAAATTATTTATATATTTAATCTTGACTTTTTACAGGAAAGCATTTTTGGAACTTTTTAGATAGAGCATTTTGTAAACCTCTTTAGAGTCCAAAGGTTCATATTATTTGTAAATTTCTCTTGCAATAAAAAATGTATTCACCAAAAACGTCTTTATTTTAAAGAAACCTCTTTTGTGATTGATTGCTGTATAAGATATTTTTTTCCTATTTCTATGTTGCTAAAACAAAATGTACCCACGTACCCAGTAAACCGTTATTTTAAATAAATTTGGCAAAAATTTTTAATTGGGTCTTTGATTTTATGTAAATCATAAACTAATGCCTTTTTGTTCGTAGTATTAATACTATAAGGGATCATAGATCTATGGTAATTGTTTATTGATTCAATATAAAATAATCATAAACTAATGTCTACCGTTTATAATAATAATAATATGCTTTCATATATCTATGTTCGTTGTTTATTGATTTAACGTATTAATCATAAACTTATGTCCAACGGTCGTTATCCATGCTCATAGATTATTAATTTAACGTACAGCATTCATAAACTGGTGTAAATCTGTTTATCGTATTAATTACAGTAAAACATAGATCCATGCTCCTCATTCATTGATTTAACGTAAAGAAATCGTAATTTGATGAATAAGAAAATTTACGAACGACTGTTCATTGTATTAACAACACCCGTCATCGGCTGAAAATTAATGTTGTCGTTCATTGATTTGATGTACTTTTTTATTAATATCACGTACCTTTTTCGTTCAGTATACTATAGTATAATACAAAGAAAATGTTCATTGAATTAACAATTAATTTGTTGTTAAATTTACATAAATTTACATTTTTTGATGATTGTTATGTTTACCTTGTTAATTTTAATGGTTTTTATAAAAAAATTAGAAGCTGAACATATCTTGAAAGTACATACTTCAGCTCGAGGACCAATTCCGCACTCGGAAGAAACTTCTGTGCCAGGCCCGCAAAACAAACAGCATCCAACCTGGAAGTAATTGAAAAAGCAAGTAACGAAGATGAATCCTTTTTGGGAGCTACTGAACTTTTTTTTTTAATTGTTCGTATAAATATAGTATAACTTTGTACAGCACTGCAATGTAATTTATGAACTTCGATAACACCCAGTACAATAGTAGGTTAAACGAAGTAATTATTTTTGGCATCAACAAAGCCCGAAATGACAATGCGTGGCAGGCAAAATTCCGTTGTGTATAGTTTTGGAAAACATTAGACAAAATTAAGATTAAATTGTTTTAAATTTCACAGAGGTTTAACTGGCGCGTTAGCCGCGAATTTAAATTGTCACATATTCAGGCAGCAGAATAATGAAGAAAAGGGAGAAGTTTGAACTAAAGTAACAATGCGAAAAGGATTAACGCTGCTGGAAACTGGGTTGACCTAAGCCTCTCTGAACTCAACTCAGCCTTTGCTGCTGTTGTTCCAGCAAAGGCCCAAGTCTAATTAAACTCTCATTAACGGGTAACATGTTTTCCGAATTATTGTGTTCGTCCCACTCATAATCACATACTTTGATCTTTATTTAGAATCATTCTTTTTTACTATGCTTTTGGTTAACTGACAGAAAATTACAATTTTCCGTTTAACGTCACGAGTCAAGAGTTTTTTCTATTCATATATGTATACAGTATATATACTGTTCAATGAGACGACTTGAGACTGTTGTGGTGAATTTGAATCATGCAAATCATATTACCCCAATCCTTTGAAGCAACAAATTTCAAAATCTCACATTGTTTACCTTGTCCAGTTTGTATAAATGAATTTCTTCTAGTTCATAAATTAATTTGGACATCCAACAAAACAAAAATTGTGCGAATTGATTTTAAATCAGCGACAAATCACAAAATAATGAAAACTGCGAAAACAACTTCAAAACTTTTTGATAAACAAAGAAGGTCTTTATTAATGTATTCTCTAGCACACCCTTTCGAGCATAATGAATCAAGTAAGTACAAAATTAACAAGCATCTTGTAAAATAATTAGTTTCATTACACAAGCATTCTTGTTATACAAGAACGGTCCAAGTTGCTCTCTTCGCATAAGTTTTACTTTTCAAGGGTATCTCTCGTGCAACGGCAACCTAATAAAATCAAATTTCAAACAACACACCTTAAAACATCAGGATTCGAGACCGAAGTCAGGTTACACACACGTACACACGTGTCCACACGGTGGCCCAAAAACTAACTTCTCTGTATGAGGAAAAAACGAAATCTCCAGACTTAAATCCTTATTATACTTAAAGTTAGTTTTTGGTCCACCGTGACGTGGTATTGAGTTCGACGAAAATTTACATGTTGAACATTAATTTGGCCATAAAACACCAGCGCACAAAACTCCAGGGAAAATGTTAACACTCTAAGTGCTTGCCATCAACACATAGCTGCACTAATTGTGTTTAGCCAGGTAATGTTATCGAAAAGCAAAAGGAATTTTCAGCTTTCAGTTTTTATTGATTTTTTTATAAGTAGGGTAAAGTAGACAGTTATCGGACACTTTATAGTTATTGGACAATTAACATTAATACTGTAAAAACAAGAGTTCTATAAATAGTTAGTTACCTTAAAGTCAAATCATTAGATGAGGCTGTATACAATTATAACTATCTCATGAGGTAATAATATTGAAATACTTTATTTTGGGTCCAATATAGGACGAAAAAGTTCGCACGTTACTTTGGTGGTAAGATTTTTGTTTTTTGTTAAGAGCAGGGCTGTGTTTAAATTACAATAAAAATATTTCTAAAAAGTGTACAGATCATTGTGTGGTATAAATGTGTTCCTCATGGTTTAAACACTGTCACTTTAATGCGTTTTAATTTTAATTCTGACAACAAACAGTAATATGGCCAGTGTCCAATTACTGGTTGTTAAAAAATATAAATTTATATTATTGGACATATGTCCAATATCATACTCTATTTGTATCCCGGACATTTTCCAGCCAATTCTTATGTAAAATTGTCCTGAATCCGAAAACACCGTCAAAAACTATAAAAGTTAAGCAGTTTTTGAGATATAGTCAATTCCATATTATATGTAAAATTGATTATATTTCAAAAACTGTTCTACTTTTATAACTTTTGACGACATTTTCGGATTCAGCCTATAATATTTTATAGGAATTGACTGCTAAATGTCCTGGATACCAATTGCTGTTGACGAGAATTATTAGTGGCTGCTTTTTCGTTATGATATTTTTGACAAATTCATTTTTAGAAAGTAACACAGGACATCTTGCAGAACAGTGATTTAAATATAGTGCATGATAGAGGACATAAAAAACTAATGGGAACAAAATTAATAAATTTGGAAAATACCTTTAACATACCACCCGAAAAAATATTAGATGTATATAAATCATCCTGTTCCGGCCTAAACATTATAAATGCTTCACAAACGAAATAAAAAAATGTTGTTATGTTAAAAAATTGCATGTCCAATAACTATAGTCCATGTGTCCAATTACCCCATAAAATGTCCAATTCCTATACTTTATACCATGTTTTTATAAAACTATTATTAAAAATTCAAATATTTTAAGTAACTTTTATTGTATAAACTTTTCAAAATTTGTTATCAGGTTTGCGGTCGTTATTATATATAGTCTCTCAACAGAGCACAGGGATGATTATTCAAAATTAATGGTCTGGTAATGTCTTGTATAGATTCAGCTGGTGCAAACTTGCAGACCGGTAAACAAGCCCGAAAATGTCACATTGGACGTGGAGATAGATCGATTTATATAATAAACCGCGCTTTATCTAATATGTTGTGATGCTTATTTGGCATTCAACTTGCATGTAATTTTCCCTCAAAGCGATAAGGTAATTTTAGCTACATAACTTACTCATCATACCTACTATCTACAGCGGTAGTCGTAAGACATCAACCCAGTTTAGATTTGCTTTAATTTAGTGATTATAATTGAGCTTTGAGATTCTATTTGGATACAATATTTGGATAAAATATTCCTGAACTTCTGAACATATTTGCGTCTATACAAATTTATTTGTGTATATCATATCTGCATGTACATGTATGTAGTTTTCGTTATGTTAGTTATGTGACACGAATTATATATAAGTCCACAAATTTTGCAGCAGCACTTAATTGGAAGGCTTTTGTACATAAAAGCCGGCAGGTATTTCAGTTAGAGGAAAACTTTTGAATTCCCGAAGTTATACGAAAGCAGCTTGTCTATAATTATAATTACATACTAATTAGGTTTACGTTTGAATGCCTAGATGATTTCGAATCTATTGATAAACCCGATATTTCAGAGAAAATTTATAACATTTACCTATGTAATTAAGAAAATCGTTACAGATTGCTTTGCATATCAACTGTTTTATTCACTTATATTGTACAGTATCTACAATGTCAATAAATTAATTAATTAATTATTTTTTACAATGTTTTAAAAGTCTAAAATCTATCCTCCGTGACTGTTACTCTTTCTAGGTTAAACCAAATGTTTTCAAATATCTGAGGTAGTAAAATCATACTAAAAATAGCAGTTCACTAAGTAAATTAAACACATCCAAAGCAATCGAATCGAATATAAAATATTATTAAAAATTAAAAGAAATAATTTTTATAACCATTTATGTAAGTGTTTTTGCTTTAAATTTTATGCAACGGATGGCGCTTTAATCATTTTAAATAAGCAAAAACCTCTGTTTACGACATTATAGATGCATGTGATTCCTGAAGGTCAGTTAGAATTTATATGCAGATGAGTGTTGCTGTTTTATAATTCAAAAGTTTAAGTTCATTAATTTGCTATTTAAAAACCTATCCACCGTGAAGTGTAATATCTCAGTAAGTAGATTTTTTTTATAAATATTTTATGTATGAACAATTGTATTTTTAAAAAATATTATATTTTGTCTAGAATTTTGAAGTTTTTAATTTTTTTTCGAAATCTTTAGCTATAGCTTAAAAACTTTAACATTTTAGACAAAATACACCTAGCTAAAGCTTATTTATTTTGTGGATATTTAAAAAAAATCCCAGTACAACTGAAAAAATATTTTATTATTAATAAAACACAACAAAAATTTATGAAATACTGAAAATATACAAATAAAATTATATTTGAGGATTTAATACAGTTTATATCCAATCACACAATATTTTGAAATATCGCATAACATACATATTTTGTAAAAATAAAAACAATCAAACATTTTAAACATAAAAGTCATTGAATTTAAATAATATTAATTTTAAATCGTGCACTTTATTTAAAAAACAAACATATTTTTTATTGTTAAAATAAACCGGTTTATATTCCCTATGAATAAATTTGTGTAAAAATATGGTTTATGGTGATATTGTTATTTTTCATTTTTATTTCAGCAGCATTTCATTTTAGAAAGGTCGGAAATAAAAACATTTGTTTAATTTACCCAAAATTTTTGTAGGTACTAAAGTTTTTTTTAATTATTTTATATTTCTTTTATATATATAATTCGTTAAAAACATTTTCTTTTTTAATATAATATCCATCTTGTTAAATAAACTATTATATGTTGGAATTTTGCTTTCTATTTGAGTCTGTTGTCATTTTAGGTTTTCAAAATTTAAGCTTGTCATTACTTCATCTTGTCTATATTTCAAGGTTAAACCTAATTAAATAAAATATATATATATATATTTTTTAAACTGTGTTAAAAGCAAATTGTTTGAATCGGTAGCTAAATAGTTATTGGACACTTTATAGTTATTGGACAAAAAATATTTCTAAAAAGTGTACAAATCAGTGTGTGGTATAAATGTGTTCCTCATGGTTTAAACATTGTCACTTTAATGCGTTTTAATTTTAATTCTGAAAACAAACAGTAAAATGGCCAGTGTCCAATTACTGGTAGGTAAAAAATGTAAATTTCTATTATCGGACCTATGTCCAATATCATACTCTATTTGTATCCCGGACATTTACCAGCCAATTCGTATGTAAAATTGTCCCCTGAATCCGAGAAGACCGTCAAAAACTATAAAAGTTAAGCAGTTTTTAGATATAGTCAATTCCATATTACATGTAAAATTGATTATATTACAAAAACTGTTCTACTTTTATAACTTTTGACGACATTTTCGGATTTTGCGAATAATATTTCATAGGAATTGACTGCTAAATGTCCTGGATACAAATTGCCGTTGACGAGAATTATTAGTGGCTGCTTTTTCGCTATGACATTTTTGACCAATTCATTTTTAGAAAGTAAGTAATATAGTGATTTCTTCGTCACAGGACATCTTGCAGAATAACAGTGATTTAAATACAGCGCATGATAGAGAACAAAAAACTAATGGCAACAAAATTAATAAATTCGGAAAATACTTTTAACATACCAACCGAAAAAATATTAGATATATATATAAATCATCCTGTTCCGGCCTAAACATTATATATGCTTCAAAAACTAGAGATACCACACAAGTTTAAACAAACAAACTATCCTTTTTATATATTTATAAGTAAAAAACTAAAATCTTTAAAACAACGGCATATATAAATTTTAAATAAATAATAGTGTCCATTAACTATGAGGTTTACCCTTTAACTTTGAGGCAGGTTCTTCATATTTTGCATGGTCTTAAATCTTTTCCGGTCCAGGGCAAACAATCAATTTTTTTGGTATCCCTCAGGAGCAGCCGGTGCTGTCAAAGCGTTAAAATAATTGCGAAGTTTTCTATCGGAAGCCCGCCTGGTGATTGACTTGACACACAGGAAAGATGAATTTCTCCTGCACAAGGGCGTAAATAATGCATTACCTTTGAATAATGCATTATAAATCTAACGAAGATCAATATTTTTGCAATTCGCAAGGGTAATTTACTACTTTTTTTCTGTGATATTAATTTTATTTAAAAATTATGTGAAAAATTTTGGACCATTTCGAACTAAATATTTAAATATAAAAATTTTTTATTTGAATAATTTTAATTTTGTATGCTAATTTTTTAAAGTAAGTACATTTTTTCGGACTTTTTTTTAATCCCAAATGTACGAGGTTCTTCATTAATTAAGATTATATTGTCAAAATATAGTAGGTCAAAAAATTGGATGAAAATGTAGATAAAATGTTTATGTTTACATGTGACACTTAATTTTGTCAAAAATTTACAAGATAACGAAGTTATAACGATTTTTGGTTTTTACAGGTTTTTAGTTTTTTTCAAATTATTTCAGGTTCCAGATTTTTAATCGCAATTAATTATTTTTTACAATGTTTTAAAAGTCTAAAACCTATCCTCCGTGACTGTTACCCTTTCTAGGTTAACCTGTATGTTTTAAAATATATTCACCCAAATAAGAAGCTTAGAAAACATGAAATTTTTAGACTTTTTATATGTACCACAATAATTATTAAAAACGACCCACTGTGCCTTAGTGGCAGTTGGAAACAAAAGAATAACACTTAAACCGCGAAAGAAAATTTTAAAAGTTAATGTCGTGCAAATTGAAATCTTAATAAAAATTTAACCGAACAAAAACACAAAAAAATTGAATTTATGTTTGCAAGGGGTGGGCTACAAGAAAATGCAAATTAAATGACGAACATTTTTTAGGACGGCCACCCCGTTTCATATTGTTAAAGATTATGACGCTCGTTAAAAACCAGCCAGAATTCAATTACTTTTTTATTATTTAATAAGCAAAAATATTAAATGAGCGGCATAAATTATGTACAAATTTTATTTATTCGACTTTGTTTCTTATTATGATGTTTTTATGTATTTTACTTCCTTTACATTTCGCTACTAAATTTTCTCTCTCAACGGTAAAAGACCAAAAATGGGTATTATATTATGTATAATATATAATATTATGTTGCTATGAATTTGTAGATATATCTGTTAAAAATGTAAAATTACTACATTTTTACAAAGCATTTGCATGTTATAGCCAAAATACTAAACAGGTACCAATTTTACAATGTATTTGTTTTTGTCAGATACTTATAGTAATTTTACAATTCAGTATTGTAGAATTGAATTTAAAATTTTGTAAAATTTCTGTACTATTCGGAATTTAATTTTACTAAGATAATCAATAAAATTACTAACCAAAATTTGCTATTTCAAATACAATAAGTGTTTGGAACTATACAAATCATTACTTATTTTATACAACTTCTGTTTGCATTTTTACAATATATTATTTTAATAAATTACACTGTTAAATTTTTTGTAAAATTACAATTGTTTTGCAAAACAAAGGATGAGTAAAATTACAAATCAGTGTATACCAATACAAATATATAATTCAATTTGTGTAATCTTCCAAGACTTTGAGAAATCTACTAAGAAAAGTTGTAATTTTACAATGTATATGTATAAATCCTACACGCATTGTAATTTTACTAAACAGTTTGACAGTTTGTAATAAAAAGCATCTCAGATTTGCAAACGTTGTTTGTAATTTGATTTGCTATAATGTTATGTAAAATGCATATATGCATATATACTCAAAGAAATAACTTTGGTAACGACAACAATTATATTTAGTTACATATATTATTGTCGCAATAACTAAATATATGGTAATGCGGATTAATAAAAAATATATTAAGTTGGTAGAATAACAATAAAGTTATTGTTGACATTAGTATTTTTGAATTACAAATATGTCATTGCTGCGCTAACTAAATATATATTGTTGAAAAAATATATAGTCAAAACAAATATAGAGAATTGCTGAAAACATTATATTGTGATGGCAACAATAGGGTATTTTTGGTTGAACTGTATAACATCTAGCCACAGGAACAATACAGTATAAGTGGGATAAATTTATCCTTTTCTCTCTCATACCGATATCGATCAATTACTTTAGCGATATCATTACCGTTTATAATCGTGCACTCTGTAAAACTAGCCTAATTTCATGTTGCCGCAACAATCCGTTCGATTAATCGAATTAAATCGCGGGTATGAAAACGAAGACGCGTACTTCGACCGACGCGACACCCACGCAAGAAGCAACAATTAGCATGCGAAATGGCCGCAAAGTGAGGTATCTCTTGAAGTTTCTTGCTATTTACCAGTTTAATTCGGAATTATTCCTATTCTACATGTTATATTTTTGTATAAGCGTAAACGTCGTGAACTGTTAAGTTATTATAAACAATGTAAGTGTTAAAATGGGAAGTTATACATGTAAAAATGCATTTGTAAGCGATTGTTTAAGTAAGTTTAACCTCAATCATTTGCTAGAAACGTTTCAAGGTAAGTACCTACATATGTTCATTAGATGCACAAGTATTAGGTATACTCTAGGATAATTGAATTCTTTAAGTTTTTAATATTATTTTTAAACTTACCTACCTGTCTTATTTCTCAAGACAAAGTTTTTCAACCATTTTTTTAAGTTTAAAAAACTAGGATCCTATTTCTTTTGTATTTAGGTATTTGAAAAATAAACTTTTTAAATATTTTAAAATTGTTTTTGTTGATCCCCTGTAGGTATTTAAAATGCATAGGTAAATTACCTAAGGTAATTCTAACAATACACATTGTTGGAAGAGCAATTTATATTCAAATATATATATATTTAATACTTATAAGATTGTTACTGGAAGCATACAGCTTTGGTAGGATAAGCAATATAATATAGTTAAAAAAACAATAATATTTGTAATACAACAATAACAATTAACAATATTTTTATAGTACATTTAACTATATGTATGGTTGTGCCTATATCAACCATATTATATTGCTACATTATACATATTTTTGGTTGTGATAGCAAAAATTTCTCTGAGTATATATAGATAGTATATATAAATTTCTCTGAGTATATATAGTATGTACCGATTGCGGCAATCACGTGATGCTCATAAATCTCGCCTCGGTTAACTTAGGTTGACAGTATATAAGCTCAGGTGTCTTTCGTTTTTGGTGTGTTCCAATACACCAAATTGCCCGACATTGATAAGACCCAAAATAGGTCTATAGATATATCTGTCTAGCTGTCTGTCGGTATTTGAAGTTGGTGGAACGCACTTAAAACAAAAACTCTGACGAGGTGAAGGTTCAATTTTTTGTAATTTTCTTAAACTGTGTTGAAATGAATTGTATAGTATAATTAAAATACACCATTTTAAAATTACTAAACATATTTCGTATTTTTTTTAGCATAATTACAATACCTGTATAGTAATGTTACTGAACAAATTTTTAATAAATGCTTAGTGAATTTCAACAAACGTTTTGTAATTTTCCCAAATTGAGTTGTAATGAATTTACAAAACTGAGTTTTATTATTACTATATTGTGGTTCGTAAAAACAACAAAAAAAATTACAATAGAATATTGTATACAACTTATAACGTTATATTTCAGAATTTTAACATTTAATATAATGCATGAAGTTTGAAATCAATTTGGTATGTCAATTAAATTAGTGTTATCGAAATGAAGATGATACACGTCCTGTTTTCCTTTTATAGTTACGCAGGACATGACACTGCATAAACAAACATAAACCATAATTAGCGGCGCATCCGTCACCATACATCATGAAAATTACTTAATGGATGGTCTGGCTAATTTATCACAAGCTAATTGTTAAAAGTACACTTTTATTAACTGTTTTATCATAGCGATGACAGGCTCATTAATTAAAACTCAATAAAACGGAATTGTAAGTGATTGTACACTCATAAAAATGTTCGTGCACTGATAATGAAACTAATTTTGTAATCGATTATTTATTTATCTTAAATTTAAAATTGTAATGGCTATAAAAAATGTACCACCTAAGGTACCTTTTTTGTTGAAGTAATGAGATTATTTTTATTTACAGAATAACTTTTTTTACTGTTAATAAAATTCTCATTTACTATAATGAAGCAGCAATGTTGAGCTTTTATAAAAAAAATGTTCATCCAACAAAGTAATAGTTGTTATCATTTGACATGGCAATAAAAATTACCTTATGTTTATATTAAATCTGTCGAACTTAAAATGTTTTTGTTAAATTTATCGTTGTGTGTGAATATAACGTAATGGGCAGTTGTTATAGTAAAATTTGTTCATTTTACTATGGCATATTTGTCTTTTTTAAATCACTATCGTTGTAATTCAAATTAATTTTATTTCAGTTAGAAAATCTTTGTCAATAGCTTACGTTAAGAACAATAACAAAAATATTTTATTGCTATAAAAAGACTTTTTTAATATTAACTATTGTTTAGCAATGGTATCAAAATTTTAAAAAGAGGGGGAAAGGGCCAGCGCAGCGCTCTCCTTGGTGAACATAACTTTATAGTTATATCTTATTGTGCGAATGAAGTGTGGTAAAATCTAATATGAGTTAATTTTTTTGTTAAAATGAATAATTTGTTGTGCCGTGCAATTATTTAAAAAAAAATACCCAACACTAGGTTGAAAATGTAAATAATAACTTTATTTATCAATGCGTTTCTGCATCTGGAATTTTCTCCACTATAGTGGATAATTTTACGAAGACAGTTACTTAATGAGGGCTGTAATTAACACAAAGAACAAGTTTTTAATTTTAAACAGCCAACAATTACTTTGTAAATCCAACGACGCCATGGAGCTTCCTATTTTGCATTGTTAATTTAACTGCAAGTTGTAAAACCTCAAATTTAAATTATATCCTGTGTGTTAAATACAAGATGCATAATGTACAAGTAGAGGAAGTTTATAACGTTTAAGTTATAATTACCCACATCGTGTTCACAATGTTACAATTAAATGATTTATCCACTCCTACTAGTGTATTAAATTTTACAGTTTTGAAACGTGGATAATCCATTTTGTATAAACATGTTAAAGAGTCTAAAGCCAATATTGATAGTGTAGTGAGTACCGCTCTGGATATATAAGGAACAGCGCAGCATGGAGCAGTTAGTCAAGCTTTGGTACTCGCGACGAAATATAATAAATTAACGTGCAAATAAATAGACTCTTGTACTATGCTCCACACCTCAAAGTCCCACCACGTGACCACGTACGGAACGCAGTCTTTTGAAAATTTGGCATTTAAGGCTTTTCAGGTTATGTATCTGTCAAAGTATAATCAACGAAAGAAATAATATTATGTTTAGGCGTTAAAAATGTATAAATCTTTATAACATTACAATAACAATGGATGGTTTAAGAATTTAAGAATATAAATACTTCATTTAATGAAATTCTAAATTGTATGGTGCCAAATAAGTAATATTTTTGTGCATTTGGTCCAAATATCTGGTTTTCTCCATAAAATAATTTTAACTAAACAGCATTTATTAAAAAAATCTAGCTTTTCTATTATGGAATAAGAATATCTGTTTTAAAGGTAGGTTAATATATTATAACAAAAATATCATCTAATTTTGTAATTTTAGGGTTAGAAAAATTTATTTTGACCAAAATAAATAAGTATTTTGGATTATTTAAAATACTGTATAATATGGTATTTAAAAATGTGGTAGTTTTTCTTATCCAGCTTAAAGTGTACCTACATAAAGTTTTGTCAATACAAATAGTTAAAAAGCTTCGACTGAATTTGATCTACATCGAAAAATCATTATAACTTTAAAAATTTTAATAAATCGCATGTCATGAGAGTATTAAATATTTTCACATTGCAAGTTTCTCTAAAAATTATTTGTTTTCTTATAATCTAACTTAAAGTAGGTATGCCGAGAGGTATGCACAAGTTTTGTCATTAGAAGTATCAATTTAATTTAAACCATATTCAACAATTATTTATAACCTAAATTTATTTATGACCATATTAACACACTCTTCCAAATAATCCACTTATTTATTTTGGTCAAAATAGATTTTTCTAACCTTAAAATACAAAATTAGATGATATTTTTAATACATTAACCTACCTTTGATACAGATATT
Organism: Brassicogethes aeneus; assembly: GCA_921294245.1. Lineage (NCBI taxonomy): Eukaryota > Metazoa > Arthropoda > Insecta > Coleoptera > Nitidulidae > Brassicogethes > Brassicogethes aeneus. The sequence continues at coordinate 560,959 of OV121132.1, read as the reverse complement.
TTTATTTCATAATAGAGAAGTTAGATTTTTTTAATAAATGCTGTTTAGTTAAAACTATTTTATGGAGAAATGTAGACCCAATGCACAAAAATATCACTTATATTGCACTTTACACTTTGGAATTTCGGTAAATGCAGTTTTTATATTCCTAAATTCTTAAACCAACCATTGTTATTGTGATACTATAAAGATTTATTAACTTTTAACGCTTAAATATAAGCGGTAACACTATAAATATTATTTCTTTCATTGACTATACTTTGACAGATACATAACCTGAAAAGCCTTAAATGCCAAATTTTTAAAAGACTGCGTTCCGTACGTGATCACGTGGTGGGACTTTGAGGTGTGGAGCATAGTACAGTAGTGGTATATAAATAATTAGTAGTTAAGTGTTTAGTTCGTAATAAACCAGTGCGTGTTTTAATTCACACTACGAACAGTAAAAACGTTACAATAGAAATAATGCCTCAATTAGGAATGATCATGACCTGACAACATATCCGCAAGCCAAGACGTAATCAACTGGACATGGAACTGTTTAATATTTGGCTAACGGTATTTGCATGTCCGTCTTCGTAGCTTTGACATGCTTGTTGTGTTTGAGTTCAAGTGGTCCAAACTTCCAGACGAACGAGTCGTTTCAAAGCCTCCACTCGTGCCTGCACCTCTATGCTCTCACATGCGTCAAAATTCAGAACTACATTGGGATAACTTGGGATTTACTATTTTTTATTTTTCTACTCACTGAGATATTACACTTCACGGTGGATAGGTTTTTACCTAGCAAATTAATGAACTTAAACTTTTGAATTATAAAACAGCAACACTCTCATCTGCATATAAATTCTAACTGACCTTCAGGAATCACATGCATCTATAATGACGTAAACAGGTTTTTGCTTATTTAAAATGATCAAAGCGCCATCCGTTGCATAAAATTTAAAGCAAAAACAGATTCACGGAGGATAGAATCAATTTTTGTAACACCTACATAAATGGTTATAAAAATTATTTCTTTTAATTTTTAATAATATTTTATATTTGATTCGATTGCTTTGGATGTGTTTAATTTACTTAGCGAACTGATATTTTAGTATGCTTTTACTACCTCAGATATTTGAAAACATATAGGTTAACCTAGAAAGAGTAACAGTCACGGAGGATAGGTTTTAGACTTTTAAAACATTGTAAAAATAATTAATTGCGGTTAAAAATCTGGAATCTGAGCTGTAATATCTACTTAAGACTCAAAATGTGTCCCAAAGTGCGACCTTTTGTCAAAACGAAACATTTGTTAAATAGTATGAACGTTAACGTTGCCCGGCCACCTACATCGACCACTGAGAACTCTGTTTTTGTTTCAATTTTCACTTGTTACGTCGGAAGTTTCTCAAATTAGATTAATTGTTTCCTCATTTAAGGATTACAGCGATGTTTGGAGGTTTGCAGTTTGTTTAACTAGATAACTCGCCTTTTATTTTTGGTTAGTTAGAAACAATTTGTTATGAAGGAGAAACAACCCGATAGTTATTGTTGAGTTTAACAGAGGTTTAACATAAATTATTACAAAACAAATATTTTTACAATAAATATGTAAAACTTAAGAATATACACAGAAAAAAAATCAACTCTAAGCAACACTAATTATAGTTCACACAGGTCCACACTAAATAGTTTTATTTTATAACACTATAATTAGAGTTAATTTGTAGTGTAATTTTCCCCAAGTAAGCAAGTCTGATTTAAAACTATAGCACTGAGGATAAAGTAATTTACACTGTATTAAAAAGTGTTAATTTACCTAAAATCATGTACTTCTACACTTTTACTCTTTTAGTGCAAACTTCTAGTGTAAATGAACACTATTATTTGAGTAAAACCTATTGGTGTTATTGAATAAAACGAAAAGGTAAATAAAGAGAAACATTTATTTGGAACAAAAATCTATGACAATTATAAAAATCGGTGCCTTTTAAAATATAATTTTATATTTGAGTCGTATAGCTGGCTTAAGCAAAATGGTTTCTTAAAACGTAAAAGTTTTAGATCAATGCAATGTTTTACTGGCTGTCAACTTGTAAGCAATGAATTATCTTGAGAATTCATCAGTAATCCATTTTTCTGTTATAAAAAATGGGTGATCCCATTGGTAGAGAGGCGTCAGGCGGCTGTATATTGGGGATTTACCACACGTGTACAAATTTTCCATAGTATTAATAAAAATGTAGGTATAGGTTAATACACAACCATTACGCTTGAAAATAAAAAGTAAATCAAGTGTGTATGTATTTATATTATTAATGTTACAAGTACCCGACCTACTGCCGTAAATTATTGATATATAATATAGGTCGGGTATGGATATCCTTTTAATATATTAGTATTTATTGAGTATAAACGCTTAAAGAAAAAGGAAGTATAATACTTACCAAAAATGGATTCACCGTAATTAAAATCTAACTGAACAAAAATGCCTCACTTCCACAACGCGGTATCTCCGGATATGCTCTGCGTAGGTAGATAGGTACCAACCAAACATTTTAAAACGCATTTCGGTTATTACCAGTTTTTTCAGTCTATTTTGCCACCATTGGTGTAATTTAACTTTAATTGTGATACAATGTGCACTAGTGGTGTAAAGAAAAAAGAGCTCTTAGCAACATCAAAACAGACAAAGAAATTGGCATGCACTGTAGTGTACATTTTGTACATTATAATTATGCATAAAAATGCAAATCGGTCGTATTTTTTGATCAAATTGCAGCGAACTCGAATTGATTGACCCGACGATAATTAAGATTATGATAATGAAATCGTAAAAAAGTCTTCGTCAAGCTGCAAATAATGAAGTGATAGTCGTAGGGATTATTGACGTAGTTGAAAGCTATGCAGTTTTTAAGGTAGCTATTAGCTCGTATATTAAATCTAGCAGAAAGACGACAGAGTCGCAAATTTCAATTGAGAACGGTGGAGTTTAAGACGCTGGCAAATGCAAGTGGAAAGCAGAAATTACGATTATGAAGGGTATAAAGTCATAAAGATTAATTTTATATGAATAATGAAGTGCAAAGTATAATGGCCGATGGAAATAACCGCTTTCGTTTTGTCGTAATGCCGTTTTGACAGAAATAATGACGACGACATCTCAATTTGGTTGAACGGCTGAGATAAAAGGCCGTCATTAATAATTCGTGACGTCAGGTAATGGGCCCGGTTCGTGGACAGCTCACCGCTCATTTTAATGTTTTGTAATTTGAATGTCATGTCGCTGCTTCCATTACTTGATCAATGCCTACAACTTCTAAGTTCTCCATATCAAGGCTTTACTCTTCCCTTTCAGTTATTGCTTGTATTCTAGTGAAAATATTGCCTGGATCAAAAAATATAAAACATAAAAGAAGTCCATCCGAACAAATGGAAATCCTTTAAAAAATCATAAAGTCACTTCAGAATACATTGGCGATGGTATCTCAACAAGAGTCTTAAGGATTCTGGTAATGTGGTTGCACCAGACTTCTTGATATTGTATATGAGCCATTTTCAAGAAACACCCGCTTTCAGGAAAATGAAGATCAAAATATTTTTTTTGCTTAAATTGACTTTTGGTTGGATTTTTATAAATTTTTTTTACGTTTTTTCAGAAAAATGTGTTTAGGTAGCTTAATATATCCCCACTGTGTTACCAATTTGAAATCCAAAATTTAATTCAATAAAAAAGGTTGTTACAAAAATAATTTGAAATAAAATGTACTTAGTTCACAAACTTCTGACTCCAATTTTTTATTTTATTTATTATTAAAAATTGTATGCTTTTTTTTAAATATGTATGTTCGTTAAGTTACTTTTTAAAAGAAACCATTCCGATTCTTTGTTAAAAAAAACAATACCATTAATATTTTCTTTTAGTCACTGTATTAGTGAATTAAACTCTAATTTATAAACACGTATTACCAAGTGATAGTGTATAAAAATCATTTTAAGTATTTTTTTTTAACAAAAACTAAAAAAAGTAACGAAATAGACATTGGTATCACAACGGACAGGGGTACACAAAGGATAACGTAAAAAAGAAACTATATAGGGTGGTACGATTTTAGAGTAATGCATAAACAAAATCCCTTGTAGTGGTGCTCACTTGCAGAATAACAACTTAGATTTCTAAATTGTAGACACCCTTTTTCTTTGACTATAAGCTGGTGAAGGTCCCTTTTAGTACTTTTATATTGCGTGGAATTTTTCCTTGGATGTAATCTATATCATGAGTTGTAATTACAAATAATTTTAAATTGGTTAATCATAAACAACTTTTAATAAAAACGACGGTAAATATCCACTTTTTTGTCGAAAAATTCTATTGGGTTACCCTTAATTCCATTGCGTTACCATAAGGTAACAAAGTGGACTCGGTAACGCAGTGGACAAAGTTTTGTAAAACCATATTTAAAAAATAATAATAAGACATTATAGTCATTAATTACTCTCAATGAGCTTTACTGCCCTAAAATAAACATAAACATGAAAAATAGTATTTTTTCTTACGTTATTTTTTATTATTTTTTTGAGTAACTTAGCGGACAAACAATTATTACATTCGCGTTACCCGCACCTGTTTCAACCGATATCTTCTTCCTGATTGAATAAATAAATTCAGCTGGGGAATGTGTACGTCCGAACATCATTTGTTGATCACGTGAGTACCAAAAAAGTTGCCATATATATGTTTTTTTTAATATTCTATCGGTAACGCGACGGACGTAACGCAACGTAAAAAATGTCTGGGACATGAGTCAAATTTAAAAAAAGTAGATTAAAATTAATTATTTTATATATAAATTGTTTACTGTAATAACTAAGGATGTTATGGATTGCTATAAAGCAACACAAAGTTCTGGTTATTAGATATTAAAAAAAAACATGTATGTAAGTTTTATAAAACGCTAATGGGACATGCGAAAATGTGTGTTTCACAAGTTTCAAAATTAAAAAAAAATTATTCTAAAATAACTAAACAAAAATTTTCTGAAAGAGTTTACTAAGGGCTTGTTAGGCTTTCACTTGGTTTTCAAATCAATAAGATCCGATAATTTTTAACAAAGAGGAAGGCGGGTGTTTTTTAAAAACGACCCATATTAATGATATAGTTAAATATATGGCAAATTGTGAAATATGCATGTTTGTTGGTGACACTATGATAGTATTTAAATGGTTGTGTTAAAATAATATGTGTCTGAATGTTAATAAAATTGGTAGTAAAAGCATACTAAATATATCAGTTCACTAAGTAAATTAAACACATCCAAAGCAATCGAATCAAATATAAAATAATATTAAAAATTAAAAGAAATAATTTTTATAACCATTTATGTAAGTGTTCCAAAAATTGATTTTATCCTCCGTGAATCTGTTTTTGCTTTGAATTTTATGTAACGGATGGCGCTTTAATCATTTTAAATAAGCAAAAACCTCTGTTTACGACATTATAGATGCATGCACTGAACCAAAAAGGTACGTAATATTAATTAAAAAGTTATTGGCTTAACGAACTCTGTTTATCGTTTTTCGTCCGATGAACGAGTTAATTGGGCCAACGAATACTTGTACATTAGTCGATGTTTATAATTTTATCACTCAATTAACTTTTTTAATTGGGTTAATAAAAATATTTATTGATTTAATAAATATTATTATCGAATTGATGGATATGTTTGTAGAATCAATGAACTTATTTATTGATGCAATCAAGATATTCGTTCATTCAATCAACAGGTTTATTGATTATATGAAAATATTTATTGATCCAATAAACGGGTTTATTAATCTATGAACACATTCATAAGCTCAATCATTTTTGTTCATAAAATCAACGAACGTATGCATTGATCTAATAAACGGGTTTATTGATCCAATGAACACATTCATTAGCTTAATCATTCAATCAACTCGTTCATTAATCTAACGACACTATTTACACTGCTTAATACACTACACTACTTAATAAAAGAATACATTAAAAATAAATAAACATTTATTGTCAAAAACTATGCATTTAACATGTTTGCCTTATGGAATGGAAAAGATGAACAGTTGGTGAAAATATACCATTACATATTTTTATACTGCCGCATAACGCCCATCTGAAAATATTGTAGTCTTTTCTTTAAGGTTACCTGGAACTTTCAAAAAATCAAAAATCCTCTGAAAGCATTACTCCCAATGGCTAATTTAGCAGTCGCTCTTGAAAAATGCTCCTTCAAAATCCATATCAATCTAAAATAAATCATCTCGTAATATTACTAAACATTCGATTTTTAATTCATACTTCGTACCAATCGATATCCCTTTAGAATTTTGTATTGAGACAATTTTATCAAGATTTGTCCACAGTTTTCTGCCATTTCTACGAGACCTTCCTTCGCCTAGGTAATTAGGGACTAGACTGGATAAATCTTATAGTGTCCCGGCAATTTTTGTTTTAACCAATAAAATCTCTTATATTTTATGTACTGTTTATCAGCTTAATAAACGCATTTATTGCCCCAACAAATATATTCATCAGTCAATAAATGTTCGTTGAGCCAATGAATGCATTTATTGGCTTAGAAAAACCATTATATCAGTTAATAATTGAATTCATTGCCATGACGTACAATTGTTCGTAATATCAATCAAAATATTTCTTTAAACCAATGTACACGTTCATTTATTTATCAAACTGATTCATTGATATAACGAATGCATTCATTGATTAATGCCCAGTATTCATTAATCTAACGAATTTTGTTTATCAATTTACGTAAACGCGCTTGATGTACTATGTTTATTGGCCCAATGAACACGATTCATTGGGTCAGTAAAAAAAGTTACTGACTTCGTAGGAAAAAAGTAATGAACAGTAATTCGTTAAACCAATAACCCTGTTAATCATCCAAGAACCCCTAATAATTGACTTAACGATTATATTCATTGTGCTAATAAATAAATTTCGATAAATAGTGTTTATTGATATTACGAACAAAATTATTTTCAGTGTGTGATTCCTGAAGGTCAGTTAGAATTTAGGTATATGCAGATGAGAGTGTTGCTGTTTTATAATTCAAAAGTTTAAGTTCATTAATTTGCTATTTAAAAAACTATCCACCGTGAAGTGTAATCTCAGTAAGTAGATTTTTTTATAAATATTTTATGTATATACAATTGTATTTTTAAAAAATATTAAGGTTTAAAAAGATTCAATATTTTATTTCATATATACAAATGGATGTTTAAAAAAACATACGAAATCCTAACCTCCGTGAAGCTCTAATATTTAAAATGTATGATTTCTTAAAATTCTTGCATTAGTGCAGAACCACTTATGTTATGTTATCACTAGACCTGGCTTCCCAAAAACCCCATTCTAGACTAACAGTGAAACAACCAAAAATTAAAAATAATCATTTTCACTTGGTGGACATCTCAATATATTCACCCAATTACACTACAAGAAATAATAATAAAACATCTTTTCAAAGAGTGTGATAAACCCTTGATGTTGTGTTACTTAGGGGTAGTTAATAAATCAAATAAAGTATAACAGTGCAAAACAATTTATTCACAACTTAAAAATTATTTTTTACATGCTGCAGGCTCGTTGTCAAGAAAACTACAGACTGTTGTGACAAAAGAAGCGCGAGGTTCTTCACTTAAATCTTTATTATAAACGTCGTTAAAAAAAGTTGTTGGTGGGTTTGTAACGTTGTAAGCTCTTTCGTTATATTTAGCCATTATTTCGTCCCCTTTTTCGCCTTCCACGCATTTTTTAAGGTTGGTCCAGGATATGTCTGTCTCGTTTGCGCACTAAAAATAAGCAAAGGTTTATTGTGATAAAATTCATTTTATAAAATCTAGCATGATAAAAAGATCACTAAGAAAATTAAAATTTCGACGTTTTCTAAAAGAAATATTTAAAGTCTATTCTATAAACGAAGCAGACTTGTTGTTTTATTTTGTACATCATATAATATGAGTTAATGTTTCTGTTATAATCAATAATTTGTTTTAATGCCTTACAGTTATTTAAAAAAACTACCCAACACCCAACAGTAGGTTGAAAATGTGACCATTATTGCAATGAAAATAGTTTATTGAAATAACAATTAATTTGTTGTTAAATTCACATAAATTTTATTAATATTATAAAAAAAGTTTTATTTTAAACAAAAAGTGATTTGTAAAATTTACAAAATTTCTATGAATAATACCATTAGGGTTTTTGTAAACGGTATAGAACTGTTTTTTTGGACAAATAATAATAACTATATTTATCAATGGCATGAACGCGCCATTTTAAAAACACTCTGTATAAACAATATAAAAATCTCAAAAACGTTATATTTCAAAAAATTCCATTGGCAATAATATTTTTATAGTCCAGTCCAGCTACCTTATATTTAATTTTGTAAAAGAAATATTTCAAAATGTGTCTTACCTTTTGTAATGTCTTATCATCTGAGGGATTATCAGCAGCCAAATCACAAGCAATATAAGATGTAGCTTTATCAATTGGATTTAAGTCCAAAACGCACCCATGGTAACGGTTTCCTTTACATTCATCCCTACCATGTACACAATAGAATTTTCTGGTTCCAGATATCCTGAATACTACAGTCTAAAATTGAATTATCATTAAAAAATAAATATAAGCTCTAATATAATAATTAAGCAAGTCACATGTAAATGTTGTGGAAAAGATAAGTGCGTGACGATACAACGTTTTGGTTAAATTTTTTTTTTGAAAGCGTCCAGTCAAACACTAGCAGCACTAGATATATCCTTGTTAAAACTTACCCGTCCAAATGGAACTAGATCCAACTTGATATTTTGGCTGAGTTTCTTAAAACCTGGAATGGCTTGTTCGACCAAATACTTAATGCTGCCTGGACATAGCGATTTATAAAATACTGTAACTTTAACTTCCTTTGCCTGTAAAAATATTTTACTATTAATGGAAAAGTAAAGCTCGTATTAATACCACAATTAATTTACTAAATACTTGTTGATTTGACTAAATATTCGTGCATTATATCTTTGACAAGAAAAGCATAAAAGGCCGTTTTCATACAGAATTACACATAGATATAACTGTAAATCTACAAGGACCTTGACCTTGACCTTTAACCTTCGAACTTTAAAAATAAACCGAGTCCGCGGAACTTTGCTGTAACCATTGACCCTTTTTCTTTAAAACCTTATAGTTTTACAGCTATAACAATTGTTTCAACAATAATAATAATAATAATTAATAATAATAATAATAATAATATTAATAATAATTATTATTATAATAATTATTATAATAGATTTAAATTGCCAAAAATGCACTAAGTTGGTCTTTATCTATGTGTAAAGTTTGAATTTGGACCTCAAATTACCTGATTTTAATAAAAGAGAAATATTTCTAAAATTGTTGCCTTACCTTTGGAGCCGCGAAAGCCACAAAAAGAAGGGCGGATAGTAACAAAATCACTTTCATATTTGCAAATATTTTTAACGAATTAAATTAAAAAATTAAAAATTCTCTTTATTTATATCGGAGATAAACTATAAATTATATGATGTTTCTAAGAATTTAGTTGACATTAAGGTTATCGCTCATTCAAGTTAAATTTAGACAATAATTAAAATTTATCACAAAAAAAACAAAAATTGTTGGGTATAATATCCATAACAATACTTTATGCGGCATTAAAGAAAAAAAACTACAACAAATATGACAAAAAGTTTCCAAAATCCCTTAACACTCACCTTAAAAAGAGATAAAATCCTGGGTTGGTTTTCGGTCTCTCAATAAACAGTGTTAATCCGAATGAAGAAATAAATTGCATACAGTCCATGTAAATATAAACTTTACATATTAAATACAATAAATACACATTTTAGTAATAAAAATTTTTTGACAGTATAAATACCCATTTAAATTATGTTATTTTTCGTCATATGACGCAAATCACCCAATCATTTCAACATTTAACTGATAACAACACTCATGTAAGTTTTCAATCAATATGAAAATATGACACCACACGGAAAAAAAAGATTTCTAAATGTAAGAATACCTTTATTCTTAAGAAAATTCACTTGATTTGAGTATAATTTGCTTGGGCTACGAATAACTTAATCTTCTTATAAGAATAAACCAATCCTTAAATTAAAAAGATTTTATTTCTTAACTTAAAATTAAGTACAGTTGAAATAAGATGATTGACCTAATATTGTCAAGACTAAAACTAACGTTAAACTAAATAAAAATCTTTTTTAAAACAAGCAGATCCTATTCTTGCTTGTTAAATGTTAAGAAAGACTTTATATGAAATAATCTTATTCTTATTTTAAGATTAACAATCGATTAGACCAAATTTTAGAAAATTCCCTCCAAGCCCATTCTATTCTTTAAGGGATAAAACTATACTGGATATAAATATACTTATATTTATTCTAAGAATAGTTAATATTGGAACGACTGACCTATTCTTAAAAATATTCCCTACTCCCGAACGTGTCTGCTAACCCTGTTTTACACAGCGTCAGCCCAAAGAATTGCGTCAGCCCGGCAAGCATTGTTTGTTACTATTTGGTTGAGTGTTTCGTATAATATTTGTTTTAAAATTATGGAAGAACTGCTTGATAAGTGGAATTGAAAAGAATTAAACATAAAATTTATGTAATGCATAATTCCATTTTTGCGTGTAGTATTTTAAATAATTTTAGTTGTTGGAGTGATATTAGGTCGGCCGGGGAATCACATAAAAGCAATTATGTATATTTTACCTCTGTCGTGCGGCAGAGTATAGGTACGAATAAAACATTGTGGTTAAACAGGATAGGTATTTGAAACATTGTAAAAAGTTATGTTATAAAGACAATGCTATAGACCAATATAATTTTTTTCTGGTTAAGTTAAGCAATAATTGTTTCAAATATTGTCTATATTTTTTTAACTCTTGCTCGACTTTAAAGGTTAGGATATAATGACCATGTTTATTTTAAAAGGTAAAGAGTGGATTATCCTATCTATTTGTCTTTATCAGTCTTAGAAAAAAAGAGAAAGAATAATCCACTCTTACCTTTTGAAATAAACATGGTCATTATATCCTAACCTTTATTTAAAGTCAAGCAAAAGTTAAAAAAAGAATAGATAATATTTGAAACAATTATTGCTTAACTTACATAAAAGATACCTTATATTTAATCCAAAAGTAAATATTGTAAATCCAAGAATTATAAAATTTGTATGAAAAAATACTCTTTCTTAAATTAAGCATAGTTTATATTTTATTTGACGGTGTTCTGTCTAAAAAAAGTATTGCTTACGTTTAAAACAATGTGATAGTTTTTCTTGATATAAGAATAAGTTTACCCTTGCAACTAACATTGAATTTATATCCAAATAAGTATAGGTTAGTTTTTGCATTCAACCCACTATATTCTTTAAATAAGTATTAATTTATATTACAAATAAGAATAAATCAATCCTTAAATGAAAATTAGCTATACTTGCGGAATGGTGAGATGAACATATACTTGGACCGAGAATCTCGGTCCGAGATGATTAATCTTTAATATAGAATAGCTTTTTTTCCCTGCAAGACTGTCAATTTCATAAAATAAATTTTAATATGTCACGTTTTGGCAATTTGAATTTTAAAGCTATAAACGAGCTTACTTCCTAAGAAGTCCCAGAAGCCAACTGAATGGCTTGAGCGGGTTAGGGGCAGGAACGGACCACGGGCTTAAAGTCCCCCTCCCAAGGACTATTCTATCTATGATCTATGATAAAATATGAAAAATACATTATTTAATGTTTTATAGTTTGTAGTGAAATTGAAAAATTTAAGATAAATTTAATATATTTTAAAATAAAATCACTCAAATATTTGATTCAGGAGTTGTGACACGCCAAGGTACTGATGTTTTGAATATTTATTATGTTTTTCCACAAACGTGCTTTGGAAAAAATACATTAAAATTGGGTGGACAAGTTAAAAAAACCTGGATCTTTTGTAATATATTAAAATATTTACAAAAAATATTAACATACCTACTCTATTGACTGATGACATAAAGTTGTCCAACTTTTGTAAACTCACCCATATAATTAAAAAATAACATTTTTTTAAAGTAAAAATTACTACTTATTAAAATTATATCAAATATATTTTCTGTTTTTTTTGTCTGATTGAAAAGCTGAATGCTTGAAATCAATTGATTTATAACTTTAATCGGTTTCATTGTAAAATAATTACCCATAACAGTGAAAATATTTATTGATTAATTTTTTTTTGTTCATATAAATTTAAATGTTTTAACATTTTGTTTTTTTGACTTTTATCTGATTTTCAATATTTTTTCCCTTATAACTTGTCACATAACATTTGGTATTTTTATGTTTCTTATGATATTTTTAGAATAATTTAGAAACAAAATAACACAGAGTTTTATAAAAGTATATAATTTTGATCAGCTAAAATCCAAATTGTTACACCACCCCACGGTGCAAGCCAGTCATTTGTTTTAATTACTATAACAGAAACAAGAATCTGCGTTGGCCGTGGACCCTTCATCATCCGCCCTCTTGATGCTCTTTTTTCAGCAATGGACGGCAAAAATTACGACGTCATGTGTTGGTCGGATTTTATTTCGTTTGCCGGTCCGTAGATTTATTGCGTTACTGGCAATTTGCACGGGTAAATCAAGAAGGGCTTGGGCATCGGCGGTTTGCGTGTTTTACCGATAATTGAAGCTGCGGACACGCTTCGTATACTCATTGATTGAGAATTCAATGTGGAGATTTTATTGAAAAAAATAACATGATTTCAAATAATTTACATGTATCGACATGGTTTAAAAAGGAGCACTTTGATTTTAAATCAACGGCTTTTTTAGCTCTTTAAATACAAAAGAAAAGTTGCATTTGTTAACTGTCATTTAATAATAATATTATATTAGCTTTTGTTCTCAATTTGTCAAAAATATTTTAATTATAGAAAGAATACACTGTTCTGGAATATTCCCAAATCTCTAGATAACTGTGAAAAATTGTAAATTTTCAAGAAATACATTTCGATTTATAACCTTTGTAATCTGTTTATAAAATACTAAAATTTGACATTTGACGGTGGCACACAGATTCCCCTATTGTTTCATAGATGGCGCTCTATACAAATTTTTGATTTAAATCATTTTAAGATAATAATAAGTATTTGTCGTGGAAAAAGTATAGTATGCACCTCGTTTATAAATTTTTCTATACACTCATTAAATTAAATTCGTATATAAAATGGCGTTTATCAAACTTGATACATAATATACTATTTTAATATTTAATTTTCACCGAATGAAATAATGTATAAAACTTAAACCAAAGGAAACTTAAATATTTATTAAAAAATCGTGGGTACTTCAAAAAATCAGATTTAATTTAATAAGATAATTATTATCAAAAAAAGTGATATTTTTAAAGAAAAATTATTGCAGAATCGTATAAGACGAAATATCGAATAAAATTGATTTTTCTGTTTATTTATCTTTTAAATTTTCTTCAATTTTTATTAAAATTCAGTTTATTTGTTAATAACTAAATTTTTATATTATAAAATTATAAAAATTTGTTAAAACATAAAAATATGTATTATGTTCCACATAAAAAATCCCACTGATATTTAAATAAGAAATGCATTTGATTAATAAAGATTATGTTTCTCAATTTAATGTTAATTTTGTCTTATTTTCTGAAAATTATAAATGGGTTATTTTTATTAAAAATAGTACAATAATCCTTTAAATTAAAGGATTTAATGCTGGCAGGTAAAAAGTGACCATGGTGCGCAATTGATAATTATCACCGAATGAAATAATGTATAAAACTTAAACCAAAGGAAACTTAAATATTAGTTAAAAAATTGTGGGTACTTAAAAAAATCAGATTTAATTTAATAAGATAATTATTACCAAAAAAAAGATATTTTTATAGAAAAGTTATTGCAGAATCGTATACAGAAGAAAAATCGAACAAAATTGATTTTTTTACAGCACCATATAGTTAAATGACTCACCCTGTACATTATATAAAAAAATGCATGGTTGTATGCTTAAACTCAAATAAAAAATAGATTTTTTCCATTTATTTATTATTTTATTTTTCTTACATTTTTATTAAAATTCAGTCTATTAGTTAATAACTGAATTTTTATATCATAAAATTATAAAAATTTGTTAAAACATTAAAATATGTACTATGTTCCACTTAAAAATCCCCCTGACATTTTAATAGGAAATGCAGTCGAATAATTAAGGTTATGTTTCTCAATTTAATGTTAATTTGGTCTTATTTTCTGAAAATGATACAATACATATATTTTTTTGTGTCTAAAGGTCTTAATTAGTATAGTAAATTATATTTACATGGTATGATTTGTCCATATTTTTTGTAACACATCTACTCCATTCTTAAATGGAATGGGCTAAAATAGTAATAGTAATAATCTTGTAGGTCTTAATTCGGGATATATTAGTAAAATGATAAATATAAATTAAAGAAGAACTAGGGAGGGAACAAAACTGGATCAACAATAATCTGCAGGAAAATGCAAAGGAGCACAGAAGGAAATATTTAAATTATCTATTAAATTTGTGCTAATTAAGTTTGTTAGGGAATTTCTGAATTATATTCCGAAACTATACATTTCAAAGCTATGGAGCTATATTAATTATATAGTTGAAATTAAGTGGGAACTTTGTTAGTTAAGATATGGTGGGCCATATTGCCTTATCAGAATACAGGGTGTTTTACGTTCGTGGTCCGTTAGAAGTTTTTGGGAAAAGGCAAAATATATCGATTTGAAATTTTTAAAATCGTTTATAAACCAGTTAAATCTAGTTTAAAAGATTCCATGTCAATTCTTTAACATTTTTTAACAAATGTTTTAAAAGTCTAAAACCTATCCTCCGTGACTGTTACTCTTTCTAGGTTAACGTATATGTTTTCAAATATCTGAGGTAGTAAAAGCATACTAAAAATATCAACTCACTAAGTAAATTAAACACATCCAAAGCAATCGAATCAAATATAAAATATTATTAAAAATTAAAAGAAATAACATTTATAACCATTTATGTGGGTGTTACAAAAATTGATTCTATCCTCCGTGAATCTGTTTTTGCTACAAAAACTTATTTTAAATATACAAGGGGATGTTTTAAAAAACATACTAAATCCTAACCTCCGTGAATCTATCTTCCGTGAAGCTCTAATATTTAAAATGTATGATTTCTTAAAATTCTTGCATTAGTGCAGAACCACTTGTTTTGTTATTACTAGACCTGGTGGCTTCCCAAAAACCCCATTCTACCCTAACAGTTAAACAACCAAAAATTAAAAATAATCATTTTCACTTGATGGACATCTCAATATATTTACCCAATTACACTACAAGAAATAATATTAAAACATCTTTTCAAAGAGTGTGATAAACCTGTGCTGTTGTGTTACTTGGGGGTAGTAAATAAATCAAATAAAGTATAACATTGCAAAACAATTTATTCACAACTTAAAAATTATTTTTTACATGCTGCAGGCTCGTTGTCAAGAAAACTACAGACTGTTGTGACAAAAGAAGCGCGAGGTTCTTCACTTAAATCTTTATTATAAACGTCGTTCAAAAAAGTTGTTGGTACGCTTCTAACTTTGGATCTCTCTCTTAATAAAATTCTCATTTACTATAATGAAGCAGCAATGTTGAGCTTTTATAAAAAAAATGTTCATCCAACAAAGTAATAGTTGTTATCATATTGTCATGGCAATAAGAAATACTTTATGTTTATATTAAATCTTTGTCGAACTTATTAAAAAAAACTACCCAACATCCAACAGTAGGTTGAAAATGTGACCATTGTTGCAATGAAAATAGTTCATTGAATTAACAATTAATTTGTTGTTAAATTCACATAAATTTTATTAATATAATAAAAAAAGTTTTATTTTAAACAAAAAGTGATTTGTAAAATTTACAAAATTTCTATGAATAATACCATTAGGGTTTCATTAATACTACAAAATGTTTTTGTAAACGGTCTAGAACTGTGTTTTTGGACAAATAATAACAACTATATTTATCAATGGCATTAACGCGCCATTTTAGAAACACTCTGTATAAACAATATAAAAATCTCAAGAACGTTATATTTCAAAAAATTCCATTGTCAATAATATTTTTATAGTCCAGTCCAGCTACCTTATATTTAATTTTGTAAAAGAAATATTACAAAATGTGTCTTACCTTTTGTAATGTTTTATCATCTGAGGGATTATCAGCAGCCAAATCACAAGCAATATAAGATGTAGCTTTATCAATTGGATTTAAGTCCAAAACGCACCCATGGTAACGGTTTCCTTTACATTCATCCTCACCATGACAAAGGAATTTTCTGTTTACAGATTGACTGTGGTAACGGTTTCCTTTACATTCATCCTCACCATGACAAACGAATTTTCTGTTTACAGATTGACTGTGTATATATATATATATATTATAGACTATAGTCTAAAATTGAATTATCATTAAAAAATAAATATAAGCTCTAATATAATAATTAAGCAAGTCACATATTATGTAAATGTTGTGGAAAAGATAGTGCGTGACGATACAACGTTTTGGTTAAATTTTTTTTCTGGAAGCGTCAAGTCAAACACCAGCAGCACTAGATATATCCTTGTTAAAACTTACCCGTCCAAATGGAACTAGATCCAACTTGATATTTTGGAGTTTCTTAAAACCTGGAATGGCTTGTTCGACCAAATACTTAATGCTGCCTGGACATAGCGATGCATAAAATACTGTAACTTTAACTTCCTTTGCCTGTAAAAATATTTTACTATTAATCTAAAAGTAAAGCTCGTATTAATACCACAATTAATTTACTAAATACTTGTTGATTTGACTAAATATTCATGCATTATATCTTTGACAAGAAAAGCATAAAAGGCTGTTTTCATACAGAATTACACATAAATATAACTGTAAAACTATAAGGGCCTCGACCTTGACCTTTAACCTTTGAACTTTAAAAATAAACCGAGTCCGCGGAACTTTGCTGTAACCATTGACCCTTTTTCTTTAAAACCTTATAGTTTTACAGCTATAACAATTGTTTCAACAATAATAATAATAATAATTAATAATAATAATAATATAAATAATAATAATTATTATAATAGATTTAAATTGCCAAAAATGCACTAACTTGGTCTTTATCTATGTGTAAAGTTTGAATTTGGACCTCAAATTACCTGATTTTAATAAAAGAGAAATATTTCTAAAATTGTTGCCTTACCTTTGGAGCTGCAAAAGCCACAACAAGAAGGGCGGATAGTACCAAAATCACTTTCATTTTTGCAAATATTTTTAATGAATTAAACTAAAAAATTAAAAAATCTCTTTATTTATATCGGAGATAAACTATAAATTATATGATGTTTCTAAGAATTTAGTTGACATTAAGGTTGTTGCGTAAAAGATTAAAAAAAAAATAAACGAGACAACCCCTAGTGACTTACCTTGCTTATTTTCTGACGGATTGAACTGTAGTTCTGGTTCTTCATAAATTGCCTTTGAAATAAGGAGCACCACCACACAATTTTCTTGCCGGTCGAGAAGCGTCGAATTTTTAAGTATGCGCGTTATTCGGTGATTCTTACACGTGTGTGTCCGCAATTGTCTGTATCAGGCGTTATTGCCACCAGGGGCGTAATTATCGCGAAAAATAATAAATTTAACAAATTAACCATTGAATTAAGGCAACCCACATTGCACATAAATCTAAATATACATTTAATAAAATTAAACTAAAAAAAATTAATATTAAATTAATATAGTGTTGAAGAAAACTCAACATTTTCCGCCGACCTTAAAAAAATATATTTTTTTAAACGAAACAAAAATAAAGTGAAATTAAATTAATAGAGGGGTAGAGGACAGAGTTTGACAACTGCCCTTTTAAAGACTCCATGCGCCGTTCTCACCGAGGCTACCCGTGTCACCCCATCTGCACCAGGGAAAACTTCTACAATACGGCCGAGTTGCCAGTTAGCAGGGGGAGTTAAATTAGACTTAATCACAACCAAGGTACCTGGTATTATGGGAGTACTTGGATCGGTCCATTTCCCCTTCTGTTGTAAATTGTGTAGGTATTCTATATTCCACCTCGACCAAAAGTCTTGGTGTAATCTTTGCAAAAGTTGCCAACGCGAGAGTCTATTAATTTTAAGGGAAGTTAAATCGGGATCAGGAAGTGCAGAAATAGGTTCAAGGGTTAGAAAGTGACCGGGGGTAAGCGCATTTAGATCATTTGGATCAGAACTCAAAGGGGTTAACGGACGCGAATTTAAAAGAGATTCAATTTGAACCAACACAGTATATAATTCTTCGAATGTTAAGATTTGTTCACCGATCACCCTGGCTAAATGGGTTTTAACAGACTTTATGCCAGCTTCAAAAATTCCTCCGAAATGAGGAGCCGCGGGTGGATTAAAACACCACTCAATAGCCTCTTCCAAGCAAGCTTCGCGCATAATTTGTCGCAAATATTTACTGGCACCTACGAAATTGGTACCGTTGTCTGTGCAAATCTTGGAACATCGACCACGGCGGGCAATAAATCGTCGAAGTGCAGCGAGGAAAGCTTCAGTAGAGAGGTCAGATGCAAGCTCCAAATGTAAGGCCTTCGTGGCCAAACAAACAAAAAGACACAGATAGGCCTTAGTAGTCTTTGCACCTCGATGCTTTGACATGAGAATAAAAAAAGGTCCACCAAAATCAATCCCAACATGAGAAAATGGTTTTAATTGAGAAATTCTACTAGCAGGCAAATTCCCCATGGGAGGTTGATAAGGCTTTGGATTGAGTTTCCAACATTTTTTACAGCGACCCACAATAGATTTGATAGCTCGCTTGGGGGATAAAATCCAGAATCTTTGGGTTAGTAAATGTTGGAGTGTTTGAGCACCAGGGTGAAAGTGTTTGTTATGATATTCTTCAATTATAAGAGCGGTTAGTCTACTTTTCTGAGGTAACAACGCGGGAAATTTTTGATCATAGGAGAGTTGCGAGTTTTTAAGACGACCGCCGACCCTGAGAATACCTGATTCATCAATAAATGGGGATAGTTTTCGAAGGGGTTTTGATACGCGTTTATTTTTTAAATATCTATCTAGATCGTCGGCGAAAGATATTTGCTGAACATGCTTAACAAGAACCATGAGAGAGTTGTCTAGATCAGAAGTTTCGAATGACGACTTTCGAGAATGAGGATGTTTCAAATTATAAACAAAACGAAGGGCGTATCCAATAATTCTTTTAATTTTACCTAAAGAGGAAAGCTTGGTTAGGAGAGTATCCAAACAATGAGGGTCATCAAAAGCTGCTAAGACAATTCTCCTTTCTTCGAGATGCGTTTCGTTAAAAGTTACACTGCAAGTAGGCCAGGAAGAAGGTGGAAGTTTTAGAAATTGAGGTCCTGTCCACCAGAGAGGGTGACTTATTAATTCAGAAGGTAGCAACCCGCGCGATGCGCAATCTGCGGGATTTTCCTGTGTGGGCACATGGCGCCACATAGAAGGAGAAGTTTTATCCTGAATAGCAGAAACCCGAAAACTCAACAAAGGTTATCGCTCATTCAAGTTAAATTTAGACAATAATTAAAATTTATCACAAAAAAACAAAAATTGTTGTGTATAATATCCATAACAATACTTTTCGCGACATTAAAGAAAAAAAAAACTACAAAAACTATAACAAATATGACAAAAAGTTTCCAAAATCCCTTGGTTTCAAACAATACACTCACCTTGAAAAGAGATAAAATCCTAGGTTGGTTTTTGGTCTCTCAATAAACAGTGTTAATACGAATGAAGAAATAAATTGCATACAGTCCATGTAAATTATTTACCTATTAAATGCAATAAATACACATTTTATTAATGATTTACTAAGTAAATATAAACTTTACCTATTAAATGCAATAAATACACATTTTATTAATGATTTACTTTTTTGACAGCCATTTAAATTATGTTATTTTTCGTCATAATATGACGCAAATCCCCCAATAATTTCAACATTAAATTTTAACTGATAACAAAACTCAGGGAAGTTTTCAATCAATATGACAATATGACACCAAGACTGTCAATTTCATAAAATAAATTTTAATGTCACGTTTTGGCAATTTGAATTTTAAAGCTATAAACGAGCTTACTTCCTAAGAAGTCCCAGAATCCAACTGAATGGCTTGAGCGGGTCAGGGGCAGGAACGGACCGCGGGCTTAAAGTCCCCCTCCGAAGGACTATTCTATCTATGATCTATGATATAATATGAAAAATACATTATTTAATGTTTTATAGTTTGTAGTGAAATTGAAAAATTTAGTTGTGACACGCCAAGGTACTGATGTTTTGAATATTTATTATGTTTTTCTACAAACGTGCTTTTGAAAAAATACATTAAAATTGGGTGGACAAGTTAAAAATACCTGGATCTTTTGTAATATATTAAAATATTTACAAAAAATATTAAAATACCTACTCTATTGACTGATGACATAAAGTTGTTCAACTTTTGTAAAATCACCTATATAATTAAAAAATAACATTTTTTTAAAGTTAAAATTACTACTTATTAAAATTATATCAAATATATTTGCTGTTTTTTTTGTCTGATTGAAAAGCTGAATGCTTGAAATCAATAATTGATATATAACTTTATTCGGTTTCATTTTAAAATTATTAAAAATAACATTTTTTTAAAGTTAAAATTACTACTTATTAAAATTATATCAAATATATTTGCTGTTTTTTTTGTCTGATTGAAAAGCTGAATGCTTGAAATCAATATTGATATATAACTTTATTCGGTTTCATTTTAAAATTATTACCCCTAACAGTGAAAATATTTATTGATTAATTTTTTTTTTCATATAAATTTAAATGTTTTAACATTTTGTTTTTTTGACTTTTAACTGATTTTCAATATTTTTTCTCTTATAACTTGATACATAACATTTAGTAGTTAGCAGTAGTATTATAAGACGATTAAAAATATTTTAATCCCAAAGTATATAATTTTGATCAGCTAAAATCCAAATTGTTACACCACCCCACGGTGCAAGCCAGTCATTTGTTTTAATTACTATAACAGAAACAAGAATCTGCGTTGGCCGTGGACCCTTCATCATCCGCCCTCTTGATGCTCTTTTTTCAGCAATGGACGGCAAAAATTACGACGTCATGTGTTGGTCGGATTTTATTTCGTTTGCCGGTCCGTAGATTTATTGCGTTACTGGCAATTTGCACGGGTAAATCAAGAAGGGCTTGGGCATCGGCGGTTTGCGTGTTTTACCGATAATTGAAGCTGCGGACACGCTTCGAAGACCCATTGATTGAGAATTCAATGTGGAGATTTTATTGAAAAAAATAACATGTTTTCAAATAATTTACATGTATCGACATGGTTTAAAACGGATCACGGATTGTATATAAATGGTAAACCCTGTATGGGTACTTTTTACAAGCTTTGCATTTGTTAAATGTCATTTAATAATAATAATATTATATTAGCTTTTGTTCTCAATTTGTCAAAAATATTTTAATTATAGAAAACATATTTTATTTGCTGCTGTTGCTCGACGAACTCTTTTTTTCGGTTGAACACTCCCGTTTGTAGTAAACTGCTTGACTGTACGGTGAAATGAAGTACGTGATCGAATTTTTTCCGGAAAACGCTGAACGTAGATATTAACATCATCATTAAGATTCCTGCCTGCTTCTCCATAAATCAAAATCATTTTTATTTTTTCTTCCACTGTTAAAAAATCCATTATGAATAACTGCTTAACGAAAGGAGGTCTTTTTGTTTGCAAAATAATCTTCGAACTAAATTGATTAAATAATGCTAAATTATGTATAAATAGTTTCTTCATACCTCAATAAAAATTATTATTTATACCTAAATACCATTTTTATACCTCAATTAGGATTAAATTAATTAATTGTCAAAATAATGTTTTTTTAACCTTAAATGAGGTATTTTTATTAAAAATAGTACAATAATCCTTTAAATAAAAGGATTTAATGCTGGCAGGTAAAAAGTGACCAATTGATAATTATCACCGAATGAAATAATGTATAAAACTTAAACTTAAATATTAGTTAAAAATCGTGGGTACTTAAAAAATCAGATTTAATTTAATAAGATAATTATTACCAAAAAAAAAAGATATTTTTATAGAAAAGTTATTGCAGAATCGCATACAGAAGAAAAATCGAACAAAATTGATTTTTTTACAGCGCCATATATTACAAGTATGAAAAAAAGTCTTAGACAAAATCTACCTATTTTTAGTCGAATGAAAGTTTTAAGTTTAATGACTCACCCTGTACATTATATAAAAAAACGCATGGATGTATGCTTAAACTCAAATAAAAAATAGATTTTTTTCATTTATTTATCATTTCATTTTTCTTACATTTTTATTAAAATTCAGTCTATTAGTTAATAACTGCACTGTTCAAAATCAAGCCTTTTGAAATACCTAATCAGAATTAGTTAAGGAAAAATAAGGTAATATGCTTAAACGAGTAAAGCAATTTACCTTCTCGTTTATTAGGCAGAAACGAATGCCTTAGTTCTATGGTGTATTCACTAACTTCTAGATAAATATTCATACTTTACTTAATAAACTTGTCAAATTTAAAAAGATAGGCAAATTACCTAAATTTTTAGTCAAAATCTCAATTACTTTTAGGTACGACAATTTTGCTTTTAATTTAGGTAATTCTTCTAAATTATTATGGCAAATTATTGAACTAATTTAGGTAAATTCCTTTAAATATTAGTGACTTTCTTGCAATCGGCTACGATCGCTAATACCGACGTTTTAAGATAAATATTCGCGCCTATATTGTCCACCATAATGCCAAAATCAACGGAAGCTTAAAGACCGCGTTGTGTGCTATTGATATAACAACATAGTTAACAATTATTGTGATATAAGTGAACATTTTGTAGTGCTATAGTTAAGTAATCCAAACTAAAAGGAATTTCCCATTGACCCCAGTTTATTTTTAAATAATCCCAACCCTGCAGGGTTGGGATTATTTAAAGGGTTCCGGTACTACATGTAGTACCGGAACCGCAGTTTTTAATTCACCTAGGACACAAAGATAAAGAAGTCCTAACTTGGAAGAAAATTCCTATGCTAGGATTTTCACTAAAAATATATATAATTTGCCTGAAAACTTAGCTAAAATCTACCTAAAAATTTAAGCAAATTGCCTTAGAAACAGGAAATTTATTCTTTTATTCTCAGGCAATATCCCTTACGATCTAAGGTATATTATCTTTAAACCCAAGTAATTTTGCTTCATTAATTGTATCATTTTCTTTAAAAATATCAGTTAAAGAATTCACTAATTTAAAAGGGGAATATTCCTCTGAATTCATTTTAAGCAGTTTGCCTTAAAAAATCAATGGTCCTATATAGTCTAATATTTTAGGTAAAAATTAGCTAAAATTTTGAACAGTGTGAATTTTTATATCATAAAATTATAAAAATTTGTTAAAACATTAAAATATGTACTATGTTCCACATAAAAATCCCCCTGACATTTTAATAAGAAATGCAGTCGAATAATTAAGGTTATGTTTCTCAATTTAATGTTAATTTCGTCTTATTTTCTGAAAATCATACGATACATATATTCATATATTTTTTCTGTGTCTAAAGGTCTTAATTAGTATAGTAAATTATTTTTACATGGTATGATTTGTCCATATTTGTTGTAACGACATCTACTCCATTCTTAAATGGAATGGACTAAAATAGTAAATAATCTTGTAGGTCTTAATTCGGGATATATTAGTAAAATAATTAATATAAATTAAAGAAGAACTAGGGAGGGAACAAAACTGGATCAACAATAATCTGCAGGAAAATGCAAAGGAGCACAGAAGGAAATATTTAAATTATCTATTAAATTTATGCTAATTAAGTTAGGGAATTTCTGAATTATATTGCGAAACTATACATTTCAAAGCATTGGAGCTATATTAATTATATAGTTGAAATTAAGTGGGAACTTTGTTAGTTAAGATATGGTGGGCCATATTGCCTTATCAGAATACAGGGTGTTTTACGTTCGTGGTCCGTTAGAAGTTTTTGGAAAAGGCAAAATATATCGATTTGAAATTTTTAAAATCGTTTATAAACCAGTTAAATCTAGTTTAAAAGATTCCATGTCAATTCTTTAACATTTTTTAACAAATGTTTTAAAAGTCTAAAACCTATTCTCCGTGACTGTTACTCTAGGTTAACTCTAGGTTAACGTATATGTTTTCAAATATCTGAGGTAGTAAAAGCATACTAAAAATATCAACTCACTAAGTAAATTAAACACATCCAAAGCAATCGAATCAAATATAAAATATTATTAAAAATTAAAAGAAATAATATTTATAACCATTTATGTAGGTGTTCCAAAAATTGATTCTATCCTCCGTGAATCTGTTTTTGCTACAACTTATTTTAAATATACAAGGGGATGTTTTTAAAAAACATACTAAATCCTAACCTCCGTGAAGCTATCTTCCGTGAAGCTCTAATATTTAAAATGTATGATTTCTTAAAATTATTGCATTAGTGCAGAACCACTCGTTTTGTTATTACTAGACCTGGTGGCTTCCCAAAAACCCCATTCTACCCTAACACTTAAACAACCAAAAATTAAAAATAATCATTTTCACTTGGTGGACATCTCAATATATTTACCCAATTACACTACAAGGAGTAATAATAAAACATCTTTTCAAAGAGTGTGATAAACCCTTGATGTTGTGTTATTTGGGGGTAGTTAATAAATCAAATAAAGTATAACAGTGGAAAACAATTTATTCACAACTTAAAAATTATTTTTTACATGCTGCAGGCTCGTTGTCAAGAAAACTACAGACTGTTGTGACAAAAGAATCGCAAGCTTGATCACTTAAATCTTTATTATAAACGTCGTTAAAAAAAGTTGTTGGTACGCTTGTTATTTTGGATGTCTCCGTGTAAACTCTTTTGTTAATATTAGCAATTATTTCGTCCCCTTTTTTCCCTTCCACACATTTTTTAAGGTTGGTCCAGGATATGTCTGTCTCGTTTGCGCACTAAAAATAAGCAAAGGTTTATTGTGATAAAATACATTTTTTTACTGTTAATAAAATTCTCATTTACTGTAATGAAGCAGCAATGTTGAGCTTTTATAAAAAAATGTTCATCCAACAAAGTAATAGTTGTTATCATATTGTCATGGCAATAAGACATATTTTATGTTCATATTAAATCTTTATCGATGTTATTTTCCTTAAAAATAGATTTTGTACATAATATACGTAGTGTAGTGCAGAGACATAGTTCATTCACTGTACATAATGATGACACTTAACATTCTTAGGTCAATAATCCGCAAAGTGCAAACTGTGCAATAAGCATTATTTGACCACATCATAATTGTAATAAAATATATTATTATTCAATAAACAGAGTTCGATACGAACCTTCAAGCCGACCACCAGCGTTTCATTACCACCCTAATGTAACATCTCACAATGCCTTAAGTCCGGGCATTACATGGCGATCCTGCCAGTCCAGTAGAAATCAGTTTATAGTGTAATTAAATAAAAAGCGAGAAATATAAGTGAACTATTCAGTAAAAATGGGAAAAACACAGTCGAAAGAAGAAATTATCATTGCACAAGCCGGAAATAGTGGTGGAGTTTCAGCATTCAACGGCGAAAATCTACATAGAGACGTTTTGTTAGTCATCTTATGTTTGGTTGTGTTAGTAGCTGGAATATATTACGTTAGAAGAAAGTGCAAGAAGTATGTTGAGGGAAAAATCAGGGCTGAAATTGCCAGAAGTCGTCTTTCGATGGTGTAATTGGAAAGTTTAGTTTAGTGTAGTGTAGTATAAAATCAGTTGGGGTAATTAAGTGTAGTGCGGTAGAAAAGTTTAATGTCTACAACGTCCACGATAATCAACGAATTCTTAGCTTCCCTAGATGAAATACAAAAGTTTACAAAAAACTTAATAAAGGAAAACGCCGAGAGAAGGAAGGACTATGAAGCTAACGTACGTAAGTTAGAAAAACTAGAACAGTTTAAGTTAGGATTTTGTGAATTAAAAAATAGACAGTGTAAACATTCGAGTGAAAAAGACATTACTGTAGTAGCGGAAATCGCAATAGAAATTAATGATTGTATAAATAAAGCAAAAACAATTCTAAATGATAGGCTAAATAAAACTTCTAATAGTGAGGATAATCCAATAGATATAGAAAATATAGATAATTTTAATAATATGGGTGAAAAATTTAACTTAAAAACTGCAGCTTCACTGCTTCCTGTTTTTAACGGTACAGATGTTACTACACACGAACTTATTGATGCAATCGAATTGTATGATTCCATGCTGGAAGCTGCCGGTAAACCTCTTTTAACTAGTTATGTACTAAAACGTTGTTTGTCAGCAGGCGGGAAACTTCGATTAAAATCAAATTATGCGGATAATCAGTTACTTGTAGCTGACATTAAAAAACATTTTCTGCCAGTTAAGTCAGCGGGTGTGTTGTCTGTTAAATTAAATACAGCTCAACAAGGCAATAGATCTATAGAGGAATTTGGCAAATCCGTAGAACAATTATTAGTAGATCTTACTATTACACAAGCAGGCGAAAATAAAGATAGCTTGAACGTCCTGCAACAAATAAATGAGAAAATAGCTATTAATGCATTTTCTAACGGATTGAATAATTCCGAAACTAGAACTATTGTTAAATCCCGAAACTGTTGTAATTTAGCGGAGGCTTTAAGAATAGCCAAAGATGAGGAAAATGTCAATAGGAAAGTACACGTATATCATGCCAGAGGTAATAGTCATCAAAAATTTAATGGCAGAGGACATCACAATTCTAGCAGAGGTAATCAAAATTATAATACAAATCGCTTTAATTTTAATAAAAATAATAAAAATCAAAATAGGCAAAACAATCCTTCAAATTGTAATTATTCGCGTACGGGTTTTAATAACAACTATAGAGGCAGAGGAAATGGAACATTTAACAGTAGACGTGGACAACAAAATTTCCGAAATAGGCAGCAAAACGCTTTTGTTACAAATGTAAGTGACGAATCGCCAAGTCAACAAAATAATAATTTGTTTTTTCGATCAGCTAACTAATTTTTGCAAATGTGATGATGAAGTGGTATATAATATGAATAGTTTACATTATGTTACATTTAATTACGGTAGTCAAGAAGTAACATTTTTATTAGACAGTGGAGCCTCAGTTAGCATATTTTTTTTAGAATATTTAAATAAAAATGAAATAGTAAACAGTAGTAAAAAGATAAAGATAAACGGAATCTCTGGTAGTACCTATTCGCAGGGTTCAACAAATATCAAGTTACAAATAAACGACACAAATATAGGTCACCAGTTTTTGCTGATGAATCAAGTAGATAATAAAATGCAAGGTATTCTTGGAGCAGATTTTTTTTATAATTATAAGGCAACAATTGATTTCGAACATTATACATTTTCTTTTTTAGTTAACTCGTCAAAAATTATTATTCCTATAAAATCTCATTGTGACGTCTATACATCTATACCTCCTCGCTGTAAAATTATTAAATACTTTAAAGTAAATGCTAAAGGTGATTTTTTGGTTTTAAATGACAAACTTAGTGAGGGAGTTTTCATAGCTAACACTTTGGTTACTGCTGACCACAATAATCTAATACCAGTCAGAATTCTAAATATTAGAGATGAAGAAGTAAAAATTAAAAATTTTAAACCTAGAATAGACAATTTAGCGAATTATAATATTTGCGAAGTTGGTGAAAATAATTATCAATCAGTTGAAAGAGCAGAAAAATTACTAAAACTAATTAATTTTAATGATTTAAATCAAGAGGAAAAAATGTCATTGCAAAAAATTTGTACTAAATTTTCAGATGTTTTTCAATTAGAAAATGATCCTTTAAGTGTAACAAATATTTTTGAACAAAAAATTTATCTAAAATCTTCATCATCTCCAGTTTACATCAAACCTTATCGCTTGCCTCATTCACAGAAACATGAAATACACAAACAAGTTGAGGATATGTTAAATAAGGGCATTATTGAGGAAGCTCGTTCTGAGTGGAACTCACCGTTATTAATAGTTCCCAAAAAAGTAGATAATTTAGGTCAAAGGAAATGGCGAGTAGTTATAGATTATAGACAACTTAATAAACGGATTGAGGATGATAAGTTTCCACTTCCTTCCATTCACGAAATCTTAGATTCTTTATCTGGATCTATGTACTTTTCACACTTAGATTTATCCCAAGGATACTATCAGATTAAATTAGATTCAAAAAGTAGACCCTACACAGCATTTTCAACTGACCGCGGACAATACCAAATGACACGAGTACCCATGGGGTTAAAAACATCCCCAAGCGGTTTTTCACGAGCCATGACTTTAGCTATGGCAGGTCTTTGTCATGAAATATGTTTTATTTATCTAGATGATTTAATTGTATTCGGAAACAACTTGATTGAACATAATAAAAATCTTTCAAAGGTATTGCAGAGACTTCGTAAAGTTAAATTAAAATTAAACCCCAATAAATATGAGTTTTTGCGAAAAGAAATCTTATATTTAGGACACGTCATATCATCACAAGGAGTTTTACCCGATCCATCTAAAATCTCAGTCATTAAAAACTACCCAGAATTAAAAAATGCAGACCAAACAAAACGTTTTGTAGCTTTTGCAAATTATTACAGAAGATTCATAAAAAATTTTGCACACATAGCTGCACCGCTTAATAATTTAAGTAGAAAAAATGTACCTTTTGTTTGGACAGACGATTGTCAAAATTCATTTATATCATTCAAAAACAGTTTGGCAAACCCCCCAGTATTACATTATCCAAATTTTTCTTTAGACAATCATTTTACCTTAAGGACTGATGCTTCGGGCTATGCAATCGGAGCAGTACTTTCAAACTCAGACGACAGCCCTATCGCTTACGCCAGTAGAAGCCTCAATAAAGCAGAAAAAAATTATAGTACAATTGAAAAAGAACTTTTAGCTATCGTATGGGCAGTTAAACATTTTAGACCATATTTATATGGACGACATTTCAAAATTTTTACAGACCACAGACCTTTAATTTATCTTTTTGGTATGACAAATCCGAGTAGTAGATTAACAAAATTTAGACTGACCTTAGAAGAATATGACTTTACAATAACATACATTAAGGGTAAAGACAACATTGTAGCGGATGCTTTATCACGAATTGAATTAACATCAGACGAATTAAAAAATATGTTCAGTAAAACAGAAGATCTAATATTTGCAGTAACAACTCGGGCACAAAAAGAACGCCAAAACAAACAAAATGAAGAAACGGATACATTTAATAACTTTTCCAACAAACGGACTGGCCACCCGGGCGTTGTTGAAGTGTTAAAATGTCCTGATGAATTTACCGAATTAAGACCAATTGACAATAAATTAATTAATAAAATGTATAGTAATAAAAACTTTACTTATGTAAATGGAAACTGTATTTATGATAAAAGTTTAAATATTATTTATATTAATGTTCAGGATAGTCGATCAGCGTCAACCTTCGAGGAGTCGTTGAGACACCTGAAAAATATTTTTGAAAAATATAATCTTCCGGAAGTAACAATTATTAGAAATGAAAATAGCGCGCAACTTATATCTAATTTATTAAAAGTTTCCAGTAAAGTTAAAGAATTAAATATTAGAATAACAGTAGTAAAAGGAGTTCAGGTAATAACAGATTTAGAAACTAGACAATTAATTTTAAATGACTATCACATATTACCAACAGGTGGACATGCGGGAATAAAACGATCTTATAACAATGTTAAAAAACATTTTTATTGGAACGGTTTAAAATCTGATGTAGAAAAATTTATTAAAAAATGTGATGATTGTCAACGATATAAATATTCAAAACCTTTTAAAGAACCAATGACGTTAACATCCACTTCTTCATCCGCATTTGAAAAAATTATGTTAGATATTGTAGGACCATTAGAAATGGATTCAGAGAACAATCGTTATATTTTAACATTACAATGTGATTTAACGAAATTTATTGAATGTTATCCAATTCAAAACAAGGAAACAATAACCATTTCCAAAGCTTTTGTAGAAAACTTTATATTAAGATATGGCGTACCACAAATAATATTAACAGATCAAGGGACAGAATTTATGTCAAATATTTTTTCGGAAATATGTAAACTACTTAAAATTAAAAAACTTAATTCAACAGCCTATCACCACCAGACAATTGGTGCATTAGAAAATAATCATAAATCTTTAGGTAACTATTTACGCATTCAAATTTCTAAACATCCAGAAACATGGAGCACATGGATTCCCTTTTGGTCATTTTGTTATAATACTAGTGTACATTCGGAAACCAAATACGCACCGTACGAACTTGTTTTTGGAAAGTCAGCCAGTTTACCATCACACGTTATAAGAAAAATAGACCCCTTATATAATTTTAATGATTATCCCTTAGAGCTTAAATATAGGTTGCAAACAGCTTGGAATGATGCAAAACAAAATTGAATTGAATCAAAAGTTAAAAGAAAAAAACGATTTGATTTAAAAAGTAACAGCATAAATTATAAACCTAATTCCAAAATTATGTTAAAGAATGAAACAGGAAATAAACTAGAAAGCATATTTAAAGGCCCATATTTAGTAATAGAGGATGTAAGTCCTAATGTATTTATTAAATTAGACAATAATAAGGTTATTAAAGTTCATAAGGATAGGATAAAACCATATATAGAATAAGTGTATCAGGTAACTTGTAGTTTTTTATGTAATTATACTACTATAGTAGATATAAATCAGCGCTGATATGTATAAAGGTTAGTAGATGAAATGTATTAGGTATAATTAGGATTCTATATAACTTAAAATTAATGGGAATTGTAATAGTTAATAAAAACATAATAGATAATAGATCATATTATTGTATCATTATATTATTTCTTAATGTTAGAATAGCTTAGGATAAGTATTATGTAAAAAAAAAAAAAAACAAAAAAAAATGTAAAAATACCTATATAAAAACATTTTTTTTTAATTTTTCGGGGAAGGTGTAGTGCAGAGACATAGTTCATTCACTGTACATAATGATGACACTTAACATTCTTAGGTCAATAATCCGCAAAGTGCAAACTGTGCAATAAGCATTATTTGACCACATCATAATTGTAATAAAATATATTATTATTCAATAAACAGAGTTCGATACGAACCTTCAAGCCGACCACCAGCGTTTCATTACCACCCTAATGTAACACCTCACAATGCCTTAAGTCCGGGCATTACAGTAGTATGACTTAATTTTTTGGTTATAATAAATAATTTGTTTTAATGCCTTACAGTTATTTAAAAAAAAAACTACCCAACACCCAACAGTAGGTTGAAAATGTGACCATTGTTGCAATGAAAATAGTTTATTGAATTAACTATTAATTTGTTGTTAAATTCACATAAATTTTATTAATATTATAAAAAAAGTTTTATTTTAAACGAAAAGGGATTTGTAAAATTTACAAAATTTCTATGAATAATACCATTAGGGTATAGAACTGTTTTTTGGACAAATAATAACTTTATTTATCAATCAACAAATAATAACTATATTTATCAATAGCATAAATGCGCCATTTTACAAACACTCTGTAAAAATCTCAAAACCGTTATATTTCAAAAAATTCCATTGACAATAATATTTTTATAGTCCAGTTCAGCTACCTTAAATTTAATTTTGTGAAAGAAATATTACAAAATGTGTCTTACCTTTTGTAATGTCTTATCATCTGAGGGATTATCAGCAGCCAAATCACAAGCAATATAAGATGTAGCTTTATCAATTGAATTTAAGTCCAAAACGCACCCATGGTAACGGTTTCCTTTACATTCATCCTTACCATGTAGACAAAAGAATTTTCTGGTTCCAGATTTGTTTAGAGTCTAAAATTGAATTATTAGTTAAAAATAAATGTAGGCTAAATGTTGTGGAAAAGATAAGTGCGTAACGATACACTAATCCACAACGTTTTGGTTACATTTTTTTTTCTCGAAGCGTCAAGTCAAACACTAGCGCTAGAACAGTAGTTATTTTTTACGCAATATGTGTAGAAATATCCTTGTTAAAACTTACCCATCCAGAGGGAACTAGATCCAACTTGATATTTTGGCTGAGTTTCTTAAAACCTGGAATGGCTTGTTCGACCAAATACTTAATGCTGCCTGGACATAGCGATGCATAAAATACTGTAACTTTAACTTCCTTTGCCTGTAAAAATATTTTACTATTAATGTAAAAGTAAAGCTCGTATTAATACCACAATTAATTTACTAAATACTTGGTGATTTGACTAAATATTTATGTTTATATCTTTGACAAGAAAATCGTAAAAGGCCGTTTTCATACAGAATTACACATAGATATATCTGTAAAACTATAAGGGCCTCGACCTTGACCTTTAACCTTTGAACTTTAAAAATAAACCGAGTCCGCGGAACTTTGCTGTAACCTTTGACCTTTTTTCTTTAAAACCTTACAGTTTTACAGCTATAACAATTGTTTCAACAATTATAATAGATTTAAATTGCCAAAAATGCACTAACTTGGTCTTTATTTATTTTTGTATGTGGGAAGTTTGAATTTGGACCTCAAATTACCTGATTTTAATAAAAGAGAAATATTTCTAAAATTGTTGCCTTACCTTTGGAGCCGCGAAAGCCACAACAAGAAGGGCGGATAGTACCAAAATCACTTTCATATTTGCAAATATTTCTAACGAATTAAACTAAAAAATTAAAAAATCTCTTTAATTATATCGGAGATAAACTATAAATTATACGATGTAACTAAGAATTTATTTGACATTAAGGTTATCGTTCATTGAAGTTAAACAATATTTAAAATTTATCACAAAAAAAACAAAAATTGTTGTGTACATTATCCATAACAATACTTTATGCGACATTAAAGAAAAAAAACTACAACAAATATGACAAAAAGTTTCCAAAATCCCTTAACACTCACATTAAAAAGAGATAAAATCCTGGGTTGGTTTTCGGTCTCTCAATAAACAGTGTTAATCCGAATGAAGAAATAAATTGCATACAGTCCATGTAAATATAAACTTTACCTTTTAAATACAATAAATACACATTTTAGTAAAGATTTACGTGAACATTTTTTGACAGCCATTTAAATTATGTTATTTTTCGTCATATGACGCAAATCACCCAATCATTTCAACATTTAACTGATAACAAAACTCAGGGAAGTTTTCAATCAATATGACAATATGACACCAAGACTGTCAATTTCATAAAATAAATTTTAATATGTCACGTTTTGGCAATTTGAATTTTAAAGCTATAAACGAGCTTACTTCCTAAGAAGTCCCAGAAGCCAACTGAATGGCTTGAGCGGGTTAGGGGCAGGAACGGACCGCGGGCTTAAAATCCCCTTCGAAGGACTATTACACAATAGGACAAACACAAATAAACAGTCATACCCCTGGTGGGATTCGAACTCAGGACCTCTCGGCTTGTAGTCAGCAGCACTAACCACTAGTCCACCGTCGGCGGTTTAAAGAAAACATACCAAAAAATACTACAAGTTGTCATAAATATATATAAGCATATTCATGTAAACGTAAGACCAGTTCAGTTTTATTAAGTTTGTCTGAAATAAACCAAATAATATGTACTTTTAATAAATAAATAAATAATCGTTGTGTTGCGAGTTATTTGATTTTTTTTTTATAAAAAAATGACCTCATAATTTTATGTCAAATTTCTCAGCAACGTGTTTTCGACCAAAAGACCAAAAACGTAGATATATTTTGCCGTTTTCTATTTTAAAATGTAATTGTCGGCTTTTTTTAGAGGATTCAAATCTAAAAATGTTTGATTTTAAGGTTATGTCTTTACAACTTTTTTTTAGATTTTTAAAAAATGTCAAACCTTTAATTTAAATTATATTGCGTAATAAAAGTTCAAAAAATATGTATTTTATTGTTGGAAACTTTAAATCCTTTAAGTGTAAATCAATTTATGGGTCGTTTTCAAAAAACACCCGCCTTCCGCTGTCCGTAAGTTTGAATTCCAATAACTTTGTTAAAAATTATCGGATCTTATTAATTTAAAAACCAAGTGAAAGCCTAACAAGGCCTTAGTAAAACACATTTTCGCATGTCCCATTAGCGTTTTATAAAACTTACATCCATAACATCCTTAGTTAATACAGTAAACAATTTATATATAAAATAATTAATTTTAATCTACTTTTTTTTAAATTTGACTCATGTCCCAGACATTTTTTCCGTTGCGTTACGTCCGTCGCGTTACCGATAGAATATTAAAAAAAACATATATTTGGCAACTTTTTTGGTACTCACGTGATCAACAAATGATGTTCGGATGTACACATTACCCAGCTGAATTTATTTATTCAATCAGGAAGAAGATATCGATTGAAACAGGTGCGGGTAACGCGAATGTAATAATTGTTTGTCCGTTAAGTTACTCAAAAAAATAATAAAAATAAGGTAAGAAAAAATACTATTTTTCATGTTTATGTTTATTTTAGGGCACTAAAGCTTATTGAGAGTAATTATTGACTATAATGTATTATTATTATTTTTTAAATATGGTTTAATAAAACTTTGTCCACTGCGTTACCGAGTCCACTATGTTACCTTATGATAACGCAATGGAATTTAGGGTAACGCAATAGAATTTTTCGACAACAAAGTGGATATTTACCGTCGCTTTTAATAAAAGTAGTTTATGATTAACCAATTTAAAATTATTTGTAATTACAACTCATGATATAGATTACATCCAAGGAAAAATTCCACGCAATATAAAAGTACTAAAAGGGACCTTCACTAGCTTATAGTAAAAAAAAGGGTGTCTACAATTTAAAAATCTAAGTTGTTATTCTGCAAGTGAGCACCACTACAATTGTCCCTTAAGAGATTTTTTTTTCAAGCGGCCATGATATACAACCTTATATGCATGTATAGAGATAGTTGAAGTGCGTCTTTTTCATTAGCGGCAGACAAAAAACTCAAAAAAGCCTAGGGATAGAAGTAAATCCATAGGTGACTCAATAAACGTCAAATAATAAAATTAATTTAGCATTTCATACAAAGCAATCACGATGTATTAATTATATTAATTATAATCGCACGGAATATTTAGTGATTATTTATTAAATTTTAATTGAACGAAATAAAGAAAAACTAGTTTATTATGATGATAGACGAGTCGCCAATGTCGAAACTTCAAACAAATGTCAGTACGTCAAAATTAATTCAAGCGCAGCATTTTGACAGAGCAGAGTTTAGTTTTAGTTTCGGATATTTATCGGCATTGTAAGTAAGGTTTATTAGTTTTTTTAGTTTTTATCAATAATTTCTAATGCTTTTAGCCAAAATTTTATCCCACACGAGTTATGAGTAAATAAAATAATTCTATTGCTTATCCTATTCATATTATGCCCTTGAAAAAAAAATTGTATATGTTATTTGGAGTAGAAGCTCTTTTTGTGCTTCGTACAGTTGCCTGCCTCAGCTACGCTTCGGCCGTCAATCTATGTACTCACCACAAAAAGAGTCACTTCTACTCCTTATAACATAATCTACTATTGTTTATGCATTACTCTAAAATCGTACCACCCTATAGTTTCTTTTTTACGTTATCCTTTGTGTACCCCTGTCCGTTGTGATACAAATGTCTATTTCGTTACATTTTTTAGTTTTTGTTAAAAAAATACTTAAAATGATTTTTATACACTATCACTTGGTAATACGTGTTTATAAATTAGAGTTTAATTCACTAATACAGTGACTAAAAGAAAATATTAATGGTATTGTTTTTTTAACAAAGAATCGGAATGCTTTCTTTTAAAAAGTAACTTAACGAACATACATATTTAAAAAAAAGCATACAATTTTAAATAAAAAGTTTGTAAACTAAGTACATTTTATTTCAAATTATTTTTATAACAACTTTTTTTATTGAATTAAATTTTGGATTTTAAATTTAAACACAGTGGAGATATATACCTAAAGCTAGCTAAACACATTTTTCTAAAAAAAACGTAAAAAAAATTAAAAAGTGCACTGCCTGTCTTAAATGTAAGTAAACAAAACATTTATAAAAATCCAACCAAAAGTCAATTTAAGCAAAAAAATATTTTGATCTTCATTTTCCTGAAAGCGGGTGTCTCTTGAAGCATACTAAAAATATCAGTTAAATTAAATTAAATTAAATTAAACACATCCAAAGCAATCGAATCAAATATAAAATATTATTAAAAATTTAAAAAAAATAATTTTTATAACTATTTATGTAGGTGTAACAAAAATTGATTCTATCCTCCGTGAATCTGTTTTTGCTTTGAATTTTATGCAACGGATGGCGCTTTAATCATTTTAAATAAGCAAAAACCTCTGTTTACGACATTATAGATGCATGTGATTCCTGAAGGTAAGTTAGAATTTATATGCAGATGAGAGTGTTTCTGTTTTATAATTTAAAAGTTTAAGTTCATTAATTTGCTATTTAAAAACCTATCCACCGTGAAGTGTAATATCTCAGTAAGTAGATTTTTTTTTATAAATATTTTATGTATGTACAATTGTATTTTTAAAAAAATATTAAGGTTTAAAAAGATACAATATTTTATTTCAAATATACAAAGGGATGTTTAAAAAAACATACGAAATCCTAACTTCCGTGAAGCTCTAATATTTAAAATGTATGATTTCTTAAAATTCTTGCAATAGTGCAGAACCACTTGTTTTGTTATTACTAGACCTGGTGGCTTCACAAAAACCCCATTCTAGATTAACAGTGAAATAACCAAAAATTAAAAATAATCATTTTCACTTGGGGGCATCTCAATATATTCACCCAATTACACTAAATAATAATAAAACATCTTTTCAAAGAGTGTGATAAACCCTTGATGTCGTGTTACTTAGGGGTAGTTAATAAATCAAATAAAGTATAACAGTGCAAAACAATTTATTCACAACTTAAAAATTATTTTTTACATGCTGCAGGCTCGTTGTCAAGAAAACTACAGGCTGTTGTGACAAAAGAATCGCCAGCTTCATCACTTAAATCTTTATTATAAACGTCGTTAAAAAAAGTTGTTGGTACGCTTGTAACTTTGGATCTCTCCGTGTAAACTCTTTTGTTATATTTAGCCATTATTTCGTCCCCTTTTTCGCCTTCCACGCATTTTTTAAGGTTGGTCCAGGATATGTCTGTCTCGTTTGCGCACTAAAAATAAGCAAAGGTTTATTGTGATAAAATACATTTTCTTTACTGTTAATAAAATTCTCATTTACTGTAATGAAGCAGCAATGTTGAGCTTTTATAAAAAAAATGTTTATCCAACAAAGTAATAGTTGTTATCATATTGTCATGGCAATAAGAAATACTTTATGTTTATATTAAATCTTTGTCGATGTTGTTATTTCCCTTAAAAAGAGGGGGAAAGGGCCAGCGCTCTCCTTGGCGAACATAACTTTATAATCCAAAGTCTGTGTTATAATCTTATTGATTTCACTTGTGAGAGTGAAGTGTGGTAAAATCTAGCATGATAAAAATATCAAAAAGATCACTAAGAAAATTAAAATTTCGACGTTTTCTAAAAGAAATGTTGAAGGTCTATTCTATAAACGAAGCTGTTTAAAAAGTGAGTTCATATTTTTTTTATTTTGTACATCATATAGTATGAGTTAGTTTTTTGTTACAATAAATAATTTGTTTTAATGCCTTGCAATTATTAAAAAAAAACTACCCAACACCCAACAGTAGGTTGAAAATGTGACCATTGTTGCAATGAAAATAGTTTATTGAATTAAAAATTAATTTGTTGTTAAATTCACATAAATTTTATTAATATTATAAAAAAAGTTTTATTTTAAACGAAAAGGGATTTGTAAAATTTACAAAATTTCTATGAATAATACCATTAGGGTTTCATTAATATTACAAAACGTTTTTGTAAACGATATAGAACTGTTTTTTTGGACAAATAATAATAACTATATTTATCAATGGCATTAACGCGCCATTTTAGAAACACTCTGTATAAACAATATAAAAATCTCAAAAACGTTATATTTCAAAAAATTCCATTGGCAATAATATTTTTATAGTCCAGTCCAGCTACCTTATATTTAATTTTGTAAAAGAAATATTTCAAAATGTGTCTTACCTTTTGTAATGTCTTATCATCTGAGGGATCATCAGCAGCCAAATCACAAGCAATATAAGATGTAGCTTTATCAATTGGATTTAAGTCCAAAACGCACCCATGGTAACGGTTTCCTTTACATTCATCCTCACCATGTAGACAAGAGAATTTTCTGGTTCCAGATTTGTTTATAGTCTAAAATTGAATTATCAGTAAAAAATAAATAAAAGCTCTAATATAATAATTAGGCAAGTCACATATTATGTAAATGTTGTGGAAAAGATAAGTGCGTGACGATACAATTTTTTTTCTGGAAGCGTCCAGTCAAACACTAGCAGCACTAGAAATATCCTTGTTAAAACTTACCCATCCAAAGGGAACTAGATCCAACTTGATATTTTGGCTGAGTTTCTTAAAACCTGGTATGACTTGTTCGACCAAATACTTAATGCTGCCTGGACATAACGATACATAAAATACTGTAACTTTAACTTCCTTTGCCTGTAAAAATATTTTACTATTAATGTAAAAGTAAAGCTCGTATTAATACCACAATTAATTTACTAAATACTTGTTGATTTGACTAAATATTTATGTTTATATCTTTGACAAGAAAAGCCTACAAGGCCGTTTTCATACAAGATATAACTGTTAAACTATAAGGGCCTTGACCTTGACCTTTAACCTTTGAACTTTAAAATAAACCGAGTCTGCGGAACTTTGCTGTAACCTTTGACCTTTTTTCTTTAAAACCTTATAGTTTTACAGCTATAACAATTGTTTCAACAATTATATTAGATTTAAATTGCCAAAAATGCACTAACTTGGTCCTTATCTACAGTGTGACCCATTTGTTTGCGACTCACCCCTGTAAAATCTTTATTTATTGTGTGATTTTAACAGTATTTGTTTTAATTTGTAGATCTTGATAAACTGTATTTTTGAAGCAAAAAACGCCATATTTTTACAAAATACAAGGCCTGCTATGTCAGTTTTCAAGAGTAAATTTTTAAGAATTCATATTAGCGATTTTTTAAAATAAAATCTAAGCACGGCACTGGATTCACCACCCCTCAAAACGACCCTATACTAAATTTTATTAAAAAATTTTAAGAAAAAAAATGCACAATATTAACTACCAAAATTTATATTGTCAAGTTATCCATGAAAAAACATTGAAATAAAATTAAACTTATAGTAATAGTACCATGTTAATATTAGTTTAATTTTATTTCAATGTTTTTTCATGGATAACTTTACAAAATAAATTTTCGTAGTTATTTTTGTGCATTTTTTTTCTTAAAATTTTACAATAAAATTTAGTATAGGGTAGTTTTGAGGGGTGGTGAATCCAGTGCCTTGCTTAGATTTTGTTTAAAAAACTGACATAGTAGGCCTTGTATTTTGTAGTAATATGGCGTATTTTGCTCCAAAAATACAGTTTATCAAGATCTACACTTTAAAACAAATCCGGTTAAAATCGCACAATAAATAAAGATTTTACAGGGGTGAGCATAGATAAGGGATAAGTTGGGTGGGCGGGGGGCTGAGTCGCAAACAAATGGGTCACACTGTATGTGTATTACACATACAGTGTGACCCATTTGTTTGCGACTCAGAAATATTTCTAAAATTGTTGCCTTACCTTTGGAGCCGCGAAAGCCACAAAAAGAAGGGCGGATAGTACCAAAATCACTTTCATATTTGCAAATATTTTTAACGAATTAAGCTAAAAAATTAAAAAATCTCTTTATTTATATCGGAGATAAACTAAATTATATGATGTTTCTAAGAATTTAGTTGACATTAAGGTTATCGCTCATTCAAGTTAAATTTAGAGAATAATTAAAATTTATCACAAAAAAAAACAAAAATTGTTGTGTACAATATCCATAACAATACTTTATGCGACATTAAAGAAAAAAAACACTAGCGTCTAGAGGCACCGAATTATCTTGGCTCCCTGGCTCCTAGACATGCGCGTTTTATAGAAATGTACTCAAACTCAACAACACAACCCAACCGACCCCGCCCCATTGGGCCCCCCGCCCCATTGAGCAAAAAACCCAACTAAAATGTAATTAAAAAGTATTTTATTTTTATCGTAACATAAATTTGCCCATTTTAGTTGGGTTTTTTGCTCAATGGGGCGGGGGGGGGCCCAATGGGGCGGGGTCGGTTGGGTTGTGTTGTTGAGTTTGAGTACATTTCTATAAAACGCGCATGTCTAGGAGCCAGGGAGCCAAGATAATTCGGTGTCTCTAGACGCTAGTAAAAAAACTACAACAAATATGACAAAAAGTTTTCAAAATCCCTTGGTTTCAAACAATACACTCACCTTAAAAAGAGATAAAATCCTGGGTTGGTTTTCGGTCTCTTAATAAACAGTGTTAATCCGAATGAAGAAATAAATTGCATACAATCCATGTAAATATAAATTTTACCTATTAATTACAACAAATACACATTTTAGTAATGATTTACGTGACAATTTTTTGACAGTTCAAACAGCCATTTAAATTATGTTATTTTTCGTCATATGACGCAAATCACCCAATCATTTCAACATTAAATTTTAACTGATAACACAGGGAAGTTTTCAATCAATATGACAATTTCATAAAATAAATTTCAATATGTCACGTTTTGGCAATTTGAATTTTAAAGCTATAAACGAGCTTACCTACTTCCTAATAAGTCCCAGAAGCCAACTGAATGGCTTGAGCGGGTTAGGGGCAGGAACGGACCGCGGGCTTAAAGTCCCCCTCCGAAGGACTATTTTATCTATGATCTATGATAAAATATGAAAAATACATTATTTAATGTTTTATAGTTTGTAGTGAAATTGAAAAATTTAAGATAAATTTAATATATTTTAAAATAAAATCACTCAAATATTTGATTCAGGAGTTGTGACACGCCAAGGTACTGATGTTTTGAATATTTATTATGTTTTTCCACAAACGTGCTTTGGAAAAAATACATTAAAATTGGGTGGACAAGTTAAAAAAACCTGGATCTTTTGTAATATATTAAAATATTTACAAAAAATATTAACATACCTACTCTATTGACTGATGACATAAAGTTGTCCAACTTTTGTAAACTCACCCATATAATTAAAAAATAACATTTTTTTAAAGTAAAAATTACTACTTATTAAAATTATATCAAATATATTTTCTGTTTTTTTTGTCTGATTGAAAAGCTGAATGCTTGAAATCAATTGATTTATAACTTTAATCGGTTTCATTGTAAAATAATTACCCATAACAGTGAAAATATTTATTGATTAATTTTTTTTTGTTCATATAAATTTAAATGTTTTAACATTTTGTTTTTTTGACTTTTATCTGATTTTCAATATTTTTTCCCTTATAACTTGTCACATAACATTTGGTATTTTTATGTTTCTTATGATATTTTTAGAATAATTTAGAAACAAAATAACACAGAGTTTTATAAAAGTATATAATTTTGATCAGCTAAAATCCAAATTGTTACACCACCCCACGGTGCAAGCCAGTCATTTGTTTTAATTACTATAACAGAAACAAGAATCTGCGTTGGCCGTGGACCCTTCATCATCCGCCCTCTTGATGCTCTTTTTTCAGCAATGGACGGCAAAAATTACGACGTCATGTGTTGGTCGGATTTTATTTCGTTTGCCGGTCCGTAGATTTATTGCGTTACTGGCAATTTGCACGGGTAAATCAAGAAGGGCTTGGGCATCGGCGGTTTGCGTGTTTTACCGATAATTGAAGCTGCGGACACGCTTCGTATACTCATTGATTGAGAATTCAATGTGGAGATTTTATTGAAAAAAATAACATGATTTCAAATAATTTACATGTATCGACATGGTTTAAAAAGGAGCACTTTGATTTTAAATCAACGGCTTTTTTAGCTCTTTAAATACAAAAGAAAAGTTGCATTTGTTAACTGTCATTTAATAATAATATTATATTAGCTTTTGTTCTCAATTTGTCAAAAATATTTTAATTATAGAAAGAATACACTGTTCTGGAATATTCCCAAATCTCTAGATAACTGTGAAAAATTGTAAATTTTCAAGAAATACATTTCGATTTATAACCTTTGTAATCTGTTTATAAAATACTAAAATTTGACATTTGACGGTGGCACACAGATTCCCCTATTGTTTCATAGATGGCGCTCTATACAAATTTTTGATTTAAATCATTTTAAGATAATAATAAGTATTTGTCGTGGAAAAAGTATAGTATGCACCTCGTTTATAAATTTTTCTATACACTCATTAAATTAAATTCGTATATAAAATGGCGTTTATCAAACTTGATACATAATATACTATTTTAATATTTAATTTTCACCGAATGAAATAATGTATAAAACTTAAACCAAAGGAAACTTAAATATTTATTAAAAAATCGTGGGTACTTCAAAAAATCAGATTTAATTTAATAAGATAATTATTATCAAAAAAAGTGATATTTTTAAAGAAAAATTATTGCAGAATCGTATAAGACGAAATATCGAATAAAATTGATTTTTCTGTTTATTTATCTTTTAAATTTTCTTCAATTTTTATTAAAATTCAGTTTATTTGTTAATAACTAAATTTTTATATTATAAAATTATAAAAATTTGTTAAAACATAAAAATATGTATTATGTTCCACATAAAAAATCCCACTGATATTTAAATAAGAAATGCATTTGATTAATAAAGATTATGTTTCTCAATTTAATGTTAATTTTGTCTTATTTTCTGAAAATTATAAATGGGTTATTTTTATTAAAAATAGTACAATAATCCTTTAAATTAAAGGATTTAATGCTGGCAGGTAAAAAGTGACCATGGTGCGCAATTGATAATTATCACCGAATGAAATAATGTATAAAACTTAAACCAAAGGAAACTTAAATATTAGTTAAAAAATTGTGGGTACTTAAAAAAATCAGATTTAATTTAATAAGATAATTATTACCAAAAAAAAGATATTTTTATAGAAAAGTTATTGCAGAATCGTATACAGAAGAAAAATCGAACAAAATTGATTTTTTTACAGCACCATATAGTTAAATGACTCACCCTGTACATTATATAAAAAAATGCATGGTTGTATGCTTAAACTCAAATAAAAAATAGATTTTTTCCATTTATTTATTATTTTATTTTTCTTACATTTTTATTAAAATTCAGTCTATTAGTTAATAACTGAATTTTTATATCATAAAATTATAAAAATTTGTTAAAACATTAAAATATGTACTATGTTCCACTTAAAAATCCCCCTGACATTTTAATAGGAAATGCAGTCGAATAATTAAGGTTATGTTTCTCAATTTAATGTTAATTTGGTCTTATTTTCTGAAAATGATACAATACATATATTTTTTTGTGTCTAAAGGTCTTAATTAGTATAGTAAATTATATTTACATGGTATGATTTGTCCATATTTTTTGTAACACATCTACTCCATTCTTAAATGGAATGGGCTAAAATAGTAATAGTAATAATCTTGTAGGTCTTAATTCGGGATATATTAGTAAAATGATAAATATAAATTAAAGAAGAACTAGGGAGGGAACAAAACTGGATCAACAATAATCTGCAGGAAAATGCAAAGGAGCACAGAAGGAAATATTTAAATTATCTATTAAATTTGTGCTAATTAAGTTTGTTAGGGAATTTCTGAATTATATTCCGAAACTATACATTTCAAAGCTATGGAGCTATATTAATTATATAGTTGAAATTAAGTGGGAACTTTGTTAGTTAAGATATGGTGGGCCATATTGCCTTATCAGAATACAGGGTGTTTTACGTTCGTGGTCCGTTAGAAGTTTTTGGGAAAAGGCAAAATATATCGATTTGAAATTTTTAAAATCGTTTATAAACCAGTTAAATCTAGTTTAAAAGATTCCATGTCAATTCTTTAACATTTTTTAACAAATGTTTTAAAAGTCTAAAACCTATCCTCCGTGACTGTTACTCTTTCTAGGTTAACGTATATGTTTTCAAATATCTGAGGTAGTAAAAGCATACTAAAAATATCAACTCACTAAGTAAATTAAACACATCCAAAGCAATCGAATCAAATATAAAATATTATTAAAAATTAAAAGAAATAACATTTATAACCATTTATGTGGGTGTTACAAAAATTGATTCTATCCTCCGTGAATCTGTTTTTGCTACAAAAACTTATTTTAAATATACAAGGGGATGTTTTAAAAAACATACTAAATCCTAACCTCCGTGAATCTATCTTCCGTGAAGCTCTAATATTTAAAATGTATGATTTCTTAAAATTCTTGCATTAGTGCAGAACCACTTGTTTTGTTATTACTA
This sequence comes from Brassicogethes aeneus, assembly GCA_921294245.1. Classification (NCBI taxonomy): domain Eukaryota; kingdom Metazoa; phylum Arthropoda; class Insecta; order Coleoptera; family Nitidulidae; genus Brassicogethes; species Brassicogethes aeneus. The sequence goes on along the minus strand of OV121132.1, from coordinate 516,185 downwards.
GACCTGGTGGCTTCCCAAAAACCCCATTCTACCCTAACAGTTAAACAACCAAAAATTAAAAATAATCATTTTCACTTGATGGACATCTCAATATATTTACCCAATTACACTACAAGAAATAATATTAAAACATCTTTTCAAAGAGTGTGATAAACCTGTGCTGTTGTGTTACTTGGGGGTAGTAAATAAATCAAATAAAGTATAACATTGCAAAACAATTTATTCACAACTTAAAAATTATTTTTTACATGCTGCAGGCTCGTTGTCAAGAAAACTACAGACTGTTGTGACAAAAGAAGCGCGAGGTTCTTCACTTAAATCTTTATTATAAACGTCGTTCAAAAAAGTTGTTGGTACGCTTCTAACTTTGGATCTCTCCGTGTTAAATCTTTCGTTATATTTAGCCATTATTTCGTCCCCTTTTTCTCCTTCTACGCATTTTTTAAGGTTGGTCCAGGATATGTCTGTCTCGTTTGCGCACTAAAAATAAGCAAAGGTTTATTGTGATAAAATACATTTTTTTTACTCTTAATAAAATTCTCATTTACTATAATGAAGCAGCAATGTTGAGCTTTTATAAAAAAAATGTTCATCCAACAAAGTAATAGTTGTTATCATATTGTCATGGCAATAAGAAATACTTTATGTTTATATTAAATCTTTGTCGAACTTATTAAAAAAAACTACCCAACATCCAACAGTAGGTTGAAAATGTGACCATTGTTGCAATGAAAATAGTTCATTGAATTAACAATTAATTTGTTGTTAAATTCACATAAATTTTATTAATATAATAAAAAAAGTTTTATTTTAAACAAAAAGTGATTTGTAAAATTTACAAAATTTCTATGAATAATACCATTAGGGTTTCATTAATACTACAAAATGTTTTTGTAAACGGTCTAGAACTGTGTTTTTGGACAAATAATAACAACTATATTTATCAATGGCATTAACGCGCCATTTTAGAAACACTCTGTATAAACAATATAAAAATCTCAAGAACGTTATATTTCAAAAAATTCCATTGTCAATAATATTTTTATAGTCCAGTCCAGCTACCTTATATTTAATTTTGTAAAAGAAATATTACAAAATGTGTCTTACCTTTTGTAATGTTTTATCATCTGAGGGATTATCAGCAGCCAAATCACAAGCAATATAAGATGTAGCTTTATCAATTGGATTTAAGTCCAAAACGCACCCATGGTAACGGTTTCCTTTACATTCATCCTCACCATGACAAAGGAATTTTCTGTTTACAGATTGACTGTGGTAACGGTTTCCTTTACATTCATCCTCACCATGACAAACGAATTTTCTGTTTACAGATTGACTGTGTATATATATATATATTATAGACTATAGTCTAAAATTGAATTATCATTAAAAAATAAATATAAGCTCTAATATAATAATTAAGCAAGTCACATATTATGTAAATGTTGTGGAAAAGATAGTGCGTGACGATACAACGTTTTGGTTAAATTTTTTTTCTGGAAGCGTCAAGTCAAACACCAGCAGCACTAGATATATCCTTGTTAAAACTTACCCGTCCAAATGGAACTAGATCCAACTTGATATTTTGGAGTTTCTTAAAACCTGGAATGGCTTGTTCGACCAAATACTTAATGCTGCCTGGACATAGCGATGCATAAAATACTGTAACTTTAACTTCCTTTGCCTGTAAAAATATTTTACTATTAATCTAAAAGTAAAGCTCGTATTAATACCACAATTAATTTACTAAATACTTGTTGATTTGACTAAATATTCATGCATTATATCTTTGACAAGAAAAGCATAAAAGGCTGTTTTCATACAGAATTACACATAAATATAACTGTAAAACTATAAGGGCCTCGACCTTGACCTTTAACCTTTGAACTTTAAAAATAAACCGAGTCCGCGGAACTTTGCTGTAACCATTGACCCTTTTTCTTTAAAACCTTATAGTTTTACAGCTATAACAATTGTTTCAACAATAATAATAATAATAATTAATAATAATAATAATATAAATAATAATAATTATTATAATAGATTTAAATTGCCAAAAATGCACTAACTTGGTCTTTATCTATGTGTAAAGTTTGAATTTGGACCTCAAATTACCTGATTTTAATAAAAGAGAAATATTTCTAAAATTGTTGCCTTACCTTTGGAGCTGCAAAAGCCACAACAAGAAGGGCGGATAGTACCAAAATCACTTTCATTTTTGCAAATATTTTTAATGAATTAAACTAAAAAATTAAAAAATCTCTTTATTTATATCGGAGATAAACTATAAATTATATGATGTTTCTAAGAATTTAGTTGACATTAAGGTTGTTGCGTAAAAGATTAAAAAAAAAAATAAACGAGACAACCCCTAGTGACTTACCTTGCTTATTTTCTGACGGATTGAACTGTAGTTCTGGTTCTTCATAAATTGCCTTTGAAATAAGGAGCACCACCACACAATTTTCTTGCCGGTCGAGAAGCGTCGAATTTTTAAGTATGCGCGTTATTCGGTGATTCTTACACGTGTGTGTCCGCAATTGTCTGTATCAGGCGTTATTGCCACCAGGGGCGTAATTATCGCGAAAAATAATAAATTTAACAAATTAACCATTGAATTAAGGCAACCCACATTGCACATAAATCTAAATATACATTTAATAAAATTAAACTAAAAAAAATTAATATTAAATTAATATAGTGTTGAAGAAAACTCAACATTTTCCGCCGACCTTAAAAAAATATATTTTTTTAAACGAAACAAAAATAAAGTGAAATTAAATTAATAGAGGGGTAGAGGACAGAGTTTGACAACTGCCCTTTTAAAGACTCCATGCGCCGTTCTCACCGAGGCTACCCGTGTCACCCCATCTGCACCAGGGAAAACTTCTACAATACGGCCGAGTTGCCAGTTAGCAGGGGGAGTTAAATTAGACTTAATCACAACCAAGGTACCTGGTATTATGGGAGTACTTGGATCGGTCCATTTCCCCTTCTGTTGTAAATTGTGTAGGTATTCTATATTCCACCTCGACCAAAAGTCTTGGTGTAATCTTTGCAAAAGTTGCCAACGCGAGAGTCTATTAATTTTAAGGGAAGTTAAATCGGGATCAGGAAGTGCAGAAATAGGTTCAAGGGTTAGAAAGTGACCGGGGGTAAGCGCATTTAGATCATTTGGATCAGAACTCAAAGGGGTTAACGGACGCGAATTTAAAAGAGATTCAATTTGAACCAACACAGTATATAATTCTTCGAATGTTAAGATTTGTTCACCGATCACCCTGGCTAAATGGGTTTTAACAGACTTTATGCCAGCTTCAAAAATTCCTCCGAAATGAGGAGCCGCGGGTGGATTAAAACACCACTCAATAGCCTCTTCCAAGCAAGCTTCGCGCATAATTTGTCGCAAATATTTACTGGCACCTACGAAATTGGTACCGTTGTCTGTGCAAATCTTGGAACATCGACCACGGCGGGCAATAAATCGTCGAAGTGCAGCGAGGAAAGCTTCAGTAGAGAGGTCAGATGCAAGCTCCAAATGTAAGGCCTTCGTGGCCAAACAAACAAAAAGACACAGATAGGCCTTAGTAGTCTTTGCACCTCGATGCTTTGACATGAGAATAAAAAAAGGTCCACCAAAATCAATCCCAACATGAGAAAATGGTTTTAATTGAGAAATTCTACTAGCAGGCAAATTCCCCATGGGAGGTTGATAAGGCTTTGGATTGAGTTTCCAACATTTTTTACAGCGACCCACAATAGATTTGATAGCTCGCTTGGGGGATAAAATCCAGAATCTTTGGGTTAGTAAATGTTGGAGTGTTTGAGCACCAGGGTGAAAGTGTTTGTTATGATATTCTTCAATTATAAGAGCGGTTAGTCTACTTTTCTGAGGTAACAACGCGGGAAATTTTTGATCATAGGAGAGTTGCGAGTTTTTAAGACGACCGCCGACCCTGAGAATACCTGATTCATCAATAAATGGGGATAGTTTTCGAAGGGGTTTTGATACGCGTTTATTTTTTAAATATCTATCTAGATCGTCGGCGAAAGATATTTGCTGAACATGCTTAACAAGAACCATGAGAGAGTTGTCTAGATCAGAAGTTTCGAATGACGACTTTCGAGAATGAGGATGTTTCAAATTATAAACAAAACGAAGGGCGTATCCAATAATTCTTTTAATTTTACCTAAAGAGGAAAGCTTGGTTAGGAGAGTATCCAAACAATGAGGGTCATCAAAAGCTGCTAAGACAATTCTCCTTTCTTCGAGATGCGTTTCGTTAAAAGTTACACTGCAAGTAGGCCAGGAAGAAGGTGGAAGTTTTAGAAATTGAGGTCCTGTCCACCAGAGAGGGTGACTTATTAATTCAGAAGGTAGCAACCCGCGCGATGCGCAATCTGCGGGATTTTCCTGTGTGGGCACATGGCGCCACATAGAAGGAGAAGTTTTATCCTGAATAGCAGAAACCCGAAAACTCAACAAAGGTTATCGCTCATTCAAGTTAAATTTAGACAATAATTAAAATTTATCACAAAAAAACAAAAATTGTTGTGTATAATATCCATAACAATACTTTTCGCGACATTAAAGAAAAAAAAAACTACAAAAACTATAACAAATATGACAAAAAGTTTCCAAAATCCCTTGGTTTCAAACAATACACTCACCTTGAAAAGAGATAAAATCCTAGGTTGGTTTTTGGTCTCTCAATAAACAGTGTTAATACGAATGAAGAAATAAATTGCATACAGTCCATGTAAATTATTTACCTATTAAATGCAATAAATACACATTTTATTAATGATTTACTAAGTAAATATAAACTTTACCTATTAAATGCAATAAATACACATTTTATTAATGATTTACTTTTTTGACAGCCATTTAAATTATGTTATTTTTCGTCATAATATGACGCAAATCCCCCAATAATTTCAACATTAAATTTTAACTGATAACAAAACTCAGGGAAGTTTTCAATCAATATGACAATATGACACCAAGACTGTCAATTTCATAAAATAAATTTTAATGTCACGTTTTGGCAATTTGAATTTTAAAGCTATAAACGAGCTTACTTCCTAAGAAGTCCCAGAATCCAACTGAATGGCTTGAGCGGGTCAGGGGCAGGAACGGACCGCGGGCTTAAAGTCCCCCTCCGAAGGACTATTCTATCTATGATCTATGATATAATATGAAAAATACATTATTTAATGTTTTATAGTTTGTAGTGAAATTGAAAAATTTAGTTGTGACACGCCAAGGTACTGATGTTTTGAATATTTATTATGTTTTTCTACAAACGTGCTTTTGAAAAAATACATTAAAATTGGGTGGACAAGTTAAAAATACCTGGATCTTTTGTAATATATTAAAATATTTACAAAAAATATTAAAATACCTACTCTATTGACTGATGACATAAAGTTGTTCAACTTTTGTAAAATCACCTATATAATTAAAAAATAACATTTTTTTAAAGTTAAAATTACTACTTATTAAAATTATATCAAATATATTTGCTGTTTTTTTTGTCTGATTGAAAAGCTGAATGCTTGAAATCAATAATTGATATATAACTTTATTCGGTTTCATTTTAAAATTATTAAAAATAACATTTTTTTAAAGTTAAAATTACTACTTATTAAAATTATATCAAATATATTTGCTGTTTTTTTTGTCTGATTGAAAAGCTGAATGCTTGAAATCAATATTGATATATAACTTTATTCGGTTTCATTTTAAAATTATTACCCCTAACAGTGAAAATATTTATTGATTAATTTTTTTTTTCATATAAATTTAAATGTTTTAACATTTTGTTTTTTTGACTTTTAACTGATTTTCAATATTTTTTCTCTTATAACTTGATACATAACATTTAGTAGTTAGCAGTAGTATTATAAGACGATTAAAAATATTTTAATCCCAAAGTATATAATTTTGATCAGCTAAAATCCAAATTGTTACACCACCCCACGGTGCAAGCCAGTCATTTGTTTTAATTACTATAACAGAAACAAGAATCTGCGTTGGCCGTGGACCCTTCATCATCCGCCCTCTTGATGCTCTTTTTTCAGCAATGGACGGCAAAAATTACGACGTCATGTGTTGGTCGGATTTTATTTCGTTTGCCGGTCCGTAGATTTATTGCGTTACTGGCAATTTGCACGGGTAAATCAAGAAGGGCTTGGGCATCGGCGGTTTGCGTGTTTTACCGATAATTGAAGCTGCGGACACGCTTCGAAGACCCATTGATTGAGAATTCAATGTGGAGATTTTATTGAAAAAAATAACATGTTTTCAAATAATTTACATGTATCGACATGGTTTAAAACGGATCACGGATTGTATATAAATGGTAAACCCTGTATGGGTACTTTTTACAAGCTTTGCATTTGTTAAATGTCATTTAATAATAATAATATTATATTAGCTTTTGTTCTCAATTTGTCAAAAATATTTTAATTATAGAAAACATATTTTATTTGCTGCTGTTGCTCGACGAACTCTTTTTTTCGGTTGAACACTCCCGTTTGTAGTAAACTGCTTGACTGTACGGTGAAATGAAGTACGTGATCGAATTTTTTCCGGAAAACGCTGAACGTAGATATTAACATCATCATTAAGATTCCTGCCTGCTTCTCCATAAATCAAAATCATTTTTATTTTTTCTTCCACTGTTAAAAAATCCATTATGAATAACTGCTTAACGAAAGGAGGTCTTTTTGTTTGCAAAATAATCTTCGAACTAAATTGATTAAATAATGCTAAATTATGTATAAATAGTTTCTTCATACCTCAATAAAAATTATTATTTATACCTAAATACCATTTTTATACCTCAATTAGGATTAAATTAATTAATTGTCAAAATAATGTTTTTTTAACCTTAAATGAGGTATTTTTATTAAAAATAGTACAATAATCCTTTAAATAAAAGGATTTAATGCTGGCAGGTAAAAAGTGACCAATTGATAATTATCACCGAATGAAATAATGTATAAAACTTAAACTTAAATATTAGTTAAAAATCGTGGGTACTTAAAAAATCAGATTTAATTTAATAAGATAATTATTACCAAAAAAAAAAGATATTTTTATAGAAAAGTTATTGCAGAATCGCATACAGAAGAAAAATCGAACAAAATTGATTTTTTTACAGCGCCATATATTACAAGTATGAAAAAAAGTCTTAGACAAAATCTACCTATTTTTAGTCGAATGAAAGTTTTAAGTTTAATGACTCACCCTGTACATTATATAAAAAAACGCATGGATGTATGCTTAAACTCAAATAAAAAATAGATTTTTTTCATTTATTTATCATTTCATTTTTCTTACATTTTTATTAAAATTCAGTCTATTAGTTAATAACTGCACTGTTCAAAATCAAGCCTTTTGAAATACCTAATCAGAATTAGTTAAGGAAAAATAAGGTAATATGCTTAAACGAGTAAAGCAATTTACCTTCTCGTTTATTAGGCAGAAACGAATGCCTTAGTTCTATGGTGTATTCACTAACTTCTAGATAAATATTCATACTTTACTTAATAAACTTGTCAAATTTAAAAAGATAGGCAAATTACCTAAATTTTTAGTCAAAATCTCAATTACTTTTAGGTACGACAATTTTGCTTTTAATTTAGGTAATTCTTCTAAATTATTATGGCAAATTATTGAACTAATTTAGGTAAATTCCTTTAAATATTAGTGACTTTCTTGCAATCGGCTACGATCGCTAATACCGACGTTTTAAGATAAATATTCGCGCCTATATTGTCCACCATAATGCCAAAATCAACGGAAGCTTAAAGACCGCGTTGTGTGCTATTGATATAACAACATAGTTAACAATTATTGTGATATAAGTGAACATTTTGTAGTGCTATAGTTAAGTAATCCAAACTAAAAGGAATTTCCCATTGACCCCAGTTTATTTTTAAATAATCCCAACCCTGCAGGGTTGGGATTATTTAAAGGGTTCCGGTACTACATGTAGTACCGGAACCGCAGTTTTTAATTCACCTAGGACACAAAGATAAAGAAGTCCTAACTTGGAAGAAAATTCCTATGCTAGGATTTTCACTAAAAATATATATAATTTGCCTGAAAACTTAGCTAAAATCTACCTAAAAATTTAAGCAAATTGCCTTAGAAACAGGAAATTTATTCTTTTATTCTCAGGCAATATCCCTTACGATCTAAGGTATATTATCTTTAAACCCAAGTAATTTTGCTTCATTAATTGTATCATTTTCTTTAAAAATATCAGTTAAAGAATTCACTAATTTAAAAGGGGAATATTCCTCTGAATTCATTTTAAGCAGTTTGCCTTAAAAAATCAATGGTCCTATATAGTCTAATATTTTAGGTAAAAATTAGCTAAAATTTTGAACAGTGTGAATTTTTATATCATAAAATTATAAAAATTTGTTAAAACATTAAAATATGTACTATGTTCCACATAAAAATCCCCCTGACATTTTAATAAGAAATGCAGTCGAATAATTAAGGTTATGTTTCTCAATTTAATGTTAATTTCGTCTTATTTTCTGAAAATCATACGATACATATATTCATATATTTTTTCTGTGTCTAAAGGTCTTAATTAGTATAGTAAATTATTTTTACATGGTATGATTTGTCCATATTTGTTGTAACGACATCTACTCCATTCTTAAATGGAATGGACTAAAATAGTAAATAATCTTGTAGGTCTTAATTCGGGATATATTAGTAAAATAATTAATATAAATTAAAGAAGAACTAGGGAGGGAACAAAACTGGATCAACAATAATCTGCAGGAAAATGCAAAGGAGCACAGAAGGAAATATTTAAATTATCTATTAAATTTATGCTAATTAAGTTAGGGAATTTCTGAATTATATTGCGAAACTATACATTTCAAAGCATTGGAGCTATATTAATTATATAGTTGAAATTAAGTGGGAACTTTGTTAGTTAAGATATGGTGGGCCATATTGCCTTATCAGAATACAGGGTGTTTTACGTTCGTGGTCCGTTAGAAGTTTTTGGAAAAGGCAAAATATATCGATTTGAAATTTTTAAAATCGTTTATAAACCAGTTAAATCTAGTTTAAAAGATTCCATGTCAATTCTTTAACATTTTTCAACAAATGTTTTAAAAGTCTAAAACCTATTCTCCGTGACTGTTACTCTAGGTTAACTCTAGGTTAACGTATATGTTTTCAAATATCTGAGGTAGTAAAAGCATACTAAAAATATCAACTCACTAAGTAAATTAAACACATCCAAAGCAATCGAATCAAATATAAAATATTATTAAAAATTAAAAGAAATAATATTTATAACCATTTATGTAGGTGTTCCAAAAATTGATTCTATCCTCCGTGAATCTGTTTTTGCTACAACTTATTTTAAATATACAAGGGGATGTTTTTAAAAAACATACTAAATCCTAACCTCCGTGAAGCTATCTTCCGTGAAGCTCTAATATTTAAAATGTATGATTTCTTAAAATTATTGCATTAGTGCAGAACCACTCGTTTTGTTATTACTAGACCTGGTGGCTTCCCAAAAACCCCATTCTACCCTAACACTTAAACAACCAAAAATTAAAAATAATCATTTTCACTTGGTGGACATCTCAATATATTTACCCAATTACACTACAAGGAGTAATAATAAAACATCTTTTCAAAGAGTGTGATAAACCCTTGATGTTGTGTTATTTGGGGGTAGTTAATAAATCAAATAAAGTATAACAGTGGAAAACAATTTATTCACAACTTAAAAATTATTTTTTACATGCTGCAGGCTCGTTGTCAAGAAAACTACAGACTGTTGTGACAAAAGAATCGCAAGCTTGATCACTTAAATCTTTATTATAAACGTCGTTAAAAAAAGTTGTTGGTACGCTTGTTATTTTGGATGTCTCCGTGTAAACTCTTTTGTTAATATTAGCAATTATTTCGTCCCCTTTTTTCCCTTCCACACATTTTTTAAGGTTGGTCCAGGATATGTCTGTCTCGTTTGCGCACTAAAAATAAGCAAAGGTTTATTGTGATAAAATACATTTTTTTACTGTTAATAAAATTCTCATTTACTGTAATGAAGCAGCAATGTTGAGCTTTTATAAAAAAATGTTCATCCAACAAAGTAATAGTTGTTATCATATTGTCATGGCAATAAGACATATTTTATGTTCATATTAAATCTTTATCGATGTTATTTTCCTTAAAAATAGATTTTGTACATAATATACGTAGTGTAGTGCAGAGACATAGTTCATTCACTGTACATAATGATGACACTTAACATTCTTAGGTCAATAATCCGCAAAGTGCAAACTGTGCAATAAGCATTATTTGACCACATCATAATTGTAATAAAATATATTATTATTCAATAAACAGAGTTCGATACGAACCTTCAAGCCGACCACCAGCGTTTCATTACCACCCTAATGTAACATCTCACAATGCCTTAAGTCCGGGCATTACATGGCGATCCTGCCAGTCCAGTAGAAATCAGTTTATAGTGTAATTAAATAAAAAGCGAGAAATATAAGTGAACTATTCAGTAAAAATGGGAAAAACACAGTCGAAAGAAGAAATTATCATTGCACAAGCCGGAAATAGTGGTGGAGTTTCAGCATTCAACGGCGAAAATCTACATAGAGACGTTTTGTTAGTCATCTTATGTTTGGTTGTGTTAGTAGCTGGAATATATTACGTTAGAAGAAAGTGCAAGAAGTATGTTGAGGGAAAAATCAGGGCTGAAATTGCCAGAAGTCGTCTTTCGATGGTGTAATTGGAAAGTTTAGTTTAGTGTAGTGTAGTATAAAATCAGTTGGGGTAATTAAGTGTAGTGCGGTAGAAAAGTTTAATGTCTACAACGTCCACGATAATCAACGAATTCTTAGCTTCCCTAGATGAAATACAAAAGTTTACAAAAAACTTAATAAAGGAAAACGCCGAGAGAAGGAAGGACTATGAAGCTAACGTACGTAAGTTAGAAAAACTAGAACAGTTTAAGTTAGGATTTTGTGAATTAAAAAATAGACAGTGTAAACATTCGAGTGAAAAAGACATTACTGTAGTAGCGGAAATCGCAATAGAAATTAATGATTGTATAAATAAAGCAAAAACAATTCTAAATGATAGGCTAAATAAAACTTCTAATAGTGAGGATAATCCAATAGATATAGAAAATATAGATAATTTTAATAATATGGGTGAAAAATTTAACTTAAAAACTGCAGCTTCACTGCTTCCTGTTTTTAACGGTACAGATGTTACTACACACGAACTTATTGATGCAATCGAATTGTATGATTCCATGCTGGAAGCTGCCGGTAAACCTCTTTTAACTAGTTATGTACTAAAACGTTGTTTGTCAGCAGGCGGGAAACTTCGATTAAAATCAAATTATGCGGATAATCAGTTACTTGTAGCTGACATTAAAAAACATTTTCTGCCAGTTAAGTCAGCGGGTGTGTTGTCTGTTAAATTAAATACAGCTCAACAAGGCAATAGATCTATAGAGGAATTTGGCAAATCCGTAGAACAATTATTAGTAGATCTTACTATTACACAAGCAGGCGAAAATAAAGATAGCTTGAACGTCCTGCAACAAATAAATGAGAAAATAGCTATTAATGCATTTTCTAACGGATTGAATAATTCCGAAACTAGAACTATTGTTAAATCCCGAAACTGTTGTAATTTAGCGGAGGCTTTAAGAATAGCCAAAGATGAGGAAAATGTCAATAGGAAAGTACACGTATATCATGCCAGAGGTAATAGTCATCAAAAATTTAATGGCAGAGGACATCACAATTCTAGCAGAGGTAATCAAAATTATAATACAAATCGCTTTAATTTTAATAAAAATAATAAAAATCAAAATAGGCAAAACAATCCTTCAAATTGTAATTATTCGCGTACGGGTTTTAATAACAACTATAGAGGCAGAGGAAATGGAACATTTAACAGTAGACGTGGACAACAAAATTTCCGAAATAGGCAGCAAAACGCTTTTGTTACAAATGTAAGTGACGAATCGCCAAGTCAACAAAATAATAATTTGTTTTTTCGATCAGCTAACTAATTTTTGCAAATGTGATGATGAAGTGGTATATAATATGAATAGTTTACATTATGTTACATTTAATTACGGTAGTCAAGAAGTAACATTTTTATTAGACAGTGGAGCCTCAGTTAGCATATTTTTTTTAGAATATTTAAATAAAAATGAAATAGTAAACAGTAGTAAAAAGATAAAGATAAACGGAATCTCTGGTAGTACCTATTCGCAGGGTTCAACAAATATCAAGTTACAAATAAACGACACAAATATAGGTCACCAGTTTTTGCTGATGAATCAAGTAGATAATAAAATGCAAGGTATTCTTGGAGCAGATTTTTTTTATAATTATAAGGCAACAATTGATTTCGAACATTATACATTTTCTTTTTTAGTTAACTCGTCAAAAATTATTATTCCTATAAAATCTCATTGTGACGTCTATACATCTATACCTCCTCGCTGTAAAATTATTAAATACTTTAAAGTAAATGCTAAAGGTGATTTTTTGGTTTTAAATGACAAACTTAGTGAGGGAGTTTTCATAGCTAACACTTTGGTTACTGCTGACCACAATAATCTAATACCAGTCAGAATTCTAAATATTAGAGATGAAGAAGTAAAAATTAAAAATTTTAAACCTAGAATAGACAATTTAGCGAATTATAATATTTGCGAAGTTGGTGAAAATAATTATCAATCAGTTGAAAGAGCAGAAAAATTACTAAAACTAATTAATTTTAATGATTTAAATCAAGAGGAAAAAATGTCATTGCAAAAAATTTGTACTAAATTTTCAGATGTTTTTCAATTAGAAAATGATCCTTTAAGTGTAACAAATATTTTTGAACAAAAAATTTATCTAAAATCTTCATCATCTCCAGTTTACATCAAACCTTATCGCTTGCCTCATTCACAGAAACATGAAATACACAAACAAGTTGAGGATATGTTAAATAAGGGCATTATTGAGGAAGCTCGTTCTGAGTGGAACTCACCGTTATTAATAGTTCCCAAAAAAGTAGATAATTTAGGTCAAAGGAAATGGCGAGTAGTTATAGATTATAGACAACTTAATAAACGGATTGAGGATGATAAGTTTCCACTTCCTTCCATTCACGAAATCTTAGATTCTTTATCTGGATCTATGTACTTTTCACACTTAGATTTATCCCAAGGATACTATCAGATTAAATTAGATTCAAAAAGTAGACCCTACACAGCATTTTCAACTGACCGCGGACAATACCAAATGACACGAGTACCCATGGGGTTAAAAACATCCCCAAGCGGTTTTTCACGAGCCATGACTTTAGCTATGGCAGGTCTTTGTCATGAAATATGTTTTATTTATCTAGATGATTTAATTGTATTCGGAAACAACTTGATTGAACATAATAAAAATCTTTCAAAGGTATTGCAGAGACTTCGTAAAGTTAAATTAAAATTAAACCCCAATAAATATGAGTTTTTGCGAAAAGAAATCTTATATTTAGGACACGTCATATCATCACAAGGAGTTTTACCCGATCCATCTAAAATCTCAGTCATTAAAAACTACCCAGAATTAAAAAATGCAGACCAAACAAAACGTTTTGTAGCTTTTGCAAATTATTACAGAAGATTCATAAAAAATTTTGCACACATAGCTGCACCGCTTAATAATTTAAGTAGAAAAAATGTACCTTTTGTTTGGACAGACGATTGTCAAAATTCATTTATATCATTCAAAAACAGTTTGGCAAACCCCCCAGTATTACATTATCCAAATTTTTCTTTAGACAATCATTTTACCTTAAGGACTGATGCTTCGGGCTATGCAATCGGAGCAGTACTTTCAAACTCAGACGACAGCCCTATCGCTTACGCCAGTAGAAGCCTCAATAAAGCAGAAAAAAATTATAGTACAATTGAAAAAGAACTTTTAGCTATCGTATGGGCAGTTAAACATTTTAGACCATATTTATATGGACGACATTTCAAAATTTTTACAGACCACAGACCTTTAATTTATCTTTTTGGTATGACAAATCCGAGTAGTAGATTAACAAAATTTAGACTGACCTTAGAAGAATATGACTTTACAATAACATACATTAAGGGTAAAGACAACATTGTAGCGGATGCTTTATCACGAATTGAATTAACATCAGACGAATTAAAAAATATGTTCAGTAAAACAGAAGATCTAATATTTGCAGTAACAACTCGGGCACAAAAAGAACGCCAAAACAAACAAAATGAAGAAACGGATACATTTAATAACTTTTCCAACAAACGGACTGGCCACCCGGGCGTTGTTGAAGTGTTAAAATGTCCTGATGAATTTACCGAATTAAGACCAATTGACAATAAATTAATTAATAAAATGTATAGTAATAAAAACTTTACTTATGTAAATGGAAACTGTATTTATGATAAAAGTTTAAATATTATTTATATTAATGTTCAGGATAGTCGATCAGCGTCAACCTTCGAGGAGTCGTTGAGACACCTGAAAAATATTTTTGAAAAATATAATCTTCCGGAAGTAACAATTATTAGAAATGAAAATAGCGCGCAACTTATATCTAATTTATTAAAAGTTTCCAGTAAAGTTAAAGAATTAAATATTAGAATAACAGTAGTAAAAGGAGTTCAGGTAATAACAGATTTAGAAACTAGACAATTAATTTTAAATGACTATCACATATTACCAACAGGTGGACATGCGGGAATAAAACGATCTTATAACAATGTTAAAAAACATTTTTATTGGAACGGTTTAAAATCTGATGTAGAAAAATTTATTAAAAAATGTGATGATTGTCAACGATATAAATATTCAAAACCTTTTAAAGAACCAATGACGTTAACATCCACTTCTTCATCCGCATTTGAAAAAATTATGTTAGATATTGTAGGACCATTAGAAATGGATTCAGAGAACAATCGTTATATTTTAACATTACAATGTGATTTAACGAAATTTATTGAATGTTATCCAATTCAAAACAAGGAAACAATAACCATTTCCAAAGCTTTTGTAGAAAACTTTATATTAAGATATGGCGTACCACAAATAATATTAACAGATCAAGGGACAGAATTTATGTCAAATATTTTTTCGGAAATATGTAAACTACTTAAAATTAAAAAACTTAATTCAACAGCCTATCACCACCAGACAATTGGTGCATTAGAAAATAATCATAAATCTTTAGGTAACTATTTACGCATTCAAATTTCTAAACATCCAGAAACATGGAGCACATGGATTCCCTTTTGGTCATTTTGTTATAATACTAGTGTACATTCGGAAACCAAATACGCACCGTACGAACTTGTTTTTGGAAAGTCAGCCAGTTTACCATCACACGTTATAAGAAAAATAGACCCCTTATATAATTTTAATGATTATCCCTTAGAGCTTAAATATAGGTTGCAAACAGCTTGGAATGATGCAAAACAAAATTGAATTGAATCAAAAGTTAAAAGAAAAAAACGATTTGATTTAAAAAGTAACAGCATAAATTATAAACCTAATTCCAAAATTATGTTAAAGAATGAAACAGGAAATAAACTAGAAAGCATATTTAAAGGCCCATATTTAGTAATAGAGGATGTAAGTCCTAATGTATTTATTAAATTAGACAATAATAAGGTTATTAAAGTTCATAAGGATAGGATAAAACCATATATAGAATAAGTGTATCAGGTAACTTGTAGTTTTTTATGTAATTATACTACTATAGTAGATATAAATCAGCGCTGATATGTATAAAGGTTAGTAGATGAAATGTATTAGGTATAATTAGGATTCTATATAACTTAAAATTAATGGGAATTGTAATAGTTAATAAAAACATAATAGATAATAGATCATATTATTGTATCATTATATTATTTCTTAATGTTAGAATAGCTTAGGATAAGTATTATGTAAAAAAAAAAAAAAACAAAAAAAAATGTAAAAATACCTATATAAAAACATTTTTTTTTAATTTTTCGGGGAAGGTGTAGTGCAGAGACATAGTTCATTCACTGTACATAATGATGACACTTAACATTCTTAGGTCAATAATCCGCAAAGTGCAAACTGTGCAATAAGCATTATTTGACCACATCATAATTGTAATAAAATATATTATTATTCAATAAACAGAGTTCGATACGAACCTTCAAGCCGACCACCAGCGTTTCATTACCACCCTAATGTAACACCTCACAATGCCTTAAGTCCGGGCATTACAGTAGTATGACTTAATTTTTTGGTTATAATAAATAATTTGTTTTAATGCCTTACAGTTATTTAAAAAAAAAACTACCCAACACCCAACAGTAGGTTGAAAATGTGACCATTGTTGCAATGAAAATAGTTTATTGAATTAACTATTAATTTGTTGTTAAATTCACATAAATTTTATTAATATTATAAAAAAAGTTTTATTTTAAACGAAAAGGGATTTGTAAAATTTACAAAATTTCTATGAATAATACCATTAGGGTATAGAACTGTTTTTTGGACAAATAATAACTTTATTTATCAATCAACAAATAATAACTATATTTATCAATAGCATAAATGCGCCATTTTACAAACACTCTGTAAAAATCTCAAAACCGTTATATTTCAAAAAATTCCATTGACAATAATATTTTTATAGTCCAGTTCAGCTACCTTAAATTTAATTTTGTGAAAGAAATATTACAAAATGTGTCTTACCTTTTGTAATGTCTTATCATCTGAGGGATTATCAGCAGCCAAATCACAAGCAATATAAGATGTAGCTTTATCAATTGAATTTAAGTCCAAAACGCACCCATGGTAACGGTTTCCTTTACATTCATCCTTACCATGTAGACAAAAGAATTTTCTGGTTCCAGATTTGTTTAGAGTCTAAAATTGAATTATTAGTTAAAAATAAATGTAGGCTAAATGTTGTGGAAAAGATAAGTGCGTAACGATACACTAATCCACAACGTTTTGGTTACATTTTTTTTTCTCGAAGCGTCAAGTCAAACACTAGCGCTAGAACAGTAGTTATTTTTTACGCAATATGTGTAGAAATATCCTTGTTAAAACTTACCCATCCAGAGGGAACTAGATCCAACTTGATATTTTGGCTGAGTTTCTTAAAACCTGGAATGGCTTGTTCGACCAAATACTTAATGCTGCCTGGACATAGCGATGCATAAAATACTGTAACTTTAACTTCCTTTGCCTGTAAAAATATTTTACTATTAATGTAAAAGTAAAGCTCGTATTAATACCACAATTAATTTACTAAATACTTGGTGATTTGACTAAATATTTATGTTTATATCTTTGACAAGAAAATCGTAAAAGGCCGTTTTCATACAGAATTACACATAGATATATCTGTAAAACTATAAGGGCCTCGACCTTGACCTTTAACCTTTGAACTTTAAAAATAAACCGAGTCCGCGGAACTTTGCTGTAACCTTTGACCTTTTTTCTTTAAAACCTTACAGTTTTACAGCTATAACAATTGTTTCAACAATTATAATAGATTTAAATTGCCAAAAATGCACTAACTTGGTCTTTATTTATTTTTGTATGTGGGAAGTTTGAATTTGGACCTCAAATTACCTGATTTTAATAAAAGAGAAATATTTCTAAAATTGTTGCCTTACCTTTGGAGCCGCGAAAGCCACAACAAGAAGGGCGGATAGTACCAAAATCACTTTCATATTTGCAAATATTTCTAACGAATTAAACTAAAAAATTAAAAAATCTCTTTAATTATATCGGAGATAAACTATAAATTATACGATGTAACTAAGAATTTATTTGACATTAAGGTTATCGTTCATTGAAGTTAAACAATATTTAAAATTTATCACAAAAAAAACAAAAATTGTTGTGTACATTATCCATAACAATACTTTATGCGACATTAAAGAAAAAAAACTACAACAAATATGACAAAAAGTTTCCAAAATCCCTTAACACTCACATTAAAAAGAGATAAAATCCTGGGTTGGTTTTCGGTCTCTCAATAAACAGTGTTAATCCGAATGAAGAAATAAATTGCATACAGTCCATGTAAATATAAACTTTACCTTTTAAATACAATAAATACACATTTTAGTAAAGATTTACGTGAACATTTTTTGACAGCCATTTAAATTATGTTATTTTTCGTCATATGACGCAAATCACCCAATCATTTCAACATTTAACTGATAACAAAACTCAGGGAAGTTTTCAATCAATATGACAATATGACACCAAGACTGTCAATTTCATAAAATAAATTTTAATATGTCACGTTTTGGCAATTTGAATTTTAAAGCTATAAACGAGCTTACTTCCTAAGAAGTCCCAGAAGCCAACTGAATGGCTTGAGCGGGTTAGGGGCAGGAACGGACCGCGGGCTTAAAATCCCCTTCGAAGGACTATTACACAATAGGACAAACACAAATAAACAGTCATACCCCTGGTGGGATTCGAACTCAGGACCTCTCGGCTTGTAGTCAGCAGCACTAACCACTAGTCCACCGTCGGCGGTTTAAAGAAAACATACCAAAAAATACTACAAGTTGTCATAAATATATATAAGCATATTCATGTAAACGTAAGACCAGTTCAGTTTTATTAAGTTTGTCTGAAATAAACCAAATAATATGTACTTTTAATAAATAAATAAATAATCGTTGTGTTGCGAGTTATTTGATTTTTTTTTTATAAAAAAATGACCTCATAATTTTATGTCAAATTTCTCAGCAACGTGTTTTCGACCAAAAGACCAAAAACGTAGATATATTTTGCCGTTTTCTATTTTAAAATGTAATTGTCGGCTTTTTTTAGAGGATTCAAATCTAAAAATGTTTGATTTTAAGGTTATGTCTTTACAACTTTTTTTTAGATTTTTAAAAAATGTCAAACCTTTAATTTAAATTATATTGCGTAATAAAAGTTCAAAAAATATGTATTTTATTGTTGGAAACTTTAAATCCTTTAAGTGTAAATCAATTTATGGGTCGTTTTCAAAAAACACCCGCCTTCCGCTGTCCGTAAGTTTGAATTCCAATAACTTTGTTAAAAATTATCGGATCTTATTAATTTAAAAACCAAGTGAAAGCCTAACAAGGCCTTAGTAAAACACATTTTCGCATGTCCCATTAGCGTTTTATAAAACTTACATCCATAACATCCTTAGTTAATACAGTAAACAATTTATATATAAAATAATTAATTTTAATCTACTTTTTTTTAAATTTGACTCATGTCCCAGACATTTTTTCCGTTGCGTTACGTCCGTCGCGTTACCGATAGAATATTAAAAAAAACATATATTTGGCAACTTTTTTGGTACTCACGTGATCAACAAATGATGTTCGGATGTACACATTACCCAGCTGAATTTATTTATTTAATCAGGAAGAAGATATCGATTGAAACAGGTGCGGGTAACGCGAATGTAATAATTGTTTGTCCGTTAAGTTACTCAAAAAAATAATAAAAATAAGGTAAGAAAAAATACTATTTTTCATGTTTATGTTTATTTTAGGGCACTAAAGCTTATTGAGAGTAATTATTGACTATAATGTATTATTATTATTTTTTAAATATGGTTTAATAAAACTTTGTCCACTGCGTTACCGAGTCCACTATGTTACCTTATGATAACGCAATGGAATTTAGGGTAACGCAATAGAATTTTTCGACAACAAAGTGGATATTTACCGTCGCTTTTAATAAAAGTAGTTTATGATTAACCAATTTAAAATTATTTGTAATTACAACTCATGATATAGATTACATCCAAGGAAAAATTCCACGCAATATAAAAGTACTAAAAGGGACCTTCACTAGCTTATAGTAAAAAAAAAGGGTGTCTACAATTTAAAAATCTAAGTTGTTATTCTGCAAGTGAGCACCACTACAATTGTCCCTTAAGAGATTTTTTTTTCAAGCGGCCATGATATACAACCTTATATGCATGTATAGAGATAGTTGAAGTGCGTCTTTTTCATTAGCGGCAGACAAAAAACTCAAAAAAGCCTAGGGATAGAAGTAAATCCATAGGTGACTCAATAAACGTCAAATAATAAAATTAATTTAGCATTTCATACAAAGCAATCACGATGTATTAATTATATTAATTATAATCGCACGGAATATTTAGTGATTATTTATTAAATTTTAATTGGACGAAATAAAGAAAAACTAGTTTATTATGATGATAGACGAGTCGCCAATGTCGAAACTTCAAACAAATGTCAGTACGTCAAAATTAATTCAAGCGCAGCATTTTGACAGAGCAGAGTTTAGTTTTAGTTTCGGATATTTATCGGCATTGTAAGTAAGGTTTATTAGTTTTTTTAGTTTTTATCAATAATTTCTAATGCTTTTAGCCAAAATTTTATCCCACACGAGTTATGAGTAAATAAAATAATTCTATTGCTTATCCTATTCATATTATGCCCTTGAAAAAAAAATTGTATATGTTATTTGGAGTAGAAGCTCTTTTTGTGCTTCGTACAGTTGCCTGCCTCAGCTACGCTTCGGCCGTCAATCTATGTACTCACCACAAAAAGAGTCACTTCTACTCCTTATAACATAATCTACTATTGTTTATGCATTACTCTAAAATCGTACCACCCTATAGTTTCTTTTTTACGTTATCCTTTGTGTACCCCTGTCCGTTGTGATACAAATGTCTATTTCGTTACATTTTTTAGTTTTTGTTAAAAAAATACTTAAAATGATTTTTATACACTATCACTTGGTAATACGTGTTTATAAATTAGAGTTTAATTCACTAATACAGTGACTAAAAGAAAATATTAATGGTATTGTTTTTTTAACAAAGAATCGGAATGCTTTCTTTTAAAAAGTAACTTAACGAACATACATATTTAAAAAAAAGCATACAATTTTAAATAAAAAGTTTGTAAACTAAGTACATTTTATTTCAAGTTATTTTTATAACAACTTTTTTTATTGAATTAAATTTTGGATTTTAAATTTAAACACAGTGGAGATATATACCTAAAGCTAGCTAAACACATTTTTCTAAAAAAAACGTAAAAAAAATTAAAAAGTGCACTGCCTGTCTTAAATGTAAGTAAACAAAACTCTAAACATTTATAAAAATCCAACCAAAAGTCAATTTAAGCAAAAAAATATTTTGATCTTCATTTTCCTGAAAGCGGGTGTCTCTTGAAGCATACTAAAAATATCAGTTAATTAAGTAAATTAAACACATCCAAAGCAATCGAATCAAATATAAAATATTATTAAAAATTTTAAAAAAATAATTTTTATAACCATTTATGTAGGTGTAACAAAAATTGATTCTATCCTCCGTGAATCTGTTTTTGCTTTGAATTTTATGCAACGGATGGCGCTTTAATCATTTTAAATAAGCAAAAACCTCTGTTTACGACATTATAGATGCATGTGATTCCTGAGGGTAAGTTAGAATTTATATGCAGATGAGAGTGTTTCTGTTTTATAATTTAAAAGTTTAAGTTCATTAATTTGCTATTTAAAAACCTATCCACCGTGAAGTGTAATATCTCAGTAAGTAGATTTTTTTTTATAAATATTTTATGTATGTACAGGGTGATCCCCTATAATGTCGCCCCCCTTTAACTTTTTTATTTTAAGTGTCCCAAAAAATTTAAAAGTGTGGTTATGTAGGAACTAAAAAATTCTTTTTTTCTACGTATAAAGAAAATTGGAAAATTGATCAGTATACAGGGAAAAACAAAAAGTTTATTTTTTTTCAATGGATCACCCTATATTTGAATTTATTTTTCGATTCCTTGTAAAATTCTGAGCATAATTTATATACAAACCATATACCTAAACTCAACCGTTTCTGAAATATTCGCATTCGAAATGTCATCATTAAAATTTAACATTTAATGTTTTTTTAAACTGTTAAAAATCAAGAAGCCTCAGTATACCAAAATTTTTATTGAAAATAAATTACTATAGTGACATTATGTCAATAAGTGTCAATAATGTAAAAATGGCGTACTCAGACAGAGAAAGACAAACTATTTCAACTTATTATCTTAAAAATAATTTAAATATTTCAGAAACGGTTGAATTTAGGTATATGGTATGATATATATATATATATGAAATATGCTTAGAATTTTACAAGGAATCGAAAAATAAATTCATATATAGGGTAATCCATTGAAAAAAAATTAACTTTTTGTTTTTCCCTGTATACTGATCAATTTTACAATTTTCTTTATACGTAGAAAAAAAGTATTTTTTAGTTCCCACATAACCACACTTTTAATTTTTTTGGGATACTTAAAATAAAAAAGTTAAAGGGGGGCGACATTATAGGGGACCACCCTGTACAATTGTATTTTTTAAAAATATTAAGGTTTAAAAAGATACAATATTTTATTTCAAATATACAAAGGGATGTTTAAAAAAACATACGAAATCCTAACTTCCGTGAAGCTCTAATATTTAAAATGTATGATTTCTTAAAATTCTTGCAATAGTGCAGAACCACTTGTTTTGTTATTACTAGACCTGGTGGCTTCACAAAAACCCCATTCTAGATTAACAGTGAAATAACCAAAAATTAAAAATAATCATTTTCACTTGGGGGCATCTCAATATATTCATCCAATTACACTAAATAATAATAAAACATCTTTTCAAAGAGTGTGATAAACCCTTGATGTCGTGTTACTTAGGGGTAGTTAATAAATCAAATAAAGTATAACAGTGCAAAACAATTTATTCACAACTTAAAAATTATTTTTTACATGCTGCAGGCTCGTTGTCAAGAAAACTACAGGCTGTTGTGACAAAAGAATCGCCAGCTTCATCACTTAAATCTTTATTATAAACGTCGTTAAAAAAAGTTGTTGGTACGCTTGTAACTTTGGATCTCTCCGTGTAAACTCTTTTGTTATATTTAGCCATTATTTCGTCCCCTTTTTCGCCTTCCACGCATTTTTTAAGGTTGGTCCAGGATATGTCTGTCTCGTTTGCGCACTAAAAATAAGCAAAGGTTTATTGTGATAAAATACATTTTCTTTACTGTTAATAATATTCTCATTTACTGTAATGAAGCAGCAATGTTGAGCTTTTATAAAAAAAATGTTTATCCAACAAAGTAATAGTTGTTATCATATTGTCATGGCAATAAGAAATACTTTATGTTTATATTAAATCTTTGTCGATGTTGTTATTTCCCTTAAAAAGAGGGGGAAAGGGCCAGCGCTCTCCTTGGCGAACATAACTTTATAATCCAAAGTCTGTGTTATAATCTTATTGATTTCACTTGTGAGAGTGAAGTGTGGTAAAATCTAGCATGATAAAAATATCAAAAAGATCACTAAGAAAATTAAAATTTCGACGTTTTCTAAAAGAAATGTTGAAGGTCTATTCTATAAACGAAGCTGTTTAAAAAGTGAGTTCATATTTTTTTTATTTTGTACATCATATAGTATGAGTTAGTTTTTTGTTACAATAAATAATTTGTTTTAATGCCTTGCAATTATTAAAAAAAAACTACCCAACACCCAACAGTAGGTTGAAAATGTGACCATTGTTGCAATGAAAATAGTTTATTGAATTAAAAATTAATTTGTTGTTAAATTCACATAAATTTTATTAATATTATAAAAAAAGTTTTATTTTAAACGAAAAGGGATTTGTAAAATTTACAAAATTTCTATGAATAATACCATTAGGGTTTCATTAATATTACAAAACGTTTTTGTAAACGATATAGAACTGTTTTTTTGGACAAATAATAATAACTATATTTATCAATGGCATTAACACTCTGTATAAACAATATAAAAATCTCAAAAACGTTATATTTCAAAAAATTCCATTGGCAATAATATTTTTATAGTCCAGTCCAGCTACCTTATATTTAATTTTGTAAAAGAAATATTTCAAAATGTGTCTTACCTTTTGTAATGTCTTATCATCTGAGGGATCATCAGCAGCCAAATCACAAGCAATATAAGATGTAGCTTTATCAATTGGATTTAAGTCCAAAACGCACCCATGGTAACGGTTTCCTTTACATTCATCCTCACCATGTAGACAAGAGAATTTTCTGGTTCCAGATTTGTTTATAGTCTAAAATTGAATTATCAGTAAAAAATAAATAAAAGCTCTAATATAATAATTAGGCAAGTCACATATTATGTAAATGTTGTGGAAAAGATAAGTGCGTGACGATACAATTTTTTTTCTGGAAGCGTCCAGTCAAACACTAGCAGCACTAGAAATATCCTTGTTAAAACTTACCCATCCAAAGGGAACTAGATCCAACTTGATATTTTGGCTGAGTTTCTTAAAACCTGGAATGGCTTGTTCGACCAAATACTTAATGCTGCCTGGACATAACGATACATAAAATACTGTAACTTTAACTTCCTTTGCCTGTAAAAATATTTTACTATTAATGTAAAAGTAAAGCTCGTATTAATACCACAATTAATTTACTAAATACTTGTTGATTTGACTAAATGTTTATGTTTATATCTTTGACAAGAAAACCCTACAAGGCCGTTTTCATACAAGATATTACTGTAAAACTATAAGGGCCTTGACCTTGACCTTTAACCTTTGAACTTTAAAATAAACCGAGTCTGCGGAACTTTGCTGTAACCTTTGACCTTTTTTCTTTAAAACCTTATAGTTTTACAGCTATAACAATTGTTTCAACAATTATATTAGATTTAAATTGCCAAAAATGCACTAACTTGGTCCTTATCTACAGTGTGACCCATTTGTTTGCGACTCACCCCTGTAAAATCTTTATTTATTGTGTGATTTTAACAGTATTTGTTTTAATTTGTAGATCTTGATAAACTGTATTTTTGAAGCAAAAAACGCCATATTTTTACAAAATACAAGGCCTGCTATGTCAGTTTTCAAGAGTAAATTTTTAAGAATTCATATTAGCGATTTTTTAAAATAAAATCTAAGCACGGCACTGGATTCACCACCCCTCAAAACGACCCTATACTAAATTTTATTAAAAAATTTTAAGAAAAAAAATGCACAATATTAACTACCAAAATTTATATTGTCAAGTTATCCATGAAAAAACATTGAAATAAAATTAAACTTATAGTAATAGTACCATGTTAATATTAGTTTAATTTTATTTCAATGTTTTTTCATGGATAACTTTACAAAATAAATTTTCGTAGTTATTTTTGTGCATTTTTTTTCTTAAAATTTTACAATAAAATTTAGTATAGGGTAGTTTTGAGGGGTGGTGAATCCAGTGCCTTGCTTAGATTTTGTTTAAAAAACTGACATAGTAGGCCTTGTATTTTGTAGTAATATGGCGTATTTTGCTCCAAAAATACAGTTTATCAAGATCTACACTTTAAAACAAATCCGGTTAAAATCGCACAATAAATAAAGATTTTACAGGGGTGAGCATAGATAAGGGATAAGTTGGGTGGGCGGGGGGGTGAGTCGCAAACAAATGGGTCACACTGTATGTGTAAAGTTTGAATTAGGACCTCAAATTACCTGATTTTAATAAAGGAGAAATATTTCTAAAATTGTTGCCTTACCTTTGGAGCCGCGAAAGCCACAAAAAGAAGGGCGGATAGTACCAAAATCACTTTCATATTTGCAAATATTTTTAACGAATTAAGCTAAAAAATTAAAAAATCTCTTTATTTATATCGGAGATAAACTAAATTATATGATGTTTCTAAGAATTTAGTTGACATTAAGGTTATCGCTCATTCAAGTTAAATTTAGACAATAATTAAAATTTATCACAAAAAAAACAAAAATTGTTGTGTATAATATCCATAACAATACTTTATGCGACATTAAAGAAAAAAAACTACAACAAATATGACAAAAAGTTTTCAAAATCCCTTGGTTTCAAACAATACACTCACCTTAAAAAGAGATAAAATCCTGGGTTGGTTTTCGGTCTCTCAATAAACAGTGTTAATCCGAATGAAGAAATAAATTGCATACAATCCATGTAAATATAAATTTTACCTATTAATTACAACAAATACACATTTTAGTAATGATTTACGTGAAAATTCCACACCTGTAATTTTTAACCAATCAAAACGTGTATTTTTCATAGATCACCATGGCAACGGTTGAATTTAAGTGGAAATTTTTTTCTCGTGGGTACCCAACAGCGAATTATACTGGAAATTTTTTGACGTTTATAATGACAGAATATTTTTTTGACAATCTGGTTTTTATTTGTTTACATGATAATTTTGATACATTTCCATTACAAAGTTTAGATGTTTTCTATATTCGTTGGACACCTCCTTTCTTCTTAATGGCGAAAATGCAGGACTTGAAATAAATTAAATGTCTATGTCTAATGAAATATATATAATATTTAGACACTATTTTATTCACCTTTTTTTCCATTTAGCACTTTGAGTTTTGAATAGTTAAGATGCAAATATTCGTGAACAATTCAAAACAAATTTTCTTTCTTCAAGTAGGAGCCACAATCCTCTAATAATGCGGGTAAATAAGTCATTGCACGATGATTGATCATTACAGCAGACAATTTCACATTTTTTTACGTCGTGCCGCTTGACAGCTTCAAAACTGAAATAACTTTTAGGTTGGGGTTGACTTAGTTGCCATGGTAACTAAATAATCAAGTCGAGGTCAAGTTAAATCAAAAAATAAATTTTAATTATTTTAAACACAATTTGGTGTGGAATTTTCTTACCGAATACCACACGAGGTCAAATTAAATCCGGAAATTTTTTCTCCCTCATGAATATTTTTAGAAAATTATCCCTCGTCTTCGACTCGGGATAATTTTCAAAATATTCATGAGCTCGAAAAAATTTCCGGAAATAATTTGACCTTTAGTGGTATTACTAGTGACAATTTTTTGACAGTTCAAACAGCCATTTAAATTATGTTATTTTTCGTCATATGACGCAAATCACCCAATCATTTCAACATTTAACTGATAACACTCAGGGAAGTTTTCAATCAATATGACAATTTCATAAAATAAATTTCAATATGTCACGTTTTGGCAATTTGAATTTTAAAGCTATAAACGAGCTTACCTACTTCCTAATAAGTCCCAGAAGCCAACTGAATGGCTTGAGCGGGTTAGGGGCAGGAACGGACCGCGGGCTTAAAATCCCCCTCCGAAGGACTATTCTATCTATGATCTATGATAAAATATGAAAAATACATTATTTAATGTTTTATAGTTTGTAGTGAATTTGAAAAATTTAGTTGTGACACGCCAAGGTACTGATGTTTTGAATATTTATTATGTTTTTCTACAAACGTGCTTTTGAAAAAATATATTAAAATTGGGTGGACAAGTTAAAAATACCTGGATCTTTTGTAATATATTAAAATATTTACAAAAAATATTAAAATACCTACTCTATTGACTGATGACATAAAGTTGCCCAACTTTTGTAAAATCAACCATATAATTAAAAAATAACATTTTTTTAAAGTTAAAATTACTACCATGTTAATTATCAAATATATTTGCTGTTTTTTTATCTGATTGAAAAGCTGAATGCTTTCGATTTCATTGTAAAATAATTACCCCTAACAGTGAAAATATTTATTGATTCATTTTTTTGTTCATATAAATTTAAATGTTTTAACATTTTGTTTTTTTGACTTTTATCTGATTTTCAATATTTTTTCCATTATAACTTGTGACATGACCTTTAGTATTTTTACGTTTCTTATGATATTGTCAGAATAATTTAGAAAAAAAATAACACAGAGTTTTATAAAACTCATTAGACGATTAAAAATATTTTAATCCCGAAGTATATAATTTTGATCAGCTAAAATCCAAATGGGGTAGTTAAATTTTTTCTGACCTATACTTTTTATGGTTTTATTCAAGGTGTTTTGTAATATTAAATATTTCTGTGAAATGAGAATTTCAATTGAGTTTACCGTTTTCGAGATATTTACAAAAAATATAAATTTTTATGACGTCACAAACCTCGCCATGTGACCAACATTCTAAGATTTCTATTGGTTGAAAATTACCCTGTTGTCAAGTTGTCTTGTTAATGATTTCATTCGGGTATGTCAGAAAATACCCGAAGAGGTTATGTACAAATACTGTCACTGTCAGTTGAGTGAAAGATGGTCACCAAATTCATTAAGTACCTATCTTCCTTATTACGAGGTATCATATTACTGTTTGATATTTTAGAGTCCAAGATATATCTAAAAGAATATAAAGAACTAGGCATTATACTAATGAAATGCATTTACGACAAAATATGATTATAATTATAGGTACTTACTTTATTTGTTTAAAAGCTCCAATGTTCAATGTAACCAACCATTCCACAAGATTCCTCTGCTTTGGAGTCCGTTATTAATAAATCACTTATCTAATATCAATTACAAATAACATAACAATAACATTGATTTTCATTAATCTAAATTAAAAAAAACATGACCCGAAAAAAAGAAACGTCAAAAAATCAATTCTTCTTCTTCTTCTCAATTAAAATTATAGATCGTGGTTTTAAAACTAAAATATCATAACGTGGCGCCATCTATAGTAAGAATCTTAAACTAAACACACTGGCAACCATAGAAAAAGCTGGCAACGTTGTCAATAGCCTAGTGACGTAATTGGGAGATTTTTTTTTGTAAATATCTCGAAAACAGTAAACTCAATTGAAATTCCGATTTCACAGAAATGTTTAAAATTACAAAACGCCTTGAATAAAACCATAAAAAGTATAGGTCAGAAAAAATTTAACTACCCCATTGTTACACCACCCCACAGTGCAAGCCAGTCATTTGTTTTAATTACTATAACAGAAACAAGAATCTGCGTTGGCCGTGGACCGATTCATCATCCGCCCTCTTGATGCTCTTTTTTCAGCAATGGACGGCAAAAATTACGACGTCATGTGTTGGTGGGATTTTATTTCGTTTGCCGGTCCGTAGATTTATTGCGTTACTGGCAATTTGCACGGGTAAATCAAGAAGGCTTGGGCATCGGCGGTTTGCGTGTTTTACCGATAATTGAAGCTGCGGACACGCTTCGAAAACCCATTGATTGAGAATTCAATGTGGAGATTTTATTGAAAAAAATAACATGATTTCAAATAATTTACATGTATCGACATGGTTTAAAAAGGAGCACTTTGATTTTAAATCAACGGCTTTTTTAGCTCTTTAAATACAAAAGAAAAGTTGCATTTGTTAACTGTCATTTAATAATAATATTATATTAGCTTTTGTTCTCAATTTGTCAAAAATATTTTAATTATAGAAAGAATACACTGTTCTGGAATATTCCCAAATCTCTAGATAACTGTTAAAAATTGTAAATTTTCAAGAAATACATTTCGATTTATAACCTTTGTAATCTGTTTATAAAATACTAAAATTTGACATTTGACGGTGACACACAGATTCCCCTATTGTTTCATAGATGGCGCTCTATACAAATTTTTGATTTAAATCATTTTAAGATAATAATAAGTATTTGTCGTAGAAAAAGTATAGTAGGCACCTCGTTTATAAACTTTTCTATACACTAATTAAATTAAATTCGTATATAAAATGGCGTTTATCAAACTTAATACATAATATACTATAATGCGCATTTGTTAATTTTCACCGAATGAAATAATGTATAAAAGTTTAACCAAACGAAACTTAAATATTTATTAAAAAATCGTGGGTACTTAAAAAAATCAGATTTAATTTAATAAGATAATTTTTACCAAAAAAGTGATATTTTTATAGAAAAATTATTGCAGAGTCATACAAGAAGAAATATCGAATAAAATTGATTTTTCTGTTTATTTATCTTTTAAATTTTCTTAAATTTTTATTAAAATTCAGTCTATTTGTTAATAGCTGAATTTTTATATTATAAAATTATAAAAATTTGTTAAAACATTAAAATATGTACTATGTTCCACATAAAAAATCCCACCGATATTTAAATAAGAAATGCGTTTGATTTATTAAGATTGTTTCTCAATTTAATGTTAATTTTGTCTTATTTTCTGAAAATGATACAATACATATATTTTTTCTGTGTCTAAAGTGTCTTAATTAGTATAGTAAATTATTTTTCCATGGTATGATTTATCCATATTTGTTGTAACGAGATTTACTCCATTCTTAAATGGAATTGACTAAAATAGTAAATAATCTTGTAGGTCTTAATTCGGGATATAGTGGTAAAATGATTAATATAAATTAAAGAACTAGGGAGGGAACAAAAATGGATTAACAATAATCTGCAAGAAAATGCAAAGGAAGACGGAAGGAAATATTTAAATTATTTATTAAATTTATGCTAATTAAGTTTGTTAGGGAATTTCTGAATTATATTCCGAAACTATACATTTCAAAGCGATGGAGCTATATTAATTATATAGTTAAAATTAAGTGGGAACTTTGTTAGTTAAGATATGGTGGGCCATATTGCCTTGTCACAATACAGGGTGTTTTACGTTCGAGGTCCATTAAAAGTTTTTGGTGAACCAAAAGATATCGATTTGAAATTTTTAAAGCATTTAACATTTTTAACCGCAATTCATTATTTTTTACAATGTTTTAAAAGTCCAAAACCTATCCTCAGTGACTCTTTCCAGGTTAACCTATAAGTTTTCAAATATTTGTAAAAGCATACTAAAAATATCAGTTCGCTAAGTAAATTAAACACATCCAAAGCAATCAAATATAAAATATTATTAAAAATTAAAAGAAATAATTGATTCTATCCTCCGTGAATCTGTTTTGCTTTAAATTTTATGCAACGGATGGCGCTTTAATCACTTTAAATAAGCAAAAACCTCTGTTTACGACATTATAGATGCATGTGATTTCTGAAGGTCAGTTAGAATATACCGGGTGTATCTGAGAATAGGCGCACCCCTGTAACTTTTTTATTTATAAAGATAGACCCATGAAATTTAGCATGGTTAATTAGGATATAAAATGCCACTTAATAATGGTACAAAATGACTTCCGGTTTCACCGGAAATGATACCAACTTTCGATTTTTAAATGGAATGCCCTATATATTTTTACATATTTGGAATCCTGAGAAAATTGCCGCCATCACAAAATCCAATAATAAATTATGTTTTTTTGTACTCATTATACACGGCGAAATTACCCACTCTACTTTCGTGACGTAGTGAGAACAGAGAAATAAACACCGTTTGTGGTAAATTTATTACCTTTTATGTGTAAATATATTAGTTATATATAAGTAAAAAAAATAATTATATAAACTTATCATCATCATCAACGCTGATTCATCCTTATGAATACAAAGTGGAGATGTGAATTGCTTTCCGTTTGAGTAATTAATATCGGGAAAATTTGTTCCAAGACGATTATACAGATGATCCAAAGTAGAGGCGGTTTTAATAATTCTCAATCGCAATTAAATGCTGCTTTGGTGCATTACGAAGGCTTTTAATCTTAATGTTATAATCGTGTTCGTATTTTAGAACACAATTGGCGTGTAATACAATTTCTCATCTGGCGCACATTTTCCACCAATAGAGTTAAGAGGGGTAATATGGTTTTCTATGCATGTTGTAGTGCAATTGAGGCGTCATTTTTGTCGTATTTTCAGTAAACACAGGTTTTTCCTAAAAAAAACCTAATTTTTTCTCTTACAAATAAGCGATATGTAAAGCGATTTTCTGGCACCTATATTGCGCCATACTACCTCACTTTACCATGTTAATTTTAGGCAACTAATTTGTAGAACCATCAGATGCAATCCTTTGAAAATTCAGTCCTTAACTTCAAGGATTTCTTGTTAGTGAATTGAGAAAACTTAGTTACCAACTAATTTCGCTTGATAACTAAATAAGACTTAATTTAAAATCCTGCGTTTAATTAAGAAAATATGGGATTGTTTTTCGCATTTCGTTTTAATATTCTGCTACACAGTGTAGGGGTAAAAATATTAGAGTTGATTTGTAAGTGTAAAAGTTACACTACAAAATTAACTATAATTAACTATAATTAACTATAGGTAGCATTTAGTGCTTATTAACTTTATTAAACACATTTAAAGAATATGAACATTATTCATTGGTACATTCACACTATTTATTATTAAAATAAATCAAAAGGGTAGAAAAACTTAATGCGAGTGTTTATTACCCCTTAATGTGTTAAATAGTGACAAAATGTACACTACAGTGCATGCCAATTTCTTTGTCTGTTTTGATGTTACTAAGAGCTTTTTTTCTTTACACTACTTGTGCACATTGTATCACAATTAAAGTTAAATTACACCAATAGTGGCAAAATAGACTGAAAAAACTGGTAATAACCAAAATGCGTTTTAAAATGTTTGGTTGGTACCTATCTACCTACGCAGTACATATCCGGAGATACCGCGTTGTGGAAGTGTGGCATTTTTGTTTAGTTAGATTTTAATTACGGTGAATCCATAAGAAGCCATTCTTATTTTTTGGTAAGTATTATACTTCCTTTTTCTTTAAGCCTTAATACTCAATAAATACCAATACCAATATGTCCATACCCGACCTATATTATATATCAATAATTTACGGAAGTAGGTCGGGTACTTGTAACATTAATAATATAAATACATACACACTTGATTAACTTTTTATTTTCAAGCGTAATGGTTGTTATATTAACCTATACCTACATTTTTATTAATATTATGGAAAATTTGTACTAGTGTGGTAAATCCCCGACATACAGCCGCCTGACGCCTTTCTACCAATGGGATCACCAATTTTTTATAACAGAAAAATGGATTACTGATGAATTATTATTCATTGCTTACAAGTTGACAGCCAGTAAAACATTGCATTGATCTAATACTTGTACGTTTTAAAGAACCATTTTGCTTTAGCCAGCCATACGACTCAAATAAAATTATATTTTAAAAGGCACCGATTTTGATAATTGTCATAGATTTTTGTTCCAAATAAATGTTTCTCTTTATTTACCTTTTCGTTTTATTCACTACCCCCAATAGGTTTTACTCAAATTTACACTAGAAGTTTGCACTAAAAGAGTAAAAATACCTTTCTAAAATTAGAACCTTTCCAAAGTAGTATTAATTTACACTGAACAAAAGTAGGATTTTACCCAGGAAGTATAGGAGTACACGATTTTAGGTAAATTAACACTTTTTATTACAGTGTAAAATTACTTTAGCCTCAGTGCTATAGTGTTAAATCATACTTGCTTACTTTGGGAAAATTACACTACAAATTAATTCTAATTGTAGTGTTATAAAACAACACTATTTAGTGTGGACCTGTGTGAACTCTAATTAGTGTTGCTTTGAGTTGATTTTTTTTTACTGTGTACACTGCTCTGGGATATTCCCAAATCTCTAAATAATTCTAGGATTAGCGGCCGTTGCTGCTAATACATTAATTTCATTATTTCCACCTGTGACTGTTGCTCGACGAATTCTTTTTTTCGGTTGAACACTCCCGTTTGTAGTAAACTGCTTGACTGTACGGTGAAATGAAGTACGTAATCGAATTTTATCCGGAAAACGCTGAGCGTAGATATAAACAGCATCATCAAGATTCCTGCCTGCTTTTTTATAAATCAAAATCATTTCTATTTTTTATTCCACTGTTAAAACATCCATTGTGAATAACTGCTTAACGAAAGGAGGTATTTTTGTTTGCAAATTAATCTTCGAAATAAATTGATTAAATAATGCTAATTAAAATAAAACAAAAAAAGAAAACTTTTGCAATAAAATATGGTACAAATAAAATTTAAATTGAACCAAAAACTAACGTTTAATTAAAGTACACAGAATATAGGGATCGTTAGCAATTTTATTATTTGACTTCATTATTATTCTACAAGTATAAAAATGCAATTTAAAATACAACTTTTAATATTATTCATATTCTTTGCTTGACTTTAAACATTAGAGAGTATGTTTCTTTACTCTTTTTACTTAGTGAGGCAGAACTTTGCAATTAGCACTTTAAGTCTATAAAAATGTGAAACCTTCTTTCACTCCCTCAGGAGGAAAATAAATTTAAATTAATGAAAGTAAAGGGGATCAATTATAAATTCATTATGCGGGGAGCTTAGCTCTGAAAAACCTCTAGAGATCAAAAGATATGGAAATAGGGTATTAATTATATCGGCTATAGCGAAAATTCAATAATTAATCAGCGGACTTTTTATGCTGTTTGTTATTTACGTTAAAGCTGTTTTGTATAATTTCCAGAGGAGTGAACTTCAAAAGGCTGCGAAAAAATTTAATTAAATCGCCTTTTCAATACCAAACGTTCTTTATAGCCAAAAAATTACGTGGCGTGAATATTATTTTTCCTTGGATAAGTCTTCAATGTTATTAGTAAACTAATGTACCTATACATATTTTTAGTGATTATTTACTGAAAATTTCGTAAAAATTATGATTTTTTATTTAATACACCCTGTGAATTTATACATGTACAAACCTTTTGTCTTTTTTTATCCAATTCATGTTTTTGTGGTACAGTTACGGAAAATAGTAATGTCCATACAAAAATGTATATATGGTAATAAAATTAACATATTTATTTTTAAACTCAATAATTCTAACTAGCTGCTATTTATCATTCTTTCTACGCACATTTCATTTGACTTTTAAGCTTGTACGAGGTGTGTTCAGAAAATAACGGGAATTGTTAAATTACGCGGGTTCGGAGGGTCCGGTTGTCATAAAATTTTCTTTATTATGTTGGTATACATGCCCCCGAAGTATGATAAAAACTTTAGCTGTTTTCATTGTTTACTTTGTCTGTGGCAGCCGCTAAGGTTAGACGTGTTTTATGAGCTCGGCGATTTTTCGTTCGTTAAAAGAAATGCATCAAAGAATTTGTATCCAATTTTGCTTAAAAAATGAAATAAATTCTGTGAAATGTTAACAAAGGCCTATAGTAAGTCTGCTATAAGTAAAACAAAAGTTTACAAGAGTTTCCAAGATGGCCGTGAAGACGTTGAAGATGACGAACGCCCCGAACGCACAAACACATTAACAACCGATAAAAACATTAAAAAAGTGGAAGGAATGGTTATAAATCATCAGAGAAGTCGCCGATGATGTTGGTATATCGATTGGCTCATCTCATGAAATGTTTTCGAATGTTTTGGGTATGAAACGCGTGGCAGCAAAATTTGTTCTAAAATAGTTAAATTTTGAACAACATTTTTGGCCAAAAACAATACTGTAATGATGCCCCAGCCTCCATATTCGCCAGACATGCCTCTGTCTGACTTTTTCCTATTCCCAAAAATAAAGAGAACCTTAAAGGGCCGTCGTTTTGCAAGCATAGATGACATTAAAAGCGCATCGCTGAAAGTAAAGGCTATCCCAAAGATCGAGTTTTAGAAGTGTTTCGAGTATTGGAAGAAGAGCTGGCACATGTGCATAATATCCAATGGGGACTATTTTGAAGGCGACAACATTAATGTAGACGAATAAATAATTGTTTCAAAAAACGAAAATTCCCGATATTTTCTGAACACACCTCGTATATAAACATTTAATACTAAAATAATTATAAACTTTTTGCATAATTTTGCAAATAAAATTGTTAATAACCCCTTATTGCTAGTTCTCAAGAATGTAAAGTAAGTTTAAAAAATATTTCAAAAGATGAACGAACGATTTAATAAAAATACGGTTAAATATGTAATACACCCAAAATAACTAATTCAATACCAGCAGTAGTAAATTCTAAATATAGACATAGTTGCATTCAAATGGACATTACTATTTTCTGTAACCGTACATATTATGGGACATATTTTTGTCCCGGCGCATCCGCCATTTTTGTAAGTTGTTGTAAAAATGATTTTCAAAAATATAAAATCTGACATCTGTAAAATTAAAATAAAAGTAAAAGTCTACGAAATAATATATTTTTATTAGGAACAATGTTTGGGTTAATTTAAAAATAGGACCTTAAAACAAAAACTCTGGAATATGTAATAACCTTTATTAATATTATTAACAAACAAAATAAATAACAAATCACAAACCTTTTTATATAATAAGGGGAGTAATGATAATACCTTATGTATCACAGCAATTACTTAAGTTATTTTTAATATAAATTACAAAACAAAAAACACTTTCAACATGTATGTATGTTACGATATGAATATTTGATTTGTCAAGATGAGGTAAACAGAGTAATAAAATGAAATAACAATTTTAGTTTAATCATTTATAAAATTAAAAAACATGAACGAATGTTTTCTATATTTATGTAGCGTAACCCAGAAATAAAAGTCTACTGAAGGATTTCATTTAAAAAAAATTGCCAGTAGTATTTAATTCAATTATTACTGGGCCACACTACTTTTTTTAACAATAAGTAAAATTAAGTACCATTTTTAACAACAAAGTTTTTAAAACTTAAAACAATATTATTTAGTGAATATTTTATGAAGTTTTTTTGTTAAAAAAAACGTCAGAAATTATATTAAAACTCCAGTGAAACCTTTTTCGACCAAACAACTTCTGCTTTTTAAAATTTGTTTTTTTAATTAACATTTCGTTTAGCAGACAAATAACATAAAAAACTACACGAGAACTGCTAGTTTTTTGAGGTTTTTCCAATTAATTTTGTATTAGGCCATATCAAACAGGATATGTACGCAATTTTTTCAGCAATTTACAAAGTACCGGCCTAACTAAAATATACTTTGATTTTTTGATTAAAATTTTGAGTTGTTACAAATTAATTTATCGAATTAATTGCTGCCCGTTTTTAGGTTATTTGTATTTCAAATTAGCAGTAAATTAGCTCACAGTTCTGTTAAAATTATTGATTAGTTGCCGGCTCTGTTGTTTTTACATCGTATAAAAAATAATTCATATTGTTTTGTTTTATTTGTTTAGTTAAAGGGAAGTTTATTAAAAACAAGTAAATAGAGAGATTGTTAAATTAATTAAATTTCAAAACATTTTAAATTGGAGATTTTCCTGGATAATTGGATATTTTTTAATATAAACAACAAAATTTATTTTTGTTTAAAAAAACATTCAGGACTGTAACAATATTTATTTATTTAAAACATATTTATAAAAAAATTATTGAAAAATTATTTTACAAAAATGTCTTAATTTTTTATAAATCTTTCCCCGTAATAATTTATTATTTAACAAGCAAACAACCAATCAATATAGGTAATCAGGGGTTTGCACATTTTCTGGTCTTGTATACTCAGGCAATTAATTATGAGTGTTTAAAGAAACTGCGTACATTTAAAAAATGGAAGGGGAAATTTGCGGAGTGATATAAATTTAAATAATGGTAGAAAAAATTCGCAAAGTTGTATACATTTAAGTAATGGTAGCCCAGTGGTATAAATTTAAAAAACAATTAGAAATTTTCTAAAATACAAATTCGCACGGTGGTATGAATTTAAAAAATGGTAGGACAAAAATTTAAGATTTACCAAAACTTTTTAAAATTTTAGATTCTTCAAGTTTGTCAAAATTTTTAATACATTAAAAATATTAAAAATCTTCATAAATTTCAAATTTTTATTGTGTTATTATCAACGTAATGTTTTAATTTTTTTGCAAATGCAAACCCCCAATTTAAAACCTAACCTGCAAAAAATCTGCAATACATTTTCGAAGTTGTCTGTCGTAAAGGCTATATATAAACTTTTAGAATATTTTGTTGCACGTAATATTTCTTCCCTGTCACACCGCACTGCCGCTGTAACTAATCGTGTTGTTCGATCTTTTGCCACTAAACTCCGGCTGGAAAGTTTCGATTTTCACGCACTTTTTACCGTCCCTTCGTTGGTGCTGCAACGTCTTACTTTTACCGCAATACCCACTACTACTGTTCGAACTAGAACTGCCCATCTCTTGCACCCCCAAGATTCCCTGATGAATCGTGGGGTTCACTCCGTGAGGCATTGTCCCGTACTTACACTGAAACAAATAAATGCATTTGACAACATATTTTTTGTTTTTTACAACTATCTAAAAATAATGATATAAAACCTTTTTACTGTAAATAGTATTTTCAATTAAAAATAATAACGTTTGAGTTATAGTAAATATGATTTTTAACTCTTTTTTTAAACTCTTTTTTAACTTTTTTTTTTTACTTTTTTCTTTTCTTTTGAACTCTTTTTTAACATTTATATAATTCTTTTTTTAACTCTTTTTATAACCCTTTTTTACTTTGTTTTTTATCTCTTTTTTTAACTTGAACTATCTATAAATAATGATACTGTAAATAGTTGTTTCAATTAAAAATAATAACGTTTGAGTTATAGGAAATATGAGGCCTGTCAGAGCAAAGTCAACAATCTCCCGTCAGAATAAAACTGAGTAAATTGAGATAATTGATTTTGGTATTTTAAATTCTAGATTTGTAATTTTTTTTATATATTATATTGAAATATTATTGTTGTTAGTCTAGTAGCCAACCACAAGGTCTCCAGGATGCATAGTATAGGTGAAATCTTTAATTATAAATTGGAGATTTCTGACTTTGATATGAATTTCTGGAGATTGCTTATTTTGTTGTAAACGTTTAAGGAGATTCTTGCAAAATTTAGAAAGATAAACAACAAAATAATTAAATAATTAAAAAATAATTATAATAATATTCCTTTAATGGTTATAAAACTTAATCATCAATGTGGGAAAATTCTGAACTGGACCACATAAATCTGGAGTTTCTTCTAAATCTGGGACCAGGTTGCCTCGTGCAAAAATTTTTATAGTACAACTCATCATCTCCTTCCCACTTTGCCCCGTAATGTTTTACTTACAATGTTTTGACATTTTCAGCCTTTTCTTGCTTTACCTTTACGTCTTATTATGGTATAATAGCACAAAATAAACAAGATAACCTTTTTTATAATTCTTAAAACAATAATAATAATAAACAATTTAAAGCACGTCTTAAGAAACTTTTAACATGTGACCTGTCTGTAAATTTTAATTTTAAAATTATTACTTGTTTTTTTTCCCTGCATAATGCTAATGCTAATTTTAGATCTATTATCAAATATTTGATGTATATGTCCTCTTTTAACATATAAAAAAATTTTAATTTGTATCTTTTCCTTGACTTGTGTAAATGTAACTCTACATATTAACATGAATAAAGATTATTATTATTATTATTATTAATAAAACGTAGATATACCTATTTTAAATATATTTTTTAAGTACAATATATTGCAATAGAACTTAACACTATGTACCAGTAAAAAAAACACAAAATTAAATCTCTAAAATACGTTATTACATCAAATGTTAGGATATCAGGTGACACAAATTACTAATTTCTAATGGTAGAATTGGAGATTGTATACTTTGTTGCAAATCTATCAGTGGAGATTGTCGACTTTGCACTAAATGTCATTTTTAAAATAGATTTTAGGCAGGATTTAGCTCCTTTTGCAGCACATAATCTTTATCATCTTATAGATAATTAGTACAGTCTCCGCCAAAAATCTAATTTTTGACCAAAAGTGGAGATTGTCGGTTTTGCTATGATAGGCCTCATATGATTTTTAACCCTTTTTTAAACTCTTTAATTAACTTTTTTGTAATTCTTTTTTAACTCTTTTTATAGGTCTTTTTTTACTCTGTTTTTAGCTCTTTTTAAAACTTTTTTAACTCCTTTTTTAACTAGAACTATCTAAAAATAATGATATAAAATCTTTTCACTGTAAATAGTTATTTCAATTAAAAATAATAACGTTTGAGTTATAGTAAATATGATCTTGGTAGAGCCAAAAAACTTGTGATAACAATAAAACAACATTGTCAAAACGTTAAAATGAAAATAGACGAGAATTTATATTTATTATTTTTAAAGTAACTTATCTACGGACTACGGAAATAAAATTTGTATTTATAACAGAATAGTGCAAAAAAATCTTGTTTAAAAAAATTTTACTGCTCACTAACCGGTAAATTAGTGAAACTCACTGGCGCTGTGGAGTTGTGATTTTTTATCGTGATGGGGATCGTCTGGCCGGCCAGCGTGGTGGCGCTGCTGTAGTTTTGCTCGATCACCCCGGAGAACGAGCCGACGCTGTTCAGGTCGGCGGCGGCGGCGAAGTCCACGCACTTGTTGGTGGTGCACACGTCGGGCGGCGTCTTCTTCAGCAGCGGCCCCAATTCGGCCTCGTACTTGCTCGGACGGTCCGTCACTACTGGCTCGTAGGTCAAGCCTAACAAAAATACGGTTTTTCCTGCTTATATTTCGCTCGAGAATGCATGCTCTTTTTCATTAATTATTATTACTGGAAAAGATCCTTCATTCTTGAGCAAAAATCGCAAAGAAAAACGTGTTATAACATGAGTTAAAATTTTTAATAACAAATTTTGAAAAACTAATACTTCTTGTACGATATATGGGACATTGAAATTTTGAAGCATTACGAAATATGAAAGTAAATTTTAAATATTAGTTTTTAAATTGCATTAAGTTTTAGGAATGAGTTTTCACTTAAAATTCGATACACTATTTGTTTTGTTTATTATGCTATAGTAATTTATGATTCCCGCGTGTACAAAACCTAGATAAGACAGTAGATTTTAGACAGTTACAGTTTGCTGTTTTTTTTCACTTTTTCCATTTTATTTTTTTAACTTTTTTTAACTCTTTTTGTTCGACTCTTTTTTAACTCTTTTTTAAACTCCTTTTAAAACTCTTGCTTTACTCTGTTTCTTAACTCTTCTTTTTTTAACTCTGTTTTTTAAGTCTTTTTTATATCTTTTTAACTCTTTTTTTTCGACTCGTTTTTACTCCTTCTTTAACTTCTTTTTTAACTCCTTTTTTTTAGTAATTTATGATTCTCGCGTGTACAAAACGTAGTTAAGAAAGTAGATTTAAGACAGTTACAGTTTGCTGTTTTTTCCCACTTTTTCCATTTTATTTTTAACTTTTTTTTAACTCTTTTTTTAAACTCTTTTATTTTTAAAATCTTTTTAACTCTTTTTAAACTCTTTTTTCGACTCGTTTTTAACTCCTTTTTTAGTAATTTATGATTCTCGCGTGTACAAAATAATAATAATAATAATATTTATTTGGCAAAAGCTACATACGAAACACAAAGTAAATTAAGATTAAAATTAATAAAATATACAAATGGGTAAGTTTACATTTTTAAAAAACATAACAACATGAGAAATTTTAAAAATATATAAATAAATGTAAAAAGTACAATAACAAACATTAAAACATTATTAACACATATGTTCTAAGTAACATCTTAAATTTTTTAATATTATCACAGACTTTAATATCATTGGGCAATTTATTGAATTCTAAAAGACCTTTATACATAATAGAGTTTAGCATTTGGCTGGTGTTGCACTTATCAGTCAATATAAAATCATTACAATTTCTAGTGTTTATGAGTAGACTTTTTTAAAATATTGTGCTTTCTTACAGATATAATCAGGTAACATTTTATTTTTAACTTTAAACGTAGTTAAGACAGTAGATTTAAGACAGTTACAGTTTGCTGTTTTTTTTCACCTTTTCCATTTTATTTTTAACTTTTTTTTAAATCCTTTTTAACTCTTTTTTTAACTTTTTTTAAGTCTTTTGTTCGACTCTTTTTTAACTCTTTTTAAACCCCTTTTTTAACTCTTGTTTTACTCTGTTTTTTAATTCTTCTTTTTATATCTTTTTTATTTTTTTTTGAACTCTTTTTTCGACTCGTTTTTAACTCCTTGTTTAGTAATTTATGATTCTCGCGTGTACAAAACGTAGTTAAGACAGTAGATTTAAGACAGTTACAGTTTGCTGTTTTTTTTTTCACTTTTTCCATTTTATTTTTAACTTTTTTAATCTTTTTGAACTCTTTTTTTTTAACTTTTTTTTAAGTCTTTTTGTTCGACTCTTTTTTAACTCTTTTTTAAACTCTTTTTTTAACTCTTGTTTTACTTTGTTTTTTAATTCTTCTTTTTTATATCTTTTTTAACTCTTTTTTCAACTCGTTTTAACTCCTTTTTTAGTAATTTATGATTCTCACGTGTACAAAACGTAGATAAGACGGTAGATTTTAGACAGTTACAGTTTGTGGTTTTTTCCACTTTTTCCATTTTATTTTTAACTTTTTTTTAAATCTTTTTTTAACTCTTTCTTTTTTTTTAACTTTTTTTAACTCTTTTTGTTCGACTCTTTTTTAACTCTTTTTTTAAAGTCTTTTTTAATCTTTTTTTAAAGTTTTTTATCACTTTTTTAACTCCCTTTTTAACTTTTTTAAACACTTTTAATTCTTTTTCCAATTCTTTTTTAACTCTTTTTTTTAAACTCTTTTTAAACTCCTATTTAATTTTTTTTACTCTTTTTTTTAAACTGTGTTTTTTTTTAATTCTTTTTAACTCTTTTGTTAACTCTTTTTACTCTTTTTAAAATATTTTAACTCTGTTTTCTTAACTTTTTTAAACTCTTTTCAATTTTTTTTAAACTCTTTTTTTAACTCATTTTTCAACTTAATGATTTTAACTTTTTTTTTCTTCAAATATTTTTTTTTTTAAACTTGTTTAACTCTTTTTTTAAACTCTTTTTAACTATGTTTTTTAACTCTTTTTAAAATCATTTTAAAATCTTTTTTTAACTCTTTTTTTAAATTGTTGTAAGAGAGTGAATTAAACTCTTGAATAACCAAGTTCAATGTTTAAATATAAAATCAGTTTGTGTTATAGTTACCATTACTTTAAACTATATTTTAATATTATTTTATCTTGTTCTTTGTGAAAGAAGAAATGAGCTGGACTTTGTATTTTATGGTT
Source organism: Brassicogethes aeneus (assembly GCA_921294245.1). Taxonomy (NCBI): domain Eukaryota; kingdom Metazoa; phylum Arthropoda; class Insecta; order Coleoptera; family Nitidulidae; genus Brassicogethes; species Brassicogethes aeneus. The sequence continues at coordinate 473,329 of OV121132.1, read as the reverse complement.
GTGGTTGGACAAACCAAAATACATATTTATTATAATTATTATTTTATATTTATAATTGCTGCTTTTTTGTCATTTAGTTTATAATTTAAATAAATTTAAGTTTAAAACCAATCAACCTAAACTTTAAATGTATTAAATTAAATAAATTAAACTATCTCTCCCCGGTAATCAATCTTTGTCTTCCACCAGAGAATCTCTCAAAATTTAAATAAATTTACAATAAATGTTTATATCGTCTGAAATAAAAACGAGCTCGTGCAGTAAAGCCGGGCTTTAATTCACGTCGTTTTTATTTTTAATTTTACGACGCGATAAAAAAATCATTGCCGGAACATTAGCATACCTCTGGGGGGCGCAGTGTGCCTAACCAGATACTCGCTCGAAAGCCTCTGGTGCTCTCTCAGCTTGCGTTCAGCTCCAGGCACCATTTCTCGGACCTGCAAAATGCAAAAAATGTCATTAGTGTGCGGAGATAATGCGAAAATACACCGGGGAACTATTATTATTATTATTATTATTACACAGCGGATTTGACCATATAATTTTTAATGTTTATTCAAGATTCGACTTCTTGGCGAATGGCATACAACATTTTATCTTCAAAGCATTTTATATAGGTAAATTTAATTCAACATCAAAGCGGCCTAACCTCACTTTTTTAGAATCTCATTTATTTATTAGCTAAAGATTACATTAAATGTACAATAATTATTATTGCTTTTAGAAGCAGTAATAGTTTGACAATACCTAGCTACATGATTTAAGTAGAAATGGATTTTTGCTATTACATTGAATTCAATTAATTGTTTAATAAATAGGTAGGTATCTAATTTCAATTTGTTTGAATTTTTATTTAAAAAATAGGTAGTTTGGAATGTTTAAGCAGTGTTTAACATTTAATTTCACTGAAAACTTAAAGCAAATTAAAACTTAAAGATAATTTAAATCGTAGAAAAAGAATCGTGCGTTTTCTTGGTTGCCTAACCTCACTTTTTGTTTTATTATTCATATTTAATTTTACAATAATTTAATGAAAAATATTAAACATTAACAGTAAAACAAACAAATTAGTGCTTATTATAAATATAATTTGTCAAAACAATACCCCTAGCGAGAAAAAATCGAACTAAATACTTGCCTCATAAAAATTTTTATCGGCCTAGGCCATAACAAGGTATTTCTTTATCGAATGTTGACAACAATAAAGTTTAAATTATAGACCGCGTGGAGATAAAATATATTATATTTATTTTTCTTACCATTTCGTCGACATTCGGAAACCGATTCAGGTACCCGGACAAGGAGAAAGCAGCCGCCATTTTCGTCATGATAAAGGCTATTCCGGCGGTAAAAAAGCACCACCCGTATCGGTATTCGTACTGTGTCGTGCCGTTGTACGTTTTGTGATATTGGGTGATTTCTAGAAGGGTTTCTGACAGGGTCGAGGCGAATATAACCAGACCCAGGCCGAGGGACAAGCCTGTAACAAATAGAAATTATCAAAATTAATCGACGAACTCTTTTTTTCGGTTGAACACTCCCGTTTGCAGTAAACTGCTTGACTGTACGGTGAAATGAAGTACGTGATCGAATTTTATCCGGAAAACGCTGAGCGTAGATATTAACAGCATCATCAAGATTCCTGCCTGCTTCTCCATAAATCAAAATCATTTCTATTTTTTCTTCCACTGTTAAAAAATCCATTGTGAATAACTGCTTAACGAAAGGAGGTCTTTTTGTTTGCAAATTAATCTTCGAACTAAATTGATTAAATAATGCTAAACTATGTATAAATAGTTTCTTTATACCTCAATAATAATTATAATTTATTTTAACTAAATACCATTTTTTTATGCCTCATTTAGGATTAAATTAATTAATTGACAAAATAATGATTTTTTTACTATTAATAGGGCATTTGATAACCCATTTTATAAAACTTTTCCCTCATAAAAACATGTTTCGAGCAGCTTCAGATAAAATCAAAACATATATTTCTGGGAATTCTTTATTTTTCTAGTGCAAGTATAGAGAGAGGCATTATTTCAATTTTTCGTTTTTCCCCGTCGCAGACTTAGCGTCTCTCTTGATTCTTTAGCTAAAAGAAATACAAGAAAAGAAGGATTGTAAATCTGAAAATCCCCAAGTAAATCCTCCGTTCGCTAGCAGTGGCCACACCTAAGCTACGGCACAACTTATCAAAGCTCTACCGTGTACCCCACCCTTTCCTTTATTTCTTTAGCAAGATTTAACTGAAAGGGTGGGTAAACCCAGGGATCATCCAATCTTCCATATCCATGATAATTAAAGAAGTTCGAATAAAAAAGTTATTTTTCATGTTTAAGGTAGGGGTAAAAATATTAGAGTTGATTTGTAACTGTAAAAGTTACACTACAAAATACACTAGGTAGCATTTAGTGATTATTAACTTTATTAAACACATTTAAAGAATATGAACATTATTCATTGGTACATTCACACTATTTCTATTAAAATAAATCCAAAGGGTAGAAAAACTTAATACGAGTGTTTATTACGATTACCGGCCACTTTCCCGAAAGTCATTTTCCCGACAGACCAATTTCCCGACAGACCATTTTCCCGACACACGATTTTCCCGACAAGATTTTTCCCGACACCATTTTCCCGAAAGTCGTTTTCCCGAAAGTCGTTTTCCCGACAAGCCATTTTCCTGACAAGCCATTTTCCCGACAAGTCATTTTTAAGACAAATAATTTTTACCACAAACGACACAATAATATTATATTTATACAGAGTGACGTCATCCAATGACGCAATCTTAGGACGAGAAGCAGATTTTTTTTCCTTAACCAACGTCCCGAGTCCGCCCGCTTCAAAACCAACCCAAACCCAACAACCCAACCCAACCGACCCCGCCCCATTGGCCCTTACAGAATTCCAGAAGGAACAAGCGGATACCGAAATCATTTTTGACCAGGTATGTTTTTCTTTACTAGATAATAAAACTTTTGTCGTGAACATAATCATTCGGGAAAAGGGCTATCGGGAAAAACGTTTCTTAACTGGATAATAAGATTTTTGTCGTGAACATAGTCTGTCGGGAAGAGTGCTGTCGGGAAAAACGTCGTCGGGAAAATGGTTTGTCGGGAAAATGGTCTATCGGGAAATTGGTCAGTCGGGAAATTGCATTCGGGAAAGTGACCGGGAACCGTTTATTACCCCTTAATGTGTTAAATAGTGACAACATGCATGTGCATGTACATGTACACTACAGTGCATGCCAATTTCTTTGTCTGTTTTGATGTTACTAAGAGCTCTTTTTTCTTTACACTACTAGTGCACATTGTATCACAATTAAAGTTAAATTACACCAATAGTGGCAAAATACACTGAAAAAATTGGTAATAACCGAAATGCGTTTTAAAATGTTTGGTTGGTACCTATCTACCTACGCAGTGCATATCCGGAGATACCGCGTTGTGGAAGTGTGGCATTTTTGTTCAGTTAGAATTTAATTACGGTGAATCCATAAGGGGACATTCTTATTTTTTGGTAAGTATTATACTTCCTTTTTCTTTAAGCCTTAATACTCAATAAATACCAATATGTTAAAAGGATGTCCATACCCGACCTATATTATATATCAATAATTTACGGCCGTAGGTCGGGTACTTGTAACATTAATAATATAAATATATACACACTTGATTTACTTTTATTTTCAAGCGTAATGGTTGTTATATTAACCTATACCTACATTTTTATTAATATTATGGAAAATTTGTACACGTGTGGTAAATCCCCGACATACAGCCGCCTGACGCCTCTCTACCAATGGGATCACCCATTTTTTATAACAGAAAAATGGATTACTGATGAATTCTCAAGATAATCCATTGCTTACAAGTTGACACCCAGTAAAACATTGCATTGATCTAAAACTTTTACGTTTTAAGGAACCATTTTGCTTAAGCCAGCCATACGACTCAAATATAAAATTATATTTTAAAAGGCACCGATTTTGATAATTGTCATAGATTTTTGTTCCAAATAAATGTTTCTCTTTATTTACCTTTTCGTTTTATTTACTACCACCAATAATAGGTTTTACTCAAATAATAGTGTTAATTTACACTAGAAGTTTGCACTAAAAGAGTAAAAGTACCTTTCTAAAATTAGAACTTTTCCAAAGTAGTTCCAAAGTTTATCCTCAGTGCTATAGTGTTAAATCATACTTGCTTACTTGGGAAAAATTACACTACAAATTAACTCTAATTTTAGTGTTATAAAACAGCACTATTTATTGTGGACCTGTGTGAACTCTAATTAGTGTTGCTTAGAGTTGATTTTTTTACTGTGTATGTATGTTACTTTATTAGTCTAAGTACATCGCCTTATAAACATTTTTGGAGTAAAAAAGTGACGTTTTTGGTTTTACAAATATTAAATCAAACATTTAATAGCGCAACGTCATCAGCCATGCGTTGTCTTACAGCTTTCAAACTCTAACGTTGATAGCAACAAAAGTAAAAAACACAATGTAAAAATATAACCTTTTATTTTACCACATAAAGTTAAGTAAAAGTCGCCGGAATAATATGAACTGTCACTTATTTTTTACGTTTATAGTCTTAACTTTTAGCTTTGTACTGTTTCCTTTTACCATAAAAAGCAGTGTGCGTTTTATCACTCGTATATGGTAAATTCGAATAAATAAAACAATAAAACATAAAAGCCAGACGGAATGGACCATTTTTATGTCATAAAACACAGCTGGCACATATTATTGTCATATACATTTTTCTGTGATATATGCGTTTTGCAGAAAAGATACGCCCATAAAATAAAAGATAATAAAAAAGTCGAGCTTTTCGTTGTTTTTCTGTGTTAATAAGCTTCTATGAAGGTCATGGAATTATCATAAACTGATTCTAATATAAAAATATAATACTTTAAAAAAAAAAAATTATATCCAAAGAAAGCACTAAACCTCGGTATTTTCCACAGCGATGAGATGCCTTGTTCTGATTGGTTAAATGCTTTTTTCTTCAAATTTATTAAAAGTTTTTTAAATAAGAAAATACAATCTAAAAATATTTTATTATTTTGGCAATTTTGGTACCACTAAAACCAATTATGTAGTTATTTACTTCGTAAAACATTTTAATTGAAATTTAATATTTAATATCGAGTAAAATGTAATCGACAGCAAATTTCTTAATCAATAAACTTATTACTCGCCTTTCTATAAATACTGACTTCTTCTTAAAAATGTTTCCAGATATAAAAATTAACTAAAATCAAATTTTTTTAACTAAATAAAAATTGTTGAAAATTTAAGACATAAACTTCAACAATTATGAACGTGGTCAGAACAATCATTACTTAAATACATAGTGTTATTTTACGCCAATATTTACCCGTAAATATGTTGAATTTAGACAAAATCAAATTTAGTTAGATATAGGACAAAAAAGTTCGCACGTTACTTTGGTGGTAGGATTTTTGTTTTTTTGTTAAGAGCAGGGCTGTATTTAAATTACAACAAAAATATTTCTAAAAAGTGTACAGATCAGTGTGTGGTATAAATGTGTTCCTCATGGTTTAAACATTGTCACTTTAATGCGTTTTAATTTTAATTCTGAAAACAAACAGTAAAATGGCCAGTGTCCAATTACTGGTTGGTAAAAAATGTAAATTTCTATTACTGTCCAATATCATACTCTATTTGTATCCTGGACATTTACCAGCCAATTCTTATCTAAAATTATCCCCTGAATCCGAAAAGACCGTCAAAAACTATTAAAGTTAATCAGTTTTGAGATATAGTGAATTCCATATTATATATAAAATTGATTATATTTCAAAAACTGTTCTACTTTTGTAACTTTTGACGACATTTTTGGATTCAGCAATAAATATTTTATAGGAATTGACTGCTAAATGTCCTGGATACAAATTGCTGTTGACGAGAATTATTAGTGGCTGCTTTTTCGCTATGACATTTTTGACCAATTCATTTTAAGAGAGTAAGCAATATAGTGATTTCTTCGTCACAGGACATCTTGCAGAATAACAGTGATTTAAATACAGTGCATGATAGAGAACATAAAAAAGTAATGGCAACAAAATTAATAAATTCGGAAAATACTTTTTTATACTCCCACCTTTTAATTTTTCCAGTTTTATCGGAATTTTTTGAGTTTCAAAAATTATTTATTTTGTTTGCAAAATTGGCGAATGCGCCGGGGTTAAAACTTAATTCCAGGCTAAATGAAAATGTTATTACACACAGGGTGTTTAAAAAAGTTATATGGTTTTTTTAACATAAAAGTTCCATTTTATAACAACGTATAGGTTATACCAAAATAAAACTTCAGCAAAAATAGCAATTCTTATTTTTTTTCAATTTTAAGACGTTTCTAAATTTTAACATTGAAATAACAAAGGAAAAAGGTTTTTTAATATTTTTCCCCGCCCAAGTTTCTATCTCTTGGTAAATTATATATTTTTTCTACTCCCACCTTTAAAACGCCCTTTATCGTACATGTTTCCATGACACTAGTGACCTTTTAAATACACATTGACAAGTTGTGGCTTTATGGCGCTTTAGTCATGGGTTAAAGTTAGTTTTAAGTGAGTTGACAGTTGTCAAATATCATACAATCGTTAAAATAAAGTGCCTTTCTTGTAAAATAATACTAAATGTGAAAATTCTTTTATTATCTCAATACAAAAATACAAAAGTATTAAATAGTTTCTCAACGCCAATATTTGAAAAGTTTATATGAACATTGTACTGACCTTTTAATTTCGCCGGCAGTAAACTATAACTTAAATTCGAGCACGGACTCTACTGTAAAGTCCTCATAAAACATTTCCTTTAATTTCACTGTGAAAAACTGTCAATTTTCAATATACATTTCGATTTATAACCTTTATAATTGTGTTTATAAAATGTAAAAATGTGACATTTGACAGTTTCCCCTGTTGTTTCATAGATGGCGCTCTATGCAAATTTTTGATTTAAATCATTTTAAGATAATAATAAGTATTTGTCGTAGAAAAAGTATAGTATGCACCTCGTTTATAAACTTTTCTATACTCATTAATTTATTTTATTAATTAAATTCGTGTATAAAATGGCGATTATCAAACTTGATACATAATATACTATTAACATACCACCCAAAAAAATATTAGAATTTTAAATAAATAGTATTCCTTAAGTGGTTTACCCTACACGACAAAATAAAATTTTTTGATTGCCACTTCTTAGCATAGCACCGTGATTTTCAACATTAAAATGTATTCCTTCCTAATGACACCACTTTACTTTTCGTTAAAGGCAAAATTAAGTTTTACTTACTTACTCGACGCGAAAGACTTTTCCAATCTCCTCTCTAGCATAGCTCAGGTATTAAGAAAACATTCCCGACATCTAACCCTTTTAATTTTCGCTGCGGAAAATGAGGAAGATATTAAGTTTCTTGGATTTTGTTTTGTTGCCTAAGCTCGAAGGAACATGTCTCGGCTCGGTCTTGTTGTTTGTACGCCGATTTTCCAGTGTCTGCTGCATAATGCCGACCAAACAAAAACATGGTGTAGATGGCAAATGAGGGTTTTTGTAGGCGGAAAAAATTTAGACAAAAACAACGGAGTTCGCTTCGAGGAGTTTATGTGCTGTTAATTTTGTATTAAGCGAAAATCGATTAACGCGCTTTTTAAATATTTATGAAAGGAAATTTTACAATATGCTTTTCATTTAAATACCTACACTGTAGTTTTGTTATCAAAACGATGTTTTAGTCGATTTTAAAAAATTTAAAATTAACAAATAAAATAACCTTAAATGTTTCTTTCAGAAAACGTCAAAATTTTAATTTTCTTAGAGATCTTTTTTATATTTTTATCCTGCTAAATTTTACCACACTTCACTCGCACAAGTGATATCAATAAGATTATAAGTATAAAGTTATGTTCACCAAGGAGAGCGCTGGCCCTTTCCCCCTCTTTTTAAGGAAAATAACAAAAATGTTGTTACCATTGCAAAACAATAGTAAATATTAAATAGCAATAAAATATTTTTGTAAGTGAAATAAAATTAATTTAAATTAAAACGATAGTAATTTAAAAAAAGACAAATATGCCATAGTAAAATGAACAAATTTTACTATAACAACTGCGCATTACTTTATGTAAGCGCAATTCACACACAACTATAGATTTAACAAAAACATTTTAAGTTCGACAAAGATTTAATATAAGGGTCATTTTCAAGAAACACCCGCTTTTAGGAAAATAAAGATCAAAATTTTTTTTTGCTTAAATTGACTTTTGGTTGGATTTTTATAAATGTTTAGAGTTTTGTTTACTTAAATTTAAGACAGGCAGTGCACTTTTTAATTTTTTTTACGTTTTTTTCAGAAAATGTGTTTAGCTAGGTTTATATATCTCCACTGTGTTACCAATTTAAAATCCAAAATTTAATTCAATAAAAAAAGTTGTTATAAAAATAATTTGAAATAAAATGTACTTCGTTCACAAACTTTTTACTCCAATTTTTTATTTTATTTTTTATTAAAAATTGTATGCCTTTTTTAAATATTTCTGTTAGTTAAGTTACTTTTTAAAAGAAACCTTTCCGATTCTTTGTTAAAAAAAACAATACCATTAATATTTTCTTTTAGTCACTGCATTAGTGAGTTAAACTCTAATTTATAAACAGGTATTACCAAGTAATAGTAAAATCATTTTAAGGATTTTTTTTAACAAAAACTAAAAAAAGTAACGAAATAGACATTGGTATCACAACGGACTAGGGTACACAAAGGACTTAATCAGATAACGTAAAAAAGAAACTATATATGGTGGTACGATTTTAGAGAAATGCATAAACAAAATCCCTTGTAGTGGTGCTCACTTGCAGAATAAAAACTTAGATTTCTAAATTGTAGACACCTTTTTTCTTTTACTATAAGCTGGTGAAGGTCCCTTTTAGTACTTGTATATTGCGTGGAATTTTCCCTTGGATGTAATCTATATCATGAGTTGTAATCAAAAATAATTTTAAATTGGTTTATCATAAACTACTTTTAATAAAAGCGACGGTAAATATCCACTTTGTTGTCGAAAAATTCTATTGCGTTACCCTAAATTCCATTGCGTTACCATAAGGTAACGTAATGGACTCGGTAACGCAGTGGAAAAAGTTTTGTGAAACCATATTTAAAAAATAATAATAAAACATTACAGTCATTAATTACTCTCAATGAGCTTTAGTGCCCTAAAATAAACATAAACATGAATAATAGTATTTTTTCTTACCTTATTATTTTTTTTTTGAGTAACTTAGCAGACAAACAATTATTACATTCGCGCACCTGTTTCAACCGATATCTTCTTCCTGATTGAATAAATAAATTCAGCTGGGTAATGTGTACGTCCGAATATCATTTGTTAATCACGTGAGTGCCAAAAAAGTTGCCATATATATGTTTTTTTAAATATTCTATCGGTAACGCGACGGAAAAAATGTCTGAGTCAAATTTAAAAAAAGTAGATTAAAATTAATTAATTTATATATAAATTGTTTACTGTATTAACTAAGGATGTTATGGATTGCTATAAAGCAACACAAAGTTCTGGTTATTCAATTTAAAAAAAAACATGTACCTATGTAAGTTTTATAAAACGCAAATGGGACATGCGAAAATGTGTGTTTCACAAGTTTCAAAATTAAAAAAAAATTATTCTGAAATAACTAAACAAAAATTTTCTGAAAGAGTTTACTAAGGGCTTGTTAGGTTTTTAAATCAATAAGATCCGATAATTTTTAACAAAGTTATTGGAATTCAAACTTACGGACAGCTGAAATGTAATAAATTTTACTAATCTAGACAAAAACACTCGCTCTACACTCACTGCAACACAAACTACCACCCACCACATCTTCAGTCATGTGATATAAAACCACTAATTAGAGCAAGCAATTCTCTTGCCTCAAGCAGCGACAAATAGACGCGACTCTGAACGGTGTAGTGGTTTGACGCTTTCAGCTGAATAAATAATAAATAAGCTTTATTGCAACAAATACTCCGTTGCTGAAACCAGAATTCTCTGCGACACAAAAGAGTATAATATTAAAATCTGAATTTAAAAATTTAAATATAAATTGCGCATTATTTCGTGTCGAGTCTCTTTAAAACCTATTTTTTTACATGCGAGCAATTTCACTTGCTTTTTAAATTAAATTTCGCTTTCTTTGTATAAATAATTCAATAGGTATCTCGCTAAGCCAAAAAGTTTTGAATAACAATGCACAAAAAAATCATTATATTTTTCCTTAATTTTTCTCGACATTTTATTCTTTATGGTTTATTTTTAACGAAGATTAATCAAAACGTTTCTTTTGATAACATTATTTTCTTGTGCCTTGTTTTTTTTTCTTAAATTAAAATTAATATTTTTTTTATAAAATTAGCAAAAGTTTCTAAGAACATAGTCCTTTTTTGGATATTGTCTGAATTATTTGTGGTTTAAAACAATTAAAAAAAACAATTCTAAAGCAAACTTCAGCCTGTGACTAAAATGCTATAAAGACAGCTAGTCAATGTAGGAGTAGATACCTGTATAAAAATACTTTTTTAATATTTACTATTGTAAAATGTGAAATGGTAACAAAATTTTTGTTATTTCCCTTAAAAAGGGGGGAAAGGGCCAGCGCTCTCCTTAGTGAACATAACTTTATAATCCAAAGTCTGGTTTATAATCTTATTGATTTCACTTGTGCGAGTGAAGTGTGGTAAAATCTAGCATGATAAAAATATCGAAAAGATTACTAAAAAAATTAAAATTTCGACGTTTTCTAAAAGAAATATTTAAGGTCCATTCTATAAAAGAAGCAGACTTGTTGTTTAAAAAGTGAGTTCATATTTTTTATTTTGTACAGCATATAATATGAGTTAACGTTTTTGTTATAATACATAATTTGTTTTAATGCCTTGCAATTATTTTAAAAAATCTACCCAACACCCAACAGTAGGTTGAAAATGTGGCCATTGTTACAATGAAAATAGTTTATTGAATTAACAATTAATTTGTTGTTAAATTTACAAAAATTTTATTAATCATTATTATTCCTCTAATAAACATAGAAAGCCATGAAAATAACATATGGTTTTTTTCAAAAAGAGATTTTTCAAGACGAAACAAACAATTTTTTTTAAATTGGAATATTTTTAAATAAATACCGAATTGTCGGAAATGAAATGTACCAACATGCATAGCTATTTATTAATGGGATTTCAGGCATTTAATAAATGGTTTTTATGCAGGTATTTATTTATTCAGGTCCCATAAATGGTTGCATTAATTAAACGACATACAAATTGCCTATATATATTTAAATATAATTTTAAAACCGAAATGGTACCTATTATTATAAAATTCGAATATATCAATTTCAATTAATTTTAACTAGTTGAGTTAAGCTGGAAATTCCAAACGATAAAATAATATTTACACATTACATTCTATTATTTAAAGTGCATTTCATAAATATTGATTTGGCGATTTCTGAAATTATTTGCCGCACTCATGCGAAAACCATTTACCCGAGATATTAATTGATTTAAATGATAATTTATAATTTATTCCGTGTTAACAATAAAAAATTAATTAAAATAATAAATAACGCTATGTTTTCATTAAATTTATTGCCCACTTTGGTAATACAACAAATTTGCTAAATTGTCGCAGAATGTATCTTTTACGGCTTACGTCTTATATTAACCAATCAAAGAGCTTAAAATGGACTTTAGCATTGTAATTGGTTGACGTAAGAGTCTTACGGTATCAATCGAATCAAATATAAAATATTATTAAAAATTAAAAGGAAATTATTTTTATAACCATTTATGTAGGGGTTACAATATTGATTCTATCCTCCGTGAATCTGTTTTTGCTTTAAATTTTATGCAACGGATGGCGCTTTAATCATTTTAAATAAGCAAAAACCTCTGTTTACATTATAGATGCATGTGATTCCTGAAGGTCAGTTAGAATTTATATGCAGATGAGAGTGTTGCTGTTTTACAATATAAAAGTTTAAGTTCATTAATTTGCTATTTAAAAACCTATCCACCGTGAAGTGTAATATCTCAGTAAGTAGATTTTTTTTATAAAGATTTTATGTATGTACAATTGTATTTTTAAAAATATTAAGGTGTAAAAAGATACAATAACTTATTTCAAATATAAAAAGGGATGTTTTAAAAAAACCTAACCTCCGTGAAGCTCTAATATTCAAAATGTATTAGTTCTTAAAATTATTTCATTGGTGCAGTGTTATATTATTACTAGACCAATATATTCACCCAAATATTATTGAGGCGACGCACCTTTATTTACCGAAATAAAGGTGTGTTTGCTAGGCAACAATTTGAATTCTATTTATTTTTCCTTTGCCAATTTTACACCCCATCATCCCGAAATGATATTGAAGATTTATGGGGCTGTTTCGATCTGGTATGAATATCCGTTCCTTTTTTTGCCACTGTCGATTGTTTATCAAATACAAGGACATCCGCCTTACTAAACGCATAAAACAGTGCCGGATTAATAAGAATTTTTTGCTTTTTTAGAAATATTCAAACCTAAATAAAGAAAAAATAAAATTAAGATCTTAAAATTAATGAAAAAACATGACGAAGTGTAAAATATTTATTTAAGTAGTTTTTGTACAATTGGAAGATATTTTTTAAGTAATTTTGAAATTGGCATATACTTAAATGTGTTTATTAAATTATAAAAATAATACATTTTTAAAATATACACATGAAAACATTAATAACTGATAAAACCTTATTATGGACGAAAACTGAATTGCGGCAATCTGTTTTATCCAAAAATCCATTTTACAATGTGTTCTGTTATAAGTAAATTTGTATTAGTTGCTACGAAAAACGAAATTAAACAAAATTACGTCTTAAACCTTCTGAGATGACAAAGAAATTTTGTTGAAGTTGGTGGAAATTTGTGTTTGTGCTTGTAAAAGATTAATTAATTACATTATAAGGATATTATACTATAGTAATATGAAAATTGAACCTGATTCTTAAAGGCAATGCTTTTTTACCTATTTTACAGGTACCAATAACATCTTTTTAGGCATGTTTTAAAAATTAATGCAATAATAAATTGTAGCTGGACTGTTTTAAATACGGTACTGGAGAAAAATAAGGATTTTGCACGTTATTTACTTTACCTTTCAGTTCACGTACAGGGCGAAACATATTGGCAAACGCGTGAAAAAAGGTTTTTCTCGAATGACAGCCACAAGATGTATGATTCGTCATGACAACGGCTAAATTACCGGATACAAAACAGTTTTACCGTGTGTCAGAACCCACATTGAGGTAATGCTGATCTATATTTGCATTTTGAAATAGTAAAAGAAAAGATATACGAATTCATGGCAACATATTATTAAGTATAGTAATATAAAGTGACGAATATCTGTTTTCTGTCTTTTACTATTTTAAAATGCAGTTCCACTTCTTTGGTACTAATACGATTTTTGCACGCGTTAGAAGGTAGATTAAATTATTAACATTTTTTCGTTTTTAAAATTAGTTACCTTTTTTTAGTCAACTTGTTATATTTTTCGTTAAATAAAAGAAAAAATTCTTTTAAATTATAGTATTTAATGATACTTTCAAAACCATTACGTCAACAATTATCTGTCTAGAAGAACTCTAAGCAACACTAAATAGAGTTCACACAGGTCCACACTAAATAGTGTTGTTTTATAACACTACAATTAGAGTTAATTTGTAGTGTAATTTTCCCCAAGTAAGCAAGTATGATTTAACACTATAGCGCTGAGGATAAAGTAATTTTACACTGTATTAAAAAGTGTTAATTTACCTAAAATCGTGTACTTCTACACATCCTGGGTAAAATCCCACTTTTGTTCAGTGTAAATTAACACAACTTTGGAAGTTCTAATTTTAGAAAGGTTCTTTTACTCTTTTAGTGCAAACTACTAGTGTAAATTAACACTATTATTTGAGTAAATTATATTGGTGATAGTAAATAAAGAGAAACATTTATTTGAAACAAAAATCTATGACAATTATCAAAATCGGTGCCTTTTAAATATAATTTTATATTTGAGTCGTATGGCTGGCTTAAGCAAAATTGTTCCTTAAAACGTAAAAGTTTTAGATCAATGCAATATTTTACTGGCTATCAACTTGTAAGCAATAAATTATCTTGAGAATTCATCAGTAATCCATTTTTCTGTTATAAAAAATAGGTGATCCCATTGGTAGAGGCGTCAGGCGGCTGTATGTCGGGTATTTACCACACGTGTACAAATTTTCCATAATATTAATAAAAATAACAACCATGACGCTTGAAAATAAAAAGTAAATCAAGTGTGTATGTATTTATATTATTAATGTTACAAGTACCAGACCTACTGCCGTAAATTACTGATATATAATATAGGTCGGGTATGGACAATGTCCATTGGACATCCTTTTAACATATTGGTATTTATTGAGTATTAAGGCTTAAAGAAAAAGGAAGTATAATACTTACCTAAAAATAAGAATGTCCCCTAATGGATTCACCGTAATTAAAATCTAACTGAACAAAAATGCCACACTTCCACAACGCGGTATCTCCGGATATGCACTTCGTAGGTAGATAGGTACCAACCAAACATTTTAAAACGCATTTCGATTATTACCAGTTTTTTCAGTCTATTTTGCCACTATTGGTGTAATTTAACTTTAATTGTAATACAATGTGCACTATTAGTGTAAAAAAAGAAAAAAACTCTTAGTAACATCAAAACAGACAAAGAAATTGGCATGCACTGTAGTGTACATTTTGTCACTATTTAACACATTAAGGGGTAATAAACACTCGCATTAAGTTTTTCTACCCTTTTGATTTATTTTAATATTAAATAGTGTGAATGTACCAATGAATAATGTTCATATTCTTTAAATGTGTTTAATAAAGTTAATAAGCACTAAATGCTACCTAGTGTATTTTGTGGTGTATCTTTTACACTTACAAATCAACTCTAATATTTTTACCCCTACACTAAAAAATTTACACGTGCAAAATTTTTTACTGTGCAGACTAACACATCTACAAAATAAAGTTTTTAATATACCTATGTAGGGTATTGAAAAATTAATTTCTAATTTGCAAATGTTGCATCAACAAAGGTGATAAATTAAGGGAAACGCGTCTAACGGCATCAAACAACATTAAAGAGCGTGCGCTCTTTGTTAATTTACTTCGGTGTTTGGGCCTAATAGCCTCATAATGTTCAAATTTAATCATGTGTAATATTACTGTACATAATATACTGTATAATTGCAGTTCGTAGGTGTATGTATAACGAACTACCTGATACTCAATAAATATGGCCTCGACTCTTTTAAAAATCTGAGTGAGATATTAAAATAAAATAATAAAAAAAAATCTGTGTAAAAATTTAAAAAATAAAATCTGAGTGTAATAATAATAAAAAGTCAGAAAAATTAATGGATACAGAAAGTTTTGAAATATGGAAATTTCAGATTGAAATTGAATTTAAATCAAACGGACAAGATGAAATTGTAAATCGAACTAAAAAATTGACTGACCACTAATAACCCTAAAAAATACCAGGCGAATAGAAATTAATTACGGTTATAAAGTGGTCTTAATATCGTAAAATTATGAGTAACATTTACCATTAAGTAAAAATTCTGACGTTAAAATAACCGTTAAATTTTTCTTTAGGTGAAATACACTTATAAGTGTTGAAACTTAAGGGTTATTAAAATAGGTAAAAATAACACCAATAAAACTTATTAAATAACTTTAAAAAAGTTTTACTTCAAAGTAAATTTTTAAGGTTAATTTAACGAAATATTCACTTTAATTAAGTAATATTGCCTCAAAGCTCTACGCTTTTACTTAAAATGCTACTTGGGATTGGAATAAAGTGAGGTAAAATGTCAAATAAAATTGGATTTAAATTAAAAAAAAAATTACTTTGTGTTCGTCGTAGATAAAGTGTGGTAAGCCATTCGTTTGTATAAACTTCACAAGAAATGTCATAATAGTATATTTTATATTTTATTATATTTTTAAGTTTGATGAAGGCCATTTTTGACACGAGTTTAATCATATTTTATGTGTAAATCGAAATGTATCCCTTGAAAATGGACTAACAACAGTTTTTCACAGTAAAAGTGAAAGTATTTAATACTTTTGTATTTTTTGCATTAAAATAAAATAATTTTTACATTCAGTATTATTTTACAAGTGTCAACTAACTTAAAACTAATCTGTAATATTTGAATACGTTGAATAGGCTTCTGTAATTAAAGAACTGCATTAAAATCAATGTGTTAAAGCACTTAACGAAATGGTATGAAAATTTATTGGTTTAAACGCGCCAAAAGTTATTAAATTTTACTATGTTGCAACTCATGCTTAATAGAGTTTATCTGTGTAACTTAAATTAACAATTTTCGAACGATAATTTCACTTTATTTACATTATTATCCATTGCATCGATAAAGAAATCATAATTTTTTTGCTTTAAGTTTCTCCATTAAAATTGGAGAGTTTTAGGAAACTATTAAACATTTTAATTATCACAAAAAAACGATTTTCTTTATAATGCGCCATCTGAGGCGTTAAACTTAACTGAAGAAAATTCGTATTTAACTTTGGCTACTTTTATTTTCTTATTTTGCTTTAAAGTCCCAGCCCAAGTAACTACTTAATATTCATAATATTTCACTGAAAATTCCAGTAACCTATTTTCACTTATTATTCCGTTATTTCCATAGTTAAAATTAAATTAAGTAAGGTCACTGAAAACTAATTTGGAACTCGGATTTATATATCTACATACTTGGAGATATTTTTATGATAAATGTGTTAATAATTACATTACCACATTAAAAAATATACCACACGACCTCATATTTTTTGGAATAAATCAAATATATTTTGCAGGATTTTTTTTATCAAAAATCAAGAAAACCCCTGTATACAAAAAAAACATTTAAAATGCCCAAATTGTCTAGATTTTTTTCAAACCGAAAAAATTCTTTTATATTCACGTCATTAATTTTCATTTGGTTAAAAACAAGGTTAGGTCAAATGTTATCGATCCATTTGGAACGCCCAATTGGTTTTCGAATAGATAAATAGGATTTTATATCAGATCTTATGTCCATCTGCATAAGCCCCTATTTCTTCCATTTATTTTTGTTAAAAAAGATTCCTTTTACTGCAAGGAAATAAAGAATATACAGTGTGTCCCACCGAACAAAGTCAATTTTTAAAATGTATTATTAAATATACACATAAATATATTTATCTACTTCTACATGGACAAGCTTTGACTTGATGGCGTTTTAGTCACGGGCTGAAGTTAACAACATTGGCTTTTGGGCATTTTAGTCACGGTCTGAAGTTAGCTTTATTATAAATTGCGAAAAAGTGAGGTTAAATTCGTTAAATGTCAAATATTTATGAATTTAAATTGGCTTTAAATTCTTATTTCTGTTAGTCGTAGATAAAGTATAGTATGCAACTCGTTTAATAAACTTCTGTAGACATTGGTTTTTATTAAACACTCGCTCGCAAGCTTCGCTCGTGCCTAATTAAACTCGTAACGAAAATGGCGTTTATAAAACTTGATACATAATATACTATTATGCCTTTTAAACTTGTATTATTGGCAAAAACTGTTGATATAATCAGTGGCGTATTTAGGGGGGGGTCCGCCGGGTCCGGACCCCCCCCCGGGCGCACATATTTTATTATTTTTAT
The DNA here is from genome assembly GCA_921294245.1 of Brassicogethes aeneus. Classification (NCBI taxonomy): domain Eukaryota; kingdom Metazoa; phylum Arthropoda; class Insecta; order Coleoptera; family Nitidulidae; genus Brassicogethes; species Brassicogethes aeneus. Next base: position 455,485 of record OV121132.1, on the reverse strand, counting down.
TACAAAAAAAGTTCCTTTTATTTACTATTTTATCGGATCAGAAGAGTTCCTAATTTGTGATTTTTTAGTTATTAAAGCATAGCATAGTATAGTATTTAGGATTTAGCTCCGGGGGGGGGTCCAAAAAAACTAACTAAATATGTATACATATTTAGTTAGTTTTTTTGGACCCCCCCCGGAGCTAAATCCTAAATACACCACTGGATATAATTAACATGGTAGTAATTTTATCTTTAAAAAATATTATTTTTAATTATATTATTGTTATAGGTATGTTTGCCTTCTAAATTTATTTTTTCATATTTACAAACAAAAATACTGTCTATTTTTATCCATATTTTAAATCAGTGGTTGACAGTTATAACATACAGCTTTATAGAGATTGCACTGGTTCTTATTTTAGCAAAAATCGAGGGAAAATAATCCTGAAAATACATATAATTCGATTTCATGTATTTTCCTTGCAAGGAAATGATATATATTTCCTCTAAAACTCGGTTTTGGCTTGCAGTGGAAAATGTTTTATGTCCGCGATTTTTATATCGGAGGATAAATCGTAGTAAGATTTATGTTAAAATGTAAACACAATCATAATATTTTTGTCTATTTCGTAAAAGATTTTGTATAGAGCGTTATTCGATTTTCCTGTTTTCGAGAGATGTAAATTTTATACGTAAAAGCTTAGTGCCGGCGCATAGTAAATAATTTATTAGAGATACACAGTTCATGTCATTTGATTCTGGATTTAAACTTAGTTTGCTGCTTTCTGAATTACATACTATTCGATTTAATTTATTTAGAGCTTTTTCCAGATATCTGATGTCGCCTATGCATTAAATATTTATTACGGATTTTCTGATTTTACTTATAAAACAATATTATAAGAAATATTAAAAACCACTAAAGTAAAATTAGTACAAATCCTAAAAGGTTTTTAATAGGAATTTTATGTTAATATAAATAAATAAAATGTATTAAAACATAATTTTTTATTTTTAAAATATTAGATTTTTGCACAAAACCACCAGTTAATAATTGACCAAATTTAATTAAGCATTAAATTGTATACGTTAATTTTTATTCAAAAATTTATAAATAAAAATATATTATATACAACATTTTATACAATATTTTTTTATATTTTTGGTTCAAATTGTTTTTATCATTTGTAATATTTAATTGACAAATAATTAAAAATATGCTCTAAAACAATATTTTTATTTTTAAAATAAAATACTCAGGGTAAAAAAATCTGGACTAGAACTGCAACAGTTAAATTTTAAAATTTGCTTTATTAAAGTAACAGTTTTTAAAATTTGTGTACTATATATGCTCCACACCTCAAAGTCCCACCACGTGACCACGTACGGAACGCAGTCTTTTGAAAATTTGGCATTTAAGGCTTTTCAGGTTATGTATCTGTCAAAGTATAGTCAACGAAAGAAATAATATTATGTTTAGGCGTTAAAAATGTATAAATCTTTATAACATTAGAACAACAATGGATGGTTTAAGAATTTCAGAATATAAATACTGCATTTAATGAAATTCTAAAGTGTATGGTGCCAAATAAGTAATATTTTTGTGCATTTGGTCCAAATATCTGGTTTTCTCCATAAAGTAATTTTAACTAAACAGCATTTATTTAAAAAAAAATCTAGCTTCTCTATTATGGAATAAGAATATCTGTATTAAACGTAGGTTAATATATTATAACAAAAATATCATCTAATTTTGTAATTTTAAGGTTAAAAAAAATTTATTTTGACCAAAATAAATAAGTATTTTGGATTATTTAAAAGACTGTATAATATGGTATTTAAAAATGTGGTAGTTTTTCTTATCCAGCTTAAAGTGTAAGTACATAAAGTTTTGTCAATACAAATAGTTAAAAAGTTTCGACTTAATTTGATCTACATTAAAAAATCATTATAACTAAAAATTTTAATAAATCACATGTCATGGGAGTATTAAATATTTTCACATTGCAGGTTTCTCTAAAAATTGTTTGTTTTCTTATAATCTAACTTAAAGTAAGTATGCCGAGAGGTATGCACAAGTTTTGTCGTTAGAAGTTGTAAGGTGGAGACCCCTGCCTCATCGTTTAATGAAAAAGGGTAATACAAAAAAATAATAATAATATAAGGTTTAATTTAATTGGTCAAATAGCTGTAATCGTCTCGTTGTGAAATGTTTAACTAAAAATCTACATAGTAACTACAGTTCTTTTTCAAGGTATCATACTTACTTATTGTCAGGAATTGTTTAAATAAAACACTAGCATGCTCATTTTATGACTTATTTATTTATAAGATCAGAGGTGCCACTATTTCTCTGTGGTTTAAAAAAAACCCGGTTAAACGTTGAGTAAAGAGTTAATTAATTTCATTTGTAATCTTGTCAATATTGTACACTTGTATGAACATATAAGTAATTTTAAATATTTCTTTGGTCCAGTACTTAAATAAATTATTTTACTACAACTCAATCAATGCTCGAAACAAGATCTAAATGTCTGCAATTTGCGTAGTTAAAATAAGGTTAGGATTATGGTCAATCCAAGGAGACCCTGATCCAAAACATAATAGTAGTCAAAATCATTCCAATTATACCGTGCCGTATTCGCGTAGTTAAAGTAAGGTTAGGATTATGGTCAATCCAAGGAGACCCTGATCCAAAACATAATAGTAGTCAAAATCATTCCAATTATACCGTGCCGTATTCGCGTAGTTAAAGTAAGGTTAGGATTATGGTCAATCCAAGGAGACCCTGATCCAAAACATAATAGTAGTCAAAATCATTCCAATTATACCGTGCCGTATTCGCGTAGTTAAAGTAAGGTTAGGATTATGGTCAATCCAAGGAGACCCTGATCCAAAACATAATAGTAGTCAAAATCATTCCAATTATACCGTGCCGTATTAGGTTAGGATTATGGTCAATCCAAGGAGACCCTGATCCAAAACATAATAGTAGTCAAAATCATTCCAATTATACCGTGCCGTATTCGCGTAGTTAAAGTAAGGTTAGGATTATGGTCAATCCAAGGAGACCCTGATCCAAAACATAATAGTAGTCAAAATCATTCCAATTATACCGTGCCGTATTCGCGTAGTTAAAGTAAGGTTAGGATTATGGTCAATCCAAGGAGACCCTGATCCAAAACATAATAGTATTCAAAATCATTCCAATTATACCGTGCAGGTAGAGTGGTGAACCAAGAATATATACTGAGACCCTGAACCTCGTCGATAAAAATAACGACGGTGTTAACAACTTATTGTGTGTAAAGCCATTTAGGCAAGTTTGTAAACCATTTTGGTAATAATATTGTTGTATTTACCCTTTAGGTAATATACTTTTAATTGTGACACAGGTGACACATTTCTTATTGTGCCATTTTGGCGATATATTTGTTATTGTGCCATTTAGGCGACATATTTATTATTGTGCCATTTAAGGCGATATATTTGTTATTGTGCCATTTAGGCGACATATTTATTATTGTGCCATTTAAGGCGATATATTTGTTATTGTGCCATTTAGGCGACATATTTATTATTGTGCCATTTAAGGCGATATATTTGTTATTGTGCCATTTAGGCGACATATTTATTATTGTGCCATTTAAGGCGATATATTTGTTATTGTGCCATTTAGGCGACATATTTATTATTGTGCCATTTAAGGCGATATATTTGTTATTGTGCCATTTAGGCGACATATTTGTTATTGTGCCATTTAAGGCGATATATTTGTTATTGTAACTTTTTATATTTAATCTTCAAGGAACATGGTCAAATCATATACATAAATCAAGGGACCTTAAACCCTAATAATAAATAGTGTTATTTTTCACTTGTCTCGATAAGTCAATTGAAAACACAGATATTAATCAAACTGTAAAACTGGACCAATCACAATAATAATACTAAATGTAATATTGATACAAATTTAGTTTAAGAGTGTGTAATTTGATAATTTCATAATAACGTTTAACATTATGTATTCTAATAATTTGTAATATTTGTAAACGTATGTTTATTATAGCATTCAAAATATAAATCAAAGTTTAATTCAATGTTTTTCTAAATAATAAATAATTGAGAAAAATAGGCATTTGTTTGAGGTACGTGACTACAAGTATTGCGTAATGGCAGCCGTTGGAGAAATTAAAACATGTAAATCGATCATTTACAACAAAATATGTATTATAAATAATATCAGACTAACCTGTATATTCTTCTAATATGAAAGAACCACAATGTACGAAGATTACCATATTCTTTTAGAAGTTTTTCTGTTTATTAATATTCGCTTCACGTGTGTAGTCACCAACAGCCAACACCCTAATAATTCAATCGAAAAACCTTTTTTTCGAGCCTCCTTCCCACCATCATCAAATAATGGACTCGTCCAAAAACCGTAGAAACTTCTTTATGCATGCGCATCGTAAAAGTTTCTGTCAATTCTTTTTAAGGATTAACAGCACTACTTCAAATATTAATTAAATAAGTAACCTATTTACGATAACTAGATAATTCACAATAATCTTCTAAACCCAATTATTACATTATTATAAAATAATATTAATTATACAACCAAAAAATACACAGCTGTATAAACAGTTGCCCATAACTAAAAGCATAAAATTGTAATTAAATAATAATATTCAATTAGGGATATTTTAATATTACAAAAATATAAGTAAGATAAGTACAGAATTCTTCAAGACAAGTGACATTTTTCAGAGAATACTAAGGGTGGGTCACCACCCTACAAAGTATAAAAGCTTCAATTTTATTTGAACTATATATATATATATAATATAATATATAATTATTTAGTATACCTATATTTATTTATGACCATATTAACCCTCTTTTAAATAATCCACTTATTTATTTTGGTCAAAATAGATTTTTCTAACCTTAAAATACAAAATTAGATGATATTTTTTGTTCTAATACATTAACCTACCTTTGATACAGATATTCTTATTTCATTTTTAATAAATGCTGTTTAGTTAAAACTATTTTATGGAGAAATGTAGACCCAATGCACAAAAATATCTCTTATATTGCACCTTACACTTTGGAATTTCATTAAATGCAATATTTATATTCCTAAATTCTTCTCCTTTAGATTAAAAAAGTTTATTCTGAACCCATAATTTATGTATATCAAGCATTAACTAACATATGTTATCCTCTAGAGTTTGTTTCTTAATTTTTTTATATTGTAGTCACAAATTTGCCTTTTAGAAACAGTATTCCTATAACTATAATATAATTATTATAATTATTCTAATGCAAATTTACTTATACCAGAATACATTGCAAACTGCGAACATAACCTACAAATCCTTACTGTCATTTAAAGTTTGCTGTGTTGCCAAATTGATTCAAACTTAAATCAGTTGATACAAATAAATCAACGTTTCTGAAATAAGAATATTTGATGTATTATTTGGGTTACCCTGTAGAAACGCTTTTCTTACGAATTCCATACAAGCAGCGCACCTTTAATTTTATTCATTCGGTTTTATGCACGGGCCATTTCCCCGCAAACGATAAACGTGACTCTCTTCATTCAGACGTTAAGTTTATTGTGTAGACAATTTGCTTGGGGTTTATTTTATTTGGGGACCCTAATAGTTGCGAACAAAGAGCAGATTTTATTTTTAATTAAAATATTTGTTGTATTTGCAATTTTAAGTGAAAAATTATGTTAGTAAGGATTTATTTTTTAATGGGGTAGTTAAATTTTTTCTGACCTATACTTTTTATGGTTTTATTCAAGGCGTTTTGTAATTTTAAACATTTCTGTGAAATCGGAATTTCAATTGTTGAAAGTTAACCGTTTTCGAGATATTTACAAAAAAAATCTCCTAATTACGTCACTAGGCTATTGACAACGTTGCCAGCTTTTTCTATGGTTGCCAGTGTGTTTAGTTTAAGATTCTTACGATAGATGGTGCCACGTTATAATATTTTAGTTTTAAAACCACTTGATCTATAATTTTAGTTGAGAAGAAGAAGAAGAATTGATTTTTTACGTTTTTTTTAGGGTTATGTTTTTTTTTTAATTTAGATTATTGAAAATCAATGTTATTGTTATGTTATTTGTAATTGATATTAGATAAGTGATTTATTAATAACGGATTCCAAAGCATAGGAATCTTGTGGAATGGTTGGTTACATTGAACATTGGAGCTTTTAAACAAATAAAGTAAGTACCTATAATTATAATCATATTTTGTCGTAAATGCATTTCATTAGTATAATGCCTAGTTCTTTATATTCTTTTAGATATATCTTGGACTCTAAAATATCAAACAGTAATATGATACCTCGTAATAAGGGAGACCATCTTTCACTCAACTGACAGTGACAGTATTTGTACCTAACCTCTTCGGGTATTTTCTGATATAACCGAATGAAATCATTAACAAGAAAACTTGACAACAGGGTAATTTTCAACCAATAGAAATCTTAGAATGTTGGTCACATGGCGAGGTTTGTGACGTCATAAAATTTATATTTTTTGTAAATATCTCGAAAACGGTAAACTCAATTGAAATTCTGATTTCACAGAAATGTTTAATATTACAAAACGCCTTGAATAAAACCATAAAAAGTATAGGTCAGAAAAAATTTAACTAATAGATATTAATAAATCGATTTATTAATTTATCTTTAAACTAATTTTAAATCTGTCTATAGACAAAAATTATTTTTAATATTATTTTAAAACCATTCATTTTAATTTTTTTTATTCTTATCTAAATTACCAAGTATTTTTGTTTTTATCTTCAGGTCCTCAAGTAATTTCAATTCAAACATATGTATATGATATGATTGTCAATAAAAACACCTGAAATCATAAATTAATTAATTTTTTATTAAATTTCCATACAAAAACAAGCACTTTAAAAATCTCACCTGGTAATTGATCGTATCGTCCATGTTATCTATGTCAGTTTTAGTATAAATTGCGAATAAAAAATTTAAAAAAATAGTACAAAAGTTGTTTTCGATAATTAACTAACCAAGACAATATGCGTGTTATTTTTGCTTTGGCTTTTTTGGCGTTAGCCTCAGCTGGCCCATTGAAAGGTTGGTAAAAATTATATAATTTTTTTATATTTTGCACAATGTTTACATATTTTTCCTAGATGAACCCTCTGAAGTTATAGTCGCTGAAAAATTTATCAACGAATGCGTCAGAAAAGTTTTAATTGATGGGCTCCCAGAAATCAATGTCCCAAGCAACGAACCATTAAACCTCAACATAAACTTTACTTATGGTAACTTTGGAATCCCGTAAGTCCTTAAAATTCAAACATATTTTCTAAATAATTATTAATAATTATTTTCCAGAAACATTTTTGAAAAATTTTACATACATATCAACAACGCTGTAATAGAGGGAATTCCAGAATTTGAACTCAAAGAACTCGTGTCCCACCCAGAAAACAACCCAAACGGTGTTTTCTTCGACTACACCATTTCCTGGAAAACCTTGGCTATTAAGAACGATTGGGAAATGATTGTCTTGGGATGGAAAGTCGCTGAAGGACAACAAAAGTGAGTTTTATGTGTTTGGCAGAATATGCAATAATCTTAAAATAGTTAAATATGTATCGTTTACACAATTTTTAGCGTAACAAAAATATTAAATTATTGTTTTCAGAATTTACATCGACACTACCATCTCTGGAATCTGGAACATGACCAACACCCAGGGTAGGCAACAATCCCTGGATTCCTTCACAGCTAACATTATAACCAGAGGCGCTGATGTAAGTAATAGTTAAGTAATTTGATATAAATTTAAATAAATATTTTTTAACATAGCTGGTCTTGAGCAACACCGAGAAAGATTTATTTGTGATAAGTTTGGAAGGTGCCATCAACCAGGCCTTGAACATCCCAGAAGTCAGCAAGGCTTTGTCGGCTAAACTTCAAAACAAACTCAACGAAAACTGGTTGCAAAACGGTGAAAGAATTGACGCCATGTTGAACTACTGCTGGCCAAAACATTAAGCTTATTTAATGTATGTATATATATATAGATTATTAATAATAAACTGAGTAAAAATAAAAATGTTATTATTGTTTTATTAATATATCGCACTTCCAGTAAAACATTGGCTTCCCTTACCATTTTTTCGAAGTTGCAAAATTGCATCCGAGAGAGCAGAAATACTGCGATTTTATTGGAGGCTTTTAAATTTAAATAACCCTTGCAACTTTGCCAAGGTTTATATTGACTAATCATTTTATATTTATTTTTATAAAAAACTAATAATTCGGCTTATATAATAATATAATTTAGTAATTTTTAAATATCCATGTATGTTAAACCGTAAGGTAAAATATTATTATTCTTAACCAATTTTGTTTTTAATTCTTATTATAATTAGATTTTTTCCATTACTAATAAGTATAGTACATTTTAAAATATTATGTTGCCATTTTATATAAAATATTTTAAAATCGAATATTTTTATATGTTAACAATTAAAAATTGTAACATATTTAATGTACTTTTTAATAAACAAAAATGTTATGAGAAAAAATTGAACCTACACCTCGCCAAAGTTTTTGTTTTGAGTGCGTTCCATCAACTTCAAATACCGACAGACGGGTGGTTTGACCTATATTGGGTATCATCAGTATCGACACGACACTGTCGAGCAACTTGTAGTAGTGGAACACACTCAAAACAAAAAAATACCTGAGCTTATATAACGTGGTTGGTAAGCCAACAGAGGCGAGATGTGAGAACATCACGTGATCCACACCGTCTAACGACGCGTCACGACGTGCCTTTGCCGCAATCGGTACATACTATGCAACCAAGTAGGTTCAATTCTTTCTTATAAGTATTACCAGTAATGGGTCAAGAAAGTTTATTGAAAAAACTAAGAAAATTGAATGTTTAAAATGTCATGAGTTACTATATTGTATATTATATTTAAATATATTGTTTATTTACCTTAAACATAAAAGTATCTTTATTTTTACTATATTTTTTATTAATGCGTAATATATTATAATATTAGATGTACAATTGGCGTCCCCGAAATGTGAACGGCAAAATTTAATCGTGTAATATGGGCTTTGCATCAGTGTCGTCGGTAGTTGTCAAATTTGATAATAGTTGTCAATTGCAATATTAAAAATGCCACCCCACTTAACCGAGGCTCAGAGGTCCAGGGCAATAGCCAAATTAGAAGAAAATTGGTCTTTAAGTGAAGTAGCTGCAGATTTAAATGTCAGTAAAAGCTGCATATTTTATATCAAAAAACATTGGCAAGAACAACAAAGATTAAGAAGACCTATCAGGCAAGGTGTAGGAAAAATCTCCAACGAAAATGAAGACAATGCTCTTGTCGCACATATTAGGCAAAATCCTTTCAATAGCGCAGTTAAGGCCCGAGAAAATACACAATTTCCAGGATCTCTTCGAACAGCTCAAAAAAGATTGAAACAAGCTGGTTTAAAAAACTTTGCTGCTGCTCATAAGGTTTTTTTAACTGAAGAAAATAAGCGCAGGAGAGTCCAGTTCGCCAATGACTATTTAAATTATGGAGACGATTTTTGGAATAATGTTATATTTTCGGATGAAAAAACGTTCCAATCTTGCAATAATGGAAGGCTGCGTGTATATCGTCCAAGAAACGCAAGATTTGAGGAGAACTATACATTAAAAACCTCAAATAGTGGACGCTTTTCCATAAATGTTTGGGCGTGGATAAGCATCCATGGTCCGGGAGTATGTTGGGAAATTGATGGTAGATTAACGGCTGAGCACTATACCAGGATTTTGGACAACGTTATGCTACCTTCAGTTAGACATGTGTTTCCAGAAAACTTTATATTTCAACATGTAAGAAAACTGTATAGTATTCAAAAACGATTCTAATAAATATTATATTACAGGACAATGCACCAGTTCACACAGCTCGCGTGGTTACAGAGTGGGTAAACAACAACCACATAACTGTTTTGCCATGGCCAGCTAGAAGCCCTGACTTAAACCCCATTAAAAACGTGTGGGGTTTTATAGTTAAAAATATATATCAACGGGACTTTAGGCCAGCAAACCGAGATGAACTATGGAGTGCTGTTGAAAATTCTTGGGATGAGCTTGCTGATTCATACGACATGCGTGAGCTAATAATGTCCATGCCAAGAAGGTTGCAAAGGGTTGTGGCAGCTAATGGCTCTGCAATTAAGTATTAAAATAGCTTAGCAGCACAGTTTTTTAAGCCAGCTTGTTTCAATCTTTTTTGAGCTGTTCGAAGAGATCCTGGAAATTGTGTATCTTCTCGGGCCTTAAATGCGCTATTGAAAGGATTTTGCCTAATAAGTGCGACAAGAGCATTGTCTTCATTTTCGTTGAAGATTTTACCTACACCTTGCCTGATAGGTCTTCTCAATCTTTGTTGTTTTTGCCAACGTTTTTTGATATAAAATATGCAGCTTTTACTGACATTTAAATCTGCCGCTATTTCACTTAAAAACCAATTTTCTTGAGCAATATGTTAATTTAGTTATGTTATTTTTATTGTGTATTTACCTACTTGTTAATTTATATTGTTGTATAAAACCAAATTAAAGTTAATTTATTTGTTATATTGTTTATATTATTGTTTGTTAAAATATTATTAAAAAAATAGAACGATTTAGGATATTGTTCTTATTCTTAGTATTCTCCCTTCTATATGTAACACCACTGGCCGAAGCCAGGAATGAACGAATAAATTTTATGAAAAAAATGCATGACAACAAAAAATCGTTCACATTTCGGAGACGCCAATTGTACACCTTACATTTGATTAAATCATATAGTAAATATTATCATTTGTAGATAGTAAAATCAATTTACTATACGAACATATTAAAAATTACAATATATATTATACATTTATGATTTAGTTATATTGTGTTGTAATCTTTACTAAAATTGTATAATAAAAAATAGTATTTTGTATTATTGATATAGTACATCTTACCTGCTTCAGTATGTACAGCAGGAGCAGTAAAAGAAAGAGAAGAAAACTCACCTGCAAGGATAAAAAGGCCGCAGGCAATGATCGTTTTATTGTCGGTGTTGCAGTGCCCTAAAAGTGCGAAGAACACTGCCAGTAGCAGCAAAACGGCCGCCATGCCGCTCAGGACTGTGCATGACCTGAAAACAGAAAGTGAGAAATGTTACCCCAGTGACGAAAAATCAGGATATTATACTCTCGACTATGCTAGCAGCTGAAACCTGCTGAATCATTGAACTCCCTCCCTATAGCGCAGATTTGGGACATGTTTATATTTTTAAAGCCAAGGCTTTTACCTTTTAACATTCCTTTGGCGTGTTAAGGTTAAAAAGGGGTTTATCTTTAGAAATTTTAATTTTTTTAAATTTTACAAAAACTTAGTAAGTAAAGAATGTTTTTTATAATTTCATTATTTTTGCAAAAAAATATCAATGAAACCTTAATGGTATTATTCATAGAAGATTTGTAAATTTAACAAATCAATTTTCGTTTAAAATAAAACTTTTTTTATAATATTAATAAAATGTATGTAAATTTAACAACAAATTAATTGTTACTTTCATTCATTTTCATTGTATACAATGCAACATTGTTATAACAATGCAACAACCTACTGTTGGGTATTGGGTAGTAAATAAAAAAAAATATGAACTCACTTTTTAAACAACAAGTCTGCTTCGTTTATAGAATGTTTCTTTTAGAAAACGTCAAAATTTAAGTGATCTTAGTGATCTTTTTGATATATAAAATAATTATTTTTAATCTACTTTTTTTAAATTTGACTAATGTCCCAGACATTTTTTCCGTTGCGTTACGTCCGTCGCGTTACTGATAGAATATTTAAAAAAACATATATGGCAACTTTTTTGGCACTCACGTGATCAACAAATGATGTTCGGACGTACACATTACCCAGCTGAATTTATTTATTTAATCAGGAAGAAGAAGATATCGGTTGAAACAGGTGCGGGTAACGCGAATGTAATAATTGTTTGTCCGCTAAGTTACTCAAAAAAAAAATAAAAATAAGGTAAGAAAAAATACTATTTTTCATGTTTATGTTTATTTTAGGGCACTAAAGCTCATTGAGAGTAATTAATGACTGTAACGTCTTATAATTATTTTTTAAATATGGTTTTACAAAACTTTGTCCATTGCGTTACCGAGTCCACTATGTCACCTTATGGTAAAGCAATGGAATTTAGGGTAACGCAATAGAATTTTTCGACAACAAAGTGGATATTTACCGTTGCTTTTATTAAAAGTTGTTTATGATTAACCAATTTAAAATCATTTGTAATTACAATTCATGATATAGATTACATCCAAGGAAAAATTTCACGCAATATAAAAGTACTAAAAGGGACCACCAGCTTATAGTCAAAGAAAAGGGGTGTCTACAATTTAGAAAGTTGTTATTCTGCAAGTGAGCACCACTACAAGGGATTTTGCATTACTCTAAAATCGTACCTCCCTATATAGTTTCTTTTTTACGTTATCTGATTAAGTCCTTTGTGTACCCCTGTCCGTTGTGATACCAATGTCTATTTCGTAACTTTTTTTAGTTTTTGTTAAAAAAAAATACTTAAAATGATTTTTATACACTATCACTTGGTAATACGTATTTATAAATTAGAGTTTAATTATTTAATAATTTAATAAAGAAAATATTAATGGTATTGTTTTTTTAACAAAGAATCGGAATGGTTTCTTTTAAAAAGTAACTTAACGAACATACATATTAAAAAAAAGCATACAATTTTTAATAAAAAATAAAATAAAAAATTGGAGTCAAAAGTTTGTGAACTAAGTACATTTTATTTCAAATTATTTTTATAACAACTTTTTTTATTGAATTAAATTTTGGATTTCAAATTGGTAACACAGTGGAAATATATAAAGCTAGCTAAACACATTTTTCTGAAAAAAACGTAAAAAATATTAAAAAGTGCACTGCCTGTCTTAAATGTAAGTAAACATGTTGATCTTCATTTTCCTGAAAGCGGGTGTTTCTTGAAAATGACCCATAAACATAAAGTATTTCTTATTGCCATGACAATATGATAACAATCATTATAGTAAATGAGACTTTTTAAAAATAACAAATAGTAACTTTTTTGCCAATTTGCGGTATACTGATGCACAATAAGTAAATTTTGTGGTGCCGTTTTGGCGTGGTTTCAATTTACATGCTTGTAGATATTTCGTTTTTAATGGGCCGAGATAAAATCCAAACTTACCGGCCATGAATAACTTCCAATATCCCGAACGACTTTTATTACAGTTTGTTATTGGAATTCCGGGCCGACTTTACTTGAATTAACAGATATTTGATGTTGGGCCTTTCACCACGATACCAGGCAACTTTTCAAATAAATACAACCCAATAATATTATTTTTCTTTGCGTGTTTTTTACCACATACTGGTTCTTTGATGTTTTTGCAAGCTTTTCAATTGTTTGTTTTACCTATATTATTTTTTATTAAATATATACGGGTCATTTTCAAGAAACACCCGCTTTCAGGAAAATGAAGATCAAAATTTTTTTGCTTAAATTGACTTTTGGTTGGATTTTTATAAATGTTTAGAGTTTTGTTTACTTACATTTAAGACAGGCAGTGCACTTTTTAATTTTTACGTTTTTTTTTTCAAAAAAATTTGTTTAGCTAGCTTTATATGTCTCCATGGAGACATATAAAGCTGCAGTGCACTGTGTTACCAATTTGAAATCCAAAATTTAATTCAATAAAAAAAGTTGTTATTAAAATAATTTGAAATAAAATGTACTTAGTTCACAAACTTTTGATTCCAATTTTTTATTTTATTTTTTTTTAAAAATTGTATGCCTTTTTTAAATATTTATGTTAGTTAAGTTACTTTTTAAAAGAAACCATTCCGATTCTTTGTTAAAAAAAAAATACCATTAATATTTTCTTTTAGTCACTGTATTAGTGAGTTAAACTCTAATTTATAAACATGTATTACCAAGTGATAGTAAAATCATTTTAAGGATTTTTTTTAACAAAAACTTAAAAAAGTAACGAAATAGACATTGGTATCACAACGGAGTGGGGTACACAAAGGACTTAATCAGATAACGTAAAAAAGAAACTATATAGGGTGGTACGATTTTAGAGTAATGCATAAACAAAATCTCTTGTAGTGGTGCTCACTTGCAGAATAACAACTTAGATTTCTAAATTATACACCCTTTTTCTTTGACTATAAGCTGGTGTCTTTTAGTACTTGTAAATTGCGTGGAATTTTTCCTTGGATGTAATCTATATCATGAGTTGTAATCACAAATAATTTTAAATTGGTTTATCATAAACTACTTTTAATAAAAGCGACGGTAAATATCCACTTTGTTGTCGAAAAACTCTATTGCGTTACCCTAAATTCCATTGCTTTACCATAAGGTAACGTAATGGACTCGGTAACGCAGTGGACAAAGTTTTGTGAAACCATATTTAAAAAATAATAATTAAACATTACAGTCATTAATTACTCTCAATGAGCTTTGGTGCCCTAAAATAAACATAAACATGAAAAATGGTATTTTTTCTTACCTTATTTTTATTATTTTTTTGACAAACAATTATTACATTCGCGTTACCCGCACCTGTTTCAACCGATATCTTCTTCCTGATTGAATAAATAAATTCAGCTGGGTAATGTGTACGTCCGAACATCATTTGTTAATCACGTGAGTGCCAAAAAAGTTGCCATATATTTGTTTTTTTAAATATTCTATCGGTAACGCGACGGACGTAACGCAACGGAAAAAATGTCTGGGACATGAGTCAAATTTAAAAAAAGTTGATTAACCAAGGATGTTATGGATTGATATAAACCAACACAAAGTTCCAATAACTATGGTCCATGTGTCCAATTACTATATAAAATGTCTACTAAAAGTGAATTAAACCAAATAATATTAAAGGACTTATCCACATCCTGCTCTTAAGCTTAATGGCCCTAAAATTGGGTGAATGAATTGAGGACGTTTGTAGGTGTTAATAAAATGTTCGCATCCCGAGAAAATTAACCCAAAACTAGGCAATAACATTGAAAATAAAGATACGCAGCGAAGATAAGCGTAAAGCGCAACACATATTTCAATTAAAAGTAATACGGGAGTCCCTTTGGGGCCAGTAAAATAGATAAGTTAAGTCGATAGCACGCAGAGCTACAATTTCAGATATTATAAACATATAAAATGAAATTTATGTGTGTGGATTTCCTTCCGCACAGTAATACGAATTGCTAATAGGTAGAATTCAAAAAAGAAATGTTTTATTTTACTAATTAGAAACAAGCATACAAACAAATCTGACATTTAACGAAAAAAGTTATTCACGATTTTTATGTTTATAAATAAAATGTACTATGCTCCACACCTCAAAGTCCCACTACGTGACCACGTACGGAACGCAGTCTTTTGAAAATTTGGCATTTAAGGCTTTTCAGGTTATGTATCTGTCAAAGTATAGTCAACGAAAGAAATAATATTATGTTTAATCTAAGCATTTAACAATTTTAGAACAAATTTTGCTGCCACGCGTTTCATACCCAAAACTTTCGAAAAAATTTCATGGGATGAGCCAATTGATATACCAACATCATCAGCCACTTCTCTGATGGTTTATAACCATTTCTTCCATTTTTTCCATGTTTTTATCGGTTGTTAATGTGCTTGTGCGTTCGGGGCGTTCGTCATCTTCAACGTCTTCACGGCCATCTTGGAAACTCTTATACCACTTGTAAACTCTTGCTTTACTTATAGCAGACTCACTATAGGCCTTTGTTAACATTTCACAGAATTTATTTCATTTTTTAAGCAAAATTGGATACAAATTCTGTTATTTTCTGAACACACCTCGTATATATCTTTTTTAATTTCTATTTTTTGACAGCAAAAAATGTCGTAGTGGGCCTTGTGTTGGAATTTGTTAGCAAACAGGGTTGCCATATCGTAACCACTGTGCACCATGATCTGCCTGTTTTAATGCAAGGAAATATTCGATTTTTTGGCATGGCATTATCATAAATAAAGTTTATATTGCAACATACGGTTTAAACTAGTTTAATATAAAAATTGAATAAAACATGGAAAACAAAATAAAAGTAGTGCTTGCAAGACGGGCGGTTTAACGAAACGCGATTGAACACGGTTTTATGTACAATATTAAATTCCTTTGACTTGGCCCACTTAACCAAAGCAAAATTGGAAAATTTACATTGTATCCAATGTATACTGCGTACAAAAGAATATTGCCCCCATCAAAGGGGGAATCAATAGCTTTTAGACAAACTAACGAAATCTACAACATTGTTATTAAATATTCCACGATTTAAATCTGCAAAATTATAAAAAAAAAGTTCATCAGATTTCACAATTGTGTATAATTTTCTCAAAGATGTCAAGGAGGAAGTAGCAACATGATTGATGAAATACTGTTAAGTAGATCAAGTTTCCTGTTATAAGAATAAGAATAAGTTCAAAATTTATAAGGTACTATGCTCCACACCTCAAAGTTCTACCACGTGACCACGTAGGGAACGCAGTCTTTTAAAAATTTGGCATTTAAGGCTTTTCAGGTTATGTATCTGTCAAAGAATAGTCAATGAAAGAAATAATATTTATATTGTTACCGCTTATGTTTAAGCGTTAAAAGTTAATAAATCTTTATAGTATCACAATAACAATGGTTGGTTTAAGAATTTAGGAATAAAAATACTGCATTTAATGAAATTCCAAATATAAGTGATATTTTTGTGCATTGGGTCTACATTTCTCTATAAAATAGTTTTAACTAAACAGCATTTAAAAAAAAAATCTAACTTCTCTATTATGAAATAAGAATATCTGTATCAAAAGTACGTTAATGTATTAGAACAAAAAATATCATCTAATTTTGTATTTTAAGGTTAGAAAAATCTATTTTGACCAAAAGTGGATTATTTGGAAGATTGTGTTAATATGGTCATAAATAAATATAGGTATGCTAAATAATTGTTGATTATGGTTCAAATTAAATTAAAGCTTTTATACTTCTAACGACAAAACTTGTGCATACCTCTCAGCATACCTACTTTAAGTTAGATTATAAGAAAACAAACAATTTTTAGGGAAACTTGCAATTCAAAAATATTTAATACTCCCATGACATGTGATTTATTAAAATATTTAAAGTTATAATGATTTTTCGATGTAGATCAAGTTCAGTCGAAGCTTTTTAACTATTTGTATTGACAAAACTTTATGTAGGTACACTTTAAGCTGGATAAGAAAAACTACCACATTTTTAAATACCATATTATACAGTCTTTTAAATAATACAAAATAATTATTTATATTATTTATTTTGGTCAAAATAAATTTTTCCACCCTTAAAATTACAAAATTAGATGATATATTTGTTATAATATATTAACCTACCTTTAAAACCGATATTCTTATTCCATAATAGAGAAGCTAGATTTTTTTAATAAATGTTGTTTAAATTATTGTATGGACAAAACCAGATATTTGGACGAAATGCACAAAAATATTACTTATTTGGCACCATACACTTTAGAATTTCATTAAATGCAGTATTTATATTCTTAAATTCTGAAACCATCCATTGTTATTGTAATGTTATAAAGATTTATACATTTTTAACGCCTAAACATAATATTATTTCTTTCGTTAACTATACTTTGACAGATACATAACTTGAAAAGCCTTAAATGCCAAATTTTCAAAAGACTGTGTTCCGTACGTGGTCAAAAAGGAAAATTTTAAGTATCCAATAATTATAATCATATATATGATATCTGTAAAAATATTATTAAAAGCAGTTTTGACTATTTAAAAGGTTTGCTAGATCATTAGGTAGCAGAATACCATAAGACGTCTTGCTGTGTAATTTCTGCATCTTCGTTAACAATGTCTCATCTCCTTGTGACACAGTAGATTGCGGATGAGAGGTTTTTGGACAATTTATCAATGTAAAGTTTATTGTTTAGGTTGACCCCTAAAGTTTTAACGTGTTCCTTTTCTGTTGATTTAGTGGTACACACAATTTTTTGTGTCTTCAACATTCGTGTCAACTGCGAAAATGCATATTTTGTATGATTTTCGTTCCAAGGTAAGTCATTTATGTATAAGATAAACAACAAAGGTCCTAGAATGGACCCCTGAGGTACTCCAATTGTATTTATCCGTGTATTTAAGAAGTTTCCGTTCCAAAATACTACTTGTTTTCCATACCAGTACCATGTTGGAATCTGTGAATATTTTTATTTGTTTTTCCTACTGAGACAATAAAGCGCAAATTATGGTACAAAAAAGTTTCCAGTGGGGAGAAGTGAGATCTCGAAATCTACAAAGATATTTGCAAAAATCTTGACTCGACATATATGAAATTACTGTTGGGTATAGAATATCAAGTTTTTAGTAAATAATAGAGGTATTAAGATAAGGCAAAGATTGGTGATAATCAAATCAATACAAACAAACCTTTGCTAATGCAACTTGGTCTTATCCAATAAAAAACTTGAAATCAACAAAATTTAACATTTACTAAATTAGTTTTGTATAAAATGGTAGTTGAAGCGAGTCGATCTATAAAATAAATTACATTTATATTTTGAGCACAATGTAATTCTCGGGAATTTTTCAGACGCATTTTTCAACGTTCCGGGGTATCGGCCGACCCGCGTTACCAATATTACGGCATGAAATATTATATCTGGGATGTTAATAAATCTAGCGTGAACGAAAGTGATTACTTGGTATAAAGTTATATAAAATATGTCCCGTTCCAAACCAAAACGTGCTGCTAAATGTACGAACATTTATAATTGATTTATATTTTTTTACTTAACGGAATCAAAGCGGTATTTAAGGGCTATAAATGACAAGTTAAAAGTTTAAAACCTATCCTCTGTTACTCTTTCTAGGTTAACCTATATGTTTTCAAATATCTGAAGTAGTAAAAAGATCAGTTCACTAAGTAAATTAAACACATCCAAAGCAATCGAATCAAATATAAAATATTATTAAAAATTAAAAGAAATAGTTTTTATAATCATTTATGTAGGTGTTACAAAAATTGATTCTATCCTCCGTTAATCTGTTTTTGCTTTAAATTTTATGCAACGGATGGCGCTTTAATCATTTTAAATAAGCAAAAACCTCTGTTTACGACATTATAGATGCATGTGATTCCTGAAGGTCGGTTAGAATTAATATGCAGATGAGAGTTTTGCTGTTTTATAATTGAAAAGTTAAGTTAATTAATTTGCTATTTAAAAGCCTATCCACCGTGAAGTGTAATATCTCAGTGAATAGATTTTTTTAATAAATATTTTATGTATGAACAATTGTATTTTTTAAAAATATTAAGGTTTTTTTAAAAATTATACGAAATCCTAACCTCCGTGAAGCTTTAATATTCAAAATGTATGATTTCGTAAAATTCTTGCATTAGTGCAGAACCACTTATGTTATGTTATCACTAGACCTGGTGGCTTCCCAAAAACCCCATTCTAGACTAACAGTATAACAACCAAAATAAAAAATAATTAATTTCACTTGGGGGACATCTCAATATATTCACCCATATAGGAATTTTCATATTAATTTTCTTCAAAAACAAACAAAGGCTATAAATAACACCACCAAAGCATTTGGGGGGCGGTATGGTGTTTGTGACAAGCGAACAGAATGGGAGAAACTGTATATCGTCGAAACCGAACTGTGGAAATGTAATCGAAACAGTTATTATTGTAGTTCGTGCCTCTCCAAGATTTATAAGTTTCGACTGTTTTAATGAAAATTCCCCAAGTAAACGGATTATGAACGTCATATTTAATGGCACGCCTCGCAAAACTAAATGTTACGTTTTGTTCTAATAAATTTTATTCGCGTTCAGTAAACTTAACCTGCAAAGGTTTGGTACAATAAAATTTTATTTTTATTTACAGAATAAACTTTTTTTACTGTTAATAAAATTCTTATTTACTATAATGAAGCAGCAATGTTCATCCAACAAAGTAATAGTTGTTATCATTTTGTCATGGCAATAAGAAATAGGTACTTTATGTTTATGAGTCAATCCAAATGAAAACACCAAAAATGAATTTAAAAGTGCGCTGCATGATTTTTTATTTTGATGAAAAAATTTGAGGATGATCTTTTAGGTGTCAAATATAAAAATCCGTTGCCGTTTTAATTTTTTGTTGCTTTACTTTTATTTGGCACCCCTTAGAAGTCTGAAATAGTGTCAATTTCTTACTCTCTTATAGTGGGCCAGAACTTTTTTTCTGTGACAAATATTGAAATAATTTTAATTTTGTTTTACTGTCCAGTAAGTGTGTTTTCGATATAAATTATTATTATCCAATTAGTTAATCTCATAAAAGAATGGTAAACCACTAAAGATTCATGATAATTTGCCAATTTTTGTGATTTTTGTCTGGCTCCTGTGCCTATTCTACTGAATTTAGAAGGTTCATTTTTTTCAGGTATAAAGTACTTATACAATAGAAAACGTAACTATTATTTTAAGTTTCTAGACTATCAATTTCTTTATTAAAAAAATTATTGAAAATTGATAATTCTCAAAATTAGCCAATTTTGCCCTCAGAAATCATTATGTTGAGGAAAAAATAAAAATCTGAAACTTTCAGGAAATGTAGTCCCCACCTTCATCTTTTCAGTCCAGTTAGTCTTGTTTTGTTATTTTTATTCCTTTAAAAGATATATTAATTTTTTTAATGCCCGTTTAGTAGCGATATTGTTAGTTTTATTTATAATTTAAAATTTAGATGGCTTTGACTTTGTCAATTCATGTTTGTTAGAGAAATGTCAGAACTGTCAAAAATATTTCATAAATTTTATTTGTGCGTATTTAAATTGTGATTTCAAAAAGTTTGCAGTGTAATAAATGACGGAGTGTTCGAGATTCATGAATTTAATTGCAATTAAAAATGCAAGGACATATCATAATTTTGTACCTCTTTCTTATAGAAAATATTTAAGTTCTGAGAAGTTTTAAATTGTTAAAAATAAGCAAAAACCAAAAAATATTCTAAATAAACCCCTTTATTATAACATGTTTAATTTTAACCAGTTACCTAAAAACTAAAATTTAAAGAATTTACAGATTATGTAAATTTTTTTCCAACACAAACCTTTAAAAAACATATATATAACCTTTAACTATTCAGTGCCTTACTAAAGGGATCAAAATAATAGAACAAGACTAACTTGGTTTAAATTGTGAAAGAAACCGACAAAAAACTGCTTAACGCATTTTTTATACGTTTAAATTAACTCTTTATTAATTTCACTTATTATACTTAACGATATAAACCATAAGGATCTTGAATATATTTTTTATCTTCCTTAAACACCAATTAGTCAATTAAATACTTCATTATAATGTATATAATATACATATAATCATATATATATGATTTTTCAATACATAAAATATAACATAACTACCAAAAATATCAGAACTGTCAAAAATATTTCATAATTATTATTTGAGGTATTCCTTTGGTGATTTTAAAAGTTTTATTTATAACATAATATGACATATTATGTTATATACAAAATTTACCGAAAAAATACGCACAAATAATATTTATGAAATATTTTTGACAGTTCTGACACTTCTCCACCAAACATGAAAGACATCTAAATTTTAAATTAAAAATAAAATTAACAATATCGCTACTAAACGGGCATTAAAAAAAATAATATATCTTTTAAAGGAATAAAAATAACAAAACAAGACTAACTGGACTGAAAAGATGAAGGTGGGGACTACATTTCCTGAAAGTTTCAGATTTTTATTTTTTCCTCAACATAATGATTTCTGAGGGCAAAATTGGCTAATTTTGAGAATTATCAATTTTCAATAATTTTTTTAATAAAGAAATTGATAGTCTAGAAACTTAAAATAATAGTTACGTTTTCTATTGTATAAGTACTTTATACCTGAAAAAAATGAACCTTCTAAATTCAGTAGAATATGCACAGGAGCCAGACAAAAATCACAAAAATTGGCAAATTATCATGAATCTTTAGTGGTTTACCATTCTTTTATGAGATTAACTAATTGGATAATAATAATTTATATCGAAAACACACTTACTGGACAGTAAAACAAAATTAAAATTATTTCAATATTTGTCACAGAAAAAAAGTTCTGGCCCACTATAAGAGATTATGAAATTGACACTATTTCAGACTTCTAAGGGGTGCCAAATAAAAGTAAAGCAACAAAAAATTTAAACGGCAACGGATTTTCATATTTGACACCTAAAAGATCATCCTCAAATTTTTTCATCAAAATAAAAAATCACGCAGCGCACCCCATTTGGTGTTTTTATTTGGAATGACTCTTATATTAAATCTTTGTCGAACTTAAAATGTTTTTGTTAAATCTATAGTTGTGTATTGCTATAAAAAGACTTTTTTATTATTTACTATTGTTTTGCAATGGTAACAAAATTCTTGTTATTTCCCTTAAAAAGAGGGGGAAAGGGCCAGTGTTATAATCTTATTGATTTCACTTATGCAAGTGAAGTGTGGTAAAATTTAGCATGATAAAAATATCAAAAAGATCACTAAGAAAATTAAAATTTCGTCGTTTTCTAAAATAAACATTTAAGGTATATTCTATAAACAAAGCAGACTTGTTGTTTAAAAAGTGAGTTCATATTTTTTTTATTTTGTACATCATATAATATGTAAAATCTCTCTTGCCTTAATATATATTTTTAATACGTAATTCGAATTTAACTACAATCCAGGAGTAAGTAGTAAATTACAGCAGTCTAAGAAGCAATAAAGTTTATTTACAGCAATTGCAGAACTCGATGCCGTATAACAATTTAAAGGAAATACAATATACGGTTAATGTTTATTATTATAATTAACTATCTAGCGTAGCTGCTGGAAGCCCTTTATGCATTTATAATGGCGCAAGAAATTATCTCTGCGTAATTCGTTGTGTAACTATAGTTAGTTAACTAAATGGATTATTCGCCGCAACTGGGACAATATGCTACTAATGTTATAAGACGATATATCAGCGACACGTTTTAGAAATTACATAAAAAAACAGAAAA
This sequence comes from Brassicogethes aeneus, assembly GCA_921294245.1. NCBI lineage: Eukaryota > Metazoa > Arthropoda > Insecta > Coleoptera > Nitidulidae > Brassicogethes > Brassicogethes aeneus. The sequence goes on along the minus strand of OV121132.1, from coordinate 432,287 downwards.
TTGCAATGTTTTTTATAGACTGTCTGGTTCCAAGAAAATAGTATGGACGAGTGCGACAAAAGGTCTTATGACATGAGATCTTTATGCTATTTTATCTATTTTGCAAAAATTCTATAAAAAAAATTATTTTATACCTTAAATTTAATTTGGTCGAATTTTACTTTAGATAGTTGGTATCACAGTCATTAGTTTGACATTTAATGTCAAAATCGATTCACCATGCCGTCCTTAATTTACTTATTTACAATCAGCGGCTGTATATGTTAAAGAAGAAAAAAAGGATTTTCTTTGTTGTTAAACAAAATTTATTGCCAGAAAAGTCTCGTAAGTACTAGAAAAATCATAAAAATATTATAACCAATATGCAAAATATTATGCTGTTTAAAGTATAGCCAACCTATAAAATCAAAATTTTGGGTGGTATAAAGTATCTTATTACAGCACCGAAAGAGGTGTTATAATGAAGTCATTATGAACGCAAAATAGATAAATATTATTAAAGTTTCTAAGACTAAATGGGCTGTTATAGTTCATTATTGCTAAACTGTATTATGGATCTTAACAACTCCGTTTTTAGGGTAAATTATTAATATTTAATTCCTCTTAAACATAATTGGTTTAGATTATTTATTATAAGGTATTTTTTTATAATAATAATTAGACAATTCTTATACCTTCTATGGTTTTTGTATTTATAGTAGAAGCTCTTCTATTTAGACTTTTACTGAATTCAACAAACTGCAAGTTTTCTGTTGCCTTATTTTTTGTTTCCTTTTTTTTAATAATTTTTCTTTGTAGTGGATTTTTTTTGTTATTTTAAACTCATTTTTAGATTTTAAATAACACTGCATATAGAACTGTCACTGCCACTATCAAACGCGAAAAGCGTTACCATAGACACCAACTATCAACATATCGATGAAGTTATGCCTAATGACTCAATGGCAGAAAACATTTTTGGAGTAAAAAATTAGGTTTTTGGTTTTACAAATATTAAACCACGCAAATTTTTTGAAATTTAAAAAAATAGGGGGGAGATAAAAAACCAAAAATAAAAAAATACTAAAAAATAGACGTACGTTTATAATATACAGGTTTAAACAAAAAGATGTTTTTTACCATAAGTTTAAGACACTCTGTAGAGTGGCAAAACAGTATATTGTTCTAAATTAAGTTTTATTTATCAAGTCACATCTATTCTTAACTGTTTTGTTTTTGGTTTACCTTGATATATTTATTTTTGTGGAAAATATGAATTTTTAAAAAAAACATTGCAATTTCCAATATTTTTCTGTATGAAGAACTAACTTCATAGGCTATGGAGAATGACAGTGACAGTTTTGTTGAATCATCCCATACTTGGACATGTCATACACGGTTTTCAAAAGCTATCAAATTGTTTTTTGCAAATTAATGTTTAAATTTTTCACTTAAAAAATGGATATGTCTCCGACTGATGTTGCCAGAGCTATTAATTTAATCCAGGATGGACGGTCACAGTATTACGTGGCAAGTGTTTTAAACGTCACAAGAAGTAAAGTACAAAGGGCAACATCAGTCCGAGACATTTTTAAAAGTAAGAAGACACCTCAAAATTAACACATTAATTTACAAAAAACAATTTTTTTGCAAGCTGTATATGACATGTCCAAGTATGGGATGATTCAACAAAACTGTCACTGTCATCCTCCATAGGCTATGGATGGACCATAGCAACCTTAGTTCTTCATACAGGAAAAATATTGAAAATTGCAATGTTTTTTTTTTTAAATACATATTTTCCACAAAAATAAATATATCAAGGTGAACCAAAAACAAAACTGTTAAAAATGGATGTGACTTGATAAATAAAACTTAATTTAGTATAATATACGGTTTTGCCACTCTACAGAGTGTCTTAAACTTATGGTAAAAAACATCTTTTTGTTTAAACCTGTATATTATAAACGTACGTCTATTTTTTAGTAATTTTTTAAAATGTGAGCGATTGTCCATTAATTTATCTACAATATTCTTTAATATTCGTTTAAATCCGACATCGAATAAAAAAGTTATTTGCGATTGAAATTCATCGAAAATTTGTGTGGATCGATTATTTTGCCTGTGAGTGTATTAACGTCCAGTGGCTTTGACAAAATACCCATTCACCAGTTCAATGTTACACCCAATAATTTAAACATAACGCTTTGACTAATTCATAATCTTGTTTTCAACATTTGACAACCTTAACCAAACTTTTGCAAAACGTCAAAATTCTAGTATGGCCTCCAAAAAGGCTCCTCAAGTCGTTGAAACAACAGTTTTTTGTTTAGACAACAGCGATTTCACGTTAAACGAAGATTTTCTTCCCAACAGACTTCAGGCGCAATGCGAAGGTATCAATTTGATAATGAAATCAAAAACCGTATCTAACCCCTCGAATTACTTTGGGTTGGTAGCGATGGCAAACGCGAGCATATTGGTACCACTCACACAGAATTTCAACGATATTTTGGATAAGTTTTTGGATTTGAGTTTTTGCGATGATATTGACCTGGTGGCGAGTCTACATATGGCGTACACAATGTTGACGAATAAAGATGGCATCAGGAAAATTTTAGCCTTCATTGCAAGTCCTTGCGATATAAATGAGGTAAAACTTAACGAGCTAAAGAAAATACTGAAGGTATCAGATGTTGGTGTGGATATTATTCTTTTGGATCAAAACTCTAAAACGCTAAAGATAATGTTCGATTTTACGACTTTTTTAAATGCTGATGATGATGTTAAGCGAAGTAAAGTGGTCTTCGTTTATCCGGACACAAATATAAATACTGCTTTAAAATCATCGGATATTTTACCTGTTACTTACATTACAAATGATGTTGATGAGGATGAAGCCTACTTTATTATGGCCTTGAATCTTTCGTTGCAGGAAAAACACGATCTTGATGCTTACACACCAGAAGAACAAAATGAAAATGTCTCGAATGATACTCATGAAGATGATGACAATTCACTTCCTCAAAAAGAAACAAAATAATTAGGGATTGCTTTGTATACCTACAAATATATTTTATGACAACTTAACCAAACTTTTAGTAAACGTCAAAATTCAAGCATGGCTTTTGAAACTACAGTTTTCTGTTTGGACAACAGTGACTTCACGTTGATTGAAGATCACGTACCGAACCGAATATACGTGGAATGTCAGGGGATACATTTGATATGCGTTTCGAAGACTCTGTCGAACCCTTCGAACTATTTCGGGTTGGTTGCAATGGCGAACGTGGAAATATTGGCACCACTGACGCAGAATTACAACGAAGTTTTGAGCAAGAGTAAAAATTTGAAGCTTCACGAGCAAATCGATTTTGTAGCCGGTCTACATTTGGCTTACTCCATGTTGATTAAACGTCCAAATAAAGAGAGCAAAATGAAGTTGATAGCGTTTATTGCAAGCCCTTGCATTATAAATGAAAAACAGTTGCGTAAGTTGGCTAAAATACTGAAGAGATCCAAAGTTACCGTGGAGATTATTTTTATGGATCAGCACCCAGATACCTTAAGAAAAATGTTTGATTTTACCATGGACTTGAATGGAGATAATAACTTAACAAATAACGTGGTAATCATACTTCCAGATACGAACATAGCATCTGCTATCAGATCATCGCAGATTTTGCCTTTTACTTACATTACTGCTGATGTAGAGGAGGAGCAAGCATATTTTCTTCTGGCTATGAGGATTTCTTTGCAGGAAAAAGAGCATTTGGACGCAGGGACCTCAGCAGCAATAAAAGTGGAAGATTCAAGTAATATGAATGTTATCCTTGAGGATGATGATAAAGAAGAAGATGCACTTTCTCAAGAAGATGAAACTTTTCAGAGTGTTGAAAATAATAAGAAAAAATAGTGTTTTTTAATATAATTTTGTATTCAATTCAAGTAAAAACATATTAATCAATTCAAAACGCCTTGTAACAGTCTTGCCATTAGGATGTTCGATTAATCAACACGAATATTGTAATGAGATGGATCTGAATTTTAAAAAAAACGAACGCCGAAGTGAATTATTAATTACGATTTATGACTGTAGCAGGAAATTTCACCGCAATGGATGAGTTGAATAAATGATCTAAGATTACTTTTTCTTTAAAGAATCCTTTCAAAATATTCGCCTGAATGAGTCGTCTAAAAATAGCTTTCTTTCAGATTTATTATCGTTTTTTTAATCGTTTTAAGGCTTTGGCTAATACTTTTTAATTAACTAGTTATGTTACATTTATCTTTGGTTTATAGTAGGTTTTAGCTCCGTGTGCATTTTTGAAAGATTTGAAAGAAACTATTTATAGTTTAGCATTATTTTATCAATTTAACTCGAAGATTAATTTGCAAACAAAAGCAGTTATTCATAATGGATTTTTTAACAGTGGAAGAAAAAATATAAATGATTTTGATTTATGGAGAAGCAGGCAGGAATCCTGATGATGCTGTTAATATCTACGCTCAGCGTTTTCCGGATAAAATTCGATCGCGTCCTTCATTTCACCGTACAGTCAAGTTTACTACAAACGGGAGTGTTCAACCGTCCTGTCCTGTAATTTATTGTAGAAAAACGTTAATTACTCCCCACGGTTTATGCCATTTCGATAAAATACTCTAGTACCATTATCAAATGTTTTTAAAAATTTGGCAGATACATGACTGAAATATGGATAAATTACATTATAAATACAAAATAATGTAAAATACAGTTTGCAATATCTTATTTATTGTTTTAAGGTATCTAATACAAAACTAATAAATAACTAAAGATTCTTTGAAGCAAAATCGATTACTGCTTGCCTTAAATTTTTAGTAAAACTTTTTCTTGGATTTTACATGGAATTGTTTTTAACATGGAAACAGTATTTTTAAATTCTTCTGTCTCTGTACAAACATGCTTCTTACATCTAGCGATATCCCCTAGAAAGGAAGAGCATATCAAAACTTTAGTTTGTTCGTCCGTCCTCTTCCCTTAATAATTTTTTATGCCCTTTATATCTTGCCATTTTGCAGATAAAGCACATACATTCTTGGCTGCCGCGAAATTCTCTAGCAATTTCTAAATTTTGAAATTTTGGCAATTGTGGCTATGCAAAAATACCGTTTTTACCATATTGAAGTAGGTAATTGTGAATCACTTAAGTTAAAGTGTTCGTTTGAAAAAGTCTGCAGTAATTTTTATATTTTCTCAGAAACCCTAAACTCTGAATTTTTCGATTACCAAAAACAATTTTGTCTCCACAGCCAGTACATACCTTCTTTCGATTTTCTTTATGGCTTAGCTTGAATTTCGGTTTAATTTTCATTTTAAAATACTATTTTTAACTTTATAAAGAATACATTAAATAAACAACTAAAGCAAAATGTCACTTGCGTTATAACGTATAGCAATTTTTTTCATAACCACCTTAATTATTGTTTTACAAAATTTGCAAGTTGTAATTATTTCATAGACAAACTTCCAGTATTTTTTGTTATAAAAAATATTTAAGATATAAATCTTCGTTTTTTTTTTGTTATGTTTTGTTTTGAGTAGTAAAAAATAATAGATGACTCAATAAATTAATACTGGGGAGTAAAGTAATTTAAATGATACAAAGTTTATTATTTTGCTTAGTTTTATTAAAATTGTACAGGTAGTTTTAGTACAAATATCAGTTTTGGTTGGCATTTTTGTTCGTCCTATACTTAAGTTTTGACCACAGTGTCCCACACCGTAACCGATAGAAATTACAAATGGGACAATGGGACATTTTATTAAATTTTTTCGAGTTTCTAGGGGGGCAGACGCTCATGGATTTGTGTAACGCATTTATCTCGTGTAACTCGGTTAGCTTCCTTCGGCGGCTTCTGGGGACGGGGGCGGAAGCAGGGGGCGGTTAAATCTGGATCGGCGGTCCGGTGACCGGTGGATTTGCGGCGTGGAAAGTTAAGCGTCTCCCTCGGCGGCGGCGTTCGCTTTCCCCGTCCCGCCAAGTCGTTTGTTATAATTACCAAACCAAAAACAAGGAACGGTCTCCCTTCGCAGGTTTTATCTGACAATTTATCGTTCCGGCTTCTTCTTATTCTCCTCGTACACACTTCTTTTATTTTACACATTCTACAACATTCTACAAATCCAGCAAGCCGCCATTTAGTTCTTTTTATCAAGGATAATGTGATATTATGTTGTACGGTAAATCTTGCGTCCTTCTTTTTGAATTGTTCTTTAAACGAAATTCTACCAGCTTTATTTGATAAGAGATTATTTTTAGCAATCCATAACATCCTTAGTTAATACAGTAAACAATTTTTATATCAATTAATTAATTTTGAATTTATTTATTCAATCAGGAAGAAGATATCGGTTGAAACAGGTGCGGGTAACGCGAATGTAATAATTGTTTGTCCGCTAAGTTTCTCTATAAATAATAATAAAAATAAGGTAAAAAAATACTATTTTTCATGTTTATGTTTATTTTAGGGCACTTAAGCTCATTGATAGTAATTAATGACTGTAATGTCTTATTATTATTTTTTAAATATGGTTTTACAAAACTTTGTCTACTGCGTTACCGAGTCCACTATGTTACCTTATGGTAACGCAATGGAATTTAGGGTAACGCAATAGAATTTTTCGACAACAAAGTGAATATTTACCGTCGCTTTTATTAAAAGTAGTTTATGATTAACCAATTTAAAATTATTTGTAATTAAAACTCATGATATAGATTACATCCAAGGAAAAATTACACGCAATATAAAAGTATTAAAAGGGACCTTCACCAGCTTATAGTCAAAGAAAAAGGGTGTCTACAATTTAGAAATCTAAGTTGTTATTCTGCAAGTGAGCACCACTACAAGGGATTTTGTTTATGCATTACTCTAAAATCGTACCACCCTATATAGTTTCTTTTTTACGTTATCTGATTAAGTCCGTTGTGATACCAATGTCTATTTCGTTACTTTTTTTAGTTTTTGTTAAAAAAATACTTAAAATGATTTTTATACACTATCACTTGGTAATACGTGTTTATAAATTAGAGTTTAATTCACTAATACAGTGACTAAAAGAAAATATTAATGGTATTGTTTTTTAACAAAGAATCGGAATGGTTCTTTTAAAAAGTAACTTAACGAACATACATATTTAAAAAAAAGCATACAATTTTTAATAAAAAATAAAAGTTTGGGAACTAAGTACATTTTATTTCAATTTATTTTTATAACAACTTTTTTTATTGAATTAAATTTTGGATTTAAAATTGGTAACACAGTGGAGATATATAAATCTAGCTAAACACATTTTTCTGAAAAAAACGCAAAAAAAATTAAAAAGTGCACTGTCTGTCTTAAATGTAAGTAAACAAAACTCTAAACATTTATAAAAATCCAACCAAAAGTCAATTTAAGCAAAAAAGCGGGTGTTTCTTGAAAATGACCCATATAAAAGTACATATTTTAGTCCTTGCTAATATCAAATGTGAAGGTCTTAAACTTCAAAATAAACATGAATCAAAAGTCGGGAACATTAATCTTCATACCCGACAATTAGCGTCTCGAGACTTTTTCTCTTACTGCTCACTTTTTTTCGTTATAAATGATGTTTGGGGCTTCTATTTATCTTTTAGATTTATTAATGGTATCGTATAGCTTGGTTTATTGTTTGATGTCTCCTTTGTCAATTTATAACAATTTGATTTAAGAGACCGTTCGAAACGCAATAAAAATGGAACAAGATGCTTAACTGTAAATTGATATTGTGTTTCTGGAAAATAAATGGGTAACATGATCTTTTTCAGTTAAGGAATAGGAATTTTTACAATATTGTCTTTTATTTTAAATTCCATAGTAAAATGTGCAAATTCTTGGTAAAAGGATTTAAGATTTTATTATTTATGCTTAACAAAGTTAACCTCAATCCAAACCAAAATAAGTATTTTAGATACTCCGAAATTGTAATTTTTCTTTATACATTATACACAGTAAAAAATTTTGCCCGTGTAAATTTTTTAGTGTAGGGGTAAAAATATTAGAGTTGATTTGCAAGTGTAAAAGTTACACTACAAAATACACTAGGTAGCATTTAGTGCTTATTAGCTTTATTAAACACATTTAAAGAATGTGAACATTATTCATTGGTACATTCACACTATTTATTATTAAAATAAATCAAAAGGGTAGAAAAACTTAATACGAGTGTTTATTACCCCTTAATATGTTAAATAGTGACAAAATGTGCACTACAGTCCATGCCAATTTCTTTATCTGTTTTAATGTTACTAAGAGTTCTTTTTTCTTTACACTACTAGTGCACATTGTATCACAGTTATAACTTATTTAACTTTATAAAGTTAAATTACACCAATAGTGGCAAAATAGACTGAAAAAATTGGTAATAACCGAAATGCGTTTTAAAATGTTTGGTTGGTACCTATCTACCTATGCATTGCATATCCGGAGATACCCCGTTGTGGAAGTGTGGCATTTTTGTTCAGTTAGATTTTAATTACGGTGAATCCATAAGGGGGCATTCTTATTTTTTTGTTAAAAGGATGTCCATACCCGACCTATATTATATAAATATCAATAATTAGGCCGTAGGTGGGGTACTTGTAACATTAATAATATAAACACATACACACTTGATTTACTTTTTATTTTCAAGCGTAATGGTTGTTATATTAACCTATACCTACATTTTTATTAATATTATGGAAAATTTGTACACGTGTGGTAAATCCCCGACATACAGCCGCCTGACGCCTCTCTACCAATGGGATCACTAATTTTTTATAACTGAAAAATGGATTACTGATGAATTCTGATGAAGTTGACAGCCAGTAAAACATTGCATTGATCTAAAACTTTTACGTTTTAAGGAACCATTTTGCTTAAGCCAGCCATACGACTCAAATATAAAATTATATTTTAAAAGGCTCCGATTTTGATAATTGTCATAGATTTTTGTTCCAAATAAATGTTTCTCTTTATTTACCTTTTCGTTTTATTCACTACCACCAATAGGTTTTACTCAAATAATAGTGTTAATTTACATTAGAAGTTTGCACTAAAAGAGTAAAAGTACCTTTCTAAAATTAGAAATTTTCCAAAGTAGTGTTAATTTATACTGAACAAAAGTGGGATTTTACCCAGGAAGTGTAGAAGTAGACGATTTTAGGTAAATTAACACTTTTTAATACAGTGTAAAATTACTTTATCCTCAGTGCTATAGTGTTAAATCATACTTGCTTACTTGGGGAAAATTACACTACAAATTAACTCTAATTGTAGTGTCATAAAACAACACTATATATTTAGTGTGGACCTGTGTGAACTCTAATTAGCGTTGCTTAGAGTTGATTTTTTTACTGTGTATAAGACATTTGGGGAACATCCCGTAAATTAAAAAAAAATTGGTAAATTATGTTAAGAACCTGCGCACAATCGCGTTCATTAAAGATAAGGGCAATTTTTTTCGAGCGGCAAAAATTCAGACAATGGTCACGTAATCAAAAAATAAAATAGAAATATGCCTTTAACAACAAAGGCGCATAACGACGCTGAGGCGACGCGTCGCGACGTCGACGGATGTAGAAAGGAATAATTTCCTGAGGTCCTTTTGCCGTTCCTGCTCTTGTGTGTCGCTGCCTCAGAAACACTTAAAAAAATGCGGTAAAAGACAGCAAGGCGGGCAACCGAAGAATGATTTCCATTTCAAGATTCATTCGTTCATAAAATTATATTTACAAGGACATATTGATAAGTCCTTAGAACGAGTTGTTTATTATTGCCAAATTTTAATTTCGTTAATAATGATTATTATAAATAAGGCACTTTTCTAACCATTAAATCTATGTTGTTTGTAAGAAATATGATATATTAATAATTAACATATGGAATATCGTAACGCGTCGTTTTACCGCGGACCGCGTATAAACTGTTGCAGTGATTATGTAAGTACATAATATTATTTTTCTATGGTGTTGAATGCTAACAAAAAAAAAATAGATGTTGACATGGACATAATAGATTCCAAACAGTTAAACGGTTTTGATCTGGCTAATACTTTTAAAGGTAAGTTTATGAGTTACTTAAAAAAAAATAATAATTGATGCCTTGTTATTTCGTTGAGTATTGGCTGAATTTTGGCGCCGTTTGTTTCAAGATGTTTCCACGTGTTGACTAACCCATTAATAATAAATAAAGTATATTTACTATAAATTCACTTGTTAATTATTAATCAGATGAATTTAAAGGAAATCAGATTATATTTATTATTAACAAATTTTTTCAGATAATGGAGTAGATTCTTTTAAAGTAAGAAGACATTGCCTGTGATGATGCTATGAATATAGTTTTAAAGATATATTATTACTATAATATATCTTTATTTATGTTTTTTATATATGGTTATGAATATGGTTTTAAAGTTTTAAAATATTAGAGTTTATAAAATATATTTAGTTCGCTTAATAAAATCATCTTAAAAAAAACAAGGATTTTATTTTAAAAATCACCCAAATTGAAGAACATTTTATATCAACATCACAAAGTAATTTATAAATTTAGAGGAGAAGATTTTTTACTGGAGAAGATTTTATGATTAATAAGCAAATAATTAAGACATAACTGTATTTGTAATAAATATGTATATATTTACAATAAATTTAGCATATCGTCGTTAATCTCAAAATCTCATTTTTTTAATTATACAGAAGATCATTTTGAAAATTACTGCAATATTCGGTTTAACAATATGGGTCATTTTCAAGAAACACCAGCTTTCAGGAAAATGAAGATCAAATTTTTTTTTTGCTTAAATTGACTTTTTGTTGGATTTTTATAAATGTTTAGAGTTTTGTTTACTTACATTTAAGACAGGCAGTGCAGTTTTTAATTTTTTTTTACGTTTTTTTTCAGAAAAATGTGTTTAGCTAGCTTTATATATCTCCACTTTATTACCAATTTAAAACCCAAAATTTAATTCAATAAAAAAAGTTGTTATAAAAATAATTTGAAATAAAATGTACTTAGTTCACAAACTTTTGACTCCAATTTTTTATTTTATTTTTTATTAAAAATTGTATGCTTTTTAAATAAGTATGTTCGTTAAGTTACTTTTTAAAAGAAACCATTCCGATTCTTTGTTAAAAAAACAATACCATTAATATTTTCTTTTAGTGTATAAAAATCATTTTAAGTACGAAATAGACATTGGTATCACAACGGACTGGGGTACACAAAGGATCTAATCAGATAACGTAAAAAATAAACTATAAAGGGTGGTATATATACCTCTAAAATCGTATACTCTATAGAGTAATGCATAAACAAAATTCCTTGTAGTGGTGCTCACTTGCAGAATAACAACTTAGATTTCTAAATTGTAGACACCCTTTTTCTTTGACTATAAGCTGGTAAAGGTCCCTTTTAGTACTTGTATATTGCGTGGAATTTTCCCTTGGATGTAATCTATATCATAAGTTGTAAATTCCATTGCGTTACCATAAGGTAAAATAATGGACTCGGTAACGCAGTGGAAAAAGTTTTATGAAAGCATATTTAAAAAATAATAATAAAACATTACAGTCATTAATTACTCTTAATGAGCTTTAGTGCCCTAAAATAAACATAAACATGAAAAATAGTATTTTTTCTTACCTTATTTTTATTATTTTTTTGAGTAACTTAGCGGACAAACAATTATTACATTCGCGTTACCCGCACCTGTTTCAACCGATATCTTCTTCCTGATTGAATAAATAAATTCAGCTGGGTAATGTGTACGTCAGAACATCATTTGTTAATCACTTGAGTGCCAAAAAAGTTGCCATATATATGTTTTTTTAAATGAACGGAAAAAATGTCTGGGACATGAGTCAAATTTAAAAAAAAGTATATTAAAAAAACATTTATGAAAGTTTTATAAAACGTTAATGGGACATGCGAAAATGTGTGTTTCACAAGTTTCAAAATTAAAAAAAAATTATTCTGAAATAACTAAACACACCTTTATCTGAAAGAGTTTACTAAGGGCTTGTTAGGCTTTCACTTGGTTTTTAAATCAATAAGATCCGATAATTTTTAACAAAGTTATTGGAATTCAAACTTACGGACAGCGGAAGGCGGGTGTTTTTTGAAAACGACCCAAATATATAGGTATATATATTTATTAAAAAAATACACAAATAACTTATTAAAAATATTTTTCTGTTATTTTAAGAGTTAAAAGTTTATCGTCGTTGTTAGATTTTTAAATAGTTTTCTATCGATTTTCTAAAATCGTTATATTTGATTTTATAATAACTGCTGTAGCAGTAAAACAATCTTATATAGATTTAGGTTGTTAAATTTATTATTTTATAGATAGAGAACATTTAATAGGGTCGATTTGTAACGGCCAAAAAGTTTATTTTCCTTAAAAGTTTATTTAAGGAGCAAATGGCTTTTCTAGAGGTGTATAAAGTTTATGGCTATATTTACGACGTAATTATGACGAGTCCGCCGCAGATATTGCACACTGATCTTTCCAGAGATACTCTGGCTTCATAGAAGAGCTTACACTTTACTTTATTGAATATTATAAAAGGAGTTTAGCATTTTTATTATGAATCTATAAATAAAGCGTATTTCTCAAATCCCTATAATCCTTTTTTATTGCGTTTTCGGGATGTCTTTTAAGTGTTTGGTAAATACAAACAGTGAGCCTTGGGATAAATTCTAACAATCTGCTATTCCAGATTTTGCCTGCAGCAAATATACATTTAAAATGTTTCATTTTTAAAGAAAGTAGATAAGGATTTAGGTACTCCATAATAAAATTTCTCTACTAAAATAAGATGGTTGAAAATTTGAAATAAATTGTTGACTGTGATTTTAGTTTTGAAATTTTGCGATATTTTTTAAAGATAAATTGCTGTTTTAGGTATTTTTTTTATTTCGTTTTTGTAAATATCATATAATTCATATATTTCTTTCTCGGATTCCTTTTCATGTTTTATGTATTTAAATCACTGTTATTCTGCAAGATGTCCTGTGACGAAGAAATCACTATATTACTTACTCTCTAAAAATGAATTAGTCAAAAATGTCATAGCGAAAAAGCAGCCACTAATAATTCTCGTCAACAGCAATTTGTATCCAGGACATTTAGCAGTCAATTCCTATGAAATATTATTCGCTGAATCCGAAAATGTCGTCAAAAGTTATAAAAGTATAACAATTTTTGAAATATAATCAATTTTACATATAATATAGAACTGATCCCAAAAACTGCTTAACTTTTATAGTTTTTGACGGTCTTTTCGGATTCAGGGGACAATTTTACATAATAATTGGCTGGAAAATGTCCGGGATACAAATAGAGCATGATATTGGTCATATATCCAATAATAGAAATTTACATTTTTTACAAACCAGTAATTGGACACTGGCCATTTTACTGTTTGTTTTCTGAATTCAAATTAAAACGCATTAAAGTGACAATGTTTAAACTATGAGGAACACATTTATACCACACACTGATCTGTCCACTTTTTAGAAATATTTTTTATTGTAATTTAAACACAGCCCTGCTCTTAGCAAAAACAAAAATCTTGCCACAAAGTAACTTGCGAACTTTTTTGCCCTATAGTACCCAAAATAAAGTAGTTCTATATTATTACCGACTGAGATAGTTATAATTGTAAACATATATTATTATATTTTGTTCTTTATATTTATGCATAAAATATAAAGAACAAAAATAAAATTTGAGGTATTTTTTGTACACCTAAGGGTGTACAAATAGTGCATTAAGCCGAATATTTCAAGTTTGCCGACGCAAATTCGGCTTCGCCCGAATAAATATAACTTACGTTTTGATATATGAATTTGATAAATGATCCACGTATGGAAAATGAAGGAAATACCCTTACAAAACGATTATTCAACGTGGAACGCAATTTTATGGTATTTGCATTTTAAATTTTTATTTTTTGTTTTGCTTTGAGTCGAGTCTAAAAATGTGAATAGGATATTAGATTTTCAATTCGTAAAATATTGACTACAATTTTATGCAAAAAATGCATACAATGAATTTAATTAGTTTTCAAACAATTTAAATGCTTTGAAAAATGTCTATCTATATGTATATATAAAACAAATACAAATCCCTTTTCGTTTAAAATAAAACTTTTTTTATAATATTAATAAAATTCCTGTAAATTTAACAACAAATTAATTGTTAATTCAATAAACTATTTTCATTGTAACAATGGTCACATTTTCAACCTACTGTTGGGTGTTGGGTAGTTTTTTTAAATAATTGCAAGGCATTAAAACAATTTTTTTATTATAACAAAAAAATTAACTCATATTATATGACGTACAAAATAAAAAAAAATATGAACTCACTTTTTAGAAAACAAGTCTGCTTCGTTTATAGAATAGACCTTAAATATTTATTTTAAAAAACGTCTAAATTTTAATTTTCTTAGTGACCTTTTTGATATTTTTATCATGCTAGATTTTACCACACTTCATTCGCACAAGTGAAATCAATAAGATTATAACACAGACTGTGGATTATAAAGTTATGTTCACCAAGGAGAGCGCTGGCCCTTTTCCCCTCTTTTCAAGCGAAATAACAAAAATTTTGTTACCATTGCAAAACAACAGTAAATATTATAAAAGTCTTTTTAAATTTTTAAAATATTATATATATTATATTAATATTTAATACACCCATATTTATTTGCATGGGCTACTTGAAATATAATAAAATTTAATTTGACGTTTAAGAAGTATCCTGATACTCAAAATAATTGGGTTAAACTGATATTAGTTTTTAGAGTACTTTGTAATTTAATTACGAAAGGTAAAGTGAGAACAAATTCTGTGGCAATGAAATACTTGACATTCCTGCCGTTAATTTTATTTCGTTTAACCTAAAATTATCCATTGAAACATATTTAATTCAAACATCAATTAAATTGGTTTTTCAGTTTTATATGTGTCATGGATTTTAGCGGTAAATGACAATCCTTTTTAACAATGGTAACAGTTTATACTGCTGTACAAAAATTATTTTTCTTATTTACCAATGAGAGGTTGAGGTTTGCGTTTCGAGTCGCCAGACAAGAGAATTAAATCAACCGAATAATCTTGAGTAATAATATTAATAATAAGTAATTAAACATTTTTGAGATTTTTTTAAAACTTTAACCTTTGTTTTATAAACAAATTGATTTTGTGGCTTGTCAAGTTCTTTCGCTAAGCCCTGTAACTCAAAGTATTTCAAAGCAACTATATAATTAGTTAGCACCTGTGTAGTCGGTTTAGTGCAGCTTTATCTTTTATTAGTGCGAATTTGCGTGAAATTAAATTTTCAATTAAACATGTGAACAAGGTTGAGAAATAAAAGCACAATATTAAACAGTAGAATAACCTTTTGTCAATGACAACATGTCAAATTTTATCAGCACCAACCAAAATCTTTGTTTATTTTCTTGCATTAACATGCTCGTAAAAACCAATTTTTTTTAAATTTTCTGAAAAATATCATCTATTCGTAGTTTATATTAAAATTATTTCATGGCGGAGCAATATTTTCTAATTTAAATAAAAAAAACTTTGAAATTGTAAAAAATCTTGTGAATTGCAAAAAAATAATACAGAATTTATACAAAATCTGGTAAACCACAAAAAAAATTGTAAAATACAAAAATATTTTCTACTTATACAAAAATCCAAGAAAATAATATTCAAAACTGAAGTTGTAAAAAATCTTAAAAATTATACAAAATTTATAAAAAATATTGTAAACCACAAAAAAAATGTAAATATTTGGTAGTTTTACAAAAATCCAAGAAAATAATATTCAAAACTTTTAAATTGTAAAAAATCTTGACAAAATTTTGTAAATTGCAAAAAAATAATACAGAATTTATAAAAAATCTTGTAAACCACAAAAAACGGTGGACTAGTGGTTAGTGCTGCTGACTACAAGCCGGAGGTCGTGGGTTCGAATCCCACCAGGGGTATGGCTGTTTATTTGTGTTTGTCCTATTGTGGAATAGTCCTTCGGAGGGGCCGTTCCTACCCCTAACCCGCACAAGCCATTCAATTGGCTTATGGGACTTCTTAAGAAGTAAGGGTGGAACTAAAAGAGCACTTTTATGTATAAATTTTTTTTATAAAACAGTAAAGCATTAACGGTGTATCTAGAGGTGCCTAAGAACAATTTTTTCAGTTATAAACACATGTTTTGTATCTCTAACAAAAACTTTATATCCCAAATGTTTCCCTTGCTTCGAGCTTAACGATAGTCCCGAGCGCCATAAAGTTGTCGCTTATTAAGTTTTAATTCAAGCATAAACAATTAAATTACTTGGGTTGTGGTTTTGACCGATGCTTCCTGAAAACTTCATCAACAATATAATGGCGCCCATTAATTGGTTTTCGGGAAAGTTAATGAAGGTACAAGCGAAACTGTTGCAAATTTGAAGCCTGCAACGACGCGTCGTTTTGTGTTTGTTAATCTTTTCGGGTTGAACCGTTTTCGAGGTTGATTACTATTTAATTTGAGCAGTTTGATTTAAGTTTAAAGAAAGGATTGGGCATGAACTTTTCGTCATTTTTTATTTCATATTTTAAGTACTATGCTCCACACCTCAAAGTCCCACCACGTGATCGCGTACGGAACGCAGTCTTTTGAAAATTTGGCATTTAAGGCTTTTCAGGTTATGTATCTGTCAAAGTATAGTCAATGAAAGAAATAATATTTATAGCGTTACCGCTTATGTTTAAGCGTTAAAAGTTAATAAATCTTTAAAGTATCATAATAACAATGGTTGGTTTAAGAATTTAGGAATATAAATACTGCATTTAATGAAATGCCAAAGTGTAAGGTGCAATATAATTGATATTTTTGTGCATTGGGTCTATATTTCTCCATAAAATAGTTTTAACTAAACAGGATTTATTAAAAAAAATCTAACTTTTCTATTATGAAATAAGAATATCTGTATCAAAGGTAGGTTAATGTATTAGAACAAAAAATATCATCTAATTTTGTATTTTAAGGTTATAAAAATCTATTTTGACCAAAATAAATAAGTGGATTATTTGGAAGAGTGTGTTAATATGGTCATAAATAAATATAGGTATACTAAATAATTGTTGAAATTAAATTGAAGCTTTTATACTTCTAACGACAAAACTTGCGCATACCTCTCGGCATACCTACTTTAAGTTAGATTATAAGAAAACAAACAATTTTTAAAGAAACTTGCAATGTAAAAATATTTAATACTCCCATGACATGTGATTTATAATGATATTTCGATGTAGATCAAATTCAGCCGAAGCTTTTTAACTATTTGTATTGACAAAATTTTATGTAGGTACACTTTAAGCTAGATAAGAAAAACTACCACATTTTTAAATACCATATTATACAGTCTTTTAAATAATCCAAAATACTTATTTATTTTGGTCAAAATAAGTTTTTCTAACCTTAAAATTACAAAATTAGATGATATTTTTGTTATACTATATTAACCTGCCTTTAATACAGATATTCTTATTCCATAATGGAGAAGCTAGATTTTTTTTTAATAAATGCAGTTTAGTTAAAATTATTTTATGGAGAAAACCAGATATTTGGACCAAATGCACTAAAATATTAATTATTTAGCATCATACACTTTAGAATTTCATTAAATGCAGTATTTATATTTTTAAATTCTTAAACCATCCATTGTTATTGTAATGTTATAAAGATTTATACATTTTTAACGCCTAAACATAATATTATTTCTTTCGTTGACTATACTTTGACAGATACATACATGAAAAGCCTTAATAGTGACTAGTGTCACGTACGCACTGAATATATAAGGCACAGCGAAGCATGAAGCAGTCAGTCAAGTTCTCTCTTGAACAGTAGTGATATATAAATAATTAGTTAGTTTTATAGTTTCTTAGTGTTTTAAGTGTAATTAAGTTATAAAATAAATCATTTAGTTCGTTAATAAACCAGTGCGTGTTCTAATTCACACTACAAACAGTAAAAACGTTACACTATCTTATATAAGTTATTTCTCGAAATTCTCAGCATAGTTTTAAATGCTTGTAAAGTCTATCCAACACATCGATCGATTCTAAAGTAGGGGGGTGAGAAACGTGAAAAGATTAACAATTTATCTCTTGGCATGTCAAGCGGCTACAACTTCTTGCAGCCTCGTTGCTAAACGATGCCGCTGAAAAAATATATTAAACTTTGAAATTGATATTTTATTTCGCACTTGGACGTTTATTGCTTGCATCGTTGACCGGATACGTGACATGCATTGCCGTTTAATTAATCTTAGCGAGGAAGGTGGAAATTTTAGGTATTTTTTTATCGCATTTTAACACCAAATTAACACCATACATGGTCTATATCGATACAAACCAAAATGATGTTAAATATGGTTCGTTGGTTCAGTGTAAATTCAAATACTAAAATGGTGTAAAAGTAACTTTCACACAGTATTAAAATAAATTTTACCTGGTGTAAATTGAACTCCTTTCAGTGTTAAATATTATGTGTTTGTGGTCGAATTAAATCATACTACACAGAAAAAAGAAAAAAAAAGGAAACAGGAAGTTCCTTGACGCATTACAAGTATATTACCAGTGGTATTATTCCAGAAAATTGAACCTTCAACTCGCTAGAGATAATGTTTTTAGTGCGTTCCACCAACTTAAAATACTTCAAATATTGACAGCTGTTTCCACCTATTTAAGGTCTCTTTAGTATCGAACAACTTGTAGTGTCACACCAAAGCAAAGGACTACCTGAGCTTATATACTCTTCATGTAAGTCAACAGAGGCGAGATTTAAGAACATCGCGTGATCCACACCGCCTTTGCCGCGATCGGTACACACTATGCAACAAGGAATGCACGGCAAATTGTTTTAATCGTTTTAACAGAGTGCTTTAGGTTGAAGTAACTCTTATTTTACAAACAACATATTTAGTAAACTGAACCATACAGCGGGTTGGTTTCACTAAAGTTTTCTGGGTTAAAAAAAAAAAAATAACTATCTGGTTTAGTACCGTCAAACTAATCTTTGTTTATATTAACCTTCCCACAGTTGATTTAAATAAATACTTATGGGTCAACTAAATTAATATAGTTAAATGAACTATTCCTTTTTTCTGTGTAGGTGCACTTCTCAAATATTTTTAGATAAACACCGTTTTGGTGTTTGCTGTATATAACATTTTCAACCATAATTCATGGTGTTATATTAACACCACTTGGTGTTGGATTTTGACACCATTTTAAGATTACTCTTCACACCACAGATATTTTAAACAGTGTATAGGTAGGGATTTAGCATCAGTTTTATTGATGGGTAAATTGTTACTGACCTCATACGTGAGATGAATGGAGGCGTCAGGTCCAGCGTGGTCCACACTCCAAGGTCAGCCTGCGTTATCTCCTGCCAGCCTGCGTATCGCACTGGCGAGCAGTTCACAGTAGGTACATCTGAAACAACAAAAGCAAAAAGGATGTTAATTGGCGGAATAATGGCGGGCGCAAGATACGCAGGGACAGGCATCAAAACCCGTGGTGGCAATTAGAATTTTTTGGACTGCTAAAAGGGAGAAATTATAGATAAAAAGCGGCAACATTAGGGTTGTTGTTTGCGTTTTTAAATTTGTTCCTCCTTTTAAAGGTAGGAAGTCGTATTATTTTAAGGACGAGTATCATTAACCATATACATAAATAAAAAGTATTAGCTTTTAACAAAAAAAAACGTTGCAAAGTTAGGGTATACAAATATATTTTCTAGGCCCATTACATGACACTAGAGAAAAATCCGTTTGAAAAACATCAAATGAGGATAAAAAGTGTTTCTATGTTCCTACTGTGCTACATTATTGATCAGCTTACTATTTACTTTAGTTTGTAATTTATGTTTTCAGTTTATATTAACTTAATTCTATTCCTACAAAATTTTGTGTTGGTCGCTGAATACATATTGAATCTATCGACATTTGTACTATTATAAGTGGAGACGCACTTCATGTTGAATTATATCTCAATATTATTCGAATTAGCTATACGAATTTTATTTTTCAGTTTGTAGTTTATATTTTGTTATGTTATATTTATTTAGTTTTTAACATGTATGGATATCTTCTTGAATATTTTGAATAATTCGATTCGTTCATCATAAAAAACGAGGCAAAAAATAAAGTCGACGTGGTTATCTTAATAAAAAATGGATCCATCAATAAAATAAACAGCTAAAATACAGTTATTTGAGACTGTGATGTACGAGGGCGTTTAAGGGTGGAGGTATGTCTAAAAATTCGAGAAATATTGAGTTTAAATTTATATATTCCATTTATTTTATAACATACCATAAAAAAAAATATACTTAGGTAATTGATATGTCTTAAAAATAAAATGGAAAATTTGAAATTTTTTACAATAAAATTTTATTTTTATAGTCTATAGGATTTTTGACTTTGACTTTGTTTGGACAGATATCGCTTCGTTTTGTTTTATTTATGTTATTTTTACCTATTTTAATAACCCTAAGTTTAAACACTTTAAAGGATTATGAGGGACGTAATTTTTACGAAAGAAAATTACTTATAAGTGTATTTCACCTAAAGGAAAATGTAAAGGTAATTTTAATGTCAGAATTTTTACTTAATGGTAAATGTAAGTAAGTCATAATTTTATAACCGTAAATAATTCCTATTTGTCTGGTATTTTTTAGGGTTTTTAGTGGTAATAAATACCATTAATATTATCTAAACAAGGAAAAATAAGCTTAAAGTGGAAAATAATACTTTTTTTCAGGTCGCCATAATGAGTATTTTAAGATGACATTACTTATCTAAACATTTATATAATATTTTTCATAAATATTTTTCTAAAATATAATAAGGAAATTTTAGTTATTCTCTTAGCAGATAAAAAGGTTATTATGTAGGTAAAATAACGAAATAAACCATTCCCCAAATTTGGTAATGGTAGCGGGAGGGAATTGAACGTTTCTTACCTGATTAGCGGAAGGGAATGAAGGGTAAAATTTGGCACATAAAAAGCTTTCTAACATTTAGACGTACTTACTTTATAAAATAGCCGGACTAATTTAATAAAAAAAAATTAAAGTATCGCAATTTGGAGAACAAAAATATTAAGTTGGGTTTTAGTATGTAAATTGTGAAAGCAGTTGGAGGTTTTGCGGAGATTTGGCCATTTTTCCCGTTCTAATTGAGATAATAGACTTTTTAAAACAATACACAAAATAAAACGAACTATATAAATGCTAATGAAACCGAGTCCAAATTAAGGATAGGAGCCCCCTTGACAGTAATATAGTAAAGTAGGGTAAGATGCCGCAGTTTGTTTTTTCCGAGGTTTTTCAAAATAAGTTTA
This sequence comes from Brassicogethes aeneus, assembly GCA_921294245.1. Taxonomy (NCBI): domain Eukaryota; kingdom Metazoa; phylum Arthropoda; class Insecta; order Coleoptera; family Nitidulidae; genus Brassicogethes; species Brassicogethes aeneus. The sequence goes on along the minus strand of OV121132.1, from coordinate 410,846 downwards.
TGGAGCCCTTGTATACCTTAAAAAACCTATTTTACTACTTGGGAAGCCACTGCTACGTGTAGAAAAACATATTTAAGAACGTCAAAAAGTAAGATGTAAACAAACACATTTATCTACATTTTTATCCAATTTGTGATTTTCTTCACTAACTAGATTTTGAATTACAACAACCATCTTTTGTTTTTCCTATGGGCGCCATAATGGAATTTTACAAGGTTAGATAAAAAAACAAGGAATCTAACGATATATCAAACTAGATCAAACAAAACATGGTAACTCAAAATAATTTTTATGTACATGTTAAATGCCCGAAAAAGCAAACCAAAATTAAGGCTTAAGAGTTCCCAAGCAACAATTTTGGTCGAAATAACCTATTTTCGACCCCCTGTAAGGCAATCGACCATTTAATACCATCCCTGTTAAAGGCAAATTTACGTTACAGTTACGTAATATTTTCGTAAGTGGGGAATAAAAAGTTAGTAAATTTAAGGTATATTGGAAGTAGAAGAAGGCATTGTGACCAAGACTGTTATTGCAAAGCTGCCCAATTTTAAGTTGCTGTGACGTAAAATAGTGGTAATCTATAACCAATTATCAACCTGTAAGTCCTTTTAGTTCGATCCCACTCTCCGCTATTTTATCTCTGTCAAAATAATGCTAAAAATATAGGTACAAGTTAACAAACACTATATATATTAGGACCATAAATATATCTTTAAAGTCCATTTTTAAAATGAGTATTTTGAGTTACCTAAGGGCTTAATTACTAGGCGAGTTGAATTTTGTTGTCAAATATCCTTACTGTAGCGCTAAATAACAGAAGCGCCCTTGAAAATACTTAAGAAAAACATTTTTTTTAAATTTTTGTCAATTTGGAATTTTCCTTATTTTATTTTATGGAGCGCTGAAAAGGTGGTTTTTCAGTTCGTTAGTTTTTTTAAGTTGTATAGAGCCCAATTTTAGAAAAAAAATCTCAAACAGTGGTTAGATAAAATTATTTTTTCCTTTAATACTTTGGTGTAAACTGTTTTGGTTATCAGAAAAGATGGCGATTTCGACGTATTGAACTTAAAAACATAATTTCCCTATAATTTGGACCTGTAAAATAAATTTCCCTAATGTTCAGTTAAAATAACCTAAATTACTGCCTATGTAGTCGATATGTCTTAACAAGGAAATAAATATTGTGAGGTCTATTAGCAATTGCACAATAATGCCCTATTTTTAACCATAAAGTAAATTTGTGCCCAGATTTCGACTTTGTAGGCCATTATCATAATTGCGCATGCATATAATAAAACAGCTGTAGCACGCCTAGTTGCTCGTGTGTATAGTTAACAATGGGAGACTATTTTAAAATAGTTGCTATAATAAATAAAAGAATGAACAAGTTTACTGTGGAATACAGTTTTATTCCACATAAGTGGGAAGAAGATGGTGTGTTAAAATTAGTTAATTCTTCTATTAGAGAAAGCTTTTTGCCTAATAGTTCTTCTTCCCTTTTGCTAAAATTATCTTCGCAAGGGATTAAATCAATTTGCCCTTCGTTAAAAGTGTTTTCCGATGTGTTTTCACAAAAAATATTTTCCGTACAAACTGATTTCTTGATAGTAAGTGGACCGGTTGAAACACTGGATAAGTTTACAGCATTATTAACATTTCCTTTTCGTAATATTAAACATTTTTTCAACTTGCGATAATAGCTAGTGGTCAGCCTGTACGGCTTAAAACACTTTCGCGACATCTTGCTAGTTCCAGCGCTCATGTGCACAACAATAAAAACAGAACTAACTTTAAATTCTAAATAAGTCCAAAGGACCTGTTAGTCTAAATGAGGTGGTAAATTCGACCTCTATATAACCGCATCGACTTACAAGACCAATATTGTAGTAAGTTAGACCTTAAGGTACATCACTTAAATATAAATAGGTAAAACTTGGCCCGACTCCTGACCAAAACATGCCTTAACCAAAACTTCAGGCCTATAGGGTTAGAATTACTAAATTTGTCCTTACGAATTTTGTACGAATAGTTGGTTGAAAATTGGTAAATTAATAGAACAGTCTGACTAACGGTTATCCCCTGTGATTTACCATTAAGGATATAAATACATATAGGTAGATGAAGAGGGGTACATTAGGTAACTGGGACCAATTATTTTTACTATAAAGGCAGGGAAAATGTTAGTAACTAGTAATGGGCAACGTATCCATAATTGGACCAGGAAACAAAAATTTGAAGTCCGAGGGCTTTGAGGGATTATGTGCAAGCCAAAAAGAACCAGTTCTTTACCTATTTTTCGCCCACAAATAAATGTCGACCTCAAACACAAAAGTTTGGTTAAATTTTTGTAAATTTCAACCCTTTTAGGGCAATTTGGTGCTAGTATAGACACTATTCGACTTATTTTGTTGCTTGGGTTCTCTTAACAACAATATACTTAACAGTCGTTTAGCAGTCGAAATTTCAAAGGAACCGCTATGAAAATATTTAAATTCGTTTGGGAATAAATTTTCTCGTTTCATAGGTCGGTCCAGTCGAAACATAAAAGGACCAACAGACGTTTTGTGCCCTTTTAGGAAATTGAAATTAAAATCGTCTCATCTGCTGTATATTATTAAAACATCTAGTTGACTGGTTCAAACTGACTCGAATATTTTCCTAATTAGCGAACTTGTGCTTATTCTACAACCCAATTAGGTATTCCAAATTATTTTCAGCACTCGACCTATAGTTTATTATTACATTTTATATTAAAACCAAATGAATTTGACCTACACTTTTATTGTGTTTTGATCCGCAATTAATTATTTTTTACAATGTTTTAAAAGTCTAAAACCTACCCTCCGTGACTGTTACTCTTTTTAGGTTAACCTATATGTTTTCAAATATCTGAGGTAGTTAAAGCATACTAAAAATATCAGTTCACCAAGTAAATTAAACACATCCAAAGCAATCAATATAAAATATTATTAAAAATTAAAAGAAATAATTTTTATAACCATTTATGTAGGTTTTACAAAAATTGATTCTATCCTCCGTGAATCTGTTTTTGCTTTACATTTTATGCAACGGATGGCGCTTTAATCATTTTAAATAGGCAAAAACCTCTGTTTACGACATTATAGATGCATGTGATTCCTGAAGGTCAGTTAGAATTTATATGCAGATGAGAGTGTTGCTGTTTTATAATTCAAAAGTTTAAGTTCATTAATTTGCCATTTAAAAACCTATCCACCGTGAAGTGTAATATCTCAGTAAGTAGATTTTTTATAAATATTTTATGTATTTTTAAAAAATATTAAGGTGTCAAAAGACACAATAACTTATTCCAAATATACAAAGGGATGTTTAGAAAAAACATACGAAATCCTAACCTCCGTGAAGCTCTAATATTCAAACTTTAATTTACACATTATCATAACTATGATTTAAATATCATTTGGACAATTTGCCATCTAAAAAAAGTCAAGGAAAATATTTAAAACGACGTCGGTGGTTTTCGTTCGTTTGCACGAAATAGGCATTCTTCAGTACTGTTTGCAGAAACCGTGGAAAAACAATGGAATGCGGTGGACGACTGCTTCACTATGAGTCTAGTGAGCGCTGGAACAAAGACTTGCTTTATCTTTTGTTTAGTCTAATTTATTTTTTATCCTGTTTTAAATGTTCTTTTGTTTGGTTTAACCATTTGCATGCTCTGTTTTCCATACTAATTATAATTTACGTGGTAGTCGGCAAGATGATGAATTTTTTAAAGGGGATGTTTTTAATTTCAACCACTCGCTAGATGAGGGTTTCATTATTTTTTGCCTTTTATTTATAAAAGCTCTAGTATTTAAAAGGGAATACCAAGAATTTTAAAAGTCCTCATATATACTTGAGGTTAATAATCCCTTAAGTCCTTAAAAATCGGCAACGCTGTATTATCCTTAAAATTACTTCATTTATTTATTGACACAAAAACACTTAATAACGTATCCAAAGCCATATCCAATATAGAACTACTTTATTTTGGGTCCAATATAGGACAAAAAAGTTCGCACGTTACTTTGGTAAATAATATTCCTTAAGTGTCCAATAACACATTTTATTTACTTGATTATAAACCAAAAACATAAGTAAATAACAAAATTTTGTTAAAATCTTTGATATTACAAAATGGCTAAAATTACATCGAAACATCCGTATTTAAAATTTGCCGCTCGAGCAGAATCTCTTGGAAATTGAATATTTGATTTAATTTTCTATTATGCTCCAGACAGTATTACCGAATCGCCCGGAGCAAAGCACTATAGGTAGGGTCTACATACATATCCCATAATATGTTCCAACATGTTTAGTTTAGTGAACCCCAAATTCAAAATAATATTGTTATGTGGGAATTACATCCGTAAATAAGTAATTTTGGATAATGCAATTTGGGTACAAAACTTTCCCTCGAGTACGCCCCTGTTATTTTGTACTGTCAAATGTCAACGTTGTTTTCCAGCATTATTTTCATATTTTACGCTAATTTAAATGTTACTTAAACCGGCGAGTGCCTACATCCAAAAATATAAAACGTAAGTATAGCTTTTCAGCATGAAATACTTATCTACGAATACATCCATAAAATGCTTCATAAAAGCATACAATTTACATCCACTTGTAGGTAAAAACATAAACCTGCATTTGTAATTAAAATACATACGAACTAAACTTACCCAACATAAATTCCTATAAATAAAACTGTTATAAACTCACTAAACCACATTATTTCACTACAAACATTCAAACGTTCAAATCGAAGTGGCGTTGCCTAAATCAGTGCTGCCAACATTTTATATACCAACCCAATAAAAATTCCCTGTTTTTCCCTACCAAAAAGAAATGTTCATTCAATATGTTTTTAATCAAAGAAGTTGCTTTTGTTCTTCCTAGTTTTGCTTTTTTTATAGTTTCTGAATCACGTACGATTTCTCTTAATAGAGGTCAAAATAATCATTTTTTTCCCTTCAAGGAATTTCCCTACGTGTTGGCAACACTGACCTAAATTCAATTGTTTAAAAATGACAGAACGTGTTTGTTTTAGTAATTTTAAACGATTTTAAGTGATATTTTAAGTGTTGAAAAGTGAAAACTTTAGTGATTTGTGCTTTGGGAAACTTTGTTTTGACTTTTTAAGGCTGACAAGCTAAGAAGTGTGTGATAAAATTGCAACGACGAGAAATAAGGTAGGATTTAAGCGCAAATGTCAGATTTGGGATTATTTTACGTTGTTTTGATGATTTTGTAGGTGCTGTCTTTGATTTTATATAAATTTACATTGTCTTGTACTATTTTTTTCGCGATTTTAAACGATCTGTTGTGTGATTTATGCTTAATAAACTTTGTTTTGAATGTTTTGTCTATCAAGCTAAGCTAAGAGTTGTAAATATTGTTACGACAGAAAGGTAGGATTTTGATTTAGGGAATTATTCTGCAGAAATGTCAACATAACCTAAATGCAAAAAATTCAAGTACCTACCTAATCTCCAAAATCAAATAGGATTATGTAAATGCAATAATACATAAATGTAAAACTAATAAAATGAAAAGGTTTTGTTATTTTTAAATTTCAATAAAAAATATTTGCAAAATCCCTGTTGAATCGTTAAACAACGCGAGTTTAAACCCCGGAATTGCATTCATTTCTACAGAACCACGTTTCGCACATTGTACAATGTAATTGGTAATTTATACTTTTACACTTAAAAATAACGATTAAAACAAAATTGCGTTGAATTTAAATTTAAAAACAAGGAAGAGAAATCATCATTAGAACATTTCCTATTGTTTTACTTATAAAAAAAAGGAAATATTATTATTATCACTGTGCGGCTTGCTTTGATGCAAAGTCGTCGTCGCCGCCACCCGAGATAGAGAATTCAGCCCCGCCAACTTTGTTTATTCGCGTTCGTTGTAGTCGTAGTTAACTTTGCCCTGGGCTGCCTGCCGAATCCTTTCTACGTACAGTATTTGGAGTATTAGGTAAGCGGATCACGCGCCCAGGATAATGCCGTCCCTGGGCTTACCGCCTCCTATTTATTACGACGCACTATGGTTATACATTAAAAAAAATTATTATTATGGGTATTTTTATGACGATAATTTGTTAAAAACATCTTAAAGCAATAGATTTTGGTAAAGAATTATTTTTAAATAATTGACCATATGCAAGGAATGCGGTCGATGTTGCCAATGGTAGAAAAATAAAATTCCCTATTGGGAACATTCAATTATATTACGTTGGCTACATTGAAAATTTGAATTTCCCGCACAAACCAAATTATTTTCAATCTTTTTTTTTAATAAATAATAATAATTCCCACATTTGAAATTTGCACCTTAATTTATTATACAACATTGGAACTACCTTCTTTATCTCTGGGAACTACTAGAATGTATGTCAGTTTGTGCGGGAAATTCAAAATTTTAGTGTAGCCAACGTAATATAATTGAATGTTCCCTATAGGGAATTTTATTTTTTTACCATTGGCAACATCGACCGCATTCCTTGCATATGGTCAATTGACACCTCAAAGTTGAATGTTTTTAAAACAGTAAAATTGGCTAAAAATATTTTTTTAATTAAGTTTAAAGTAGTACATCTTAATCTACATATACAAAAAATTCTATTTGAATAGTAGTATACTTATAATAAATAAATTAAATCTGACATCTGTCAAATAGTTAACCTTACTTTTTAACAAATTTTAAATGTTATTATATTCGCCTTCTCCCAATTTAAAACCCGATTGGTTAAAATCACAGTGAACATTGAAATCGGCCAATCACATGCCTAACAACGTAAATAATGAGTTCATTACTTCCGTTTTTAGACAGGGAATTTATAATGTTTATCATTATTTACGAAAAAAATCAATATTATACAATAGGAGTAGATAATTTTATATTATGTATCCTAAATTGGTAAAAGCAACAATGTGGCTATGGCGAGTAATAGCAATCCGATATCTATCTGTATAAGCAATTTTTTTTCATTTGAAATATTAAACATTTTCCATTTAAAATTCACATTTTTTAATCATCAATTTTATTTTTCCACTATTTTGTCTATTTTTTCCCGAGTTCAAAATCAAAGAGAACGCCAAAAGATACAAATACATTTACATTTTTAAATTCTACATAAAATTTAGAGCAAAATTAGTAAGCCATGTCCTATACATAAAAAAAATTGACAATGTTTTAAAATTCTAAAACCTATCCTCCGTGACTGTTACTCTTTCTAGGTTAACCTATATGTTTTCAAATATCTGAGGTAGTAAAAGCATACTAAAAATATCAGTTCACTAAGTAAATTAAACACATCCAAAGCAATCGATTTAAATACAAAATATTATTAAAAGTTAAAAGAAATAATTTTTATAACCATTTATGTAGGTGTTACAAAAATTGATTCTATCCTCCGTGAATCTGTTTTTGCTTTAAATTTTATGCAACGGATGGCGCTTTAATCATTTTAAATAAGCAAAAACCTCTGTTTACGACATTATAGATGCATGTGATTCCTAAAGGTCAGTTAGAATTTATGTGCAGATGAGAGTGTTGCTGTTTTATAATTCAAAAGTTTAAGTTCATTAATTTGCTATTTAAAAACCTATCCACCGTGAAGTGTAATATCTCAGTAAGTAGATTTTTTTATAAATATTTTTTGTATGTAGAATTGTATTTTTTTTAAATATTAGGGTGTCAAAAGATACAATAACTTATTTAAAATATACAAAGGGATGTTTAAAAAAATCATACGAAATTCTAACCTCCGTGAAGCTCTAATATTCAAAATGTATGATTTCTTAAAATTCTTACAAAAAGTTTGCACTTTTCTCTAGCTAAAATTGCTATCTGCGTCACTGTGCCCCATTCTGTTTGGTTTGATTTTCTTCCCCCAATCCTCCCCCCACTCCTTTCGATGTGTGGTCCACGACCATACAGCACCATAAGAAGATGGAAGCGCATAAATCTAATTAAAGGAAACATTATAACGGCGCTATCTGAACATTGCAATAGAACACAAGAGATATTATGTAAGCTGATGCTTTCCGCCTGCGGTAATCTGCGAATATTATCTCGGCGGTTTCTGATGTGTTTTGTCTAATTGCTAGACAATTGTGTGAGCATTCAGTATCAGACGTTTAGTTATGCCTAACCATAAAAAACTTTCGACTGACTTTTTTTATTAAATTTATAGTCTCTTTTTGGGACAAAAACCTACGATTTGTCAAAGTAACGAGATTATTTTTATTTACAGAATAAACTTTTTTACTGTTAATAAAATTCTCATTTACTACAATAAAGCGGCAATGTTGAGCTTTTATAAAAAAAATGTTCATCCAACAAAGTAATAGTTGTTATCATATTGTCAAGACATACTTTATGTTTATATTAAGTCTTTTTCGAACTTAAAATGTTTTTGTTAAATCTATAGTTTGAATAGTGTGAATTGCGCTTACATAAAGTAATGCGCAGTTGTTATAGTAAAATTTGTTCATTTTACTATGGCATATTTGTCTTTTTTAAATTACTATCGTTGTAATTCAAATTAATTTTATTTCAGTTAGAAAATCTTTGCTAATAGCTTACGTTAAGAACAATAACTTTTTTAATATTTACTATTGTTTCGCAATGGTAACAAAATTTTTGTTATTTCCCTTAAAAAGAGGGGGAAAGGGCCAGCGCTCTCCTTGGTGAACATAACTTTATAATCCACAGTCTGTGTTATAATCTTATTGATTTCACTTGTGCGAGTGAAGTGTGGTAAAATCTAGCATGATGAAAATATTAAAAAGAAATATTTAAGGTCTATTCTATTAACGAAGCAGATTTGTTGTTTAAAAAGTGAGTTCATATTTTTTTTTATAGTTACGGAAAATAGTAATGTCCATTTGAATGCTCCATTGTAATTGTTCGGAGGCATTCGGGTTTTGCTAATAAAATTAACATATCTATTTTTAAACTTAATAATTTCACCTACCTGCTATTTAACATTCTTTCTACGCACATTTCATTTGACTTTTAAGCAATAATTAAATATTTAAGGAATAACATTGATTCTGAAATAATTTAAATATAATATATGTTCTATAGATAACTTATTAAATAAAATATATATTATTTAATAAGTTGTTATTAATAAAATAATATATTTAAATAAAATATTGAACATTTAATATTAAAATAATTATAAATTAAACTAAAATGCATTTTGTGCACTATTAATACGTTTTTCTACTTCTATTGCATATTATTGAAATTTTTTGTAAAAAATGGTAACCAAGCCTATCAAAGTGAACCAAGCCTATCAAAGTGAATTATATTATATTATTATTATATATAATATAATATATTCACGTTTTAGGTATCAGTGATTGGCTTATTTTAATATTCACTGTTATTTGAACCAATCGGGTTTTAAATTAGAAAAAAGTAAGGTTGACAGATGTCAGATTTATTTATATATACGAGGGGCGACTATAATGATCTTTAAAACAGGAGAAAAGTGAGGTTATAATAAATTTTGTTATCAATGAAAATTACTTAATTGGAGTAGAAAAAACATAGTATTACACTCGAAATAATGTGCATTATTTACTCGAATGAATAACGAAACCTTATCCTGTTGAATAATAGCCTGCATTATCTCTCGTATAATAATATACTATCATCAACATTTTAGTTTTCATTACTTGTTTTATGAAATATCTGCCCAATATCAACTTATTTCAATGTATAAAAATCCAATAAAATATGGAAACGGCATAAATTTATAATTATTATAATAATTTAACTTGGTATTCCCAAAGGCTCTAAGTGTAATAAAATTGTGAGAAATCAATGAAAATCCATCCATCTTTAAAATACAAAAAAATATGGAGAAAATATTTTAGGATTTTTTTAGTCGATTTGCATGGCACATAGACTATTTTTAAATTATAATATAATATTTGACCAAATTGGGTCCAAACTCTTTGGGAATGCCATGCTTTAACTATAATTATTAATGTAATTATTTACCATTTCTTTTTAAATAAAAAGGCAGCTTTCTTTGCTCATGGTTTTAGATAATATTTTCCTAAAAAAGGGTCTTACTAAATTTTACCATAAATTTTGTTTCGCTATAAAAGTTTGAAAATCTTGAAAATTTCTATAAATTCAACTTTTACCTTGAATACCTTTTAAAAGAGCCCTACCAAAATTTGTTTTAATTTTATTAATCCGAGTTATAGAATTTTAAAGTATTTTAAAAAATCTCATATTATTTTAATGGGAAATAAAAATTTCCGATGAAGGACCCGTAAATGTAATATTAAGAGCTTACATTTTAACAGGACCATTTTTTTGAGATTCTGAACAATATTTTTGAGGTACTTTAAAAATAAATATTCGATTTTTTTGTATAAGTCTAATAATTATATAATATTTTTTATCAAATATTTAAAAATTTGTCCTACATTTAAAATATTAATATGAAATTAAATTAAAATACTTTTTAACATTTTAGTCCGGAAGAACTTTGGTCTATAAAATTTATTACCTACTTTTATGACATAATTTAAGTTTTTTGTATTTAAGTTATTTTCTGTCTATACATCTATAGGTATTGTAAAATGTAAAGTAAGTTTTAAAAAACTACAACTTGATAATATTATTTATAGCCTAGAAAGTTTTTTTCTAGAATAAATGTTTATAAAACTACCTATACAAAAATATATCAAAAAATTAACGATTTAATAAAAATACAGTTAAATATGTAATATACCCAAAATAATTAATTCAATACGAGCAGGTAGTAAATCCCTAAGAGGCAGATGTTGACTATTTCCGAATGCCTCCGAACAATTACAATGGAGCATTCAAATGGACATTACTTCTTTCTGTAACTGTACATCATATAATACGAGTTAATTTGTTTGTCATAATGAATAATTTGTTTTAATGCCTTGCAATTATTAAAAAAAAACTACCCAACTACTTTATTAAGACAAACTAGTTTTTTTGTTATAGTTATATAATATATAATAATATTATAATAAATAAATATTTTGAAAATCTGAATCTGCCCCTAATTCTTTTGTTTGCGATTATCACATTTATTTGAACTTTAATAATTATTATACTACAAAACTAACTTTCAAAGAAAATTAGAGCCCTAATTTTCTTTCGAGCAGTGCCAAGCTAATAAATCCTGCAAAAGTGCGTACAAACAGAATGAAATCAACGCGCGCGCCTTGAATTTATGTATTTTGTCCTTGTTACACACCTAGGAAATAAATATTAACCTTACGTACGACGCGTCGTACGTAAGGTGTTCAAGACGGTTATAAATCTCGACTCTGGGGAAGTTTAACTTTGTCGGGATAATGGATGTGACAATCCGCACACCTCCGCACCGACTAAAGTCACGTAAAGTTTGACAAACCATTAAATAATATATTACATAAGCGACGGCAATCCCTGGACTAATGGCCGCATGCACAAAGCAGTGGCGGCTCGTCAGGGTAGGCCTCTGAGGCCGCGCCTCACCCTTATAATGAAGGAACGAACGACTTTTTGTATTTATATTTTTGCCTATTACAAGTGTATTTTTACAACAGTTCTACCCAATAAAAAGTAAAAAACCAATCAATCATATTAAGCGTAAATAAAAATCCAGGCGCAAAGCGCGTCAAGTTAACGTGCATCGTTGAGACGCCAGACAGATGCGAAATTTTCACAGCCTCGGAAGCTCCCATTTACCTCTTGAAAGCGAAAATGACTCACCAACAAAAATATCGCCGTAAGTTTGCGAATAAACACCGTAGATGAGGCGAAATTTAGTTGGCTTGGTTTGTTCTGATTGGTGGTCCGTTTATGGTGGGATGCCAGCGGAGACAAAGAAGGTTGCCAGTCTTCTCTTAGCGTTTGTAGAGCACGTTATTGTTTTGATTCAGATTAAATTATTTAAAACTTTTGGCTGATCTTTTATAGTTTTTATCTCGATTAGTAAAATTTCTTATTTAATTATTGTAGGGAACACACTAAGGTAGATTTAGCAGTTTTTATTAAGCAAATTTTATATTTTGAAATAATAGATTGCATAATTCTTCAATTAGAGACGCGGTTTGAAAATTTAGAATTACTTTTAAATCTCACTGCAGACCCACAATTTTACGACCAAATAATAGGTAAATTTTCAATCTTAAAAGATAGACGTATATATACTATAGTATTTTATATTTTTTAATATTTAGGTAGGGGTCGACTTTTTAGTTTTATTTTTATTTTTTGATTAATTTATTTATTTTTAACTTTTTTAAGACTATATTTTTAAGTTTAGGATTAAAACTAGTCTTTGATGTGATATTTTGTTTGTTTTGTTTTTTAGAGTTTATTTTTTGGTTTAGTAGTGCTATCGGCTCCATTTTAAAAAAGGTCAACGCGTCGCAGAATAATAGCTCCCGGGTGACGTGGAAATTTATTCGTATTTAGACAAAATTAACCCTATGTAGCCTCACCCTCCTGTACACCCACGAGCCGCCACTGGCACAAATAATAGTTCATATCGATGACTTTCTGCCAAAGTATCGCAAGCAACATAACTTAAATTTCTGGAATTGAAAACTTTTTTTGTTTTAAAGTCTGTTTTAAACCATACAGGGTGTTATGTAATTAATGTTATATATTAAAATGGGTAGTTCCTTAGGGTCCATAAAGAAGCACCTGAAACTTTTTTTTTCTAAATTCCAAAGACTAAAAATAATTTATAATAACCTTTATCCTACCAAAAAGTACGCCACTGATCGACTAGGAACTGCAGATTAACCTAACCTATTACTTTTTAATGCAGTGTTGCCAAATGTAAAATTAAAAATGTATTACCTTATATGAGATGCTCAAAATGATTTCATTATTTAGAATGCAAGCTTAAACTCTGCGAAGCATGCTTTCGCGCACCCGCGTAAAAATGTCTGGACTATTTACAATTAAGTTCCTGAGTTGCTGCCCACATCCCGTCTCTCGTAAATGTGGCCTTATCGGTATACAAAACACTACGAGTCCAATCAGCATCTTCTTGATTTTTCTGTATATACCAATGGCAAAATTCCAACCGCAGTTCATAATCTCCATCCTGAAGAGCTTGAACTTTTTGTAGGTGATATGGGTACAAACTATTTTCGTGAATCGTGCGCCACGTAACAAAGTTGGACATTTGTCCAAGTTGCAACTGCCCATGGGCAGTTAATCGTCTTGTACTAATTCTCGGATTTGCTTCCACTTCGTCCAAAATTTATTCTTCAAGGGCCACAAATTCACGTCCCTGAGCCCGACCCCTATCACCAACAAATGCGCTAAATCTTCCGCAGTCCCTTAAACTTTGCACAGCACGTACAAAAACGCCATAGCATAAAATCTTTCGCACAAATTACTTATTATTATTACTAATAAAATACAACACAGATTATACAACTGAAATACAAATTTTCAAACTTTCAAATATTTATAAAAGAATAAAAACCTGCACAAACTTGAAAAAAAATAAAAACCTGAAACCGCTAGATTTTAGAATTAGACCTTGTGTAAACTAATGATTTTTTAAAAATCGTTTTAACATTGTGATTTAAAAACATACTTATAAAAAATATATTTAAATTTAGACACACCAGATTTAAACTTTAATCATAATTCGTAATGATTTACTTTGTCCAATTTATGTTGTTATGGTTGGTTACCAACCGTTGGTAACACTGTCAAATTGTAGGTTATGTGCGCAAATTGTAATATCTTAACTAAGGGAAGTGATTTTGGGAGTTTGGATTTATTTACACAAATTGAATGTTTAACGATTAACCTGTGAACTTGTCCTAATTTCATCTGAGTAAACAGAAAGAAAAAAACCGATGAAAAAATTAATTTTATGGAGTTTTTAAATAGATAGGTACTAATTTTTCTTATCATTGCTTAACTTAATAGCTGGATGAGTAAATAAATACAGAATGGTATTAGAGCTTTAAGGGCATAAAACTTTTGTATTTATTGAGTTTTTATTTATTTTTTGCAAGAAAATTTTTTAGTAACAATTTTTGTACAACTGGCAACGCGCAGCTACTTTGTTGGTTTGTATCTATGTACTGAGAGAACACAAGTGTGTAACCAGTGGCGTATCACAAAAAATATAAAAAACTTCTAATGCATATATTTTCTTTATCTTTGGGAAAATATCTTTTAAAATATTTTTCCATTACACCTTATGTCAAAAGGTATTCAGTATTTTAATATATAACATTAATTACATAACACCCTGTATATAACCTATAGGTTTCATAACAAGTAAATAGCTATAATTATAAGCTATTTACTTGTTATAAAACCTTTAGGCTATATTTAATTTAAAACAGACTTTAAAACAAAAAATGTTTTCAATTCCCGAAATTTCATTTATGTTGCTTGCGATACTTTGGCAGAAAGTCATCGATATGTGAAGGACTGTTTTGTACACAGTAAAAAAAAAATCAACTCTAAGCAACACTAATTAGAGTTCACGCAGGTCTACACTAAATAGTGTTGTTTTATAACACTACAGTTAGAGTTAATACACCATAGTGCAATATATTGCACTGAGGATAAAGAAATTTTACAATGTATTAAAAAGTGTTAATTTACCTAAAATCGTGTACTTCTACACTTCCTGGGTAAAATCCCACTTTTGTTCAGTGTAAATTAACACTACTTTGGAAAGTTTCTAATTTTAGAAAGGTACTTTTACTCTTTTAGTGCAAACTTCTAGTGTAAATTAACACTATTATTTGAGTAAAACCTATTGGTGGTAGTGAATTAAACGAAAAGGTAAATAAAGAGAAACATTTATTTGGAACAAAAATCTATGACAATTATCAAAATCGGTGCCTTTTAAAATATAATTTTATATTTGAGTCGTATGGCTGGCTTAAGCAAAATGGTTCCTTAAAACGTAAAAGTTTTAGATCATAGCAATGTTTTACTGGCTCTCAAATTGTAAGCAATGAATTATCTTGAGAATTCATCAGTTATCTATTTTTCTGTTATAAAAAATGGGTGATCCCATTGGTAGAGAGGCGTCAGGCGGCTGTATTTCGGAGATTTACCACACGTGTACAAATTTTCCATAATATTAATAAAAATGTTAGGTATAGGTTAATATAACAACCAATACGCTTGAAAATAAAAAGTAAATCAAGTGTGTATGTATTTATATTATTAATGTTACAAGTACCCGACGTACTGCCGTAAATTATTGATATATAATATAGGACGGGTATGGACATCCTTTTAACATATTGGTATTTATTGAGTATTAAGGCTTAAAGAAAAAGGAAGTATAATACTTACCAAAAAATAAGAATGTCCCCTTATGGATTCACCGTAATTAAAATCTAACTGAACAAAAATGCCACACTTCCACAACGCGGTATCTCCGGATATGCACTGCGTAGGTAAATAGGTACCAACCAAACATTTTAAAACACATTTTGGTTATTACCAGTTTTTTCAGTGTATTTTGACACTATTGGTGTAATTTAACTTTAATTGTGATACAATGTGCACTAGTAGTGTAAAGAAAAAAGAGCTCTTAGTAACATCAAAACAGACAAAGAAATTGGCATGCACTGTAGTGTACATTTTGTCACTATTTAACACATTAAGGGGTAATAAACACTCGCATTAAGTTTTTCTACCCTTTTGAATTATTTTATTAATAAATAGTGTGAATGTACCAATGAATAATGTTTATATTCCTTAAATGTGTTTAATAAAGTTAATAAGCACTAAATGCTACCTAGGGTATTTTGTAGTGTAACTTTTACACTTACAAATCAACTCTAATATTTTTACCCCTACACTAAAACATTTACACGGGCAAATTTTTTTACTGTGTAACATTTGGCAAAATTAAATTATTTTATTAAAATTGTTTCAAGTTTTTTGTCATTTTCTTAGATATAGAAAAACTTTAAATTATATGAAAAAAATTGACCTAGGTCAATTTTTTTATTTTATTGCGCTGTAACTATAAATAAAAGAAATAGCAAAGGACCTAAATTGGAACCCTGTTGTAGACTACAACTTGTAGTCCTAAGACTTTTTCTTGCACAGAACTCTTTTAAAATGCATTAGATACTGTAATCATGAATTTTATCTAAAAAAACAAAAATAGAATATTTAGATCAAATCTTTATTAACAAATGTTTTAGAATTATATACGGTGTATTTCAACTCAACACAATATTATATAATAATGAACAAATAAAAATAGAAAGAATTAGTCAAAAGGATACAATGAACTAACATAATTTTGTAATACTCACGAAGACGAAGAACTATAATTTTGCCCAGGGCCCCAAATGATCTGGAGCCGTCCCTGGTGGGTAGGTTAAGAAAAAAGGAAAACTTTTGCGACGCCTACTGCGACCAGGGATAAATCAACATTTACCTAGAGTTTCAGTTAATCTCTAAACGAAAATATTCTCTTACCATTAGTGTTATTTGCTGAGAATGAAAAACGGTAATTTAAATTTGGTTAAATTTAATTTTTAATGGTTAATTCGATTTACATAGTAATGCAATTACACTCAGAAAAATGTTTTACTGTTATAAGTAAATAAAATTCTCATTTACCATAAAAAAGCAGCAATGTTAAGCTTTTATAAATATGCAATTTTTGAAAGCATAGGGATCTTTGAAAAAAAAAAACAACAAAATCAGGATCCACTTAATATTTTAAAAGCATACAATTTGAATTTTCATTAACATTTAAGAGCATAAATTTTGGACGACTCTTGTCGTCGAGGTCATTAGAGACAGGGACAACAAATCATAAGAACAAACTTGCGAATCGAGTTAAGCATCGGGCTGATGGGGAATTGATGTCATAAATTTGATGGACCGACTTGGAATCCTATTTAATCACCAGTGCAGAAACTCGGGAAATATCCTCTTGGCTCGTGCACAGTAAAACAAAAAATAAGTTTTGTGACCTCTTAAGCTTTTCGATGCTTCCATGGAATTTTAAGTTTTTTATTGTTTTAAGTAAATTAAATATATTTAACCATTTTGTTAAAAATAAATGTAACTCTTTTGTACAATTTTTATAAATAATTCGTATAATAATAATTATATTTTATATATGCTTAAAAACAATACAAAATTGTGTGCACAAGTCGGGAACATAAATTTATTAATATATAATTATCAACTACACTAATTATAAATAAAAGAATAAATACAAGAAAATTCGTTGCATAATAAAATAAAGAATACAACAAATATAAACAAGCAAATAAAAGAATTAAAAAAATACAATTAAAAAACATTAATAATCAAAACACTACATGACATCTAACTCTTTCGTGCTATAAAAACAATGCTCTAACAAAAACAATTTCAAAGAAGATTTCAATTTTTTTAGAGAATATTTTTCCAACTAGGTGGAATCTTGTTGTAAAATATCACCGATTGTTATTTAAAAGACTGCTGCATTTTAGAAAGCCTGCATTTTGGCAGAGCTATCAAGCCTCTATTTCTAGTATCATGACCATGATGATCCCCCTGGCACTGATAGTCCTCAGAATGAGCATACAAGATACAGTCCAAGATATACTGACCACTAAGGGTCAAAATCTTCAGATCTTTAAAAATTGGTCTTCAGTGATCAGTATATCCATCACCATAAATAGTTCTCACAGCTTGCTTCTGCAAAAGGAAAACTTTGTAAGCATTAGAAGAATTTCCCCATGCCAAAGTAGCATAAGTTAAATGGCTATGAAAAACAGCAAAATATGTCATTCTGAGTACACTTCTCGATAATAGACTACGAAGTTGTCTGAGCAAATATTTGCTTTTTGACAACTTACGTAATAAACTTAAAACATTCTGCTATCCAGGTATGTTCCCAAATATTTAATTGAAAGCTGATTATTAAAAGAAGGTTGTAAAGTAAAATATATATAGTGTAACTGAGTTAGAATATAAATTTTACAATATTGGACAATTTATTCAGGTGTGAAGCATCACACCACCAAAGATAACCAATGAAATGATTTCCCGCTTGAAATAAGACGCCGGCCGGTCGCTCAACTGCAATCTGCATCATCAGTTTGCAGTTTTAGTTGGTGTTAGGAAGTGTATCATTGTGAGGTTGGTACCACATTTCTGGTGAGTAATTATTGAAAAATTATTTGCAAAATTGTTCAGGGACTGGGATAAATCAGTAATTATGACCTGGTGATCAAATGAGGATAAAAAGTGTTTCCATGTTCCTACTGTGTTACATTATTTAGTTTGTAATTTATTTTTATTTTATGTTTTCAGTTTATATTATTTTAATTCTATCCTTACAAAATTTTTGTGTTGGTCGCTGAATACATATTTATTCTTTGTGTCATTGTGCGATTGGAAAACCGATCTTTCTTGAGGAATTTGTAATGTACATCTATTCGGCAGTCGGCGGACCCTACCTACCCGCCTCACACCACCTTTCAGCTACCACTTGGTATTCCTTTTGTCTTATGTCATTAACCCCCTACGAGGAGAAATTTTAAATTAAATTTCCTTGCAAGGCCGATTACAGTTCGGTGGAGCACTCGCGCGCGCCTTGGCCCTCACTTCACTTGACTTATTTGCTTTAATGCCATTAACTAACGGCGCCAGGCAGTAGCTGAGCGCTGATTGTCAATCCGCATTTTGTTTACCAAATCCATTATAGTATTCGATCGAATTGCCATGTGGATCTAGTCTAGGTACTTGTGTGCTGAAATTTACTTAACGACATGTATATCAACAATGGTTTTTCCATTATATATAACACATCACATGCGTTCACATTAAACAAATTTGCATCTGTGATGCAATTTGCCGTGTGCAGTCTTGGTTGCATAGTATGTACCGCCGTAAGACGTTCTTACATCTCGCCTCTGTTGGCTTACCAACGCAGTATATAAGCTCAGGTAGTCCATTGTTTTGGGTGTGTTCCACTACACCAAGTTTCCCGACACTAATGAGACCCAATATACATAGATCGAATCAGCTGTCTGTCGGTATTTAAAGTTGGTGGAACACACTCAAAATGAAGTATAATTAGTTTGAAAAGTGGAACGGATAAGGCTATAGCAGGAAGATAGGTCGTCAATCATATTTAGAAAAACCAACAATAAGATACAAGGAAAAAGACGAATAGGCAGACCTAATAACACAAAAATAAAAACAGTTAATGAAGAACTTCTAAAACAAGGTTTAACATGAACAGAACCCAAAAACCTGATAAAGGACAGACTAAAATGGAAAGAATCAGTAGATGGCTCGATTTGTTGTGTTGTTGGGTGTATTTCGAGAGGAAATCCTGGGTTGAGTTTTTACCGGTTTTCCAATAAACAGTGTTAATCTGAATGAAGAAATGAATTGCATACAGTCCCTGTAAATATAAATTGTACCTATTGGATACAATAAATACACATTTTAGTAGTGATTAACGTGAAAAGTGTAAATATTTCAATTCAGTAAAAATCGTCAAACAAATAAGTCGTCTAAATTTAAACAGCATTTAGCATTATTTAAAGCGTTGATTAAGAAAGTCTTCACTCAACGGTAAAATACCATTATATTACGTATTATATATTTATTAGTAATATTATGTTGCCATGAATTCGTAGGTATATTTTGTTGTTTAAAATGCAGTTGTCGGCGTTTTTTAGAGAACTCAAATATAAAAATGGTTGATTTTAAGGTTATGTTTGTGCAAAAATTATTTTTTACTAATTTCTTAAAAATGTCCAAACTTAATTATAAATTATATTAGGTAACGTTATCATTAGTTCATTCTGCACAAACAAATGTAATAACCGAATTGGATCCTTTGGCAAAACATGAAAATGCAACGATTTAGTTCTTGAATTTTATTTACAATTAAAAACACAATAATTCACCATGATCCCTTGGATACAATACACACACTAACGTAACTATATATGCATTTAAGCGTTGAGTTTCTTAATTAATGATATAAGGAATAATTAATCGAAATCTAGTACTATAATAGCAAAAGTACGTTAATAAAGCGTTATCACACGTATATTGTACAATTTTTTATCTACGCCTCTAAATGAAAAAAATAAACGGTAATTATTTTTGTCTAAGACAATTTAGGGTTATTTTGACATTTTGACTTTTTTATTTGATTGGTTAAAAGCAGAGAAAAACGCGTGCGTTAATGAACTTCTTATCTCACTTAAAATGAGTGGGATAAGAAGTTTTTATCTCACTGGCGTAGATAAAAGTTTTTTAATTTTTGTTTAGAATTTTGTAGAACCTTCGGCCTATGTAGGAAGGACATATTTCTCTTGTTTATCAAATATTAAGAAAAATTTGATTATCTGCTTCAACAAATTTGACATAATCCCAATTCAATATTTCACCGGAGCGTAACTCTCTCACAATCGGAAAATGATTTTTTCGCCGATAATCCCGTTTGATGGAAAAACTCGGCAATCTTTTAAATCGTCGAAGGGAAGAGCAGAAGGCATAAGGCGAAGTCAAAAGTAGTGTTAAAGCGAAATGATGCTTTTCGAACAGATTAGCTTTTCTTTTGTTTCCGATGTGGCAGTGTTTTTCTGTTGTTTATTCGGTTAGCGGACCCGAGCGTGTATTCGACATCCGCCGGAAGCAGGAAAAACAATAAACCCAATAATATCGAGCCTTGTACCTACCAGATATAATTTGCGGAGAACAACTCGATTAGACGATTCTGGTTCGTAAAAATATCAACTCGTATTTTCTTTTAAGATAATGGCCTTTTGTCTTTTACTTATGACATTCGGTATTATTATTTTCATTATTTTGATTTAAATACTGTTTTTTTATTTTAAACTTACCTATTATTGGGTCATTCTCAAAAAACACCCGCTTTCAGAAAAATGAAGATCAATTTTTTTGTTGCTTAAATTGTCTTTTGTTTGGATTTTTATAAATGTTTAGAGTTTTGTTTACTTACATTTAAGACAGGCAGTGCACTTTTTAATTTTTTTTTTGCGTTTTTTTTTCAGAAAAATGTGTTTAGCTAGCTTTATATATCTACACTGTGTTACCAATTTGAAATCCAAAATTTAATTCAATAAAAAAAAGTTGTTAAAAAAATAATTTGAAATAAAATGTACTTAGTTCACAAACTTTTGACTCCAATTTTTTATTTTATTTTTTGTTAAAAATTTTATGCTTTTTTTTAATATTTATGTTAAGTTACTTTTTAAAAGAAACCATTCCGATTCTTTGTTAAAAAAAAACCATTAATATTTTCTTTTAGTCACTGTATAAGTGAGTTAAACTCTAATTTATAAACACGTATTACCAAGTGTGTATAAAAATCATTTTAAGTATTTTTTTTTTAACAAAAACTAAAGAAAGTAACGAAATAGACATTGGTATCACAACGGACTGGGGTACACAAAGGAATTAATCAGATAACGTAAAAAAGAAACTATATAGGGTGGAACGATTTTAGAGTAATGCATAAACAAAATCCCTTGTAGTTGTGCTCACTTGCACAATAACAACTTAGATTTCTAAATTGTAGACACCCTTTTTCTTTGACTATAAGCTGGTGAAGGTGCCTTTTAGTACTTTTATATTGCGTGGAATTTTCCCTTGGATGTTATCTATATCATGAGTTGTAATCACAAATAATTTAAATTGGTTTATCATAAACTACTTTTAATAAAAGCGACGGTAAATATCCACTTTGATGTCGAAAAATTCTATTGCGTTACCCTAAATTCCATTGCGTTACCATAAGGTAACATAATGGACTCGATAACGCAGTGGAAAAAGTTTTGTAAAACCATATTTAAAAAATAATAATAAGACATTACAGTCATTAATTACTCTCAATGAGCTTTAGTGCCCTAAAATAAACATAAACATGAAAAATAGTATTTTATCTTACCTTATTTTTATTATTTTTTTAGTAACTTAGCGGACAAACAATTATTATATTCGCGTTACCCGCACCTGTTTCAACCGATATCTTCTTCCTGATTAAATAAATAAATTCAGCTGGGTAATGTGTACGTCCGAACATCATTTGTTGATCACGTGAGTGCCAAAAAAGTTGCCATATTTATATGTTTTTTTAATATTCTATCGGTAACGCGACGGACGTAACGCAACGGAAAAAATGTCTGGGACATGAGTCAAATTTAAAAAAAGTATATTAAAATTAATTAATTTATATATAAATTGTTTACTGTATTAACTAAGGATGTTATGGATTGCTATAAAGCATTACAACGTTCTGGTTATTCAATATTAAAAAAAACATTTGTGTAAGTTTTATAAAACGCTAATGGGACATGCGAAAATGTGTGTTTCACAAGTTTCAAAATTAAAAAAAAAATATTCTTAAATAACTAAACAAAAATTTTCTGAAAAAGTTTACTAAGGGATTGTTAGGCTTTCACTTGGTTTTTAAATCAATAAGATCCGATAATTTTTAACAAAGTTATTGGAATTCAAACTTACGGACAGCGGATGGCGGGTGTTTTTTGAAAACAACCCAATTATTAAAATTGTTTTCGGCTCTTCTCTTTAGACATTAGCACAACCTAGAATTTTTTTAACATTTCTCCTTAAAAGCAAAATACAAATTATTTGTATTGTTTTTCAAAATTAAAATTAAAATCTTTTATTGTGTAAAATATTTTCTTTTCGAATGAATATTAAATTTCCAATTCAATATTTGTCATGGAATATTAATTTGTATTGGGTTCGCTTCGCAATAAAAGCAATAAAAAGCAAACTTTATGTAAAAGAGTGATAGGAAAATATAATTAGAGGAAAACCAGCAATACTACGAAAGAGAGATATCGATTTTACATCTGCATTTCGGCAAAGAGTATCTGTCCACATTTCGCAAAAAAATAACAAAACATAAAAGTACGTTTAGTTTACCGCGCATATTTTCCAACCAAATATGCTACCAAAGAAGCGAATGTAAACAATATTCTTACGCTTTTATTTCTCTCTGCGAAACACTTTTTATGGTTGCAATATGTCACAACGTCGCGACGCGTCGCAACGATACTCGAATGTTTCTTTGTATAAGGCGAATATTGAATTCAAACACAAAATATCTTTTTACAACATATCAATTTGAATGCCTTTATCTTTATAGGGATTATGGAATTACAAACAGTTCTTTGAAATCAGAATTTTAATTGCATTTATTGCAACATACGAGTTTTTGTATCATTACATACATACACAGTAAAAAAATTTGCCTGTGTAAATTTTTTAGTGTAGGGGTAAAAATATTAGAGTTGATTTGTAAGTGTAAAAGTTGGACTAAAAAATACACTAGGTAGCATTTAGTGCTTATTAACTTTATTAAACACATTTAAAGAATATGAACATTATTCATTGGTACATTCACACTATTTATTATTAAAATAAATTAAAGGGTAGAAAAACTTAATGCGAGTGTTTATTACCCCTTAATGTGTTAAATAGTAACAAAATGGACACTACAGTGCATGCCAATTTCTTTGTCTGTTTTGATGTTACTAAGAGCTCTTTTTTCTTTACACTACTAGTGCACATTGTATCACAATTAAAGTTAAATTACACCAATAGTGACAAAATAGACTGAAAAAACTGGTAATAACCGAAATGCGTTTAAAAATGTTTGGTTGGTATCTATCTACCTACGCAGTGCATATCCGGAGATACCGCGTTGTGGAAGTGTGGCATTTTTGTTCAGTTAGATTTTAGTTATGGTGAATCCATAAGGGGACATTCTTATTTTTTGGTAATCCTTAATACTCAATAAATACCAATATGTTAAAAGGATGTCCATACCCGACCTATATTGGATATCAATAATTTACGGCAGTAGGTCGGGTACTTGTAAAATTAATAATATAAATACATAAACACTTAATTTACTTTTTATTTTCAAGCGTAATGGTTGTTATATTAACCTATATCTAAATTTTTATCAATATTATGGAAAATTTGTACACGTGAGGTAAAACCCCGACATACAGCCGCCTGACGCCTTTCTGCCAATGGGATCACCCCTTTTTTATAACAGAAAAATGGATTACTGATGAATTCTCAAGATAATTCATTGCTTACAAGTTGACAGCCAGTAAAACATTGCATTGATCTAAAACTTTTACGTTTTAAGGAACCATTTTGCTTAAGCCAGCCATACGACTCAAATATAAAATTATATTTTAAAAGGCACCGATTTTGATAATTGTCATAGATTTTTGTTCTCTTTATTTACCTTTTCGTTTTATTCACTACCACCAATAGGTTTTACTCAAATAATAGTGTTAATTTACACTAGAAGTTTGCACTAAAAGAGTAAAAGTACCTTTCTAAAATTAGAACTTTTCCAAAGTAGTGTTAATTTACACTAAACAAAAGTGGGATTGAAGCCAGGAAGTGCTTACTTGGGGAAAATTACACTACAAATTAACTCTAATTGTAGTGTTATAAAACAACACTATTTAGTGTGGACCTGTGTGAATTCTAATTAGTGTTGCTTAGAGTTGATTTTTTTTTACTGTGTTGGTGGAAGACCAAAATTCAGCTTTTTGACGATTTTTATTTTATTTTGTTCTTTTATTTTGTAATATGTTTATTCTTAAATGAAAACCTAAGTAAAGTGCATGATTGGAATTTTTTGAGTTTTTTACGTACTTTTTTCACCGAAAATATTATTTAAAATTTAAATTTGACGTGACTCCGCAAACGTGAATTCTCTTGTGTTGGCATAGTGACATTTTACTGCTATTTTTTGATATTTCAACAAGGTATGTTTATCATGGTTTTATTTAGTTAATAAAAAGTGTAAAATGAGTAAAAGAAGTAGAGAGTTCGGATGCGTAAATAACCCGGACAATCTGGGCGACGTAAGTGATGAGCACGGAGAACGTTTTCACCAGCAAATGAAGGCTATGGAGCGGCGGTATCACGGCTTCTGGGATGCAGCCATGATGGGTGATTACATTTGGTCCCTCATACGAGAAACGTAATACGAAAGCAACAAAAAACAAAGAAGGAGCCAGAATTTTTTAAACCCATGCTTATTTAAACAAAATAAAACTTTCAATATCTTCAATGTTCAATATTTATTGTTCAATATTCAATTTATAATTTAATTTCAATATTTAATGTTTAAAATAAAAATTAATGTTCAATATTAAATTTTGATTTAAGTTTACTCTAAAACGTCAAAACACCTCAGAACAATTCTATATTTTGCCTTGAAAACTTGAAAACTGGAAGTTTTGGAAATTTTATTTTTAACATATTGCACAGCAAAAGTGTCGCTCATAAGATATTTTTTTGTGTTCTAGACTATTTAAAGTGGTTTAACGACTTTTATAATTTAAAAAATTGGATCTCTTTATTTTTAATGGTTAACTTGCAACTTAACAGCATTGTTCCATTAGTCCTTAGAAAATTCATAACTTGACTGGGTAATCCGTTAAGGGGCTGTAAATAAGGCACAGCATCGGTCATATAAATAATTCATCCGAAATTTAACCGCAGGCTTGCTCCCATTGCTCCTTACAATGGCAACTAACAATTTCATGACAAACTATTTACCAACTACCATTAAGATCGAATACACAAGATAACAACACGTACAACAAGAATACAAATGCTCGGCGGGGCCCGCTTGCGACTTTGTCCTCTTCCCCCCTTTCCCCCCTTGCTTCGTATCTGTTCGGGAATGATTTACACTTCCCGTGTATCCCGTTTTACATCTGATTCATAACGTCATTTGATTTAAGCAAATCTCGTATTAATTTTATCCAGACACTCTCGTAAAGTTTTGATATCTTCTAGATTTCATACTCACAGTGATTCGGATTACAATTAATTTAATTACAATTAATTTAAATTAATATAATCATGTGCAATAAAATGGATTTTTTTCTATCATTTTTAATTAAAACACAGAAAAAATTTAAATAAAGTAAGAATTACCATTTTTTTCTTTTTTTTTAAAGATCTATCTATTCCATATAAAATTATTTTTTCTGTCAAAGATTTATTGTTTCAGTAATACACACACAGGCAAAATAATCGATCCACACAAATTTTCGATGAATTTCAATCGCAAATTACTTTTTTATTTGATTTTGGATTTAAACAAATATTAAAGAATATTGTAGATACATTAATGGAGAATCGCTCTCATTTTAAAAATTACTAAAAAATACACGTACAAAAAATAAAAAAAAAAGATGTTTTTTACCATAAGTTACTGTAGAGTGGCAAAACCGTATATTGTTCTAAATTAGGTTTAAATTATCAAGTCACATCTATTTTTAACAGTTTTGTTTTTGGTTCACCTTGACATATTTATTTTTGTGGAAAATATGATTTTTTTTAAAAAACATTGCAATTTCCAATATTTTTCCTGTATGAAGAACTAAGGTTGCTATGGTCCATCCATAGCCTATGGAGAATGACATTGACAGTTTTGTTGAATCATCCCATACTTGGACATGTCATATACAGCTTTCAAAAGGTATCAAATTGTATTTTGTAAATTAATGTGTTAATTTTGATGTGTTTTCTCACTTTTAAAAATGTCTCCGACTGATGTTGCCCTTTGTACTTTACTTCTTGTGACGTTTAAAACACTTGCCACGTAATACTGTTACCGTCCATCCTGGATTAAATTAATGACTCTGGCAACATCAGTCGGAGACATATCCATTTTTTAAAGTAAAAAGACACCTCAAAATTTAAACATTAATTTGCAAAAAACAATTTGATAGCTTTTGAAAGCCGTGTATGACATGTCCAAGTATGGGATGATTCAACAAAACTGTCACTGTCATTCTTCATAGCCTTTGGATGGACCATAGCAACCTCAGTTCTTCATACAGAAAAATATTGGAAATTGCAATGTTTTTTAAAAAAATCCATATTTTCAACAAAAATAAATATATCAAGGTGAACCAAAAACAAAACTGTTAAAAATAGATGTGACTTGATAATTAAAACTTAATTTAGAACAATATACGGTTTTGCCACTCTACAACTTATGGTAAAAAACATCTTTTTGTTTAAAACTGTATATAATAAACGTACGTCTATTTTTTAGTATTTTTTTAAAATGTGAGCGATTGTCCCTTAATTTATCTACAATATTCTTTAATATTCGTTTAAATCCGACATCAAATAAACAAGTTATTTGCGATTGAAATTCATCGAAAATTT
Organism: Brassicogethes aeneus; assembly: GCA_921294245.1. NCBI lineage: Eukaryota > Metazoa > Arthropoda > Insecta > Coleoptera > Nitidulidae > Brassicogethes > Brassicogethes aeneus. The sequence goes on along the minus strand of OV121132.1, from coordinate 383,555 downwards.
GTGTGGATCGATTATTTTGCCTGTGAGTGTATTTAATTAATACGTACTAATTAATACGTACCTTACCTTCAAAAACAGTAAACAAATTAATTAAATTTCATTTATTTAAATAGTATATTAAAGTACAAGTTGCAGAAGGCCACATATTCTCGCACGAATTCGAAATTTGGCCTCGAGCGACGAAGGAGCGAGTGGACGAACGAATGAGTGCGAGAATAGCCTTCTGCAACGTGTGATTTATACTATTTTCTCGATTTTAACTTTTATTTAGGTTTTTTTAAATGTTTTGTGGTCGTTGTTAGTTGGGGGATTTTTCTTGCAAAATGTCAGTTGGCAACACAAAATGACAGTTGCATGGACAGGTAGATTTATTTTTATTTACTATTTATTAATAATCTGTCTGTATTTGTCAACTGGATAATAAGGTTTTGTGTAAGTATTGTATTATTTTTTAATGTTTTCTGATATTTTTGAACAATTGTGTTTACTTTTAGCAGTGAAAAATGTCTCAGGAGGTTTTACAAGCAACACTGAACATTACAATAAAAGTTTATAACAATTGTGCTAGTGATTAATTTATAGTAGTTTTGTGTTTTGTGTACTGTGGGTATATAATATTTCCAATAAAATATAGTTTGATTGACCTGTCTGGCTCATTTATTTGTCAATATTTGTTATCCTGCACAAGTACAACTGAACTGCACTTTTTCACATTAAACTTAAAATTTTGCATTAAAATGCATTGTTGGAGCAAACTTAATATAACAAAACAATAATAAAGGCTTCATTTTCAATAAAAGTGTAGTTCAGGTTGCACTAGTGCAGGATAACAAACAAAGCTATTATAAATAATCCTAAAAGTAATGAATTTGAGATTATTAAACAGTTTGACATTTTGGGGGTACCAATACTTAAAAACTAAATGTTACCAAAAATCGTTTAAGAATGAGCTTCATTCTTCAACGATTTTGCGTGCGAGAATATGACATTCTTACATAAAAATCGAGAAAAGAGTTTTAATGATTCCAACTCCACTGTGAAAGTACATACAACACGCCACAACACAACCGGCAAAATGCATATTAGAAATACCCATAATAGAGTTATAATATTATATCACTACCCCTACAAAATGGCGAATTGCAAGTTGCATTAGAGCTACCAGATTTTGTTGGAAAATTGACATGCTATTAGAATAATTGTGATGTATCTTAAATGAATTGCGTAAATATAAATAATTTTCATAGCTTTTGAACAAAAATACTTTGCACTTGGTTGAAAGAGATTTTGTATTTGTTTTCAAGAGAACTATACGTCTTCCTCTAAGATCTTTTTTCTTTAAGCAATAAATACTCTTTTATGCCATTTCGCAAGTTTTTTTTTAATATTTTCACTTTAGGCTTATAAATCGTAGAAAAGTGAATAAAAATAAATTTAGGTTTGATACCGCAACTCATCACTTTTGTTATCCCATTCCCGATGACAATGTACGCCAATCAAAACAAGCCCCACTGTTATTTTTTGAATGGAAAGCATTAAAATTGCCTATTGAACTGTTTACTATACCATACAACAGTATACAATATCATCATTTATCCAGCTAGCATTATTATTTATCTGCAAATTTTGTTAAATTTGTAACTTTGTTTGGTTTTGATTCTACATTAATATATACATATATACAATTATGATGTGTTGCTCTTGCTATCATATCCGGGTGATTTCGGATTTAATCTGCCGCTGCAGTGAAAGTTTAGTTTAAATAGTTTTTATTTATTTTATTTATATATCCTGAGGTTAGAATTTCGTAAGTTTTTTTTTAATATCTCTTTGTATATTTCAAATAAGTTCTCTTTTGACACCTTAATAGTTTTTTAAAATACAATTGTACTTACATAAAATTTAAAAAAAAAAATTACTCACGGTTGTTAGGTTTTTAAATAGCAAATTAATGAACTTAAACTTTTGAATTATAAAACAGCAACACTCTCATCTGCATATAAATTCTAACTGACCTTCAGGAATCACATGCATCTATAATGTCGTAAACAGAGGTTTTTGCTTATTTAAAATGATTAAAGCGCCATCCGTTGCATAAAATTTAAAGCAAAAACAGATTCACGGAGGATAGAATCAATTTTTATAACACCTACATAAATGGTTATAAAAATTATTTTTTTTAGTTTTTAATAATATTTTATATTTGATTCGATTGCTTTGGATGTGTTTAATTTACTTATAGTGAAGTGATATTTTTAGTATGCTTTTACTACCTCAGATATTTGAAAACATATAGGTTAACATAGAAAGAGTAATAGTCACTTTGAATTAAATTTGAATTAAATGTAAAATGTACTTGTTAGTCCACTAACTACTTAAAAATTAATTAAACCATTAGGCGAGTGTCGTATTTGGGATTGATTAAAAATGAATTGATGAGGGTGTGATTTGGCATCTGATCGGGCAATTACTCATCGGGAGCGAGTATGAGCGAGTCTGTTTTGCGGCTAATTCAAGATGAATAATTTATCTGACCGAAATTGTGCACACAACAAATTACGTTGATTACAGGGTCCGTAAATCTCCATTTGGCCGGTAGGGAGCTTTTGATCCGACGGGTAACCGCTTCCACATCATCGTTGTTACTCTTTAAGTTTGTACAATTATAATTAGTATAAGTGCGTAGCTTTGTCTCTCTACGTGCGACTGAGGCGTCCTCTGTAATGTAGCAATTAGGCACTGCCTTAATTGTCTGTGCCAGAGTAATGTACTGCACTTTGCTGTACCCACCTAAAATGAGTAATTCATTTGATAATCCGATAGATCTTTTTGTGCAAACACAAAAATAATAAAAGTATAAAAAAATAACAAATAAAACAATAATCTATATCTATGGTCATTATACTATTAGTAGACGTGGGCATAATAAAATTAAAAAATAATAAAATAATCCTCAGAAAGAACAATAAAACCATTGTTAACCGATTTTCAAACCTTATAACCTTATAGATAATTGGCCCCATAAATTAATCAGCTTACAAATTTTAATAAGGCATTTATTAATAATTTAACGGAATCAGTCTAATGCTGCCTTTGTAAATTCACTTTAATAATAAATTCAAGACTTACGTGCATTTTAATATTAAAGTATCGGCGAACGTCAATCAACACCAAAGGCAATAAATAAAATAAGAATATTTTACTTTATTTTTCATTTGGAAAGAGCGAGCTAATCAATTCCTAAAATAATTAATTGTCCAACAAATGTTAATTAAGGTTTCTTTAAAAATTGCAAAGAAACAGTTTTACGTGTAATATTTAAACTTTTCTTAAAATTTATTAACGTTGATTCGCTCATTTTAATATTCACTACACTCTTTAAACAAAAAGTCTGCTTAGTTTATAGAAGAGACCTTAAATGTTTTTTTTGGAAAACGTCGAAATTTTAATTTTCTTAGTGATCTTTTTGATATTTTTACAATGCTATATTTTACCACACTTCATTCGCATAAGTGAAGATTATAACACAGCCTGTGGATTATAAAGTTATGTTCACCAAATAGAGCGATGGCCCTTTCCCCCTCTTTTTAAGGAAAATAACAAAAATTTACCGATGCAAAACATATTATGATAACAACTAATAACCATGTTTATATTGAATTATAAAATAGCAATGAGAACAAGAGAAACTGATTTTTTTTCAACGAATTTTGCTTTATTTGAAACAATGTTTCTTCCGATTAAGTATGGAAAATGATTTTATTTAAGTGGCCACCTCAGCTGGCTCGGCAGTAGCCCATCCTGGAACACCAATTTTCGAGCACTTTGTCAAAAGTTTGCTGCTCTATTTAGGCAATTTGAGCTTGAATGTTTTGTTTTAAATTGTGAATAGGCTTTGTTACGGCGACGTGTGGATTTTCCGTGGCCCAAATCTTACAGTTTTGCTTGTTGACATAACCTTCGAAGTAAAAATGCGTCCTATCCAAAAAGATGATTTTTCTTGCAAAATTAGGGTCATCGTTCAACTGGTTTAAATCCCACTCAGCAAAGCGAAAATGTTGTGGATGGTCAACTTGCTTTAACTCCTGAACAAGCTGGACTTTGTATGCAAACATGCAGAATCATCCTCATAGTGGTACGGGAAATGTCCACCAGCATTCCATTTCTGCGCAATTTTTTGATCAAATTTGTAATACTTTGGTTTGACGGTGCCTCATTTCTTCCAAACGCAATTTTTATCGCCGTCTCTGCGATCACAGTCACATTCAAAGTAAGTTTTGAGTATTTCGATCCAAATTTATTCGGTGCATATTTTGTAATCGGAAGGTTAAAACTAAACCACTGTCAGCAATTCATGGCGCTTAAGTTGAAAGCTTTAGTAATAGCACGTAGTTTAAAATTCAACTTATAGATGGCCCTCCCTTTATTACAAAATATTATAAAAAAAGATATAGGTACATACCTTATTTAACCTGTCACATTTTTGTTTGTCCTTTATACTTTATGTTATCACGTTGTAGTTGTAATAATAAAATAAAATTAGTATTTTTATTTTAATGTATAGCAAGCCCGACCTAATCAACTCATAATATAATTAATTAACGGAAAATGTTAATTAACTTTTCTTTAGAAACTTGACGCTGCTCGAGAAAGGAATATCTTTTATGAAAGCTCAGAAAGAAAATAGAAGACATTATCCGAATCTGCGGAAATCTGCTGACCGGATATTTTCCCGCCCGACACGTTCCCGTCGCTGTTTCAACCTTAATTTTTTAAATTCATTTCATCATGACGGAAAATTACTTTTCACATACGTGACCCAGCGTCGAGGTATACAAGACCATTCACTAGACTCGACTCTGTTACTTTTAGCTTGCCTGGAAGTAAATTACACGTCAAACTTTTGTTTTTGTTGGATGATTTAAATTTTTTTTTGGGTCGTTTTTAAAAAACACCCGCCTTCCGCTGTCCGTAAGTTTGAATTCCAATAACTTTGTTAAAAATGATCGGATCTTATTATTGATTTAAAAACCAAGTGAAAGCCTAACAAGCCCTTAGTAAACTCTTTCAAAAAATGTTTGTTTTGTAATTTCAAAATAATTTTTGTTTAATTTTGAAACTTGTGAAACACACATTTTCGCATGTCCCATTAGCGTTTTATAAAACTTACATACATGTTTTTTTTTAAATATCGAATAACCAGAACTTTGTGTTGCTTTATAGCAATCCATAACATCCTTAGTTAATACAGTAAACAATTTATATATAAAATAATTAATTTTAATCTACTTTTTTTAAATTTGACTCATGTCCCAGACATTTTTTCCGTTGCGTTACGTCCGTCGCGTTACCGATAGAATATTTAAAAAACATATATATGGCAACTTTTTTGGTACTCACGTGATCAACAAATTATGTTCAGACGTACACATTACCCAGCTGAATTTATTTATTCAATCAGGAAGAAGATATCGGTTGAAAAAGGTGCGGGTAACGCGAATGTAATAATAGTTTGTCCGCTAAGTTACTCAAAAAAATAATAAATATTGGGTAAGAAAAAATACTTTTTTTATGTTTATGTTTATTTTAGGGCACTAAAGCTCATTGAGAGTAATTAATGACTAAAATGTCTTATTATTATTTTTTAAATATGGTTTTACAAAACTTTGTCCACTGCGTTACCGAGTACACTATGTTACCTTATGGTAACGCAATGGAATTTAGGGTAACGCAATAGAATTTTTCGACAACAAAGTGGATATTTACCGTCGCTTTTATTAAAAGTAGTTTATGATTAACCAATTTAAAATTATTTGTAATTACAACTCATGATATAGATTACATCCAAAGAAAAATTCCACGCAATATAAAAGTACTAAAAGGGACCTTCACCAGCTTATAGTCAAAGAAAAAGGGTGTCTACAACTTAGAAATCTAATTTGTTATTCTGCAAGTGAGCACCACTACAAGGGATTTTGTTTATGCATTACTCTAAAATCGTACCACCCTATATAGTTTCTTTTTTACGTTATCTGATTAAGTCCTTTGTGTACCCCTGTACGTTGTGATACCAATGTCTATTTTATAACTTTTTTTTAGTTTTTGTTAAAAAAAATACTTAAAATGATTTTTATACACTATCACTTGGTAATACGTGTTTATAAATTAGAGTTTAATTCACTACTACAGTGACTAAAAGAAAATATTAATGTTATTGTTTTTTTAACAAAGAATCGGAATGGTTTCTTTTAAAAAGTAACTTAACGAACATACATATTTAAAAAAAAGCATACAATTTTTAATAAAAAATTGGAGTCAAAAGTTTGTGAACTAAGTACATTTTATTTCAAATTATTTTTATAACAATTTTTTTTATTGAATTAAATTTTGGATTTCAAATTGGTAACACAGTGGAGATATATAAAGCTAGCTAAACAAATTTTTCTGAAAAAAACGTAAAAAAAATTAAAAAGTGCACTGCCTGTCTTAAATGTAAGTAAACAAAACTCTAGAATTTTTGCAAAATAGATAAAATAGCATAAAAAACATTTTAATATATTACATTAATTACATAACACCTTGTATAACGAAACGATATAATAGAACGAAACACAAACATAAGTTTTCCATTGAAAAACCTTAAAAACCTTAATGAGTACAGATTATTTTTATCATTATTATAACTCTTGTGAAATAATGATTCCTTCCAGCTCCAGTGTTTTTTCTTTTGAGAGTTGCTTTGAAGTCGAAACATCAAAGTCTTCCTTTTATTCAATAGTTTCTTAACGATTTCGCCATTTGCTTTTAGTTTGCACTCACATTTCCCTTATAAATAATGGTCAAGTTTTCTTTATTTTTTGTTAACGTAATTTTCTTTGGAATCGTATCTTTTAGAACATGTAATTAAGTTATAAGCTTCATTAACAGCTTTGTTAAGTTACACTATTTTTATTTTAGAAAAGTTTAGATAGGAATATTTTTTTTTTGTAAATTAGTAATAAAAAACTTGGGAGTAAAATATTTGAATATTTTTCGTATAAAATGCTAAAAACATCGAGATAGGTATAATAAATCGGCTTGGTTTGATAAAACATCATAAATTTCCATCTTTATACGTAGGTATACATAACATAATAAATATTTAGTACGAGCATGCACATATCAAACCGTATAGATCCCGCCCTTTTTCGCACGCCGTGCTGTAAAAAATAAAAACGCACGCGTTTAGTAACAGACGATTTCGCTCAGCCATCGGAAAATGCACGTCAAAGCCCAAATCAAATATCGTTTGTAAAATTCAAATCAAAGCACTTTGCCGGGATGTCTGGTACTCCTTTCACAAGGAATAATAGAGCACGGCAAAATGTTAACAAACCTCGTTACAGGACTTTTTTTCGAATAGAAAATTGGTCCAAATGAACTCGCATTTTGTTTCACTTTATTTTTAATTCGTGTTTTAACTTCAAAGCAAAGAAGCACCTCAGTTGAAACGTCCTCTGCTCAAAGAGACCTGTGTGAACCTGAAAAAAATACGACACGACTAATTTTTATTTTTTCCCTCCCCACTTAAAATAAAATAAAATATAACAAAAAAGTAGTTTGTATTAATAAAGTAAAGATCCATTAATTGCTTTTGTTAAGGCAAAAATATCATTTTTATAAAAATTATTTATCTACAAACGCTACTTTCAGTAATAACATTTGCATTTTTCTGAGTGTACAATTTCATGTAATTACGTTTTTTATACAGTCGGGTGATTTAATAAAATAACATGTACCTTTATATCAATTTTTAGGCTTAAAAACAACGTATTATTTTTTCCTTTATTTTTACTTGTTTTCAGTTTAGTTTTCCGCGCTGAAAACTCGATAATTTCTCGAAGATTTATTATTACTTGGGGTTCATGCAAATTTTTCACATTACTCACTGCAGTATGTTTAATACAAAATAAATGATTTATTTTTTAAGTATCAGTTTCAGACTTGTTCTCGAGACATTAAACTTTTAGGATTATATAATGCAACAGTGAATAGCGGAGGAGGAAAAAATAATAATTTATAAAGTTTTCTTTCTTCCCAACATTTTTACGACCCTCACTCAAGGTTTTCCATATTCTCAACTTTGTAAATATATCGTACAGAAGGCTAATCAAATATCCAGAAAAAATGTACACAAAGGGCGATAAATTTGTATTAGAGAAATTCCTTAATTTTGTTTGTCTGTGAGACCATTTTTTTTCAGCGAAAAGTGAAACATAATAATCCCCAAAAAGATTTATTATACCTAGACTATGGAAATTTTTCGTATACTCTACATTAGACCAATTAAGGCAGTAAATAAAGAAACAAGTAATCACAAAACAGACGCATCTGACAAATTTGCAAAAATGGCGAATGCGCCGGGATCACAACTTAAATTCTTTTTATTATTATTATTATAAATATCTTAAAAAGGTCAATAATTTAAAAATAACAGCTTGATAAAAGTGTTATTTTTTTCTTTTTTTGATATTACATAAACACCTTTATCTTTGTTGTTTATTATTTTTGGATAAAAAATTTATGCAAAACTGACAATTCCTAAAAAATTTAATTTTTAAAGACCTGGTCATACATAAGGGAAATAAAAGGGTTTTTGTAAAAACAATAAAAGGTCAATGCTAAGAAAACAAAAGCAAAAATTTTTAATTGAAAAAACAATTCGTCTCGTTGAGATCTGCAACATTTATTGCGTTGTCCATTTTTAGTAGAAAGGCATACAGGGTATACCCTATAGGGTGTGCCAAACAAACATAATATTTTTTTTTACTTTGTACTCCGAAAAATCGCTTACTAGAGAATTCTCACCAAACATGAGCTCTTAATTTTGATAACAAGGTTCTCCGCTTTACAATTTTCCATTTTTTCCTCAGTATTAGAAACAAAAATTCATATCTCTTCGATAACTGTTCGTTAAATTTTCATAAAACTCAAAAATTAAATTGAAATTTTTCGAATTTTTCATCAAAAACTGTTAAAATTAGTATGCATTGAAGTTTGACGATGAATATTAAACGCTTAATTTAATCGACAAATCATAAGAGACTATTTTTGTAGAGCAGTTATTTTCCTACAAAACTATGAGTTGCGCGATTCATAAAAATTTTTTGTAAGCGAGTTATAAAATTCATAAGCAAAACAGAAATTTCTCTTAAAATAATTCAACTTTAACCTTCGATATCTTTTAAACGGTGAGGTTTACGAAAAAAATGTAGGAGACCTTTTTTGTAGAGCGTTCAATTTCCTACAAGAATAGGAGGAGAGATATTTTTTAACGAACAGTTGTCGAAGAGATATGAATTTTTGTTTCTAATACTGAGGAAAAAATGGAAAATTGTAAAGCGGAGAACCTTGTTATCAAAATTAAGAGCTCATGTTTGGTGAGAATTCTCTAGAGGTGTCTAGTAACCGATTTTTCAGAGTACAAAGTAAAAAAAAATATTAGGTTTGTTTGGCACACCCTAATACAGGGTCTTATTAATTCATTTTAATATTTTTTTTTAAATTTCCACATCTTTTTAAAAGTGCAACATCTCGTTAAGGCATGTTAATTTAATGGATACAAAATTTAATTATAAAATGCTAATATTCACACCTTCATATTCCATATATTTACATCTATTTCAACTGAACATACGGTCAAAAGCGATTCGTACTATTGTGCACACTTTTTGAAAATATTAAAATTTAAAACATTATCCCGTTGTAACAATCTAATGGACGTTTGGCTGATAAATTATTTAAAACATTTTGCACCATCAAAATTTAATGAATTTCATACCGCAGGCCCATCTACTTGACCGAGTTCAAATTTTATAGTGTGTATTATACTGTATTATTCCGCAAATTTGGTTTGCTGCCATAATTTAATATTACTCCAGAATTATTAATCAATTTAATATACCGTTATTTTACTGTAACTTTAACTACCTATTTTTTGGTAGGTCGTGATTATTACCTTAAAATTGGTCATTTGCAAGATTATAACGTTGCTAAAGTAAACCTAAAAGTATTTTATCTATTTTGCGTTCATAATGACTTCATTATAACACAGCTTTCGGTGCTGTATAATATTTTGTCCATTGATTATAATATAATTATTATTTTTCTAGTACTTACGATACTTTTCTGGCAATTAATTTTGTTTAACAACAAAGAAAATCCTTTTTTTCTTCTTTAAATTAAGGACGGCATGGCAATCGATTTTGACATTAACTGTCAAACCAATGACTGTGATACCAACTATCTAAAGTAAAATTCCACTAAATTAAATTTAAGGTGTAAAATTAATTTTTTTATAGAATTTTTGCAAAATAGCATAAAGAACTCATGTCATAAGACCTATTGTCGCACTCGTCCATTGTCCGCGTGCGACAAAATGACGTCTTATGACATTAGTTCTTTAATATACTATTAAGATTGTACAATATCTTCAGATTTTATTTTTATTTAATTTATTTTACACTGTTTTGGTAATTTAATTATATCTGCCGATCTGTAGAATGCTTTGTGCTGTTTTTTTACCCATGTTAGTAGTAATTTTCATGAAAAATTCAGTAGGTCTTCAGTCAAAGGTAATAAGTAATACAGAAATTACCATCATAACTTGTAAAACCATGTACATTGTACAAGGATGTATGAATAAATAAATATTGAATTTGCTTGCTAAAATTCAGATTAATTAAAATATTTAACGATTTAACAAAATTTTGCAAAAGCCAATACATTTTATCAAAAGAGAAGTTAATTGGAATTATTATGTTTAATCACAGGCTCCTTGACTTTGTTCGGAAAGATTAGAGTTGCGCCTCGCTTATAAATATTTAAGAAATAAAGGGAATTTTCCTTTCGATAATACAAAATTAAATACTCTGAGAGATTTACAATTAACTAAAGAGCCAGTTTACTTTAATTACAAGAAATTCTTACAAAGGATCGCTTTTTATCGTAGTGTTTGCCTTTATTTTATTACATGGATTTTTTATTTTATTTTAATAATATAAAAGAAAAGTTCTAATTTTAATATATAATATTTCTTTAAAAACATTGGTATGTATAGAACAATACAACAGATCAGTTAATAGGTATTTAAATCTATGTTGTTTGTAAGAAATATGATATTTTAATAATTAACAAATGGAATATTCCACTTTAAAATGCCTCGTAGTGGGTGGTTTACATCTTTGCTGATGTGGTGGTGCTGGTTTGGAATAATTTTGGTACTTATTTATTTTCCCCCTTGAATTATTTACTGAGACATTTTAAAGTTTCAAGTTAAAATACAGTTTTAGGACTCACCGATATATCTTTTAGACATTAATAACTAACTTACTGGGTCTCCATTTTTATATTGGAAATCATCGGTATGTCATCGGTGTTTTTTTAAGGATGAACAAGATAATCTTGGCGAACGCGATACCTTGAATAGAGGAAATCTCCGTGGAGCAAGAGATTTCCCAGGGCTGCTCCCGTGCAGAGGATAAGTTTTATTATTTTCACCCCAATCTTAGATATCTGAAAGTCATTTCGAAATGCTATAAATGGAAATTTCGATTTGCGTTTTTCGCGTTTCTCGTGCCCCAGGCTTATTACTTAAATTTCCAATTAAAATATCGCAAATATATATTTTACAATTTTAGATAAGATATATTATTTGGTAATGGCTTGAAGGGTGTATTGTTCGTAATTCAGGCAGTGGATTTTTTGTAGAAAAACAATGATGAAAATGATATCTAATACTTACTATTTTTAAAAGTTAAAAGTTATTAATTTCTTTAATCTTTCAAGTAAAAGTGACTGATAGCATATTGGTTATGACATCAGCTTGACAAGCGACAAACCCGAGTTCAAACCCCGGCTGGGTCAAAACTTTTTTAAATTTAAATCTACCAATTTGACTATTTCATTCAGTAGAATTTGACTAATTATTAGTGACTGCTTTTTCGCTATGACAATTAGTCAAATATGACTTATAATTAGTTATTTTTGACTAATTCATTTTAAAAGAGTAATAAAATGAATTAAAAAATTGTCTTATTATTTTTCTGCATTTTCGCGTTTTTCAAATAAAAAAAATGCTTTCTTACAAATATGCAAATCCAATGACATTGAAATTTTATAGGCGTAGTCTCAATAAACTTACGACAATAAAAACCCAAATGTAAATGTAATATAAAAATATTAAAATGTTATTTTGTTTTTACGCTGTTTCCACTATTTTAATATGTAATAAAATCTGTGATATTTTTGGCCTTAAACACCGCTTGAATATAAAAAAATTGACAGGTGCTAGACAGCTCCAAACTCACCTTTTCTTAATTTAAAACCCGATTGGTTAAAATCGCAGTGAATAATATTATTGAATAATGGTTATCTTTATAAATAAAAAAATCAAATATTGTTAATAATATGCAATAGTAATAAAAATAGTATATTAAGGAACTAATGTCATAAGATGTCATTTTGTTGCACAAGAACAATTTATATATATATTTATATTTTATTTTATTTATTAATTCCTGTTATATACATATTTGTTATATTATATTTGTAATTCACTTTTTTTTTAACTCTGTGTGACTTGTGAAAAATTTGTATTTTTTATAGCATAAATAAAATATTATTATTATTATTATACGAGTGCAAAAAAGGTCTTATGACATGAGTTTTTTTATGCAATTTTATCTATTTTGCAAAAATTCTATACAAAAATTAATTTTATACCTTAAATTTAATTTGGTCGAATTTAACTTTAGATAGTTGGTATGACAGTCATTGGTTTGACAGTTAATGTCAAAATCGATTCGCCATGCCGTCCCTAATTTACTTATTTACAATAAGCGGCTGTTTTAATTATTTTGGGTACCTAACAAATAAAATGAGTTAAATAAACATTATTAACATAAGCATTAATCTTGATATTTTGCTAAAAAAAATAAATTTTTAATTATTTCTAATTTTGGATAGGTACCTATCTCTTAAAATATTAATTTTAGAGAATATTTTTTGTGAAAAACTAAATTTACTATAAAAATGTATATATTGCTAAAATTTTTAAAAACTAGCATAGCTACCCTAAATAAAGCACAATAACTTTCTGATTTTTGTTAAAATAAAGTAACAATTTATCGAGTTTGAGACATTTTGTTAGGTTTGACCTTTGATATATGTGTTTACATTATCTCTACTTATTTAGAGCTAAACGCGATAGATAGAACCACTCTTTCTATGTAATTTTTTTGTATTTTCATTATTATACTGCGGTGTATAATAAATTGACTTTTGAACTGTGTACAAATATAAAGTCTATCTATATGAGGAGGTGCATTCCAAAACTTATGAGGCTTATGAGTGTAATAGGTACGTAAAATACTTACTATACTGGCGCATTCGCCATTTTTGCAAATGTGAATATTATATTAAATTTGTTTACTCTCTAAAAATGAATTAGTCAAAAATGACTAATTCATGGAATACAATGGTATCCCAAAATTTAACAGCCAATTCTTAAGAAAAATTGTCCCCTGAATCCGAAAATGTCGTCAAAAGTTAAAAAAGTATAACAGTTTTTGAGATATAGTTAATTGACGGTATTTTCGGATTCATGGGACAATTTTACATAAGAATTGGCTGTTAAATTTTGGGATACCATGGTATTCCATGGTTATTCCATGGTACAAGTGAAAAAGCAGCCACTAATAACTATTAAATTAGTCATTTTTGACTAATTCATTTTAAGATAGTATAATATATTTTAATATTTATTTATTTGTGAAACCCTTAACTTAAAATATATTTAATCACAGAAAAAAATAATTACAAATTCATTGTTTTCCAAAACTTGTTCATTATAAAAACTCGAAAGTATTCAGCGATCGCGCCAACTAACTAAAAGCACATCCGGTTATAAAAACAAACGTACTGAAAAACTTTGATTTATAAACAGAGCAACATTGGCGGGGGGCAATTCCGTTAAATCATCAAAGTGCGCCCCTTGAAAAACGATATCCCGAAGTTATTTTAAACGTTAAACGGCTGGAATTTAAATGTTTGCGCAAGGAAAAGCGATCTAAACCAAGAGAACGCTAGCAAGAGAGAAAGAGGTGCGGGATAAAATATGTATTAATTAAAACGGGCTCTAAATAAAACAGACACGTACGCTAAACTGCGATTACAATTTTAGACTATTGTGTTCAGTTTAAAGGAAAATCTGACATGCTTATTCTAATTTACACTTGAAACTTTAATTTACAACGTTTAAATTGCGCGCTGCGAGTTTTCACTGTCGCATCACGTATTGCGGTTTTAAATTATTTCAACACCGGTATCAATGTTAATTGCAACAAAATAAATGTAGCCATAGTAAATAAAAACTAAAAAAAAATATAAAAATTCTTGCTGGTTTAAAAAATTAAGTTACTATTAAAATGTTTTTAATACAATGGAAACTGCAGGACGAAGTTTGCACCTTACTTTTTAGCATTCTTATCGACCTCGTTTTATATTTCACAAAAATGAGTCAACTAACACCACAAACCCCCATTTTCTTTCATTCATACAGTCCCCTGCCTATCAAATGTCATATATGTCATAAATGTCATTTTTTAGCACGAGAACAATTTACGAGTTTTTATAAAATAGTAAATAAAGGTACTTTTCTCTTGAAGCATATTTATGTTTTCATAATTTCTTAGCACGAAACAGCAATTTTTAGGAAGAATAATGATTTTTCTAGTAAAACGCAGAATAGTTTTTGCTTTATTTATTTCTGAGCACCCTGTATATTTGATTAAATTTTTTAATGGGCCCGCTTGAAAGCAACGCTAGAAGCCTAACCCTATATTCTTTCATTCATACAGTCCCCTGCCTATCAAATGTTATTAGACGTCATTTTTTCGCATTATAAATTATATTTATTATACAAATATGTATATTAATCTAAACAGACGTAAAAACAGTATACCGAAGAATACATAAATATTTTTTTAATAATGCAATATATATATATATATATATATATATATATATATAAGGGTGATTCTACAAAAGTTGGACAACTTGATGTCATCAGTCAATAGAGTAGGACTTTTAATATTTTTTTGTAATTATTTTAGTATTTTTCAAAAGATCCAGGTTTTTTTAACTTGTCCACCCAATTTTAATGTATTTTTTCAAAAGCACGTTTGTAGAAAAACATAATAAATATTCAAAACATCAGTACCTTGCCGTTTCACAACTCCTGAATCAAATATTTGAGTGATTTTATTTTAAAATATATTCAATTTATCTTAAATTTTTCGATTTTACTACAAACTATAAAACATTAAATAATGTATTTTTCATATTTTATCATAGATTCGAATAATAGCAATTTTTAAAAAAATTGATAATCTGTGTACTTTTACCCGTCAGTTCCAATGTTAAAATTCAAAATTCCTGCGAAATATTGAAGTTTAAACGTCAAGTCCTCGTTTTACTGTGGTAAGTAGTTATTTTCTTACGTATAAATATTTCATTCTAATTTATATAAGGCTATATGTGATTTGTTGATAAGTAGCATCCACTAATAAAAAATATCAGTAAAATACTTAATTCCGAATTATAATCTCAAATTTGTATACCATTTATCAGTACCGTGTCGTCAGTTCCATGTTCGATGTTTCGGTTATCTTTTTTTCGCAAACTTCAATTTAAATTCTGCTTGCGCAGAACTTGTTTATTTAATGACATTATAAACTCATATAAATTTGGTGTTGGTCCCATATCTAATAATTGAGATGTCGGTATACCCAAAATCCACCAGCCGCCACTGATGTATGGTATTATTTGATTTTAAGATATTTAATGTTTAATATGCTCAAAGTTGCAATAAATCTTATATTTTCCAATAAATTATTTATTTAATTAGTACCCTGGTATACTAGTCACTTTCCTTGCATTCAAATTTAGAAAACACAGATATTTCAGAAACTGTTTGAAAAAGTTGCCCAACTTTTGTAGAATCACCCATAAATTAAATTACTCATATAAACTGCGCACCACTCAATGTGTCGCGACCAAAAAGTTCGTCCTTTTTCAAAACGACATAACTTTTTTGTTTCTTAAACGATTTTATTTTGGTCTGTAATGTCTGCTAGCGTCATCCTCTGGCAATTCATCCTATAGGTATGAGGGTCAGGGTTCTTTAAGTAAATTTTCTACAGGGTGTTATGTAAAACGGTGAAAAATTTCAATAACTTCATCCAAGCCCCGTTTGTAAAATAAATATTTTTTTCTCGTTTTTATTTTGAAATAATGAAGTACTAGGTCTTAGCTTAAAATATTTTTAAAATTTTTCGAATTGAAATCCTAACAACTAAAATATGAGGTTTTTTTTCAAAAGAGTACATTTGACGCTTTTTTGTAGGCAATACAATAAGTCTTTTTAAGAACAAAAAGATAAGATGGTGAAAGATTGTTCCTTAAATAATTCTGAACAAGCGACAAGCAGGGGCCTAAGCAAAGACCACTTTTTCAAAATGACATTTTGGTGAAAATTTGCAAAAACTAAACCTAAACCGATATTTACGTTCGTTACATGTTTTCTTCATATTTTTGACCTCCTGATTGTGATTCAGTTGTCAAATTTAAGTTTTAGATCAAACCAAAATCACCAGGAATCAAAATTTGAAAACAATATTTAATCATATTTACGATTAAAATGCAAATTTCCGAATTCAATTTTTGGGCGAAATTAGTGCAATTTGTTTGGGAGGTTAGGATAATGTTACATAACTTACATTTACATTGCGCACTAGTTGCGTAACTTGTCACTGATAATTACCTACCTAATTGGTAATAAGGTTAAATAAAAATATTTTTGTTTATTTTTTAAAATTTTATGCGAAGATATAATAATAATTAAAACTAAAACATTCAACAGAAAAATTTAACAAACAATAACAATAATAAATTTTAATATTTCGTTGGCCCTCCCCTAACCCTTAATAATTCATTAACCCTCCTGGGCATTCCCTCGACCAAGTTACTTGAAAAGTCCTGGGGTATGGCTTCCCATTCTTCCTGAATAGCATTCACCAATTCATCGAAGTTGTCCATGCGTCCTTCCCTCTCTTCCATCTTAAGTTTCATCCTGCTCCACACATGCTCAATAGGATTCATATCCGGGGACAAAGGTGGCCAATTCATTCTCTCAATATCGTGGTCCCTTAAAAACTCATTTACTATATTGGCGCGGTGCGGACGGGCATTGTCGTCCACCAACACCAAATTATTGGCATCGAAATTGAATTCGGAAATTTGCATTTTAATCATAAATATGATTAAATATTGTTTTCAAATTTTGATACCTGGTGATTTTGGTTTGATCTAAAACTTAAATTTGACAACTGAATCACAATCAGGAGGTCAAAAATATAAAGAAAACATGTAACAAACGTAAATATCGGTTTAGGTTTAGTTTTTGCAAATTTTCACCAAAATGTCATTTTGAAAAAGTGGTCTTTGCTTAGGCCCCTTTGAAAATAAAAGAAGTTTGTTGCTTGTTGCTTGTTCAGAATTATTTAAGGAACAATCTTTCACCATCTTATCTTCTTGTTCTTAAAAAGACTTATTGTATTGCCTACAAAAAAGCGTCAAATGTACTCTTTTGAAAAAAAACCTCATATTTTAGTTGTTAGGATTTCAATTCGAAAAATTTTAAAAATATTTTAAGCTAAGACATAGTACTTCATTATTTCAAAATAAAAACGAAAAAAAAATATTTATTTTACAAACGGGGCTTGGATGAAGTTATTGAAATTTTTCACCGTTTTACATAACACCCTGTAGAAAATTTACTTAAAGAACCCTGACCCTCATACCTATAGGATGAATTGCCAGAGGATGACGCTAGCAGACATTACAGACCAAAATAAAATCGTTTAAGAAACAAAAAAGTTATGTCGTTTTGAAAAAGGACGAACTTTTTGGTCGCGACACATTGAGTGGTGCGCAGTTTAGTTTAAAAATCTGTGACACTTCAAAAAACGATATAAATATAAAACACGAAATTTTCAATAGACATACTTAACCCGCACCCGACAGCCACTTAAATTTCTAAACGCTTCGTTTAAAACATCCTTAGAATTCATTTTATAGATACAGGCACTTTAACGGGACTTATATTTTAACGATACAGAAGGGAGGGAATATGGCTGCTTGTTATGATGGAAGAAGGGATAGAATAACATTATAATACCCATTGTAAACAATAATGCCGCAGTTGAGTTTAACTTATACATAATATTATGTTAATGCTTTTATTGTATGTATATGTATGTAAAACTGCCTATACCTTTTTCGAAATATTTATAAAAAACAATACAAAAATCAATTTTGCTATTTCAAATTTTAATCATTTCATTATACACCTTAAACATGCTCAAAGAACGAATGATTTACTACCTAATCAAATAAATATTAATTTGTTTTTTCACACAAATAAATTCAAATTTAATTTTTATTTAAATTGTTGAAAAAAACTATAAGTAGTGTTCTCTAGTGAAGCCTAGTGTAATAACATTCCTTTGTCTTCGCGATTGTGTGAATATTTTTAGTCGGGCGTAATATAACGTAATATAAACTTTGACACATGGAAAACTTTTATCATGGCGCATAATACGTTGTATTTACATGCATGGACGCACAACGGCTTCATCTTTTCGAGCCATATCTGGGATTCCCCTATTTTATTTCACGTATAACTGAAACTGAATAAACACATTACCCACACAATTTTTATATAATAATATTTTCTGCTTTCCGAGTCGTTCGCAATGAAAAGGAATCATTTCGGATTTTTATTTTTTGATATAATGAATACCAGGTGGTTTCTCAATGTTTTGTCGTGTTAATGATTTTTATATGGAACCTCTCTACATAAACAATCTTCCAAATTTTTGCTTTTGTTATGGCAAAAAGATCATTTTTATAAAAATTATTTATCTACAAACGCTGCATTTAGGAATAGCATTTGCATTAATTATAAAGTAAATGTACGTTATGTTATAAAAATAACACTTTTCCAAAAACAGTTCTATACCGTTTACAAAAACGTTTTGTAGTATTAATGAAAACCTAATGGTATTATTTATAGAAATTTTGTAAATTTTACAAATCCCTTTTCGTTTAAAATAAAACTTTTTTTATAATATTAATAAAATTTATGTTAATTTAACAACAAATTAATTGTTAATTCAATAAACTATTTTCATTGTAACAATGGTCACATTTTTAACGTACTGTTGGGTAGTTTTTTTTAAATAATTAAACCAAATTATTTATTATAACAAAAAATTAACTCATATTATACTCACTTTTTAAACAACAAGTCTGCTTCGTTTATAGAATAGACCTTAAATATTTCCTTTAGAAAACGTTGAAATTTTAATTTTCTTAGAGATCTTTTTGATATTTTTATCATGCTAGATTTTACCACACTTCACTCGCACAAGTGAAATCAATAAGATTATAACACATACTGTGGATTATAAAGTTATCTTTAATAAGGAGAGCGCTGGCCCTTTCCCCCTCTTTTTAAGGGAAATAACAAAAATTTTGTTACGATTTTCTAAATGAAAGAAAATTAATTTGAATTACAACGATAGTAATTAAAAAAATACAAATATGCCATAATAAAATGAACAAATTTTACTATAACAACTGCGCGTTACTTTATGTAAGCGCAATTCACACCCAACTATAGATTTAACAAAAACATTTTAAGTTCGACAAAGATTTAATAATAATAATAATATTAATTTTATAAGCATAAAGTATTTCTTTTGTCATGACAATATGATAACAACTATTACTTTGTTGGATGAACATTTTAAATTTATAACCTTTTATAAACTTTTATTTAAATAATATCTTTTAATACATCCTCCTTTTTTTTCAATTATTTATTGTTTAAAAAAATGGTTTAGATTATTTAAACCCAAGTAGATGAAACCTATTTTGACCATTTATACATATATGTACATACATATTTAATTTACATTTTTCTACGTATTTAATTAAACGAACTGTATTTGTCATCAGAAAAGTTAAAATACTGGAGAGTAAACGTGATGGGAAGTCAAATATTCTTCTCCGGTAGTAGCTCGTCATATCCATTTTGTATATTCCGGCCGTGTGCCGCTTTTATCAGCTAATATAGGGGATTATGAAGGGTCAAGTCGCCTGGTGACTTTGTCCCATCTACTTTTATGCAGCAGCATTTTCAAAATCGACTCGGAAAGTATATTGCAAATTATTTTTATAATAAGGATAAAAGTTTTTGTGGCTTTAGTACATATAATTTTTTCGCGATATCATTTCAATATCGTTTGATCCGATCGGCATTAAAAATTTATTGAAAACGCGCCTTCCTAAATACCAAGTATCCCGTGTTATTATCAGCACCAGAAGGAAAATGCATTTATTAAGCCTGTTTCACATAGATGCGAGATGCGAATTGCGAAATGCGAAAAATGCTACCATTGGTCCATTGATTTGGCGGGAAAGGCGTTTCGACAGATCCTGCGAATTCGCAAGATTTGAATCTGGGGGGCGGGAATCTTAAGATTGATCCAATATTTTGCGAAAATTGCATTAATTTGGCGTGACGCGCATGCACATTAATTTAATTGTTTAGTTTTTTTGATGTTTTTTTTTGTTTTTTATAATGGACAAAGACTTTTTTGAGGTACATTAATATTTCTTATTTTACCTTTATAGACTCACCTAGTTTTTTGGAAAATATTTGAAAGCTCGTTATTAGAAAATTAGCAAATCGATTTTGAAAATCTTTGGAAATTCTGAATAGCTGATTCTTTGATTCTTATGTCATTTTTTGGACTAAAATGAAGAATAACGTGAATTTTCAAAAAATTGCCATATAATCGTAGTTAGCCAAGATATCCACAAAATTTCGAAAACGTCCCAGTGAATGGAGATTTGAAATTTTGAAAAAAAACATCCCTTTTTTTAACACCCTGTAGTATAATGCTATGTGCACAATATCGTATTTTCAAAATTAGACGTAAGTCAAAGAATCCACTATTGCTCATTTTTTGGACTAAATTGGGAAATAACGACAATTTTCGAAAAATTGGCATATAATCATAGTAAGCCGCGATATTCACAAGACCTCGAAAACGTTTCCTTACTTATATTAGGGAGGGGTACGACTATCAAACTCAACTGCCTCATGAATGGGAATAACTCGAAATTTCGGAAAAAATACATCTCTTCGTTTAACACCCTGTAGTATAATGCTATGTGCAAAATATCGTATTCCCAAAATTAGACATAAGAGTCAAAGAATCAGCTATTTAGAATTTCCAAAGATTTTCAAAATCGATTCAGTTTTTTTCCAATAACGAGCTTTCAAATATTTTCCAAAAAACTAGGTGCGTCGATTTTTATGACGAGCAGTTTATATGAAACCGACTTTAATGAGAAATGCGAAAAATTATGGAAAAAATCTTGTTATTTCTTTTCGGAAAAGGTTTGTGCAAAAAAATGTTAAGTACAAAACTAAGTAAAAGCAAAAACTATGTTCTATTTCCCAACTTTCTTACATACTTAAGTATTTTTAATAAGTATTAAATATTATTAAGTATTTTTATTTTCTGAATTTAAAAAATGTTCATTTCAAAAAGTGAGTTTAAGAAATTTTCTTTAAATGCGTATTAAAAACGTTTTTCTCGATTTTTTATCTGGGCTCAGCTTGACCAATTTAACGAGTAATAAATTAATAAAAAGTTTTAGTTATTACTAATAATAATACTAAAATAATAATAAAAACTCAATATTTTCCAGCTTTTTTGAGGCAAAATACATTGACCAGGAAAATTACTATTAAAAAGGTGGAGGACATTATTTTAAATTTGCTATGTATTATCAAAAACAGAAAAGGTGGAAGGTTGAAAAAAAATGTTTTAAAACTTTTCTATAAGTTTATTATTATTTCAAAAATATTTTATAATTTATTTCTTTGAAATTGTCCTCTGGGTCACATAACTTTTTTCTGGGTCACACAATATGTGATCCAGGAGACGACTCTTTACTGTTTTAAACATAAAAAATTGTGACACAGGAGAATGCACAGTTTTGTCACGCTAGTATAAAAAATACAAAAAAGCGTGTTGTGGCTTCAAGATAGTTCAAAACACCATTTTCTACTAAAATCAGTTACCAAATACATTGCCGCAAGGGGGCAGCACCAAAAAATGCGCGCTTTAGAGTTAAATTTAAAATTTCACAATTTTAATTGCTAAAAACACTTCTAAATGGCGTTAAACTCATTTTTTTATAAAATATTAAAGTTGAGTGACAGCAAGTGTACAAAAAATTTAAAAATAATGTGGTAAATAAGTTATTTGTATATTTTTCGTGTATTTTTTGGTATCTTTTAGTAGGTATTATAAACAATGGTTTACTAATTTAATAAATACATATATCGCAAATGCATTGAATATAGGAAAAACTACCTTCAAAATTTATATAATTTATTTAAAGATGTAGATTTATCTGATGAAAACTCTTTTTAGATGCAAAAAGCATTTTAAAATAAAAACAATCATAGTGCGTTTAACGTACTGATTATACGTATACGTATACGGTTGTTCTCTGTATTCAGTAGACCCTGATTTGTGTTCGGCACCGGACAGATTGCGATTACTGCATATTGTTAAGGACTGATGGTGTGTGTTTAGCCAAATTTATTTGACATTTTATTACTCACCTTTGTTTATGGTAGCATACAAATGCCCAGCATATGCGATCACGATATTTTACCATGACATACGAATATGATCATTGTGTATTTTTAATAATTTATATATAGTTATTATCTGTAATAAATTTATATTATATTATTGTATATTTGGTAAAAATAAGTGTTAAGGCAACATACTTTTTTGATTTGTATAACAGTCCCAATATTATACAAATAAAAAAGCAATATATAAAGTAGATATAGGGCAAACTATAGTCCATTCCATTTAAGAATGGAGTAGATGTCGCTGCAAAACAAGACCGGTTTACACAGGAGAACGCGGTAAATTTAAATATAATGTCAAATGGACCTTCCACATTTGAAAACCTAAGAACTTTTTACAATATATACAATGTATATTATACGTGTATGCTAACTTACGTGTGGATGAGTTGACCCTCTTCACCGAAGGACACACGCGCCACAGTCCGATGCGGAAGCTAATGGAAGTCGCGACACGAGAGTTGGGCAGGGTGACCGGCTCTCTTGTGTACAGCCACGATCCGCTCAAGAAGGCTATGGAAAGCGCGGCCAGTGCGAATAGCCCCCATATCAGACCCAGACGGGAAAGGGCTCCCCGCGACTTGCAGCACATCACCACCTGAAACGCAAAGGATTATTTCAAGGTCTGAATAAAACCCAACATAGATTTTGTGCCACTTAAAATGTTACACTGTTATAAGCATCAGATTTGTTCAGAAGTTTGTTAATTTTATTTTGTACAATTACTTGTAGAAAGCAACAAACAACAGTAATGCAATTTAATTTTACAGTCATAAATAACAAATACAACCATATAACTGTACAAAATAAAGTATGTAAAGTTAGATAGAAATAAATGTAAAATGTTAATATTTAAAATAGTAAACATAAAATAATGTTTATAATAAATAAGTAATAAAGTTTGTTCTACCAGAACCCGAAAAATAAAAAGTTCAGCTTGTTTCTTCTTTCACAAAGAACAAGATCAATTAAAAAATAATAAAATATAGTTTAAAATAAATATTAATTTATTAACCACTTATTATAATATTTATGAGTCTTCTACAAAAATTAAATAATTTAACTATACCTTCAAACTTAATAAAGTAAAGATCCCTATTCGACCAAATTTTGTAAAACTATTTTTGTAATATTAATAAAATTTATGTAAATTTAACAACAAATTAATTGTTAATTCAATAAACTATTTTCATTGTAACAATGGTCACATTTTCAACCTACCTTGGGTGTTGGGTAGTTTTTTTAAAATAATTGCAAGGCAATAAAACAAATTATATATTATAACAAAAAAATTAACTCAAATTTTATGATGTACAAAATATAAATTACTTTTTAAACAACAAGTCTGCTTCGTTTATAGAATGGACCTTAAATATTTCTTTTAGAAAACGTCGAAATTTTAATTTTCTTAGTGATCTTTTTGATATTTTTATCATGCTAGATTTTACCACACTTCACAAGTGAAATCAATAAGATTATAACACAAACTGTGGATTATAAAGTTATGTTCACCAAGGATAGCGCTGGCCCTTTCCCCCTCTTTTTAAGGGAAATAACAAAAATGTTGTTACCATTGCAAAACAATAGTATTTTTATACCACTAAAATATTGTTGTTGTTGTTTTTAACGTAAGCTATTAACAAAGACTTTCTAAATGAAATAAAATTAGTTTGAATTACAACGATAGTAATTTAAAAAAGACAAATATGCCATAGTAAAATGAACAAGTTTTACTATAACAACTGCTCATTACTTCATGTATTACTTAAAGCGCAATTCACACACAACTATAGATTTAACAAAAACATTTTAAGTTCGACAAAGTTTTAATATAAACATGAAGTATTTCTTATTGCCATGACAATATGATAACAACTATTACTTTGTTGGATGAAATTTTTTTTATAAAAGCTTAACATTGCTGCTTTATTATAGTAAATAAGAATTTTATTAACAGTAAAAAAGTTTATTCTGTAAATAAAAATAATCTCAATATTTTGACAAACCGTAGGTTTTTAATAATAATAAAAATAATAATAATAATAATAATATATTTATTTAGCCTCTGCTATTTAAAACAAGTATACATTTACATTATTTCAACTTTTTAAATATCACAATTTTTCTATCACAAAATATTTTAACAAGTTTTTAAATCACAGTATTTAATTTCATGTGGTAAATTATTATACAATTGAAATCCTTTAAAAAATATGCTTTTGCTATATTTACTGGACGTTGGTTTATCTATATAAAAATCTTTGTCTTGCCTTGTTGGATAGTTATGAATATCACAGTTTAATTTTATTTTTTTAGTTAAATATATGGGAGTCATATGGTTTAATATTTTAAAAACAAAGATTAAGGTTCTAAAAGTTATTCTTTGACGAACAGACATAAAATTTAGAACATTTAACATTAAATTTATAGGTGTGTATTTGTTACATTGCAGTATTACTAGTCCAAAGAGAATTGTAGAGCAATATTCCAAGTGGGGGGCTATTAGTGTTTTGTATAATGTTATTTTAATATTTATACTTAATTCTCTTCCAATTCTTCTTAAAAAATATATTTTTTTATTAATCTTGTTTTGTACATAATATATTAGGTATATGTACGTATATACTTAAAAAATTTAACTGTTTGTCAATTATAACTCCCAAGTATTTAATTTCTTCATATAGGTATATCTAATTTTATTGCATTTATTATAATATTAAAGTCTACATTATTATTAAACTTAATAACTACCATATATTTAGATTTTTAAATATTAATACTTAAACTATTATTATAATTCTCTGAAGATCACAGTTCATTTCTTTTCTCATTTCCTCTAGGTTATTACCAATTATATATAACATGGTATCGTCCACAAACATAACTATTTTACATTTTAATAGTACCTTTGCAATATCATTAATGTATAAAATAAATATTATGGCAGCTAATTTAGTTCCTTGAGGAACCCTATGTTCATTTTTAATTTCTTCAGAGAATTTATTTTTAAACTTAACTTTCTGCTTTTTATTTTTTAAAAAGGATTCGAACCAATAAGACACTGAAAGTTCTACAGGGTACTCACCTCGGACACACCACGTCCAACGGCTTATATCTACGCGAGGGGGCTGTATACGAACAAACGAACTATAGCAGGAGAGAGTGGGGAGATTAGGGAGCTGGTGGCGTTTCACTTATTGTCCCCGCTTGAAATATGCGTTTTACATCTCACGACTTGGGCTCGTGCACTCCGGTTTTCATTATGGCCGACACGTTTTCCCCGTATTTTTGCACATTGTCTACAAACAATGCCCGAACGGGCCGAGGAATTCATTTTCCTGCTCTACGATCGCGATGCTTGCTGAATGCCTACGACGGGATTTTCTTTCCATTCTTTTCCACGCCTAGCCGAGTGGCTGAGAAGAAGTCTGAAAGGAGAGAGGTAATAAATATTTATTTCGGTTCAACAGGATTACTTAATAGAATTACGCAATAATGTCAGGACGATATATTTTTCGTCCTTATTTATTTAGCATAATTATTTTTTGATTCGTTAAGTGGAATTGTATTGTATAAGCTATACTAATTTGTAACGATTGAGAAAGTTGGCCGTTTCCATAAGGATGAAATATTGAATAAACAGAACTTTGTGTTGCTTTATAGCAATCCATAACATCCTTAGTTAATACAGTAAACAAATTATATATAAATTAATTAATTTTAATATCCATTTTTTAAATTTGACTCATGTCCCAGACATTTTTTCCGTTGCGTTACGTCCGTCGCGTTACCGATAGAATATTAAAAAAAACATATTTATGGCAACTTTTTTGGCACTCACGTGATCAACAAATGATGTTCGGACGAATACATTACCCAGCTGAATTTATTTATTCAATCAGGAAGAAGATATCGGTTAAAACAGGTGCGGGTAACGCGAATGTAATAATTGTTTGTCCGCTAAGTTACTCAAAAAAATAATAAAAATAAGGTAAGAAAAAATACTATTTTTCATGTTTATGTTTATTTTAGGGCACTAAAGCTCATTGAGAGTAATGAATGACTGTAATGTCTTATTATTATTTTTTAAATATGGTTTTACAAAACTTTGTCCACTGCGTTACCGAGTCCATTATGTTACCTTATGGCAACGCAATGGAATTTAGGGTAACGCAATAGAATTTTTCAATAGCAAAGTGGATATTTACCGTCGCTCTTATCATAAGTAGTTTATGATAAACCAATTTACAATTATTTGTGATTACAACTCATGATATAGATTCCATCCACGCAATATACAAGTACTAAAAGACACCAGCTTATAGTCAAAGAAAAAGGGTGTCTATAATTTAAAAATCTAAATTGTTATTCTGCAAGTGAGCACCACTACAAGGGATTTTGTTTATGCATTACTCTAAATCCGTACCACCCTTTATAGTTTCTTTTTAACGTTATCTGATTAAGTCCTTTGTGTACCCCAGTCCGTTGTGATACCAATGTCTATTTCGTTCCTTTTTTTTTGTTAAAAAATATAATTAAAATGATTTTTATACACTATCACTTGGTAATACGTGTTTATAAATTAGAGTTTTACAGTGATTAAAAGAAAATATTAATGGTATTGTTTTTTAACAAAGAATCGGAATGGTTTCTTTTAAAAAGTAACTTAACGAACATACATATTTAAAAAAAGCATACAATTTTTAATAAAAAATAAAATAAAAAATTGGAGTCAAAAGTTTGTGAACTAAGTACATTTTATTTCAAATTATTTCTCTAACAACTTTTTTATTGAATTAAATTTTGGATTTCAAATTGGTAACACAGAGGATTTTTCTGAAAAAACGTAAATTAAAAAGTGCACTGCCTGTCTTAAATGTAAGTAAACAAAAATCTAAACATTTAAAAAAATCCAACCAAAAGTTAATTTAAGCAAAAAAAAATAATTTGATCTTCATTTTCCTGAAAGCGGGTGTTTCTTAAAAATTACCCGTATACAATGTATACTATACATACTTGTAAATGTTTTATTTATATTTTGTATATTGCTTTTATAAAAACATAACTTGTCCATGGACATAATATTGTTTGTACAACACATAGTCAACTTTTATTTTTTTTAAATACAGGTAGGTCCATGTATATTTTTTTGACTGCCTAAACATGTATTTATATGTATGATGCTAATAAACTATTAAATTGCCATAACCCGATGATAGGTATTTGTAGTTATTACAAAAAATTGTAAAATTTTAATAAATCTTTTCCGATTTGGTATATAGCGAGTGGATACGGGAATTACTTAATATAATTAATTCCGAAACGATAAATTTGGTGGCTGTCGCGCGAAATTAGGCTTTAATCTCTTAAAAAATAGATTGCCGGATTTATTGCCAAATCCATTGAGAATTGCAAATTGATTTCTAACGATTTTTCAGGGGGCCGCGCGATTAACTGTACTTTATAAGATCCAAACAATAACGGCTTGGTCTTATCGTTACTACCTGCCATTGGAAAGGGTGGCTGTGAAGTTTTCCAAGCAGCTAGATATTAATAAATATTTATGACGTCATAAAAATACAGTATTACGTTTGTTACACATAAAAATTGATTGAGTCGTTATTATTAATGTTCTGAACTGCAAAACAAAAGTTCTAAAAATCATGGTTTGTTTATTTTTTAACCGGTTTATTCGGAGCATTTTCAATGAATTTCCTTTGTGTTCCACATTTGATGAATAGTGTTTATAATATACAAATATGCAATAAAACAATTTTGTAATAGGGTAAAGTAAACAGTTATCGGACACTTTATAGATATTGCAATTAACATTAATACTGTAAAAACAAGAGTTACCTTAAAGTCAAATGTTTGATTAAATTACAACAAAGAATATTGTACAGATCAGTGTATGGTATAAATGTGTTCCTCATGGTTTAAACATTGTAACTTTAATGAGTTTTAATTTTAATTCTGAAAACAAACGGTAAAATGGCCAGTGTCCAATTACTGGTTGGTAAAAAATGTAAATTTCTATTATTGGACATATGTCCAATATCATACTTTATTTGTATCCCGGACATTTACCAGCCAATTCTTACGTAAAATTGTCCCCTAAATCCGAAAAGAACGTCAAAAACTATAAAAGTTAAGCAGTTTTTGAGATATAGTCAATTCCATATTATATGTAAACTTGATTATATTTCAAAAACCGTTCTACTTTTATAACTTTTGACAACATTTTCAGATTCAGCGAATAATATTTCATAGGAAATTCCTATTAGGAATTGACTGCTAAATGTCAATACAAATTGCTGTTGACGAGAATTATTAGTGGCTGCTTTTTCGCTATGACATTTTTGAAAGAAAGGAGAAGAAATATATGAATTATATGATATTAACAGAAACGAAATAAAAAATTACCCAAAACAGCAATTTATATTTAAAAAATATTTAAAAATTTATATTATTTGATGTAAAGTTGTTAAGTTTATATAAAAATTGTATGTCCAATAACTATGGTGCATGTATCCAATTACTATTTAAAATGTCCAATTACTATACTTTTTTGCATGTTTTTATAAAATTATTAATAAAATTTAAAATATTCTTATTTTTAAGTAAACGTAAATAAAGTTTAAACAACCTATTTTATATATTTATATATTTTATCACGAGAACTATGAATTTAATCGGTTAAACTAGGCTTAGTAGTTTTTTGTTTGGTTTTTGTTGGAAAATGTTGAATGCAAAATAATTTAATAAAATCACGAGACCGCGTAGCGGTCGAGGGGTTTTATTTTTAATTATTTTGCATGAAACTATTTTCTAAAAAGAAAAATCAAATAAAAAACTTACTGAGCATAGTTTGACAGATTAAATTTATAGGTTGAGTGATATACGTCTAGATTATTTCCCGAATTAAAGGAAACTATTTGACAATTCATAAAATCTGACGTATATGTCAAAATTTATAAATATTTTTTTAAAGAAAATTCCATTAATTTAAGGTATGTAATAAGTAATAATTGATATTTCGTAAACTAGATGACTTATTTTTTATTGTTTTTAAAAAAATGTTTGTTAAAACTTGTAAATAACACCATAAAATCGTAAACAAAAATGCAATATGGAGGCTAAAATTTAATCGCTGTTAAATAGTTCTAGTGATTTAATCGCTTATTTAAACGAAATTTATTCGAAAATTCAAGGCTTTTGATTGGTTCATATTATAATGAGGAAAATAATCATAAGAAAAAAACTAATATCAATATAATAACAACGGCATATATAAATTTTATGTTTTTATGTTTACAAAATAAAAATACTTATTTATTTTTAGTATCGGTTTTGTCATTTATTAAACTAAAGTTTAACATTTTGACAAAATGTAAATAAACCGAACATTTATTAATAAATTTGTTAGATGGGTAATTAAATAATGAAATTGAGGCTTCCATTTAAAAACCGCAAATTTAACTGTAAATAATGCGGCTGTGTTCAGGACAGGCGGCAAAAATACGACTCGTAGAGCAAACTAGCGAGCTTCATGACCTGAAAGCACATTTTAAATTTTAAACAAAATCTATTTAATAACATTGTTCACGCATACGATTTTCAGCGTAACCGTTACACATACTCAGCACCTACTTCCAATTATGAGAATTTATTTAAATTAGATATTTGAACACGACAAAAATTTGATTAAAACGTCATTCAAAAATGTCAAATAAATCACCGAACTCGAACTGATTTTATTTCGAGATGTATGAGATTTGAATGCAAATTATTTTTCAAATTGACCGGGCGTTTTTGCTTTTTAAGCTTTAATAAATGCTATTTTGGCTCGTCATGCATTTAAAATTGCTTTTTACGCGTCAAAATTTTATTATATACAAACTAAAAAGTTATTCGTTCTTATTCAGTTTTTGTAAATAAGAGGAGTACTCATGTTTTTCATTAAAATTGTTAACAAGTCAAAATTTTTAGAAGTCTGTTCATGACTGAAAAGCCCGAAGTTATTTATATTTTAACAAAAAAATATATCTTTAATTCTTATACAATGACTTTAAAAAATCGTAAAATTGGTAAAAAAATATGTAATAACAATTTTATGTTAAATCATATTTATGTTAGTTTATTGGTATTAGTATAAAAAACTTAAGCTTTTGTTGATATCTTATTTTATTTTAACAGAAGCTTTTGAATAAAGCAATACATACTATTGGCTCAAGAGATATTTGCTCTAAAATTAAAATAAAATGTGGTTAGGTCAATAGTATATGCTTTTGTAGCAAGACAAATTTTCTTTCTTAGAAAGTTCCTAAGCTTTTCAATAAAGAGATGCAGTTTTCTTGTTAAAATCCCATTTTTTTCAAAAGAGAAATATCTTTTTGGTTCTTGTATCAAGAAATTTAAGATTTAAGCTAATATTGTAATAATATGTGATTTTCATTTCTTCTAAAAGATTTTTTTTTTCAGTGTAGAGCTTAAAATTGTAATATAATAAAACTTTAAATTACAGCGCATTCGCCATTTTTAATTTTAACCAGTCAAAATTTAAAAATGAGTACTTTTTCCGGTAGTTTTTTCCCATAAGGTTATTTAAAAAAAGCATGCGAATTTTAAACGGGTTTTACGACCTTTTTTATCATTTTCGCAATTAAAAATAATGACTCTGTTGTGGGAAAATTTACATTCATTTTAAAAGGGTTATTAAGATAGTATTAATACAAAATCTCATTTAGATAAACACTATGTATTTTTATGACCAAGCTACATTTTTTGTATTTATCGGTTTAAACTTAAAAAATTAAAAGCAAAACATTTTATATTTTGTAGTTCAATAGGCGACTATTACTTATAGATTTTTAGAAGGAGGGGTAGAACCATAGACAGATATCAGATATTATTTATTTATTTTTTAAAATTGTATAATTTTTGCAAGCTATTTGTTTAATATACCCTCTCTAGACACTCGTTTTTATTAAAGACTCCCTCGCAACCTTTGCTCGTGCCTAATTTAACCGATAAAACATATTTATTGGATTTTGTGTTCAGAAAATTCTGTTTTATTTAAGATTGTCCTATTCGTATTTTAATACCGAATATTTGGAATGTTTGGTAAACCAAAGCATATGTAGAAATTCCTGCGTGTTTTTTTTCAATTCTGGCCGCTTGTTATCAATCACGCAGATAAAAGGGATTACACATAAAAGGTGATCGTTATAATAACCAGAATATTAATGCCTTTGCCATCCAGTCGATTTGGGTATTTATTTGATCATAATTTGTATACAGTTGAATATGTTTTAAATGTAATAAAATGAGTCACTTAAACTGCTATAGTAGTATATTAAAGAACTATTAAAGAACTATTAAAGAACTAATGTCATAAGACAAATTAATTTTATACCTTAATTAAATTTAATTTGGTCGAATTTTACTTTAGATAGTTGCTATCACAGCCATTGGTTTGACAGTTAATGTCAAAATCGATTCGCCATGCCGTCCTTAATTTACTTATTTACAATAAGCGGCTGTTAATGTTAAAGAAGAAAAAAAGGATTTTCTTTGGTGTTAAACAAAATTTATTGCCGGAAAAGTCTCGAAAGTACTAGAAAAATCATAAAAATATTATAACTAATATGCAAAATATTATGCTGTTTAGTAGTATAGCCAACCTATAAAATCAAAATTTTGGGGGGATAAAGTATCTCATAAGCGGTGTTATAATGAAGTCATTATGAACGCAAAATACACTCTTTCGACACAATATTATACTCAAGGATTTTAAAGACAATTTTATTTAATATTTTATTTGAAATCTGACAGCTGTCAAGCTTTAACATTACTCTTTTCCAATTTCAACTCAAAGCAAAAATTTTTAAGACAATAATAAACCGTGAATCGTCATAATAATTATAAATACTAACTACCGTGAAGAAAATCAATCGTCATCTTATTGGGCAGTAACCGCTGAGAAAGAGATCAATGTTTTTTACAGTTTAGGACTAAGACACTTTCTTAATTGAAAATGTTGAAGCATACGAGCTGCACATAATTTTTAAATAAATAATTAGTTTTTTCGCAAAAGAGAGGAAGGCATAAGAAGTCTTACTCCACAAATTTTGTTCGGAAAGTTTCAATTGCACATCTAAATCTATATTTTTTTTTCCTTAGCCTGGGGGTAGAATTTGTAGCCTATAAAAAAAGAAAATTAAAAAAAACTCTTTAGAATAAAAAAAATATTTCAAGAGTTTTCCGGAAACTGCGGAGTGTCCTCTTTCTTGCTAATTAACAGTTATGAATTAAAAAAAAAATTGTGGTCATTATTGTTGTTTTTAAAAAAATTCCAAAATAGTAACATGCTTTTCTGAGGCAATAGAGCGAATTTAGAGTTGAACACGATCATATTTGTTTATTTTTAGATAAATTTGAAGATTACAAGCCAAAAAAAATTTTTTTTATTCAAAAGAATTTTATTTTTTATTTAACAAAAATTTTCTTTTTTTATAGGCTACAAATTCCACCCCCATGCTAAGGAAAAAAACATTTTTTTTGCTCCACCCTAGTACACATTTTCTAATATGGTTAGAAAAAGATAAATTTTTATTATCAATTTTTTCGTGTCATATCTGGTATTTACTATAAAATTAAATTTTAACAGAATGATTTCAACAACCTAAAATTTTTTAACTTTTAATGATTTTATATTTAATTTTATTTTGTTTACTTTATAAAAATCTCCTGCAACAATAGTTGTATTTAAGTTTTACAAATACCAAAATAAATTCTTCCCAAAAATCACGTTATCGATGTACACGACTCCATCGGATGGCCTTTGAAGCCTTTAAGGAAAAAAAAATCCCGATGGCCGCACAAAAATCACTCGAGCGTTACGCAAAAAACATCCATCGTCTTGGTCGGATCTGACCGGAAGAAAGCTTTTTCAGGCTTTCCAACGGCTGGAAGCTTTTCGAAGCTCGCATGTCACACGGGTTTATCTTTGCAGCCTCGCATGTATCTGATCGCGCCGGACTAATGGACCGTATAATACGCCTCAATTACCCACTACGAGATTAATAGGCGCTCATTTGTGCCCCCTCAGTCCCGGGTTCTTTTATAATACCGGAATCGGGAAAAGTTCTGCCTTGCTTGCGGTTTTTGCGGTTGAGATTACAACGCGACCCTTAACAAAGTGTTAACCTTAACCGCTTAAGCCTTTCACTAATTAATGGGATTATATAATAGGTTTTTCGTCTGGAATAAACTGTAAGGAATGTTATGTTACACTGCTATAAATATCAGTTTTGTTACCACATTTGGAAACAAACCATTCCGATTCTTTGTTAAAAAACAATACCATTAATATTTTCTTTTAGTCACTGTATTAGTGAGTTAAACTCTAATTTATAAACACGTATTACCAAGTGATAGTGTATAAAAATCATTTTAAGTATTTTTTTAACAAAAACTAAAAATCGTTACGAAATAGACATTGGTATCACAACGGACTTAATCAGATAACGTAAAAAAGAAACTATATAGGGTGGTACGATTTTAGAGTAATGCATAAACAAAATCCCTTCTAGTGGTGCTCACTTGCGGAATAACAACTTAGATTTCTAAATTGTAGACACCCTTTTTCTTTGACTATAAGCTGGTGAAGGTCCCTTTTAGTACTTTTATATTGCGTGGAATTTTTCCTTGGATGTAATCTTTATCATGAGTTATAATCACAAATAATTTTAAATTGGTTAATCATAAACTACTTTTAATAAAAGCGACGGTAAATATCCACTTTGTTGTCGAAAAATTCTATTGCGTTACCCTAAATTCCATTGCGTTACCATATGGCAACGCAGTGGACAAAGTTTTGTAAAACCATATTTAAAAATAAGACATTATAGTCATTAATTACTCTCAATGAGCTTTAGTGCCCTAAAATAAACATAAACATGGAAAATAGTATTTTTTCTTACCTTATTTTTATTATTTTTTTGAGTAACTTAGCGGACAAACAATTATTACATTCGCGTTACCCGCACCTGTTTCAACCGATATCTTCTTCCTGATTGAATAAATAAATTCAGCTGGGTAATGTGTACGTCCGAACATCATTTGTTGATCACGTAAGTACCAAAAAAGTTGCCATATATATGTTTATTTTAATATTCTATCGGTAACGCGACGAACGTAACGCAACGGAAAAAATGTCTGGGACATGAGTCAAATTTAAAAAAAGTAGATTAAAATTAATTATTTTATATATAAATTGTTTACTGTATTAACTAAGGATGTTATAGATTGCTATAAAGCAACACAAAGTTCTGGTTATTCAATATTAAAAAAACATGTATGTAAGTTTTATAAAACGCTAATGGGACATGCGAAAATGTGTGTTTCACAAGTTTCAAAATTAAAAAAAAAATATTCTGAAATAACTAAACAAACATTTTCTGAAAGAGTTTACTAAGGGCTTGTTAGGCCTTCACTTGGTTTTTAAATCAATAAGATAATTTTTAACAAAGTTATTGGAAGTCAAACTTACGGACAGCGGAAGGCAGGTGTTTTTTGAAAACGACACATAAAAGCAATATAATATACAAATGATTATTCGAACTGTTTTAATTAGAAAAAACTGCAACGGTCAAATAAAGCAACCATAAAAAGTAAAAACAAGATTTTTCCATTAACCCTAATAGAAAATTAATTAATAATAAAAAATCAATTTCAAAACGGCGACTCATTAATGCCTGCGCGATAAAATTTAAACCCCCATCAATTTTTAACTTAATATTCCTACTAAATTACAAACTATAATTCAATTTCCGGATAAAATTTTATGGTCATATACACGATGATTTCGTGTAATTATAATTTAGATAGTAAAAGTTTTAAAGGGAGTTATGTGTTTATAACTTTATCCGAATACTTACTAATGGATTATTAAACTGTGCATCAAGTTATTTATTTAATTGTTTGCAAATCGTTACCAATACTGTAATTCTCATTTGATGAAATATCAAGCAAATAAAAAGGAAACCAAATAGTTTTGGTGTAGTTGTAGAACACCCTGTACAGTTTTATGTTTGTTTCAAGCTTTCAAGTTTTTGCTTGGTCCCACAATGAATATATGTCTAACAACATGCCTTGTTCATATATTATTGTCAAGATCCAACAGATAATTAATTACTGTAAACCTTTCCTTTACCAGGTCCTGCAATAAAAACAGGCATCTGGTAATTTATTTTATGAATCTAAATCACTTTTGTAATTAAAAACTTTATATTATATTGTTATTTCACTAATACATAATATTACTGTATAACAGTCCGAAATATAATAACGTTATTTCTGGACACCTTGTATATGATTTTTTGATATACTTTAATGTTTTAAAAGCAATTAAGAACAAAATTGTTTGCTATTTTTACAAAACTGCATTTGAATAGAATTATTTTCTAAAAAATATAATACAGTTAAATAAAATTATATATACGAGTATAATAAAAGTTCAGACATAATGAAATATTTCTCACAATGACTTTTTCCTTGCAGAAATATATAAATTTTTATATGAAACATGACAAAACTTGCATTCCTTTGTATCATGACAAGCCCTATTTCGTTCAACTCCAAATTTAAGTGTTAATAATTTTCATCGGAGATACTTCTTTTCATACAACACAACAATAAAACATGTTGTGCATGTTTATTTACGTTTTTCGAATACCCTCATCATTGATTTGACACAATGTTTTGTTCCTTCCATTGTGAAAAGTTTTATACATTTTAAATGGGATATTATGTTGGCTGAAAAATACAAATGTTTTATTTGGCTGAAAGTAATATTCTTTTGGAGATAACTTTTTTTTGTGAATTATTCAGGTTGTGTTTTGAATACTAAGTCGATTTTTTATACAGAGTGGCCCATATAAAAGAGCCCAGAAAGGTTTACAGCTTTGTATGAGTTTTTTAGCAAATAAAAAACACTTAAATGCTTTGCGATTTTATATCGTATTATGTTGGTCTCAGAAATATGTGGTAATATTTTGTACATGCATTTTATGAACACCTTGTATAGAAGAATTTCTATTATTGGACATATGTCCAATATCATACCCTATTTATATCCCATGCAATTCTTATGCAAAATTGTCCCCTGAATCCGAAAAGACCGTCAAAAACTATAAAAGTTAAGCAGTTTTTGAGATACAGTCAATTCCATATTATATGTTAAATTAATTATATTTTAAAAACTGTTCTACTTTTATAACTTTTGACGACTTTTTCAGATTCAGCATATAATATTTTATAGGAATTGACTTCTAAATGTCCTGGATACAAATTGCTGTTGACGAGAATTATTAGTTTCTGCTTTTTCGCTATGACATTTGTGACATTCATTTTTAGAGGGTAAGTAATATAGTGATTTCTTCGTCACAGGACATCTTGCAGAATAACAGTGATTTAAATACAGTGCATAATAGAAAACATAAAAACCTAATGGCAACAAAATTAATAAATTCGGAAAATACTTTTAACATACCACCCGAAAAAATATTAGATATATATTAATTAGCCTGTTCCGGCCTAAACATTATAAATGCTTCACAAACTAGAGATACCAAACTTAATGATATTTGCAACAAACTATTTCAGAAGTCAGACCAAGGAATTAGTAGTTACCTTCAGAATCCAGAAAAGGGATGAGGAATCCGAGAAATATATGACATTCACAAAAACGAAATAAAAAAAATTACCTAAAACAGCAATTTATCTTTAAAAAATATTTAATAATTTATGTTATTTGATGTAAAGTTGTTATGTTTATATAAAAATTGTATGTCCAATAACTATGGTCCATGTGTCCAATTACTATATAAAATGTAAAGTTTAAACAAACAAACTATTCTTTTTATATATTTATTAGAAAAAAACTAAAATCTTTATATATTTCTTAAGTGTCCAATAACTATGTGGTTTACCCTATACTGTTAATTCAAGACTTACGTTTTTATAATTTTAATAAAATTTATAAAATTTATTACAAAGTATAGGGTGAAAGTTGGTATCGTCCCAATAAAATATCCTGTATAAATAAATATTTAATAATATTATAATATTTTAAATAAATAAAATTTGTTGTATTTAAAATTATGATTTTCAAAAATGGCGAATGCTCCGGGATACAGAGTTTTTAAAACCATTTTTAAATGACATAGGTACCTATTATGTGTGGGTGTTTGTTATATCGGGTGAGTTTTTTAAAGTGTAACAAGGGGATATTTCAAAAACGGTTTCAATTTTTTTTTTTAATTTTGATAAACTAATACAGAGGTGGGGGACATGTTTAAACTTTGGTATGATTTTTAATAGGGATGTTGTACTTTTTAATTTAATTTAATTTTGAAACTATATATATATATATATATATATATATATATTTGTATATATATACTGTTAACTCAAGACTTACGTTTTTATAATTTTAATAAAATTTATAAAATTTATTACAAAGTATGTAATTTAAATCCAAAAATTAAAAAAATATATCGGGTGTCAATTAAAAATAAGAAAGTTGGTATCGTCCCTGTATAAATAAATATGTAATTATTATAATATTTTAAATAAATTAAGAAAAATTGTTCCCTACACATTTTAAAATAAGTAACTATATCTTACGTGACCTTAGTGCATCTATTTAAAAGTATGCTTTTCAAAAATGGCGAATGCGCCGGGATACAGGGTATCTGTTACCGAGTTTTTAAACTATTTTTAAATGTCATAATATTATTATGTGTGGGTGTGCGTTATACCAGGTGAGTTTTTTAAAGTGTGACAAGGGGATATTTCAAAAACGGTGTAATTTTTTTTTGTGATATTTTGATAAACTAATAATAACATATTTAAACTTTGGTAGGATTTTTAATAGAAATTTTGTAATTTTTTTTTAATTACAATGATTTATTGGATTATAAGACACTAAAAATAATTTTAATTTACTTATCAAGTGTACGAATTTCATTAAGAAAAAGAGTGAGAAAGCGTATGGAACATTTTAAAGAATTTTTATTTTTATTTTCC
Source organism: Brassicogethes aeneus (assembly GCA_921294245.1). Lineage (NCBI taxonomy): Eukaryota > Metazoa > Arthropoda > Insecta > Coleoptera > Nitidulidae > Brassicogethes > Brassicogethes aeneus. The sequence continues at coordinate 344,617 of OV121132.1, read as the reverse complement.
TGAAATTTCATTTAGCTCATGTCAAACTCCACAGCTACATAATCGCACAGAATTCGTTTAAGTAGATTTGTTCTGAGCGCCGTAATTTGTCTGTTTTTGCTTCGGGATCCGAATTCAAAGATTATTTGCCCTTTTTGTTGACAAGATTGTTATCGGCTAAACTTTATACCCTTCCTCACTACTCCGTTCACTTTACATGTGAAGGGGTTGCCGGAGTGTGTTCATTTAACGTGCACAAGATCGCGAAACTTTGTTAATATTTTGAGTTTCGATCTCTGAGCCGGCAAGCAGTTTGACAAACTTTGTAAGTAATTATTTAAATTTGTGTAAAGACAAAAACGGCAACCACTTCGTATTTCAGAAACTTACTCAATGTCCTTTATCCTAAAATAAGTGTCTTAAATAATATACAGGGGTTAAAACAGAAGTTGTAATTTTGGTTTCAAAAGAGTCTTTGACAAAAGCGATATTAGATAATGTACTATTGTAATTCCAATTTCAACAATGTTTTTGCTAAGTCGTATTCCACTTTACAGCCAACCTAAAGAAACAAATGCCTATAAAAATGTTAGGGGCGGAAATAAAAACTAAATGTCAATAGTAAAAACAGCAACAAAGTCTTTTCAGATTTTAACAACTACATTGTCTGAGGTTGAAAGTAAATAATATAAATCCGGGACCTTTTTGCGACTTGAAAAGCAAAAAGAAAAGCATACTGTTCCTATAATAAAGAGTTCATAATTTTTCCTTGAAAACGGACGCGATATCCATATTTTATATGCACTTTAATCATGGACTCAGTATTCCGCAGAAACGTAGTAAAAATTTTAACTTCAACACCATCTTGCTGACTTAGTTTGTTTAAACTGTGTTTACGTTTACTTAAAAATAAGAATATTTAAATTTTCAATAATGGTTTTTTTAATATTAATTTTTATATAAACATAACAACTTTACATCAAATAACATAAATTGTTAAATATTTTTTAAAGATGAATTGCTGTTTAATTTAATTTTTTTATTTCGTTTTTGTAAATATCATAATTCATATAATTCTTTCTCGGATTCCTCGTCCCTTTTCTGGATTCTGAAGAAAACTACTAATTCCTTGGTCTGACTTCTGAAATAGTTTGTTGCAAATATCAACAAGTGTGGTATCTCTAGTTTGTGAAGCATTTATAATGTTTAGGCCAGAATATGATGATTTATATAAATATACCTTTTTCAGGTGGTATGTTAAAAGTATTTTCCGAATTTATTAATTTTGTTGCCATTAGTTTTTTATGTTTTCTATTATGCACTGTATTTAAATCACTGTTATTCTGCATGATGTCCTGTGACGAAAAAATCACTATATTACTTACTCTCTAAAAATTAATTAGTTAAAAATGTCATAGCGAAAAAGCAGCCACTAATAATTCTTGTCAACAGCAATTTGTATCCTTGACATTTAGCAGTCAATTCCTATGACATATTATTCGCTGAATCTGAAAATGTCGTCAAACAGTTTTTGAAATCAATTTTTTCTACTCCCACCTTTACAACGCCCTTTATCGTACATGTTTCCATGACACCAAGTGACCTTTTAAATACACATTGACAAGTTGTGGATTTATGGCGCTTTAGTCACGGGCTGAAGTTAGCAACAGGTTTTTAGTCACAGGCTGAAGTTAGTTTTAAGTTAGTTGACAGTTGTCAAATGTCATACAATCGTTAAAATAAAGTGCCTTTCTTGTAAAATAATACTAAATGTAAAAATAATTTTATTATCTCAATACAAAAATACAAAAATATTAAATAGTTTCTCAACGCCAATATTTGAAAAGTTAAACTATAACTTAAATTCGGGCACGGACTGTAAAGTCCTCATAAAACATTTTCTTTACTTTCACCGTGAAAACTGTCAATTTTCAAGAAATACATTTCGATTTATAACCTTTATAATTGTGTTTATAAAATGTAAAAATGTGACATTTGACGGTGACACAGTTTCCCCTGTTGTCTCATAGATGGTGCTCTATACAAATTTTTGATTTAAATCATTTTATGATAAAGTATTTGTCGTAGAAAAAGTATAATTCGTGTATAAAATGGCGTTTATCAAACTTGATACATAATATACTATTACATATAATATGGAATTGACTATATCTCAAAAACTGCTTAACTTTTATAGTTTTTGACGGTCTTTTCGGATTCAGGGGACAATTTTACATAAGAATTGGCTGGTAAATGTCCGGGATACAAATAGAGTAGGATATTGTACATGTCCAATAATGGAAATTTACATTTTTTACCAACCAGTAATTGGACATTGGCCATTTTACTGTTTGTTTTTAGAATTAAAATTAAAATGTATTAAAGTGACAATGTTTAAACCATGAGGAACACATTTATACCACACACTGATCTGTACACTTTTAAGAAATATTTTTTATTGTAATTTAAACACAGCCCTGCTCTTAACAAAAAAAATTCCCTGTGTAGAATTGCTTTTTTACTCATTTTATAGTAAATATAAAAATGTATAAAATTTATAAATTGCCTTGGGCAGTGATAACTTTACAAAATAATGGCAAAATTTAAAATTCATCGTTTACACTTTTCAAACGAAATGGTTGAGTATTCGGCAGATCAAACATTTCATTTAACATTTTGTTGCCTTTACTTATGCAAAATTATTCGTCCAATATTTATTATAAGCCGAATAATTTAACATATATAACGAAATATGGAAGGAAAACAGACAAGACAAAATAATAAATGTATCTGCCCTCCAGCTAATTTATCTCGATTTATTTATAAAATGATATTAAATCCCGTTGTAGAGCTTTTAATTTAAATTTATCCAAACAAAATATTTACGAGCACAGTTGACAAAAGTTCTGTAAAGATCAACACTATAAATTATTCCATAAAACCGATTTAATTAACTTAAGAGAGTGTACTGTTTTAGATTCAGTTTTAAAACATGTTATTTAGAAAGTTCCAACTTTCGGCTTTATAAGTTTTACTATAATTCAACGTTTTCATAAGCCCTTTAACAAAATTACTTACTTATTTTACTATTTTCCTTTATTTAAAAATTATATAAGATACTATTTTTTATTATTTTTGTTTAAAACATAATATTGGACTGGTATTTTATAGATACGAGGTGTGTTCATAAAATAACGGGAATTGTTAAATTTCGCGGGTTCGGAGGGTCCGGTTGTTTTTCTTTATTATGTTCGTATACATGCCCCCGAATTATGATAAAAACTTTAGCTGTTTTCATTGTTTACTTTGTCTGTGGCAGCCGCTAAGGTTAGACGTGTTTTATGAGCTCGGCGATTTTTCGTTCGTTAAAAGAATTTGTATCCAATTTTGCTTAAAAAATGAAATAAATTCTGTGAAATGTTAAGAAAGGCCTATAGTGAGTCTGCTATAAGTAAAACAAGAGTTTACAAGTGGTATGAGAGTTTCCAAGATGGCCGACGTTGAAGATGACGAACTCCCCGAACGTACAAGCGCATTAACAACCGATAAAAACATGGAAAAAGTGGAAGAAATGGTTGTAAACTATCAAAGAAGTATATTGATTGGCTAATCCCATGAAATTTTTTCGAATGTTTTGGGTATGAAACGCGTGGCAGCAAAATTTGTTTTAAAATTGTTTAATTTTGAACAACATTTTTGGCCAAAAACAATACTGTAATGATGCCTCAGCCACCATATTCGCCAGACATGCGTCTGTCTGACTTTTTCCTATTCCCAAAAATAAAGAGAACCTTAAAGGGCCGTCGTTTTGCAAGCATAGATGACATTAAAAGCTCATCGCTGAAAGAACTAAAGGCTATTCCAAAGATCGAGTTTTAGAAGTGTTTCGAGTATTGGAAGAAGAGCTGGCACATGTGCGTAATATCCAATGGGGACTAAAGATTAGTGTTATTGTTTTTAACAATTCAACTGACATTTTGTTATTTATTTTAATATTGTAGATAAGGGGGTTTAGCGTAGCAGGGCAGAATACAGGTCTGTTTAGAAAAAAATATGTTTTTTATATATATTTTATAAATCAAACTTTAAAAAGTATTGGTAAAAAAAATAATCAGAAATTATTCAAGGAATGTTTTTGACCCATAAAAATATTCTTTTGCCACTAATTTTCAAATGACATAGATTTGTGGTTACAAAACTTTTCTCTAATTAATTTCAAGTAAAAAAAAGATACCATACATAGAAGGATACTGTATAATATACAGTAACAGTGTATATATTATATTAATATCTAAATTAGGTTTATTTAGTAGACATCTAATCAACCGGTAATAAATTTAAACTCAACACCATGTATCTCTTAACCGCTTAAAGCCAGTATCTGCAAGTACATTAGTAAACGTCGGGATGACATTTCTTGGACGTAATGTACTGCTTTACATTTATCAAGGCTCATCTTCTTACCGCACGCCCCATACTCACTTAATAAATTACGCAATACGAGGTTTTAAAATTAAAAAATATATACTGACGTTAATTTTTGTCATATTTTTTTTGTTATATAATTTTTTCATAATAAAAATCGATACCATACACTCTTTACCACTGTAGTAGTAGTAGTAGCCCAAGCAGGATTTTAAGTTTAAATAACTATAAATTTACTACTGAGTCAACTTTAAAGTAATTTTTACTGTTAACCAAAACGGTTTTATAACGGTATAGATACGAAATATTACCAAATTTGGGGAATGGTTTATTTCGTTATTTTACCTACATAATAACCTTTTTGATCTACTAAGAGAATAACGTAATAAAAACAATATAAATACCACAAATTTACGTAAAAATAACGCTATAATTACTAACTGTTTGCTTTCTCTTTCCAAAACATTTAAATTCGTAATTTCTTTGTTCTTTTAATATATATTTTACAAAATGGTACTTACAAAGTAATAAAATTAAAAAATATAATTAAATTCTCCAAACTAATAATATTTTGCATTAAAACTCAAACGCACATTATTTTATTGATAAAAATAGGCACGATACGTCTTAAAAATTATATGCCCTCTAAATATTTTACGGTTTAAGAAAAATTATTGCTTGGGTTAAAATTTAACAAAACATAAAACCTACAAAATTTTATAAAATCTTTAAACTAACTAAAACTTTCCTTATTATATTTTAGAAAAATATTAATGAAAAAATATTATATAAATGTTTAGATAAGTAATGGATGCCATCTTAAAAAACTCATTATGGCGACCTGAAAAAAGTTTTTTTTTTCACTTTAAGCTTATTTTTCCTTGTTTAGTCAATATTGATAGTATTTATTACCACTAATAACCTTAAAAAATACCAGGCGAATAGGAATTATTTACGGTTATAAAGTGGTCTTAATATCGTAAAATTATGACTTATGAGTAACATTTACCATTAAGTAAAAATAAATAATTTAAAGTGTTGAAATTAAAGGGTTATTAAAATAGGTAAAAATAACATAAATAACTAAAAAAAGTTTTACTTCAAAGTAAAAAAAAGTAGACTTAAATCATTTTAACGATGTCCCTTTAATTTACATAATTCAAATTCTATTTACTTTATTGTTAACTTTCATAATATATGCCGGTCGGTAAACTTCTAAATTAAATTTGCCTTCAACTGTTTTGAATTTTGATTTGCCATAACCAAAATTTGCATCAAAAATTTAAAAAGAATTAAGTAAATGAAAATTCCTTTATTAATCTGACAATCGCTGGCGGCGGGTAATTTAAATATTAATTTGGTGGACAAGTAAATTACCTTTTAATTTTAAATTGAAACTAGTTTTAGCAAAATTTTTTAGTGTTGGGGTCTCATTCCGGGTTTTTAATATGAAGTAATTACAACACATATGGTAAAACGCAAAAATAAATTTAATTAATCAAAAATATTTATAGGAAGGTACTATTTTTTTTAGTGAGATATAAATATTCGGTTTAAATTTAAAATTTACATTTTATTAAATCTTTTTATACAATATTTAGTTTATTAAAATTGTTTGAATTTGTTTTTATATATCTCAATTTTATATAAATTTAACAACAATAATGGATTACATGAGAGAGTTTTATTTTAATAATAAATTTAATTTCCATTGCATTTATTATAAAAAAAGTAAAAAGCATTGTTATAAATCATTTCATTTATTATAAATTAAATAAAATAGGAAAACAATAAATTTTTTAAACTAATTATCCATTTATTTACATTATTAACCGGCAAAAAAACAGAAATTTGCCACAATTTTAATGTTGATTTTCTTGCAAACCGATAATTTTTTTTGAATTGTAATATTTTTTAAAATTACAATAATTGTACATACATAAAATATTTGTAAAAAAAATCTACTTACTGAGATATTAAACTTCACGGTTGATAGGTTTTTAAATAGCAAATTAATGAACTTTTGAATTATAAAACAGCAACACTCTCATCTGCATATAAATTCTAACTGACCTTCAGGAATCACATGCATCTATAATGTCGTAAACAGAGGTTTTTGCTTATTAAAAATGATTAAAGCGCCATCCGTTGCATTAAATTTAAAGCAAAAACAGATTCACGGAGGATAGAATCAATTTTTGTAACACCTACATAAATGGTTATTTCTTTTAATTTTTAATAATATGTTATATTTCATTTTATTTTTATTAACAGGTTTTTATTATTCAGAAAAGATAGGACTACATTATGATTTTAATTGACATCCGCTGTTATTGTTGAGGCATTATAGGGTGTTAAAAATTGTATATGCCAAAATAAAATTAAAATAAAAATATCTACTATAGCATTGTTACGATGAAATCAACATTAAAATTGTTGCAAAATTTCGTGTGACTGTATTTTGCCGGTAAGTGTATTTAAGTGATTTTTAATTATAATTATTAGCACATAATAATAAATAGATATTTATATTTCGTATTTATTGATATTTATAATGTTTTGGTTATTTAGTACCTACATTGTTTTTTTAATAAATTGTTCATTTGAATATTTTATATTAAATATAAACTTTTACAAAGGAATTTTTATTATAATTATCAATATGAAAAAGCGTTTATAATTCATTTCAGTCTATTTTCCAAAATATTTTGAACAAAATTCCAAGTGACATCAACTTGGTTATTTAAAATAGAATACCCCATATATTTTAATATTTTTAAATTCTACATAAAATTCTGAGTAAAATTACTTTTCCATGTCCCATCTAAAAATATTACCAACAAAAATAGACTTTTTTTTAAATTTAAAAGTAATACAAACAGTATTTGAAAATTAAAAAAAAGCAGTAGGTTGTCAACTATGAAATATAAACGTTGCTCTTTTCGACTATTCTGGTTCTAATATTGGAAATTGTTCAATATCTCTGAAATTATTAAATTTAGGTATAAAAATCTAAAAAAAATTTATTCTCTATTTGATTATGTAATAACATACAGGGTAAAATAAAAAGTTATTAACGTTTCAAGTAAGCCTATTTTGCCATGGTTTTTCTTAAGTAATTTGTTAAAAATATTATATTTTAGAAAATTAATTTACTTTGTTTACTTAGTTTATTATATAAAACCATAGACTTTTTTAACATTAAATTTTAATTAAATAAAACATTTTATTTAAATATAGACAAACCGAAATATAGAGAGATATATTCTTGTAAAAACGTTTATATTTGCTAATAAATGTCAATATTCCTTTAAAACAAACATCATTAAACATCGTCTCACCGTAAGACAATCCGAAATGTCATCGAACAAAACAAAAATTTAAAAATGTCATCATCATTCACTTAAGAATAAAGGTCAAACTCAACCACCAACAGTAACAGATTACGAAAAGTTGGGAGAAAAGTTTTATACGAGTCGTACACACACCGCGCCGGTGTTTACTCGATCTCTCGTCAGCTATCGCAGCTGAAGCTGTGTATCGGCTGCACGCAGCTTCGTGGTAAGCGCGAAACTGGCCGCGATGGTTCCGCGAAGCTTCCATGGAGGCTATCCAAAGGCGCGCCGTCGCGAGTACATTCGATGACGTCTGTCATTAGACGAACTGCGAGCCTTTTTTCGGTTGCCTTCTAGACGTAGTTTTGGGTTAGTCGATTTTTCGCTGCTTTTTAAATAATAATAATCATATTAATTTTCAAAATTAAAAATAACAGAATAAATATTTATTTAATTATTATACAAATATAAAAAGTACACTCAGAGAAAAAATGTTGTAGAATCATTCAAAACGATAATAATTCAAAGGGATTCAAATATGTTTTGGCGTCATTGGTGTTTCCCATTAAATTAATAGGTGTCTAATAATTGTATAATACATATCTTTTTGAAACAACGTTGAGAAAGGCAATGAAATAAAAAGATTTCTTTTTGTATAAATATTTTAAAGAGGGTAAACTTTAAAAGTGTTTAAAACATTGTAAAGCTGTTGGTAAATGAATATAAAACTACAATTTTTTCTATTTGAATCAAATTTTCCCGATTAATTAAATTAATATAATTTCATTTGCTTTTCAGGAAATGATATTTTTTTGAGTGTAGGTATATTACTTCAGAAGAATAAAGAAACTAAACTAACTAGCTCATCATATGAATATATTGAGATGTGAAAATAATTATTTTTTATTTTTTGTTGTTTCGCTGTTAGTCTAGAATATGGTTTTTGAGAAGCCACCTGGTCTAGTAATAACATAAGTGGTTCTGCACTAATGCAAGAATTTTAAGAAATCATATATTTTGAATATTAGAGCTTCACGGAAGATAGCTTCACGGACACCTTAATATTTTTTAAAAATACATAAAATATTTATAAAAAAAATCTACTTACACTTCACGGTGGATAGGTTTTTAAATAGCAAATTAATGAACTTAAACTTTTGAATTATAAAACAGCAACACTCTCATCTGCATATAAATTCTAACTGACCTTCAGGAATCACATGCATCTATAATGTTTTTGCTTATTTAAAATGATTAAAGCGCCATCCGTTATATAAAATTTAAAGGAAAAACAGATTCACGGAGGATAGAATCAATTTTTGTAACACCTACATAAATGGTTATAAAAATTTTCTTTTAATTTTTAATAATATTTTATATTTGATTCGATTGCTTTGAATGTGTTTAATTTACTTGGTGAACTGATATTTTTAGTATGCTTTTACTACCTCAGATATTTGAAAACATATAGGTTAACCTAGAAAGAGTAACAGTCACGGAGGATAGGTTTTAGACTTTTAAAACATTGTAAAAAATAATTAATTGCGGTTAAATATCTGGAACATTGTCTGTGAGTAAAGTTCATGCGGTGAGGTTGATACAATGGCAGACCAGAACATCAAAGAAACTTTGAGGTTTAATTCCCGTTTGGAAAGTAAGTACTTACTTATTATAAATATCTACTTTTTATTCTTCAAAAACTGGCATATATGACATATGGCATAGCACAAAATAGAGTAAAAAATAGGCTGTCTTAAGAACATTGCTTGAGAGTTTGCAAGATTCCTTAAAAGATAGATGTGCTTGCCAAATTTCTTGGCAACTTCATCTATATGATTGTTCCACTGAAGTAGGTAGTAGCTCTCGACTGTGCACTCAACGAGGCATTAACTAAATGTTAACGAAGATTAAAAAAAGCAATGGTCCAAGGATAGAACCCTGGAGAACCCCATAGCCAATAACATTCCTATCAAATGTCATCACTGGTTTTCAAACTATCTCGTTAATATTTGGTTCTAATTAACAAATATTTTTTTACTGTGGATTATTCCTTTTGATTTATATTTTCGCTGTTAAACATTTTCATATTAATCTGTAATGTGCTTAATTTCAGGATATCACCCTGGAAGAGATTTCTAGGAAATCAGCCCAAAGTGATAAAGAAAAAGTAATCAGCAATAATCCAGATGTTTTCTTGCTTGAGAGAAAAAAGGAGAAAAATAAATAAAAAAAGTGTGCGGATAATACGGCAAACGTATCTTTATGGCGATATGCCAGTGTTCTAACCACACATTCGCGCGCTTCTTTCTGGATTTTAAAATTGTATCAAAACCTATTGAAGTCGATGTAACATATGCTCGATTTATTAAGTTATTTTCAAGTGAGGAAGTGTGCGTTCTATTGCTGAATTATTGCTTCAAACTTATAATATGAGATGAAATTTAAAGTTTAAAAATAAAAATGTCCCAAAACCACCCTTCCTTATTCGTTTATATACAGTGTGATAATTACCAAATTTATTTTATAAAACAACAGTTTTTAAAGAAAAATCAGTTGATATAAATAAATCAACGGTTCTGCATACGGCCCTTTGAGCCAATAAAAAAATGCCTTACAAAATAGACAGAAAATTTGTGGACAGTGTGAACAGAAAGAGACATGTTCTTTTTTAATTTTACAACTGAAATGGAATTTATCTCGGTGCGAATTTAATTTCTATTTTGAAACGGTGTGTGCGAGCGAGTGCCTCTTTGTTGCCCGGCTAAAAATCGTAAGTCCATTGAATTCAATTTTTAGGAAAAATGTTTTTTTTTGCCTTTTTCGTTTCTGGGCGGTATTCGGCAGAAAATGCGCATATTCATTACAAAACGTGTGTGTAGTCATTTCGCTGGACGGCTCTAATTAAAACTAAATCGATTTTGCGAAAAGTTTTAACAAATATTTAACTGAAACGCAAAATGGGCTCGCTAAAAGGGTTTTGCTGAAATATGTTGCTTTTGTTTTAATTCAATTTTTGTTTCGAAAATTGCAAAAATATACATTTATGGATTATGATTATTATCAAAAAATTGTGCTACATTTTACAAGAAAAATATTTTTCTTCTTCTTTGAGAAGGTATTTTGTTTAATATATACTGAAAAAAAATATATATATGGGCAGATCCATTACTTTTCGACAAAAGTGTGCGGGGGTAAATCACCGATTTGGCTGCCGATTTTTTTCTCGAAAGTAGGTCATATAAGGAGACGATCCTGAAAATTTGAGCTCGATATAGGTAATTCCGGTTGCAAGAGAATTTTTTGAAATATAAAAAAAGTCGATTTTTTAGTAATTTTCAAAAATTCGTATCTCAGCTCTTATTTAACTTAGAGATTTGATCAAGACGGCATTTTTCTCTGTTATCCCTCTATTTTCAAGAAAAAAATAGATTTTAAGTTTAAACTCAAATCCGGCTAAGCTGTAAGCCTACAAATAAAACACTGCTTAAGATAAATTTTGCCAATTTTTAAAGTGCTCACAAATCCACATTTTTTGAAGCAGTGGAATAAATGACAGATGATATTTTTCGTTAAGGTATACTCTGTTGGAATTTACCCATTTTTTACTTGATTGCTTTGATTTATCTAATGTATGGCCACTCAAAGACAATTGATTTTTGAAAAATCGCTGTTTTCAGATACCTACAACTTTTTTCTATCGATCCGAAATCTTTTGATAATTTCAGGGATTATACTTTATTCTATCCCCAAACAACCCATCAAAACTTTTTCTTGGGTATTGAAGTGGTTTCCGAGCTATGAATTTTTAAAAATGTCAAATTTTTAATATAATATGACATTTTTGGTAGTTTTATTATCAGTTAAATTCGTAATAAATTAATTGATATCTGTCGGTAAGCATTAAATTAATTATCATTATAGGCTGGCTGCACATTATGAACAAGGTCTAATGGATTATTGACTAAAGTATTACTAATAATACAATTAACTGATAATAAAACTACTAAAAATGTCATATTATATTGAAAATTTGACATTTTTAAAAATTCATAGCTCGGAAACCACTTCAATACCCAAGGAAAAGTTTTGATGGGTTGTTTGGGGATAGAATAAAGTATAATCCCTGAAATTATCAAAGGATTTCGGATCGATAGAAAAAAGTTGTAGGTATCTGAAAAAAGCGATTTTTCAAAAATCAGTTGTTTTTGAGTGGCCATACAGAGAGAAATAGAAGCAATCAAGTAAAAAATGGGTGAATTCCAACAGAGTATACCTTAACGAAAAATATCATCTGTCATTTATTCCACTGCTTCAAAAACTGTAGATTTGAGAGCACTTTAAAAATTGGCAAAATTTATCTTAAGCAGTGTTCTATTTGGAGGCGTACAGCTTAGCCGGATTTGAGTTTAAACTTAAAATCTAAATTCAAACAGAGTATACCTTAACGAAAAATATTATCTGTCATTTATCCCACTGCTGTAGATTTGAGAGCACTTTAAAAATTGATAAAAATTATCTTAAGCAGTGTTTTATTTGGAGGCTTGCAGCTTGAGTTTAAACTTAAAACCTATTTTTTTTCTTGAAAATAAAGGGATAACAGAAAAATACCATCTTGATCAAATCTCTAAGTTAAATAGGAGCTGAGATATGAATTTTTGAAAATGACTAAAAAATCGTCTTTTTTTATATTTCAAAAAATTCTCTTGCAGCCGGAATTACCCATATCGAGCTCAAATTTTCAGGATCGTCTCCTTATATGACTTACTTTCGAGAAAAATGAACAAGGTCTAATAGATTATTGACTAAAGTATTACTAATAATTCATTTAACTGATAATAAAACTACCAAAAATGTCATATTATATTGAAAATTTGACATTTTTAAAAATTCATAGCTCGGAAACCACTTTAATACCCAAAGAAAAGTTTTGATGGTTTGTTTGGGAATAGAATAAAGTATAATCCCTGAAATTTTCAAAGGATTTCGGATCGATAGAAAAAAGTTGTAGGTATCTGAAAACATTGATTTTTCAAAAATCAATTGTCTTTGAGTGGCCATACATTAGAGAAATCGAAGCAATCAAGTAAAAAATGGGTGAATTCCAACAGAGTATACCTTAACGAAAAATATCATCTGTCATTTATTCCACTGCTTCAAAAACTGTAGATTTGAGAGCACTTTAAAAATTGGCAAAATTTATCTTAAGCAGTGTTTTATTTGGAGGCGTACAGCTTAGCCGGATTTGAGTTTAAACTTAAAATCTATTTTTTTCTTGAAAATAGGGAGATAACAGAGAAAAATGCCGTCTTGATCAAATCTCTAAGTTAAATAGGAGCTGAGATACGAATTTTTGAAAATGACTAAAAAATCGACTTTTTTTATATTTCAAAAAATTTTCTTGCAGCCGGAATTACCTATATCGAGCTCAAATTTTCAGGATCGTCTCCTTATATGACCTACTTTCAAGAAAAAAATCAGCAGCCAAATCGGTGACTTACCCCCGCACACTTTTGTCGAAAAGTAATGGATCTGCCCATATATATATAAATATATATATATACAGGGTGTTCAAAAAATATATTAGTACCTATAAAATATCATTTTTTAAATTTTATACCATCATGTTCGATATACAGGACCTTTTTTAAAACGTTTTTTAGCGAAAAAAATGTGATTTTAACAAGAAAACTGCATCTATTAATTGAAAAGCCTTGGAACTTTCTAAGAAAGAAAATTTGTCTGGCTACAAAAGCATATACTATTTACCTAACCACATTATATTTTGATTTTAGAGCAAATATCCCTTGGTCCACTAGTATGAATTGCTTTATTCAAAAGCTTCTGATCTTCACTGAAACTACCAGCGTTGTTAGTATTTAAGCTTAAATTCCTTTCACCACATAGGCCTTTTGATTTTAATTATTAAAACATGCATTTAACAATTAAAATCAAGGACCTTCGTAGTGAGAGGAGTTCAAGCCTAAATATTGGCATCGTTGAAAACTAGAAGATTAACTGAAAAAAAGGTTTACAAAAAAATATTTAAATAAAATAAGACATTTATTCTTTTATATCAATAAAAGTGCAAGTTTTTTATACTAACACCAATATAACTTAACATATTTTAAAAGAGTTTTAATGATTCCAACTCGACTGTAAAAGTACATACAACACACAACACAACCGGCAAAATGTATATTAGAAATACCTATAATAGAATTATAATATTATATCACTGCCCCTATAAAATGGCGAATTGCAAGTTGCAATGATACAAAACGTACTAAACACGTGTGCCGCAAACGGTGTGCGCGTTTTGCATCCCCTCCCATGCACTTTTATAAAAATAAGATTTGTTAACATGAGTTTTAGTTATTTTGTAAAATTAAAAAAAAAATTGTATACAACCTGGGTTTTTAATTATTTTTAGAAAGGAAAATATTTTACCAAAAGTTTTGTAAAAGTAAAATTCAATTTTATAAGCATTTTTTTTAATTTCAAAGGTTACAGATTATTTTGCTAATGTTTAACAAATTATTCCGTTAAAAAGGTACACGTGATACCAGGCAGCCAATCAAAACACTTATCAACAAGTTGTGTCAGCGTCAACGGGTGTTTATAACATTTAAAAGTGACAGGAGTGATACTAGGTATACATGAAAGTTTGTAAAAAATACAAGAATTATGGTTAAAATTGACATGGAATTTTGTTATTAAATCTACAAAATATCTGTAATAATTACAAACTACTCGGAGAGAAAAATTTTGCTAAAATAACTATCCAAAGTATTGTTAAATGACGTATCGTGAATTTAGTCAACTGTTTTATTAAATTGAGGATTTGTATGGCTAAATTAGCTATACAGATCCTCAGTTTAATAAAACAGTTGACTAAATTCACGATACGTCATTTAACAATACTTTGGATAGTTATTTTGGCAAAATTTTTCTCTCCGTGTACTTCAATTCAATTAAACAGATTACAGTTGGTTGTAAACTTAACAAAAAGTTACGTGGACCTGGATGAACATAAAATCTGGTTATTATTTGGTTAAAATTAACAAATATTTTTTTACTGTGTAAAAGAAGAAACATTTGTTTTCAAAAGAACTTTTTCTTTAAGCAATAAATACTCTTTTATGCTGAAATATTGTTTCTTGCCGCTAATAATTTTGTATCAAGGGAGTGGGCTACTTTAGTTTAAGGGCACATTTTTCAGTGTAGGCTTTTTAAGATACCCTCGTAAAAGCTTTCATTCTCGCTTTTAATGATGTCAGTTTTCCTTATTCTGTCAGCACTTACATTTATTGACGCGTTGTATACAAGATATATAAGAAACAGATATATCTGTTTCTTATTGCCGTAACCTTTTACTTATTGGACTTTTTAACGTTTTATTTATTTTTCTAAAGTTTTATTTAACTTAGCGGTTTCCAAGTCTGTTTGAAGTAGGTTTTTTAACGCAAGCCCAAAAATATTAATTTAATCTTAATTTTGTTATTATTAATTTTTGCTAGTTTTTATTAAACTTTGGTTATTAGTTAGTTAGTTGGATCAAATCTTACAACAGTAACAAATTATCAACAAAGTGTTGCATTGTTTTATTTAAAGTCGACTTTTAATGTTATTAAAAAAAATATGTCTGAAATTTTTCTTTCATGTTCTTGTAGACTCTGGAATCCCGACAAAGTATTTGATGTTATTTTATAATATTGGCTGATAAGATTGTTTTTAGTCTGAGAGATAAAAGAGTAAAAAGAAAAAGGACAAAACAAAACTCGTATCATCTTTTTACTTTCTTTATAATAAAGTTTGAGTTGTATAAGCATTTGCTACCATCAACTTTTATCTCAGAAAAGAAAACTTATTTAGTTTTGGTGTGTGTATCAAGAGAAATGCGGCTCGAGGGACCGCTATTAAATTAGGTTTTCAAAGTATATTTTGATTTAGGGAAAGTGACAAGTGAAATATACTGCTGACATGCAGCCATATTACTTTATTTTATGATGTTATGCAAGACGCTGCGAAAGAGATGGTTTTTGCCTCTGTTCTCGGAAAAATCGCTCTTTCTCTACACGCTGGCAAACAAACAGCAAATGTAATTGTAACATACAAACAATACAGGTAAACTTTACTTCGGTTCATGTATGTTTGTGTGTGTGCTTGTTCCGCGGTGTAATTTAATTTTATTTGCAACTGAGAGAAAAAATACATTTGTTGAATATGCAGCCAGGCCCCAAATTTAGTTTGTTTTACATGATTGAATGAAAATACAAGAAATTGCAAGACACAAATTGGAATCCCGAGGCAGACAAATATAATATTTGATCAATTTTAAATATTGAAACAAAATTTATTTTTTCTGTATGAATGTATCTGAGGTAGTAAAAGCATACTAAAAATATCAGTTCACTAAGTAAATTAAACACATCCAAAGCAATCGAATCAAACATAAAATATTATTAAAAATTTAAAGAAATAATTTTTATAACCATTTATGTATGTGTTACAAAAATGATTCTATCCTCTTGTTTTCGGAGCAAATTAAACAGTATTTTGTTATGAGAACATAGATAATATAATAAATATACTGTTCCAGACCAGACCAGTCACTTTTTCAAACAGTTTCTGAAATATCTGTGTTTTCTAAATTTGAATGCAAGGGAAGTGACGAGTATACCAGGGTACTAATTAAATACATAATTTATTGGAAAAAATAAGATTTATTGCCATTTTGACTATATTATACATTAAACATCTTAAAATCAAATAATACCACACATCAGTGGCGCCTGGTGGATTTTTGGTATACCGATATCTCAATTATTAGATATGGGACCCACACCTTATAATGACTTTAAATAAACAAGTTCTGCTCAATCAGAATTTAAATTGAAGTTTGCGAAAAAAACATAACCGAAACATCGAACATGGAACTGATGACACGGTACTGATGAATGGGATACAAATTTGAGATTATAATTCGGAATTAAGTATTTTACTGATATTTTTTATTAGTGGATGCTACTTATCAACAAATCACATATAGCCTTATATAAATTACAATGAAATATATATACGTGCATTCACCACAACTTCGCCGCTTGCATTGTTTTCAAGATTACTGTCGTGCAAAGGGCGGGCTCTGTAGGTAATTTTTTACCAACACTTGAGTTAAAACGAGGACTTGACGTTAAAACTTCAATATTTCGCAGGAATTTTGAATTTTAACATTGGACACAGAACTGACGGGTAAAAGTGAGTACAAAGATTATCAATTTTTTAAAAATTGCTATTATTCGAATCTATGATAAAATATGAAAAGTACATTATTTAATGTTTTATAGTTTGTAGTGAAATTGAAAAATTTAAGATAAATTGAATATATTTTAAAATAAAATCACTCAAATATTTAATTCAGGAGTTGTGACACGCCAAGGTACTAATGTTTTGAACATTTATTATGTTTTTCTACAAACGTGCTTTTGAAAAATTACATTAAAATATTTACAAAAAATATTAAAATACCTACTCTATTGACATCAAGTTGTCCAACTTTTGTAGAATCACCCATAAATATTTTATGTATGTTCAATTGTATTTTTAAAAAATATTAAGGTGTCAAAAGATACAATAACTTATTTCAAATATACAAAAACCCCATTCTAGACTAACAGTGAAACAACCAAAAATAAAAAATAATCATTTTCACTTAGGGGACATCTCAATATATCCAACCCATACACAAACCGAACTTCTTTTATAAAGTAGTTTATTTTATTGTACATCTGTATTTAAATTTGGCTAGTTAAAAACGTTAGGAAAACTTTTCTTCGACCCGATTCTGTCCAACTTGCAAAACTACTCGATAGAAACGAACTTGAGTGTGCAAACAGTGAAAAGTTTTCAGCAGGGAAAAAGTGACGCGATAAAAATAACGACATAATGATATTACGACATTAAGACGTCTAATTTGCATAGATAGCATTGTGCGCGATATACACCCTACTATGGGAAGCGGAAAGAAAAATAGATCAACTTTAATCTAAACTTCAAATTGCAACTTCGCTACTTTAGACAGATGAAACTGATAAAACTATTTCCATTTCTGCATGAGGCCATAGTTAGTCGCTTTCAGCTATAATCTGTAAAAGTATACACAGTAAACAATTTTGCCCGTGTAAATTTTTTAGTGTAGGGGTAAAAATATTAGAGTAGATTTGTAAGTGTAAAAGTTACACTACAAAATACACTAGGTAGCATTTAGTGCCTATTAACTGTATTAAACACATTTAAAGAATATGAACATTATTCATTGGTACATTCGCACTATTTATTATTAAAATAAATCAAAAGGGTAGAAAAACTTAATGCGAGTATTTATTACCCCTTAATGTGTTAAATAGTGACAAAATGTACACTACAGTGCATGCCAATTTCTTTGTCTGTTTTGATGTTACTAAGAGCTCTTTTTTCTTTACACTACTAGTGCACATTGTATCACAATTAAAGTTAAATTGCACCAATAGTGGCAAAATAGACTGAAAAAACTGGTAATAACCGAAATGCCTTTTAAAATGTTTGGTTGGTACCTATCTACCTAAGCAGTGCAAATCCGGAAATACCGAGTTGTGGAAGTGTGGCATTTTTGTTCAGTTAGATGTTAATTACGGTGAATCCATAAGAGGACATTCTTATTTTTTGGTAAGTATTATACTTCCTTTTTCTTTAAGCCTTAATACTCAATAAATACCAATATATTAAAAGGATGTCCATACCCGACCTATATTATATATCAATAATTTACGGCAGTAGGTCGGGTACTTGTAACATTAATAATATAAATATATACACACTTGATTTACTTTTTATTTTCAAGCGTAATGGTTGTTATATTAACCTATACCTACATTTTTATTAATATTATGGAAAATTTGTACACGTGTGGTAAATACCCGACATATAGCCGCCTGACGCCTCTCTACCAATGGGATCACCCATTTTTTATAACAGAAAAATGGATTACTGATGAATTCTTAAGATAATTCTTTGCTTACAAGTTGACAGCCAGTAAAACATTGCATTGATCTAAAACTTTTACGTTTTAAGGAACCATTTTGCTTAAGCCAGCCATACGACACAAATATAAAATTATATTTTAAAAGGCACCGATTTTGATAATTGTCATAGATTTTTGTTCCAAATAAATGTTTATCTTTATTTACCTTTTCGTTTTATTCACTGCCACCAATAGGTTTTACTCAAATAATAGTGTTAATTTGCACTAGAAGTTTGCACTAAAAGAGTAAAAGTACCTTTCTAAAATTAGAACTTTTCCAAAGTAGTGTTAATTTACACTGAACAAAAGTGGGATTGAAGCCAGGAAGTGTAGAAGTACACGATTTTAGGTAAATTAACACTTTTTAATACAGTGTAAAATTACTTTATCCTTAGTGCTATAGTGTTAAATCATACTTGCTTACTTGGGGAAAATTACACTACAAATTAACTCTAATTGTAGTGTTATAAAACAACACTATTTAGTGTTGACTCTATACACATATAATTTACTGAATTAAAAGATATAAAAGATTCGTTCTCTTAGACCACCCGACTCTATGAGAGTTGAAGTGAAATTTAATAAGAACAACAAACAAGTTAATGCGCACTATACAGTGTGGAATAAAACAAATAATAGTGTTTCTATTAGAGAAATTGGTTTTTGACTTTTCTAGCATCGTGTTAAATGGCAGTGGATGTCACAGAAATTACGTCTTCCGGAAAGCTGAAGGGGGGAAGGGGAGCAGGGGGGAGGAGGGATGATATGGCTCGAAGCAATCGGGAGCATCTGGCTCGTGCTAAGGATGGTTGTCATGTTACTCATGGGTAAAATAAATAGAATAATAAAATGGATGCGTCTCTGTCAGATACTGTCTTCTTAGTAAAATGTTCTTGGTGAGTTTTTTTGCTCGAGGGATTAAATAACTAAAACAACTTCTTTTTTATATGCTCCGCAAAGAATGTTTTTATATGAATTGGAATATGATTTGTTTACATATTCATTTTACCAAATATTCGTTTGTTTGTTTAAACTTTATTTACGTTTAATTACAATTTTTATATAAACATAACAACTTTACATCAAATAACATATATTGTTAAATATTTTTTAAAGATAAATTGCTGTTTTAGATAATCTGTCTTTCTGAAATGGTTTGTTGCAAGTATCATTAAGTGTGGTATCTCTAGTTTGTGAAGCATTTATAATGTTTAGGCCGGAACAGGATGATTTATATATATCTAATATTTTTTCGGGTGGTATGAATTCTGTATTAAAAAGTGTTAATTTACCTAAAATCGTGTACTTCTACACTTCCTGGGTAAAATCCCACTTTTGTTCAGTGTAAATTAACACTACTTTGGAAAAGTTCTAATTTTAGAAAGAAACTTTTACTCTTTTAGTGCAAACTTCTAATGTAAATTAATACTATTATTTGAGTAAAACCTATTGGTGGTAGTGAATTAAACAAAAAGGTAAATAAAGAGAAACATTTATTTGGAACAAAAATCTATGACAATTATCAAAATCGGTGCCTTTTAAAATATAATTTTATATTTGAGTCGTATGGCTGGCTTAAGCAAAATGGTTCCTTAAAACGTAAAAGTTTTAGATCAATGCAATGTTTTACTGGCTGTCAACTTGTAAGCAATGAATTATCTTGAGAATTCATCAGTAATTAATTTTTCTGTTATAAAAAATGGGTCATCCCATTGGTAGAGAGGTGTCAGGCGGCTGTATGTCGGGGAATTACCACACGTGTACAAATTTTCCATAATATTAATAAAAATGTAGGTATAGTTACTGTAATACTATAATAGTAATACTATAATAGTATATATACCAACCATTACGCTTGAAAATAGAAAGTAAATCAAGTGTGTATGTATTTATATTATTAATGTTACAAGTACCCGACCTACTGCCGTAAATTATTGATATACGAGCCCTAACCACATAATGTTCGGACACTTCATAATTTATACAGAAATTTTTTTCGTGAATACTATCTCAAAATTATTAGAAGTTATGAAAAATTCAGCTTATTTTGGCATATACCCCTCGAAGCGATTTTTATTTTTAAAAAGTTTACCTTTTATTTTTAGCTTTTAAAAAAAGGCTAACTTTTTAACTTTTTTTTGTATGAGTAAAAAAAGTTATAAATGGACCCATTAAAAAGAGCATAAAATATTATACAAACCCTGAAAATTTGGTAAAAAATAAATAAGTTATAAAAAAGTATAAGTAATTTAAAAATGCTATTTTTAAAGAGTTTTTGCAATTTTCTTAGGAAACGGGAGATTTTGCAGATATATATATCGCTATAACTTTCTTATTATTTATACAATTTTTACCAAATTTTCAGGGTTTGTATAATATTTTATGTTCTTTTTAATGGGCCCATTTATAACTTTTTTTACTCATGCAAAAAAAAGTTAAAAAGTTAGCCTTTTTTTAAAAGCTAAAAATAAAAGGTAAACTTTTTAAAAATAAAAATCGCTTCGAGGGGTATATGCCAAAATAAGCTGAATTTTTCATAACTTCTAATAATTTTGAGATAGTATTCACGAAAAAAATTTCTGTATAAATTATGAAGTGTCCGAACATTATGTGGTTAGGGCTCGTATAATATAGGTCGGGTATGGACATCCTTTTAACATATTGGTATTGAGTATTAAAGCCTAAAGAAAAAGGAAGTATAATATTTACCAAAAAATAAGAATGTTCTCTTATGGATTCACCGTAATTAAAATCTAACTGAACAAAAATGCCACACTTCCACAACGCGGTATCTCCGTTTATGCACTGCGTAGGTAGATAGGTACCAACCAAACATTTTAAAACGCATTTCGGTTATTACCAGTTTTTTCATTTACAGAAACTAAGTAAAAGAAGTTTACAGAGTGATTGGTCCACCCTGTATATTTTTAGGAAATATCCAGTCCCCAATAAATAAAACTTTTTTCATATGCTATTCACTTTTTTATGGTAAGTGCGCACTCTTAGGCTACCGCAGATAGAAGGGCGTAGGAGCCATTGAAAAAGACGTAATGCAAAATTTCCCGATCTGTCTTTTACAGATTTCGCGTTATCCAATTTCCTTTTTTTGTCTTTGCTTCGCTTTGTTTTGTTGTTTCTTTGCGAAATCAAATGAATCTTCCAAACAAATGATGGTAGCAAAGGCACCATGTCAAGATAGCAATCGTGCAGATAGCAATTTTCCGTATTTAATTTATTTTGTGCAATAACACATAGAAAGAGGGCGATTTAATTACTTCGCCCGGTATAAAGTGAATATATATTCTAAAATCTAATGTTTTTTCTTGTTAAATTTCGCGGGTCATAAAATTTTCTTTATTATGTTGGTATACATGCCCCGAAGTATGATAATAACTTTAGCTGTTTTCATTGTTTACTTTGTCTGTGGCAGCCGCTAAGGTTAAACGTGTTTTATGAGCTCGGCGATTTTTCGTTCGTTAAAAGAAATGGATCAAAGAATTTGTATCCAATTTTGCTTAAAAAATGAAATAAATTCTGTGAAATGTTAACAAAGGCCTATAGTGAGTCTGCTATAAGTAAAACAAGAGTTTACAAGTGGTATAAGAGTTTCCAAGATGACCGTGAAGACGTTGAAGATGACGAACGCCCCGAACGCACAAGCACATTAACAACCGATAAAAACATGAAAAAAGTGGAGGAAATGGTTATAAACCATCAGAGAAGTCGCTGATGATGTTGGTATATCGATTGGCTCATCCCATGAAATTTTTTCGAATGTTTTGGGTGTGAAACGCGTGGCAGCAAAATTTGTTCTAAAATTGTTAAACAAAATTTTTGGCCAAAAACAATACTGTAATGATGCCCCAGCCTCCATATTCGCCAGACATGCCTCTGTCTGACTTTTTCCTATTCCCAAAAATAAAGAGAACCTTAAAGGGCCGTCGTTTTGCAAGCATAGATGACATTAAAGGCGCATCGCTGAAAGAACTAAAGATCGAGTTTTAAAAGTGTTTCGAGTATTGGAAGAAGAGCTGGCACATGTGCATAATATTCAATGGGGACTATTTTGAAGGCGACACCATTAATGTAGACGAATAAATAAATATTTTTTTCAAAAAACGAATTCCCGATATTTTCTGAACACACCTCGTATATCCTTGTCAGTTAAATTGGACATAAAAACATAATAACAATTATAATGTTGGACGCAAACTTTCCTAAATTTTCGACATGTCCATCACTAAACCCGCTTGTACGCATTAATATGGCAAATGAGTTGAAAGGGTTGATATTAATAATGCATATTAATAACATCAAAACGTCAGAACATTGGTTAGCCGTCGTTATTGGCTCGAACAAAAGTTTCGCAATTTTTCTTCTGCGAAGGCTTTTAGCGTAATACCCGTCAATCATTTCAGCTTATAGTTGTTACACAAAATGAATAACAAGCTCACACACAGTTCAAATTGCAATGTAAATGGAGTACGTGAAAGCTATTAAAGATTGACATTACACGAGGCTAAGAAGCTTTATATGTATATAAGTATAGGTATATATATATATAGGTACGAGGGGAAGCATAAAATTACAAATTACAATTACAAAACAATAAACAAAGTGTTTTTTTATACTTCCTTAAATATTTTAAATTTTAAATGAATTGTATTTGTTGTTTTTAGATTGTATATGCACTGTGTTTTTTATACTACCTTAAATATTTTAAATGTGTTGTATTTATTGTTTTTATATTGTATATACACTCTGTTGCCATTTTGTAATATTTTATTTTTATTTTATTGTATTACTCTAAATTTTTTATTCACATGTAATTTGACTAGTCATGTAATTTTATTTTTGATGACAATAAACTATTTCTATTTCTTTCTATTTCTATAAATAAGATTTTAATTTAATTTATACAGAGTAGAAAAATATTCATGAATTTTAACCAAATATTAAAAACATCAACAAAAATCAATTTCGTTCGATTTTTCTTCTATATACGATTCTCCATTAATTTTTCTATAAAAATATCACTTTTTTGGTTATAATTATCTTATTAAATTAAATCTGATTTTTTTAGGTACCCTCGATTTTTTAACTAATATTTAAGTTTCCTTTGGTTTAAGTTTTATACATTATTTCATTCGGTGATAATTATCAATTGTGCACCATGGTCACTTTTTACCTGCCAGCATTAAATCCTTTAATTTAAAGGATTACTGTACTATTTTTTAAAAAAATACCTCATTTAAGGTTAAAAAAACATTTTTTTGTCAATTCATTAATTTAATCCTAATTGAGGTATAAAGAAACTATTTATACATAGTTTAGCATTATTTAATCAATTTAGTTCGTAGATTAATTTGCAAACAAAAAGACCTCCTTTCGTTAAGCAGTTATTCACAATGGATTTTTTAACAGTGGAAGAAAAAATAGAAGTGATTTTGATTTATGGAGAAGCAGGCAGGAATCTTGATGATGCTGTTAATATCTACGCTCAGCGTTTTCCGGATAAAATTCGATCACGTACTTCATTTCACCGTACAGTCGAGCAGTTTACTACAAACGGGAGTGTTCAACCGAAAAAAGTAGTTCCTCGAGCAAAAGTCACAGGTGGAAATAATGAAATTAATGTGTTAGCAGCAACGGCCGCTAATCCCCATGCAAGCACACGAGAATTATCTAAAGATTTGGGAATATCCCATAACAGTGTTAGCTGAATATTAAAACGAAATTGAAATTCGAAACTGATTACCTTTGAAATTTACATTATGGATTACACCTCGTATATGCAAGCGTATCGAGACTTCTTTTTCTTGCCCTATTTTTGAATTAAATATCGAATGGAATCGATATGATTTTCGAGGAACTAATTTTAAAAATATGTGATATCAAACATCGCATTCAAATCCTGCAAATCCTATACAGGGTGACATTTTATTTAGGAGACTTCAAAAGAATTCTTAAAAACATTTGTATGTGATTTTTTGTAAATCCTATAATTTTTATCAGTTTTAAATTTATTATTTTAGCATACAATTCCTACATTATTTCTTAGGATATTAATAAGCAATGTTATTAAAGAAAATGGCCAGAAAGAACAACACAACATTTACTAATAATATTAATAATAATAATAATAATAATAATTTATTTCCAACAGGAATACACCCAATTACAGGAAATGTTATTAACAGTACAGTAAAATAAACAATGAACAACATTTCAGATAAATTAAAATCTGCCAAAAAAACATTCAATAATATATGATAGGGGACTATTGTGAATATCACATATATCACTTATGCTATTAAACAAAGTACATATTCTAAATATAGGTGAGCATTGCATTACATTAGTTCTTGGTGCTAGAATATAAAAAGTATCAGAGTTTCTTGAGTTAAATCTTGGCACTAAGAATTTTAAAGAACTTAATAAAAATGGACAGTCTATTTTATTGTTACATAGATTATAAATAAAATTTAACGCAATTCTATTTCTGCGATCCTGCAAAGAATCCAGAGAGAATCTATTTAATAAGTAATTATTGTCTATGCCTCTTTCAGGGTAAATTCGATCCTCCTTATAAGCGAGATACTTCAAGAACTTTCTCTGGACAGCCTCGATACGCTGGACATGACATGCATAAAAAGGAAACCAAATTAAAACACCATACTCGAGCCTAGACCTAATTAGGCAGTTAAACAAAAGCTTCAAAGCATCAATATTATTAAAATCTTTACAATTTCGAACTATAAATCCTAAGGTTTTAGACGTTTGAACAACTATGTTATTTATATGGTTGTTAAAAGATAGTTCATTATCAAAGGTTATGCCCAGGTCTTTTTCTTTAGTCTTTCGCTCAAGTAAAGTGTCATTAATGGAATAATTAAACTGAATAAAGTTTTTTTTCTTAGTATATGTTACTACTAAACATTTTGATAAATTTAACATAAGTTTAGATTGGATGCACCAGGAATAAATCAAATCAAGGGTTTTTTGTATCGTTAAACAATCATTCGAATCGTATACTGTTCGATATATTTTAAGATCATCCGCGAAAAGCAACTTATTATCGGGCAGGGTAAATATAAGGTCGTTAATAAAGAGGAGAAATAATAATGGGCCAAGATTGGACCCCTGAGGAACACCGGACGATACTAAATAACAGTCTGATTCAAAACCTTCATACTCGACAAACTGATATCTACCCTGAAGGTAGGATCTAAATAAGTTGAGAAGATTATTGGAAAAGCCGACATTATTTAATTTTTGAAGTAGGACTCCATGATCGATTTGATCGAATGCCTTTTGAAAATCAAGATATATGACATCTACCTGACCTCGAGAATCCAGAGCAGTACTAACATACTGAGTAAGGCAAGCCAAGTTAGTTATACAAGATTTTTTGGACATGAAGCCATGTTGCTCGTCTGCTATCAAACATTTTGTGGCGGCATATACATGATTATATATAATAATCTCAAACAATTTAGAAAAGTTGCATAATATGGAAATAGCTCTGTAATTTTGAATAATACCTGGGTCACCTTTTTTTAAAACTGGGCATACTCTCGCAACCTTCCATAGTTCAGGAAAAGATCCAGTTGACAAGCAGAGATTAAAGATATGTTTAAGTGGACCAACTAGAGCTCCAATGCAATCTTTAACTAAAAAACTAGGTAAACCATCCTTACCCGATGTAAACTTATTATTTAATTTTTTAACCGCTTTAAAAATATCACGATCACTAATTGTATGTACTTGAATAGATAAACCATTGAGCCTAGAGTTATTATAATTTAAAGAGTATTGTGAATCTATATAAACGCTACGAAAATATTCGGCAAAAGCATTAACTATACTCAAAGGATTGTCATGGATTGTCAAATTCGTTTCATCTTTTAATAATCCAGGAATTCGTGAGCGATTCTTTTTCATATTAACAAAATTCCAAAACTGTGATGGATCATTTGATAAGTTAATCTCAGCTTGAGTTATGAAGTCATTGTATGCCGTATGTATTTGATGCTTAAGTGCGGATCTAAGGGAGCAAAATTGCCGATAGTAGAACTCAGAGTTAGACTGTTTCCATTTCTTATGAGCTAAATCTTTTTTCCTTAACAATTTTATAATTTCCTTTCCAAACCAAGGAGGGTAGAATGTTCCTTTTTTACGACAAAGAGGTACGTTTTCACTAATGGTCACAGACATTTTAGAGTACATCAGGCTACAAGCAG
Organism: Brassicogethes aeneus; assembly: GCA_921294245.1. Taxonomy (NCBI): domain Eukaryota; kingdom Metazoa; phylum Arthropoda; class Insecta; order Coleoptera; family Nitidulidae; genus Brassicogethes; species Brassicogethes aeneus. The sequence goes on along the minus strand of OV121132.1, from coordinate 317,576 downwards.
ACTCGACATCAGAACAAGAAATAATGTCACTCCAATCAATATTTAAAATTTCGTTGTATAAATGAGGAAATATTATCTTATTATGAACGTTATTCCTTCTGAATAAACATAAAATAAATTAGTTTTTTATGACTTCTAATTTTCTTTTAGTGCCTTTTATGCTAAAACTTTCTCTTTCTGTTAGCTATTAATATTATTTATATAAAAGTAATTTGTGACAGTAATAAAAGTTATACATTTTAGCTGGAAATTTATGTTTTATTAAGATGTATATTGTACAAAATAAAACTAACTAAAATTTCTTTCATCTTGTTCTTTGTAATATTATTAAATGTTTTTAAATCTACTGTAATGAGAAAGGTGAAGTTAAATTTGGTACTTATTCCTATAACTTTGTAAAACGAAAACATATTTTGCAATGTTGTTAAAAGTAATGAATCCTAAATTATATTTTTAAGAATGTAACACAAAATAATAGCTATACAAACATAACCTTAAAATCAAACATTTTTTTGTGTTTTACTGTTGAGTGGAGGCTTTATTTGTGTAATTATACCAAATAAGTGAATCTCACGAAATGTGTGTTACTCTTTCTAGATTAACCTATATGTTTTCAAATATCTGAGGTAGTAAAAGCATACTAAAAATATCATTTCACTAAGTAAATTAAACACATCCAAAGCAAACGAATCAAATATAAAATATTATTAAAAATTAAAAGAAATCATTTTTATAACCATTTATGTAGGTGTTATAAAAATTGATTCTATCCTCCGTGAATCTGTTTTTGCTATAAATTTTATGCAACGGATGTCGCTTTAATCATTTTAAATAACCTGTGTTTACGACATTATGGATGCATGTGATTCCTGAAGGTCAGTTAGAATTTATATGCAGATGAGAGTGTTGCTGTTTTATAATTCAAAAGTTTAAGTTCATTAATTTGCTATTAAAAACCTATTCACCGTGAAGTGTAACATCTCAGTAAATAGATTTTTTTATAAATATTTTATGTATGGATACCATGGTATTTTTAAAAAACATTAAGGTGTCAAAAGATACAATAACTTATTTCAAATATACAAAAAAACATACGAAATTCTAACTTTCGCTTACAAATTCCCCCAAATTGGTAAATCGTTAATTTTTTATACAAGTTTTATTTGGAATTGGGAAAAATCATGCACTTCACTCCACTTGTTCGCTATAGACAAAATTTTATTTGATTGGTGTTTGATTGATATAACCGAAAACGCTGACGAACGTTTGCTAAAATTTGCCCCTGTGTGGTAGTTTGTTTTATTCACTTTGTTTTTGGAAGCTCCAATGTTTTACATTGCAGGTAAAATTAATGAAGTGCAAGTTAAAATGTTTAAAACATTCAAATTGTTTAAAATCATATTTTACTGACACAATTCTACAGTTAAGTATTCCATTTAAGAATAAAGCGTTGATTTGAATAGGAATTATTTTACACCAATCTCTCTCCGAGGTCATAACAAACTCGTAAATATGGTTCCAACCCCAGTATGGAAAATGAAATATATTTTAGTTTTTACTTTTTAATTTCCCTGTAATTTAATATCCAAAAGGGAAAAGCATTTATAACTCGCAGACTTATCTCGCGCACAAGTTCGGAAAATCCTTTTTCATTTTTCATTTGGCGCGTTTTTTACGCTACCGTAATAAACCATTTAACACAATCGCTTGTAAAACTTGAACGATGCATTCACACAAGCCTCAATAAAACGGGACCGTTTTAATAAATGAGCTCGTTTTTTAACGCTAATTTATTTGCCAGTTTTATCCCATTTTCCCTAATGGCATTAAGTATATAATCAAACGTGGGTACCTATCTCCATATCGGTCATAACACTTTTTCCATTGAAATACTTAGTAGGTGTTGGATTTAAATTGAATGCACTTTATTTTATTTACAAATTTAAAGGTTTTATGTTTTATACACTGTTTAAAATATCTGTGGTGTGAAGAGTAATCTTAAAATGGTGTCAAAATCCAACACCAAGTGGTGTTAATATAACACCATGAATTATGGTTGAAAATGTTTTATGCAGCAAACACCAAAACGGTGTTTATCTAAAAATATTTTAGAAGTGCACCTACACAGAAAAAAAGGAATAGTTCATTTAACTATATTAATTTAGTTGACCCATAAGTATTTATTTAAATCAACTGTGGGAAGGTTAATATAAACAAAGATTAGTTTCACGGTACTAAACCAGATAGTTATTTTTTTTTAATTGGTTAAATTAACCCAGAAAACTTTAGTGAAACCAACCCGCTGTAGGTATGGTTCAGTTTACTAAATATGTTGTTTGTAAAATAAGAGTTACGTCAACCTCAAGCACTCTGTTAAAATGATTAAAACAATTTGCCGTGTATTCCTTGTTGCATAGTGTGTACCGATCGCGGTAAAGGCGGTGTGGACCACGTGATGTTCTTAAATCTCGCCTTTGTTGACTTTACATGAAGAGTATATAAGCTCAGGTAGTCCTTTGCTTTGCTGTGACACTACAAGTTGTTCGATACTAAAGAGACCTTAAATAGGTGGAAACAGCTGTCAATATTTGAAGTATTTTAAGTTGGTGGAACGCACTAAAAACATTATCTCTAGCAATTTGAAGGTTAAATTTTTTGGATTAATACCACTGGTAATATACTTGTAATGCGTCAAGGAACTTCCTGTTTCCTTTTTTTCCTTTTTTTTCTGTGTAGTATGATTTAATTTGACCAAAAACACATTATATTTAACACTGAAAAGGAGTTCAATTTACACCAGGTAAAATTTATTTTAATACTGTGTGAAAGTTAATTTTACACCATTTTAGTATTTGAATTTACACTGGACTAACGAACCATATTTAACACCATTTTGGTTTGTATCGATATAGACCATGTATGGTGTTAATTTGGTGTTAAAATGGTCATGAAATTTTGAACAGTGTATTACACTGAAAAAAATAATCTCTTAAATCAAGAGCAAGCGATTTCTTGGTACAAGATTTTCCATAATTTAATAAACAACCAAACATTTGCCAGCCACTGAATATATAATTTTTAACATGTTCTAAAATTTTGCTGGTGTATATATATAAATTCGTCTGTTGCGGCTTTATAATTTTCACGCCTGTAATAATACATTCGTCCTATTTTGGTGGACGGTGTGAGTCTCTATTTACAAAGCGTTAAATATGATACGGTTGTCATTTGTAATGTTTTTTGGGGCGAGCGGCATTTGCATAAATGGTTTCGAATGTATCTTTCATGTCTGTTTTGGCTGACGACTTAATTCCACTGCTACCTATTACATGCATATCGACTGTCCTGCTATTGCAGAATTGATGCTACGAATTTATGCTGACCATTAATACAAATTAAATGGTGATTATTTACATTTTATAAATGTAAAATAAATTACTTAGTTTGGTCAAACAAGCCCTCTAAAACTTTCTTTTACATACTTTTGATATCGGATAAGTATTTCGACGCTAGCGATTTTAATAACTTAAAAAATTCGTTTTTATGGCAAAAATTAAGGTCGAAAATTTACATATCGTCCTGGGAAAGGTTTAAATCAAACAGATAACTCCAGTTTGATTTTTTTTTCGTGAAGCTGACATTTTTACAAAAAAAAAAACAAGCTAATTTTGATAAAAATACATGGAAAATGGCGAAGTTATGAATTTTTTAGTGGAAGACCAAAATTTAGCTTTTTAAGTTTTTTTTCTTTTACATTGTAATATGTTTATTCTTTAAAAACCTAAATAAATTATTTTAAAAAAAGGAGCCAGAATTTTTTTAAACCTATGCTTATTACAACAAAATAAAACTTTCAATTTCTTCAATGTTCAATATTTATTGTTTAATATTTAATATATAATTTAATTTTAATATTTAATGTTTAAAATTATAATCAGTTTTCAATACTAAATTTTATTTAATTCAATAAAATGAAGAAAAAAAGTAAAAATTCTCGAAAAACTGAATTTTGGTCTTCCCAAAAAAGCCAATTTTTCCAAGGCCTGTGAAATTCAATTTTTATTAAATTATTTGCAAATTTACAAATTTTGACTAATAAAATATTCGAAAAATCTATTTTTTGGATTGGAATAATAAAAGAAATCTTCCAATGTCAAACACGTTAAAAATGGCCAAAAGTTACGAAGATTGAGAAAACCTTAAAAAAAGGAAGTCAACTTAAGCTTGACATAATGCAGCAATTATGCATTATATTTTTATTTTGCCTCAGACATAGACAAAGTAATGAATAATGCCGTAAAATTCAGTATTTTCTTAAGTGAAGAGCATTATTATGAGGTTTAATATAAAACAGTGACATTTACTTTTATGCATTTTGTTGCAAATTCTTGCCTTTTCGTTTTATGAAATTTTTGAGTTTCATAAAAATGTTACACAAGCTCTTTCCAGATTAATAATTTATAGCGTTAATTAATAAGCCGGTATCGCATGAAAAGTTTATCAATATAAAATTTAATTAATTAAAAAAACTTTTTACTCCAACGCTATGCACAAATACTCGCCAAGTTTTTAATCAATGTTTTGTTTAGTAGATTTTATATTTTATTAACCTCTTAAATAAGTTATATGTACATAATTTAATTCATGAAATGCATTTTATGGTTTTAGTAAATATTTTGTAACTTTAGCGTTTTTTTTATATATTTCATATTAAAATTTATTTTTAAGGAAAAGTATTAATTACAACAATGAACTATGTGTTTATAATTTCAATGTTTTTAATTACTTAATTAAAAGTTTTTCTTGAACTTGTTTAATATTAGGATAACGGGTAATGAAGTTTTTTTTTATTAATTATATTCATATTTTATCTCCAATTTCCATTAGTGTATCCCTTGGTAATTTAAAGTTTTCGAACATACATACGTATAGATAATGCCCTCAGGGCCACGACTAAGTGTATAATATTACAAAAGATCGGACTTTTAGAAATTAAAAAGGTTTATTAATAATAAATAATCAAGTTTATTTATAATAAAATTTATTTCATGAAATGTTAAATCTTTATTGCGCTTACATAAAGTAATGCGCAGTTGTTATAGTAAATTTTTTTAAATTACTCTCGTTGTAATTCAAATTAATTTTATTTCAGTTAGAAAATCTTTCTTACGTTAAGAACAATAACAAAAATATTTTATTGCTATAAAAAGACTTTTTTAATATTTACTATTGTTTTGCAATGGTAACGAAATTTTTGTTATTTCCCTTAAAAAGAGGGGGAAAGGGTCAGCGCTCTCCTTGGTGAACATAACTTTATAATCCACAGTCTGTGTTATAATCTTATTGATTTCACTTGTGCGAGTGAAGTGTGGTAAAATCTAGCATGATAAAAATATCAAAAAGATCATTAAGAAAATTAAAATTTCGACATTTTTAAAAGAAATATTTAAGGTCTATTCTATAAACGAAGCAGACTATATAGTATAGAAATTTTAGTATTATAGAAAGATATTAATTAGAGAAATAAAAAGTTAAAGAACGCCCTTTTTTAATTTGAATTAGAGATGGGTATCTTGCACGCACAGATATGCGGAAAGCGAAGAAGAAAAATAAAAAAAGAGCGAAATTCATACGAGGACATTATAGTGGATTCCGTTAGACATAAATAAAGAAAACCTCTTTTATAGTCCCCAGCAATTGGAAAATGTATTCAGGATCAAGTTGTGATGCTATTCAGAACATATTGAGCATTGAAATTGACAGAATGGAATAATGCGATCCCGACGAATAAAAATGCTAACGCTAAATTTTTTTACGGTAATTCTGTATTTTAGTATCCTAAAATTATTTTTGCATGCATACAAAAAAAATAGATTATTATTTCCTTTATTTTTTATTTAAAGATAAATATCATTACTTATAATAATAAAGTAATTTTTTTTCTTCGCTATAATAAGGTGAATTTTCCTGTCTAGGGGTGAGTATATGGCTAGGCTTGCAAAAAGACCCACAAATGGCTAGGCAGTAGTTTTTTTTACTTTTCCAATAGAGAGCGCTGCAATATGTTACGCAGGGTATAAAATACATTTGTCAAACATATAAACCCTATAAATATTATTCCTTATGTTATATACGAGGTGTGTTCAGAAAATAACGGGAATTGTTAAATTTCGCGGGTTCGGAGGGTCCGGTTGTCATAAAGTTTTCTTTATTATGTTGGTATACATGCCCCCGAAGTATGATAAAAACTTTAGCTGTTTTCATTGTTTACTTTGTCTGTGGCAGCCGCTAAGGTTAGACGTGTTTTATGAGCTCGGCGATTTTTCGTTCGTTAAAAGAAATGGATCAAAGAATTTGTATTAAATTTTGCTTAAAAAATGAAATAAATTCTGTGAAATGTTAACAAAGGCCTATATAAGTAAAACAAGAGTTTACAAGTGGTATAAGAGTTTCCAGGATGGCCGTGAAGACGTTGAAGATGACGAACGCCCCGAACGCACAAGCACATTATCAACCGATAAAAACATGAAAAAAGTGGAATAAATGGTTATAAACCATCAGAAAAGTCGCTGATGATGTTGGTATATCGATTGGCTCATCCCATGAAATTTTTTCGAATGTTTTGGGTATGAAACGCGTGGCAGCAAAATTTGTTCTAAAATTGTTAAATTTTGAACAAAATTTTTGGCCAAAAACAATACTGTAATGATGCCCAAGCCTCCATATTCGCCAGACATGCCTCTGTCTGACTTTTTCCTATTCCCAAAAATAAGGAGAACCTTTAAGGGCCGTCATTTTGCAAGCATAGATGACATTAAAAGCGCATCGCTGAAAGAACTAAAGGCTATCCCAAAGATCGAGTTTTAGAAGTGTTTCGAGTATTGGAAGAAGAGCTGGCACATGTGCATAATATCCAATGGGGACTATTTTGAAGGCGACAACATTAATGTAGACGAATAAATAAATATTTGTTTCAAAAAACTAAAATTCCCGATATTTTCTGAACACACCTCGTACATAGTTATTGGACACTTAAGGAATATTATTTATTAAAAAATTTTATTTATAAATATTTAAAAAGGATAGTATGTTTGTTTAAACTTTATTTAGGTTTACTTAAAAATAAGAATATTTGAATTTTTAATATTATTTTATAAAAACATGCAAAAAGTATAGTAATTGGACATTTTATATAGTAATTGGACAGATTGACCTTAGGGATTCCTCATATCTTTTCTAGATTCTAAAGGTAATTCCTTGGTCTGACTTCTGAAATAGTTTGTTGCAAATATCATTAAGAGTGGTATCTCTAATTGTATACAGCGTCATCTAAAGATTTGACTTTAAGATAACTATTTATAGAACTCTCCTTTTTACAGTATTAATGTTAATTGTTCAACTGATAAATGTTTACAGTTTAGGTAGGACTTATGAAACTCCATAAAAACAATGTATTAAATGGGGTCGATCGCGATAATATATATGAAGTTTTTGAGTAAGTTTAACCCAATATTTCAGATATGAGGTACGTGGATCCGTAACAAAAAAATCGCTGAATTGTTATTTTCCGGAAAATATGAGCCGGCGTCAGATGAACTTCTTGAAAAGAAAGTTATGAGACTAGCACATCTGCTGACTCAGGCCGAGCGCATTCAACGAAAGGATAATGTGCCGTTTATTATGAGAGACAGAGACAAAAAGTAAAAAATATTTACGCTCTAGGACATAAGAGACAACTTGCTCTACTGCTTTGTCCTTTTAATTTGTGTGGGCAGTTGCAGATTTTTTTTTAAATGGTCAAGAAGTAATGGCTATAAAAAATGTACCACCTAAGGTACCTTTTTATTAAATTTTCAGTGTTTTATTGTGACAAAAACCTACGATTTGTCAAAGTAATGAGATTTACAGAATAAACTTTTTTACTGTTAATAAAATTCTCATTTACTATAATGAAGCAGCAATGTTGAGCTTTTATAAAAAAAATGTTCATCCAACAAAGTAATATTGTCACGGCAAAATAATCGATCCACAAAAATTTTCGATGAATTTCAATCGCAAATAACTTTTTTATTTGATTTCGGATTTAAACAAATATTAAAGAATATTGTAGATACATTAATGGAGAATCGCTCACATTTTAAAAATTTCTAAAAAATACACGTACGTTTATAATATACAGGTTTAAACAAAAAGATGTTTTTTAACATAAGTTTAAGACACTCTGTAGAGTGGCAAAACCTTATATTGTTCTAAATTAAGTTTTAATTATCAAGTCAGATCTATTTTTAACAGTTTTGTTTTTGGTTAACCTTGATATATTTATTTTTGTGGAAAATATGGATTTTTTCAAAAAAACATTGCAATTTCCAATATTTTTTCTGTATGAAGAACTATGGTCCATCCATAGCCTATGGAGGATGACATGTCACTGCAGTGACAGTTTTGTTGAATCATCCCATACTTGGACATGTCAAATACAGCTTTCAAAAGCTATCAAATTATTTTTTGTAAATTAATGTATTAATTTTGAGGTGTCTTCTTACTTTTAAAAATGTCTCCGACTGATGTTGCCCTTTGTACTTTACTTCTTGTGACGTTTAAAACACTTGCCAAGTAATACTGTGACCGTCCATCCTGGATTAAATTAATGGCTCTGGCAACATCAGTCGGAGACATATCCATTTTTTAAAGTAAGAAGACACCTCAAAATTTAAACATTAATTTGCAAAAAACAATTTGATAGCTTTTGAAAGCCGTGTATGACATGTCCAAGTATGGGATGATTCAACAAAACTGTTACTGTCATTCTTCATAGCCTATGGATGGACCATAGCAACCTTAGTTCTTCATACAGAAAAATATTGGAAATTGCAATGTTTTCTAAAAAAATCCATATTTTCCACAAAAATAAATATGTCGAGGTGAACCAAAAACAAAACTGTTAAGAATAGATGTGACTTAATAAATACAACATAATTTAGAACAATGCACGATTGTCCATTAATTTATCTACAATATTCTTTAATATTCGTTTAAATCCGACATCAAATAAAAAAGTTATTTACGATTGAAATTCATCGAAAATTTGTGTGGATCGATTATTTTGCCTGTGAGTGTAGTATGATTGATTTTTACTTTTTATTGTGTAGAACTGTATGTAGATAATTCTAAGTGTTCTTTTTGCCATAATAATAACTTGTGATAACACATTTTATAGGCAGTGAGAAATATATATATATTTTATCTCGGGCATTTAAGTAACATTACCCGCATAAATTAAACAATTAGGTAACATTGATCCTTGGCCCGCAGCTTTCATAAGTTGCAAAGGCAGACACCGGGACACAGTCACGTTCCAGCGTAAATGAATTACACATATACACACACATAGTCAGGGCACAGCACACTTAAAATTGCCATGTGTAGTGCGACGCAGTGTAATGCCCGCAGGTATTGCGAAATAAATTAGGCTTGTGCACTGAAAAGAAAATAAAGCGTAATAATCATAAAGAATTGCGCGGCGGCTCCAGCACAGACGGTGAAAATTAAAGGGAAAATGTGCCAACGGATATATCCCGACACCGGCGCACTATGGTCTATCGGCAAAAAAAATACATTTTTTATTATGTGTGTTTTTATGACGATAATTTGTTAAAAACATCTAAAAGCAATAGATTTTGGTAAAGAATCATTTTTAAATAATTAGTTTTTGATTTGAACAGTAAAATTGGCAAAAAATTACGTTTTAAAGACACATTGGTAAAATTAAGAGAAAAAAATCATATAGGCATTTAGCTACGATTGCCTCCTATTTCCACGTTGATATCTACATGAGGTTGTTCAGTAAACTTTTCTTTATAGGTACACAAAAAATTAGCTGCATCTACGCACATATGGAAAAGTTATGGTTTTTTATTTATCGCGCTGCATGCATGCTAAATCGCGAGCGCTCGTACCTAACTAAGGCATTGTCTACGCACTAAAGATTTTCGTACCCACAGATCTATGCTCATAAGTTTTAGTTGAATTGGACGCCTTTCTGCAGAAAGGAACCAACCCACAAAACCAAAAAAATCGAGATATTTAGCCTATGAACTAATTAAGTATGTATAATTTATCTGCAAAATAGGTCATAGCCAAAATGCAAGTGTAGTGAAATCTATTAATCATTGAACTAACCAACATTCAATAATAAAGTGGATTACTAATCCAGAATTAGAATCTGTAGAATATTTGCAAGTGGGTTGGATCTTTTTTGTAAAAAAGCAGGCTGGTAGACCCATTACCAAAGTCTAAAGATTTCCTGCTTCTGCAAAATATAAAGTCTTGATGCATTTTTTTGGTAGCTTACAAGATGAGGTGGGGTTGGAAAATGATGGAATTTAAAATAGAATCAAAATTAATTCATATTACCATTATAATAGTAATATCAGTTGTATTTTGTTTGAAAATAAATATTATTTATTAAATAATTGTCGCTTTTCTTTAAATACATACATACATCAGATAATAGTTTTCATAAATTGCAGAAAGGAACCAACCAACAAAAGCCCATTTTTTCGTCACCCTTACACATAACATCACAAAATCCACCTGATGAAATTATTAAATTATATCCCTTAAACCTCCGTAAGTCCAAAATCGGCATAAAATTAACAGGTAATTTTAAAATTATTAAAATCTTTGATAGCTTTTTTCTCAGTTTCATCATGGTGTGGGTTGGTTCCATTCTGCAGAAAGCCGTCCAATTTATTAATTATTATAAATATTTCAACATGTATTACATTTTTTTATAATATTATTAAAAAATATATACAAAGTATACTTATCCTATAGGGTTAATAATTAATTACCTATTAGGTATTAAAGGAAAAATATTTTATAAATTAATTAATAATCCCTTGTTTTGTATCACAAACTTTTAGGTGAAACATTATTCGCTCATTTATAAGGTAACAATATTTTACATAATATATTATATATTATATAGCGAAAGCAAATATAACTTAGACTATTTTGTGGTTTTTGAAAATGAGTACTTTCTGCGTTTCTTTTCAGTTTTTAAATAGTGACAAAGACGTAAGTCTATTTTCTGAAAATTAAAGAGAAGATTTCCAAAGTTGGATGAAAATCAATTCACACTTGAAGAAGTTAAGGAATTATTAACGGAATAAATGATAAAATTCAAATTATGTTTATTTATTTCTTAGTGTGCTTAAGATAGATAAAAAAATATGTATTTATTTACAATAAAAAAGTTATTGAATTATTTTCGCAATCGTTTTACCGCGAACAAAAAATAAAGACCTTTATTTTTTGTTATTAAAATAAAGTTAATTATACCCATTAAGTCTTATTTAACACAGTAAATAATAAAAAGGTTTTTTGATTATTTCCTCAATGAATGCTCTAGAGACGTCTAAAACGCATTTAAAAAATAAAAACCGTTATATTTACAAAGTAAAAAATAAAAAAAATAATATTTTTATGCAATAAAAAAAATATTGGGTTATTTCCGCAATTGAGAGCGTCATGCACAACAGTGCTTAATGATAATCCAAAAACGCATTTAAAAAATAAAAACCTTTAAAAAAGAAAAAAATTATATTTATTTGTAATAAAAATCTTATTGAATTTTGTCCGCAAAACGCTGCTTTTTGACCATAGTGCGACGCCATGCGATAGTTATAAAAGTTCATTATCGCCCGTTTTCTTAAAGAGATTTACCCTTATTTTTATGTTATGCTATCGCCCAGCTTCGTTTCTTGTCCGTCGGGCGCTGCTTACTTTATCTCATATCGTTTGGCCAAACACTTATTGTTTTACCACGTTATATCCTTAACTTGCAACTTTTTGCAAAAACTGCTTTAATTATTGTAGTGTTGTAATAGATTTTTATTTGCGTTATTCAAGTAAACTTAAGACTATGTATTCAAATAAAAAAATGCATCATGTGAATATAACACAATGTCAATTAAAAATTTGAAATGTATGACTTTTAAATAATAAAAATTAACATTCAAAATGTAAAATTTGAAATGTTAGTTATAAGACGGGCTCTTCAAAGTGAAGCTTTTTCTTTGTTTAAAGTTTCAAATAAGTTTCGGCGGCTTGCATAAGATCACGCGTTTGAAATGCAAATTTCTTATTGAACTGGGTAACAATTAACAAATATTAAACGCCAATTATAAAGTTCCTTCATTACTCGTATTTAGTGCACCCGCGTCCATAATTAGTGTTTCGGAAAAACTCTTTCCTAAAGAAAAATTAAAAAGTTTTTAGTTACACAAAGTAAATTATGATCAGAGTTTTTTACGCTCGAGTTCGTTTTAATATACAGGGTGTTCCACTACTTTGGGAATGGAATATTGGCAAAATTCTGCGAGTATTAGAAGGGATTTCTATTTTTTCACAAATTGGTTAAAAATGTAGATAAATGTGAAACTTACTTTGTTTTTAAATTCCCAGAAATGGGAAAGTTACCATCACCATATTTTGTTTTGAATTGGTTGATTTTTTTCTTATAACCATGTAAAATTTCAATATGGTGACCAAAGGAAAAACAAAGATTTTTGGTTTAGACAGGTTTTCAGTTTTTTAAGTTAATCGAGAATCTCAAGTAATTTGGGTACCCTTACTCCATAAATGGTAATCAAATTTGAATTTGTATGTTTGCAAGTCAAAAAATTATTTTTTTTTCACAATATTGCAAAAAAATTGCTAAAAATAATCTACTTACTGAGATATTACACTTCTCGGTGGATAGGTATTCAAATAGCAAATTAATGATCTTAAACTTTTGAGTTATAAAACAGCAACACTCTCATCTGTATATAAATTCTAACTGACCTTCAGGAATCACATGCATATATAATGTCGTAAACAAAGGTTTTTGCTTATTTAAAATTATTAAAGCGCCATCCGTTGCATAAAATTTAAAGCAAAAACAGATTAACGGAGGATAGAATCAATTTTTGTAACACCTACATAAATGGTTATAAAAATTATTTCTTTTATTTTTGAATAATATTTTATATTTGATTCGATTGCTTTGGATGTGTTTAATTTACTTAGTGAACTGATTTTTTAATATGCTTTTACTACCTCAGATATTTGAAAACATATAGGTTAACCTAGAGAGAGTCACGGAGGATAGGTTTTAGACTTGTAAAACATTGTAAAAAATAATTAATTGCGGTTAAAATTTTGTGTAGCAATGTAACTAATATGAAATGGATTTTTATCGGAAATAAAATAGTGTTCGCAATTTAATAAAGTTAATACTGGAACAATAACTTGTTTAAAGGGTGTTGGGGCGAATATTAGCAGCTACTGCATGTGCCGCACTAGACGTGTTGGTTTTTATATTGTTCGAACGTTGGTAATTTTTGGATAATGGCGATAATTGGTTTATGATTTATGATAGTGCCATTGACATATAAAGCTTTTTCTGTTAATGGCCCATTGGATGGTTCGTTAATGCTTTCCCTTGTTGTGTATTTTCAACAATTTATATCCAGCACGGACGGATTGAACTGCAATGGTATTTAGCACTGCTAATGGGATTTTTTCTATACTTAAAAGAAATATCATTATTGTACTAATTTATGGCCAACGTTGTAATATTTTCAATAGTGGCAACTGCAATATCACATTCATTGCATATTTTATTGAAGTTACCACTCATGACAAATACTGGAGATTTCAAAAGAACATTGGTTTTGGCATATGTATTATAGAAAGTTGAAATCTAGCATTAATTCGTGGTCCGTGAATGTTAAACAGTGATATCAAAAACGTACTGTCTATTTCAATACTGAACAGCCCGTACAGAAATTTAATACTTAATAAAAATATTCTACATTGCAAGGACCTAACATTGAATCTATTCAACAATAAAATATGTTCAGTACCTTTAGCAGGATAAATATTGTCAAGCCTAAAAGCTAAAATTTTGTACTCTTTCTAATTGATCAGTGTAGGCATGGATACCAAACAAGAGAGCAGTACTCTAGCTTGGTACGAACCAATGAATAATACAAAACTTTCAATGCACCCTCACAATTCATTGATTGAGTATTTCTATTTATAAAACCAACCATTTTAAGAGCAGATTTAAAAGCTAAAATTTTGTACTCTTTCTAATTGATCAGTGTAGGCATGGATACCAAACAAGAGAGCAGTACTCTAGCTTGGTACGAACCAATGAATAATACAAAACTTTCAATGCACCCTCACAATTCATTGATTGAGTATTTCTATTTATAAAACCAACCATTTTAAGAGCAGATTTTACAATACTAGTGATGTGGTCTGAAAATGATAATTTGGTATCAAAATATACTCCCAAGTCTCTGGTACCTGTACACCTTGATATGGAATCGTCATTAATTGTGTACTCAAAAATAATTATATATTTTTTTAGAGTAAAGGTACACACCTTACATTTACCGATATTCAAAAAAAGTCTATAGACTTTTTTTGAATATCGGTAATATATATATAATATATTGTGGATACACCATTCATTTATTAAGTTTAGCAGATTTTGTAGGTATACACAGTCTGATGCATCTGAAACATCAACGAACAACTTCAAGTCATCAGCAAAAATCAAATGATGACACTTTACAAAATTGGAAATATCATTGATAAAAAGGCAAAATGCGCAGTTGTTATAGTAAAATTTGTTCATTTTACCATGGCATATTTGTCTTCTTTAAATTACTATCGTTGTAATTCAAATTAATTTTATTTCAGTTAGAAAATTTGTATTGCTATAAAGACTTTTTTAATATTTACTATTGTTTTGCAATGGTAACAAAATTGTTGTTATTTCCCTTAAAAAGAGGGGAAAAGGGCCAGCGCTGTTCTTGGTGAACATAACTTTATAATCCTCAGTCTGTGTTATAATCTTATTGATTTCACTTGTGCGAGTGAAGTGTGGTAAAATCTAGCACGATAAAAATATCAAAAAGATCACTAAGAAAATTAAAATTTCGACGTTTTCTAAAAGAAAAATTTAAGGTCTATTCTATAAAGGAAGCAGACAATGAAAATAGTTTATTGAATTAACAATAAATTTACATAAATTTTATTAATATTATTAAAAAAGATTTATTTTAAACGAAAAGGGATTGTCCCTTCCGTTGCTGACAGTTACGATAGCCAAGTTTCATGTAGCGGAACTAATGGAATTGTTTAAGCCACACTACATTAGAAATCTAATGACCTGGTGATGGGACTTTATCTCGACCTTAACTTGGCTAAATCCACTACGCGGCATACGACAAACTTTTAAGGTTATAACTTTTTGACATACTTCATCAAAATTGGATAAAAACTTCTCAAAATTCTCGTAATGGACCAGTTTGTAACAACTTACAGAAAAGACTATGTCAACCAAAACGTACACAATACCAGTTTAAAAACGAAGGACGATTTTTTCAGACAGTATTACTTATCCGGCAACCCAAAATGCTCTTGTCACTGCGCCCAAAGAGTCCAGGAAGAACTGCTAAACCCTGAAAATGCCGTAGCGAAACCAGGTTTGCAATCTACCAAGTTCACACACCCTGGGGTGTTTTTAAAGAATCTCAAGGAAAAATTTCCCGATATTTTTAAGTGCTTGGCTAAAGCACCGCAAGTGGATGTTATAGCTAGGGTGAATAGAGATAGACTGCGGAGCACTTACGAAGTGGATTACTGCAAAGTAAAGGAGCACGTTCCTGGTGGGGATCGGAAAGCATTGTGCAGAAAAATGACATGCACTTCAAGAAAACGCAAGTGCCCCTATAGCTATGATAATTTTTTGACGCCCTAATACAAGATCTTTTTTAATAAAGTCTGTCTGGTAGTTTGGTATTTTCTGTATACAGGGTGTTATGTAATTAATGTTATATATTAAAATGGGTTGTTCCTTAGGGTCCATAAAGAAGCACCTGAAACTTTTTTTTTCTAAATTCCAAAGTCTAAAAATAATTTATAATATCCTTTATCCTACCAAAAAGTACGCCACTGATCGACTAGGAACTTTAGGTTAATCTGGTGGATTTATTATGTTATGGTTGGTAACAACAGTTTTTCCAAAATCTCTCAAAAAAGTTGACAAACATTGTTTAAATTTAGCTTAATTACAAAAATGACAAAATTAACAATGCAAATTGTCAATTTGGCGTTTTATTAATTGTTGGTTATTTCATTTTTGTACTGAAGGTAAATTCAAAGAAAATCTGCCAACTTTTATGACAGAATCTAGTGCATTTCTTTTAAATTTTAGGTTATGTTTTCAAATTGTAAATATCTTAACTAAGGGAAGTGCTTTTGGATTTATTTACACAAATTAAATGTTTAAAGTTTAACCTGTGAACTGGTCCCAATTTCATCTGAGTAAACAGAGAAAAAAACTGATGAAAAAACTAATTTTGTGGTTATGGATTTCAAATTTCAAAGGTACTAAATTTTGTAATCATTGCTTAAGCTAATGGCTGGATCAGTAAATAAATACAGAAGGGTATTAGAGCTTTAAGGGCATAAAACTTTTGTATTTATTGAGTTTTTATTTATTTTTTGCAAGAAAAATTTTTAGTAACAATTTTTTACATCTGGCAACGCATAGCTACTTTGTTGGTTGGTATCTATGTACTCACAAAAAACAGGTGTGCAGAGATAAACAAGTGTGTAACCAGTGGCGTATCACAAAAAATATAAAAAACTTCTAATGCATATTTTTTCTTTATATGCTTTTTAAAATATTTTTCCTTTATTCCTTATGTCAAAAGGTATTCAGTATTTTAATATATAACATTAATTACATAACACCCTGTATCTTGTCAATGATTTGACAACAAACCTTGACTTAATCAGCAACAAAAATGAATTTAGGGTTATAAAATTATTTGTTTAAATTTTTCAAAATTACTGTGATGGATCAATTCAAAACAACATACAGAAAGGACTACCTGTGGCCGTACGTCCATCCCAACTGTAGTTTAAGAAACAACGAAGACTTTTTAAAGCAATTCTACCAGGTTGGAGACCAAAAATGCACCTGTTACGATCAAAAAGAAGAGCAGGAGCAGAATATGGTTGCTGGTGCAGGGGAAGCATCTTGGAGCCGAGGGGGACCAATGGGGGTACTACTGAACCCCACGCTGTATCCTGAAAACGCAGTGCCGAAAAAAGAAGCTGAATATCTAAGCCCCAGTGCGTACTTAAAGAGCCTTAAGGAGAGATTCCCAGAGGTTTTTGTGTGTTTGGAGGAAACGCCCCAAGAGGGTTTCCTCGCGAAATTCGACAAAGATAGGCTGCAAAGTACGTACGATAAGGATTTCTGCAAAAATACACCTCTTCCTGTGGAGAAAAAAATGACTCAAAACAGCGAACGAAAATTAATGGCGGGTTTTCGGCCAGGCTACGAGGAAAAAAGTTGTCGTTTGACAGACCCGGAAAAGCTTCTATCGAAGAAAATCTACATTTACGAGGAAGAAATTCAAAATTTTAACCCATTCGAAAAATGCCCCCACAAAATGGCCCCCTACATTGAAAAATGGGGACAAATGGTGTACCGTTAAAAATAGCGAAATATTCATTTTTATTGATTTGTACAATTTTAATTAGCGTTATTAAAATGTATTTGATTAAAATTCAAATTGAGCGATTTACATTAATGTTTATTATAAATATTTACTATTATTAAATTATGTCCGGTTATTTTAAAATTAATTTATTAAAATTAAACTGAATAGGTTTATAAATAAATTACCTATTACAATAGTTAACTGACAAAAATGAACATAATTTATTACGGTAAAAATTACTATTCAAATTGTTTTATTTTGCTGTTATACATCATAGTTAATATTAAAATGAATTATTATATAATATATATATAATATCTCAATATATTCACCCATACATATGTACATACATATGGGTGAATATTAGACTGGGCCAAAAAAATTGACTATTTTTTTTTTTGAAAAATATATCGAGAATGTCATTCAGAATGACAAAAAAAATATTTCGTGAAAATTTGAGCCCTTAATATTAATTTTAAGAGGTCTATCATCACTATTTTTTATTTTTAGTCATAATTTGATGTTTTACGTTAGAACTGTCAAAATAATAAAGTGAAAAAAATTCCTTTTCACTTATTTTTATATAAAATTAAATTCTCTACAAAAAAGGTGTGATTGAAAATTTTCGTCAGACGAGCCGTTTCCGAGTAATTGAGCTTAATAAATCGATGTGTTTTTTCGATTTGCCCTTTTTACTTTGAAATTTTGTAACTAATGAATCAATGAATATTTAAAAAAGCTCACATCGGATTCTTAAAGTAAATTTAATGTTCTACAAAAAAGGTCTCTTAACATTTTTGCCTAAATTTAATTTTTCAAAAGTTATTCACGATTAAAATCGAAGAAAAACTTAAAATTTCAATTTTTTCTTCGTGAATAACTTTTGAAGAATTAAATTTAGGCAAAAATGTTCCGAGACCTTTTTTGTAGAACATTAAATTTCCTTTAAGAATCCGACGTGAGCTTTTTTAAATATTCATTGATTCATTAGTTACAAAATTTCAAAGTAAAAAGGGCAAATCGAAAAAACACATCGATTTATTAAGCTCAATTACACGGAAACGGCTCGTCTGGCGAAAATTTTCAATCAGACCTTTTTTGTAGAGAATTTAATTTTTTATAAAAATAAGTGACAAGGAATTTTTTTCACTTTATTGTTTTGACAGTTCCAACGTAAAACATCATATTATGACTAAAAATCAAAAATAGCGATGATAGACCTCTTAAAATTAATATTGAGGGCTCAAATTTTCACGAAATTTTTTTTTTGTCATTCTGAATGACATTCTCGATATATTTTTCAAAAAAAAAAAATAGTCAATTTTTTTGGCCCAGTCTAGTGAATATATTAAGATATTACACTTCACGGTGGATAGGATAGCAAATTAATGAACTTAAACTTTTGAATTACAAAACAGCAACACTCCCATCTGCATATAAATTCTAACTGACCTTCAGTAATCACATGCATCTATAATGTCGTAAACAGAGGTTTTTGCTTATTTAAAATGATTAAAGCGCCATCCGTTGCATAAAGCAAAAACAGGTTCACGGAGGATAGAATCAACACCTACATAAATGTTTATAAAAATTATTTCTTTTAATTTTTAATAATATTTTATATTTGATTCGATTGCTTTGGATGTGTTTAATTTACTTAGTGAACTAATATTTTTAGTATGCTTTTATTACCTCAGATATTTGAAGACATATAGGTTAACCTAGAAAGAGTAACTTAAATTGATTAATTTAATTTGAAAATGTTGCTGAAAAAATTATTATTTTTGTTTATTATTTATTTAATTTTTTATATTATAAAAATAGGATTTAAAAGCAACAACTTTTCGCTTTTGACGATGGCAGTGACAGTTCTATATGCAGTGTTATTTAAAATATAAAAAACGAATTGTGAAAACAAATAAAGTTTGTAAATTTTTATTATTCAAAACTAAAAACAAACACATAAATCCAAAATATGTGTTGCATCTAAAACAGTTGATTAGTTTCTGTTTAATAGTGGAAATTATAAATTCAACATTCATATCGGGAGAAACAATCATTTATTGTTAAATTAAACTATAAACATACATAGAAGGAATGATATGAACTAAAACGTGGAATGTCGGCCTGTTCATTTGGAACGGCAATATTTGATTTAGTGTATAGAATCTGTTTTAAATGATGTTTGTGATTTTCAAATATGAATTGTGTGTTTTAATTGTGCATAAAAGCCTAAATATTAATATCGAATTGTTAACAAATCTTTTATACATAACCACACAAAGGGTTACTATTAATCGATTGAATTCAAACAGTTTGGCTCAGGGTTATTAAGTTTCCAATATTATATTCTCTTAACCAAATTATGGAAAATTAATTATGTTTGTACTGAAATTCACTTCGACTAATAATATCCTCTCCCCCATTACGACAAAATTATATATATAGGAGAACAACGTCGCTCTAAATTAATAAATTTGCGGCTTATCCCCTTGATGTGGTACAACATGTTAAACAAATAATTTTGCACAGTCCTGCCAAGCCCTAAAATATATTAAAAAATTTAAAAACTTATATTAATTAAGAATTTTAAAGTAAACCTACACTGAAAAAAATAATCTCTTAAAAGAAATAAAAATCACTTTGATTCAAAAGATTTTCGCTTTTGAATTGGGCCAAGAGCTATGTTTCTTAATCTAAATCAGATTTGAGGGGAGAGATTTCTTGGTACAAGAACCAAAAATATTTCTTCTATCTTTTGAATGAAGAAAACGTTTTTTAAAATATGGGATTTCAACAAGAAAACTGCATCTCATAATTGAAAAGCCTTGGAATTGTTTGATATATCAACAAAAGCGCAAGTTTTTTATAACACTAATAAAGTACCTAACATAAATATGTTTTAACATACAATTTTTATTACATATTTTAATTGATACCTTACCTTCAAAAACATTAAAAAAATTAATTAAATTTTAAAAAAGTGATTTAATGATTCCAACTCCACTGTGAAAGTACATTCAACACAACACAACCGGCAAAATGTATATTAGAAATACCTATAATAGAATTATAATATTATATCACTGCCCCTATAAAATGGTGAAGTGCAAGTTGCAATGATACAAAACGTACTAAACACGCGTTTTGCATCCCCTCCCATATATCAGAAGCTACCAGATTTTGTTAGAAATTTGACATGCTATTGGGATGATTGTGATGTATCTTGAATGAATTGAGTGAATATAAATAATTTTCATAGCTTTTGAACAAAAACACTTTGCACTTGGTTGAAAGAAAAACATTTAAGAGATTTTGTATTTGTTTTCAAGAGAACTATACCTCTTCCACTAAGAACTTTTTTCTTCAAGCAATAAATACTCTTTATTATCAAAATGCAAGCATATTCCCAAATTATATAAATTGTATAATTTTGTAATAATGATATATTTATTTTTGGATTATTCGTTTTATGTTTGGGATTAAAAATTGTTTGTCAGCTACAAATAATAATTATAATTAATTACTATTAAATTTAATATTACATTGTCCATTTTCAATTTAATTAAAATAAACATTTTACTTTTCGAGTTTAATTTAATAATTAACATAAACCATAAATATTTAAATAATAATGCATTTGGGGAAATTATATTTATTACAGTCCAACGTATAAATTTTAAAAATATTGGACAGATCCATAAATAAAATTATTTATTAAACATTAAAAGAGCATACTATGACTGACTGTACTTCGTACAAAAAAATAAAATTTAATTTAAAGAATTTTAAGAAATCATGTATTTCGTATATTTTTTTGTATATTTGAAATAAGTAATTGTATCTTTTGACACCTTAATATTTAAAAAAAATACAATTGTACCTACATACATAAAATATTTATAAAAAAAAGTTTACTTACTGAGATATTACACTTCACGGTGGATAGGTTTTTAAATAGCAAATTAATGAACTTAAACTTTTGAATTATAAAACAGCAACACTCTCATCTGCATATAAATTCTAACTGACCTTCAGGAATCACATGCATCTATAATGTCGTAAACAGAGGTTTTTGCTTATTTAAAATGATTAAAGCGCCATCCGTTGCATAAAATTTAAAGCAAAAACAGATTCACGGAGGATAGAATTAATTTTTGCAACACCTACATAAATGGTTATAAAATTATTTCTTTTAATTTTTAATAATATTTTATATTTGATTCGATTGCTTTGGATGTGTTTAATTTACTTAGTGAAATGATATTTTTAGTATGCTTTTACTACTTCAGATATTTGAAAACAAATAGGTTAACTTAGAAAGAGTAAAAGTCACGGAAAAAAGTAATTTATTTTTTAATTTATTCAGTCATTAATTAAATTATTTGGCATAAATATAAATCTGTCGGTTATCTGTTATTTCCCGTGATATCTTTGCCCACATTCGAAACAAGTTTTTATTGCCATCAATGTCACTTTACTTTCCTCAGCATTTTTCTTTTTCACTTCGTCGACATTTGTAGTAATCATTTCCTCCTTTATGGTTTGCACTTAACCTTTTTCTGCTTCTGAAACTTTTTAATACGTTTCAAATACAATTAGACTTTTTGCAGTTTGTCATGATGGATGGCCGTTACGAGAAGAAAAAAAAAAAGATTTTCGAGGATTTTCTTTTTTCTCTTTTCGGTGTTACTCAGGCGTAAGCAAATAACACATAAACTCGATAGAAGTGCTTTTGCTCGACAGAGGTTGTTGTAAATAAAGGATCGCGGCTGAAAAGGTCAATACCACATCTCCTCTACCTTTTGGGTTTTGGGTGAAGTGGTAAATAGTTTGGGCTGAAAGATAAATTTAAGTAATTTTCGCGAGAAAACGTGTCGGTCCTTATATTTTACGAGTTGTTTGCAACATACTCGTACGTAATGTTTCTCAATAGTATTTTAAAATAATACAAAATTTTGTGCGTCTTCACTTATAATATTACAAATGTCGATAGATTAAATATGTGTTTTCAAAAAACACCCGCCTTCCGCTGTCCGTAAGTTTGTTAAAAATTATCGGATCTTATTGATTTAAAAACCAAGTGAAAGCCTAACAAGCCCTTACTAAACTCTTTCAGAAAATGTTTGTTTAGTTATTTCAGAATAATTTTTATTTAATTTTGAAACTTGTGAAACACACATTTTCGCATGTCCCATTAGCGTTTTATAAAACTTACATACATGTTTTTTTTTAAATATTGAATAACCAGAACTTTGTGTTGCTTTATAGCAATCCATAACATCCTTAGTTAATAAAGTAAACAATTTATATATAAATTAATTAATTTTAATCTACTTTTTTTAAATTTGACTCATGTCCCAGACATTTTTTCCGTTGCGTTACGTCCGTCGCGTTACCGATAGAATATTTAAAAAACATATATATGGAAACGTGATTAACAAATGATGTTCGAACGTACACATTACCCAGCTGAATTTATTTATTTAATCAGGAAGAAGATATCGGTTGAAACAGGTGCGGGTAACGCGAATGTAATAATTGTTTGTCCGCTAAGTTACTCAATAAAATAATAAAAATAAGGTAAGAAAAAATACTATTTTTCATTTTTATGTTTATTTTAGGGCACTAAAGCTCATTGAAAGTAATGAATGACTATAATGTTTAATTATTATTTTTTAAATATGGTTTCACAAAACTTTGTCCACTGCGTTACCGAGTCCATTACGTTACCTTATGGTAACGCAATGGAATTTAGGGTAACGCAATAGAATTTTTCGACAACAATGTGGATATTTACCGTCGCTTTTATTAAAAGTAGTTTATGATAAACCAATTTAAAATTATTTGTGATTACAACTCATGATATAGATTACATCCAAGGAAAAATTCCACGCAATATACAAATACTAAAAGACACCAGCTTATAGTCAAAGAAAAAGGATGTCTATAATTTAGAAATCTAAGTTGTTATTCTGCAAGTAAGCACCACTACAAGGGATTTTGTTTATGCATTACTCTATATTGTACCACCCTATATAGTTTCTTTTTTACGTTATCTGATTAAGTCCTTTGTGTACCCCAGTCCGTTTTGATACCAATGTCTATTTCGTTACTTTTTTTTTTAGTTTTTGTTAAAAAAAAATCCTTAAAATGATTTTACTATCACTTGGTAATACCTGTTTATAAATTAGAGTTTAACTCACTAATACAGTGACTAAAAGAAAATATTAATGGTATTGTTTTTTTAAGAATCGGAATGGTGTCTTTTAAAAAGTAACTAATAAAAAATAAAATTGGAGTCAAAAGTGTGTGAACTAAGTATATTTTATTTCAAATTATTTTTATAACAACTTTTTTTATTGAATTAAATTTTGGATTTCAAATTGGTAACACAGTGGAAACATATAAAGCTAGCTAAACACATTTTTCTGAAAAAAACGTGAAAAAAATAAAAAGTGCACTGCCTGTCTTAAATGTAAGTAAACAAAACTCTAAACATTTATAAAAATCCAAGCAAAAGTCAATTTAAGCAAAAAAAATTTGATCTTCATTTTCCTGAAAGCGGGTGTTTCTTGAAAATGACCCAATTATTTATTTATCGCAGTCCCTGAACAATTTTGCAAATACCTACCCACCTATTCGGAAAAATAATTTTCAATAATTACTCACCAGAAATGTGGTGCTAACCTTACAATGAAACACTAACACCAACTAAAACTGCAAACTGATGATGCAGATTGCAGTTGAGCGACCGGCCGGCGTCTTATTTCAAGCGGGAAATCATTTCATTGGTTATCTTAGGTGGTGTGATGCTTCACTCCCGAACAAATTATCCAATATTGTAAAATTTATATTTTATATAATGTTTCTCATTTAAGTTTGGTTGTGTCTGGAAAAGGGCATTTTTAAAATGTGACTTTTTAAATTTAATCGTATTTGTTTGGACACGTAGCGAAGGAACGTATGTAAGTGAAGGGTTGAGTTGACGCAATCCATTTAGTGTCCGATCCCGTATCAAATCTGAAGTGCCATATGGCAGAGCGCATTTCTTATTTCCTCGTGATTCGTCTTTGAAATTCCCGTGCGTCTTTTTAGGTTAGTGCTCAAATATAATTTATATTTTATTTGGAGATGCCCCTTTGAAGCATAATGTACATTTATACAGATATACTTCGTTAGCGTGAGTCCTTGACATAATGTAATTTTTTCTTTCGCAATCTTTTTTCTTTTATATTAGGAGGAATGGTTTAAATTAAATTCGCTTTGGCCCCGCCAGACAGTATATATTGAATTTGCTGTGACAACAAAGAAATGGATCTTGGATTTGGTTTTGTTATTTTTTGCTACAAAGAAAAAGTAAATTTTAATGGAATAAATCGTGTCATGACTAAACTAATTTAAAACGTGGGCATATTGATTTCTCGTCGACAAAGGACCCGATATTTGTGTAGTTTTCACCAAATTAAACGAACTCAATTAACAAAAACCGTTTCAACACTTTCAAAATTTGATGCGACCGCCGCACATTGAGACAGTTTAAAAAAAAGTAGGTCTGGAAATTTTTATTAGAGTTTGACATAGAAAACGACTTTTTAAGTTGATCCAAACATAAGCATAACTTTGCTGAATCATCTTTTGTTTTAACTTGCTCTATATAATTGGTGGTTTTATACAAACAATAAACAATTATCAGTATGGTACAAAGTAAAAAAAAAAATCAACTCTAAGCAACACTAATTAGAGTTTACACAGGTCCACACTAAATAGTGTTGTTTTATAACACTACAATTAGAGTTAATTTGTAGTGTAATTTTCCCCAAGTAAGCAAGTATGATTTAACACTATAGCACTGAGGATAAAGTAATTTTACACTGTATTAAAAAGTGTTAATTTACCTAAAATCGTGTAGTTCTACACTTCCTGGGTAAAATCCCACTTTTGTTCAGTGTAAATTAACACTTCTTTGGAAAAGTTCTAATTTTAGAAAGGTACTTTTACTCTTTTAGTGCAAACTTCTAGTGTAAATTAACACTATTATTTAAGTAAAACCTATTAATGGTAGTGAATAAAACGAAAAGGTAAATAAAGAGAAACATTTATTTGGAACAAAAATCTATGACAATTATGAAAATCAGTGCTTTTTAAAATATAATTTTATATTTGAGTCGTATGGCTGGCTTAAGCAAAAAAGTTTTAGATTAATGCAATGTTTTACTGCAGGCTTTCAACTTGTAAGCAATGAATTATCTTGAGAATTCATCAGTAATCCATTTTTTAGTTATAAAAAATGGGTGATCCCATTGGTAGAGAGGCGTCAGGCGGCTGTATGTCGGTGATTTACCACACGTGTACAAATTTTCCATAATATTAATAAAAATGTAGGTATAGGTTAATATAACAACCATTACGCTTAAAACTAAAAAGTAAATCAAGTGGGTATGTATTTATATTATTAATGTTACAATCACCGTTATTAAAATCTAACTGAACAAAAATGCCACACTTCCACAACGCGGTATCTCCGGATATGCACTGCGTAGGTAGATAGGTACCAACCAAACATTTTAAAACGCATTTCGGTTATTACCAGTTTTTTTTCAGTCTATTTTGCCACTATTGGTGTGATTTAACTTTAATTGTGCACTAGTAGTGTAAAGAAAAAAGAGCTCTTAGTAACATTAAAACAGAAAAAGAAATTGACATGCACTGCAGTGTACATTTTGTCACTATTTAACACATTAAGGGGTAATAAACACTCGCATTAAGTTTTTCTACCCTTTTGATTTATTTTAATAATAAATAGTGTGAATGTACCAAGGAATAATGTTCATATACTTTAAATGTGTTTAATAAAGTTAATAAGCACTAAACGCTACCTTTTACACTTACAAATCAACTGTAATATTTTTACCCCTACACTAAAAAATTAACAGGGGCAAAATTTTTTACTGTGTAGAGTAGCGAATATTCTACTGTTTTTAATATTTTATAAAAATGCGGCTTATTTGTAATAACGCGGTGTAAAGCCGACAAAAGACAAATACGTGGCGCGCTCAAAGCATGCCGCACTTTAGGCGCGTGCCAAAAGCAAATTCGCTTCTGTTTTTATGTCAAGGATATAAATTTATTTCAGATGAAATGATAAAACTTTTAACCACCATTATCCCTATGGGTTCTGGTGTGCGATGCAAATAGCACGATAAGCAAAAAAACAAATCCCGCAATGGCTACTTTGGTGGAGAGTGGAGCAGCGTGGAATCCTTCGTTTTACCAACACCGAATTAACGTTTATTGACTGGAGCCATTTTACATAATTGCCGCGCTAATGGAATTGGTAAATCACAGCCGGGCGCGCCATAGTTGTTTGGGCCGGTAATTCACCGGTTTTCAATGAAACCGGTCGCTGCGTTTGATCGACGGTCGCCAGTTGCGATTAAATAAACAAAACGAAAGTTTATTTCGTCAATTGTCTGTTTGGTCGGACCATGGTTTTGTTAATTTCGCTCCCATTCTGAACTATCGTCTGTTTATTGTTTTGTTTGGCCAAATTTTAACTTTACTTTACTATATAAATAGAGATGGGATTTTAGTGTTATTACATATTTGTCTAAAATAATAAAATAAAATCCGTTTTGAAGAATATAATTTCAATTGAGAATGATTTTATTTTATATTTTACCTAAATTCTTATTTTTAACAGAAATTAACCAAATTTTCAAATTTAACCTTCAAAAACATGTTTTTTGTAATATTGGGAATGTCATAATTCTTATGTAGTTATTTTTGTTGTACAGGGTTGGTACTGGGAATTGCGAATATTGGAAGATTCCTGTGCAATTATGCTTTTCTATGATATCCCAAGTTTTGCAAGTCAAGTCATGTTTTATTTAAACATCTCATGTATTTTTACAAATTCCAGCAAATTTGTGCTTTTTATGAGAAGTATTTTTTTAAACATTTTTATCATAATTTATGTAAATTTTTTATTTTCAGAAATTTTTTTACGACAGTACTTTATAGGTTCTAAATAAATAAAAAAAAGCAAAAATGTATAAAAAAAATTTTACTTTTAGACATTTTTGTTCAATTTTCTATTTAGCCCATTATTAGGTATTACTGAAACGCTTTGAGATAAAATATTGTATTTTTTGTTTAAATATACTAAATTCGAAAATTCTTCGAAAATTGTGAATTTTATCGATATTCAACAAGAGTACATTTTTTACTTATTATAATTATTTTAAGAACAATCAGATAGTTTAAGTGCTTAATAATTGTTTATTTTTAAGTTTAGGGTAGTAATGCACCCACAATTTTTTGTTAAAATTAAATTGCCATTCAAAATATATAAAAATAAACAGGGTATTCCATTTAAAAAATTGTTATTTTTATGAAACCCGTTTGATTGTTTTTCTGTTTTGATCAGAAGAGAAAATGCCACCAATTTGCTAATTTTTGTAATCTTTTTTTTTTAATTAATGGCGTTGGACATTTTTTTTTATTTTTCATGTTTCAATGCAGTTTTTGAAAGAAAATTAAAAAATGGTGTTGTCATGATGTTTTGTTTCTTTTTCTAATAAAGCCACATTTTTAAGGGGGGGTCCTTCGATTAAAAAAAACTAAACCCATATTTGTTGTACTTTTTTATTTGATTTTTTAGACTTAAAATCTTGTTTTTTTTACTTTGTGACGGTTTTTTGATCATTTTTTTTTTTAAATTATTGACTTTGGACATATTTTTTCAGATTTTTCGTCCTAACTTAAAGTTTTAAGTTTTTAGGCTTGACCCAATCGTGGGCCAACTATTTTTTTGTATTTTTTATTCTATTTTTTAGACTTAAATTTTTGTTCCTTAACCCTAGGAATATCCTTTTAAAAATAAAATAATCAATATTTTTGATTCGTGGTAATCATTTTTTGTTGAATATTTTATTTTATATTCGCTAAAATACTAGGCCGTAATGTCCATATCCACTAATTATCAGGAGAATGTTAAAAAAATATATTTTTGATATCAAAGTAAATTTAACAATTTTTAACATTTTAAATTTTTTTATGTTTTTGAAAAGATATAATTCTGAATATCATTCATCCGTAGGGTCTTTTTTTATTCTTATAAATATATTGTGGTTAACGATAAGAAGTTATGAATGAGGTCGAAGTAATTAAGAAAAGCCTAATTTAAATTGTTTACGGTGTACAAAGAATAAAGAAAAGATTAAGGAATTACATTAATAAATGTCAAGAGAGAAGGGTGTAGGCTGAAAAGGGAGCAGAGAGACGGTAAATAAAATTGAAAGCAGGGCAGGAGGCTTAGCAGTAGCTTTGTGTATTCATTAGGCTGGCAGATGAGTGAAAGGGTGGAACAATGAACGAAAACAAAACGTTTAGTCTCTAATTATCGCATACTCGAAAGGAATGAGGAGCAGGGATGTATTTGGTTGTTCTCCCATTGTCAGCTAATGATATTCAAGACATCGTGTTCGTTGCCTGTGCGCCAGGATTAACCGTAAAAGTTCCATGCACTCGCAGCAACTTGTTTGGGATTAGATAAATTATAAATCAGGCCGTGATCACTTGTGGGTACTTTGGATGTAGATCTTATCTTCGCGGTGGAAAATTTAAATTAATTCGCAGAGCTGCGCAAAAGTTAAGACACCGACGAAATTTCATTAGGAACATACTGATGTTACACGTTCAACTTTGAATCCGCAATTTAAATCTTGCTCCACTTTTTGCGACCGCCATAAATTAGGTTATGACTGGGCGCGGCACACTTGCCAAATTTATCCCGCCGAATTAATTACATCCAGACATTTCGGGTTATTTACAATTAACAATGAAAAGTGATTAATTGTTCGGCATGCAGAAAAACCAGACAACCCAACCACTCAATCCTCAACTTTAAATTTACAGCGGAATTTACAAAACAAATCGCTATTTAAGACTTGATGGTCTCTTTGTTTGCGTTAGTTTTCAGCCTATTCAAAAATTAATGTTACTCTTTTGTAAAAAAATTTAAATACTAATTTGTATAAATACACAGAAAAAACGCTAGCATAGCATGAATGGGTGAGCCATTAAAGCAATGGGATCTTGTAATCCGTATTCCTGAATAACAGTTCCTATAATACCAATAGGTAGTTAGCACTTGGTTTATAATCGTTTACTGTTTTTAAATTAACAACAAAAGTTATCGCTCCTAAATCTATTGATATTCATATTGATATTTATTTGTTAGAATGGTAGAATGTTATTGCATTTAATACTAATTTGATTTATTTAATAACGTTACTATTGTATTTATACTATGTATACATTTAACGCAATAAAATCTTTGACATTTAGGCAAAATATTTCCCTATTTTGATTTAATGGTAATTAATTGAGCAAATAACAATTTAGATTGCTTTAATTTTAATGCATTCAATGACAGCGCTGTTCTTGGTACTATGTTAGATTTTTTCTGTGTATAGTATAGGGTAAAGTAGACAGATATCGGACACTTTATAGTTATTGGATAATTAACATTAATATTGTAAAAACAAGAGTTCTATAAATAGTTATCCCAAAGTCAAATATACAATTATAACTATCTCAGTCGGTATTAATATAAAACTACTTTATTTTGGGTCCAATATAGGACAAAAAAGTTCGCACGTTACTTTGGTGGTAAGATTTTTGTTTTTTTGTTAAGAGCAGGACTGTGTTTAAATTACAATAAAAAATATTTATTAAAAAGGTACAGATCAGTGTGTGGTATAAATGTGTTCCTCATGGTTTAAACATTGTCACTTTAATGCGTTTTAATTTTAATTCCGAAAATAAACAGTAAAATGGCCAGTGTCCAACTGTTTGGTAAAACATGTAAATTTTTATTATTGGACCTATGTCCAATATCATACCCTATTTATATCCCAGGCAATTCTTATGTAAAATTATCCCCTGAATCCGAAAAGACCGTCAAAAACTATAAAAGTTAAGCAGTTTTTGAGATATAGTCAATTCCGTATTATATGTAAAATTGATTATATTTCAAAAGCTGTTCTACTTTTATAAATTTTGACGACATTTTCGGATTCAGTGAATAATATTTCATAGGAATTGACTGCTAAATGTCCTGGATACAAATTGCTGTTGACGAGATTATTAGTAAGTAAGTAATATTTCTTCGTCACAGGACATCTTGCAGAATAAAATTGATTTAAATACAGTGCATAGAGAACATAAAAAACTAAAGGCAACAAAATTAATATATTCAGAAAATACTTTTAACATACCACCCGAAAAAATATTAGATATATATAAATCATCCTGTTCCGGCCTAAACATTATAAATGCTTCACAAACTATAGATACCACACTTAATGATATTTGCAACAAACTATTTCAGAAGTCAGACCAAGGAATTAGTAGTTACCTTCAGAATAAAGAAAAGGGATGAGGAATCCGAGAAAGAAATATATGAATTATACGATTTTTACAAAAACAAAATAAAAAAATAAGCTAAAAACAGCAATCTATCTTTAAACAATATTTGACATTTTATTTTATGTAAAATTATGTTTATATAAAAATTGTATGTTCAATAACTATGTTCCATGTGTCCAATTACTATATAAAATGTCCAATTACTATACTTTTGTGCACGTTTTTATAAAACTATTATTAAAAATTCAAATATTCTTATTTTTAAGTAAACGTAAATAAAGTTTAAACAAACAAACTATCCTTTTTATATCCAATAACTATGTGGTTTACCATATGGTTTTAAAAATGGGAGCACAAAAAATCCCTAAAAATGCACTTTGATGTGGCTAGACTTGCGAATTGAATCACAGTGTGATGGTCAGATGGTCTTATTGAAATTCTCGCTAAGCCGGTAAGCAGCGATAAAATAGTGCTCTTCGGTCAAGCGAGATCCCTCTCTTTCGACTTCTTTATGACAGCAGTTTAACTTGATACCACTCTCTCAACTTTACGGCTATCTTGTAATTTAAACAATCCCTCATATCCTGCTTTACTTTGCACGGGCAGGAATCAAAATCAAAAACTTTATTTCAAGCCAGTAAAGAATCCCTTTGTTGCGTCAAATATATATATATGTGTGTGTTTCTCGAGTTTCACAGTTTTCCTTTATGACGACAACGATATCATCGACAGCCTTTACCAAACTAAATTGATCTCCTTTGTGGTTTATTTTACTAATGGTCGAATATATTGAGATGTCCCCCAAGGGAAAATGATTATTTTTTATTTTTGTTTGTTTCACTGTTAGTCTAGGATGGAGTTTTTGGGAAGCCACCAGGTCTAGTAATAACATAACATAAGTGGTTCTGCACTAATGCAAGAATTTTAAGAAATCATACATTTTGAATATTAGAGCTTCACGGAAGATAGCTTCACGGAGGTTAGGATTAAGTTGTTTTTTTTAAACATCCCTTTGTATATTTGAAATAAGTTATTGTATCTTTTGACACCTTAATATTTTTGAAAAATACGGTGGATAGGTTTTTAAATAGCAAATTAATGAACTTAAACTTTTGAATTATAAAACAGCAACACTCTTATCTGCATATTAATTCTAACTGACCTTCAGGAATCACATGCATCTATAATGTCGTAAACAGCGGTTTTTGTATATTTAAAATGAATAAAGCGCCATCCGTTGCATAAAATTTAAAGAAAAACAGATTCACGGAGGATAGAATCAGTTTTTGAAACACCCACATAAATGGTTATAAAAATTATTTCTTTTAATTTTTAATAATATTTTATATTTGATTCCATTGCTTTGGATGTGTTTAATTTACTTAGTGAACTGATATTTTTAGTATGCTTTTACTACCTCAGATATTTGAAAACATAGGTTAACCTAGAAAGAGTAACAGTCACGGAGGATAGGTTTTAGACTTTTAAAACATTGTAAAAAATAAATAATTGCGGTTAAAAATGTGGAACCTGAGCTGTAATATCTTCTTAATTATGAAAGATCACAACACATAATAAAAGTGTACATTTCGTGAGATTCACCCATATAATAATAAGCCATTAAAATTATATTTGCTCTTTGGATTTTTCTTTAAAACTAAGACAATTGTCTTATGGGATTAAATTTAAAATAAAAAGAAGATTATTTAAATAAATTTTACGGGTTTTAATCTACGTGAATGGAAACATTTTTAAAACAATAGAAAATTTAAATACACAGAAAGAAACACGATACAATGGGTTTAATTTAAATTTTAATAACCTTTGCCCAAAGCGTCTTAACCGGATTTGTTTTGAAACAAAATATTTGTTTAAATTTAATTTAATTTTTGGATGGTAAATTTTTTAAATGTATTTTTTTGTATAACATTTAATAAGGTTATACTTTGAACAGCATAATATTTTGCATATTGGTTATAATATTTTTATGATTTTTCTAAGACTTTTCTAGCAATAAATTTTGTTTAAAACCAAAGAAAATACTTTTTTTCTTCTTTAACATTAACAGCCGCTTATTTTAAATAAGTAAATTAAGGACGGCATGGCGAATCGATTTTGACATTAACTGTCAAACCAATGACTGTGATACCAACTATCTAAAGTAAAATTCGACCAAATTAAATTTAAGGTATAAAATTATTTTTTTTTATAGAATTTTTGCAAAATATATAAAATAGCATAAAGAACTAATGTCATAAGACCTTTTTTCACACTCGTCCATATAAATTGTCCGCGTGCGACAAAATGACGTTATGACATTAGTTTTTTAATATACTACAGTTATTTTAAAATTCTAATTAAAGAGTAGATATGTATAGGTTACAAAGGGTCCAAGTGTCACTTAGTTGCTAGATTATTTTAAGAATAAGAAGTCCGTAAACTTTAAATTAAAAATAGTCGTTTATTAAAAATAAAAAGTTAAACAACAAATGAAACTAAAAGTAAATATAATACGTCTTAAAACACCAATGGTCGCGTTAAATCTGACTAAGGTACTATTACATATCTTTGGGGTTACTTCACATTCCCACGCATCTATTTTAGTCTTTTACGTTATCTACACTTTCACACACATATTATCAGTCCTAGACCCTTGCGGTCGTTCGAAAACACCTTATTGAACTTAAACACTTGACGCCTAATTTTAACCTACATAAATAAAAGTCTTTAAATTTAAACATTCTCACAGAGCCTGGAAAAATTCCAATGCTACATATATTTTTGCTGTGGACCCTCACTTCACTCTAATAAATATTTTAGCAAAACCATAAAACCACGTCACAAACAATATTTTCTTTTAACAAGTCATGTAGTAAATTGACCGACCGGAGGTGTAGCGATAGAAGATATTTGTCGTGTAATTTTTAAAGGTGGCAAAATTGCGTTTAATCGCTTTCAATCAGTTTGATGGTGGACGTGTCTGTCGGTGGTGGTACGTGCCGCAAATGTGGCGGCATTTATAGAAACCGCATTGCGTTCGAAGGCGGAAAATTGACGGATCTCGATTCAATCGGGAAAATCAGGGGCCATAGCGAACACACAACAATTCCGACGGACATTCTTGCTTGTTAGAAGCTGCTAATTGATACCGTGATTTGTCATTTTCTTAATTAAATTATTAACTGATTGTGCCTTGTCCTGCCCTGCACTCACTGTCCCGTCTTTTTACCTCTTATCATCTATATTTAGCTAACCACAATTCAAGGTTTAGTTAAATTTAAGTTTTATGTCTTTTATGGATTATGGTGAATTTGTTCGGGAGTGAAGCATCACATCACCTAAGATGACCAATGAAATGATCAGTGATCAGATGAAATCAGTTGGCAGTTTTAGGTAGTGTTGGGAAGTGTATTATTGTGAGGTTAGTACCACATTTCTGGTGAGTAATTATTGAATATTATTTATCCGAATAGGAAGTTGGATATTTGCAAAAATGTTCATGGAC
This sequence comes from Brassicogethes aeneus, assembly GCA_921294245.1. Classification (NCBI taxonomy): domain Eukaryota; kingdom Metazoa; phylum Arthropoda; class Insecta; order Coleoptera; family Nitidulidae; genus Brassicogethes; species Brassicogethes aeneus. The sequence goes on along the minus strand of OV121132.1, from coordinate 283,058 downwards.
TGGGATAAATCAATAATTATGACCTGGTGATCAAATGAGGATAAAAAGTGTTTCCATGTTCCTACTGTGCTACATTATTGATCAGCTTACTATTTACTTTAGTTTATAATTTAATTCTATCCTTACAAAATTTTTGTGTTGGTCGCTGAATACATATTTAATCTATCGACATTTGTACTATTATCATGTTGAATTATATCTTAATATTATTTTACGAATTTTATTTTTTAGTTTGTAGTTTATATTTTGTTATGTTTATTTCATGTTGTCAGTGTCAGTGTATATTAAGTTTAGGTATTCTATTTTCCATATTTTTTGTATAAGTCGCTGAATACATACACAAAAAACAACTCTAAGCAACACTAATTAGAGTTCAGACAGGTCCACACTAAATAGTTGTTTTCCCCAAGTAAGCAAGTATGATTTAACACTATAGCACTGAGGATAAAGTAATTTTACACTGTATTAAAAAGTGTTAATTTACCTGAAATCGTGTACTTTTACACTTCCTGGGTAAAATCCCACTTTTGTTTAGTGTAAATTAACACTACTTTGGAAAAGTTCTAATTTTAGAAAGGTACTTTTACTCTTTTAGTGCAAACTTCTAGTGTAAATTAACACTATTACTTGAGTAAAACCTGGTGGTAGTGAATAAAACGAAAAGGTAAATAAAGAGAAACATTTATTTGAAACAAAAATCTATGACAATTATCAAAATCGGTGCCTTTTAAAATATAATTTTATATTTGAGTCGTATGGCTGGCTTAAGCAAAATGGTTCCTTAAAACGTAAAAGTCTTAGATCAATGCAATGTGTTACTGGCTGTCAACTTGTAAGCAATGAATTATCTTGAGAATTCATCAGTAATCCATTTTTCTGTTATAAAAAAATGGGTGATCCCATTCGTAGAGAGGTTTCAGGCGGCTGTATGTCGGGGATTTACCACATGTGTAAATTTTTCATAATATTAATAAAAATGTAGGTATAGGTTAATATAACAACCATTACGCTTGAAAATAAAAAGTAAATCAAGCGTGTATGTATTTATATTATTAATGTTACATGTACCCGACCTACTGCCGTAAATTATTGATATATAATATAGGTCGGGTATGGACATCCTTTTAACATATTGGTATTTATTGAGTTTTAATGCTTAAAGAAAAAGGAAGCATAATACTTACCAAAAAATAAGAATGTCCCCTTATGGATTCACCGTAATTAAAATCTAACTGAACAAAAATGCCATACTTCCACAACGCGGTATCTCCGGATATGCACTGCGTAGGTAGATAGGTACCAACCAAACATTTTAAAACGAGTTTCGGTTAACACCAGTTTTTTCTATTTTGCCACTATTGGTGTAATTTAACTTTAATTGTGATACAATGTGCACTAGTAGTGTAAAGAAAAAAGAGCTCTTAGTAACATCAAAACAGCCAAAGAAATTGGCATGCACTGTAGTGTACATTTTGTCACTATTTAACACGTTAAGGGGTAATAAACACTCGCATTAAGTTTTTCTATCCTTTTGATTTATTTTAATAATAAATAGGTATATAAATTAATAATTTGGTTTCATTTTCCTTTTTACCACCCTCGCATCCCGAAAATTAATATTAAACAATGTGACTGTAATTTTAAACTATTTTTTACAATTTTCCATAACTGCCAAATTTTTCTATTCGATCCTAAGCAAACACTCCCAAGCTCACTCAGGGTTTTACGTATATTTCTTGTTCTACAAAAACTATTGTAAAAAGTTCTGGCATTCAAATGTGTCGGTTACTGAACTACGAAACAATTTCAACCGAATTCAAATCCTGTATCGAAAACAATTTTGTGATATGGAAATGATTGTTTTATCATTTATGCATTGCTTATACAAAATAGGTAGGTATATCTACTTTATCAGGAAAGCTATTTTAAATACGTAAATTGTTTTGCTTAAAAACATAAAATGGAATACGGTAAAAATAAAACGGGGACAATGTAATCTGCACTGGCAGTAAATTTTGAAATACACTGAAAAAAATAATCTCTTAAAAGAAATGAAAATCACTTTGGTTAAAAAATTTTGCGCTTTTGAATAGGGCCAAGAGCTATGTTTTTTTAATGCTAAAATATTGTTTCTTATCGCTAATAATTTTTTATCAAGAGTGTTGACTACTTTAGGTTTTTTTTCAGTGTACATGGCATCGGATTAAAAATATTTTTTATTAAAAAATATTGCAACGGTAATTAGATTCAAATGGCTGCGCTAAAGCCGAAACAACGTGACCTAGGCATAGATAAAAATTTATTTAAAATTTTGCCATATGAAGGTTTATAAAACGCCGGCAAAACGTACAGTGATTCATAACCGGGTCTTTAGTAGGCACCATCAATTTTATAAAACTAAATTAAGCATGATTCGAACAAATGCCACCTCATTTATTTATATGTTGATGCGTGATTGGTGGTGCTTTTTTCCATACCAAGTAAAGTTGATTTCCGACAAATATCGATTACAAGCATTTGTTTATGTTGAATTTCAATTTTGTACGCTCCTTTTTCCGTCTATTTTTCTACCTATAGATCACATCGCATGTAACAATTTATGTCGCTAAATTCCATCCTCTATTTGTGTCCTTTTGATCGCACTCATTTATTCGGGATGCAATGTTCAATATAATCAATCAGCATGCTGATATTTTTCAACATGAAGTCAAACATTTTTGTTCGGATAGTTTTCATACCGTGGATTATAGGAAACATTTTTGCAATTAATTTGGTTGTCGTGTTTTGCTTTAAAATAATTTTTATTATTATTATTATATAGGGTAAAGTAGGCAGTTATCGGACACTTGTTATTGGACAATTAACATTAATACTGTAAAAACAAGATAATAATATAGAACTACTTTGGTGGTAAGATTTTTGTTTTTTTGTTAAGAGCAGGGCTGTGTTTAAATTACAATAAAAAATATTTCTAAAAAGTGTACAGATCAGTGTGTGGTATAAAAGTGTTCCTCATGGTTTAAACATTGTCACTTTAATGCGTTTTAATTTTAATTCTGAAAACAAACAGTAAAATGGCCAGTGTTTAATTACTGGTTGGTAAAAAATTTCTATTACTGTCCAATAATATCATACTCTATTTTTATCTCGAAAATTTACCAGCCAATTCTTATGTAAAATTGTCCCCTGAATCCGAAAAAAAACTTCAAAAACTATAAAAGTTAAGCAGTTTTTGAGATATAGTCAATTCCATATTATATGTAAAATTGATTATATTTCAAAAACTTTTATAACTTTTGACACCGGTAAAACGTACAGTGATTCATAACCGGGTCTTTAGTAAAACAGTAAAATGGCCAGTGTTTAATTACTGGTTGGTAAAAAATTTCTATTACTGTCCAATAATATCATACTCTATTTTTATCTCGAAAATTTACCAGCCAATTCTTATGTAAAATTGTCCCCTGAATCCGAAAAAAAACTTCAAAAACTATAAAAGTTAAGCAGTTTTTGAGATATAGTCAATTCCATATTATATGTAAAATTGATTATGTTTCAAAAACTTTTATAACTTTTGACGACATTTTTGGATTCAGCGAATAATATTTCATAGGAATTGACTGCTAAATGTCCTGGATACAAATTGCTGTCGACGAGAATTATTAGTGGCTGCTTTTTCGCTATGACATTTTTGACTAATTAATTTTTAAAAAGTAAGTAATATAGTGATTTCGTCGTCACAGGACATCTTCCAGAATAACAGTGATTTAAAACTAATGGCAACAAAATTAATAAATTCGGAAAATACTTTTAACATACCACCCGAAAAAATATTAGATATAAATCATCCTGTTCCGACTTAAACATTATAAATGCTTCACAAACTAGAGATACAACAATTAATGATATTTGCAAAAAACTATAAATATTTAACAATTTATGTTATTTGATGTAAAGTTGTTATGTTTATTTAAAAATTGTATGTCCAATAACTATGGTCCATGTGTCCAATTACTATATAAAATGTCCAATTACTATACTTTATTACATGTTTTTATAAAACTTGTATGAAAAATTCAAATATTCTTATTTTTAAGTAAACGTAAATAAAGTTTAAACAATTTAACTATGCTTTTTTATATATTTATAGGAAAAAACTAAAATCTTTAAAACAACAGCATATATTAACTTTAAATAAATAATATTCCTTAAGTCTCCAATAACTATGTAGTTTACCCTAATTAAATTGAAGACAAATTTTGAATACTCCTGTAAATCATAAAATTCCAACATATTTAGGAGTCACTCTTAAAACAATAAATCTTAGATTAAGGATTAAATATAGATACTTGGTGATTTTTTTAAAACACTATCTATTTGTTTCTTCCATAAAAATTTGTTGTCCAAAATAACACCTAAAAATTCAATTGAAGTACTCAACTCAACAATTAATATTATTATTGTTATTGGTAAATCTATACTCTCCAAATTTTATGTAATATGATGATATTTTTACCCTTTGCTTTTGGTTTTGGTCAGATAGGATTTAAATAAATTTAGTGCAGTAGGTACCTCTTATGCCATATATTTCTAATTTCAACTCCAATAGTTCTTTATCCATGGTGTCAAAGGCAGTGTGTAAAAAAGGTAGATACTGCCTTTAACGAAATCATATTTATGTTGAAATTATACAATGTTTATTGCAATATTTTATCAATCTTGTAGAAATTGATATTGCTATGACGTATGCGCACCTTTTAATATTGGTTGTCTTTCACAAAAAGAATTCGTAAAACAGGGTTTATTTAAAGGCCTAACGGTCAGTGGTTTGGAAGTCTGTCGGTGGTTGGTATGTAGGTGAGTATACCCAATAGGGTAGCTGTATAGGTAAGGCACACAATACGTTGTTCATTCGTGTTAGTGCAGAGAACTCCACTCAGGCCTGTCACTCACCTTCGATATATTGCTTTACTGTTTGTTTTGCCAAGATTTACGCAAACGATTTGCCAAGCAATAAACCTCTCGAACCGATCGATGCCATCACAATTTTGATGAATATTAAATGCTTTTAGACCACTCGAACATGTTGTTCCTAAGCATGTATTGCACTCTGCCAGGTAGGTATTATTGGAATTTAAAAACGTACCCGTAATTGCACTGAATTAAAAAAATGTATACGTACATATAAGGGTGAAAATACTTCTTCGACTTCTTTTGGAGCTCATAAAAGTTTTAAGTATTTGATACTCTAACAAAAATTAATTAGGGGTCGATCAGGAATTTTCTAAATTTCGAAAACCAACTGAAACCACTTTTCTAAATCTTTAGTTTTGTTATTAACTTTGTTTTTACATTTAAAAAATTTAATAGAAGTAATTGTGGATTAATTTAATATTATAAAAAAAAGTAACATTAATTAATACTTTTGGACAAAAATTGTATCTTTTGACACTTTAATATTTTTTAAAAATACATTTGTACTATGCTCCACACCTCAAAGTCCCACCACGTGACCACGTACGGGACGCAGTCTTTTAAAAATTTGGCTTTTAAGGCATTTCAGGTTATGTATCTGACAAAGTATAGTCAATGAAAGAAATAATATTTATAGTGTTACCGCTTATGTTTAAGCGTTAAAAGTTAATAAATCTTTATAGTATCACAATAACAATGGTTGGTTTAAGAATTTAGGAATATAAAAACTGCATTTAATGAAATTCCAAAGTGTAAGGTGCAATATAAGTGATATTTTTGTGCATAGGATCTACATTTCTCCATAAAATAGTTTTAACTAAACAGCATTTATTTAAAAAAATCTAACTTCTCTATTATGAAATAAGAATATCTGTATCAAAGATAGGTTAGTGTATTAGAACAAAAAAAATCATCTAATTCTGTATTTTAAGGTTAGAAAAATCTATTTTGACCAAAATAAATGAGTGGATTATTTGGAAGAGTGTGTTAATATGGTCATAAATAAATATAGGTATACTAAATAATTATTGAATATGGTTCAAATTAAATTGAAGCTTTTATACTTCTAATGACAAAACTTGTGCATACCTCTCGGCATACCTACTTTAAGTTAGATTATAAGAAAACAAACAATTTTTGGAGAAACTTGCAATGTGAAAATATTTAATACTCCCATGACATGTGATTTATTACAATTTTTAAAGTTATAATGATTTTTCGATGTAGATCAAATTCAGTCGAAGCTTTTTAACTATTTGTATTGACAAAACTTTATGTAGGTTCACTTTAAGCTGGATAAGAAAAACTACCACATTATTAAATACCATATTATACAGTCTTTTAAATAATCCAAAATACTTATTTATTTTGGTCAAAATAAATTTTTCTAACCTTAAAATTACAAAATTAGATGATATTTTTGTTATAATATATTAACCTACCTTTAAAACAGATATTCTTATTCCATAATAGAGAAGCTAGATTTTTTTTAATAAATGCTGTTTAGTTAAAATTATTTTATGGATATTATGATATTTGGACTAAATGCACAAACATATTACTTATTTGGCACCATACACTTTAGAATTTCATTAAATGCAGTATTTATATTCATAAATTCTTAAACCATCCATTGTTATTGTAATGTTATAAAGATTTATACATTTTTAACGTCTAAACATAATATTATTTCTTTCGTTGACTATACTTTGACAGATACATAACCTGAAAAGCCTTAAATGCCAAATTTTCAAAAGACTGCGTTCCGTTCGTGGTCAAGAGGTGGGACTTTGAGGTGTGGAGCACAGTACATACATAAAATATTTATAAAAAAAATCTACTTACTGAGATATTACACTTCACGAATAAGTTTTTAAATAACAAATTAATGAACTTAAACTTTTGAATTATAAAACAGCAAGAGATTTCAAAAACAAACATTTATTACCAAACGGATTTTTTCAATAAAATACGCCCCTCTTTACGCCTCCTTGATGGTGTAATATATTTTTACTGAGCGAAATTTAATTAAATTTTGTTTAACTCCGACGTTTAGGCAGATCGTGTTGGTATTTTTAATCTGCACTACAAAATACTTTGACTGACAATAAAGTACGGCCATGTGAAATTAAATTTTTGATTGTTGCCGTATTGAAAGCCTTACATTTAATGGTTGTTTTCTTTAATTAATACTTAAACGAAGGCAAGGCAATATGATATAATTAAATTTTAATTTTATTTCCGCTTCAAATTTAATTAATTTAATAATAAAACAGGCATCAAATAACACGGTTTTTACATGTATAGGTTTTAAATAAAGGATATTTTATAACTTAGTTGTTGTTTAAAATATCTTTTTATTTTTAAATTTTAAATTTTTATAAATTGTAATCCCTTTAAAACTAAAATCAATTTAATCTTGCCAATTAAATAAAAGCACACTTAGTTTTTTTTTGAAAAACGCAACAAATTTAACAATTAAACTTGTTGCATAAAATTTAATTTGGACTACTTAAGTAGTTAATTAATGCAAGTACAATACCGTTATTTATTCATTTCTGTTCGTTTCCGAGGTTTTCAAGATATAATTGAATTGTTGAAAGTTAAAAAGTCCATTACGATTTTTAACAGATACCTACACGGAATTTATTAATATTATTCATGACTTGCAATGTTTTAATTTTTAATTTTCTCCCCACTGATTCGCGAGCCAGGTGAAAAACTTTTTCGGTTTTATTTGACATTTCTTTATGAAATTTTTATTTGTATAATTTTAGATTCTTTCGTTTCTGCCCACAAATTATTGTGTAATATATTTTTTATTTCGTATTAAATATAACAGAAGAATTATATAAAAAACAACTTTCTAACAGTCTACCTATACGAGATTGAAATCATCACAGTAGTATATCGTATATTAGTAATGGTTTATATTTTTTATTTAAAAAATAAAAATAAATATTTTCACCCAACTTCAATGTTAATTAGTTTACAATTAAACCAAAAAAGTTATAAATCAATTGATTTCAAGCATTCAGCTTTTCAAACATACAAAAAACAGCAAAGATATTTGATATTTGAACATGGTAGTAATTTTATCCTAAAAAAATATTGATTCTACAAAAGTTGGGCAGCTTTTGACCTCATTTTGTTTAAATACTTTTCGGAGAAAATTAAACAGTATTTTGTTATGAGAACATAGATAATATAATAAATATACTGTTCCAGACCGGGCCAGTCACTTTTTCAAACAGTTTCTGAAACATCTGTGTTTTCTAAATTTGAATACCAGGGTACTAATTAAATACATAATTTATTGGAAAATATATTGGCGGCTGGTGGATTTTGGGTATACCTGAGATATGGGACGTACACCAAATTTATATGAGTTCAAAATGACATTAAATAAACAAGTTCTGCGCAGGAAGAATTTAAATTTGCGAAAAAAAGATAACCGAAACATCGAACATGGAACTGACGACACAACACTGATGAATGGGATACAAATTTGGGATTATAATTCGGAATTAAGTTTTTACTGATATTTTTTATTAGTGGATGCTACTTATCAACAAATCACATATATCCTTATATAAATTACAATGAAATATATATACGTAAGAAAATAACTACTCACCACAGTACTGAAATTTTGACTGGAACTATACGTGCATTCACTACAACTTCGCCGCTTGCATTGTTTTCAAGATGACTGTCGTACAAAGGGCGGGCTCTGTAGGTAATTTTTTACACTTGAGTTAAAACGAGGACTTGACGTTTAAACTTCAATATTTTTCAGGAATTTTGAATTTTAACATTGGACCCAGAACTGGTGGGTAAAAGTGAGTACAAAGATTTTTTTAAAAATTGCTATTATTCGAATCTATGATAAAATATGAAAAATACATTATTTAATGTTTTATAGATTGTAGTGAAATTCAAAAATTTTAAATAAATTGAATTTATTTTAAAATAAAATCACTCAAATATTTGATTCAGGAGTTGTGACATGCCAAAGTACTGATGTTTTGAATATTTATTGTGTTTTTCTACAAACGTCCTTTTGAAAAATACATTAAAAAAACCTGGATCTTTTGTAATATACTAAAATATTTACAAAAAATATTAAAATACCTACTCTATTGACTGATGCCATCAAGTTGTCCAACTTTTGTAGAATCACCCATATATTTGATGGAATGCAAATATAAAATTCTTAATAATTTGACAAATGATAATTTTTATTGATTTTTAGCGAAAAATATTTACTTAGCTAAAAAATTAGTAGAAGTTTATTATAAATTTATTTATATTATGTATTAATAATATATTTACTGTTTATACAGTAATATATAGTATATATTTATTCTCAAGTTAATAATTTTGTGTTTTTAATACTATATGTATGATTTTTTTGTATTTAAGAAGAAAAAAAGCATAATTTTAAACAGTCTGAAGTTTGAGGCTCGATATCTTTGAAACGGCTTGACTTACGCAAAATGTCAATTTTACCTTTTATGTAGAGCATTAAATTTCCCATACGGGGTAATTTTGTCTTACTTATGAAGTAGCTCGTTATCAGGTTACAAAATTCCAGTTTAAAAAAGTTTTAAAAAAAATGTCCATGTTATTTAAATGGGAAATGAAAATTACAAAACGCCACCTCTAAATATTAATATTAAGAGCTCATATTTTCACAGGGTCGTTTTCTAGAGATACTCTGACGATTTTTCAATGTTCTTTGAAAAAAATAGTGTTAAAAAGTGACCATGTTACCCCCCTTTACTCTATATTTCGAGTGTCTTTCGTCCTCTTTTCGAAGATGTACGAGCAAGATAAGTCGAAATCGTTGACACTTGCGATCGCTACAAGAATTTTCTGCAGGACGTGCGCGGAATTCCGCATCGAAAATATCGTCTTCGCCTTATGAGAATTCGCCTCTACGCCGACATTTTTTATTCATGCTAAGCAATTTTCGCTGCGATACATTATTTACTTTTATTTACTAGTGAATAAAGTTTATTTATAACGCCCGGCACACTCTTTTGATATCAATCCATTAAACTGCAAAGGCAACGGCTCTAAAATAAGATTTAAAACTCTCTTACACTGTAAAATCGGTACATTATATTACTTTTAGCTCGGCATGGTCCAAGCTGGGAAAAATGTCATTAATTTTTTACATCCGAATAAAAATACCGTGCATAGACTTTTTAAACTGTACAGTATTTATATCAACTGATTTAGTATATCAGTGGATATGGGTTTTTTTTAAACTATTTTTTTGTAATAGTACCATGTGACTATTAATCCAACAATGCATTATTTTTTCTCTAGCTGGATAATGTACAGTGTATCCTTCCACCATCAAATAGGCAACCAGACACATAGACACACACATTCTTGCAACTAATGTTCCTCTATGTCAGAACAATAAAGATAAATTGAGGCGGTTAAATCAACATTCCTCTGTCTTTCCGTCTACACTTACATTTATTTCACTCAGCGAGATGTTGTTGCAGGCAATTTATTTCATGGGTCACTTCATTTTGCTGCCTGCCTACAGATTCAGCTTCAGCTTCGCCGCAAATGCCTTCTTGCTATTTAGACTTTTCGGTAGCTGCAAAAAAGCACACGAGCTGCACTTTGTTTTACATTAAAATTCCTCGTCAAATTGTTTTTAGTTTAAGTGCAAGATGTTAGAAGCAACAATTGTAATATACAACAATAATACTTTCCTTCCATTACTAAACACAAAAACGCTCACTTCTAAACTTTGGTTTTTATTCCAAATCTTTATATCTTCATTAAAATAATTATTTACCAATAATCTATTGCTTAATTATCGACATAAATTATCGACATAAAAATACCGATAATAAAAAGTTTTTAAAAATGTATTTTTTTCGCCGATTAACCATAGTGCACCGAGTCCAGATTTATTTCATTATATATTGGACGTATTCTCAACAATAAAATTGTTTTACTGCCGCAATCGAAAAAGAAAACTAAACCGTACAAAATACGCCCGCACGCTTTGTTATCGTCGCTCGCTTTTCATATTTTTCTTGAATTATATTTAAATTGAAACAAATAGATTTTAAGACCTGTGGGTTTTTTAAAATACAAAAATAAAATGTTGCCTTTATTTAATAATAAATATATAATTTAGGAAAATTGTACTACTTATACTCGTACTATATTGTTTAATATTATTTATTAGCGAGTTATCATTTTTTTATTGTCATTAAAATGTTAATTAGATTTAATATACTACTTTAAATAATAATAATTCTTATAATTGTACAGTTTATTTACTTTTTAATAAATAAAACTATACTATACTATACTATACTCGCTAATAAATAGACAAATATGTAGGAAATTTTACGCTCTACAACAAAAAGGGTTTTATAAACTTTTTTCTTAAAACCCATTTAAATGATATTAGAGCTCAAACCATGAAATAAATAAAAATTAAAAGTATTGTCACTATCTTTTTTTGGCTTTTTATACATAGATGTCATTTAAATTATTTTTTTACTTTCCAAAAGAAATTTTGAAAAACGCTTTTAATTTATTAACAAAAATATCGTAAAAAACCATTGTAGAGAATTTATTTTAACAAAAATTGTTTTTTTTATCTTTTACAGAATTTTGTCGAAAGATGAGTGTTTTTGAAGAAAATGAAGGTATTTTGGAAGCCGCGAGAGAACCGACTCAAAATCTGCTTCTATCTAAGTCAAAAGAAAAATTTGATGAAACTTTTGAACAATTCTGTCAATGGAGAAACAAGCAAGGGGTACAAGATGTCAGTCAAAATTAAGCTAGCGTTTTTTTGGGAAAGGTAAGAAGCTTATTCTTTTAAAAAATAAATTTCCTATATTTTTTTTTGTATTTTTAGTCCCAAAATTTGAAGGCATCCTCACTGTGGTCAACATATTCGATGCTAGAGAGTACGTTGCAAATATATAAAGGCAGTGACATTTCAAAATACAAGCAATTAATTGCATTTTTGAAAAAAACAGAATGAAGGATATGAACCTAAAAAGTCAAAAGTATTGTCAATTAAACAAATTATGAAGTTTCGAATAAATTGTATCTATTTATTGTAGTTGCATTAAGTTTTTATTTAATCACTAACAATTAAAGATATAGAAGAGAATGAATCAGTTATTATCGTAACACTACGTAATACAAAAACGAAAAAGAAGCGAGTTTTTACCATATCTTCGGAAGCGAACGGAATTGAATTGTATCGGAAGTATCGTAAATTAAGGCCACAAAACACGAATGATTCCAGATTTTTCGTTTGTTACCGGAATGGTAAATGCACTGTGCAACCGGTGGGGATCAACACATTTTATAGTTTGCTGAATATGTGAAGCTTCCTAATTCCAATAGCTACACAGGGCATTGTATGCGAAGTAGTGCAGCTACCATGTTGCTTGATAATGGGGGCTGTATCCCTGATTTGAAGACTGGGGGATGGTCTTCAACAACTTTTGCTGAGGGTTAAATGGGAGAAAGCTTTCATAATAAAATTCAAACATCGAAGACAATTTTTAGAGGCTTCAATCAACAGGAAGCTTCAAAGGATGACTCTTATCCTCAATCCAGTTCAACTACTTATCATGGATGTTTCATTAAACGAATTTAAAAAAAGTACAAATGGAATTTCATAATTTTTTTGTTAAATGTCAGATTTGTATGTATGGTTGTGTTGTCAATGACTCAAATGTTCCTAACTATTAAATTGTTTCTAATTAGTAAAATAAAACATTTCTTTATTGAATTCTAGCTAATAAAATGGCTGTTTTCCATTAAGGATACAAAAAAAAATTCAAATTATTTTCAAACAAATAATTTAGAATAACTAAGCATTTAAAATTGATGGGTGTTTTCAATTAAAAGGATTTAAATGGAGCCGCCGTTAAAATAAATATTGGACATAAATAAATTAGTTGTGTTCTGTTTAGTTTTAGCAATTGTTGCTGCCTATGAAAATAATTGTTTACTTTGTTTAGTGGTTTTGAAACTAAATCATCGCCGGGTTTCCATTGTTAGGTTCCACTGATTAATGTTGATTTTAAGTACAAACCAAAATTATACCGCTACAATTTGCAATTTTGTTTTTATTGTGAAGTTGTATGAAATTTTTATTTTTTTGTGGATTTGTAATTTATGTTTAATTCAAAAAACGAATTATTAAAAAGGTGCTCTCTAAAAATGAAATAGTCAAAATTCTACTATTTGAATTAGTACCAGCATTTTTTACTAATAAAATAGTCGTTTTCACTTTTAAATAGTTATTTTTTACTACGTAAATAGTTAAAGTTTGACTAATTTAAGATTAGTCACCATCTTTGACTATTTCTGAGAGTTAAAAGTAACTAATTTCTTTAACCGTTTGCGGCCAACAACAAATATTATTTGAGTTAAATGCATATACCTAAGCTCCATGGTTAAATGACCCATACAAACAAATAAAGATTCAAAAAGTTTAGCTCAAAAAGCAACACAAATAATATATTCAACTTTAAAATATTATGAACAATATTTATTGACAAATAAAATTGATTTTTATAAGAGCGGCGATAGCCGATTGGGTTATGACAACAGCTTGACAAGCTTGACAAGTGACAGACCTGAGTTCAATCCCCGGCTGGGTCAAAACTTTTTTAAATTTAAATCTACTAATTTGACTATTTCATTCAGTAGAATTTGACTAATTATTAGTGACTGCTTTTTCGCTATGACAATTAGTCAAATATGACTTATAATTAGTTATTTTTGAGAGTGCTCTATCATTCAGAATTCGCCAAAAATTAATACACAAAGAGTAGATATCTCAACACTATTTAAGTAATTTTGTACTTGCACAATTTTCATTGTCTGTCGGAATTTGTAGCGCCAGCACACGTAATTAGTCGTGGCCCGGATCTAATGTAATAACGCTTTTAGTAGATTGAGCTTCTTTGTTTATTCATCGGGTTATTAATAACGGTTTAGTTGTAATATAGTGGAGTGGATTCATCAATCACATCTCTCACTATTTAGAAGAGACAACGGCATGTCATCTTCGTTTTCCTTTTCAATGTAATTTAAGATTTCGTCGCGTCGCGAAGCTGGATGGATGAAGCGCTTTGTTTTTAGATCGGGGGTAAAGGTGAAAGACTTTAAAATGTACAAACGAGTAACATTTATTATTGAAATATTTTTAACAACAGATTTCAACTTCAATCCAACTAACTTGGATAACTTAGCACATTTATAGAAAATTTTCACAAGTTTGTGCACTGTTTTTCAAACGGATTTTTCTCTGTGAAAAGAAGAAGAAGAACTAAAATGTAATGAAATATCTACCCAATAAGAATAATAATAATAATAATAAAATATTTCAATACAAAATATTTTTTTTGTATGGTTATTATAATAATAAAAAAGTTAACCTTTGTGCATTAACTCAATAATTGTTTCTAATTTTTCCAGTTTCATCGGAATTTTTTTCGCTTTAAAAATTATTTATTTTGCTTGCAAAATTGGCGAATGCGCCGGGGTTAAAACTTAATTCCAGGCTCAATGAAAATGTTATTACACACAGGGTGTTTAAAAAAGTTATACGGTTTTTTTAACATAAAAGTTCCATATTATAGGTATAACGTATAGGTTATACCAAAATAAAACTTCAGCTAAAATAGCAATTCTTATTTTTTTCAATTTTAAGACGTTTCTAAATTTTAACATTGAAATAACAAAGGAAAAGGGTTTTTTAATATTTTTCCCCGCCCAAGTTTCTATCTCTTGGTAAATTATATATTTTTTTAATTAATATTTATTGTTTAGGTCTAGACTATTTTTAAAATTGTTTAAAAAGTTTATAGGCAAATTGAAGTTTATTTAATTTATATTTGTATTTGTTTCAAACAATTTTTTAAAATTTTTATTTTTAAATTATTTACAAGTTTTCGTTAAGCTTTTTTTTCCAAAAAATTGTACTGAAATAAAAGAAAATATCCAAAACATAAAGTATTTAATTTTCTATAAAATTATTAACTTTTTATATGTTTTTTCAACAGCACTATTTAGTTAGTAATATTACTGTAGTATCATTGTATTTTTCCTAAACTTGATCTGGTAAATTTCCAACAAAAATACCAAGAATACATACATTATGTAAATATTCAGTATAGTAATTGTCATTCTCGAAACTAAGATTTATAATTTTACTGTTGATATTGACAAAATATTATCTTGTATCGCATTTATTAAAAATCTGTATCATAATGAATCACGGTGGAGGCATAAAATGTCTTTTAAATGATTTAAAGTATGAAAGTAAAAAAGAGCTTTTATAGTCTGGTATTTGCTAAAATAAAATATGTGTTTTTGTATAAATTAGGCACTGATATATAGGGTGTTTTACATTTGTGGTCCATTAGAAGTTTCTGGGAAACAGAAATAGTATCGATTTGAATCTTTAAAATCGAAAATAATCTATTTAAGCCTATTTTTCCAAAATATTTTAAACAAAACATAACCTGACAATTTTTATTAGAATTTATTACTATAGTTTAAAAAAAGAGTTAAGAAGAAAAAATTAAAAAGAGTTTAAAAAAGACTTAAAAAATGGTTAAAAAGGAAAGAGTTAAAAAAGAGTTAAAAAGAAAAAATAAAAAAAAGAGTTAAAAAAGGAGTTAAGAAAAGAGTGTAAAAAAGAGTTAAAAAAGGAGTTTAAAAAAGAGTTAAAAAAGAGTTAAAAAATTAAAAAAAGAGTTAAAAAGAAAAAATTAATAAAAGAGTTTAAAAATGAGTTAAGAAAGGAGTTAAAAAAAGAGTTAAAAAGAGTTCAAAAAGAGTTAAAAAATTAAAAAAAGAGTTAAAAAGAAAAAATTAATAAAAGAGTTTTAAAAAGAGTTTAAAAAGAGTAAAAAAAGAGTTACAAAAAGAGTTAAAAAAAGTTCAAAAAGAGTTAAATTAATTAAAAAAAGACTTAAAAAGAAAAAATTATAAAAAGAGTTAAAAAAGGAGTTAAAAAAAGAGTTAAAAAAAAGTTAAAAAAGGGTTAAAAAAGAGTTTTATTTATAAATGTTCAAAGTGTCCATTTACATTCAAGCATTTCTTAATTCTTCTTTGTATATTAAGAAATCAAATTGCTTTGTTTAGCAAAAAAATTTTGGTTTTTATCATTATGAAAAAAAGTATTATCATCACAGTATTGAATGGGTTGTTTTTTATTATTGGCCCCAGTATAGAACCTTGCGGCACTTTTGCTCTTGCTGTTGGTTTTGAGTAATTAGTTGTTAGGGACAATAATTAATTAATTTTAATAAAAGTTTTACTCAGAAGAAGGAATTTAAGTGCATTGTCAAATCTTGCCCACAAGTATCGCTAGTGGTTGGCCTATGAAATGCCTATAATTCATAAAACAAGGAAATTCCATTTTGATCTCGCTGAATATGGTTTTGCGTGTGTACAATATACAAGCAATAATTAATAGTAATTCTGTTTGAAAGTGAATGCCTTTGTTATTTATTGACGGCCAAATATGCAAGCCCGGTCAATGCCTTTGGTTCGCCAATAACATTTCTACACAGGAATTTCCAATCTAAAAGTTTATTTTAGAGGCTCAATGGTTTTGAAATAGATATTTTAAATGTTTTATAGATGATTATACAGGGTCTTTAACCCTAACCTCAAAATCTTTGTTCGAAAGGTGTTTTAATTCTCTCAACGATTTTGCAAAAAAATATCCTGATTTAAATCACAATTGCATTTTTTTGCATGTAGTATATTTTTGAAATAAATCTTTGGAAAACACTTTGCAACCTTTGGTATATTTATGGCCACTAGCGAGGCAGTAAAACATTTTCCGGCCACTGAAAAAGAAAATGTATTTACCAATTTCGTCTTAAAATGCAAAACAGGTCATATATCACAACAATGTAATAAAGTTCTACGCAAGAAACAAAACAAGTAAATTCTTGTTTCGCAGTTCTGCAAACTTAAATAAAACTATTTATTATCCAAGAAATATGAGCCCCGAACATTTCCCGGTTTGTTGTTTGTTTAAGGCAATTTTTAAATTTTTCGAAAAAACTTGGATATTAGTAAATAATTATGCAAAAGCACCCTTATCAGCAAAGATGTAAACCACCTTCTACGTGGCATTTTAAAGTGGAGGGAAATTTGTTAATTATTAATATATCATATTTATTATAAACAACATTGATTTAATAGTTAGAACATGTGCCTTATTTATTATAATCATTATTTACGAAATTAAAATTTGGCAATATTTATTATTAATAAACTGTGAACTAAATACGAATATAATATATATTTAGTCAGCACAAAAAGAATTAATTCTTGGCCTGATGACACAAATAATTATTGTGATAGAATCATTCATCTAAACTTTGTATTTTCAGAGAGGTATAATCAAATACACAAAGAGTAAATTGTAAAATAAACTAGGTATATTTAAAATCTTTTGGAATGGTAATATAATCCAGGGAATTTCGTTTAATTCCTCGGGATTATTTTGGCTTTAGTACGTAGTAAGTAAGTGAACCCTGAGCAACATTTAATCAGCTATTATTCGTTAATTATCTTACAAACGGAGAAAATTAATTTGGATTGTCGTATAAAATTCGCAGTAATATCTTTTTGAAACGATTTCGCCCGACTTCAAAGAACTTTCATATCAATTAATACAAAACAATTTTACAACTTCTTGTGGTTTTAAAATCTTATTTTGTTTCATAATTATTATTATTTATTTTTCGTATCGTAGACAACTAATCCTTTGGATATGTATAAACCTAATAACACAAACAAGAAACAATCCTTTGACAAGGGATTTTCTTATTATTACACTACACTTACTGCAGCTAGCAGCAACATGTCTAAACAACACTAAACAGTCGTGTAAACATTAATGTATCAACTCGACTAACTAAAAATAATAAAAGCGTAATGCTGTTCTTTCTTTCTTTTGCTACGACTGTTTATCTCAGGCGTAAATTTTCATTAGAACTAAAAACCAAGGCTGTTTTTAAACATTTGCTCACATTTTAATTTAGTTAAAATGATGTTCTTACATCTCGCCTCTGTTGACTTACTTGGGCAGTATATAAGCTCAGGTAATCTTTTGTTTTGGGTGTGTTCCACTACAACAAGTTACCCGACACTGATGAGACCCAATATGTGTTAATTTACCCATCAAAAATGTCAGTATTTTAATAAAACTAAAAAGTTTTTTTTAATAACAACCTCACAGAAAAAAATCTAACATAGTACCAAGAACAGCGCTGTCATTGAATGCATTAAAATTGAAGCAATCTAAATTGTTATTTGCTCAATTAATTACTATTAAACCAAAATAGGGAAATACTTTGCCTAAATGTCAAAGAATTTATTGCGTTAAATGTATACGTAGTATACATACAATAGTAACGTTATTAAATAAATCAAATTAGTATTTAATGCAATAACATTCTACCATTCTAACAAATAAATATCAATATGAATATCAATAGATTTAGGAGCGATAACTTTTGTTGTTAATTTAAACACAGTAAACGATTATAAACCAAGTGCTAACTACCTATTGGTATTATAGGAACTGTTATTCAGGAATACGGATTTCAAGATCCCATTGGTTTAATGTCTCACCCATTCATGCTATGCTAGCGTTTTTTCTGTGCTACACTGTTAAAAATTTCCATTGTAATTTTACTAAACATTTTTAGGAATTTTAACGCATTTACGATTCATTACAACTCAATTTGGGAAAATTACAAAACGTTTGTTGAAATTCACCAAGCATTTAATAAAAATTTGTTCAGTAACATTACTATACAGGTATTGTAATTTTGCTAAAAAAAATACTAAATATGTTTAGTAATTTTAAAATGGTGTATTGTGATTATACTATACAATTCATTTCAACTTAGTTTAATTAAATTACAAAATATATTTTAAAATTTTACTGAACTGAAGAAAATTCGTTTCGCAATATTACAATACAAATATTGTTATTTTGTACAACAAATTACACTAAAAATATTTAGTAATTAAACTAAGAAAAAAAAACTGAAATTTTAATAGTTTCTTCAAGAAACTGTCTTGACCCATTACTGTAAAGATTAAAAATAATTGAACCTTCACCTCGCCAGAGTTTTTGTTTTAAGTGCGTTCCATCAACTTCAAATACCGACAGACAGCTAGACAGATAGATCTGTTTTGGGTCATATCAATGTCGGGCAATTTAGTGTAATGGAACACACCAAAAACGAAAGATACGTGAGCTTATATACTGTCCACCTAAGTCAACCGAGGTGAGATGTAAGAACATCACGTGATTGCCGCAATCGGTACATACTATGCATTTTACATAACATTATAGCAAATCAAATTACAAACAACGTTTGTAAATCTGAGATGCTTTTTATTAGAAACTGTCAAACTGTTTAGTAAAATTACAATGCGTGTAGGATTTATACATATAGATTGTGAAATTACAACTTATCTTAGTAGACTTCCCAACATGTCTTGGAAGATTACTCGAATTGTATTATAATTTTGTATTGGTATACACTTATTTGGAATTTTACTCATCCTTTGTTTTGCAAAACAATTGTAATTTTACAAAAAATTTTAAGTTTACTATGCTCCATAACTCAAAGTCCCACCACGTGACCACGTACGGAACGCAGTCTTTTCAAAATTTGGTTTTTAAGGCTTTTCAGGTTATGTATCTGTCAAAGTATAGTCAACGAAAGAAATAATATTATGTTTAGGCGTTAAAAATGTATAAATCTTTATAACATTACAATAACAATGGATGGTTTAAGAATTTTTGTGCATTTCGTCCAAATATCTGGTTTTCTCCGTAAAATAATTTTAACTAAACACCATTTATTAAATAAATCTTACTTCTCTATTATGGAATAAGAATATCTGTATTAAAGGTAGGTTAATATATTATAACAAAAATATCATCTAATTTTGTAATTTTAAGGTTAGAATAATTTATTTTGACCAAAATAAATAAGTATTTTGGATTATTTAAAAGACTGTATAATATGGTATTTAAAAATGTGGTAGTTTTTTTTATCCAGCTTAAAGTGTACCTACATAAAGTTTTGTCAATACAAATAGTTAAAAAGCTTCGACTGAATTTGATCTACATCCAAAAATCATTATCTTTAAAAATTTTAATAAATCACATTGCAAATTGTTCGTTTTCTTATAATCTAACTTAAAGTAGGTATGCCGAGAGGTATGCACAAGTATTGTCGTTAGAAGTATAAAAGCTTCAATTTAATTTGAACCATATTCAACAATTATTTAGTATACCTATATTTATTTATGACCATATTAACACATTCTTCCAAATAATCCACTTATTTATTTTGGTCAAAATGGATTTTTATAACCTTAAAATACAAAATTAGATGATATTTTTTGTTCTAATACATTAACCTACCTTTGATACAGATATTCTTATTTCATAATAGAAAAGTTAGATTCTTTTTAATAAATTCTATTTAGTTAAAACTATTTTATGGAGAAATGTAGACCCAATGTACAAAAATATCACTTATATTGCACCTTACACTTTGGAATTTCATTAAATGCAGTATTTATATGCCTAAATTCTTAAACCAACCATTGTTATTGTGATACTATAAAGATTTATTAACTTTTAACGCTTAAACATAAGTGGTAACACTATAAATATTATTTTTTTCATTGTCTATACTTTGACAGATACATAACCTGAAAAGCCTTAAATGCCAAATTTAAAAAAGACTGCGTTCCGTACGTTGTATATTTCCAAACAATTATTGTAATTCAAATGGCAAATTTTGTTTTGTAATTTTATTGATTATCTTAGTAAAATTAAATTCCGAATATGTATAAAAATTTTCAAAGCTTTT
The DNA here is from genome assembly GCA_921294245.1 of Brassicogethes aeneus. Taxonomy (NCBI): domain Eukaryota; kingdom Metazoa; phylum Arthropoda; class Insecta; order Coleoptera; family Nitidulidae; genus Brassicogethes; species Brassicogethes aeneus. The sequence goes on along the minus strand of OV121132.1, from coordinate 262,137 downwards.
TATTAAAATTAGTATAAGTATCTGACAAAAACAAACACATTGTAAAATTGGAACCTATTTAGTACTTAGGCTATAACAGAGTGTAATATTACAACATTTTGTAATTTTACTATGCAACTGCTAAGTAAAAATGTAGTAATTTTACAAACATTTTTAACAGTGTAGAAACAAAGGCATGCAAGTCCTGATAAACTCGCGCTATAGAAAAGCTTCAGTCCGTGGCACGTTGTAAAACAGTTGTGCGGTCTTTTTATTCCTTCAAGCAATGAGTTTGTTAGAAATCACTTTGGTTCTTAAATCGCGTTTATCGATCCCCAGATAGCGGTTTTGTTGGTAACCACGGACTCTCTCTTTTCTCTATACTACACTAAAGAAAGGTTACAATTTAGATTCCGCCCTCCTCACCGAGTTATTGAAGTTTTTCTTGATTTCCCGAAGGCGCAATCCCGCAATTTACCGGCTCGTTTTTGAATATATTTTAACTGATTTTTTATCTTTTTTAATGCCTTTGGTGCGTCTCATTTAAAATTCATTGATACATTATCATATTTTATACCCTACTACAACTATAGATCTAAAACAATATAGAGTAAACCACACAGTTATTGGACACTTAAGAAATATTATTTATTTAAAATTTATATATGCCTTTGTTTTAAACATTTTAGTTTTTCTTATAAATATATAAAAACGATAGTTTTTTTGTTAAAACTTTATTAACGTTTACTTAAAAATAAGAATATTTGTAAAAAGTCTGACTTCTGAAATAGTTTGTTGCAAATATCATTGTGTGGTATCTCTAGTTTGTTAAGCATTTAAAATGTTTAGGCCAGAACAGGATGATTTATTTTACGTATATCCAATATTTTTTCGGGTGGTATGTTCAAAGTATTTTCCGAATTTATTAATTTTGTTGCTATTAGTTTTTTATGTTCTCTATCATGCACTGTATTTAAATCACTGTTATTCTGCAAGATGTCATGTGACGAAGAAATCACTATATTACTTACTCTCTAAAAATGAATTAGTCAAAAATGTCATAGCGAAAAAGCAGTCACGAATAATTCTCGTCAACAGCAATTTGTATCCAGGATATTTAGCAGTCAATTCCTGAAATATTATTCGCTGAATCCGAAAATGTCGTCAAAAGTTATAAAAGTAGAACAGTTTTTGAAATATAATCTCAAAAACTGATAGTTTTTGACTGTCTTTTCGGATTCAGGTGACAATTTTACTTAAGAATTGGCTGGTAAATGTCCGGGATACAAATAGAGTATGATATTGGACACATGTCCAATAATAGAAATTTACATTTTTTACCAACCAGTAATTGGACACTGGTCATTTTACTGCTTCTTTTCAGAATTAAAATTAAAACACATTAAAGTGAAAATGTGTAAACCATGAGGAACACATTTATACCACACACCGATCTGTACACTTTTTATAAATATTTTTTATTGTAATTTAAACACAGCCCTGCTCTTAACAAAAAAAACAAAAATTTTACCACCAAAGTAACGTGCGAACTTTTTTGTCCTATATTGGACCCAAAATAAAGTAGTTCTATATTATAACCGACTGAGATAGTTCTAATTGTATACAACGTCATCTAATAATTTGACTTTAAGGTAACTACTTTACTCTAACCTAAAAAAACATTATAAAATATAGGGTAAATAAAATTTGTAAGGTTGTAACTCCTAAATATTAAATTTATAAAATATTTCATTTAAATAATAAAAATGTTATTAATAAAATAAAACCATGTTATAAAATTAACAAACTTTTATCAAACAATTGAAAATTATCGGAGCATACAGAGAGATTATCGGGCGCCAATGGCAAAACAATTTCCGAAAATAATTCAATGTTTTGTTAATTTTAAATGCAGTTTATTATTTTTACAAAAATCGCACGATATCATATTTATTTTTTGACATGTGCCCACGTTTTATAAATTCAATCGCTTGTTTGCTTTTTAAACTTGTAACGAGACTAAAAACATAAATAATTAAATTGCATGTCGTAATCAAATCAACTCGATTAATGCAACGAACAATTTTCCAGCATTTTAACATTATATTCATCCGAATCAATCAATCATTGAAGTTTAAACTCATTTTGCCTTTCTGTTCGAATTTTCTACATTTCGTTCAACTTTAATTAACTGTGTTATATGCTGTTATATTTGACTCGAAAAGAAATTAAAAACGTCGGTTTCAATATTAAAATACAATGGTGGTTCACGGAAAGAAATGTTATGATAAAATAAATTAAATCCATTTATTAATCAAAAATTATCCTAAATAAATTAGTTTAATCTAAAATAGAATAAATCAAGAAAAAAACTGACAAATCTTAGTGTTTTACGATAAATCCGTACATTTCGCAAATGATTAATATCATCATATTAAAATTAACATCATTAGATAGACATAATCGTTTAAGTGCTACATTTAATAAATTTTTTTCTAGGAACAGTAAAATTTTAGATTGGTCACAGAAAAAGTTTTTCTTAAACCAATCAAACATTAAGATTGGCTTTATGTAACGTTAAGCTTAATTTTCTTAGGAAAGATACTCAGATCAACTCTTGAATTTTATTATTAAATTCCAATTTGGATTAATTTTATCAAATATTATATAAATAAAACTAAATGGATGGACATTGTTTTTTTTCAATGAAACACCATGTATATTTTTAAATAGTTTTTTCTTTAGAAAAACAATGTTATAGGTATCTTTTTTACCTATGCTTTTTTTTTGTAATTTTTGTCAAAAAAATTACTTTTGTAGCCCTTGAAGCTGGATTTTTTAATATAATATAATATAATATATATAATATATTATATTATCTTCAAATAAAGATTTTAGAGGGGTGTCCCATTTATATATACGTATACGAAAACACCCTCTACATTTGGAATAAAATCAATAAAATATTTGCTTAAAATCTCTACATGCTAAATTAAAATAATCCTGTCTGGATTAAATTATTAAAAAAATTTACTGAATATTAGAAAAAGACCTATAAATTATGTACTAACATTAATCAAATATAAGACTAATTTTTGATACGACTATCCAATATTTGATTGAATTAATAAAAGTCCGCTAAAATCAAGCTATTATCTTGACCAAATCTGTAATATAAGGAGCAAATTTAGCAAACATGCCAATTTTTAGTTTTTAACGCGTCTTAGTTTGCAGTTGCTCTTCGCGTGTAGTGAGTTGTAAACGATCGTGTAAGTACGTGTCCGGTTTTAGTTTGTTTAATCCATCGTTATTATTGAGAATATTAAAGGTAAGTAACAAATAAACCATTTTTTATAGGTATGTTTCTGCCCTCATTTTTACAGAGCATTTTGACTGTCAAGTGGACGTCGATTTCTTTGGAATGCGAACGAAATAGGGACTGTTGTGCGCACCACGTGAGATATCTCCGGCCATCATCTTTGATATATTTGCCGCCGTTAAATTCAATTTTAAATGCATGCAACATGTTGTTTTTTAAGTTTTAAATTAAACGCAAATATTTTAAAACTTATACATTATATTAGTCAATTAAACATAAAAAGCAATTGTTAAACCATTATTATTTTTTGTATTTTGTACCTACTTATAAATTATTATTATATTAAGTTCTTTTTTTATGAAAGTTTGTAAACTGAAATAAATAAGTATTTATAGACACAAAATTTAGTATACTTTACCTACCCCACTATCACAGATTATTACGAAAATCAATATTCCAGTCAATAATCAAATATTGAATAAAATAATTACCACATCAAACAAGTTTTATTTAATTATTAGATTAAAATATTAAAAAATTTGATAAATTTAATATATTTTTTACTAACTATTTTGCACAAATCAATCAAATGATCTGATAAACTTTATCCTAATTATTCTTAATTTTGCCAAATTTTTGATAACTACTACTTAAAAAATAGATTAAACTGACCTAAAAAGAGCTTAATTGAATCCAAAAATTGGTAAATTAAAGAAAATATTATTTAAATTCTAGAATATCGTAGACCAATTTAATTTAATTTTTACTATTATTATTCCAAATTTTGTTGTGATTTATAAAACTAATTTCCTGCTATTTATCACGGTTTGATACATTTAAGCATAGCAAGTAATTTAATCGAATGAATTATTGATATTAGTCTAATTTTGGATTGGCGCTATATTGATCAAAAATTTGATTGTAATATTACCTTAGCGGATTAATCTTATTCAAAATTTCTTTCCGTGTTGTGCAACGCGAGCGTCATCTGGTGGACTTCGTTAGCATTGCGTAAATTAAAAAAATTTTTTAGTACTTGATTTTGATTCATTATTCCTTATATCATTGATTAAGAAACTCAACGCTTAAATGCTTATATAGTTACGATAGTGTGTGTATTTTATCTAAGGGATCATGGTGAATTATTGTGTCTTTAATTGTAAATAAAAGAACTAAATAGTTGCATTTTCTTCTTTGCCAAAGGATCCAATTCGGTAAGTACATTTTTTGGTGCAGAATTAACTAATGATAACTTTACCTAATATAATTCATATTTAAGTTTGGACATTTTTAAGAAATTAGTCAAAAATAATTTTTGGACAATCATAACCTTAAAATCAACAATTTTTAAATTTGAGCTATTTAAAAAACGCCGACAACTGCATTTTAAACAACAAAATATACCTACAAATTCATGGCAACATATTATAATAATACATAATATAATGGTATTTACCGTTGAGTGGAGACATTTTTATCAACGCTTTTAATAATGCTACATGCTGTTTAAATTTAGACGACTTATTTGTTTGACGATTTTTACTTAATTGAAATGTTTACACTTTTCACGTTAATCACTACTAGAATGTGTATTTATTGTATCTAATAGGTAGAATTTATATTTACAGACTGTATGCAATTTATTTCTTAACTCAGATTAACACTGTTTATTGGAAAACCGGTAAAAACTCAACCCAGGATTTCCTCTCGAAATACACCCAACAACACAACAAATCGAGCCACGGTTTTTTTCCCGATATTTTTTAATATTTTCCGGCTTTATTCTCAAAAACACTCGTTTGTAACATAAGCGTATAAGACTAAAAATGTCTAACGTACTAAACAAGTGTGACCTTGAAAGAAAATTAGCAATTCGGTGGCGGGAGAGGCGCAGATGAGGAGTAATAATGAAATTTCTAAGCGACGAAAGCCCCAAACGGCAATTACGAAACTGCCTAATTATTCATTATATTTGTTAGGAGACGGAACAACGTCTTGATGCCTTGACTACGTCGCGACGTTGTCGTTTCGGAGAGCCTGGGGCTTTGTTAAGTCGACGCTAATCAGCACTTATCACCTGCACCCTCCACAGTGGCGGTGGTGTGCGGCCGACGCCGCGTTAAGTTAAGTTATGCACAGCCCACACTAATCCGCAAATTTCATTTTGCGTGCCATTTCCCGCTAAGGTTCTATCAGTATAATTAATAAAATCTCTCTCTGTATGAGCATTTTTTTAATTTAAAATGAAATGACGTTATCTATTGATAAAACGAAGCAGTTCACTTCATTTGTTAAAAAAAAACTTTTTTTTGGCATGTTTGATCAGGACCACTAGTTTTAATACCCGCCAAGAAGTCCGGATTTAACATTTATTGATTGAAATACCACTTTACCTAAACGATTAATTTTCTTTTTATTAACCCTTTGACTTAGATCCCTTTACAACTGTATGCAGAAACGTTGATTTATTATTATCAACTGATTTAGCATATCACTGGATATACGACATGTCAACGCAGTATTTTTCTGTTGTTTTATAAAATAAATTGGGTAATTATCTTTCAATGTTTATATTTTCCCCAAAAAATTCGATTTCTATACATCGACATTTTAAATTAGACATAAAACAATTAAACTTTCATCAAGATTTATTTGACATTTGTGACATTTGCTTTTAACCATAGAAAATAATTTCGCCAATATAAGTCATGGTTTATTAGATTTGTTTTTTGGCCAATAAAATCATCTAAAATGTAAATCGGTTGATATAATTTATATCAGTCGTTAACGACTGATTTAAAATATGGATAAAAATATATAGTATTTTTGTTTGTAAATATATATAAAAAAATAAATTCAGAAGGTAAACACTGAAAGAAATTTATGTTTCATATATGGACTACCACATACATTGCTAAAACAAACATATATTTCTTTCAGTGAACCTTTAAATTTTTTAAAGATAAAATTACTACCATGTTAATTAAACTACTCAAAACGAATTAAGGACCACTTTTAAACTTGTTTATAACTTTAAATCAAAAACTTTTTTTTACATTCTGTAACTGCTGTTAGTTATAAAAAACATTAGGGTTTTAAATGGAGTATATATTTTATAAATCAAATAAAAAATAAACGCTTAGAAAATAAAACTTTAATTTTTCACAAATGTTTTTTTTTTTTAAATAAACTATAAATAATATTTTCAACAAAATTAGTAATGTGTGTGTCCTCCTCTGGCTAGCCGAACTTCTTCACATCGTCTAGGCATCGATTCCACTAAATTTCTGATTACTTCTCTGGGAATATTGTTCCATTCCTCTTGAAGCATTTCTCCAAGCTGTTCTAAATTTTCTGGTGCCAGACGATCCCTTATCCTTCTCTGAAGAACATCCCAGAGATGCTCAATAGGATTTAGATCCGGGGAGTTTGCGGGCCACTCTAAAACCTCGATATTATTCTCCTCAAGATATTGTGTGACAATACGAGCAGTGTGGGGCCTCGCATTGTCATGCTGTAGAATAAACTGTGGACCTTCTTCTGCGGCAAATGGGACTATATAGGGTTCTACAATATCTTCCAAATACCTATGAGCATTTACCACACCATCCCTACAGATATGCAAACCTGTACGCCCCGTTAAAGTTATACCTCCCCAGACCATAAGTGAGCCACCTCCAAAGTGAACAGTTTCTGTTACAGTTGAATCTAAATAACGCTCACCTCTACGCCTCCATGCTCGTACACGTGCATCGTTGTGGCTAAGTCGAAATCTAGACTCATCTGAAAAGAGCATGTGTCCCCACTGATCCATATCCCAATTGATATGATTTCGAGAAAAAGTTAATCGAGCTCTTCGGTGCGCACGGGTTAACTGGGGCCTAACAGCTCGGACTCTGGAACGTAGATGGGCTTCATGAAGTCTATTTTTAACTGTCTGAGTGGATATTCGCCTTTCGCTGGCGTCAAAATGTAAATCAGCAATGTTTCTTGCTGTTCTGGCTCGGTTTTGGGTGGCTAACATTACCAAATTACGGTCCTCACGTGGGTTTGTGACTCTTTCTCTTGCCGGATAAGGTCTTCTAGTGATAAAACCAAATTCTCTATGTCTGTTAAGAAGTCTAGAAATTACCGAATGACTTGTTTGAAGTCTTCGGGCAATACTTCTAACCGAATGTCCTTCTTGAAATAAAGTAACCGCTGTCACTACTTCAACCTGATTTAAATGCCTCCTTTGATAAAGAGGCCTTCCTAGAGCATCAACATTCATTTTAATTAATTATTGAACTTATCACAATGCACAACAACGACTAAAATGACTTACAATAAATGTTAAAATGCACTGTTTTTTAAACAAATCGCATTTCTACAAAAAGTTATGAAAACAAAAAATGTTTGTTTACATAAAATAAATTATACATAATATGAGTACAAGCCTATAAAAATATACGAGAATTGCTTAAAAGTTAAAAAAGATACATGTATTTTAAAAAGTGGTCCTTAATTCGTTTTGAGTAGTTTATATCAAGTATCTTAGCTGTTTTTTTGTCCGATTGAAAAGCTGAATGTTTAAAATCAATTGACTATAACTTTATTTGATTTTATTGTAAAAAAATTACCCCTAACATTGAACTTGGGTGAAAATATTTATTAATTATTTTTTTATTTTTAAAAACATACATCCTTCCATAAATTTTTATCTAGATAATTAAAAAAAATACTATTTAATAAATAATAAGGATTATAAAATAATACCAAAATTGTTTTATTTTTTAAACACTTTTCAAGAATTTTAAATTTTAGACCATGTTTAACTCATTTTTTGCTTTTAAAGTTTTTAATTATGTGCTTGCTATTCAAATAGAAACTGTGAGTTTTGGGTAAACAAGGTTTTTCTGAGGAAATTTACACTCTATTTATTTTTGGGCCCAGAAATATACTATTAAACATAAAAGAGTAATTTCATCAAATTTCACCTAATGACAAAAGCTCGACATCTCAGATTTTACTAAAAGTTTTAGGATTTGAAGATCAATGCTTGGGATGAACTAAAATCATTTTTATTTAAACACCCTGAGAAATTAGGCGAGGCCATGTTGACCGGTTTGCATAAAATATTATCAAATCGGTTTTCAAGAAATCTTTTTGTATTTTATTTTAATTAATTAATTATTAATTATGATAAATTTTATTAGGGTTACCTTATGGGGAATGTTATTAAATTTAAATTAACAACTACCTTAATAGATTAATAGATAAATTTAAGATTCCATGTAGAAAAACAATATAAACGTTACCTTTAACATAGTTTTATATAATTATATATATTATATATATTATATATAATATAATAATAATATATTATATTATTAGGGTTACCTTATGGGGAATGTTATTAAATTTAAATTAACAACTACCTTAATAGATTAATAGATAAATTTAAGATTCCATGTAGAAAAACAATATAAACGTTACCTTTAACATAGTTTTATATATTTATATTATAAATGAAGTAACACGTTAATATATAAAGAATTGTTCACGATAAAAAAAACAAGTTCTCTGTTAAAAGTATTGCTAAAACACCCATAATTATTCACTTAGGCATAGTAACAAAATTGTTCTTGTGTTAAATTAAATAAGTGAACCTGATTGGTTGAAATCATTTAACAGTAATAAAAATAACATAGGCGATCCATCATAGCTCCCAATATGTAATCATTATGTACCTACAAATATTGTTTCTTTTATTTTATATTAATTATTATGTATGCGTTATTTTGTTTATTATAATTATAAAATAATTATTTAATGTTTATGTAGCTAGCTTAATTTTTACTATTTTATATTTTTTTTCTAACACCTTTAAATAGCATTTTTTTATCAAAGCCATTTTGATAAAAAAGACCATAAAAATAATTCCATATTCTATACAATTTATGGTATTTTAAACCGTTGTATCTTTCCAGCAAGGCAAATACATAACAATTTTTTTTTTACAGTTTTTAGTTTATATTGAAGAGAACATTCTGTTAAATTTTGAAGATTTTTCGTTCAGTCCCTCCGGACGAAAAAATTTTTTTTCGCCAAAAATGGGAAATCTTCTTAATTAAGATGGTATTTTCTGCAATTTGGATACTTTTTTATAATTTCGCATTTTATATTTTGATCAATATTTATAATTACTTAAAAATATACACCAAATCAAATTTTCATAGCCTACTATATAATATCAATGGAGAAAATTAAAATTTTCAGTTAAAATAAGCGTAACTTTAGCAGTAAAAAAACTGCATTTGTATAATTTTAGGCATATATTTAGAAAGTACATTGTTTTATGTTTAAAACAAAATATTACGCGATACAAAATATTAATAAACAACTAAGTTATAAAGAGATTTCTTAGACACCGATTTGGTAATTTTTTATGCAAACCGGTCAACATGGCCCTGCCTACTTTCTCAGGGTGTTTAAATAAAAAAATATTATTGTGGTTTTTGTTCATCCTAAGCATTCACACCCTGAATGTTTTAAGAAAATCCAATGAGGTCAACTTTCAACATGGGTATTTCAAATTGAATATACATATTATATTATTAACAGTTTTTGCCAATAATACAAGTTTAAACGGCATTTTATAAGAAAATAAAAAATACACCCTGTAGGTAAAAACAATTGTTTTTGCTCAAAAGCAACATTGTATGAAACCATTTTTTTATTTTTGTTTTTATCATTTGTATTTTTATTTGACAAATAATTAAAAATATGCTCTGAAACAATATTTTTATTTTCAAAATAAATAAATAAACTGCAACAGTTAAATTTTAAAATTTGCTTTATTAAAGTAACAGTTTTTAAAATGTGTGTGCCTATATTTTTAAATATAAATTATTTAAAGAACAAAGTGTATAAGGCATGCATTTGTGCATTTTCTAGCACAACTTTTCTGGACATGCAATTTTTAAGTATAGCTCCCTCCTTTTGATTAAAAAAAAATTTATTCTGAAGCCATAATTTATGTATATCAAGCATTAACTAACAAATGTTATTCTCTGTGTGTAAATTAATGACATAGTTATGCAGACTGCATTATGTTCCGTTAAAATAAATTCACGCAGATATCTTCGGCCAAAAAAGTGTATTCAGTTCACGTATTGTGAAAATACTTGAGCAATTGGGAAATGTCAACCAATCTGCTTCGCTGTCAGAAGCAGATTTCTTTAAAATACTGCACTCTAGTTTAATAAAAACGATTTGCTCCGGCACTATAATGTGTGTCGGTGTACCGGAAGACATATACAGTCGGAATCAATTTAATATTTTTAAGGCGGACAAAACGTTTTTATGGGTGCTCGGTTTACATCTCGGACAAGAATCATTTTTGCAATTGCGGAGTGTTCTTAGGTTTTCTTTCTTTTTTGGTTTCCACTACGAGTTTTACCTCAGTATTGCCATTAGACTGAACGTACAAGATTATATTTTGTCTTTATTAACTTAAGAATACCTTGTTTTCTTCTTTGTTTTGTAAAACTTAATCTTACGAGAGTAACACTGAACATTTTTAGAATTGGTAATAAAATTGGAGATTAAAATGAATCCCAAGTAACCCATTAATAAAATTATACATAAACATTTTAATCTCTTATTAAGCAGAAAATTAAGGTAAAAACTGAAAATTAAAATAACAATTTTCAATTTTAATACCTCTCAGCTAAAAAGAGGTATAATATTTCACATAAAATAACGGAATATTAAAAATATATTTATTAATACATCAACCACCATGTCCCAAAGATACGTAAGCAAAGACGCCTGTAAAGTTATGGACCTTAGTAACTTAGATAACAACATGAATAGAAGAATACCAGGAAGAAACCCTTTACCGCCTTTAATACCAACGAAATCGTACAACAGCGCAATGTTTTCGATATTGAGTAAAAGTTGCAACGACTTAAGGCACCAAAATAAAGAAAAGGATGATTTCTCTAAAAGCCACAGAAGATACAGTGAAAATAATTCTTGTGAAGGTAATGCTGTTAAAGTGCATACAAGTAGGATAAAGTATTTCTTGAAAAGTGTAGGGTTGGTAAAACCTGAAAAAAGGGAAAATGTCACCATGATGGATGATCCTGAAGAAGAACTACTTTTTGATATTGTCAAAAGGAAGATTTACAAGTTTGGTTGGATGATTTGTTCAAAATTTCATAATTTAACAGAGGGTTAATGCAATATTATTAAATTAAATAGTTTTAATAGCATAGATATATTACAGTTAATGTTTACACTAAATATAATAATAGCACTTTATTTTGTAATTTTTTTATTTTTCTCCTAACTAAACAAATATTTAAGGTAAGTTGCAAAAATAGTAAAAAAATAACATTTGCATGAGATAGTTTTATCCTGCGTTTCTGAAGAAATTTGTCGATTTTTTTCCTTGCTTATTACTTTTTCGGTCAATATTCTGTACACTTTTGCTTCGAAAAGGCAACCTGCTTGTAATATTTTCTTATATTCTGATTCTGTATGTTCATCATCGCCTTCAACGTGAAATAATTTGACCAAACCGTCGACGATTTCTATATTTTGGACTTTTTATCAAAGTATGCCAAAATAACTTTTTTACTGAACTTGCCACTAACATTTTCTAGATCACACCATATCAAGAAACGATTTTACGGAAACTCGCAATGTTGTTTGACTTACTATAGGCAATAACTCAAAAGTGGCTTTATTAAAAGCTTCTTTAATTTTTTTCATCACTTTTCATGTCAATTGCCAATAAGCAACTTTAAACTTTGTTGACAATTTCATTTCAAAATGATATTTTATAAATTGAATAAGGAAAGAAATGAGTTGATTTGTACTTTTATTGGTGGTTATAAAAAAAGTAGTGTATGATATACTTGTGTGCTAAAAGTGATTTTTTATATATTATCAATAACTTATATTTTTTAAATTGTTTTTTATATTTTGCCCTAAAAGTTTACTTCTATAAAATATGATGCAACACTAATCCCTTAGATACGCAGGTAAATAAATTGCATTAACTAATATTATGCGTAAACAAAAATATTAATACAACAATTTACCTGCACAAAACGTCCTTCACTCTAAAATAGGTAATTTATTAAATAGGTAATTTATTTGCAAATAAAACGACACGATTCTAATAATTAAATCATTACAAGAATTCATCTAGACATCAAATTATAATGGCTCAAAGATATATCAGTAAAGAAGCACGAAAAGTTATGGACTTAAGTAACCTGGACGATAATATGAACAAGACAATTCCTATTAAAGGAAGAAATCCTCTACCCCCTTCAAGATTAACCAAATCGTACAACAGCGGAATGTTCACCATATTGAGCAGGAGTTGCAATGACCTATTATACCAAAAGGAAGAAAAAGATTTTTATACAAAAAGCGTGGGAACATTATTCGAAAATAAAGAAAGCAGTAAAGCTGTGAAAGTACAAAAGAATAAGCTTAGAAGTTTTTTGCAGAGTGTGGGTTTGATGAAGCCAAAAAAACGGGATGATGTCACGATGATGGATGAACCAGAGAATGAACTTATTTATACAATTGTTGGAAGAAGGCTTTCTAAACTGAGTTGGGATATTTTCTCAAAATTTCAAAAGTAGATAATACTATTGATAATTAATAATGTATTTTTTACGAATTATCAAAATAATGTGATGTGCAATACAATAAAAAATATAGGAAATTATATTTTAACCTAGAGTTTAAATATATTAGTGTGACAAGACAATCTTATTGTAAATAAATTAAATTTTACCAGTAAATTTTTTATAATTTATTTGTATGGTTATTTTATGCGATATGGCTTTTTTGAAGTAGAAGTTGTTACGATTCAAAAATTCTGTTAAATCGGTTGATAGTAGTATAGATTTTTTTAATTGATTAATAAATTTTACTTTGCAAAGTTGTTACAACCCCAATTCTTGATAAAAGAACATTACTTCTCATTTAGATGTCCATGATTATATGTTTTGTTAAAATAAATTGAACTAAAACGACAAAATGTCCAATTTCTTCTTGGATTCGGGTTTCTGTATTATAACAAAAAACGGACTTTTAAATTCCAATTTATTCAATTTTCGTTAGGGTCGTAAAGCTAGTAAGTCCCTCACATATAAGGGGAACTAATAAAAAACAATTCTTGACGGACTTTGCGGCTTATGAATGACGCATTCGTGGCTTGAATGGTTATTCCTACTTTGGCATTCGTTAAACTTTCACATCTTTTCGTGTCTCCGCATTTTTCGGCGGGGAAGGATCTCAATCTTCAAGTGAAATCCTCTGGAGAACGTCAAATTTTTATCGGAAATATCTGTCCGGCATTGTCATATTCAATAAATTCTTTTGAAGATACTTGGACGCGTGCGAGTTGATAATATAAAATTCCGGAAGATCCAAGAAAAAACCTAAAACACTTTACGTGATTTACACTGGTGCAAAAATATCAAAAAATAACATTTGCATGAGATAGTTTTAGCCTGCGTTTCTGAAGAAATTTGTCGATTTCTTTCCTGGTTAATACTTTCTACTTTTTCGGTCAATTTTCTGCGCACTTTTGTTTCAAAAAGGCAACCTGCTTGTAATATTTTCTTATATTCTGATTCTTTATGTTCATCATTTCCGCCAGGAGAAATTAATTTTTTTCATCACTTTCCATGTCAAGAGATTTATAGTTTCTTGTCAATAAACCTTGGCAACTTTAAACTTTGTTGACAATTTGATTTCAAAATGATATTTTATAAATTTAATAAGGAAAGAAATGCGTTGATTTGTACTTTTAATGGTGGTTGTAAAAAAAGTAGTGTATGATATACTTGTGTGCTAAAAGTGATTTTTTATATATTATCAATAATTGTTTTTTATATTTTGCCCTAAAAGTTTACTTCTATAAAATATGATGCAACACTAATCCCTTAGATACGCAGGTAAATAAATTGCAATAACTGATATGTTATGCGTAAACAAAAACATTAAAACAACAATTTACCTGCCAAAACGTCCTCACTTTAAAACAGGTAATTTATTTACAAATAAAACGACACGATTCTAATAATTAAATCATTATAAGAATTCATCTAGACATCAAATTATCATGGCTCAAAGATATATCAGTAAAGAAGCACGAAAAGTTATGGACTTAAGTAACCTGGACGATAATATGAACAAGACAATTCCTATCAAAGGAAGAAATCCTCTACCCCCTTCAAGATTAACCAAATCGTACAACAGCGGAATGTTCACCATATTGAGCAGGAGTTGCAATGACCTATCATACCAAAAGGAAGAAAAAGAATTTTTTACAAAAAGCCTGGGAACATTATTCGAAAATGAAGAAAGCAGTAAAGCTGTGAAAGTACAGAAAAATAAGCTTGGGAGTTTTTTGCAGAGTGTGGGTTTGATGAAGCCAAAAAAACGGGATGATGTCACGATGATGGATGAACCAGAGACTGAACTAATTTATACAATTGTTGGAAGAAAGATTTCTAAACTAAGTTGGGTTATTTTCTCAAAATTTCAAAAGTAGATAATACTATCGATAATTTATAATGTATTTTTTACAAATTAACAAAATAATCTTATGTGCAATTTGTTTAACTTAGAGTTTTAATATATTAGTGTGACAAGACAATCTTATTGTAAATAAATTAAATTTTACCAGTAAATTTTTTATAATTTATTTGTATGGTTATTTTATGCGATATGGCTTTTTTGAAGTAGAAGTTACTTTGTAGAGTTGTTACTTTACCAATTCTTGATAAAAGAACATTACTTCTCATTTACATGTAAATGAGAAGTAATGTTCTTTATGCATATGCATATCCTTGATTATATGTTTTGTTAAAATAAATTGAACTAAAACGACAAAATGTCCAATTTCTTCATGAATTCAGGTTTCTGCATTATAACAAAAAAACGGACTTTTAAATTCCAATTTATTCAATTTTCGTTGGGATCGTAAAGCTAGTAAGTCTCTCACATATAAAAGGAACTAATAAAAACAATTCCTGACGGACTTTTCGGCTTATGAATGACGCATTCGTGGCTTGAATGGTTATTCCTATTTTGGCATTCGTTAAACTTTCACATCTTTTCATGTCTCCGCATTTTTCGGGGGGAAAGATCACAATCTTCAAGTGAAATCCTCTGGAGAACGTCAAATTTTTATCGGAAATATCTGTCCGGCATTGTCATATTCAATAAATTCTTTTGAAGGTACTTGGACGCGTGCGAGTTGCTAATATAAAATTCCGAAAAATCCAAGAAAAAACTTAAAACACTTTACGTGATTTACTTATAACACTGGTGCAAAAATAGCAAAAAATAATATTTGCATGAGATAGTTTTATCCTGCGTTTCTGAAGAAATTTGTCGATTTTTTCTCTGGTTTATACTTTCTACTTTTTCAGTCAATATTCTGCGCACTTTTGCTTCAAAAAGGCAACCCGCTTGTAATATTTTTTTATATTCTGATTCTGTATGTTCAGCATCGCCTTCAACGTGGAATAATTTGACCGTCGACGATTTCCATATTTTGGACTTTTTATCAAGTATGCCAAAACAACTTTTTTACTGAACTTGCCACTAATTTTTTTTAGATCACACCATTTCAAGAAACGATTGCACAAAAACTCGCAATGTTGCTTTGACTTACTATAGGCAATAACTCAAAAGTGGCTCTATTAAAAGCTTCTTTAATTTCCGCCAGGAGAAATCCATTTTTTTCATCACTTTTCATGTCAAGAGATTTATAGTTTCTTGTCAATAAACCTTAGCAACTTTAAACTTTGTTGACAATTTGATATCAAAACGATATTTTATAAATTTAATAAGGAAGGAAATGCGTTGATTTGCACTTTTAATGGTGGTTGTAAAAAAAGTAGTGTATGATATACTTGTGTGCTAAAAGTGATTTATTACACCGTACAACACAAAATTGCCCGCATCGATGAAACTTGAAAAATCGGTTAGAAGACGATAAAAAAAAGACCCGTGTATCGGCGATTTTTTTGTACACGTCAAAAAAAATTTTTTTTTCACTTTGAAGTTTACGAGGATTTAATATGTTTTGTTTTTAAACAAAAATATACCAATTTTGCTGTGAACCATATTATTGAAAAGGTATTAAAAATTAGGAAAAATGTTATATAATGTACAGGGAATATGTAAAATTGGTAATTCAAAAGATTAAAGGAAAAATTAAACAATAAATCTTAAAAATTCGTATGATAACCATTACTTTGAGCATTTATGTATTCTTGGTTAAAAACGTAAAAACAATTTTGTTTTTTTGTATATACACTGTGGGTTTGTTAATCTAAATGATACGCATATAAAAGTACGATTTTTTTTAAACTGCACCTTTTATAGTTTTGTTCGTTGAGAATTAAAATGGAGTGTCCCAATCGCAATCAATTTTGTTATGTTTGTGGTTTATATGTAACTGTGAAACATGTTCGTAGTATAACCAAAACCTTAGTTCTTTCGTTTCAGCGACAGTTTAAAACCAATTACGTTCCGTACTTATGGTACGCTCCCGAAGTGGTATGCACGTACTGCTATAGGTCATTATGTAAAAATAATGACAAACAACCCGGTAGTAAATACCAAATACCTACTATTTGGTTACCCCGTACAGAGCATTCTCCGGAATTGTGTTACTTTTGTCTGAACGAAACAAGGAGCTTTGGTTATAAATATGAACACCGCGAAAAAATCGCCTACGTTGAAGTTGAATCTGTAATCCAATTGAAGTTGAATCTGTAAACCCAGTTGAAAGAGAAGCTTGGACATCTGCTGTTAATGTCTTTAAAAACTTTCTTGGTAACAATCGAGCTGAAAATTATATAGAAATGATCTCTGCGTATGGCAATATGGGAGTATTAATGTCATTAAAAATTCATTTTTTTCATAATCATCTAGATTTTTTCCAAAATAATATGGGTGATTACAGTGATGAACATGGAGAAAGATTCCACCAAGACATAGCTTTAATCGAAACTAGATTTAAAGGTAAAAATTTGGTGCACATGCTCGGTGAATACTGTTGGTCACATTCGTGAAACGGCAACAAATTCACTAAAAAAATAAAAGGCCAAAATTTGAAAAATAATTGAGTTGTATCAAATATTTTTATTAAACTAAATAATATCAGACAGTTTGTTTAATTGTATTCAGTGTTAAAACAATTTATAAGGTAGTACTGTTTTTTTTTTTACTTTTGACTATTAAAATTTTATGGACGTAACAATAAAGTAGTTACAGCCTTCTCTCTAAAAATGAATTAGTCAAAAATGACTAATTTAATAGTTATTAGTGGCTGCTTTTTCACTTGTACCATGGTTAACCATGGGATACCATGGTATCTCAAAATTTAACAGCCAATTATTATGTAAAATTGTCCCCTGAATCCAAAAATACCGTTAAAAATTATGAAAGTGGAGCAGTTTTTCAGATATAGTCAATTCCATATTAAATGGAAAATTAACTATAGTTAATTTTTGAACTATATATAGTTCAAAAACTGTTGTACTTTTTAAACTTTTGACGACATTTTCGGATTCAGGGGACAATTTTACATAAGAAGTGGCTATTTAATTTTGAGATACCATGGTATCCCATGGTTAACCATGGTACAAGTGAAAAAGCAGCCAGTAGTAACTATTAAATTAGTCATTTTTGACTAATTCATTTTTAGAGAGTTATGATTATGTAAGAGTTCTTTAAAATGCCCTTTTAGAACATTTGTAAGCTTGAATAAAAAAAATAACATTAATATTTAGTATGGAAACTTTCTACGAATTATCTTTAAATTTTGTGTTTCAAAACCAAATAAAAAAAATTTTGACGTGTACAAAAAAATCGCCGATACACGAGTCTTTTTTTTATCGTCTTCTATCCGATTTTTCAAGTTTCATCGATGCGGGCAATTTTTTGTTGTACGGTGTTATATATCATCAATAACTAATATTTTTTAAATTGTTTTTTATCTTTTGCCCTGAAAGTTTACTTCTATAAAATATGATGCAACACTAATCCCTTAGATACGTAGGTAAATAAATTGCATTAACTGATATATTATGCGTAAACAAAAATATTAAAACAACAATTTACCTGCACAAAACGTCCTTCACTTTAAAACAGGTAATTTATTTGCAAATAAAACGACACGATTCTAATAATTAAATCATTATAAGAAATCATCTAGACATCAAATTATCATGGCTCAAAGATATATCAGTAAAGAAGCACGAAAAGTTATGGACTTAAGTAACCTGGATGATAATATGAACAAGACAATTCCTATTAAAGGAAGAAATCCTCTACCCCTTCAAGACTAACCAAATCGTACAACAGCGGAATGTTCACCATATTGAGCAGGAGTTGCAATGACCTATCATACCAAAAGGAAGAAAAAGATTTTTTTACAAAAAGCCTGGGAACATTATTCGAAAATAAAGAAAGCAGTAAAGCTGTGAAAGAACAAAAGAATAAGCTTAGGAGTTTTTTGCAGAGTGTGGGTTTGATGAAGCCAAAAAAACGGGATGATGTCACGATGATGGATGAACCAGAGACTGAACTAATTTATACAATTGTTGGAAGAAAGATTTCTAAACTAAGTTGGGTTATTTTCTCAAAATTTCAAAATTAGATAATACTATTGATAATTTATAATGTATTTTTTACGAATTACCAAAATAATGTTATGTGCAATTTGTTTACTTTGCAGAGTTGTTACATTCCCAATTCTTGATAAAAGAACATTACTTCTCATTTAGATGTACTTTTTTATATGTTTTGTTAAAATAAATTGAACTAAAACGACAAAATGTCCAATTTCTTCTTGGATTCGGGTTTCTGTATTATAACAAAAAAAACGGACTTTTAAATTCCAATTTATTCAATTTTCGTTAGGGTCGTAAAGCTAGTAAGTCTCTCACATATAAAAGGAACTAATAAAAAACAATTCCTAACGGACTGCGGCTTATGAATGACGCATTCGTGGCTTGAATGGTTATTCCTACTTTGGCATTCGTTAAACTTTCACATCTTTTCATGTCTCCGCATTTTTCGGGGGGAAAGATCTCAATCTCCAAGTGAAATTCTCTGGAGAACGTCAAATTTTTATCGGAAATATCTGTCCGGCATTGTCATATTCAATAAATTCTTTTGAAGGTACTTGGACGCGTGCGAGTTGCTAATATAAAATTCCGAAAAATCCAAGAAAAAACTTAAAACAATTTACGTGATTTACTTATAACACTGGTGCAAAAATAGCAAAAAATAACATTTGCATGAGATAGTTTTAGCCTGCGTTTCTGAAGAAATTTGTCGATTTCTTTCCTGGTTAATACTTTCTACTTTTTCGGTCAATATTCTGCGCACTTTTGCTTCAAAAAGGCAACCTGTTTGTAATATTTTCTTATATTCTGATTCTTTATGTTCATCATTTCCGCCAGGAAAAATTAATTTTTTTCATTAATTTTCATGTCAAGAGATTTATAGTTTCTTGTCGATAAACCTTAGCAACTTTAAACTTTGTTGACAATTTGATTTCAAAATGATATTTTTTAAATTTAATAAGGAAAGAAATGCGTTGATTTGTACTTTTAATGGTGGTTGTAAAAAAAAGTAGTGTATGATATTCTTGTGTGCTAAAAGTGATTTTTTATATATTATCAATAACTAATATTTTTTAAATTGTTTTTTATATTTTTCCCTAAAAGTTTACTTCTATAAAATATGATGCAACACTAATCCCTTAGATACGTAGGTAAATAAATTGCATTAACTGATATATTATGCGTAAACAAAAATTTTAAAACAACAATTTACCTGCCAAAACGTCCTTCACTTTAAAACAGGTAATTTATTTGCAAATAAAACGACACGATTCTAATAATTAAATCATTGTAAGAATTCATCTAGACATCAAATTATCATGGCTCAAAGATATATCAGTAAAGAAGCACGAAAAGTTATGGACTTAAGTAACCTGGATGGTAATATGAACAAGACAATTCCTATTAAAGGAAGAAATCCTCTACCCCCTTCAAGATTAACCAAATCGTACAACAGCGGAATGTTCACCATATTGAGCAGGAGCTACAATGACCTATCATACCAAATGGAAGAAAAAGAATTTTTTACTAAAAGCGTGGGAACATTATTCGAAAATAAAGAAAGCAGTAAAGCTGTGAAAGTACAAAAGAATAAGCTTAGGAGTTTTTTGCAGAGTGTGGGTTTGATGAAGCCAAAAAAACGGGATGATGTCACGATGATGGATGAACCAGAGAATGAACTTATTTATACAATTATTGGAAGAAGGCTTTTTAAACTGAGTTGGGTTATTTTCTCAAAAATTCAAAAGTAGATAATACTATCGATAATTCATAATATATTTTTTACGAATTACCATAATAATGTTATGTGCAATAAAATAAAAATTTAGGAAATTTGTTTAACTTGGAGTTTTAATATATTAGTGTGACAAGATAATCGTATTGTAAATAAATTAAATTTTACCAGTAATTTTTTTTATAATTTATTTGTATGGTTATTTTATGCGATATGACGTTTTTGAATAAAATTAATAAATTTTACTTGCAGAGTTATGACATCCCCAATTCTGTTAATGTTATATATGTTTTGTTAAAATAAATTGAACTAAAACGACAAAATGTCCAATTTCTTCATGGATTTGAGTTTCTGCAAAAAAACGGACTTTTAAATTACAATTTATTCAATTTTCGTTAGGGTCGTAAAGCTAGTAAGTCTCTCACATGAGACATTCTTTTACAAATCGTACACCTATTTTGACTTCAAGGTTTGGATTCGCATGAAAATTTTTTTACCGCTTCTATTCAGTAAATAAGCAGATACGTGTATCAGGTTTTCTGTAAAAAATTTGTTTTTTCAGAGATATGTTGATATAAAGTTTTTATGAATTGCGATAAAACGATGAATTATCTTCTACATAAAACCCATTATCTCCAGTTCTACTGATCGGATCGATTTTGATTTTTGTTTTAAACCTTATTGAATAGGCTTTTCAAATATATAAATTAAAAAATTTTTTTTTTAAGTATAGGGAGTTAATAACAGATTAATTTTTTAAACTAGTTTTTCATGTTTGCCCCCTCTATAAAATAAAAGGAAAAAAATACTATTTTATGCGCTTTTTCTTTATCTACACAATACATTTTTCAGAACAGTGGAGACTCTTTTGGATCGGAAGATATTAAACATTTTCGAGCGCGTGACAGGACTGTCAAGCGCGTAATATTCAAACGTATTAGTACATGTGGCGGGTGACGTGATATTTTGTATAAGAGTGCCATGATTCGACATCTTTTAATTGGTGACTTATTTGTGCAAATGTCAATTCTGCCAGTTAATAAATTTACTCATTAATTGGAGTTTGTATTATTTAAAATTTAATTTATTTAAAATTATTGAAAAAAAATCAGAATTAATTTACAAAAAGCGCTGGTATTTTTTAAAACGATGTATGAGTTTACACTACACTAAATGTGTTAGCATTTCGAAGATGTCTGATTAGGGGGTGTCCATTAATTACGTGAGTCAATTTTGGCGATTTTTTGACCCCCTTCCCCCTTGCTGAGATGTCGTGAGATTTGGCTCAACCCCCTCCCCCTAATCTCACGTGAGATTTTAAAAAATGCTTATTTTTAATGTTTATACGTTAAACTGCTTGATTCTGTTGGATTTATTAAAAAAACATACTTGTTAAAAATTACGTGATATTTGCCGAGACCCCCCCTCTCCCTTAGGTGAGAATTGATGAGATTTGGCTTGACCCCCTCCCTTCCCTAAACGCCTCACGTAATTAATGGATGCCCCCTTACGGCTTGTACCGGTCACGCGCTTGAAAATATTTAATATCTTCCGATCCAAAAAAGTCTCCATTTTTCTGAAAAGTTCATTTTGTAGAGTAATAAATAGTGCATAGAACAGTATTTTTTTCAATTTTTTTCATAGAGGGGGCAAACACAAAAAATCTTTTTTTCATATAATAAACAAAACACAAACTTTTTAAATATTTATCTAAAAAGACTATGTAATATGGTTTAAAATAAAAAAAAAACTGAAATCGATGCGATCAGTAGAACCGGAGATAATGAATTTTAAGTACAAAAGAATTCAGCATTTTTTCAAATTTTATCAAAAGTTTAAATCAATATATCTTTGGAAAAATAAATTTTCTGCTAAAATTCCGATATAGGGGTCGGCTAAATTTATGAAAAGATGCTGTAAAAAAAATTAAGTCATTTTAAAAATTTGAAAAAATATGTTTTCTGTAATCCGTACGATATGTAAAAGAATGTCTCACATATAAAAGGAACTAATAAAAAACAATTTCTGATGGACTTTGCCGGTTATGAATGACGCATTCGTGGCTTGAATGGTTATTCCTACTTTGGCATTCGTTAAACTTTCACATTTTTCATGTCTCCGCATTTTTTGTCGGGAAAAGATCTCAATCTTCAAGTGAAATTCTCTGGAGAACGTCAAATTTATATCGGAAATATCTGTCCGGCATTGTCATATTCAATAAATTCTTTTGAAGGTACTTGGATGCGTGCGAGTTGCTAATATAAAATTCCGAAAGATCCAAGAAAAAACTTAAAACACTTTACGTGATTTACTTATAACACTGGTGCAAAAAAGCAAAAAATAACATTTGCATTAGATGGTTTTATTCTGCTTTTCTGAAGAAATTTGTCGATTTTTTCCCTGGTTAATACTTTCTACCTTTTCGGTCAATATTCTGCGCACTTTTGCTTCAAAAAGGCAACCTGCTTGTAATATTTTCTTATATTCTGATTCTTTATGTTTATCATCGCCTTCAACATGAAATAATTTGACCAAACCGTCGACGATTTCCATATTTTGGACTTTTTAAGTATGCCAAAAGAACTTTTTTACTGAACTTGCCACTAAATTTTTTTTAGATCACACCATCTCAAGAAACGATTGTACAAAAACTCGCAATGTTGTTTGACTTACTATAGGCAATAACTCAAAAGTGGCTTTATTAAAAGCTTTTTTAATTTCCGCCAGGAGAAATTAATTTTTTTCATCACTTTTTATGTCAAGAGATTTATAGTTTCTTGTCAATAAACCTTAGCAACACTAATCCCTTTGATACGTAGGTAAATAAATTGCATTAACTGCATAATAATTGCATTATGCGTAAACAAAAATATTAATACAACAATTTACCTGTCCAAAACGTCCTTCACTCTAAAATAGGTAATTTATTTGCAAATAAAACGGCACGATTCTAATAATTAAATCATTATAAGAATTCATCTAGACATCAAATTATCATGGCTCAAAGATATATCAGTAAAGAAGCACGAAAAGTTATGGACTTAAGTAACCTGGATGATAATATGAACAAGACAATTCCTATTAAAGGAAGAAATCCTCTACCCCCTTCAAGATTAACCAAATCGTACAACAGCGGAATGTTCACCATATTGAGCAGGAGTTGCAATGACCTATCATACCAAAAGGAAGAAAAAGAATTTTTTACAAAAAGCGTGGGAACATTATTCGAAAATAAAGAAAGCAGTAAAGCTGTGAAAGTACAAAAGAATAAGCTTAGAAGTTTTTTGCAGAGTGTGGGTTTGATGAAGCCAAAAAAACGGGATGATGTCACGATGATGGATGAACCAGAGAATGAACTTATTTATACAATTGTTGGAAGAAGGCTTTCTAAACTGAGTTGGGATATTTTCTCAAAATTTCAAAAGTAGATAATACTATTGATAATTAATAATGTATTTTTTACGAATTATCAAAATAATGTGATGTGCAATACAATAAAAAATATAGGAAATTATATTTTAACCTAGAGTTTAAATATATTAGTGTGACAAGACAATCTTATTGTAAATAAATTAAATTTTACCAGTAAATTTTTTATAATTTATTTGTATGGTTATTTTATGCGATATGGCTTTTTTGAAGTAGAAGTTGTTACGATTCAAAAATTCTGTTAAATCGGTTGATAGTAGTATAGATTTTTTTAATTGATTAATAAATTTTACTTTGCAAAGTTGTTACAACCCCAATTCTTGATAAAAGAACATTACTTCTCATTTAGATGTCCATGATTATATGTTTTGTTAAAATAAATTGAACTAAAACGACAAAATATCCAATTTCTTCTTGTATTCGGGTTTCTGTATTATAAGAAAAAAAACGGACTTTTAAATTCCAATTTATTCAATTTTCGTTAGGGTCGTAAAGCTAGTAAGTCTCTCACATATAAAAGGAACTAATAAAAAACAATTCCTGACGGACTTTGCGGCTTATGAATGACGCATTCGTGGCTTGAATGGTTATTCCTACTTTGGCATTCGTTAAACTTTCACATCTTTTCATGTCTCCGCATTTTTCGGCGGGGAAAGATCTCAATCTTCAAGTGAAATTCTCTAGAGAACGTCAAATTTTTATCGGAAATATCTGTCCGGCATTGTCATATTCAATAAATTCTTTTGAAGGTATTTTGACGCGTGCGAGTTGCTAATATAAAATACCGAAATATTCAAGAATAAACTTAAAATTACGTGATTTACTTATAACACTGGTGCGAAAATAGTAAAAAATAACATTTGCATGAGATAGTTTTAGCCTGCGTTTCTGAAGAAATTTGTCGATTTTTTCCCTGCTTAATTCTTTTGCGGTTAATATTTGCTTCAAAAAGGCAACCTGCTTGTAATATTTTCTTATATTCTGATTCTTTAAGTACATCATCGCCTTCAACGTGGAATAATTGGACCAAAGCGTTTTTTGGATCACACCATTTCAAGAAACGATTGTACAAAAACTCGCAATGTTGCTTTGACTTACTATAGGCAATAACTCAAAAGTGGCTCTATTAAAATCTTCTTTAATTTCCGCCAGGAGAAATTAATTTGTTTCATCACTTTCCATGTCAAGAGATTTATAGTTTCTTGTCGATAAACCTTTGCAACTTTAAACTTTGTTGACAATTTGATTTCAAAATGATATTTTATAAATTTAATAAGGAAAGAAATGCGTTTATTTGTACTTTTAATGGTGGTTGAAAAAAAAATCGTGTATGATATACTTAAGTATACAATTGTTCTAATATTTTTTAAATTGTTTTTATATTTTGCCCTAAAAGTTTACTTCTATAAAATATGATGCAACACTAATCCCTTAGATACGTAGGTAAATAAACTACATTAACTGATATATTATGCGTAAACAAAAATATTAAAACAACAATTTACCTGCACAAAACGCCCTTCACTCTAAAACAGGTAATTTATTTGCAAATAAAACGGCACGATTCTAATAATTAAATCATTACAAGAATTCATCTAGACATCAAATTATCATGGCTCAAAGATATATCAGTAAAGAAGCACGAAAAGTTATGGACTTAAGTAACCTGGACGATAATATGAACAAGACAATTCCTATTAAAGGAAGAAATCCTCTACCCCCTTCAAGATTAACCAAATCGTACAACAGCGGAATGTTCACCATATTGAGCAGGAGTTGCAATGACCTGTCATACCAAAAGGAAGAAAAAGAATTTTTTACAAAAAGCGTGGGAACATTATTCGAAAATAAAGAAAGCAGTAAGGCTGTGAAAGTACAAAAGAATAAGCTTAGGAGTTTTTTGCAGAGTGTGGGTTTGATGAAGCCAAAAAAACGGGATGACGTCACGATGATGGATGAACCAGAGAATGAACTAATTTATACAATTGTTGGAAGAAAGCTTTCTAAACTGAGTTGGGTTATTTTCTCAAAATTTTAAAAGTAGATAATACTATCAATAATTCATAATATATTTTTTACGAATTACCATAATAATGTGATGTGCAATAAAATAAAAATTTAGGAAATTTGTTTAACTTAGAGTTTTAATATATTAGTGTGACAAGATAATCTTATTGTAAATAAATTAAATTTTACCAGTAAATTTTTTATAATTTATTTGTATGGTTATTTTATGCGATATGACGTTTTTGAATAGAATTAATAAATTTTACTTGCAGAGTTATGACATCCCCAATTCTTGATAAAAGAACATTACTTCTCATTTAAATGTACTTGGTTATATGTTTTGTTAAAATAAATTGAACTAAAACGACAAAATGTCCAATTTCTTCATGGATTTGGATTTCTGTATTATAACAAAAAAAACGGACTTTTAAATTCCAATTTATTCAATTTTCGTTAGGGTCGTAAAGCTAGTAAGTCTCTCACATATAAAAGGAACTAATAAAAAACAATTCCTAACGGACTTTGCGGCTTATGAATGACGCATTCGTGGCTTGAATGGTTATTCCTACTTTGGCATTCGTTAAACTTTCACATCTTTTCATGTCTCCGCATTTTTCGGCGGGGTAAGATCTCAATCTTCAAGCGAAATCCTCTGGAGAACGTCAAATTTTTATCGGCAATATCTGTCCGGCATTGTCATATTCAATAAATTCTTTTGAAGGTACTTGGACGCGTGCGAGTTGCTAAAATAAAATTCCAAAAGATCCAAGAAAAAACTGTAAAACACTTTACGTGATTTACTTATAACACTGGTGCGAAAATAGTAAAAAATAACATTTGCATTAGATAGTTTTATCCTGAGTTTCTGAAGAAATTTCTCGATTTTTTCCTTGCATAATACTTTTTCGGTCAATATTCTGCTTCAAAAAGGCAACCTGCCTGTAATATTTTCTTATATTCTGATTCTTTATGTTCATCATCGCCTTCAACATGGAATAATTTGACCAAACCGTCGACGATTTCCATATTTTGGACTTTTTATCAAAGTATGCCAAAATAACTTTTTTACTGAACTTGCCACTAATTTTTTTTAGATCACACCATTTTAAGAAACGATTGTACAAAAATTCGCAATGTTGCTTTGACTTACTATAGGCAATAACTCAAAAGTGGCTCTATTAAAAGCTTCTTTAATTTCCGCCAGGAGAAATTCATTTTTTCATCACTTTTCATGTCAAGAGGTTTATAGTTTCTTGTCAATAAACCTTAGCAACTTTAAACTTTGTTGACAATTTGATTTCTAAATGATATTTTATAAATTTAATAAGGAAAGAAATGCGTTGATTTGCACGTTTAATGGTGGTTGTAAAAAAGGTAGTGTATGATATACTTGTGTGCTAAAAGTGATTTTTTATATATTATCAATAACTATTATTTTTTAAATTGTTTTATATATTTTGCCCTAATAGTTTACTTTTATAAAATATGATGCAACACTAATCCCTTGGATACGTAGGTAAATAAATTGCATTAACTGATATATTATGCGTAAACAAAAATATTAAAACAACAATTTACCTGCACAAAACGTCCTTCACTTTAAAACAGGTAATTTATTTGCAAATAAAACGGCACGATTCTAATAATTAAATCATTATAAGAATTCATCTAGACTTCAAATTATCATGGCTCAAAGATATATCAGTAAAGAAGCACGAACAGTTATGGACTTAAGTAACCTGGATAATAATATGAACAAGACAATTCCTATTAAAGGAAGAAATCCTCTACCCCCTTCAAGATTAACCAAATCGTACAACAGCGGAATGTTCACCATATTGAGCAGGAGTTGCAATGATCTATCATACCAAAAGGAAGAAAAAGAATTTTTTACAAAAAGCGTTGGAACAATATTCGAAAATAAAGAAAGCAGTAAAGCTGTGAAAGTACAAAAGAATAAGCTTAGGAGTTTTTTGCAGAGTGTGGGTTTGATGAAGCCAAAAAAACGTGATGATGTCACGATGATGGATGAACCAGAGAATGAACTAATTTATACAATTGTTGGAAGAAAGCTTTCTAAACTGAGTTGGGTTATTTTCTCAAAATTTCAAAAGTAGATAATACTATCGATAATTCATAATATATTTTTTACGAATTACCATAATAATGTGATGTGCAATACAATAAAAATTTAGGAAATTTGTTTAACTTAGAGTTTTAATATATTAGTGTAACAAGATAATCTTATTGTAAATAAATTAAATTTTACCAGTAAATTTTTTATAATTTATTTGTGTGGTTATTTTATGCGATATGGCTTTTTTGAATAGAAGTAGTAATTTTTTAATTGATTAATAAATTCTACTTGCAGAGTTGTTACATTCCCAATTCTTGATAAAAGAACATCACTTCTCATTTAGATGTCCTCGATTATATGTTTTGTTGAAATAAATTGAACTAAAACGACAAAATGTCCAATTTCTTCATGAATTTGGGTTTCTGCATTATAACAAAAAAACGGACTTTTAAATTTCAATTCATTCAATTTTCGTTAGGGTCGTAAAGCTAGTAAGTCTCTCACATATAAAAGGAACTAATAAAAACAATTCCTGACGGATTTTGCGTCTTATGAATGACGCATTCGTGGCTTGAATGGTTATTCCTACTTTGGCATTCGTTAAACTTTCACATCTTTTCATGTCTCCGCATTTTTTGGCGGGGAAAGATCTCAATCTTCAAGTGAAATCCTCTGGAGAACGTCAAATTTTTATCGGAAATATCTGTCCGGCATTGTCATATTCAATAAATTCTTTTGAAGGTACTTGGACGCGTACGAGTTGCTAATATAAAATTCCGAAAGATCCAAGAAAAAACACTTTACGTTATTTACTTATAACACTGGTGCAAAAATAGTAAAAAATAACATTTGCATTAGATAGTTTTAGCCTGCGTTTCTGAAGAAATTTGTCGATTTTTTCCTTGCATAATACTTTTTCGATCAATATTCTGCGCACTTTTGCTTCAAAAAGGCAACCTGTTTGTAATATTTTCTTATATTCTGATTCTTTATGTTCATCATCGCCTTCAACATGGAATAATTTGACCAAACCGTCGACGATTTCCATATTTTGGACTTTTTATCAAAGTATGCCAAAAGAACTTTTTTACTGAACTTGCCACTAATTTTTTTTAGATCATACAATCTCAAGAAACGATTGTACAAAAACTCGCAATGTTGCTTTGACTCAAAAGTGGCTCTATTAAAAGCTTCTTTAATTTCCGCCACACTGAAAAAACTTAGCATTAAATATAAACGCTATGCATTTGTGGTAAAGTAGTTACGGGTTCGGATATGGCCTAAGAAACGTGCATTTAATATAAAGGCATGGTGGATTTGAAATACTGAAAGTTAGTTGACTTATTTTTAACTGCATCATTACTTTAAGTAAACATCGGGTTGCCTTAACATATAGAATATGCTTATTTTTGAAACACATTAAATGTATTTGTTGTTAAAACAATGTCTTATTATTTATTGCTTGGAGCCTGATAGCAAACAGCATTTTTAGGTAATATGTACTAAGTACATTGTACTTCAGTAATAACGATGACCTTAATGTTAAGGCATAATTCTAGAGTGAAAATGCAAAACTAAGTACCAAATTAGCGGATTGCGAGATTTTGTTTTGATCTGCAGACATGTTACATGTCACATGTACTTGGGTATTACTTTTTTTTTGTTTTATCAAAATTGTTAGCACTTGAATAATTTTAAGTAAACAAAAAAACGTTTATTGATACAAAAGTACAGACCACATAAATACCTAACAACATCTCAAAATCCGCTGATTTGGCACCGGTTTGCATTTCCACTAAAGAATATGACTAATGTAAACTAATGTATAGCCTGAATTTCATACTTTTTGTTTGATTGATGAGAAATAAAATGTGCATATAATATTTTTAAACAATTTTATTATATCCTATTTTATGGAATATAAAAATACAAAATGGACTAAATAAATACTCTTAGGCTGTGGTCAGAGCACCGTGATCGGCCGAAATTTAATACTGTGGCATACGGCCGATGCCGAACGACTCTGACTACATCTTTAAAACATTTAACAAAAATACTACCTTTTGATGCTGATAAAACATCATTAATTGCTCCTGCTTATCTCGTAACTCTGTAATTTTTTGATGACTGCAAATCTCTCTCCTAATTTAGAAATAAGTTGGCAAACACTTTGCGAGTCGAGGACTAGCAGCAATTCAAGCGTAATGGCTTCTTCTAAATAATAACAAAGAGTCACCTATCATAAATGTACCTTTCCCACAGTAAACTAATTAATATTTAACTTTTATATTATTTGGTATCTATAAAATATGAGTATAGGTACCTACCAAATAATTGAAATTAATTTACATGAGGTCTATATAATCACTTACCTTCGAACTTGGGAATAAGGTGCACAAGACCTAAACCCTCCAGTAGCTCCTTACATGACATTTTTTCTCTACCATAAACACAAAAAAACTGTTCTATAAAACAGACAAAACGTACAAAGTATCTGGAGGCTCTCGTACCAATGACGCAATACCAACTTAATAAACTTAGGTTATGATTTCTTTCTGATGCTTGCAAGGAATGTAAACAACGAATACTAACGTTAAAATAAATTCATTGTGCATTATAGTTTTATCCCTATACAACCTATAACAATAATAGCTTGATTATTTAATAAAATCCCTGAATTCATAACAATAAAGAAACAAGTACTTCCAATATAAATAAATGTTTATATATTTACCCTAAAGAAAATTGTCTTAATAATAAAGACACGCAGGGTTACATTAAATTCATGTACCCAAATGCTCTACGAGTTAAATGCTAGGAAACACTTATTATAATAATATTGAATGTTTCATTAAATTAATTACGGTTCTTAACTTTTATAGACAGTGTTTTAAATAATAAAAGGTTGGCCTCAAATTCACCTACAACTTAAAAATTAATACTGACTTTTTTAGTGCAGGAGAAATCCATCTTTTTCATCACTTTTTATGTCAAGAGATTTATAGTTTCTTGTCAATAAACCTTAGCAACTTTAAACTTTGTTGACAATTTGATTTCAAAATGATATTTTATAAATTTAATAAGAAAAGAAATGGGTTGATTTGTACTTTTGATGGTGGTTGTAGAAAAAGTAGTGTATGATATACATGTGTGCTAAAAGTGATTTTTTATATATCATCAATAACTAATATTTTTTAAATTGTTTTTCATATTTTGCCCTAAAAGTTTACCTCTATAAAATATGATGCAACACTAATCCCTTAAATACGTAGGTAAATAAATTGCATTATCTGATATATTATGCGTAAACAAAAATATTAAAACAACAATTTACCTGCACAAAACGTCCTTCACTTTAAAACAGGTAATTTATTTGCAAATAAAACGACACGATTCTAATAATTAAATCATTATAAGAACTCATCTAGACATCAAATTATCATGGCTCAAAGATATATCAGTAAAGAAGCACGAAAAGTTATGGACTTAAGTAACCTGGACGATAATATGAACAAGACAATTCCTATTAAAGGAAGAAATCCTCTACCCCCTTCAAGATTAACCAAATCGTACAACAGCGGAATGTTCACCATATTGAGCAGGAGTTGCAATGACCTGTCATACCAAAAGGAAGAAAAAGAATTTTTTACAAAAAGCCTGGGAACATTATTCGAAAATGAAGAAAGCAGTAAAGCTGTGAAAGTACAAAAGAATAGGCTTAGGAGTTTTTTGCAGAGTGTTGGTTTGATGAAGCCAAAAAAACGGGATGATGTCACGATGATGGATGAACCAGAGAATGAACTTATTTATACAATTGTTGGAAGGAAGATTTCTAAACTGAGTTGGTTTATTTCCTCGAAATTTCAAAAGTAGATAGTACTGTGTGTAGTAATGTACAATGTATATATTTGGTGTAAATACGGCAAGATTTGGGGAGCGGAAAAGTTTTCATTCGATAATGACTTTTTCATGTTTTAGTATTATATATATTTTACCAACAGTATTTTTTAAAGAAAGAGCTTCGACTCAATACGTGAGTTAAATTTCAAAGTATCCCATAAATAAATTAGAATGATTAAAAAGTTTTCTTGAATCATTATATTTTATATTTACTTATTATTTTATCGAAAAACTTTGATGTAATAAATAATGTTTTATTATATTAATGGAATATACATATAATAATAAAAAGAATAAATGGAATTAAAATGGAAATATATGAAACAAATATTAACCTTAAATTATTTTTTATTTATTTATTAATCACAGTATCTGTATAAAAAAGGACTACTTACTTACCAAATCAAGAAAATTTATTGGGTTTCCAGGTTTTTACTGTTCCCCTAATATTTCTATTTATAAAACTTTTTCAATGTAGTTTGGGTAAGCCGTAAAAGTTTTAAAGCGATTTTATAATAAATACGCAGTTCAAGTTTAAAAGGCGAAGCATGTTAAAATTTCGACGCAATAACAAAAAACTTACATTATTATTATATTAAAATTGAAACAGTGGAATTGTTTTAAAAAAGTTTTTCTTGAGCCATACGTCAAAGCGGCATGGTATTTTGAGGGCAGATTAATTTTACAAGTTTTAGAGTAGCTTTTCCTAGGCTTCCAATATTTATGGATTTAATTTACCTGACTCAGAAGATTGTAAGCAACAAAACATAAAGTTAAAAATTGTTTTCGCTATAATAAATTTGGATTTAAATTTTGGTAAAATGTAAAGGAATTTAATTAGTTTTAAGCTCTTATTTCTTATCCACTTAGAACTTAAAGTCTTGTCTCAATCAGCAATTACGAAATCATGAACTAAGTTTGATCATATAAAGGCGCAAACTTGAAAACAAAACAACAACAATACATTTGTTCTCTGCGAGAGGAAAACTTCATTCCCCAGTCATGCGTTTTGTATGGAAGGAGCACTGAGCTGTTTAACTTTTCAATATTGTATGAAGAAGAAGTAAAAAGGTCTTCACGTGCAGTAAGACTCTTTCAAGAGATTATCTGCTTAGAAATTCTCAAAGGGATTCCTACTCTGCTTTGCTCAAATTGTTTTATTATTTAACAATCATAGTTCCATCTTATTATTATCAATTATTTACTGAATTCTCAGCTTAAATACTAATGCTTGGAATTTGTGACAGATGACTTAACAAACTGCAAAAAATTTGACAATACTTCGCAATAAACTTTTTTATCTTAATAAATTACATGAAAAGATATTAAATATTTTTTATATTAAGGAAACGTGCCTATTCCCCAGGGAATAACAACTTATTACAACTAGGGTTGGGAAAATTTCACTTTTTGCTTGTACTTGAAATTTCACTTGAAATTTTCATAACATTTATGAAATTTATTAAAATTTCCAAAATTTATGAAATTTCATGAAATTTATTGAAACTTTTAATAAATTTCAATCACTTTAAGTGTAATATATTAATATTGAAATAAGCCCACTCGGGGACCATGGCAAATTGCCTCTCTTACCTCCTACCCCTCTGTGGGCCCCTGCACCAATAATATAAATAGTAAATACCTATGTTTACCACAAATTTCTTGAGATTTCCTTTTAAAATATTTTAAAATTACTAAAACTAAGAGAGATATAGCACTTTTTGGTAAGCTAGTGAGATTGTGCCACTTTCATTGTTTTATATTTATATATATTTATTATTTTTATAAATTTTAATGAAATTTTACGAAAATTTAAGAAACTTCATCAAAATTTTATGAGCCAAAGGCATTTTTTATCCGTTTTCCGATGCAATTATACCAAAAGTAAAAGTTTAAATTAATCATGACTTTTAAAAAAATTTTAAAGTCTGATTTAATTTACAAATTAAATTGGTAACTGAATTAAATTATTTAAATTAATTTATGCATATAAGTAACAATAATTACGTATAGTGTATTCAAATCCAAGCCGAACTAAACAAAAACGCCCAGACGCTTGATAACTCGTTCTTATTGGTCGATTCGGAATCTGTTGTAAATTATTATTAAATTTATGCGAAATTTTCAGTAAATTGCGAAACTTTCAATAAAATTTCTGAAAGTTTCACAGGCAATGTTGAAACTTTCGGATTGAAAATTTCACTTTTCCAACTAAATGAAATATTTCAAGTTTGAAACTTTCAAAGTTGAAATTTTCATTTAAAAATTTCAACTGTCCCAACCCTAATTCCAACCTGTTAATTTGACTTTGAATGTGGCTGATGCAGGATAGTGGGGATTAAAAGCCGATAAAT
Source organism: Brassicogethes aeneus (assembly GCA_921294245.1). Lineage (NCBI taxonomy): Eukaryota > Metazoa > Arthropoda > Insecta > Coleoptera > Nitidulidae > Brassicogethes > Brassicogethes aeneus. The sequence continues at coordinate 227,672 of OV121132.1, read as the reverse complement.
CGGCTCTGATGGCGAAATGCATTGTTGTATGTGTTTGAGTTATAGAGTGACCAAGAGGACCTTAATTAGCGTCCAAGCGGCCCCAGAACGCCCAGGCTCCCATACACAACACCCAGTCGGTTATGACAAGTAAGTGATTGTATCGATCCGATCGAATGTAATGGGATAGCTTAATTATTGCTGCTATATTCCTAATTAAATTACTGACGCTAATTACGGATCCACAATTGTGATCTGTAATCAACATGTTCCAATTCCGTTCCATATGCATTGGCTAGCATTTTAACAGATGCACCTGCACCTATGACAACACTTTTGTCTTTATTCATTCATTTAGATACAATTAAATCGACTTTCAAATCAATGCAGTGGTGGAACATTAATAGAAGGGGATTTGTAAAATATTTTTGTTCAAAGGAAATTTAAAAAAATATATGTTGCACATGTCACGTCACGTCACTGTGTAGCATAAAAAAATGTTAAGGTTGTAGTTGTAGTTTGTGTAATCCCTAATAGCAATGTATTATTTTAAGTACAGTGAGAGGAAATGAAAAATTGTTTGTAAATACGTGTCTTTCCAAACCGATTATACCAGTTTTGGTAATATAAAACTTTCTTGTAATCTTTACTGAAAATTTTATCAGGAACACTTAGTCTTATGAGCTTGCAAAATACATTTAACTTTCTGTAAACAGTAGTCAAGCTAACTACTTTGCTATACGCCCCAATTTGGCGTATCAGGGCTAATAATGAAACAATTTTCCGGAATACAACTGCAGAAAATATTCACTAACCACACAAACTCTTTTATATAAAGTAGTGTAAAAACAACAGTTCTATAAATAGTAACCTTAAAGTCAAATATTTAAATGAAGCTGTATACAATTATAAATATCTCAGTCGGTAATAATATAGAACTAATTTATTTTGGGTCCAACATAGGACAAAAAAGTTCGCACGTTACTTTGGTTGTAATATTTTTGTTTTTTTGTTAAGAGCAGGGCTGTGTTTAAATTACAATAAAAAATATTTCTTAAAAGTGTACAGATCAGTGTGTGGTATAAATGGTTTAAACATTATCACTTTAATGCGTTTTAATTTTAATTTTGAAAACAAATAGTAAAATGGCCAGTGTCCAGTTACTGGTTGGTAAAATTGTAAATTTATATTATTGGACATATTATGTCCAATATCATACTCTATTTGTATCCCGGACATTTACCAGCCAATTCTCATGTAAACTTGTCCCCTGAATCCAAAAAGACCGTCAAAAAAAAATAAAAGTTAAGCAATTTTTTGAGATATAGTCCATTCCATATTATATGTAAAATTGATTATATTTCAAAAACTGTTCTACTTTTATAACTTTTGAAGACATTTTCGGATTCATAGGAATTGACTACTAAATGTCCTGAATAAAAATTGCTGTTGACGAGAATAATTAGTGGCTGCTTTTTCGCTATGACATTTTTGACTAATTCATTTTTAGAGAGTAAGTAATATAGTGATTTATTCATCACAGGACATCTTACAGAATAACAGTGATTTAAACATAAAAAACAAATGGAAACAAAATTAATAAATTCGGAAAATACTTTTAACATACCACCCGAAAAAATATTAGATATATAAATCAGCCTAAACATTATAAATGCTTCACAAACTAGAGATACCGCACTTAATGATATTTGCAACAAACTATTTCAGAAGTCAGACCAAGGAATTAGTAGTTACCTTCAGAATAAAGAAAAGGGATGAGGAATCCGAGAAAGAAATATATGAATTATATTATATTTATAAAAACGAAATAAAAAAAATTACCTAAAACAGCAATTTATCTTTATAAAATATTTAACAATTTATGTTATTTGATGTAAAGTTGTTATGTTTATAAATAATTGTCTAATAACTATGGTCCATGTGTCCAATTACTATACTTTTTTGCATGTTTTTATAAAACTATTATTCAAAATTCATATTCTTCTTTCTAAGTAAACGTAAATAAAGTTTAAACAAACAAACTATACTTTTTATATATTATTAAGAAAAAAACTAAAATTTTTGAAACAACGGCATATATAAATTTTAAATAAATGATATTCCTTAAGTATAATAATAATAATAATAATAATAATAATAATAATAATAATAATAATAATAATAAAATAATAATAATAATAATTTCAGAAATGCATTAGTTTTAACATTTTACTGATAATTTGAATATAGAAATAAAATATTCAACCAAAAATTATTACGATGAATCAAAAATAGTTTTCAACCTCGATATCAGAGCAAAACCGGTGATGGGAACTTAAAAATTGCATTCTGTGATTTCAAATAAGAATGATAACTAAAAAAATAAATATAGTTTTTATAATGAAAATATTGATTTTATCAAAATAGGTGACCCATAAGTAAACCTGTAATTAAGTCTCTGGCTATTGTCCACAAATATAATATATTATGGATAAATTGTAATTTGGTAAATGTTTCTTGTACAAATAAAATATAATGCTATTTGTTATTATTAATAAAATAATTACTGTAATTAAACATTTTGAATGTGCAGTTCTGATAAAAATTAAATTTATCATAAAGCATTTATATAAAACCAAATATTTGTTATTTGATATTAATATATTTGTGTACTTTTTATAAAATATTTTTGATTATAATATAAAATATTAATCATGGAAGCTTATTTTCAATTTATATTTCCTCATAATGTGTATTCAGCTACAGAGCTGCAAGCTCTCAGAAAACTTAAATCGTTTTTTTGATTTAAATCGTTTTAATGACTTAAGTCATTTGGTAATAAGTCATTTCTCTAAAACTGACTTAAGACTTAAAATTTAAGTAATTTTCAAAATGATTTGTGACTTAAATATTTTTTTCAAAATAGAAAAAACTTAAGTCATTTATAAATCAGTACATACGATTTAAGTCAGATAGAAACCATTTAAGTCAAAAAAAGATTTAAGTCTTTTTGAAAAAGATTTAAGTCTTTTTAGAAAATATTTAAGTCAGATTTTTCATATATTTTTTATAAAATTTTTAACAGCGGCATTTTCTTTTGAACTGCCAGGCGTTCACGCGGCAGCAGATCAAAAACTCCTTTAATTTCCTACCTACAATTTTTACCGCTAGAGGATAAAAAAACCGCCGCGGTAAAGTTAGCTTTTTGGAACCGTTTGACGGCTACATTAAAAAATGTCCTTTCTAAAATGAATTATGTTATTTTGTTTGCCAACATTCGTCATGTTCGTGCGTAGTTATGTACACTGAAAGAAATATATGTTTGTTTTAGCAAATGTATGTGGTTCATATATGGACTACCACATACATTGCTAAAACAAACATATATTATATTTAGTTTTAACATAATATGTTAAAACTAAATATAAAAATGGTTAAGGTAAATATATTTTATGTTTCATATATAGACTACCACATACATTGCTAAAACAAACATATATTTCTTTCAGTGTATAATTTGCGATTATTAGTGTAAAGTGAAAACAATCTGAGCGGTCGTGAATCGAGAGTTTGGAACTTCCCATCATTACTCCCTTAAGGGAGGAATATTTTTTTTCTGGATGGATGTTGAACCAGCTAACAAAAGTTAACAAAACAACAAGTTATCAGTTTTTGAAATACAGCGATTTTAAGAAAAATGCTTCAACTTTTATCTATTTTTACAGAGTTTGAATCTATTACCGTTTAGAAGTTACCCATTTATGTATATAAAAAAGTAGCCTCCCTGTATGTCTACTCTACTAAAAAAGGTGGTTTAAGTTTTTATTGTCTAATATATACTCAAAAAATGTGTTTTAAGTTTTTATTTTGTTTGTAAGTGTTCTGAAAATAAATCGTTTTAAATTTTTAACATAGTGGTTTATTATCATCTGTATCTACAATAGATTAATAATATCAGTATCATTAATACCATAAAATTATTATTAACATTTAAAAAATCGTTGTATTATAATTATTTTGATTTAAATCACAATTTTTGATTCAAGTCATTTTATTGACTTAACTCTTAGATCACGATTTAAATAAAAAATATAGACTTAAGTCATAAAAACGACTTACTAAAGGAATTAAGTCACTTTATATTGATTTAAGAATTTGCGAAAATGACTTGACTTAAAAGAAAATGATTTAATTCAAAGACTTAATTAATACTTAAATCATTTGAACTTTATCTTAGAATTGACTTAAGATTTAAATCATTTTGATTTTAGAATTGACTTAAGAATTAAGATTTAAGTCTTTTTAAAACTGACTTGTTGCAGCTCTGTTCAGCTACAAGAAAATGCTATTTGTAAAAATTATCTATAAGAGGTAATACAATACACAGGAATTTTACAAGTGTAACTTTAGCCCGTGACTAAAGCGCCATAAAGCCACAACCTGTCAATGTCGGGGTAGAAAAACATTCTAAAATGAATAAAAACGTTGTTTGACCAATCAAGGTACAGGTGCATTCGATTTTAAAATAATTTCGGACAAAACTGACAGGCAACAATAATCGAATTACTTGGCACTGAAAGCTTTTATGATTATGGCCGGCACAGTCCGAGATAGCCGGAGTTTAATTCAATATCGAGAAATAGAGTTGGTCTGGCTAAGTAATTGGGTTATTTTAGTTTAGTTCTAGACAGCAAAAAATATAATATAACAAATCGAATTTCAGGGGTTTTGTTTTATACCGGTTTAATCAATTATTGTTAAGTGTATTGAGAGCCGTACTAGTGTGTTGGTTTGAGCGATAAAAGCACCTGTAAACTTTTTATAAACGTTTTAAATACACCAGCTAAGTGGAGTTCAAGGTTTAGGTTTTTATGGTAAATTGATAAAGCACAAAATGTTTCTTGATTTTTATACTTTATTTTATTTTAATCTGGTTATACACTCACGTGCAAAATAATCGATCCACACAAATGGACAATCGCTCACATTTAAAAAAAATACTAAAAAATAGACGTACGTTTATAATATACAGGTTTAAACAAAAAGATGTTTTTTACCATAAGTTTAAGACACTCTGTAGAGTGGCAAAACTGTATATTGTTCTAAATTAAGTTTTATTTATCAAGTCACATCTATTCTTAACAGTTTTGTTTTTGGTTTACCTCGATATATTTATTTTTGTGGAAAATATATATATATTTTTAAAACATTGCAATTTCCAATATTTTTCTGTAGGAAGAACTAAGGTTGCTATGGTCCATCCATAGGCTATGGAGAATGACAGTGACAGTTTTGTTGAATCATCCCATATTTGGACATGTCATACACGGCTTTCAAAAGCTATCAAATTGTTTTTTGCAAATTAATGTTTAACTTTTAAGGTGTATTCTTACTTTATAAAATGTATATGTCTCCGACTGATGTTGCCAGATCTATTAATTTAATCCAGGATGGACGGTCACAGTATTACGTGGCAAGTGTTTTAAACGTCATAAGAAGTAAAGTACAAAGGGCAACATCAGTCGGAGACATTTTTAAAAGTAAGACGACACCTCAAAATTAACACATTAATTTACAAAAAACAATTTGATACCTTTTGAAAGCTGTATATGACATGTCCAAGTATGGGATGATTCAACAAAACTGTCACTGTCATTCTCCATAGGCTATGGATGGACCATAGCAACCTTAGTTCTTCATACAGGAAAAATATTGGAAATTGCAATGTTTTTTTAAAAAAATCCATATTTTCCACAAAAATAAATATATCGAGGTGAACCAAAAACAAAACTGCTAAGAATATATGTGACTTGATAAATAAAACTTAATTTAGAACAATATACGGTTTTGCCACTGTACAGAGTGTCTTAAACTTATGGTAAAAAACATCTTTTTGTTTAAACCTGTATATTATAAACGTTTAAATCCGACATCAAATAAAAAAGTTATTTTCGATTGAAATTCATCGAAAATTTGTGTGGATCGATTATTTTGCACGTTTTATTTGGATAAAATTTACAACTACTTTTTTACTGTTTATTCAGTATTTTATTATCTAGTCCAAAACCTTGAAATAGTTATTACAGTAGAAGTACCTACAAAGAAATAATTACTTAAAAAAAGAAAAAAAATAATTCCATGCAATCGCAAAGCTAATAAGCAATTTACAATATTTCCACCTTTTGTTTAAAATTATGTTATGCAAACATTGATTTATTTTATCATATAAGGCAATTTGATATTCGAAGTTTGAAGTGGAAATGTACTGAGCTTTAAATTTAACTTTAAGCTGCAATGTTCGTGTATGAAAGTTTCCTTCAATGGAGAAATACAACGAAATATCAATGTTTGTCTAAGTGAAATGTTAAAAGTTTTTGTTAAAGACAAGGCAAATGGAAAATTTAGTGATAAAATTCGTTTAAAGGTAGTGACGTTTATAACGGATTATACTCTAAAACTAAACTAAAACATATTAAGGGATTGTAAAACAAACTTTACATGGATTAAAAGTTTTAATTATAATTATAAGCTTTTTAACATATTGAAATAAATTTGTAAAACATTTTTAAGGGGGTAGAAAAATATAAAAATCAGGTCGATTTGACGTAGAAAAAATTCCTGCATCTTTTAGATGCATAGTATACTATAAAGTGTGATTTTATTTTTTTTCAGTTGTACAACTCACGAAGAAGCATCTATTCATGTTATCAGCCTGGCCTAATACGATCAAAAATCAAAAACATGTGCCACATTGTAACTGTAATTAAAAATTTTATTTTTTCATAATAATAATTGTTACAAGCTGAAGGAAAATGTTTCTTTGTATAATATTTTATAAAATCGTATAAAATTTTGTAAAATTTCACATAAATGAAAAGATTATGTAAAAAAGTAATCGTATTAAAATTGAGTAAAGATTCTTTTAATGCAATAAAAAAAATTAATTTATCGGAATCTCTTGTAAATAATTTTATGGGTGAATCTCACGAAATTTCCCCGATGACATGATATTTAATAAAACTAAAATGAGTTTCACCTACACTTTTATTGTGTTTTGATATTTCATAATTAAGTAGATATTACAGCTTAGGTTCCAGATTTTTAACCGCAGTTAATTATTTTTTACAATGTTTTAAAAGTCTAAAACCTATCCTTCGTGACTGTGACTAAAAATATCAGTTCACTAATTAAATTAAACACATCCAAAGCAATCGAATCAAATATAAAATATTATTAAAAATTAAAAGAAATAATTTTTATAACCATTTATGTCGGTGTTACAAAAATTGATTCTATAGAATAGGATATATCCTCTGTGAATCTGTTTTTGCTTTAAATTTTATGCAACGGATGGGGCTTTAATCATTTTAAATCAGCAAAAACCTCTTAAAACATTATAGATGCATGTGATTCCTGAAGGTCAGTTAGAATTTATATGCAGATGAGAGTGTTGCTGTTTTATAATTCAAAAGTTTAGTAAGTAGATTTTTTATAATTATTTTATGTATGTACAATTGTATTTTTTTTTTAATATTAAGGTGTCAAAAGATACAATAACTTATTTCAAATATACAAAGGGATTTAAAAAACACATACTAAATCCGTGAAGCTATCTTCCGTGAAGCTCTAATATTCAAAATGTATGATTTCTTAAAATTCTTGCATTAGTGCAGAACCACTTATGTTATGTTATTACTAGACCTGGTGGCTTTCCAAAAACCCCATTCTAGTCTAACAGTGAAACAACCAAAAATAAAAAATAATCATTTTTACTTGGGGGACATCTCAATATTCACCCTTATCTCTTTTCAATAATTTAAAATTTTTCAATAATACAATAAAATCACAAAGTTCAAATTTAACCTTTGTTAACTTTTAAACCAATGAATTTATCGAAAAGTCATAGGAGAGTTTTTTTGTAGAGCGTTCAATTTCCTATAAAAATATGTATCACTTATTGCTGTATATTAACTTGCTCGGGAGAAAAAAAAATAAATGTAAAACTTGCCGAAATCCCATGAAATTTAAATGGAAAATGTATTGTCTTTGTTGCAAGGTTTAATATGAATATTTTTTTTATAATTTTTTTTAGATCCTAAACAAGTTGGTAAATTAATTTATCAGTCCCAAATTTTAACTTTTTATTTGTCAATATTTTCCTAAAGTGAAACACACTGTATATAACTATATATATATAAATAGTAGGTTTGGTAATAATAATAGTAATAGACTTTTTTATATCGACTTTTATTTATCTTATAAAAATGGACACAGTATTTTCAGAGAATGGGCCCTGCCTTAAATGTTTTTCATGTTTTTAAGAAGTAACCCTGGAAGTTTTTGTTGTTCGGTTGGCTGAACTGCCTTGAAAGGCAGCAAAAGCCATAACGTACACAGCCATCATTATTTCGCATCTATATGCGAGCGAAAAAAAAAATTAACGCTGCACCAGCAACAAGGCAAAAGTCTCATTTGAATAGATCCATTATTGTCGCGAGCAGGAATAATCCAGCACAAACGATCCCGACGGATGACGTTCGGGACGTGTGCAGTGTGTTAATTTAAAAAGAAGGTAACTTTTACTCGTACTTTGGATTATGTTTTTCCAATACACCGACTAACAACAACTGAAAAAGATGCTCTATACATGTGTATTAAATGCTACAACTGTCTGCCAAATGAAATAAAATCTGTGATAAACTCAGTTAAAATTTTTAAAGCCAAGGTCTGTGATCTCTTAATTAGTTTGGAACCATATAATATTTTCGAATACCTACAGGAAATTCCCTGATTTTCATGTGTATTTATAGTTTTTTGTGACACTATTTTATTAATAATTTGTATTTGTGGAATTATTTTTTAAAATAAAGAGTTTTATTATTATTATTATTATTATTAAAATGGGTCAATACGTGCAGTGTAGTGTTGATAACTTCCACAGGGGACCAATAAGTAATATTTATGCAGCCGCCTCTCTCTCAGTCCGGCTTTTGCTGCTATTCACTTCAACTGCCATAAACTCAGCAGTCGGGCTTCTCTTTGTACTTCATAATGCCACTTTATGCACCTCTGTTACAAATTCATCCAAATCGATAATATCATTGTAATCTTAGAACAATATTGTAATGGTACAGTTTACTGAAATTAAGTTCAAACAAAAAATAGTTATTTACAATTACAAATACAATACATATACAAAAGTTAAACAACTGAACCAGTTGTGTCTTAAATGTATTTAAGACACTACTGCGGATATTAATTGGTTTATTTATTGAACTATCTGACGTGTGAATTGGAAAATATATTAGTTGTTTTTTAAATGAATAAAAGTGTTTCGTAACTGTTATATTATTTAGGACATAGTTAAGAAATTTTGGACCCAGATAGACAGCAAATCTTTGACCAACTACTTTCTTAATTTTTGAAACTTTATGCTATTTTATGCGGCGAGTCTTATAAGGATGTTCCAACATAGGTAAGTAAGCTATATATTTTTTCTACGACCACTATGTAAAAGTCACTTTTCATGATGGCATCGTTGCTTAGAAAATGAATCCTTTCATTGGCAAGGCAAAACACGAATGTAAAGTGACATTTCTGTGTGAAAAGTGACAGGTCTGTGTGAAAAAAACCGGAAAGCATCGTTTGACATTCAGCTGTCAAAAAAGTTTTTAGGTTATTTTGTTTTGTATTTAAAAATAATAAAAAATAAAAGGGTCGCAGAAAAAACATTGTGTTATACTTGTGAGAAAAGCTTTCTTCAAGCTCGTGTTAATGCACACTCGGCCTAACGGCCTCGTGGGCAACTTAAAAACTCGCATGAAAAAGTCGCTTTTCAACACTTGTAAAACAAATAACTATTATAAATTCATTTTGACACAGATTAAAGCAATATAATTTTCTTACACTTAATATTCGTATTCTTTTTTGATTTTTTTTGTGAGTGAGTATTTGGTTTAGATATTTAAATTTGTATATTATAATTCGATTTTTTTTTAGAACATGTTGGATATGCGCTTCTTATTTTAAATGTTCACAAAGTTTATTGAAATCAATTTTGCTCGATTTTTCATCTGTATACGATTCTCCAATAATTTTTGAATAAAATACTTGGTTTTATTTTTTAAATTTATTTATTTTTCGACTTCAATGCATTTATTAATTCGCATTTCTTTTTAATAGTTTCTTTATACCTCAATAATAATTATTATTTATAACTAAATACCAATTTTTTATACCTCAATTAGGATTAAATTAATTCATTGACAAAATAATGTTTTTCTTTACCTTAAATGAGGTATTTTTATTAAAAATAGTACAATAATCCTTTAAATTAAAGGATTAAATGCTGGTAATTATCTCCGTATGAAATAATGTATAAAACTTAAACCAAAGGAAACTTAAATATTAAAAATTAAAAAATCAGATTTAATTTAATAAGATAATTATTAGCGAAAAAAGTGATATTTTTATAGAAAAATTATTGCAGAATCGTATACAGAAGAAAAATCGAACAAAATTGATTTTTTTTTTCATTACAGCGCCATCTATTACAAATATGAAAAAATGTTTTAAACAAAGTCTACCTATTTTTTGTCGAATAATTTAATTTTTATTTTAAACATTTTTTCTTAAAATGCATACTAACTGAGATATTTCAAAGTTTCAAGTTAAATGACCCTGTATATTATACATTATACAGTGTATAACGTAATAAAATTAGACCAAGAATGATTGCCAACATATCTTGTAGGGCTAGTGGGGCCGATTACCCAAAATTAAGACATATCAAAGAATTTATAATATGGAGATCTTCTAAAAATTTACGAAATCTTCTTTGACTGGACCGCTAGGAATGGAATCATTTCAAGGCCTGGTGTGTAAAGATTCCAGTCGTTTATTATCGACTTTTATCGATTAAAGCGTTAACATAGTGAAACATTTTTGAGAGGGTTTGATGTACTACGTTCAAATCCTTTGGAACAATATTGTCCGTTTTTTTGTCTTAATTTTTAAAATATTTCTGAAGTATTACAATAGACTGATACTTAAGTGAACAAAGACAAAGTTGGCCAACTATCACGTGCGGCTTCCAATTAATCAAGTTAGCCTAATAGAGTGGATCCGCTTAGAAATGCAGAAACTTGAGTCTGTTGATTTGCATACGTAATTACCAAAGTGAGAAAACGTTGCTCAAATATCGTACAAACATGTTCCCATGTCGGGTTGCCAATGGGAAAAATTTGTTATTATGTGTTTTCAAGAAAAATCACTTTAAAAACAATTCCAAAAAACTTTTTTTAACCAAATATACACGGTGACCCTGAAATTAAGAAAAATGAAAATGCTTCAAGAGAGGTATTTTTATTTATTATTTTATACAAAAATTGTATAAGGGAAAGTCTAAATTAATTTGTATATATGGGTGATTCTACAAAAGTTGGACAACTTGATGTCATCAGTCAATAGAGTGGGTATATTAATATTTTTTGTAAATATTTTAGTATATTACAAAAGATCCAGGTTTTTTTAAATTGTCCACCCATTTTTAATGTAATTTTTCAAAAGCACGTTTGTATAAAAACATAATAAATATTCAAAACATCAGTTCCTTGGCGTGTCACAACTCCTGAATCAAATATTTGAGTGATTTTATTTTAAGATATATTCAATTTATCTTAAATTTTTCAATTTCACTACAAACTATAAAACATTAAATAATGTATTTTTCATATTTTATCATAGATTCGAATAATAGCAATTTTTTAAAAATTGATAATCTTTGTACTCACTTTTACCAGTCAGTTCTGTGTCCAATGTTAAAATTCAAAATTCCTGCGAAATATTGAAGTTTAAACGTCAAGTCCTCGTTTTAACTCAAGTGTTGGTAAAAAATTGCCTACAGAGCCCGCCCTTTGCACGACAGTCATCTTGAAAACAATGCAAGCGGCGAAGTTGTGGTGAATGCACGTATAGTTCCAGTCAAAATTTCAGTACTGTGGTGAGTAGTTAATTTCTTACGTATATATATTTCATTCTAATTTATATAAGGCTATATGTGATTTGTTAATAAGTAGCATCCACTAATAAAAATATCAGTAAAATACTTAATTCCGAATTATAATCTCATATTTCTATCCCATGTCGTCAGTTCCATGTTCGATGTTTCGGTTATCTTTTTTTCGCAAAGTTCAATTTAAATTCTGCTTGCGCAGAACTTGTTTATTTAATATCATTATAAACTCATATAAATTTGATGTGGGTCCCACATCTAATAATTGAGATATCGGTATACCCAAATCCACCAGCCGCCACTGATGTGTGGTATTTGAAATACTATATTTAAACAGTCAATCTCTTAATCAAGACAAGGCTGATTATATATTGACTGAATATTTACAACATAAATCAGTTAAAATAATATGCATTAGTGAAATATGGTGTAAATCTGACAACATTGCATTTGTAAATTTATACAACTTTAATATTGTATCCAATTTCTGTAGATCTAATTATAAAGGTGGTGGTGTAGGAATTTGGTGTCATAGAGACATTGACGCAGTTTCTTTGAACTTGCCGGTTGTTTCTATTGAAAGAGATTTTGAATATTGTGCTATTAAATTAAAAATTAAAAATGCGCGATTTAATGTGCTTACTTTTTATAGAGCCCCTGACGGTGATTTCAACGTCTTTTGTAAACAATTGTCTCATGTTTTGGATTTGGTCTACCAACCATCGTTTGAATTAATCATTAATGGCGATTTTAACTTGGATCCTGCAAGAGATATTCAAAAATACACAATTTTAAATAATATATTAAGTACTTTTAATTTAAAAAACAAAATCTTAGCTCCTACAAGAGGAGATTATATACTTGATCATGTTTATACAAATACCTACTACAATTGATTGCATAATATCCGAAAACACAATTTCCGATCACAGAACTGTAATAATAAAGCTTATTACTAATTTAGAAAAAAAAACAATTACAAAAATTAATAAAAGATATTTTTCTTCTAGCCAAATGGAAAAGTTTTACAGTTACCTTCAAAATGAAAGTTGGTTAAGTGCCTTTAACTCAAAAAGTGCTGATCTAGGATTTAAAAATTTTCATGTAAAATTTTTAGAATATTTTAATTTATGTTTTCCATTAAGGACGATTGTTTGTAAAACCGGGTCCAGAACATGGGTAAATTGTGAAATAAGACAATCAAGTATTGCATTAAAGAATCTGTTTGAATTAAAAAAATACTTCCCAATTATTGAAAACCGATATAAAATAGCCAAAAAGAAACATTTTAAATTGGTAAAGCAAACCAAAAAAGCCTTTTTCGACTCACGAATCTTAAATTCAGATAACACAGTCAGGGAGTCGTGGAATATAATAAATGAACTGACAAATAAGCAACAACCTAAAAAGAACATTGAAATCGAACATAATGGTCCTAAAGTTAGTAAAGGAGAAGAGATTGTAAATATTTTTAATAATTTTTTTGTCAACGCTCCTCTTAAAGTAATTTCAAATATTCAAAACAGGGTTCCACCAAGCATTCCGGAACCAATTATAAATAGTATGTTTTTGACACCAGTTGTAGAATCAGAACTTATAAATATAGTTAAGACAAAAATTAAAAACAAGAAGTCCTCGGGTTTTGATGACATATCAGGAAATATTGTAAAAAAAAGTAATAATTCCTATAGCTTCTGTCCTATCGCACCTTGTCAATCTTTCTTTTGAGACAGGTCAGTTTCCAGATACTCTTAAGGTGAACAAGATACTGCCAATCTTTAAGAAGGGCGACAATTTCTCAATTGAGAATTACCGTCCTGTGGCATTGATTTCTGTTTTTTCAAAGATCTTTGAATATTGTTTTTTGGATAGATTGGACAATTTTTTTTCGATGAACAATATTATTATTTCTAACCAATTTGGCTTTCGCAAAAATTGTTCTACTATAACAGCAGTTCAGAACTTTTATAAAAAAATTACGTGTTACATGGAAAACGGAGAATGTCCGACGGGAATTTTTTGTGACCTTAGTCGGGCATTCGACTGTGTAAACCATGATGTATTGTTAAGAAAATTGTGTGCTTATGGTGTAAGAGGTCCTGCTATAGACTGGCTAGCCTGTTTTTTAAAAAATATAAGGCAGTTTGTTGCAGTAAAGTAACACTCCAGTTATTCAGAAAATAGTTACGTTTCAGATCTGGCAACCATAAATATAGGGGTACCTCAAGGGTCAGTATTAGGACCTATTTTATTTATAACATATATTAATGACATATTTAAGATTTTTAAAAATGAAGAATGCACGGGTACTTTATTTGCTGACGATTCTTCTTTTATTATTTCTGATAAATGTAACTTAACTTTGGAAAACAAATGTAATAATGTGTTGTATGCTTTAAAAACTTGGTTTGGAAGCAATTTTTTGTATTTTAATATAGATAAAACAACGTACCTCAGATTTCAAACCCCGCAAAATTCAATAGGTATATTGGATTTAAAAATTGATAATCAGTCTATTGTAGAATCTTCTGATACCAAATTTCTGGGTCTAACATTAGATAATTACCTAAAGTGGAATATTCATTGTATAAATTTGATCAGAAAATTAAATAGCCTTTGCTACCTATTAAGAAATTTGCGAAGTGCTATATCCCAACAAAATATGACAAAAGTATATAATGCATATATTGCATCTAGACTACACTATGGTATAATCTTTTGGGGACCATCTACATCTGCAAAATGTGTTTTTATAGCACAAAAAAGAGTTCTACGTTGCCTACTGGGTATACCGCCTTCTACAAGTTGTAGAACTCTCTTCAGGGAAAGAAAGATATTAACCTTAACGGGAATTTTATTATACGAATTGGGCAAATTTATATTTACTAACAAAAATAAATTTCTAAAAAATAACCTTGTACATAATTATAAAACCAGAAAATGTAACGACTTTAAAATTCCATTTTCTAGATTAAATATAAGTATAAATGCACCCAATTCTTTAGGTCTCCGTGCATTCAACCATTTTCCTCAGGAAATAAGAAACTTAAAAAATATTAACTTATTTAAATCAAGATTAAAAGCATATCTAATTAAAAGTGAGTTTTACAATTTAAGTGAGTTTTGGTTAAGTTAATTTTCTGTTTGTTAATCTAAAGTTAGTTCGTTGATATTTTTGTGTATGTTTATATATTTATACATCTAATTTATATATTTTTACAACCGACGATTCCTATATTAATGTAATTAATCAAAGGAAAATAAAGATTATTATTATTATTATATTATCTTATATTTTCCAATAAATTATGTATTTAATTAGTACCTTGGTATACTCGTCACTAACCTTGCATTCAAATTTAGAAAACACAGATATTTCAGAAACTGTTTGAAAAAGTGACTTGCCCGGTCTGGAACAGTATATTTATTATATTATCTATGTTTCCATAACAAAATACTGTTTAATTTTCTCCGAAAACTATATAAACAAAAAGTTGCCCAACTTTTGTAGAATCACCCATACATATACATCCTTTTGGATATTTAATGCAGTTTGCATTGCAATACAATAAACATATTAGAAAGAAAATGCATATTCCATGGAATGGAGGCGTTGTGGCTAAGGTTACCAGCAAAGAATGGAAATAAAAAAATATAGGTGAATGAGATTTATTGAATATTTAGTTGTAAGAAAAAAGCAATTACCCTGCGAACGATTGCTTTTATTCAAAGGTGAAATTTCAATTCAAAATGCACCGCGTCCATTTGTCTACGTCGCTTTGAAGCAGTAAATGCTCCAAAGTAATTGCATTCTTATTGCTTGACATATTTACAGTCGAATGGATCTTTTGTGGGCCGAATATTTTGCTAAAACGGCAATTATTATTTCATTACCGCTTCTGAGCGGCCGTCGAGCAAATTTCATTTGCATGCTATATTTTGTGTATTTTTAATTAAGCGCCTTTGTTGCTCAACACACAACATGCAAATCACGCAATTAAGTCAAATTAATGGAATTACCGATGTCGTTTTATGGAACTTTAAAACAATTTGTTTACATATAAAGGGTTTTCCACCCAGAGAACATATTTAGAAGTAAAAATACGAAGTTATTATTTAATTATAATTTTTTTATATGGTATCTTCTAGGTAATAATGTAATAGGTAATTTAGGTACCAACACCGTTGTTGTCAAATTCATTTTATAGCATCTTGATAACGAATAATAGTATATTAAAGAACTAATGTGACGTCATTTTGCAAAAATTCTATAAAAAATTAATTTTATACCTTAAATTTAATTTGGTCGAATTTTACTTTAGATAGTTGGTATCACGTCATTGGTTTGACAGTTAATGTCAAATCGATTCGCCATGCCGTCCTTAATTTACTTATTTACAATAAGCGGCTGTTATTGTTAAAGAAGAAAAAAAGGATTTTCTTTGGTGTTAAACAAAATTTATTGCCAGAAAAGCCTCGAAAGTTCTAGAAAAATCATAAAAATATTATAACCAATATGCAAAATATTATGCTGTTTAAAGTATAGCCAACCTATAAAATTAAAATTTTAGGTGGGATAAAGTATCCCATTACAGCACCGAAAGCGGTGTCATAATGAAGTCATTATAAACGTAAAATAGAGAGATACGTTTTGAGAAATTCTGTAAAAATATCCAATTTTTTTACCCAACTTTTACACAAGAAATTTATATGGTTTCTTAAATTTAATTGAGGATCAAGAATGACACCTAAATATTTTATTTCATCGACTTAATCAATCTTTTCATTATTTATAGGTAAAAATAAACTTTTTGTTATGAATTTATTACAATTTATTTTTGAGCCCAGTTTTAATTTATTCTGAAATTTTTAATATAATGTCATCCGCAAATAAATGATAAAGGCCCTAATACACTTCCCTGCGGTACACCATTCTCACTTTTAACACTTCCAGACACTACACTATTGACCCTGGTTTTATGTAATAAAACAAAAAACTTTAACCCCATACTTTCGCAGCTTTTTAATTAACAATTTCCCATTTATAATAATATTAATAATAATAATAATAATAATAATAATAATAATAATAATAATAATAATACTTTATTATTATTTCAAATGCACGCTGCAGATTGACGGAAACACTTAAAACAATATTTCCTTCATCAATATCCTTCTTTCACTTAGCAAAAACCCAACTGTATGACAATGAATGTTTTTGAAAATAGTTGTAATGTTGTTCATTAGTTCCAAAACATTTTCTATAACTGTGCTGCATTTTAGTTTATTTGGAAATTGCCCAGTAGAAAGCGATGTATTAATTAAATTTAATAAAGGATGGCCTACAGCAGAAAATATATCCTTAAAAGTTTAATTGACAAATCTGGATCACTAGTTGATTTATTTTTTAAATTCATGACAAGTATTTTTAATTTCCCATGAGTTAGTGGCTCAAACCAAACTTTTTTTATTATTTTTCCCGTGCAACGTTCTGAATAGTTTATCTGTCATTTTCTTTACTCCCTGTATATTATTACATACATTTTTAGCTACTTTTTTGTTTCTTTGACACTATTGTTACGTAAAAACTTTGTTTTTATAAAAAAAAACTCAATAAATGTTTAAATTTAAGTCATTTAAATTCCATATTCTTTAATTTATTTTCTTCATCACAAAAAACAAAAAACCGTTTTTCTGCAGATCAGTTTGGTAATGTTGTCGGTGATTTGGGGCCGTGTTATTAGGGAGCGAGCAACTGGGCGCTTCTACGGAATGGCAACCCAGCCTAACTGAAAACAGATTGTGCTTAATGTAGCGGAATGGGAAAGAAAGCGACTACGCAACTTCCTTAAACTTTCCCTAGACAAGTGCGAAACTGATTCGTTCAGGTTAGTTGCTCTGCTTGATTCGCTTTTTATTTCTTTTTCCCAGGGCAATATTTTTTAACCATTTTAGTAAAAGTTTTGGGGCTTGTGTAGTTACTTTATGGGTTACTTATTATTGGTATTTTTAATCACGATGTTTTGACTGTTAATCCAGTCTCTCATCGTAAAAATTTTTGTTAAACACATGTGACCTGTAGCTACTTAACATATTTAGTATTTACCTGTCTGCAATTTGAACCAAATATGCTCTTGTATTAAATACGGGTAGTTTCATCAAATATTTATTCTTATTATCATTCCAACAAATAATTTTTTTATTGTGACCCAGGCAGCTTTTAAAAAATTCTACTTTAGACGGTATATTTTTTGTTAATTTTTAATGTTAATGGGTCATTGAATTATTGTATTATTAAGGCCCAAATAATGTTTTATAAAAATACAAACAGTACTTTTTTGTAAAAATTCTTAAGAAATGCTATTTTCCTGGTCTTAAAATATTTGAAATTTGATGTTTTTTCTGAAAGCTGGGAATTTTTTATATAAATTATATAATTTTTTAAATAATTGAAGTTATACATCTATGAAATAACGCCGATTTGTCTTATTTTTTAAAATATTATAACATGTTTTTGTGACAAGTTAATACGTTTTTACTAAAATATTGAAAATAATACTAAATTTAACCTAACCTTAATTATTTAAATAAAATATTTACAATTACTTTATTGATTAATA
This sequence comes from Brassicogethes aeneus, assembly GCA_921294245.1. Lineage (NCBI taxonomy): Eukaryota > Metazoa > Arthropoda > Insecta > Coleoptera > Nitidulidae > Brassicogethes > Brassicogethes aeneus. The sequence continues at coordinate 209,057 of OV121132.1, read as the reverse complement.
CTTACTATTTAAATAAAAAATATACCTATCGAAATAGTATATTATGTATCAAGTTTGATAAACGCCATTTTATACACGAATTTAATTTAGGAACGAGCGAGCTTGCGAGCGAGTGCTTAAGTTAATGAGTGTATAGAAAAGTTTATAAACGAGGTGCATACTATACTTTTTCTACGACAAATACTTATTATTATAATGATTTAAATCAAAAATTTGTATAGAGCGCCATCTGTGAAACAACAGGGGAACTGTCAAATGTCACATTTTTACATTTTATAAACGCAATTATAAAGGTTATAAATCGAAATGTATCTTGAAAATTGACAGTTTTTCACAGTGAAAGTAAAGGAAATGTTTTATGAGGACTTTACAGTAGAGTCCGTGCCCGAATTTAAGTTATAGTTTACTGCCTTCGAAATTAAAAGGTCAGTACAATGTTCATATAAACTTTTCAAATATTGGCTTTGAGAAACTATTTAATATTTTTGTATTTTTGTATTGGGATAATAAAATAATTTTCACATTTATTATTATTTTACAAGAAAGGCACTTTATTTTAACGCTTGTATGACATTTGACAACTGTCAACTAACTTAAAACTAACTTTAGCCCGTGACTAAAAACCTGTTGCTAACTTTAGACCGTGACTAAAGCGCCATAAAGCCACAACTTGTCAATGTGTATTTAAAAGGTCACTTAGTGTCATGGAAACATGTACGATAAAGGGCGTTTTAAAGGTGGGAGTAGAAAAAAATATCCTCATATTTTGGAAAAATCATTACTACCAAAGTACCTACTTTATTATTAAATGTTTAATTAACTCTTTAGTAAGTCATTACATTGATGTAAAGAATAGCACTACAAAATTTTATAAAAATTTTCATTTAAAAAATGTTTTTGGTGGAATGACTCATATATACAGTGTGTCCCATTTAACTTTTTTATTTGTTACTCGATGAACAAAGCCTTAAAAGATAGAGAATAAAAAACTCTATCTAAGCTTTAAAAAATATTTTAAATGTCACTTGACATATAACATTTTTTTCATGTCAAAATTTTAAAAACTATTTTGGACAAGTTTATTTTATACATATTTTATCGAATGTTTACATTATACAAAACCCTATTTTGTTATATTGAATATTCCACAACAATTTCACAAGTTAGACATTTGAAATTGCTTTGAATTGTAAGAGTAATTTCCCCCGGCATGTCATTACAACTATAGCTAACATAAATCTCCAGACAATAGAAAGACAGCCAATAGTTATCTAAAGTTACAGAGTGTTTTTTATGTTAATAAAATAAATAAATAAAATTTACTCCTGATTTTTTTTCATAATCTACCTTTTTTGATCTAAATAGACATGGAAATATATTTTATGAGACGTATAATTAAATAGATAAAAGGCAATTGCATAAAGACTCGAGCACATTATTAAATATTTTTAACAAGATTTCCCACAAAGCTATGTGTTTTTATTTAAAAATTACATTGCATTTCGCTTTGTTGAATAATTTAAATTTTGAATAAATACGTTAAGTTAAGTTGACGAATACGTTTCGAGAAATAATTATTTGCCGAGTCTTCAGCTTTGAACCAGAGAAATAACTAAATTTTATGTATGTAAAGTGCTTTTCAAAGTCTAAAATAAAAATTACATAAATGGATTTCGAGTGCCGAATAATGAATTTCTTATCGTTTTATTTAAAAGTTCGTAGCCCTTAAATATCAATAATCATTGAAAAAAATTAAATATAAGAAATTGACTCAACAAAAAAAAACAAATTTCTGCAATTAATTATAATTTTTTGTAATAATTATAATGCATATAAATTTATATGAGTACAACTGAGTATTTACTAAAGATATTAAAGTAAGGTAAGTTTCAGAACCTAAAACAGTATACTCGTATATAAGCTAGCTTATTTACAAACCTCAATACAATAGTTCCGCAAAAGTAACAATAAATGAAGTTCGGGAGTGCAAGTCGAATCTAGCGGGTCCATTAATTAATTCCATGGTTTCAAGTTTCCAGTTCCAACTGGAATAGTGTGTCATCGTTTAGTGCAGCTGGTACATCCGCAAATAGATAAAGTATAAAGTTACGGAAAACAGTCCCGACAACCGTACGTCACACTCGGAATAATGCCACATGTTGCGATGGCATCTAGCGATAGTAAATTCCTTGCGACTGGAAGAACCTCATTCTAATGCCCGAGCCCTAATATCAACACAGTGGGAAAAAGTTTTCATATGATTATCAGCTTCAATATCTATACCAACTGTATTAAAGTGGATCTTTTCTGTACAACCTACACACGCATCTTTTTTCTGTAATACTGTTTTAATGCCCTACAAATCATAATAATACATTATAGATTCTGTAACATCATTTTAACGTTAGGTTCAATTAACATTTTAGCTTTATTTCTGTAAGAACTTTGAAAATACTGGATACACCACCTCTCAAAATGACCCTATACTTAATTTTATTGAAATATTTTAAGAAGGCACAATTTTATAGTCAAATTAAAAGATTTGTTAAAACTAAGCATACGAATATTTATACCATGTTACTATTGGTTTAATTTTATTTCAATATTTTTTTTATGGATAACTTGACATAATAAATTTTTGTAAATACACTGTTTATAAAATTACAACATTTTTACTAAGCAGTTGCATAGTAAAATTACAAAATATTGTATTGCAAAATAAATGATGAGTTAAATTACAAATCAGTGTATACCAATACAAAATTATAATACAATTTGAGTAATCTTCCAAGACATGTTGGGAAATCTACTAAGATAAGTTGTAATTTTACAATCTATACGTATAAATCCTACATGCATTGTAATTTTACTAAACAGTTTGACAGATTCTATTAAAAAGCATCTCAGCAAACTGTAATTTGATTTGCCATAATGTTATGTAAAATACATAATATGTACTGATTGCGGCAATCACGTGATGTTCTTACATCTCGCCTCTGTTGACTTAGGTGGGCAGTATTTAAGCTCAGGTGTCTTTCGTTTTTGGTATGTTCCAATACACCAAATTGCCCGACATTGATAAGACCCAAAATAGGTCTATCTGTCTAGCTGTCTGTCGGTATTTGAAGTTGGTGGAACGCACTTAAAATAAAAACTCTGGCGAGGTGAAGGTTCAATTTTTTTTTAATCTTTACAATAATTGGTCAAGAAAGTTTCTTGAAGAAACTAAGAAAATTGCAGTTTTTTTTACAATACCTTCATTCGTAAATTACTAAATATTTTTAGTGTAATTTGTTGTACAAAATAACAATATTTGTATTGTAATATTGCGAAACGAATTTTTTTCAGTTCAGTAAAATTGTAAAATATATTTTGTAATTTTCTTAAACTTGTTGAAATGAATTGTATAGTATAATTACAATACACCATTTTAAAATTACTAAACATATTTAGTATTTTTTTAGCAAAATTACAATACCTGTATAGTAATGTTACAGAACAAATTTTTAATAAATGCTTAGTGAATTTCAACCAACGTTTTGTAAGTTTCCCAAATTGAGTAAAGAATCGTGTAGTGAATTTACAAAACTAAGTTTTATCATTACTATATTGTGGTGCGTAAAAACTTCCTACACATACATATTGTAGGCTTAAAAAAGGTATTATCATTCTTTATTGGGAATATAATTTAATAATTTACTAAATGGTAAAAAATGTTCCAATCCCGTTATAACACAATTCTAAAATAAAAACTGGTATTGGCCCACAGTGTTCTATTGCTTCGTGATGCAATTGCTGCTTTTATGCCCTTGCTGCTGCTGCTGCTGCTGGGCTGGAATTTATTGTTTTTGTATACAATGCACATTCAAGTGGAATTTGCTGTTTCTTCTGCGCCAGGACGCACGCTCTGATTTATCATAGCGCCACATCGCCAACATATATTTGGATAATGCCGTTTAGATCGAGGTAAATAAAAGTCCAAAAGATTTTTGCTTTCAAATACCTACTAGTCCATAATTCAAGAACTTAAACCGAGTTGAAATTTCTTTTTCGGGGCAATTTGTTGAGGTACATTTTATCCAATGTAATTCAATTTATCAAAATAATTTGTATGCACCAATTTAGTTAAGATATAGATATAAAGTATAAAGTATAAGTCAGAATATAAATAATTTAAAAAACACAAAAACCACAAAACATTTGCAAATTAAAAAACTTTTTAGTTTAAGAACAAAAAACTAAAATCTATAAAAGAATATTTTACAAAGAGGCAATATCTATAAAAAACGCATTTTTTATTTCTTTCTGATAAAGAAACCATGCTTATATGGTTATGTTAGTGTGTGTATTTTATCTAAGTGATCACGGTGAATTATTATGTTTTAAATTGTAATTGGTGTAGAATTAACTAATGATAACTTTAGTTCATCAATAATTTTGCGATACGATGAAATTTGGGTACACTTTCTATACAATTAATTGAACAAATAGCCAAAAAAATTTCAAAGTAAATATTGAATACGCCCACTGCTTTGCCAAACACGTCTCTACGAGATGTGGTAAAGTTTCAAATTGATCCCGGCGCATTCGCCATTTTTGCCAGTATTATTAAAATGGAGAATGCGCCGGTATCAGTCATATTATTTTTACGTTTTATTTTCTTCAATAAACGCATGAAATAAAAATATATGTGGATTTTGCTTTAAGAGTCGAAATTTAATTGAAACATCAATAATAGGTATTTCTTGTAATTTTTGTAATTACAGAAAACTTTATCCCAATGCCCATTAGGAATTTAACGAATTTTAAATGCCTTAAAAATAATCTAAATCGGAGATTTAAGCAATAATAATAATGCATTAATGGTGATATTGGGTTAAAATTTTTAAGACAATTTCTCTTAGTCATATTTTCAAAAACCTTAGCAAAACATGTCACCAAAGATATGGGCCTATAATTTAAAATATCACTTGCGTCACCATTTTTAAAAACCGGTACAATAATGGATTTTTTAAATGCTGATGGACAGTACCGAGTTTCTATTATTTTATTATTAATATGATTAAGTGGAGAAGATATTTTTTTGCTAATTTTTTGTATTTCTTGTAGATTTGTTTCTTGTAAGAGAATTGAGTTGTTTTGTGATGCTAATGATTCACCAACTTTATTATAGTGATTATTGAATAAATTTAATATTTTTTTTAACATTTGTTTGCGACCCCTGTAAAATATTTATTTATTGTACGATTTTAACCGGATTTGTTTTATAGTGTAGATCTTGATAAACTGTATTTTTGGAGCAAAAAAACGCCCTTTGTACAAAAGGCCTACTATATCAGTTTTTGAGAGTAACTTTTTAAGAATTCATATTTTCATTCATTTATTCATTTTGTTTTATTTTAGGTTTTCAAATATGTCGAAAAATTGTCTTTGATTAAGAAGGTTTGCCCGAAAAAATACAATTTAGTTTTTTATATATCTTAATTAAAAAGTATCCTTCTACAAAATTATACAATATAATATATTTATTAATGTTTAAAAACAATAATTATAAAGTGTAATTAAAATGTCATTCTATTGTTTGTTGGAAGGATCTGGAAACAAGAAAATTTAATAGGTTGGCTACTGGCTCTCGTTATCCGAAAACAAAAAAGACAATTGCATTATCTGACGAGAGAAAATGCTAAATACTTATTGCCTTTATAAGCCGGCGAAATAATCCCCTTATTTTTTCATATTACCGAAGTGTATACAGAAAGTTTTCCACAAAAGATTTAATTATTTTCATCTGCAATCCGGCAAGCGGATTAAAACTTGAAAGTATAACAAAAGAAGGAGGAACCGAAAACAATGAAAACAAATGCCATTGAAAGGAGCGGTGCAGTAAACAGACACCTCACTCATTTTTACACATCATTACAGTTTCCAAACTTTCTCAATTTTCTTTAAATTTATATAGTCAAGCAGGGTCTTTGGCACTTTACAAATTTTTAGTTAAATGTACTGTGAATTTTTACATCGCCCTCTAATTTCTGCGTTAGAGCCTCGTAAAATCTCAATCATTTTTATTATCACTATAAACGAAAGTTGTCCAATTTTTATTAACATCGTCCTTTTTGCTTGATACCAATACGTTTTCAGTCCTATTAAAACATCTTGTTTCATATAAATTAACACTACTTTTAAATTTATATTTAAAGGGGTTTTAATTGTACATACATAAAATATTCATAAAAAAAATTTACTTACTGAGATATTACACTTCAAGGTGGACTCTCATCTGCATATAAATTCTAACTGACCTTCAGGAATCAAATGCATCTATAATGTCGTAAACAGAGGTTTTTGCTTATTTGAAATGATTAAAGCGCCATCCGTTGCATAAAATTGGAAGCAAAAACAGATTCACGGAGGATAGAATCAATTTTTGTAACACATACATAAATGGATATAAAAATTATTTCTTTTAATTTTTAATAATATTTTATATTTGATTCGATTGCTTTGGATGTGTTTAATTTACTTAGTGAACTGATATTTTTAGTATGCTTATACTACCACAGATATTTGAAAACATAAAGGTTGACCTAGAAAAAATAACAGTCACGGAGGATAGGTTTTAGACTTTTAAAACATTGTAAAAAATAATTAATTGCGGTTAAAAATCTGGAACCTGAGCTGTAATATCTACTTAATTATAAAAGATCAAAACACAATAAAAGTGTTTTATCTATTTTGGTTTCATAATGACTTCATTATAACACCGCTTTTGGTTCTTTAATGAGGTACTTTATTCCACCCAAAATTTTGATTTTATAGGTTGGCTACTGGTAAAATACAATTTTGAATACCTATAGGTTATAATATTTTTATGATTTGTTTTCTAGTACTTACGAGTCTTTTCGTGCAATAAATTTTGTTTAACACCAAAGAAAATCCTTTTTTCTTCTTTAACAGCCGCTTATTGTAAATACTTATTGTAAATTAACGACGCCATAGCGAAAGAATGTGATAATGTTTGAAAGGTTAATGACCTTTCAAACTTCAAACTAAGATACCAACTATGTAAAGTAAAATTCCACCAAATTAAATATAAGGGATAAAATTAATTTGTTTTATGAAATGTTTGCAAAATAGATAAAATAGCATAAAGAACTCATGTCATAAGACCTTTTGTCGCACTTGTCCATTATAAAACTCGCTCCTTCGTCGCTCGTTTTATAAATTATCCGCGTGCGACAAAATGACGTCTTATGACATTAGTTCTTTAATATACTATTATTAAATATTACGGGGTAACACCATCGGGTAACATTTCGTGAGATTTACCCAGATACAAAACTGTATTTAGAACATTTTACCTTTTTATAAATAAATTATAAAATTATTTAATCATTTAATTATTGAACCATAAAATTTTAAAATTATAAGATTAAATTTTATTAGATACAAAACTTCAGAACATTCCAAAATTATTCTATATTACGCAATAAAGAGTTTGTTGTTATAACAATAATTACAGGAACTCTTGATGTTGGCAAAATTATTCAATCCGATCGAATATTCAAGTCAGCGAATGCACAAATTTGAATTCTTGGCTGGACTAAAACTGCGGCCAACTAAGGGAGAAGTTGCAAGTAGTATACCGGCGGTAACAGTGGTCCTGCAATGTCCTGCAGGACTGCATTCAAGATTTACTTGTGTTTGTGTTTGATGCCGTTTGTAGAGACGGTCGGTCGACAATCGACTTTGCCGAACGTAATTCTTGCAGATGAGGGTTCACTTAGGTAAAGTATTTGTTTTATTTGACTTGGGCCGGCACAAACATTGCGAAGCAACTTGCCGGACGTTCACTCACAATTAAATTCCGATGCCTGAAGCAATTATGTGCATTAATGAAAATTTGATTTGTGTTTGCAAGATTTGATTAAAATTAGTATTAAGCTATTGTACAAAATAAAACGTAATTATAAGAATATTCTACTAACCTAGGCGCATTTGCCAACAAAAAGTTTTATACATTATAAATTTAGATGGTCCTAAATAAACAGTTTTAAAACATAATAAAACTGTTTTTTAGGAAAGTTTTAGAAACTTAAAAAATCAACAAAAACTACGGGAAAGTGGTTTATAACTTTTATCATGGGGTATTAAGTTTTACAAATAACTGCTACGTGATGACAATAACAAAAATTGGCGCTTAAAACTTAAAATTTCATTCGAGTTGCTTTGGAATTCTTAAACAGGTGCTTTTAAAAACTTATTAAAATTAGAAATTCTTGGCGACACTCCTAAAGGGCAGGGAATTTTTCATGAAATTTATATGAGTGGCACTTTTAAGTGCCAAAAGTTGCAGTTATTCTTCGCAAATAAATTGAATGTTAACGGATTAACATAAAAAAGCAATTTTGTGTTAATGCACTTTATAATCGACTATTAAAAGAGAACATTAATATACAACACGGTGGATCATAATTTTAGTTAAATTTCTTAAATATTCCAAAGGATTCAGGGTAAGTTTATTATACAAGATTTAATAAAATATATGTAATAATATTACATAGTAATATACAATTATTAAAAAAAATATTTTCCCAAATATAAAGAAAAAATATACATTGGAAGTTTTTATATTTTTTGTGATACTCCACTGGTTATTTACTTATTTTCTGTGAGTATGTAGATACCAGTTGTACAAAATTGTTACTAAAAATTTTTCTTGTAAAAAATAAATAAAAACTCAATAAATAGAAAAGTTTAATGCTCTTAAAGCTCTAATACCTTCTGTATTTATTTACTCATCCAGCTATTAGCTTAAGCAATGATTAAAAAATTTAGTGCCTATTTTAAAAACTCCACAACCACGAAATTAATTTTTTATCGGTTTTTTATTTCTGAGTAAACAGATGAAATTAGAACAAATTCACAGGTTAAACTTTAAACATTCAATTTGTGTAAATAAATCCAAAACCACTTCCCATAGTTAAGATTTGGGCCCATAAGCTAAAATTTGAAAGAAATGCACTAGATTCTGTATTAAAAGTTGCTAGATTTTGTTTGAATTTACCTTCATTCAAACAAAAGCTGGCAACTTTTGTGTTGTTCTTGGAGCAAAAAAAACGGTATATTTTTACAAAATACAAGGCCTGGTTTAAAAATAAGTTTTTGACAATAATACCTTTAAAAAATACCATTCTTTCAAACAAAAAATTAAAGTGTTTCTTCATATAAACACTAGATATTTCTCTTTATATAAACTTTAATTTGTACTTATTCTTTTAGTAACTTGGCAAGCCTGTTTCTTTAGTAGAGTATTGGTGCAATTTAAACCCCAATATTTTATTCAAAGACCTTTAAACCCTTAAAACAGATTGTTATTTTAAACTAAACTTTATACTGCAGTATTTATTTTATTTTAAAATTGGCATGGATTTGGCTTATAAGCCAAAAACAAATAAACATATCATACCACCCGAAACACAAATTAATATTTATAGTAAAAAGCCCATCAATTACAAGCGAATACATAAAATATTCAATATTTTTAATCTGCAGCACAATATTTGAGCTGCTTGTTCAATATTTGCTCTTCTTATTTGCAGCAAAGTAATCTTTTTAAAACGAGCTCGAAAAACGATAACGACAACTCCAAGTATTTATGTTTGTCCAGCGTATATGTTATATGTAGTTGTGCTGCGTTTATACGGCAATCTTTCAATTTTCCCACAACTTTGCCAAGATTATAAAAGGGACCTCGGAGATTTACTGATGTTATATGTTATATTCGGATCTTTTATTTATTTATGAATCTTAAAAATGTCATTCCCTAATTGAACAGAGTTTCAGAAAATAAAGTTTTATTTTACTACATAATAAAATACCTACAAACTCTATCATCAACACATATGGACTGCTTCTCCAGGCGCGGGCAGATAATCCTTGGCTTGCAGCAATATTTTTTTGGCATCGCGATACTCATTAGTGTCACTATAGGCGGAATTATCACTCATAAACTTTTTCAGATCGTCTGTCGCCTTTATGAGGCGTCTCTTCGTATCGGGAATCATTGTTTTCGTTTCAACAAGAACTTGCTCTTCCTGACTTAGGACTCTTTCGTTGGTGCCGTCCCTTTTCAGTTTTTCTATCCTCACTTTTTGTAGTTGCACTTCCTGCTCGTAAACATCTTTATCTTTCATGAGGCGTCTTACCACTCCCGTTTTGATTTTCAGGCTTTTGAGAACTGCTTGATTTAGTTCCATGTCAGAAAGTTTGCATTTACTGGAGTCCCTATATATTTTTTGACGTTTTTTTAAAGGTTGTCAAGCTATTATTAAAGCATATAAACTGCTCATCATTTTTAAATAAATAAGTAGTTTTTCAACAACAAAAAAGGAAGGAAAAGTCTTAAGCCTAATTTATAGATTGCTTTCCTTCCTTCCTTCCGTAGAAGATGAACAATACGAAAACCGTAGTGCTGTTTATAGATTCCCGTACCCTAAGAATGCCCTTCCTTCCTCCTGTAGAAATTTTCAAATTGTATCTTTCATCACAGTACTTGATATAGACATAGGAATTAATTATAATCCTTATCTAACATCGGAAACAGATTTCAATGCAAACAATCAACATCAAGCAATAAATAAATAATCGTCTCACACTATTTCATACATTCAATGTTAAAAAACAACAATTGCATACATAATAACAATTAAAACAATCAAACAGACCAATAAAACAAATCTATCCTTTAATGACCAATCTAGTAGGTTGTTTTTATATGTTTTCCTTCCGTTCGTATTACAAAACACGTAATACAAATCGTTTAGCCTCAATACAGGCGATGTTCCGTAGCCCGTAAAGTAGATCGTAGTTCGTAAAAGCCCAATTCTCAAGATAGTCAGCTCGTCATGGCCCCCTACCGATTTCACGCGACGCCGAAAAACGCAAGAATCGCAGTAGACGACGCGTAGCCTAAAGATAAAGAAGAGGATCGGCAGCGTCATAGGCGGGTATTCGAAAAAATAAAGAAGGCAAAGTTTTTATAAAATAATGTAGGTATATAAAAATGTCATGAAGTTTGCTTAAACTAACCCATTATATTATATTATGTATCAAGTTTGATAATAGTATATTAAAGAACTAATGACATAAGACGTCATTTTGTCGCACGCGCACAAAAATTCTATAAACAAATTAATTTTATCCCTTAAATTTAATTTGGTCGAATTTTACTTTAGATAGTTGGTATCACAGTCATTGGTTTGACAGTTAATGTCAAAATCGATTCGCCATGCCGTCCTTAATTTACTTATTTACAATATGCGGCTGTTAATGTTAAAGAAAAAAAAAAGGATTTTCTTTGGTGTTAAATAAAATTTATTGCCAGAAAAGTCTCGTAAGTACTAAAAAAATCATAAAAATTTTATAACAAATATGCAAAATATTATGCTGTTTAAAATATAGCCAACCTATAAAATCAAAATTTTTGGTGGGATAAAGTTTCTCATTACAGCACCGAAACCGGTGTTATAATGAAGTCATTATGAACGTAAAATAGATAAACGCCATTTTAGACACGGATTTAATCTAGGCACCAGCGACCTTGCGGGCGAGTGCTTAATTAAATGAGTGTCTAGAAAAGTTTATAAACGATTATGTATAGAGCGACATCTATACAACAATGTGGAAAAACCTTTTTAAAGTGTCTAAAATATTATAAAAACTATTTAAAAATGTCTTTTGAATTTTTTATTTTTTATTATATTAATTGCAAATAATGTATTTGTCGGAAAAACAACACTTGTTATTTTGTGAAACATTTGTCAAGAGCATTTTTGTCTAAAACTTTATAAAAATCCTAATTAAATAAAAATGCAATTTTACATATCTGTACACATTTTTTCGCTTTTTCCAATGATAAACAGGATTAAGTCCTGGCTTACTTAGTTTTTTGATGTATCTTACAGGGTGTCCCAAAAATAGTGTGCAATTCTCTACACATAGTAGGAAGTAGGAAGAAATCTTCTACTCTCTAAAAATGAGTTAGTCAAAATGACTAATTTAATAGTTATTAGTGGCTGCTTTTTCACTTGTACCATGGTTTACCATGGAATACCATGGTATCCCAAAATTTAACATCTAATTCTTATGTAAAATTGTCCCCTGAATCCGAAAATACCGTCAAAAATTATGAAAGTGGAGCAGTTTTTAAGATATAGTCAATTCCATATTAAATAGAAAATTTACTATTTCTCAAAAAATGTTCTACTTTTTAAACTTTTAACGGCATTTTCGGATTTAGGGGACAATTTTACATAAGAATTAACTGTTAAATTTTGGGATACCATGGTATTCCATGGTTAACCATGGTACAAGTGAAAAAGCAGCCACTAAAAACTATTAAATTAGTCATTTTTGACTAGTTCATTTTTAGAGAGAATAAAATTTAAAATTGTTATTTATTTAGCCAAAAAAAAATTTTGTGCAATTTTTTTTGCATTTTGGCTGCAGAATATAAAAATTTTGAGTTGGGTAATTTTATTTTTCCTTTTCAATTTAAGTTATTTAACAAGATATATTTATTAATAAAAAATACATATTTTTCCCGAAAATACATTATTTTATCTTCAGAAATAATAATAATAAAACATATTTATGGGCGCACCATTTCCGGCATATGTTCATATAAAGTTTTCTTTTTATTTTTGGCCCTAAAACCACTTGTAGATTATTGCACAATATTTTTGACACATCCAGTTTACTTAATTTTACGTTTGCTAATAAAACTCTTTGGCGAAAATGTAGACGGCACTGACAGCATATCGGTGGGCCGAAATCTGATCAGGGCCCGCCTCAAGTGAGACATGAGTCTACGAAGGCGATTTTAAACGGGTCAGCTCATTGCAATAAATTATTTATTTACCGAGCCAGTTCATTCCATCTATTTTATGTTCTTTTGGGCGGGTAGAACCGGGGGTAGCGGAGAGACGGCGGGTCAGCGGCGACTCGTGTGATTAAACGTCCGAAGAATGGGACGTTTTAATCCATCATCGATATAACGAGATATGCTCGATAAGTTTTCCTTCCTTCGCAGGAAAGTTGCGAAACTCGGATTAAAACAGTTCGGGCTATTAAAATGTTGGAAAATTTACGTTGTTACTAAAAAAAAATAGTTTAGAATATTATAAAAAGTACAAAATCAGATTTTTTAACTTGAGTAGTTAATTAATCAATATTGATTAATGGGTTATGAAAAGTCTTGTTTTTATTCATGTATAAAATGTTTTAACAAATTACCTTATAACAATAAGCCATTAAATATTTTTAGTCTTTTTAAAAACGTGTTTTTAAATATTTGTTTTTACTTCATAAAATTATTATTATTATTATTATTATTATTATTATTATTATTATAATTAGAGTACACTCACAGGCAAAATAATCGATCCACACAAAGTTTCGATGAATTTCAATCGCAAATAACTTTTTTATTTGATGTCGGATTTAAACGAATATTAATATTTAAAAAAATTACTAAAAAATAGACGTACGTTTATAATATACAGGTTTAAACAAAAAGATGTTTTTTACCATAAGTTTAAGACACTTTGTAGAGTGGCAAAACCGTATATTGTTCTAAATTAAGTTTTATTTATCAAGTCACATCTATTCTTAACAGTTTTGTTTTTGGTTCACCTCGATATATTTATTTGTGTGGAAAATATGGATTTTTTAAAAAAACATTGCAATTTCCAATATTTTTCTATATGAAGAACTAAGGTTGCTATGGTCCATCCATATGCTATGGAGAATGACAGTGACAGTTTTGTTGAATCATCCCATACTTTGACATGTCATACACGGCTTTCAAAAGCTATCAAATTGTTTTTTGCAAATTATTGTTTAAATTTTAAGGTGTCTTCTCAATTTACAAAAATGGATATGTCTCCGACTGATGTTGCCAGAGCCATTAATTTAATCCAGGATGGACGGTCACAGTATTACGTGGCAAGGGTTTTAAACGTCACAAGAAGTAAAGTACATAGGGCAACATCAGTCGGAGACATTTTTAAAAGTAAGAAGATACCTCAAAATTAAAACATTAATTTACAAAATACAATTTGATACCTTTTGAAAGCTGTATATGACATGTCCAAGTATGGGATGATTCAACAAAACTGTCACTGTCATCCTCCATAGGAAAAATATTGGAAATTGCAATGTTTTTTTTTTAATCCATATTTTTCACAAAAATATATATATCAAGGTGAACCAAAAACAAAACTGTTAAAAATAGATGCGACTTGATAATTAAAACTTAATTTAGAACAATATACGGTTTTGCCACTCTACAGAGTGTCTTAAACTTATGGTAAAAAACATATTTTTGTTTAAACCTGTATATTATAAACGTACGTGTATTTTTTAGTTATTTTTAAAATGTGAACGATTCTCCATTAATGTATCTATAATATTCTTTAATATTTGTTTAAATCCGAAACCAAATAAAAAAGTTATTTGCGATTGAAATTCATCGAAAATTTGTGTGGATCGATTATTTTGCCTGTGAGTGTATGTGAATAAAAACACTTAAAAATAAATAAAATGCATGACCTGACCACAAAAATAAGACTTGCAATTTCAAACTGGCTATAAATATTTAATTTAACATCAAAATATTTTATATTCGTAGCTCGCTCGTCCAACAGTAACATTTTATATACTATTTTAATTTTATTAAATATTTTTATGCGCGAAAAATTACATTAGACATTACGATTGCGCCGAGATTTAAAGTAAAACGTATTCGGAAGGTGACCGAGGCGGCTGTTTAGCGCACCCGCGAGACTAAGGACTTTATTTGCACTTACTGTTATAGACAAACCCAAGAGTGCAAAATTATTAGATTTACAGCTTAAATCCCCGACAATCCTATACATTCATTCAGGACCCGGCTTTAAAGAAACTTTATTACTCCTGCTCTGCCCTGCTGAAATATATTTTTTATCCCTTCTTACGTCTTAAGAATTCTAAATATCTTTGACACTCTAAATTTATACTATCAAGGAAAATGTAGGTTATAATACCTGCCAATAAATTTGGGTGCAAGTCATTAAATAAGAAAAAACTTCCTATTCGTGTGTATATAAAATACAATGGTGGTTTATTTATTATTTTTTAGTAACTTTATTATCATTATATTACAGAATAGACTTGAAGGCATACTTAAATAGTTAACTTAAATAATAGTTCACACTAAATTATTCAACCATGACTAATTATTTTTAATTTAATTCTAATTTATTCCTGTTCATATCGATAGACGACTTTTTGCCTTTCCTGCTGAGGCTGCTCCTGCTCCTGAGGTTGATGTTGCTGCTGGTATCTTGGCCTTACTTGTGGTTGATACTGTACCCTTTGCCCATTCTAAAAAATTATAAAGATTTCAACAAAACTAAACAAAAAGAAGCCTTAAAAAATAAAAACAAAATGTGAAATATTTTTTAAAAAATTTAAATTGTACAAATTAAACGGTAAATATATACGCACTGGAAGGTATTGCTTTTGGAACTGCGGATCTGGCTTTGGAATTTTGACGACAATATCAGTCGGTTGCCTGGTGACCTGTAAAAATATATCCGGACATTAAAATCCACAACTGGAAATTCCTTTAAAAACCCACCAGTCAAAATTACTGAAAAAATTATAAAAATATCGATGAGTTTCTGCCAAAGTATCGCAAGCAACATAACTTAAATTTAGGGAATCGAAAACATTTTTTGTCTTAATGTCTGTTTTAAATTAAATATAGTCTAAAGGTTTCATAACAAGTAAATAGCTTATAATTATATCTATTTACCTGTTATAAAACATATAGGTTATATATGGTTTAAAACAGACTTTAAAATAAAAAATGTTTTCAATTCCCGAAATTTGAATTATGATACTTTGGCAAAAACTCATCGATATATGGAATAAATTTGATGATTTCAGAATGGTGTTATTTAATTGTTAATACAGTTTTAAAATGGTTTCAAAGTTACTTAAAAACAGATATCAAAAAACTAAATTTAATGGAACAACATCAAACGAAATACAAACTTCATGGGGTGTGCCTCAAGGAACCGTTTTGGGACCAATTTTATTTAATATATATCTAAATGATATTATACATTGTGTAAAAAAATCTCCATCTTCGCAGATGATACAATGATTTTTATTTCTGGAACAAATATAAGGGAACTTTGTAATAGTATAAATGAAGACCTAAAAAATCTAAACTCTTGGCTATGTGACAACATATTAAGTATTAATGTGAAAAAATCAAAGGCTATAATATTCGGTAGCAAGAGTCAAACTGTCCAAATAAATGAAACACTATTATATGTAAATATAGATAATAAAAAATTAGATTTTGTGAAAGTGATTAAATACCTGGGGGTACAACTGGATCAAAATCTTACATTCCATGAAAATGCTATGTATACAATGAACAAAATTTCAAAAAAAGCATTTTTTTTTAAGAATGAGTAAAAATTTAAGTTTGCAAACAAAATTATCATTATATATAAGTTTAATTGCCCCTCATATTGACTATTGCTTCACAATCTTATCTGGTTTGCCATCCTATCGTATTCAAGAAATGCCGCTGTATGCGGACGATTCTGTCCTGTAATAGGTATACACAAATTAAAACAATGTTAAATGTTCTAAATTTAATGTCCGTCAAATATAGAATCTTATTTAATGTATTAATATTTATTTATAAAATTAAAAACAAAATGTTGCCGAAATATTTACACGAAAATTAAGAACTGATTTCGGATCACCATGTATACAACACAAGAAACAGAAATGACTTTAATGTGAAACTTTGCCGAACTGCGCAACTAAGAAATTTTGTTTTAACAAATGGTTTAATACAATTTAATAATTTACCAAGTGAAATAAAGTATTGTGATAATTTTAATACGTTTAGAAAATTGTTAACTAAATCTATTATCTTAAAACACTAATTGTGATCCCCATTAATATATTGTATTTGTTATATAGTTTTTACATTCTTCTATCTTGTTATTTTATTCGATTTTATTGTGTTTTTCACCATATATTTATTATTCCGTGTTATATTTTTATGTTTTACTTTTTTATTTATATATTTTTCTTTATGTAATGTTTTTTATAGCGAATCTGCTAAATAAAGATTATTTATATTATTATTTTGTTTATATGATTAATCAAGCATTTTTTTAATTTAAGTTCCCAATTTCCCCAAAAAATACTTTTGTTACTGGGTTATAAATATAAGGCCTTTTTGAAAATTACAAGAATTATTTATTTTCTTAGCGTTTGCTTCCATAGTGCAAGGTGTGAATAGGTTTAGCACCTCCGCTTCATTTTTCATCGAATGTTGCCCTAAAAATGCCGAACGCGGAGTTAGCGCCTGTAATGGCACTATAAATCGAGTCTATGAAATTTTATTGCTTGAAATTTAATTCTACCACTGCAATGAACAGATTGACAAAGCCAGCGGCTAGCGGACCAAAAAGAGAATTGATTTCCTTTTGCACACAATGTCCCAAACGTTAACATGTTTATTATTGTTCTACTATTACCTGGCACAATTTCGTCGATTCTAGGAAATTAAATTTGAATTTAATTTCGGTAAAAATTTACGTTTTGGTTTAGTAGCTCGTCTATAAATTTTATGACATTTTATACAGTACATTCCATTTCAAGTGTGATTTTCAGGGCCATTCACCCCTGTACATGCTATTTTAAGTTTTTATAGTCTAATATTTTTTTATAAAGCAGAACTTTTTATAAGGATACATTTTTTTAATAGAATTAATAATAAAAAAGTTTTTCATATGCCCAACCAAAATTATCAATCTGTCATTATTGTCTAAAAGTTTCAATTATCTAGGTATATTTGGTTTGATTTATTTGTTGACTACCATAATTTCGTTTTTAAAAACTATTTAAATACTTATTTGTTTAAAATAATTAGACATTTTAATAAAATGTCTAATTATTTTAAACAATGATTTTATGGTTTTCTTCTCTTTGTTTTCAGCTCATTTCTGTTCGTTTTCTGTTTTTTGTTGCAATATTTTTTGTTTCCATAACGTTTTTTAATAATTTTTCTTTGTAGTGAACTTCATTCGTTTTTACAACTAATTTTTAGATTTTAAATAACCCAACATATAGAACTGTCACTGCTACTGTCAAAAGCGAAACGCTTTTCCATAAAAATCAAATATCAAAAACTCGATAAATTTATTTTCAATTTTTCGAATAATAATTTCTTCTGCTTGTTATATAAATACCATTTACTACGAGAAACTTCTATTTTGTTATGTAAAACAAAATACAATTGTAGATTTTTCAAAATTAAAAATTGTTAAATTTTTTTAAGGTCTTAAATCAATTTAGGTCCCATCTTGGGTGGTCCAATTATTTTGTAGAAATTGACTGCTATCTCATTTTGTGATTATGAATCAAGGTTGTTGCTTTCAACTGACATGTCTACAATGTCTACAATTATTTGTTAAAATTTGAAAACAAATATCTTAAATTTTCAATATCAAATATCTCATATGAAAAAACTTCATTTGACTATTTGATTTCTCCTTACCAGCTCTTTATATTAGCGCTTCAAAAAAATATTTTAAAAATTTTAATTTTAAAACTCTGTATTTTTGATCACCCTGTGCAACAAAATATATGTTTCTCAATGCGAATTGTATTTATATAACAAGCAAAAAAAATTATGAAAAATTACTTTTCCTCTAAAACTTCAAAATAATTAATCTTTTTACAACACACTGTTTATGTATAGTGGCTTTTGTGTTAAAATAAAAAAAATTATTATAAAATCATTTAGAAAATAGGCTGTTTTTAAAATTAAATTTAATAAAATGACAAAATAAATTTTGATTATGCATAGAATCGATTTTTCCACATTTTATCCCAGAAAAATTGTTCTAGATGATGATCTGCACTTATATTTTTCTGTGCTCTTATTTCTTTCTATATAGAATGTTTTCTACATAATATAAAGTCATGCATAACGCAAAAGCTAATAAAAGTCGCAAATACCTTTCCAAAAGCATAAACAGTTGGAACAGTAAATTAAATTTACAACGGTCCATATTTACATGCTAAATTTTCCGTGTGGAATTTTATTGTTTTGGGGCAATTAAAACTTTATCAAACTGCATCAAAATAAAGTTTTCGCATGAAGCCAAACCGCACAATGCACTCTCAAAATGGCATTAAACTTTTTTAGGAAGAATAAAATTAAAAATGCTTTTTGACTATAACAACTGTAATAAATCCAATTGTTGAATGCTAAATTATTGCAAACTTAGAGTAATTATTGGACATTATAAAGTGTAAAAATAAATTTCTTACCTCTGCTTTGAATCCTTCCTTCGGATCGGCAGTGTACGTAACTGTTCGAACAAAACCGTCCGAATCGACGACCGAATAGCTGCCCGTAATTTTGTTACCCTCCCTTTGTTCCTTTCGGTTCTGGTAGTTTGTGTACAGGTCGTCCTTCACGTCAAATCCGAACTGATAAGAAGGATTGTGCTAAAACATAACATTATTCGTCTTAGTTTTTAAAATTATAAAAAAATCAATCTTAAAATGAAAAATATCTATTTATAAAGATACAGAATGATAAACCTATTTAAATCTTAGATATCAATTTGTTGACCATAAAAATTGTTTGACAATGATATTACAAATAATATTTACTCACACAAAGGGGTGAAGGAACCGTCTATAGACAAATAATTAAGATAATTATTTTACTATCGGTGTATACAATCTATTCGCGTTTTCGTTTGTGGCTTCGGTATTGTAGTTTGCATTATTAGAAGGAATTGTTTATTAGTTTATTAATTTGAACGTTACGAATTCAGACTAGGTATGCAAGTAATAATCTACTTTCAATAATTAATTACTTATGGAAAATGCCAGTCGTACGGAACTTCGAAAAGTATTTCTTCCATTATAATATTAAATTAATAAATCTTTTGGTATTGAGTTGTTTGAACAAATATTAAATATTTAAATTAATAATGTTAAAATAGAAATAATGTATTAATAAGAAAGTTACGACATACAGCTGAATATTCTGCCCCGCAGTGTTGAATTTTATACCTTTATTTTTAAATATTCGCATTTGTAAATTAAAATAATAATAATTATTATAATAAAGTAAAACTTTAAATTTAGGTTATGCCTGATTCATTAATGTAATTTACCAAATATGGTTATGTATGTATATCTATATATGACTTACAGATCCTTAAAATATAATGTCGCGCCTGAATATTAATACTCATATGTATGTATATACAGGGTGTCCCATAATTAGCGTGCAATACTTTAACAGCAGATTTTACGTACAAAAATAAGAAAAAAAGTTCCTATAAACTTAGGCCGAGAAATGCTTTCTAAGAGAACTACAGCCCCTAAATGAGGAGCCCCTGAAGATGGTTTTTAATTAATATCTCCAAAACTGTTTAAGAAAGAAAAGTGAAATTTTGGGATTTAATCAAACGTTTTATAGCCAATAAGATGTAATAATAACAATTCAAAATTTCCATGAGGGGTGGGTCAGATAGATAGGGAATAGCGTCTTATGCTAGGATTTGATGTCAGATTATGAAATTTCGGAATTTTACACACAAAAAAGGTCCTCTCGTTAAACTTTGATATTTTCCACTGTTTTCGCTTAAAATCCATTTAAAAATTACCTTAAATAGCATAAAAGATCATAATGAATTCACAAGAGAGAAAAATTCAGAGTAGGCCATAAAACACAGCTGCCATCTTTAGGAAAAATTATTTAAGACAGGTGAGTTTCATGTAATATGTGACAGGGTGTTTAAAAATTGTCCATGGCCAAGTTTAAAAATTATCCATGGCCTACGCTGAATCTTTTTCTCTAGTGGTGATTTCATTATGAATTTTTATGCCAAGTAAGGTAATTTTTAAATCGATTTTAAGCGAAAACGGTGCATGCTATCGAAGTTCATCAAGAGGACCTTTTTTGTGTGTAAAATTTTATGATCTAATATCAAATCATAGCACAAGATACGTACAAAAAAGTTAGGGTAGTTTTACCCTCCCTCCCTTTCTATCTGACCCACCCCTTATGAAAATTTGTTATTATTCCAACTGGGCTATAAAAAGTTTGATTATATCCCAAAATTTCACTTTTCTATCTTAAGCAGTTTTGGAGATATTAAATAAAAACCATCTTCAGGGGCTCCTCTTTCGGGGGCTGTAGCTCCCTTGGAAATCATTTCTCGACCTATTTTATAGGAACTTTTTTTCTTATTTTTGTACGTAGAATCTGCTGTTAAAGTATTGCACGCTACTTATGGGACACCCTGTAAACAATATATTAATTCATATCAGATTCTTAAAGAAATAGTTCTAAGGGAAAACCCAATGGGACATTTTTTTTTCTGAAAGTAGTACATAATACTTTCATATTTTAAAGAAAATAAAAATTTAAAATAAATCTTTTTAAAGCCTATTTATTCTTTATTTAGTTTGAAATTAATTTAAAATACTTTTAAACATAAAATAATGTTATGTTTTATTATTGGTTTTTTTTAATTACCATATTTTTGTTAAAAAACAAATTATTAAATGAAAGGCATTTCCTTTTGTTAGTATGGACAGCAAACAATATGGCGGTTTTAAGAAGCTTTTACTTATTATACATAATTTAATCTGCATCTGGTTATTTTATTGTTTTTAATTTAACTACTTTATTTACCTATCGGTTATTTATAACCCTTTGGTTTTGGTTTGGTTAGAAAATATATTTAAATTAACCAAAAAGTTATATCAATAGTTAAATTTAACCAAAAAATATAGTCAATTTGAACTCTTGAAATATCTTGGGTAAATTTACCTATTTCAAGAGTTTAAGTTGACTATAAATAAACCAAATATTTAACTAAACTGCGCACCACTCAATGTGTCGCGACCAAAAATTTCGTCCTTTTTCAAAAGGACATAACTTTTTTGTTTATTGAACGATTTTATTTTGGTTTGTGATGTCTGCTAGTTCCATTCTCTGGCAATTCATGCTATAGATATGAAGCTCACGGTTCTTCAAGTAAATTTACTACAGGGTGATATGTAAAACAGTGAAAAATTTCAATTACTTCATCCAAGCCCCGTTTGTAAAATAAATATTTTTTTCTCGTTTTTACTTTGAAATAATGAAGTATTATGTCTTACCTTGAAACATTTTTCAAATTTTTCGAATTGGAATCTTAGCAACAAAAATATGATTTTTTTTTCAATGGAGTACATTTGATGCTTTTTTGTAGGAAATACACTCAGCCTTTTTAAGAACAAAAAGATAAGATGGTGAAAGATTGTTCCTTGAATAATTCTGAACAAGCGACAAGCAACAAACTTTCATTATTTTCAGAGGAACCTAAGCAAAGACCACTTTTTCAAAATTACATTTTAGTGAAAATTTTCGAAAACTAAACCTGAACCGATATTTACGTTCGTGACATGTTTTCTTCATAATTTTGACTTTGATTGTAATTCAGTTGTGAAATTTAGGTTTCAGATAAAACCAAAATCACCAAGAATCAATATTCGAAAACAATTCCTGGATGATAAATGTCTTAATAAAATCTGATTGCTGGATTTTACTGTTTTTTACTATGTTTTGCATTTTTAGTACGTTATTATCATGTCACTGAATGATCAAATCAAGGATCAAATGATGAAAATTAAATGCCAATAATTTTGTGTTGGTGGACGACAATGCCCGTCCGCATCGCGCTTATATCGTAAATGAATATTTAAGGAACCATGATATTGAGAGAATGAATTGGCCACCTTTGTCTCCGGATATGTATCCTATTAAGCATGTCTGGAGCAGGATGAAACTGAAGATGAAAGAGAGGAAAGGACGCATGGAAAATTTTGATGAATTGGTAAATTCGATTCAGGAAGAATGGGAAGCCATACCCCAGTAATTTCTAAGGAACTTGGTCTAGGGAATGCTCAGGAGGGTTAACGAATTATTACGGGTTAGGGGAGGGCCAAAGAAATATTAAAAGTTATTATTGTTATTGTTTGTTACATTTTTCTGTTGAATGTTGTAGTTTTTATTATGATTATATCTTCGCATAAAATTTTCAAAAATAAACAAACAAATTTTGTATTTAACTTTATTACCAATTAGGTAGGTACTTATCAGTAATAAGTTATCACTAGTGTGCAATATAAATGTAATTTATGTAACATTATCCTAACCACTCAAACAAAAATGAATCCCCAAATGGCATTGGCAAAGGCATGTTATTGAGACATTTAACAGCCAGGAATTGTTTTCGAATTTTGATTCTTGGTGATGTTGGTTTCATCTAAAACTTAAATTTGACAACTGAATCACATCAGGAGGTCAAAATTATAAAGCAAACATGTCACGAACGTAAATATCGGTTCAGGTTTAGTTTTCGCAAATTTTCTCCAAAATGTCATTTTGAAAAAGTGGTCTTTGCTTAGGTTCCTCTGAAATTAATGGAAGTTTGTTGGTTGTCGCTTGTTCAGAATTATTCAAGGAACAATCCTTCACCATCTTATCTTTTTGTTCTTAAAAAGGCTGAGTGTATTGCCTACAAAAAAGTATCAAATGTACTCCATTGAAAAAAAAAATCATATTTTTGTTGCTAAGATTCCAATTCGAAAAATTTGAAAAACGTATCAAGGTAAGACATAATACTTCATTATTTCAAAGTAAAAACGAAAAAAAAATATTTATTTTACAAACGGGGCTTGGATAAAGTAATTGAAATTTTTCACTGTTTTACATATCACCCTGTAGTAAATTTACTTGAAAAACCGTGAGCTTCATATCTATAGCATGAATTGCCAGAGAATGGGGCTAGCAGACATCACAAACCAAAATAAAATCGTTCAAGAAACAAAAAAGTTATGTCGTTTTGAAAAAGGACGAAATTTTTGGTCGCGACATATTGACTGGTGCGCAGTTTAGTTTGTAATATTACCAATATGTTTCTTTTATTAGTTAAATTATACAAAAAACCTTAACCATGGTTAACCAACTGCAGTTGGTAAATTTAAAGGGTTATTTTTTAATTCATAGAAACATTAAAAAAAAGTTATTTTACTTATTTTGGTTAATTTAAGCAGTTGTGCTACTTGGGATAATCCTTGCATGTTTTCAATTGAAAATTTCTCTAATATGTAAAAAACATCATCACAACTTTAGCAATAGGCTGTATTTTTTCTCATTAAATTTAATTGTTCGGACATTCTAATTACTCTGGTACCCGCATATCAATAACTTTCCCATAACGTTTGATTACAACACGCCGCAAATCTCCCAGTTTCACCCACTTGATAAACAAATACAAATTGTTCGCGTGAAACCCGATTTATATCGACTCATTATTTTTATTAGACAACGCATTACGCATATCTACGTTTATTATCGCTATAATTAATTAACCTTTATTGTAATGATATTAATTATCCAATACGCCATTCAGAGTAAGCCGTGATTTATGAGAAACCTGTCACTAGGCGATGCCTCAAATTCAAGATAATAGCCGGCCATACACAGACGTTATTGCGCGCGGTTTATCGTGTTATCTGCAAAAACATATGGAAAATCATGTACGTGAGTGAGTATCGCCGCGCGCAATGATAGAACGGGAAGGGATTTCAGACGTGCTTTTCTCTGGAGTGTGGCGTGTCCACACGCCACATTCCGCGTCACGGTTTACCTTTGCTTGGCAAAATTTCACGTTGAAAATTTGTACATGAGCACATGTAGTTTCAAACAACTCGATAAATGACACTTTTTGCCCACTCACATACGATTTTTCCTTTGAAACTGATATACCACGGGCAATCACTTGCTAAATCATTTGAATACTTTATCAAGTGTATGGAACATGACGCTTTTTTTGCCACGCCGTTCTTTCGTGCATGCAAACCGCTACATGCCAACACGCCACGATAAACCGCGCGAAATAACGTCTGTGTATGGCCAGCTAATGTGTAATAACCAAGTCGCTCCTACATAGTTACTGTATGCACTTATGCAGATACCACTGAATTTACTGCTGATTCAATATTACAATTTTCCTTCAATTGTTTATTGTTTTTTGTCTTTCTCATTGTTTTACTTAACAATACTTAACTTTAGCCACAGAATAAACCTTAGATAAATTACCTGAACAATAATTATTACTGTTATTATTATTATTATTATTATTATTATTATTATTATTATTATTATCCATTGTAATGCTAGCTTCACATAAAAGGGTTTGACAAATAGAAAACATAAATTTCATGGTATATTTTTTTTAAGTTTCCAAAATATATTTTGACAGCTGTCATCTGTCACCTGTCATTTTGACAGCTGTCATCTTTCGCCTGTCATTTTGACAGCTGTCAAATGTCACCGGTAATTTTTGAAATAAACAAAAAGTAACTAATCCTTTTGATCAAATAACTTCAAATTTTGCAAGAATTTGTTTTTTTTATATTTGAAACTGATGTGGGGATCTAGCCAAATTGTTTTTTTTTAATTATACAGGGTGTTTCCAGTATCTTTGAATTTTGACGTGATACAGCTAAACCAAGAACGGATTTGTAAAGTAAAAAAATATAAAACAAATTTTTCATTTTAACAGACTATATATGTATTTTTACTCATTTGTTTTAATAAAAAATACTTCAGACAAAAATTATAGAAAATTTTATAAAAAATAATTTCGTTTTTTCACTTTTTATTGTGCAATATACAGTAGGGTGGGCCGATTTTAATATTTTTCAAATATCAAATTGTGCAATGGTGGAAAAGTTGTGCATTTATAAGGCCAGAAAAATATTATAAGAGTTTTTTTAATTTTAATTTCTTAAACTGCCGCAAGGCCTTGAAATATCTTAATGTAATTTAGTATCGTTATAAATACGAAAAAAATTATCTGAGAGAAAATAGGGTTAAAAAAGTTTTGAATGATAAATATTTATTAAAAAAAAACAAAAATAAAAATGAATTTATCATCAACACAAATTTATTTCAATTTATAATCCTGTTTTACCTGCCATTTTTCACAAACACCCAAAAACCACAAACAGATACTACTTGTAAAAATTTCTATTATTCAACTAATTGACGATGTCAAAATATTATTTATATAAACAGTGAAGCCAACTGTCAACTGTCCTACGTCAAACACGAAAATCTTAAAAAATATTTATTCTCCATTTTACGCCGAAAAAATATTAAAGGAAAATAGTTTATTTTCCTATTTCACAACTTTCCCGCTTATGAATAATTTTAAATTTTTAAAAATTACTTTTAAGTTTTTAGAGGCGTTGCGGCAGTTCAAAACATATAGATATCAAAAAAAATATTTTGCAAAAATGTTTACTTTCCTATTTCACAACTTTTTCTTAAATGCAGAATTTAATATTTTTAAATTTTAGAAGTTAAATATAAAATCGGCCCACCCTAATATACAGGGGCCGAGATATTCGCTAAAAACTAAAAAAATGTCATTTACTCTAAAACTCGATTCCATCTCCTTCAGAAGTAACACATAGTGTGTTAAATGTCTTTAATGTTATAGTTGAAATCCATGTATTTATTTGTGTGGACTTAAGCGATGCATAAAAACTGGAATGAATAACTTCGAATTAAAAAGTCCCATGTTGTTTCACGAACGGATGAATGCTGCAGATAAATAAGTGTCACTTACAAAACAGCGGACTAATGCCGGTTTTGCAGCAAGGGATGAGTGGCTGGCGAAATTGATAAAAAGCCAGCGCACAGCGAAAGATTTTGTAATTGGTCCCGACGTTATCGTTCAAAATTCCCAAACCGTTAACTAACATAAATTGTTATTTGCGATAACAACGAAATAAATTGCCTCGCAAAGTGCTCATTTTGCTGAGCACAATAAACTATTTTCGCTATTTTGGGATTTTATACATGAAGGTAAAGGGATTTACAACTATAGTGCACAACATTTGATGCAAAAGAGAAGTTCCAAACAAAATATCGTCAGTCTCACTCTGTATATGCCATAATTTATTATTAATTTCTTGTAGCTTGAATCAATGCTTGAATTGAGCTGTACCTGGTAGATTAAGTTAATAACATAACCTAACTGTCAATCAGTTTTGTCAAAACTTGTATTTACATATTTTTACATTATGATAAGTAGTGCTTCATTGCACAATGAAGAGTTGAACAATTTGAAATTGGACAGACCTGGGAAAGGTAAAACCCCAGCACAAATCCAGAAACACACTTTAACGCAGACAATAGAATCGAATCCTGTGGAAAAAAGTCTACATTTACTATCGAAAGGGGATGATTTGCAAAAAATAAGCGTGATAGAAAATGTTCCGACGCTATTAAGTTCTTACAACCAAGCTACGTTAATCAAAATAATCCCGAAAATTCAGCAAGAATTGATTAACTCTTCCTGCGAAATACACATAACGACGAGCGCGGTTTTTAGACAACTCATAGAAAAAAAAGTTCCAGTAAACATACTGCAATCTGTGCTGCTGGGAATCGAAAATAAAGACCCCGTAATCTCAAACACATGGATGGAAACGTTGATACAAGCAATACCATTCCTCACGAACGATGCCATTAGAACCAAATTACTACCCATGGCCTTACTGAACTCGCAGATCACCAAACCTTTGCTAACTCGCTTGAGCAGCTGTAGACTGCTGGGCCAAATGGCCGCCAGTTCGCAAATATCCAGCAACGAAATACGTACCGACATCCTCCCGTACGTGCAAAGTCTGTGCCAGGACCACCAGTTCGAAGTTAGAGCGGTGATGTGCAGCCAAATACCTTCCGTAGCCAAAGGGGTGTCCAATAAAGACTTGGTGAACTTGTTTCTTGTACCTTGCGTCTTGGAGTTGTGTTCCGACGAGAATATGTCCGTGAGGTGTTCGGCTGTGGAGGTTTTGGTCGCTTTGTGTCCAAACTTATCGGACGCCATCTTACAAGGCACCATAATACCCGTGTTCAAACAAATGTGCACTAAAAGTGCGGATGAACACAATACGACGTACCCTGTTATATCGAAGAACTTGGAAGTGGTCTTAAAGCACATGGAACGCCTTCTGTCGGAATCTGACTGCGTGTGGTTCTTGCAATACTACAAGTCCCTCACTGTTCGCGGTTTCCACAAGAGAGTTGACCAAGACCCAGCCCTGGGAGTCTTGTGTAGGGAATACTGCGCTTTGAGTCTACCGGCCATGGCTCAATTCACTCTGAAACGCGCACCGTTGCAAAACAACATAGAAATGTGGCATATGATTCTGCAAGACCTAACTGGAGACCCCTGCTATATAGTGCGTAGAGCCGTCGCGTCCACTTTAGTGAAATCAATGACAATTATGGGAACCCACTCCGGTAATTTCCAGGATAGTGTCATAAAACTCCTCAAAGACGACGCAGAGGAAGTTTTGGACGCTTTAGTGCCGAACATTGGTTTTATTTTGATGATATTTCAGTCCCAAGGACTTATTGCCAAAGACTCTATAAACCGCGTATCTCTAGAAGTGTGCAGGGCCTTATTGAAATGCGAGATGGAGTTGTTTAACGTTTTAAACTGGAGGAATCAGCAATTGTTCATCAAACAAATAGAATGTTTACCCTACTGCGTTCCCTCCGATTTTATACACCTTCATTTCACGCCGATGTTATTCAACATCGCCATCGAAGGGAGAGTTAGGCCTGTTAGGGTGCAAGCTACAAGAACTTTACTGGTATTCTTGCGGTTGAATGGAAAGGAGCAACAAAGAAAGTGGATAAGGGATAATTTGTTTAACAAGTTGTGCCTCTCGAACTCGTGTTACACCAGATGTATATACATCAAAATGTGCGCGCATGCCTTGACGATATTCAGCAACAGGTATTTCAAGGAGCACTTCTACAAAAATCTTTTACACCTTGCTGACGACCCTGTATCGAATATTCGGTTGCAACTGATTGAATTGGCGCCCATACTGAAAGACATACTCACTTTACCCGGCGATAAATTCCTTCTGACGAATTTGGACTTGGCTATCACCAAAATGGGTTCTTCGAAAAGCGATAGAGATAGAGACGTTTTGTACTCCATTGACTGCACGCTCAAAAAAATGCGCACGCTGTCGCCACCAAAACAAGACATGATTGTGGAAGATAAGCGGCGACTGGAGGAGGAGGAAAAAATATTTTCCGGGAAGCCTTTCACCGACCAGAGATTTGCACCCATTCTCGCCCAAAAACCCGCAGTCGTAAGACCAACACCACACAAGTAGCTACAGTTACGTATATCATACATTATGGTTTAATTAATATTAATTTCTCCGTTACATCATTTATTTTACACGATAGAATATTGTAACAGATCAATGGACATAACTGCAGGCCAGGTGAAATGCTTTTTTGCATAGAACATGTGAGTAGGTAAACTATTTGTATCAGTGAAAGTGACTTGCACTGATTTCCTGTTCACCTTTTCAAATACAATTACTACTAAAATGTACATTTTAAACTTTTAACTGCTTTTATTTCAACTTGAGTAGCTCTCGAAAAAGTCGTTGATTACCTTTTATTTGATTCTGAAAGTGTTATTGTCGATACACTAAATTGCTTCGATGAAATCCAATGAGCTGATATATTTCTGATGGGTACACTTCGATCGAACAATCGACGCGTAGGTGCCGATTAGTTACAATCTGCCTTCGAGTTTTATTTTACGTGGATACGTGTTTGCGAGGCGTTAGATACCGTCTGATATATCGGATTAATACATCAACTTGATTAATATTGTCTGCGTCGCTTCAGAGAGAATATATGAGGTTTCATAAACGTTTTTTGAGGATGTTTGAGCTATCTATGGGAGTAAAAGATTATCCGTAGTCTACTATCTTAAAATTAAATAGTCAAAATTATACTATTTGAATTAGAACCAGCATTGTTTACTACTAAAATAGTGGGTTTCACTTTTAATTAGTTATTTTTTACTACCGTTTCTAAGGGTAAGAGAAATTTCTTGAATCGTTTTTAATTCTTGCGGCCAACAACAAATTATTGTTAGAGTTAAATGCACCAAATGGCCCATAAAAACACACAAAGATACAAAAAATTTAGCTCAAAACAGAAACACAAAAAGATATTTAACTTTAAAATATTATTAAAATATTTATACTCTCTAAAAATGACTAATTTAATAGTTATTAGTGGCTGCTTTTTCACTTGTACCATGGTTAACCATATAATACCATGGTATCCCAAAATTTAACACCCAAGTGGAGCAGTTTTTGAAATATACTCAATTCCATATTAAATGGAAAATTGAATATAACTCAAAAACTGTTCTACTTTTTTAACTTTTGACGACATTTTCGGATTCAGGGGACAATTTTACATAAGAATTGGCTGTTAAATTTTGGGATAACATTGTATCCCATGGTTAACCATGGTACAAGTGAAAATGCAGCCACTAATAACTATTAAATTAGTCATTTTTGAATAATTCATTTTTAGAGAGTAGATAGATATAACTAATTTTTATAAAAGTATCAGTGAAGCCTCGGTTAGAAATCCGCTTGACAAGCGACAGACCAGAGTTCAAACCACGACTGGATCAAAAGTTTTTTAAATTTAAATCTACTAATTTGACTAATTATTAGTGACTGCTTTTTCGCTATGACAATTAGTCAAATATTACTTATATTAAGTCATTTTTGATTCATTCATTTTAGAATCCAGTAGAAATTTAAGATTTGTTATATATGTAAGGAAGTAGCATTATGTTTAAAATATTAGAAAAATAGATTTAAATAGATAATAGAAATTGATAATGGGAAATAATAATGGTAGAAATGTTTCAATTTGGCATTAAATTCAAAATCGTTATATTTAATAATAAAGTCCTTTTGAAATCGGTATTTACAAAGCTGGTTTTCAAAATAATCCTATGAGCTTCAGTTCATAAATTAATTCACTACAAAATGTAAGCGAACAAAGTTCAATTGAAGTTAATTAACAGAGTTACCGTTCGATAGCAACTCAATTTTTTTTTAATTTTTCGTCCGTTATCAACGATACATTTCAATATTGGTTTAGCGCTTTATGCAAATGAGAGTTGGAATACAATATGAATTAATTTATTCTGTTTCTAATATTTCAATACTGTTAAATATTAAATTTAAATTAATTAAAGTGGAAACATCTATTTGCCGCACGCAGACAACCATAAATTTGATATAATAAAGCAAACATAACATTAAATATGACGCGTTATTAAATTTCGCTTCCCTACTTGTTTGTATTATAGTCTATTGTATTATCGCGAGTGTAAATTACCAATTACACTATCACTTAGTCAACAAAGATGTAATATTGTCTTATTACAACTAACTTTGTTATAACCGTAGGTATATGCTGAAATATTGTCTGGTTTACGACTGACTAAATTTTAGCCTTAAGACATTTTATGCTTCCACAAAGTAATAATTTTTCGTTAGCGTTAAGTGGATAACATGGCTTATATGGCAAAATTCTTTACTAATGCTATGCCTTTATGAATTTTTAAACTGTCAGTTTTATTAGTATTAAAATACACATCGGATAAAGCACCGAGATGATGAGCTTTTCTATTTGGCAGAAATTGAAAAAATTATAAAATTTTATTACATATTTTGCGTTTATAAGTTGTCATCCTTTAAGGATGCGCTTACCTGTTTCTTTTTTGATTTGTTTTTAGAGGAAAAATCACAAAATTACAAAAACTGATTATATCCTCCGTGAATCTGTTTTTGCTTTAAATTTTGTGCAACGGATGGCGCTTTAATCATTTTAAATAAGCAAAAACCTCTGTTTACGACATTATAGATGCATGTGATTCTTGAAGGTCAGTTAGAATTTATATGCAGATGAGAGTGTTGCTGTTTTATTTAATTCAAAAGTTTAAGTTCATTAATTTGCTATTTAAAAACCTATGCACCGTGAAGGGTAATATCTCAGTAAGTAGATTTTTTTATAAATATTTTATGTATGAACAATTGCATTTTTAAAAAATATTACAATAACTTATTTCAAATATACAAAGGGATGTTTAAAAAAACATACGAAATCCTAACCTCCGTGAAGCTATCTTCCGTGAAGCTCTAATATTCAAAATGTATAATTTTTTAAAATCTTATGCCAAATAAAACATATTGTTGTCGCTTACGTCATACTCCTCGGGATTCTCCCTCTCCTGCTCCTGCTCCTGCAACTCCTGCTGCCTGTACAAATGCCTGTACTGCGCGGGCACGTTAGCAGGCCTGTATTTCACCTGGGGGGAAGTCTGCACCAAGTACTGCTGGTGTTGCTGTTGCGGTATTTGAGCCACCGGTACAGGTTGAGGTTGCCTGTTTAGGGTGGTCGATGTTAGTTTTCTTTGCGCAGCCGCAATGGCTTCCTGCGCTTGCCCCTGCTGCTGAGCCGATTGCACCTGCTGGACGTAGTACGGTCCTGCAGCTTGGTGAGCCGCCCTCTGGATCTAAAACGTTTAGTAATTTAGATGGAAATTATATTTTTTTATAAATTATAAAATTAGGTAATTCTACGCTTTTAATATTGATTTTTATTCAAAAACTGTTTTCTAAATTTATTTGGAAAAAATGTTAACTTGTTCAGAGGAGTGGTCTATTAGTAATATAAGTTCTAAAATTATATAATATCATATAATAATGCTGTCTATAAAAATAGTAAACTTGATACGTAATAGCAATGTAATTGCTTATTACTTATACCAAAAAATATTTTATTTCATAGAAATTACTCTGTTACCTTATGTGATACATTCACTCTATTAGAAATGTAAAAAAATGGCTATTGTTTTGTAATAATAATTAATTGTACCTATATTATTTAGGTCTATTTGCACGGTGCTGTTCTGAGAAGTGGTTTCTTGTTTATAAATTTTAGATTTATTTAACACAAAAATTAAACCTGGAAAATAAGATTTTCTAAAATTGTATGAAAGTAACGCAAACATTAATGTAATCCTATCAAAGTGAATCAGTTTCGCATGATTTGTAATAATAATTTGTTCTAATCGCATTAGAAATATGCAACAAGTATTAGCTAAAAAAGCGAGTTTTAATCAAACGTGCAGTGAACTAAGCCTGCTGCGATCGAGCAATAACAACCAACAGCAGATAGCGGAATATGCCGATATATCGGCGTTTTTCCTTTACTTTCTCTTTCCTCGCATGTTGTTTGCTGTTGTTGCCTGTTGGTTCAAATTGAAGCCGACTAATTGCAGGCACATCCTACCTACATGAAAAATTTAACGAGCTTTTCTCAATGGAATCATTGTTGATCATCAACAGTTGATCACAGTTTTATATATGTACATATACATTAAGTTATAATTCAATTGTAGATTTATGTACATTTTTATACATTTTATATAGGTACAGTTTTAACCCTAAAAATGTTTTATATACAGTTTTAAGTCTTTAAAATATGATCTAAAATATTTTAAATTTGTTTGGTATATTTAGTATATAAACAGTTTTGGAATATTTTAGGAAAGATAGACATGTTAAATAGTACGGACAATTTTAGAGCGTTTTGAAAAACGACAGTTCTAAAACTGTTTTTGGATCATTTAGATTATTTTTGACAGTTTTAGACAGTTAAAATGCAGATTTATATACATTTATACACTTTTAATATACAGTTTTAAGTCATTAAAATATGATCTAAAATGTTTTAAACTTGTTTTGTATATTTAGAATATATACTGTTTTGGAATATTGTAGAAAGGATAAACATTTTAAATGGTTCGGATAATTTTAGAGCCTTTTGAAAAATGACAGTTCTAAAATTGTTTTTGGATCATTTAGATTATTTTTGACAGTTTTAGACAGCTTTAATGCAGATTTATATAAATTTATACACTTTTTAAATACAGTTTTAAGTCTTTAAAATATGGCCTAAAATGTTTTAAACTTGTTTGGGTTTGGGTATACTTAGTAACTACATAAACAGTTATGGAATATTTTAGGAAGGATATACATTTTACATATAACTCTAAAACTGTTTTTGGATCATTTAGATTATTAACAGTTTTAGACAGCTCAAATGCAGATTTATATACATTTATACTATTTTTATATAAAGATAAGTGTCTTAAAAATATAGTCTAAAATGATTTAAACTTGTTTGGTATATTTAGTATATAAACAGTTTTGGAATATTTTAGGAAGCGTAGACATTTTAACACATTGCGTGCTACGTGTATATTTGGAAAGTATCCTAGGGAGCCATGAAAAATAAACCTAAAAGCATGATGTCTCATATAAATCATCGAAAAAAATAGTAATTTTCCGAATTTGCTCGAACCAAATTCACCAAAATGTTCGTGGCAGGCCACAAATTAATAACCCATAAGATAAAGCGTGTAGCGTCTAGCATATCTGCAAGACGCGGCTTGGTAGTGAATATTGTCTGTCTTGCATATATGACAGACGTGGCCCCTCAGGAAGTAGCACTGTCTGTCACATATGTCAGACGTGGCACGCAATGTGTTAAATAGTTGGGACTAACTTACTTGTCTATCAACATTGGTAGCCCTCAGAACCTGCTGAATGGGCTGCTCGACCTGGTGCTGCTGGCCGGCGTAAGTCTGCAAGCCTTCCCTGTCCCTTTGGGTCTGATAGACCGCCGGTCTGATGGGCCTGTACGCAGTCAGACCTTTTGCCTGCGGCCGGTACTGTGCGGTCAGCTGCTGGGCACTCAAGTAATTCTGGTACTGCGTCGGCACGGACGCCGGAAAACTTACAGCACTAGACACGAAAATAGCGACAAGGAGGAAAAGACGAGGCGTCGTCGTCTTAGTCGAGTCCATTTTCGAGATTTATTAACACTTTGCCGGGACACGTTAAGCGGTATTGTAAAGGCGATAAACTGAAAATTAGATGTATATATACGGTCTGGAGTCCCTACTTAGCAGCGGCTTTCGAGCCAGAGAAAGGTGGTCTCTAAGCGTAAGGGTCACTGCATATATTCGATAACGTTGCGATTTTTTTTCGCTCCGCTTTTATCTGCTCGAATAGCTGAACAATCGTAAAAATGATGGTGCCTTTGACTTCTTCCGATGTACATATTTTAAATGCAAAATAAGGGAAAATACTATTGTTTTATATCTAGAACTAAGTAACTGTCTTGGAAATCTCTAAAATATCTTAAAATCTGAAATGAAATCTGTAAAATTTCCTAAACGTGTAAAAACTAAAATCACAATATTTCGTTTTTGTATCACCCGTGATATCACTGAAAAAACATGTCGCAGAGATAATCTTGAAAAAACTGATATATTAGTAAATGCATAAACAAAATAAAAAAACGTATTATATTAGTAATCACCGGTGATTCATATTGTTAGGGATATTTTAATGTATCACCAGTTTTATATAGTGGTCTAAATTAAACAAAAAATATACCATCGGACATGGTTTTATATGTTTATCTACTTCTGTTGCATAATATTAAGTTTTTTCGTATATAATGATAACAATTATATCCGCCCCGCCTAGCAACTCATTATTCCCGTTGTTAGGCATTAGTTTTAAATTGGGAGAAGGAGACTATATTAATAATTACAATTTTTGGAAAGTGAGGTTATCCATCTGACAGATGTCAGATTTTATTTATTTATTTTTATCTCATATAATATACTATTATCTATTTTGCGTTCATAATGACTTCATTATAACACCGCTTTCGGTGCTTTGATGAGATACTTTATCCCACCCAAAATTTTGATTTTATAGGTTGGCTATACTTTAAACAGCATAATATTTTGCATATTGGTTATATTATTTTTATGATTTTTCCAGTACTTACGAGACTTTTCTGGCAATAAATTTTGTTTAACACTAAAGAAAATTATTTTTTTCTTCTTTAACATTAAGAACCGCTTATTGTAAATAAGTAAATTAAGGACGGCATGGAGAATCGATTTTGACATTAACTGTCAAACGAATGACTGATACCAACTATCTAAAGTAAAATTCGACCAAATTAAATTTAAGGTATAAAATTAATTTTTTTATAGAATTTTTGCAAAATAGATAAAATAGCAGCTCCTTTGTCGCTTGTTTTATAAATTGTATTAGTTCTTTAATATAATAATAATAATAATAATAATAATATATTTATTTAGCCTCTGCTATTACAAAATATGTTAACCTAGGTATAAAATAAACATTGCATAAAAATTATTATGCACGATGACATTATAATATGACAATTATAACAAAAATTCTTTGACGTAAACGTCTTTTTATAGCCCGCGGGCGTTATTATGGCCCAGCGGGCTATAATGAAACGTCAAAAATTAAAAACAACAATGTTACACCATTTGATATATTCGAAGTAAGTTTTTTCGTATAAAGATTTTGATTTTTCCTGCAGCAGGCCGCAATTTTTCGCCTTTTCAGCTGCTTCCTCAATTTCATTCATCTTTAAACTTTAAAACTGACTGATGTCAGTTGACATTATAATATGACAATTATAACAAAAGTTCTTTGACGTAAACGTCTTTAAAAACAATAATATATTAAAAATAATAATATATTAATCGTGCATAAAGTTTTGTATGCATTGCTGGCATAACTGGTTTTTATGGTCCTACGACGCTTTTCTAGCCCTCGCGCTAACGCGCTCGGGCTCGAAATAGCGCCTCGGACCATAAAAACCTTATTATGCCCTTAATACATAAATAACTATTAATAAAGCTAAATTGAAAATTATCCATATGCAAAATTCTATAATAAGCAGGAAAAAACGTATTACCATTGGCCCCAGGAAAAGTTTCATAAGCAAAAAATCATATTTCCGTCTAACACGCCATTTCAAATATACTTAGGTAAACATATAATAATCTCTAATAATTATTACACAACTAATTAGGTTAGGAAATTATTTATTAAAAGACATGTACATATAATCAACATGGACTAATTTCTTGTTAAGTATTTTTAATAAAAAACTCAATAAGAACTGTTGAAGAAGTCAATGAAAATGGTGATGATGTGGAATGAGAAGATAGTGTTAAACACTAAAAATACAGAGAAGGTACAATATCTTAAAAGTGTTGTTTTATGACCACAAAACGATTTATTAAATACATTTCCCGAGTAGTTTCTTACATTTCAAAGTTACTAGACCGTGTAACAGCGAACATTAAACATTGACGTGATAGCCATGAACTCCCCAGATCCACAATAATTATAATTCCTTAAACAAATTTATCTGTCGACTAATTACACAGTGTGTTACTTTCTTTTGAGATAATCACTTAATTATTTACATCTATAGATAGTTCGTTTCTTATTCAAATAAAAAAGTCCATATAAGAATTTTAAGAAAAAATGTCTTAAAAAACTGTCGAATCATAAAAATGCCTTCATCAGTCTGATTTTCCGAGTAAAAAATTATTATCGTTATCGTTTATTATTGCTAAACTAATTTTAATATTTTAAATAACAATGCATAAAGAAATGTCACTGCAACTGACAAAAGCGAAAAAATGTTTTCTAAATATAAGAATACCTTTATTCTATTCTAGTATAACTAATAAACTAAATCGAGGCAGTGACTTATTATTAATACAAAAAAAAGTGCGATTCAGGGATTCGGGGTCGAAGAGTTTATTAATCAAACGCCTTTTGAAATATGTTTTTGTAGTACGTATATATGGATGAAAAAGAACGGAGCAGTAAATTTAAATTTCTCATTTTGCAACCGGCGACTTTAAATACGTCACTCAACGTGTAATATTCTCCGCGGAGTCGCCAAGTTTCGAGTAAGTTTTTCCATGGAAATGGAAAACTCCGAGCGATGCACATTGGCTCATAAAAAGTTTTTGCTGTCTATTTGCAACTTTTAGTTTTTATCCTGGGTCCATATTAGTCTCTATGAGAAAATTGAAAAAAAAATTAGGTTGTAGTCTACTTACAAAGTTTTGGAAAGATTAACCGTCTGGTTAACGAGTAAAAAATTATTAAACACGTGATGTTTATTATAGCTAAACTGTGTTTTGAATGTTGACAAAAATTTATATTCCAATTCAACAGGTATAAGTGCATACGAGGAAAAAATCATTAATTTCTTATTGTTATGTTATAAGATATGCGTTAATTAAATACATCTCCTATACAGCCCAAGTCTTTAATTAATGCATATTTTCTAAGGTGACATTGAAAAATAAAGGAATTTTATTCTCGTATGCACTTATGCTTGTAGAAGTTCCATATAAATTTTTGTCAACTTTCATGGCATAGTTATGCAATATTAAACAATGATGTTGACTGTGTTCAACCAAAATTGTTAATCTGTCACTTTCGTCTAGAAGATCACTTACAAACAATATTTTATTTAGTGACTTTTTTATATAGTAAATTATTTAATAAATAAAAACACAATTGTATTGTTATTTATTATAAGTTATTTTTTAAATAATTATATAAGAAATCTTTGTTTTCTGTTGCTTTATTTTTGGTTCTCATGCCTTTTTTAAATATTTTTTTTTGTAGTTGAACATAATAACAATAGTTCGTTTTCACAACTCATTGTAATACCTAAAATAATACTGCATAAAGAAATGTCACTGCCACTCTCAAAAGCGTTACCATAGAAACCAACTATTTACAACTCTCAATGTTGTCGCGTTTAAATCCTATTCTTTCAATGAAATGTACATTGTTAACAAAAATGTTAACAAAATCACAAAGTAAGTCCAAAATTAATTTAAAAAAAAACTTTATATGAACTATATTATTGGAAGAAATATTTTACAATGTTATAGATTTTATACAAATGAACCTATAGGAATTTTTTTCTTCAGAGGTATATTATATGCAATAAAAAAATCAATAAACTAAGAAATAAGGTGGTTTATTTGAAAGTAGTGAAATATCCGAAACGATATATCAAGCTTTTCATAAAGCAAAAAAATTTGTTTTTCCCCAATGTAGCTAACAGTGATTTTTCAACATCATTTTGGGCCGTGCCCGTCTAAAAGGCAAACCATGTAACGAAAACATCGGAAATTCAGAAAAGCGAGATCAAGTGGCTCAACTTTAAAAAACAGTTTCTTTACGACTTCAAGGCTCGCCCTTGCACTCTAGCACCCAGTTAGGCATTTGTTTTCATTCGATATCCGAGATATTATATACATTAATAATATAAAGCTTTATTTTTTACCTGTGAAAAAGTCCGAGTCATTTTTTTTTAATTTTTTCGCTAAAATATCAGTGGCCTCTAACTTTCCCCATGGGGATTGTCGAAAGCAAATTTTTGACCATTACATTTAATTGTCAATTATCTGTTCATTTTTGTTGACATATTAAATAAATCGCAATTTGAAAGCTTTATGATTAATTTAATGTTTGAGCTGAATTTTACATTTTAACGATGTCAAACTAAACAATCAGCAATTTATTATATAAATTTAAATTGTTCGGTAGAATGATCAATTTTAAGCACTTTCAAGGAATACGTTATTTTTAATAAGTTATTTTAAATTACATTACAAATAGTTTTTTTTTTTGATTTGTTAATTTCATTGTAAAGTTTGTCAATGTTGTTTTAATATTGAAGCACACGTTTCTTATTAAAATAAAAAAGTACAGAATTTGCCTATTATTATTATTTAGTACTTTAATTTGAATATATTATACTTTTTTGCAATAATTATTATGCCTTTTTATTGAATTTGTTTACAAAAATTAAAATGAAAAATCTAAATAGACTAAAGCCGGGTTTGCAGATATACACATATCATTATATACAGGGTATTAGTAGGTACGGATTATTAAGATATTTACGAAAAAACGATTTAAAAAAGTTTTGACACCCTGAATGTTGAAAACGAAGCATTACCGGAAGAATGTTTACATATACTTTTCGTCGTAGAATCATTCAAATAACAACATGTATATCACAATATTTCGTGATATTTATAGCAAAATAAATATAAATTTCAAATATCAAGTTAGCAAAATGTATGTTTTGTTTTTGATGTGCTTCAAAATATTGAGTTTGGCTATAAATAAGTTTTTACACATTCAGTTTTATACATTCAAAACTTTAAACAATGAAATGGCTGGGTATATCCAATTATAATTAACATTTATGTTCCAATATTTTAATCAAAATTGCTTCAATAATATAAACCCCTAACTTTAAATTTTGTTTGGGAATCACGTGAGGATAACAGCAGTGAACTTTCGAAATGTAGCAACGGAGATTGTTTTAGTCCGATAATGACTGATCCTGACAATAAGGAAATAAAAAATCACAAGTAATAATTAGGTTTAGGAGTTGTTATTTTATTTTATCTCTTTTGCGTTCATTATGACTTCATTATAGGTTGGCTATACTTTAAACAGCATAATATTTTGCATATTGGTTATAATATTTTTATGATTTTTCTAGTACCTTTGAGACTTTTCTGGCAATAAATTTTGTTTAACACCAAAGAAAATCCTTTTTTTCTTCTTTAACATTAACAGCCGCTTATTGTAAATAAGTAAATTAAGGGCGGCATGGCGAATCGATTTTGACATTAACTGTCAAACCAATGACTGTGATACCAACTATCTGAAGTAAAATTCGACCAAATTAAATTTAAGGTATAAAATTATTTTTTTTACAAAATTTTTGCAAAATAGCTATTGCGTTTAGCTCGGAATCAGCGAAGTTTATGTAAACGTCAAACCTGACAAAATATCAATGTTTTTACAGAATTATTAAATGCTTGAAAAAAAATAGCATTTTTTTTAAACAGGCACACCCCCAATTCTTTACAAAGTAATTAAAAATATTTAAGGGATGGATATAAATTGCGAATTAGTAACAATGGGTTTAATAATGAAAACAGGCAATTAGAATTCCGTTTGGTTCGCTTTTAAATTCCATAAAAGCGGGACAATAAATAACGTAGCTGATATGTTTATAAGGGCCATTCCACCACCCCTAAAGAGTAGCGCGGGCCTTAGAGGCCGTTTAGGGATGAGATATCGGGAGAATAATTAAATAAGATCGTTTATCAACGATAAAATAAACAGTAATTAACCACTACGCTAAAGAAGCATCGCTAGTGGCGCCATGAAGGAATACATTGCATCAAGTGTACCTGTAAGATACAATAAATACACATTATGCATAATTAAAAGCACTGATTGGGAGTCTCTACTCAACGGTAAAAATACCAAAAACGGGTATTATATTATGTGTGGCTCAAAAATTTGGAATATAAAGTGTATAACTTTGTAAATGTATTGTTGACAATTAAATATTTGTTACAGTTTTATCTTTGTAAAAGATAATCTTTTTCTAGCGAAATTAATAAAATAATTAGGTTTAACACAAAGAAAATATTACGATAGTTAATGTAATAATGTAATCTTCTTGGAATTGAGTCCTTTAGTCTCTCGGGTAACATTAAAAGTTTATGCTTGAAAATACTATTAAAATCTGTTGGAATTCAACAATAAAAACCGTAGTAAAATGTATGCAATAAACATTAACGTGCTGGCTAATTTTATTAAGTTCGTAAAAAATTGGATTATACACTATGGTGTATTGTTTTGTTATGAAGTTTATTTATGTTTACGCTTTATGATTTATGATTATAGTATGATTAATAACGACATAAGGCCGATATGAGGCATATAACGAACGAGGATTTTTGTAACCGAGGCAATATTATATGCAATATCGACCATATGTTGTTCTATACTTTACGTAACATCTATAAAAAACAACCGAAAATTTGTTACAAATTAACAGTGTCATTTTGAATGCTTTGGTAAAATTTAAAATACTTCAAGCCAGAAAGACCAATGCTTTTTCAAGAAAACTGGGCTTTGATAGCTATTGGTAACGGTTTTTTGTCAAATTCGTTAAAAAACGTGATGGACATTCAAGAAAATTAAGTTCAAATTTATTGCCAGAAAAGACCCAGGATATGAAGCCCTTCAAATTTAGCTCAGCGAAAAAAAATGTTGAAACAATAACCGAAGATGTTTTACTTTTCTATGTGTTTGAGCTATCGAAAAGTTACAGGCCCAAAACTTTATGGACAAAAATTTCGATGATAAAAACATGTCTTAAACTACAGGAAAATATGGACATTTCTAAGTAAGTATTACGATAAACTTCTTGTTGATGAATTTATTTTAA
Source organism: Brassicogethes aeneus (assembly GCA_921294245.1). Taxonomy (NCBI): domain Eukaryota; kingdom Metazoa; phylum Arthropoda; class Insecta; order Coleoptera; family Nitidulidae; genus Brassicogethes; species Brassicogethes aeneus. The sequence goes on along the minus strand of OV121132.1, from coordinate 166,750 downwards.
AAGATTTTAGAGATATGGAAAGCTTTTTACATTCTTGAATAGAAAGTCGGAGTGCTACATCCCAATAAAAGCTATAATATTAACTTACATAATTTATTTGAAATTTGAATTTTAGAGACTTTTTCAATATAATATTTTTTGGTGAAATTGCACAAATTGTGATACATAATAATACAACATTCTTATAATAATTTCTTCAATTTATTTAAAAATTTTAATAATTTTTGGGAAAGAAGAAACTAAATTATTAATTTAGATACCTATGTATTCAGCGACTTAAACAAAAAATATGGAAAATAGAATAAATAAAATTAATAATTAAACTGACATAAAATTAACTAAACTACAAAATAAAAAATAAAATTCGTATAGCTAATTCTAATAATATTGAGATTCAACATGAAGGGCGTCTCCACTTGAAATAGTACAAATGTCGATAGATTAAATATGTATTCAGCGACCAACATAAAAATGTTAGGATAGAATTAAGTTAATATAAACTGAAAACATAAATTACAAACTAAATTAAATAGCAAGCTGATCAATAATGTAGCACAGTAGGAACATGGAAACACTTTTTATCCTCATTTGATCACCTGATTTATCCCAGTCCCTGAACAATTTTGCAAATACCTACCTACCTATTCGGAAAAATAATATTCAATAATTACTCACTAGAAATGTGGTACTAACCTCACAATGATACACTTTCCAACACTAACTAAAACTGCAAACTGATGATGCAGATTGCAGTTGAGCGACCGGCCGGCGTCTTATTTCAAGTAAGAAATCATTTCATTGGTTATCTTAGGTGGTATGATGCTTCACACCCGAACAAATTGTCCAATATTGTAAAATTTATATTCTAACTAAAGGTTATACTATATATATTTATCTTCTTAGAGATTTTTGTAAGTGTTATTTGCACCATCAAAATGTAGTGAACAAGTCGTATTGAGTTTTAATTTTAAATTCAAAACCGAGCCAGTTTTAAAAATCTCTTCAATTGTGAGTTGAAAATTAACTGTAAAAGTTAGCAAAAAGATTTAAAATTTAAAGCTTGAGGTCACAAATAGAAATCTGTTTTGCCTTTTTGTTACCTTAAACGGAATTTAAATGGTGAAATTACAGGAAAACAAATTGTTGATAGTGTGGGGGGTAAAAGGCAATTTGGGGCATGTAGAATGCCATTCGGCGTGAATCTTTGTGATGTACGTTAATGTTAGTCAAGTAATAGCCATTTCAGGTGCTTTGTATAATTTCTTGTGAAGGCCGTATTTGCAATTTCACGGTCCGACGACCGTGCAACGACGAAAGCTCTTATCTTCCATTGGAAGGTGTTTGCCTATATTGCGACCCGATGCACATTTCCAATGGTAATGCATTCGATGCCCCGTCGAACTCTTCCCAAACTCGAACCTATTAAACGACAATCACGGAATTTAACACACCATTTCATTTGCTTTAAAATGTTCTAATTTAATTACCCGTGCACCATGGAAATTTAATTAATTTCATTGACACCAAAGGTTTACAAAAAAACCAATTTTCACTAGTTTAAAAGTAGGTAATAACCCAAATAAACAATCATGCCTATACATACACAGAAATACCCTATATACATTTCATCTACTTCTACATTAGTCACGGGCTGAAGTTAGAAACAGTGGCTTTTATAAAATCCACTGTTTCTTATAAGCATTTTAGTCACGTCAATGAATTTAGCTTCATTATAAATTGGGAAAAGTGAGGTTAAATTTGGGTGACAGTTGACAGATGTCAAATTTTTAACAAATAAAATTGGCTTTAAATTTTGTTTTGTGTTCGTTGTATACGCGTAGATAAAGTATAGTATGCAACTCGTTTATAAACTTCTTTAACTAAATATCTTTTCTATTTGTTGGAAATATTGTGACAGGGTGAGATACACGCCCCTTTCCACGTCGTAAAGTTTGTTTACCTACTCAGTATATTTTTATCAATTTCATTAAAGAACGGCAACTTTATAAAGCTGAAGCATAAATAAAATATTGGAACTTATTATACAGATTTGGGTTACTTTGCTTAAACAAGAAATCATTCATAAGTTATAAAACTTTATAACATTCTTGCGATAAGAAAACAAAGACTGTAACTTTTTATTACTTTTTATCATTTAAACTAATTTACTGACTAAACAAAATCTTGCTCATAAATGCATGTGAAATATTTTTGTTTTGCTGCTTCTGAATATGGATAAAAACTCAAATTAAGGGCAATAAATTGTGGACTTTTAAAACGGAAAGAGGATATTCTGACTTGTTTTATTATTTAAATTGAAAAGGTAGAAAAGCATAAATATGTGTGGTGTATAAACAGGGAATAGACTTTTCCGGGCTTATTTAAATACGGCGTTTTGCTGAAAAAACAAACGTAAAAATAAAAGCCGGTCCGAATTTAAAAGTAGAGAAATTAGTTTTTCTGTTGAAACAGTTTTCATAAAAAGCAGAACCAAAACAAGCAATAAATATGGTTGCATCTGACACAATGCGGCTTTTCTATGTAAAATTACCCGTTATAAATGCTATTCAAAATGGGAAACGCTTTTAAATGGACAGCTTCATTACTCACGCGTGGAATTTTGCAAACTTTAAATTTTATTTTCGATGCTTTAATTTTATTTTAATGCCTGACAAATATGCTGTATTTGTCAAGGTTATTTCTATTGCTTCCGTTATAAATTGAGTAGTTTATAAAGTTTTGACTGTATATACAGTCATATGGCTTTAAAACAATTTGATTAATTTAAAGGCATACCCAATAAGGTGATTAAAAAAAACAAATATATGAAGTGGTATTTCATTTCAAATATTTAAAAAAAATAGACTTAAATTTATATGTATACATGTACAAGTGAATCTCACGAAATGGTTTTACCCCGTGATATTTAATAAAACTAAATGAGTTCGACCTACACTTTTATTGTGTTTTGATCTTTCATAATTAAGTAGATATTACAGCTCAGGTTCCAGATTTTTAACCGCAACTAATTATTTTTTACAATATTTTAAAAGTCTAAAACCTATCCTCCGTGACTGTTCTCTTTCTAGGTTAACCTATATGTTTTCAAATATCTGAGGTAGTAAAAGCATACTAAAAATATCAGTTCACTAAGTAAATTAAACACATCCAAAGCAATCGAATCAAATATAAAATATTATTAAAAATTAAAAGAAATAATTTTTAAGTAAGTAGATTTTTTTTATAAATATTTTGTGTGTATAATTGTATATTTTTAAAAAATGTTTAGGTGTCAAAAGATACAATAACTTATTTCAAATATACAAAGGGATGTTTAAAAAAACATACGAAATCCTAACCTCCGTGAAGCTATCTTCCGTTAAGCTTTAATATCCAAAATGTGTGATTTCTTAAAATTCTTGCATTAGTGTAGAACCACTTATGTTATGTTATTACTAGACCTGGTGGCTTCCCAAAAACCCCATTCTAGACTAACAGTAAAACAACCAAAAATAAAAAATAATCATTTTTTTATGTGAGCGTGCAAAAAAGATATGATGGTTTATCGAGTTCAACGATCGATGAGTAAAAAGTAAAAAAACTAAATCAAAGCATACACATTTACGTAAAGAGTTTCCGAGTTTATTTACATTATAAAGCGGTGTCTTTAAAAGGATTTGGATTGAATGCGGCCGCCGTCATATTCCGACGTTGAAAAAGCATTTTATAGATGGAACAAGGAGGATGCCAGCCAAGGAAACGCAGAGGAGAAATTTTTCTGTCGAAATGTGAAAAAGTCCATTCTCCCAGAAACGTCCGCTCGTGTTATGTCCATTCGAAGCCGCTGAACCGCAACTATAGATATACAGGGCCATTTAAAAGTCTTCTGTTTTGAATTGGATGTTGAGTGTAACTTTTGAAATATCGAAAATATTAAAAAATGATATTTCAAACTTTTGAGCCACCCTGTATAATTACATTTCATTGCATGAGATACAACCATATTGCTTGATTTTATGAAAACTATTTTTTTTAATATCTCTTTGATCATTCTGTGGAGCTTACTGTTTGTCTTTTAAAGTGATAAAAATGTGGATTTTAATTTACCATTTATGCTTAGTACGGTTGATTGATTTTTTACTTTAAATTGTATGGAACCGTAGTAAAATAAAAGTAAACTTGGTGGTAAATGGTTTATTTGGCTAGCAGCTGGATTAACGTAAATTATGGAAATTATGGAAATTATTTAAATACTTTCCTACTAAATATAAAAAGTATAAAATCATAAAACTAACCCGCCTGCATTCGTATAAATTAAATTAAAAGCATAAAGAACCGCCATTTACATGGGTACGTATTATTTAGGCATTATGCTTTGAGTATGGTATGTTTTGAAATGAAAATTATATCATTTAGCTTTGTCCGCTTTTCGGCTATAGCACGAAGAGTAACATAATTTTAATATTGCGGCTACAAAAGGCAAAAACTCAATTACTGTTTCATTTAATGCGTAATTTTGTAGTGGACAAACCGCAAACTACCCCCATTTAGGTTGCATAAATTTCTGTTTCAGTTTTGCATATAATTAAGCCTTAATAGTTGTAAAACCTGTAAAAAACCGTTTGCCAGATCTACCTAAGTTTCAACTTTTGGTTGGCCAAAAGCACTTTTTTGACTATTGGTATTATATTTTTTTGAACAACAATTATTAACTATGCCTTAAGCACATGTCATTAGTGGTTAACCCCATATTTTAAAACGAAAAACATAATTACTTGCATATGTTGCCTACGAGAAAGTTCATTCTAAAAGTGGTAAAATGTTAATTTCATAGTTTTTTGTTTTTAATTTTATTAGGTTATTTAAAATAAAAATGTTATTCTGCATCATAAAATCAATTTATTATTTATAAAGTCTAATTTCAAATTTAGAGGATAAAATTTGTAATGGTTTTAATATTAAAATAACAAATATATAGGAATATAAATTACATCGTGGTAGTTAAATTCTATTTGTATTTTCTGTTTACTACTTCCACTAACTTTTATGTAATATTATTTTGTAATAAAAGATGGCGTTTGCCAATAAAAAGTTGGTTTATGAATTATTAAGTGATTTTTAGACTTTTTTGGACAATTTAAATTCTAAAGGTTAATAATTATTGTTAATAATATTGCACAGGATAAAGCAATTTTCGCGCTGATCAGTAGAAGTGATGGCACATCGACTATAGTGTATTCCATTTAAGAATAAAGCGTTGAGTTGAATAGGATTTATTGCTTAAAATTGTGGTTTTATTTGCACATACGTTGGATATTTGATATACAAAATGAAATACAAAAATCACAAACTTTTTAATCTAATTTAGAATTCTGCCTTTTTTATTTTTTTGTGCTAAATATATTTCCCTGTTGTTTTAAATTCTATAGGTCATCATATAAATACTTGTTATCGCTCTGTTTGCCAAATGAAATTTGAATTGAATGTACGCAATTTGCATACATGCAGGAGCAAAAAAACGCGATAAAAAATGGTTCGATTAAAATTGAGCGTGACGGAAAAATCGAACGCAAGTTGAATAATGAAAAGCCGGATGGCCGATTTGCGTACGATTCGACGCTTTCGAACAAAGGCCCAGTTAAAAAAATCCCGATACTCATTAACTTTAAGTTCGAAATATGGGGCGACCGAATTTCCCGCCGAATGGAAGAATAATGGACCTAGATAATATCTTACTTACTTTCAGTGGCGTATTCAGAATTTTATTTATTTAAATGGGGTAGTTAAATTTTTTCTGACCTATACTTTTTATGGTTTAATTCAAGGCGTTTTGTAATATTAAACATTTCTGTGAAATCAGAATTTCAATTGAGTTTACCGTTTTCGAGATATTTACAAAAAATATAAATTTTTATGACGTCACAAACCTCGCCATGTGACCAACATTCTAAGATTTCTATTGGTTGAAAATTACCCTGTTGTCAAGTTGTCTTGTTAATGATTTTATTCGGTTATGTCAGAAAATACCCGAAGAGGTTATGTACAAATACTGTCACTGTCAGTTGAGTGAAAGTTGGTCACCAAATTCATTAAGTACCTATCTTCCTTATTACGAGGTATCATATTACTGTTTGATATTTTAGAGTCCAAGATATATCTAAAAGAATATAAAGAACTAGGCATTATACTAATGAAATGCATTTACGACAAAATATGATTATAATTATAGGTACTTACTTTATTTGTTTAAAAGCTCCAATGTTCAATGTAACCAACCATTCCACAAGATTCCTCTGCTTTGGAGTCCGTTATCTTATCTAATATCAATTACAAATAACATAACAATAACATTGATTTTCAATAATCTAAATTTAAAAAAAACATAACACGAAAAAAAGAAACGTCAAAAAATCAATTCTTCTTCTTCTTCTCAACTAAAATTATAGATCAAGTCGTTTTAAAACCAAAATATTATAACGTGGCGCCATCTATCGTAAGAATCTTAAACTAAACACACTGGCAACCATAGAAAAAGCTGGCAACGTTGTCAATAGCCTAGTGACGTAATTAGGAGATTTTTTTTTGTAAATATCTCGAAAACGGTAAACTCAATTGAAATTCCGATTTCACAGAAATGTTTAAAATTACAAAACGCCTTGAATAAAACCATAAAAAGTATATGTCAGAAAAAATTTAACTACCCCATTTCTTGAGAATCTTTACAAAATATACATGTGCATATGGCTGAATTCAGAATTTCACAGACCTTGGTTCGTTCTCAAAGACCCGTATAGGGGTCAATCAACTAATAAACCGTTCATCTTCTGCCGACGACGCTGCATTTCTTATCTAGAAGGAGAAAATGCGAGAGAGACTCCTCCACTTCTCGAAATTGCCGCCGCGGTTTAGCTGTAAAAGCTGAGAGACATTTTTCCGACTTGATTCGCCAGGATTACGCTCTGTGCGAACTCCATTATGCTTTGTGAATGATTATCTGTTGTCTTAAACCTAAATGTACCCCTCCCCCTCACCATTCCTCGCGTACAGTCATTGCACACTTAAGAGCTCCTCCATATGGCTGCCACTTAAGTTTCCCCTCGAGAGATTATTCAAAAAGTATCTTTATTTGCTCGATAAATATAATGTTCCCCAAAAATTGTTCTACCCACTTGATACATACTTTAATATTTTTGTTAAACATTATTATGTTAAGTACACGGAAGAAATAGTTTTAAATTGTTGTAAAAAAAATGTGGTAATATTGCACCCAAACATGAAGAAAAATTATGTCACTTGCTGTAAGATATTTGTCGCAAAATGTAACAAAATGTACTGGTAATGTGTAAAATAAGCAACCAATCCCATTGTAAAGATTTACATTGTTTGTGTAAAACAAGAAATAAACAGATTGTGGCAGATTTATTAAAATAATGGAGTTTTGAAAATCTTATCAAAGAACTTAAAAGTAAGTTAATTCATATTCAAAACAAAAGTTAAAAATTAAAAATCTACATTTTTAGTAGGTAATATTTTTACTTTTCATAACAACAATTTATAAAATAGAAAAATTAGATTCCACTTAAAAACTTATTGACAAAAAAAATAAAAAATCTCCCCCGATGGTGTTATCCCCTGATATTTAATAAAACTAAATGAATTTGACCTACACTTTTATTGTGTTTTGATCTTTCATAGTTAAGTAGATATTACAGCTCAGGTTCCACATTTTTAACCGCAATTAATTATTTTTTACAATATTTTAAAAGTCTAAAACCTATCCTCCGTAACTGTTACTCTTTCTAGGTTAACTATATGTTTTCAAATATCTGAGGTAGTGAAGGCATACTAAAAATATCAGTTCACTAAGTAAATTAAACACACCCAAAGCAATCGAATCAAATATAATATATTATTAAAAATTAAAAGAAATATTTGTATAACCGTTTATGTAGGTGTTACAAAAATTGATTCTATCCTCCGTGAATCTGTTTTTGCTTTAAATTTTATGCAACGGATGGCGCTTTAATCGTTTTAAATAAACAAAAACCTCTGTTTACGACATTATAGATGCATGGATTCCTGAAGGTCAGTTAGAATTTATATGCAGATAAGAGTGTTGCTGTTTTATAATTCAAAAGTTTAAGTTCTTTAATTAGCTATTTAAAAACCTATTCACCGTGAAGTGTAATATCTCAGTAAGTAGATTTTTTTATAAATATTTTCTGTGTGTACAATTGTATTTTTAAAAAATATTAAGGTGTCAAAAGATACAATAACTTATTTTAAATATAAAAAGGGATGTTTAAAAAAAACATACGAAATCCTAACCTCCGTGAAGCTATTTTTAAGAATAATATGTTGATTTTTTCAGTAATAAAACTAGTATTTTACAGTGCTATTGGCTTTTTTTATCTCCTCATCCAACCCCCCAAAAATATATCGACGATCTGCTACAATTTGTATGAACAAATTTATTTGGTGGCATTAAAAATGCAACAACATTTTGTATTGTACAAATATGGCCTTATAATATGCTACAATTTGCAGAAGACAATTTTGGTCGTTGCTTGTGTCATTTTTGACGGCAGTGTTTAACACTTCCTTTATTTTTACGACAATTTGGAGAAATGCTTTTTTAGTAATTGTTGTACACACAATTTTAACATTTTCTGTACCCAGATTATAGTGACAAACGCAACAAGTACATGACTAAAATGCACATAAAAAATAAAAAAATTGTTTCAATTTTATTTGAATGTGTATTACAATTTTTTATTATACGAATTTTCAACACAATTCGTAAAGAAGATTCATATATTTATAATGATTTTGGCAACAAATTTCTTTGCGTGTATGCAAAGAAGAAGTAGGATGATGACAGCACTCGAAAAGGACGAAATGGCTTTTAAAAAGGACTTAAGTTTACGTCGATAAACACTAGAAAGCGAGTTAAAGGATCATTAGGTAGGAACTATACTTTCAGCTTGTCACAATGTGTTGATACACTCGCAAGGCCAAATCCCGCTTTGGCCTCTCCCCATTTCTCCTGCGTAGTTTGACAAGGGAAATTAACATAGTTTGGTGGATTATAAGGGGTTTGCGAGTCGCTAAACGACCATCAAAAACCATTTTAATTAAATTTTAAACTCAATTATTATGTTACGTTAAATGAGTTGGCTAATTTAATCTTCCCCAAACGATCAGTTTTTCAATCTTCAAAAGTCCTTTTATTTTGAAATCATTCATTAAAAAATGTATACGTAAATATGGCCTATTCACATTTCAATCTCGTTCTGAATTAAAATAGCCAAATTGAATTTAAAAATGAGTTTTTTACGCTACCTATAAAATAAAACTTTTAATTTTATCCAATTACAGTTTTGTGTATTAAATAAATAAATTCAGCACACCTTTGGCGAATGAAGCGTAAAAGCTGTGCAACACGGTTTAAGGGTGCACTCGCCACTAATGTAATTCGCAAATATTCCCGTTTTTGCTCGGCTGTTTCGGCCAGCTGAACGTAAGCAAAACTAATGAAGCCTTAATCATGGGAATATAAAGATTAAACCTTATTAAATTCTGCTAGATACGCTTTTAATTGCCTTTGCATCTGCTTGCCAACATTAATATTCATACAATGCTGAAATTGTTAGTAAGTAAATGCCCGGTTTTATAAATTATTTTTATATTTTATGGGCTACTAAATTTGCTACGATATATAGACAAAATGGCATTAAAAACTTCCTTTATCAAGAACATTTTTAACTTCATAATAAAAAAAGAAATACAACAAAATTATCTACTGCAAATTTTAGATGTAAGGTACGAAATCTACACCCAAAAAAAAACTTTGGCATGTTTTAAACTAAAGTTTTAGTTACCTTACAATTAAATTAAAATTACAGTTTGACGATTATTTGCGAAATTCAAATTAATGTTTGTCTTTAAATTTCCATTATATTGTCTTCTATTTCTTATATTTACCATTTTACATGAATAATGTTATAATTTTATAACATTATTCATAATATTTTATTTTTAAATAAAATATTTGAATTTACACTGCTAAGTGATAATTTTACTTTTCCTCATATTATCCGTGAAAATTATGTTATTTCTTCAATTAATAATGTCACGATTTTACTTTAGTAAATTCATTTTACCACTCACCTTAATCTCTAAATGATGTTACAATGGAACAAATATTTTTATTGTAGATTCGTATCATTCAACTAAAAATAGGTAGATTTTCTCTAAAACATTTTTTCATATTAGTAATAAATGAAAAAAGATCAATTTTATTCTATTTTTCTTGTGTATACGATTCTCCAATAATTTTTAAATAAAATATTTGGTTTTATTTTTTAAATTTATTTATTTATTTCGTTTTAATATTCTGCTAACACTGCTCTGGGATATTCCCAAATCTCTAGATAATTCTCGTGTCCTTGCATGTGGATTAGCGGCCGTTGCTGCTAATAAATTAATTTCATTATTTCCACCTGTGACTTGCTCGACAAATCTTTTTTTCGGTTGAACACTCCCGTTTGTAGTAAACTGCTTGACTGTACGGTGAAATGAATAACGTGATCGAATTTTATCCGAATAACGCTGAGCGTAGATATTAACAGCATCATCAAGGTTCCTGCCTGCTTCTCCATAAATCAAAATCATTTCTAATTTTTCTTCCACTGTTAAAAAATCCATTATGAATAACTGCTTAACGAAAGGAGGTCTTTTTGTTTGCAAATTAATCTCCGAACTAAATTGATATTAATGCTAAACTATGTATAAATAGTTTCTTTATACCTCAATAATAATTATTATTTATAACTAAATACAATTTTTTTATACCTCAATTAGGATTAAATTAATTAATTGACAAAATAATGTTTTTTTTACCGTAAATGAGGTATTTTTATTAAAAATAGTACAATAATCCTTTAAATTAAAGGATTTAATGCTGGCAGGTAAAAAGTGACCATGGTGCGCAATTGATAATTATCACCGAATGAAATAATGTATAAAACTTAACCAAAGAAAACTTAAATATTAGTTAAAAAATCGTGGGTACTTAAAAAAATCAGATTTAATTTAATAAGATAATTTTACCAAAAAAAGTGATATTTTTATAGAAAAATTATTGCAGAATCGTATAAGATTGATTTCCCCCCTCGAATCATTTTAATTAAGTAAAATGCATACTAACTGAGATATTTCAAAGTTTCAAGTTAAATGACTTACCCTGTATATTTGTTATATATAACATCATTGTTTTTAGAGGGTCTCCAAACAAAACTAACATTAACATGTTGCTATAAACATAGGCTATGTTTATGTTACATAGTTTATCTCATCCTCGACACTCATCTGATCCCTTTTTAAAATCCATTGCACATTATGCTGCTCTGTACCTTGCATAATCAGACATACATTGTGTCTTATAATTTGTCATGTTATTACAGGTAAATCGCATTTTCCCCGGGCACGTTTTATGGACTTGGTCGGAATACGAATTCATGAGGGATGTTTTCTATATCGAGATGAATAAATAACAAAGTATACATTATTCATTCGGAACAATGCTATATGTAACTAAATCTATTTCCCTTGAAACTTTACCATAACAACAGGCCGTCGTTGTAGGAGGCCATTTATGCAACCTGCTCTTTGTATGCTTCTAATGGAATAATTTTCAGCTTTATGTGTTCTAAGTAACTACATAATTAGGTATGGTTTCTGCATTTAGTGACGCTATATAATAAGATTGTAGGTACACTGTTTAAAATATCTGTGGTGTAAAAAGTAATCTAAAAATGGTGTCAAAATCCAACACCAAGTGGTGTTAATATAACACCATGAATTATGGTTGAAAATGTGTACCGATCGCGGCAAAGGCGGTGTGGATCACGTGATGTTCTTAAATCTCGCCTCTGTTGACTTACATGAAGAATATATAAACTCAGGAGATCCTTTGCTTTGGTGTGACACTACAAGTTGTTCGATACTAAAGAGACCTTTTATAGGTGAAAACAGCTGTCAATACTTGAAGTATTTTAAGTTAGTGGAACCCACTAAAAACATTATCTCTAGCGAGTTGAAGGTTCCATTTTCTGGAATAATACCACTGGTAATATACTAGTAACGCATCAAGGAACTTGTTTCCTTTTTTTTTCCTTTTTTCTGTGTAGTATGATTTAATTTGACCACAAACACATACTATTTATCACTGAAAAGGAGTTCAATTTACACCAGGTAAAATTTATTTTAATACTGTGTGAAAGTTAAATTTACACCATTTTAGTATTTGAATTTACACTGGACCAACGGACCACATTTAACATTTGTATCGATATAGACCATGTACTCTCTAAAAGTGAAACAGTGAAATGTTCACTATTTACGTCAGTGAGTTATTAATTCACTGTAAAATTAGTGTTTTTCAATATAAATTAGTGAAATTTTAACTTCTCCAAATTAGTGTTTTTTATTATCACTACTTTTCCGGAATTCTCGACATAAAATAGTGAAATTTTAACTTTTTTGAACTAGTTATCATAACTACCCACATAACAAGAAAATATACATAGGATATACATCTATGCATATTCGTATATTCGCGAATATTTTATTTATTTATTTATTTAATTTAATTTACATCCAACAGTTAAATACCATTTACAGGATGAGACTTAAGACTAGTAACAATAATATAAAAATATCAAAATAATCCCAATAATGTAACAATATACCCTAAGAAAAAAAAATTTAAACAATAACAAATACTACCATCACAATTGCTGCAAAAATGCTTGCTTTACTTCATTTATTGATGAATTAAAAATATCTATTGAATTTTGAATTAGTTTATAATTGTTACAGGCGTAAAATAGCGGAGATTGTCGTAGTATATTGGTACGTGGAATAGGGTTATGGAACATATAAGAGTTCCGAGTAGAAACTCGTGGTACATGAAAGTTTAGCATTTTTAGAATTTCAGGGCAGTCAATTAAACCATTAGCAACTTTAAAGATAAATATTATTGAGGAAAGGTTCCTTTGGGATTCTGTAGATATTATGTTATGGCGTGAGCGCAGTTCAGAGTTGGTGATGCTAATAGGAGGATATATTTTATCTATTTTAAAAGAAACAAACTTAAGGAAATCTCTTTGAACACATTCGATCCTTTTTATATAGGTTTGGTAGCCCGGACTCCAAATACAGCCAGCATAGTCTAATTTTGATTTAACAAAGGCGTTAAATAATAAAAATAAAACCGAAGGTTGGTCAAAATCCTTGCAATTTCTAAATAAAAAACCCAAATTTCTGTAAGCCGAAGAAATCACACAATTAATATGATCAATAAACCCAAGGCTGGAGTCGAATAGAACACCTAGATCTCTAAACGTTGTGTCTCTGACTAAATATGTATTGTCAATTATGTAATTGTAATATATTAAGGTCTTTTTTTTAGTGTAAGAGATCACTTTGCATTTTTGTGCATTTAGTGGTAGCTTATTCGCAGTGCACCATTCACTTAGAATTAGAAGGCTATTTTGGATACACATACAATCATCAAGGGATTCAATTTTATTATAAATTTTTAGATCGTCAGCGTACATTAAACAGGGCATATTCAGAACTGAAGGTATATCGTTGACAAAAAGGTTAAAAAGTAGGGGACCTAAAATAGATCCTTGCGGAACACCAGATAATGCGATAAATTCTTTTGACCTGAAACCTCTGTATTCTACAAAGTAGGTTCTGTTTTGGAGGTAAGATCTGAAAAGATGGTTTAAGTTTTTGGAAAAGCCGAAATACTCAAGTTTATTTAATAAGGTGTTGTGGTCAAGCTTATCAAAAGCTTTCGAAAAATCTGTATAGATAACGTCTACCTGTCCTTGTGAATCTAGGACTTCTGATATAAATTGGGTGATGCAGAACAGGTTTGTAGTCGTTGACCTACCTTTAACAAAACCGTGTTGGTAGATAGATAACTTATTCTTTACGTTTTTAAAAATTATATCATGCAAAAAAAGTTCATAAACCTTAGCAAAGTTGCAAATAATAGCAATGGACCGGTAGTTTGAGATAATAGTTTTATCACCTTTTTTAAAGATAGGAGAGACTCTGGAGGATTTCCATACTGACGGAAAAGTGTTAGAAGCTAGAGAAAGGTTAAAAAGCTTTGTTAAAGGTTTAATAAAAGACATATAGCAATCGCGAATCAAAAAAGCTGGAATATTATCAGGACCTTGAGTACCTTTGGCTTTCAATTTTTTAATTGCTTCTTCAACTTGTGCTTCAGATACGGAATTTAGAATAAAGATGGGAAAAGAATTATCAAAAAGGACATTGGTATCATTTTCATGGTTATAAGGTGATATAGAGTAACCCGATTTGAAAAAATTTGCGAATTCATTTACAATGATTGATGGGTCGTTAACAGGTTTGCTGTTAATATTCATAGAGTTGGGGAGCGATGTTTGATTATTTTTACTATTAACGTAAGACCAGAAATTTTTTGGGTTATTTTTTAAGTTATCTTGAATGTTGGTAAAATATTTTTTTTGAGATTGATGAATTTCATACTTTATATTTTTCCGTAATTGTTTAAAGTCATGGAAAATGTTTACGTTTTTAGTTCTTTTGTATTTATTCCATAATTTATCTTTATTTTTTAGGTTTTTTATTATACTCTTGGTAAACCACTTGGGATAACTATGTTTTTTATTTAGTGAAACCGTTTTAGGGACAAAATGTTCAAGGATTTCATACAAATTTGAGTAGAATAAATTACAAGCTTTTTCTAGATTATTACATCTATCGAGATAAGACCAGTCGTGATAAAGGAATGCATTGTATAGTCCGACAAAATCTGCTTTTTTAAAGTTGAAACTTGGATTATTATTATTGGGAAATATATTTTGAATATTAGATTTTGTATTTAAGTGAAGTATCAACGCTGGGTGATGAATATCGACAGCAAGCATTGGATCTTCACTACATGAAACAGAGCAAACATTATTAGCTAACACTAAATCTAAAAGACGATTATTACTATTCAAAACATAATTGCATTGAGTTAAATTCAAAAAGTTTATGAACAGTTCAAGATTTTCAGTTTTAAAGCTAGTGATGGTAGTTTTATATTCCGGAATATTAAAATCACCAAGAATATAAAGATCACCGTCATGTGTACAAAGACTAGATGAGAGTAAATTAAAGAATAAGGTAAAATCTTGAGCTGAACATTGTGGAGGAATATATATACAAATTACTATTGCATTTTTAGAGCTGTTTGTTATTTTAATTCCCACAATATCTATAGCTAACAGGTTACTATGGATGACGTTAAAGTCTATATCGTATGGATATACCATGGATATCCATAAAATATGATTTTGTCCTCTATTTGGATATCCATAGTATATCCATGACGTATATCTTATGTATATTCCTGGATGTCCATAATATATCCATGACATATATCAAGTACATTAAAAAACTCATAATATGGACATCCATAGTATATCCATGATGTATATTCCTGAATGTCCATAATATATTCATGGTATATATTATGTATATTAAAAACCCGAAAATGGATATCCATAACATATTTTTAGGGTATGTAATAAAAATCTTGAAAAACAAAAAAAAGTATTTTTTAAAATAAACAAACAAAAAAGTATTTTTTTTTCAAGGGGCCATGATATGCAACCTTATATGCATGTATAGAGATAGTTGAAGTGCGTCTTTTTCATTAGCGGCAGACAAAAAAAGCAAAAAAGCTTAGGGATAGAAGTAAATCCATAGGCGACTCAATAGACGTCAAATAATAAAATTAATTTAGCATTTCATACAAAGCAATCACGATGTATTAATTATATTAATTATAATCGCACGGAATATTTAGTGATTATTTATTAAATTTTAATTGAACGAAATAAAGAACAACTAGTTTATTAGTATAATATAATGATGATAGACGAGTCGCCAATGTCGGAACTCCAAACAAATGTCAATACGTCAAAATTAATTCAAGCGCAGCATTTTGACAGAGCAGGGTTAATTTTTAGTTTAGGCTTTGTTATCTATGGTTTAGGATATTTATAGGCATTGTAAGTAAGGGTTATAAGTTTTTTTAGTTTTTATCAATAATTTGTAATGCTTTTAGCCAAAATTTTATACCACATGAGTTATAAGTAAATAAAATAATTATATTGCTTATCCTATTTATATTACGCCCTTGAAAAAAAAATTGTATATGTTATTTGGAGTAGAAGCTCTTTTTGTGCTTCGTACAGTTGCCTGCCTCAGCTACGCTTCGGCCGTCAATCTCTGTACTCACCACAAAAAGAGCCACTTCTACTCCTTATGACATAATCTACTATTTTTTAAATAAACAAAATAGAGATGACGCCTCTTGATTTTCCTAAAAATAAAAAATATATAAATGCACTTCTCATTGAAAAAGAAATAAAAATAAATTCTTACCCATAGCGGATTTTTAAATTTAGCAAGGAGGCACCTTACCACTACACTGAAAGAAATATATACTAAAGTTAAATAAAAAAATAATTAGGGCAAATATATTTTATGTTTCATAAATGGACTACCACATACATTGCTAAAACAAATATATTCGTTTGGTTAGCAGCCTATTGCTGCCCTAGCAATATAAATGGTGTTTTTAGCAATATTTTTTTGCTGTAATTCACTTATAGTTTACATTTTATAGTAAGGGTAAGTTTATTTTTATTTAGATCTAACATATCTTCTTTACAATAAATGTATTACAAAATTTAACATACATTCATAATAAACAGTAGTATAAATGTGTAAAGCACTAGTATAAAATTTTTAGTATAAATTTGTATTTACTTTTAGCAACAAATTTCTTTCAGTGTACTAAACATCCCAGTCATAAATCAAAAACATACTCAAAACTTAAACAAGATTTTCTGCATTTTCGATAATTAAACGTCAAGTCAATGCGCATGTCACATGGTGTTTTTGCATTGTTTTTAAACTTTAAACTACCTGTCATATTTGTTAGGTTAAGTTTAAGTTTGTTCTCTTATAAATACTGTGAGTAAATAGTGCAGACGCGTAATGCCGTTCATCTTCCAGACGGTGTTCCGACTGGAGGAAAATTTCCGGTTTAGCGGGAATTTTCAACACAAAATCGTTGGAAAAAGCTCAAAACGGGATTTTTTTAAAACTAATTCAAATACCTACCAAAAATTTAAATAAATTTTACACAAAAATTAAACAGCAATAATAAAAATTAAAATTTATATTACAATGTTTATGTTTCCACATAGTTTCATTTTAAATAGATTTGTCTTGTACTTAGTTTTTTGTTTAAAAGTTATTTATTTTTTTAATCAATTTTATTTTTTCTATACAAGAGGGAATTTTTCAAACAAGTGGAGAAAAAACGATTTTTCAAAGGATGGCTACACTGATTCCAGTGTATATTCTAAGCTTATAATATAAAATTTAAAAATTTCAGTAAAAAAATTAAAACTATACTATAATTATATACTATAGTTATAATTTTTTATTATATAAAAGTTATACAAAGTATGTCCATAAAATATAATATACATGAAAGAATGTATCAAGTACATCCATTTATGGACATTTTATGGATATACATGAAAAAATGTATCAAGTACATCCATTTATGGACATTTTATGGATATACATGAAATAATGTATCAAGTATATCAATTTTATGGATATACATGAAAAAATATATATAGTATATCCATAAAATATTCACAAATGGATATACATAAAAGAATATATCAAGTATATCCATAAAATATCCATATCCATAGCATGTTATGTGGGTACTAAACCTATTTCACTAATTTCTACAGTGTAATTTCCACTAAATAAATTAGTGCAGAGAAATCGCTACATGAAAAAGTGAGTATTCACTAATTGCTAGTGGTATACTTATCACTGCGGCAAATAGTTAATATGCACTGTCAATCAGTGAAAATCCCCTGTTTCATTTTTAGAGAGTATGGTGTTAATTTGGTGTTAATTTGGTGTTAAAATGGTCATGAAATTTTGAACAGTGTATATGGAAAATATTTATATCTAGCTTGCTGGTTAAAATCTGAAGTAAACGATGCTGTAAATGCATTTTTTAACGAAAAAAAAACATTACCTAATATATAACTTTTTCATTAGAAGGTTATGGATAACGGAAAAAAATAATTTATATCAACTTTGGTTTTTCATTCTAAGTACGTATATAAAATCTGACCTGTAGCACCAACCTAGTTGGAGAATAAACAAAAACCATCATGTTTTTCATAAACCTGAACTTAGTTTGTAAAACTGTCTTTAAATTTAAATGAGCAGTGCACCTCTGTATAAAACAACATAATGAAGAAGTTTTGGAACTTTTTATACCGAAAAAATAATAAATCGTCGTTCTAGTTTTCGCACAAGGGGCGGTGGCTTCATTTCCATAAATCTTACCCACCTTTGATTTGAATTCATATTTTACGATAACGCAAATGAGCTACCCACAAAAGAAAACTCCGCGGATTAACTTCTTATATATAACTTAATAAAAGTGATATCGAAAAAGTTTCGCGGAAAGAAAGTCGACGTCTTAGCCTTTCTTGTTTTATTTCTTTTGTTTTATCTGCGTGGTGCTCCTCTTTGTGTTTTGTTTTGGTTCGCCTCCTGGCTAGCGGAACTTGCTTGCAGTTGTTTCATTTCCTATTATTTATTGTTTTGTTTTTAGATAGCCTGCATTCGCAACCCATCCATCTCATCCTCATCTACAGGGTGGACCAAAGCCATTTATTTACGCGTATTTTAATGGATTTGGTGAAAATAAATCATTTTTTTTAATAGTTATTTATGTCAAAGGCTTTGACTCAAAGCTGAGTATGTAGGTATCTTTAAGGCACAGTTTTATTTGTTAAACCATAAATAAAACGTACTTTCAGAACTGTCATCATCGAATTTTTTAATTGGTCCTAGCGAGTTTTTTACAGACTACATATGTACAATATTGTACAAAACTTCACCTGATTGGTCTAATTTAAATTATACATTACAACCAAGGAGATAATCCAATACTGGTATACCACTATAGTGAGCATTGACAATAATAAAGCTTAAATTATAGAACGCTTCAAAATAATAGTTATTTATGTCATTAGGTTAAGAAGTAATGCTTTTTGTGCTAAGCTCAATTGAGCGAAGCACAAAAAGGCACTTCTTGGCCGAATGGCATACAACATTTTATCTTCAAAGCACTTTATATAGGTCAATTTAATTCAACATCAAAGCGGCCTAACCTCACTTTTTTAGAATCTCATTTATTTATTAGCTAAAGATTACATTAAATGTACAATAATTATTATTGCCTTTAGAAGCAGTAATAGTTTTGACAATACCTAGCAACATGATTTAAGTAGAAATGGATTTTTGCTATTACATTGAATTCAATTAATTGTTTAATAAATAGGTAGGTATCTAATTTCAATTTGTTTGGATTTTTATTTAAAAAATAGGTAGTTTGGAATGTTTAAGCTGTGTTTAACATTTAATTTCACTGAAAACTTAAAGCAAATAAAAACTTAAAGATAATTTAAATCGTAGAACAAGAATCGTGCGTTTTCTTGGTTGCCTAACCTCACTTTTTGTTTTATTATTCATATTTAATTTTACAATAATTTAATGAAAAATATTAAACATTAACAGTAAAATAAACAAATTAGTAATTATTATAAATAAATTAAACCAATTTAATTTGATTTTATTTAATTTAATTTAATTTAATTTAATTTAATTTAATTTAATTTAATTTAATTTAATTTAATTTAATTTAATTTAATTTAATTTAATTTAATTTAATTTAATTTAATTTAATTTAATTTAATTTAATTTCATTTGATTTGATTTGATTTGATTTGATTTGATTTAATTTAATTTAATTTAATTTAATTTAATTTAATTTAGTACGTTAATTTCTTAGAAAAGGATTAATTTGTAAAAACATACCCCTAGCGAGAAAAAATCGAACTAATTACTTGCCTCATGAATAATTACTTAACCAATTAAGCAAGTTCGTAGAGCCCTTCAGTAAAAATATATATTTAGTTCACCCTATATCTTATATGGCAACTTAGATCTTGTCTTAGTGCTTTTCTTTTATTCTTTTCGCTCATTCTTTTACGTCAATGGTTATCTATGGATGCCAGTAATTAATAAAAACTTTTTCTACTCCCCCTATAAAACGCCCATTATCGAACATGTTTTCATGACACTAAGTGACCTTTTAAATACACATTGACAAGTTGTGGCTTTATGGCCTTTTTAGTCACGGGTTGAAGTTGTCAAATGTCATACAATCGCTAAAATAAAGTGCTCTTTTTGGAAAATAATACAAAATCTTTTTAGATAATAATAAGTATTTTTCGTTGAAAAAGTATAGTATGCAATTCGTTTATATTAATAACATATGTTATGTTAAGAATACTTTATAAAAAATGTACTTTTGTTTCAATATTGCTTCAAGACGTTTTTTCAATATTACTCGTTTTTTCTTCATCTGAAATAATATTACATATGTATGTGTTTTAAAAGGCATATCGTACATATTAAAATAGGTAGATAAAAAAGTGCATTTTTATTTACATTAATATTTTAAATTTAATTAAATTTAAAAAGCATGGTATGGATATTTGATTTTTACTAACCAAATATTTAAATTTAATTCAGAAATTTAAATCAAACATTTCCCAATTGATTTGAACCATTTAATTAACGTCCGTTTCTATAATTTTCGATTTTTACTTTTAGCCAAATTAACTAAACTGCATTTAGTTAATTAAAGATAATATCAATTTAATTCAACTTTCTGTTTTCGTTTTATCCATTTTTTTAATTAAATTTTTTAATTAAATCGAGATTTTAACAGGATGTCTATGGTATCATATATTTTAAATCCCCCACTTATGAACTGACTATGCTAATTAGGTAAAATGATACGGAAAATTGTCAAATTTACCCTCAAAAATAGGAAACAAGGTTATATATAGAAAATATAGCGAATAAGCGGTATTTGTGTGAAAGTATTTGGTGTTTTAATACCTCTTGCTCCATCTATGAATTATCTTTCAAACCACTGCGTACCTTGTCAAATTTCTGTAAAAAATTTTTCGTGTTTCCTGTTATAACATCAAAGAAATTTGAATGGTCTTAAATTTATGAACTTTTAAATTAGTATGTTTGGAAACCACTCAATTTTTCCGTAAATTACGTAATTACGCTTATACAGGGTGTCACATAACTAATAGAAAATACAGCAACTGTAGAAATATATGCCCCAATTTTTAAAAAACTGTGTAAGATACAATTTTTTATGTAAAAAATTAATTATTGGTTTTTCTAAATTAATCCCGGCGCATCCGCCGTTTTTGCGAAAACAACATTTTTGAAAATATTAGCATATCAATTAAATTAATTATTAATACATATTCGTTTTATAAAAAATATACGCCGAAAATTGTATTAGGATTGAAAATTGTGAAAAATATGCGTTTTTAACAAAATATTTTTAATTTTTTACATCCAAAGTTTTATAAAAGTTGAGGGATATATCAAGAAAAATGCTCTTTTTAAAGTGAGCTTGACAGATTTTTTGTAAAATCCTTTTTAAAAAGTTATAAATTAATCCCGGCGCATCTGCGAAAGCAACATTTTTACAAATTTTAGAATACCAATTAAATACAAATTTGTATTTTGAAAAGTATTCCCTGACAATTTCATTAAGATTAAAGTAAAATTGTAATAAATATACGTTTTTAAAAAATTAATTTTTTTCATATACAATTTTAATGAGAGATTTATAAAAATTGAGGGATATTTCTTTTTAAAGTGAGCTAAACAGATTTTTCTTAAAATCCTTTTTAAAAGTTACGTTATAAATTAATCCCGGCACCTCCGCCATTTTTGCGAAAACAACATTTTTAAAAATTTTAAAATACCAATTAAATACAAATTTGTATTTTGAAATGTATTCCCTGACAATTTCAAATTTGTGGAAAATAAATTTTTAATTTTTTACATAAAAAATAGTATCATCCACAGTTTTAATGAGAGTTTTATAAAAATTTAGGGATATATCAAGAAAAATGCTCTTTTAAAAGTGACGTTAACAGATTTTTCGTAAATTTTTTTAAAAAATAACATTTTTAAATTTTTTAGTATACCAATTAAATTAATTAAATATTCGTATTTTGAAAAGTATACCCTAAAAATTTTATTAGGATTAAAGTAAAATTGTGAAAAATATAGGGATTTAAAAAACTTATTTTAATTTTTAACATAAAAAATACCGAAAAAGTTAAGTTTGTGATGTGCTACAAATCTAAATATAATTTAGAGTGGTAGAGGAAACCCAATGCTATCGTTTTCTGCAAAAAAATAGTATATTATTATACTAGAGAGATAATGCGCATAATAATGTAGAGTGTAATACTATACTTTATCTACTCCAATAAGTAGATAATTAAATGATTTTAAAAATTAAATAAATAAAATCTGACATTTGTCAAATGGTTAAACTTCCTTTTTACCAATTTTAAATGTTATTATAGTCACCTTCTTTCAATTTAAAACCCGATTGGTTCAAATCACAGAGAATATTAAAATCGGCCAATCACTAATGCCTAACAACACGAATATTCACGAAAAAAAAACAAATTATGCCATGGGAGTAGATCAAATATGATTTTCCACACCTTTTTATGGTATTTTTGATTTTTAATAGGTTAAAAATTAGATTAAAAATCTGAAACTTTGGGAGTACCTTTAGATTAGTCAAAAAGGTAAGAAGTATATATATACCAAAATTTCCAAAAATGTTGTGTTTTGCAAAAATGGCGGAAGCGCCGGTATTAGTTTATATTAATATGCCAACGTCACTTTAAAAAGATCATTTTTCTTGATATTTCCCTCAACTTTTATAAAAAAACTTATTAAAATTGTGGATGATACGATTTTTTATGGTAAAAATTAATTTTTGGTTTAAAATTATAAATTACTCCCGGCGCATCCGCCATTTTTTTGAAACCAACATTTTAAAAAATTTTAGCATACCAATTAAATTAAATACATATTCGTATTTTGAAAAGCATTCGCTGAAAATTTCAATAAGATTAAAGCAAAATTGTAAAAAATATACGTTTTTAAAATAATAATTGTTAATTTTTTACATTAAAAATTGTGTCATCCACAATTTTAATAAGAGTTTTATAAGAGTTGAGGAATATATCAATAAAAATGATCTTCTTAAAGTGAATTTGGCAGATTTTTCGTACAATACTTTTTTAAAAAGTTACGGGGTTTTTATAAATTAAACCCGGCGCATCCGCCAATTTTTGCAAAAACAACATTTTTGAAAGTTATGGCATACATTTCTTACACTTCTGAAAGTACTCCCAAGGTTTTAGATTTTAAAATTAATTTTTAACCTGAGCACCGACTACAGAGTCAAATTGGCAATTTTAAAATTTTCAAAAATGTTTTTTGCACAAAATGGCGGGTGCTCCGGGATTAATTTATAAAAACCCCGTACCTAACTTAAAAAAAAAAGAATTTTACAAAAAATCTGTCAACGACACTTTAAAAAGAACATTTCTCACGTGGTGGGACTTTGCTGTTTGGAGCATTACTTAAGTATGTATTAATTAGCTACTCAAATTTTTACAAAGCTATTAAATTTTTGAGGTAATAAAAAATGGTATGTTGACAATCTGTAAATACTTAAATTAAGATTTTCTTTATCTGAGTGTACAGGGTGATCCCCTATAATGTCGCCCCCCTTTAACTTTTTATTTTAAGTTTCCCCAAAAATTTAAAAGTTTGGTTATGTAGGAACTAAAAAATACTTTTTTTCTACCTATAAAGAAAATTGGAAAATTTATCATTATACAGGGAAAAACAAAAAGTTAATTTTGTTTCAATGGATCACCCTATATATAAATTTATTTTTCGATTCCTTGTAAAATTCTGAGCATAATTCATATAACAAACCATATACCTAAATTCAACTGTTTCTGAAATATTCGCATTCGAAATGTTATCATTCAATGTTTTTTTTAAACTGTCAAATCAAGAAGCCTCAGTATACCAAAATTTTTATTGAAAATAAATTACTATAGTGACATTATGTCAATATGTCTTGTTAAATAAGTAAAAATGACGTACTCAGACAGAGAAAGACAAACTACCTATTTCAACTTATTATATTAAAAATAATTTAAATATTTCAGAAACGGTTAAATTTAGGTATATGGTATGTTATATGAAATATGCTTAGAATTTTACAAGGAATCGAAACATAAATACATATATAGGGTGATCCATTGAAAAAAAATAAACTTTTTGTTTTTCCCTGTATACTGATCAATTTTCCAATTTTCTTTATACGTAGACAAAAAGTATTTTTTAGTACCTACATAACCACACTTTTAAATTTTTTGGGACCCATAAAATAAAAAAGTTAAAGGGGGCGACATTATAGGGGATCACCCTGTACCTATGTACCTATTAAAACATAAAATCACTTAAAAATTCTCATTACTAAAAAATATTTAAAAATCACTTACTACTTTGTTGCTGATTGCCTAGTTAATCAGTCCCGTACTGGACCTACCTGTAACAATGAAAAAAACATTAAAAAACAACTCAAACAAGCAAAATCACAATTTTTACCTTTAAGGCCCTTTCCCTGTCACCATCGTTGTTATTGCATCTCCAGACAAAAAAAGATCACTCACGCACTAAAATATCGCATCGAAACTCACAAAAGTCAATAATATCTGCATTTTTATCCAAAGGACGCCAAGCCAAGCACTTTGCCGATCGTTTTGCAATTATGGCTGCCAAAGTGACAAAAGCGAATCGCCCGGGCTAGCGTGGTGGCTCTGTCAAAGATGACACGAAACAAATGCTTCTGAAACTTGGACCTTATAATGTTATATTACTTTAATATTATTTTATCGATTGCAGTTTTATACGACAATTACCTAGGTACACGAAATATTTTGTTTTATATTGTCTTTACACTGTAACAAATAAAAAACATTAAAAAACAACTCAAACAAGCAAAATCACAATTTTTACCTTTAAAGCCCTTTCCCTGTCACCATCGTTGTTATTGCATCTCCAGACAAAAAAAAGGTCACTCACGCACTAAAATATCGCACCGAAACACAAAAAACTGCAATAATATACTCATTTTATCAAAAGGACGCCTAGCATGTCAAATTACCGGTTGTTTTGCAATTATGGCTGCCAAAGTGACAAAAGCGAATCGCCCGCCGGGCATGCGCGGTGGCTGTCAAAGATGACACGATTATACCTACAAAAAAATGCTGCTGAAACTTTATAGTGTTATATTATTTTAATATTATTTTATCGATTGCAGTTTTATGCGACAATTACCCACACGAAATATTTTATATTGTCTTTACACTGTTACTGACGTATACAAACAATAATAATTATTATTGTAAAACAAATGTTCGTTTTTTATGTAAACACTGTTACAACGCAAATTTGAGTGGGGCTAAAAACAAAAAATGGTCTATATTTATAAAATGCAAGTCCATTTGAGGGATTTTTCAATATTTAAAGAAATTTATCTCTTTAAATTGTTATAAAATACAATAAAAGCTAGCACAATACTGTAAGGTATGCAACTCCTGTTACGGCAATGGTATTTCATTGCCTAAGATACAGGTAAAAAAACATAACCTCAAAGAAAAACAAACAGATTTCGCAATGTTATAAGAGTACTTTTTTGGCGAATAAAGCGAAAGAATTTTTCTTAGAAAACAAATGAGAATTTTCGGGACGAGCACGATAAATATACGGGGCGTTGCCGTGGAATTCCCCTTCGAACCGTACGAGTTACAGACATAAAACAAATATACAGAGAATGAACAGCATTGTGGAAGAGAAGAAGCAGGTTCATGGGGAATCTGCTAAAAGAACTGACTGGAAAAGTGGATAAAGGGACGGTAAATAACGCAGACAAAGCTTACTGGCCTTCATGGGCTTACTGACCATCATATACACTTCGAGAATGCATACACAGTTATAGTAGGCAATTAATGAACTTAAACGGAGTGCATACAAGCACATGAAGGCTTGCATTATAGGATCAAGGAAGCAAATGTGCATACATCCAGAAGTGATGAAGGAACAGAGCAATTCTGCCAGAGTAAATATTTAAAATATAAACAGTAAACACCAACCGCCTTGGTTATGTAACAGTCAGCAACGAATTATTCACAATTGCTAACAAATGTAATTTTTAAAAATTTGTAATAATTGGAAAACAAATGTATCAAACTCAAAGATGAAAAATACAAATTTGTCATGCTAATCCAGAGGTCGCATTTGGTGAATTAATACTTTTTTACCTTTTGTATTATTATCATTTTTATGGGAAATATTAAAACATACATTATTTTAAAATTTTAAATAAAAAATGTAAAATTGTTTGATCTAAATATTTTAAGGCTTGATCAAGATATTTCTATTTAAATACTGTGATGCAAATGCATTTTTTGTCCAATGTTTTTTTGAAGATAAATAAAACTGTTTTGTGAAAAATTTTAGGTGTTTTATTTTTTATTCCTGTCAGCCAAAGTAAGTTAACAAATTTGTTCCTAGGATGGTCTTTAATGTTTTAACTATAATGTCCAAGGTTGATGTTCTAACATTTTTTTAACACACTGTATATTTTGTAACTAAATTAAGAGTAAAATAAAAATACTTTTTATGCTTAACAAGAGGTATATTTTTTATTAACAATATATATTTATTTATTCATATAAATCACATATCTATAAAAATAATATTATAAAAAAATAAGAAAAAATAAATTAAACAATTGTATAATTATTTTAAATATGAATAACAATTTTAATAATACTATCGCTGGTACTTGGTAAACGTTAAAAAAACCTAAAAAAATATTAAATTTCAAATTTTTTAACTAGGGTTAAAAGTTTCATTTGAGTACAGTAGTGGCCATAATTATAATTATCTATAGACCAACCACTGTAAAAAAAATCTAACTCCAAAACGCCTTTAGTAATCTTTAAGAAATTTTGGATAAAAATATCTCAGTTTACGTGTTTGAGGGTTTTTTGAAAAAATATTTTTAAAGCCCATTTTTTTTAAATTAAAAAAAAACCTTCGAAAAATAACTTTTAGGGAATTTTTTTTTCAAGTAGATAAAAAATATGCTGTTAAAGACCGTATTTTTTTTAGTATACTCTGAAAATTTTGTACAAATCAAATGAACAGTAAAGATACAGCGATTCAAAGTCGTCAAAAATGACCACTTTTCAGCAAAATAATCAAAAAGGGGGCATTTTTACCGACTTTGAAGCGATGTATCTTCGTTACTGTTCATTTGATTGACAAAATTTTTAGAGTATACTAACAAAAATACGGTCTTTAACAGCATATTTTTTATTTACTTGAAAAAAAAATTCCCTAAAAGTTATTTTTCAAACGTTTTTTTAATATTAAAAAAAATGGGCTTTAAAAATATTTTCTCAAAAAACCCTCAAACACGTAAACTGAAATATAAGTTGAAGTATTTTTATCCAAAGTTTCTTAAAGATTAATAAAGGCGTTTTGGAGTTAGTTTTTTACAGTGGTTGCTCTAATTATGGCCACTACTGTATATCGTAAAACTTACTTGTTCTAAACTAGATTGTCCTAAGGAATAATCTTCAATATTCAAAGTGTCATTATGTTTGGCCTCCTCCAAAATTCCAAACATTTTTGACCAAGGAATGTCAGTATCCGTAATATAAAACGTCAACAACTCTTGATGTCTTTCTCTCAGCTTTGCCTTAGGAAATTCGTCCCTAATAAACTCTTCTATGGGCTGAGTATCCCCATGTTCCAAACCGTGGCTTTCCGGCAACTTTTTCACTTTTATCGTCAACGTATAGCCTTTGGCGAATTTGTTTTTCAAATGCTGGCTGGAGCCGATGCATTTAAAATTGCCGTTCACCATTATGGCTATCCTCGTGCACAATGCCTCGCATTCCTCCATGCTGTGCGAGGTTAGGATTATCAGTTTACCGTTGTCCCTTAGTTTGCATAAGGCGTCCCACAGGAATCTTTTGGTAGCTGGGTCCATACCTTGAATGAAACAAAAACAATTGCTTGTCTTCATTTTATATGGCAGGCCGTTTAAGCATTTATTAGATAAAAGTTTAAAGATTAAAGTTTAGCACTTAAATTAGGTTTTAATAGAAATTTTTTTAAACTCAAAAGAATTGATAGTCAAAAATGCAACATTAAACATTTATATTTAAAAATATTGATTTTTAAAAGTTTTGGTTGTAATATTTTATTCTACAAAATTATTGGTTTAAATTTTTAAAGTCATTTAAATGATAGTTGATAAATTATTAATACAAAAATTCTCACATTACATTAAATGTAAGTTTTAAATTTTAAATTAGTAATTTTTGGATTAAAAATTTATCGACTATATATCATTTAAATGACTATTTACAAATTTAAACCAAAATTTTTTATTTTTAACAATTTTAAAGTGATATATTTTTAAGACAAAATTTATAACTTTACATTTAAATGTAAGTCGATAATTTTTAAATTACAAAGTGTAAACTTAGCTTTAGTAGAAGGCACTAGAGTCTGGGATTGAAGCCACGATGCAGCTAGTTTGATCCGTTGATGTTTTTTAAATGTCGAATTAACTTAGTACAATAGGCACTAAAAATGTTGTTGTTCTATTATTAAATTTATGTAATAAAGAAACATTTCATTACGATAATTTGTAAAACGCGTCAAATATTTATGGAGCAAGCACGATTTGGCAACACTGCGGATCAAACTGGCTGCATCGTGGCTCCGATCCCAGACTCTTGTGCCTTCTACTAAAGCTACGTTTACACTTTGTAATTTAAAAATTATCGACATACATTTAAATGTAAAGTTATAAATTTTGTCTTAAAAATGTATCAATTGATTGAAATTAATTTAAAATTGTTAAAAATAAAAGTTATTGGTTTAAATTTGAAAAGAGTCCTTTAAATGACAGTCGATAAATTTTTAATGCAAAAATTACCACTTTAAAATTTAAAACTAACATTTAAATGTAATGTTTAAATGTATGTATTGAAAATTTATCGACTATCATTTAAATGACTCTTTACAAATTCTAAACCAATAATTTTGAAGAATAAAATATTAAAATTCCATTTTTTAAAAACTAATATTTTTAAACTTAACCTTTTACAGTTGCATTTTATATTTAAAATATTTTTTCATTATCAATAGTTTTGAGTTTACAAAAATTTAACTTTTTAAACTATTTTGATAGAAAATGTTTTATATGTGTTTTTATTTTAAATGGCTTGATACTATTTTTAAATACTAAAAAATTTAACTTTACCAAATTAATATCAATAATTTTATAAAATATTTATTTAAGTTAACAACATGCCAACGAAATAAATTATACTTGGGAAATTATTTTTATTAAAAAATGATAGTTAGAAATTTTTGGAAAAATTGATAGAAAATAATATTGTTTAATACAGAAGTGAACTGTTGGTTAGTAAATTTTGTCTTTCAATAGATGATTTTAAATTTATAAATGTAAACCTAAAATTTTTAGTTAGGAAAATTTTAAACCAATAAAATTTTAAATTAAAAAATTATTTAATAAATGTTAAAATGGCGTGCCATAATTTTAGCTCATCGTTATTTTATTTTGTCCCGAACCCGTATTACATACGAATCTCTTAAAAATGAATTCCCTTGTGGAAATTTTTCTCTGAAAGAGTAATAAGTAAAAGTAAAAGTTTTTAAGGTCTTACTTTTTACTAAAAATTCTGAAGTCGTAATAAGACTCTGAATAAAACTTATTAAGTCGGTCTGACTTTTTCCGACTTAATAAGTTTTATTCAGAGTTTTTAAGAGATTGTCAAACTTTCAAAACTCTTATTTTTACTTATTAAAACTTTTTCAGAGAAATATACATACCTGTTGTTGGTTCATCCAGATATATGACAGATGGGTCTCCAATAATAGAAACAGCAGTGCTCAGCTTCCTCTTGTTCCCTCCACTCAACTGTTTAACCTTCTTGTCCAAATGCCTGCTGAAATCGAAATCCCCGGCCAAAACGTCCACGAGATCTCTGCACTCGTCGTCCGGGACGCCGCGGATCAACGCGAAAATTTTGATGGTCTCCCTGGCGGTGAGGTTGTCCAACAGGGCGTCGAATTGCGGGCAGTACCCCATAAACTTCCGCACGTTCTTCAGGTCGCCTCGGATGCTCCTGCCGTTGATCCAGGCGTCGCCGTGCGACATCTTCAGGTCCCCCGTCATCATGCGAAAGGTGGTCGTTTTTCCGGCCCCGTTTACCCCCAACAGCCCGAAGCACTCGTACCCTTTGGCCACCAGGCACAAACCGTTCACGGCAAGATTTTTTTTGTAGTACTTTGTGACGTCCTTCATTACCAACGTGTTTTCCTTGATCAAGTCTTCACTTGCGTTTCGAACCTTTTGTTTTTCTTCGGATACGTCGCCGTCTTCGTCCGGCACTTCGACAGGACCGGAACTGATTCTTATTGGCTTTATCAGTTTGTAATCGTAGATTAGAAGGGCTAGGAGTAGGACGCAACCCAGCAATAAAAGAACCAAAATGTTAAGGCCGATTCCGGGTCTTTCGAAGCGAAAATAAAAATCACCAGAATCTAGAGAAAAAATTAAAATTCAATTTATCCCAAATATCCTAAACAGTTAATTAATAGGAAATAATAATCTCAAGTAGCATTTTAAGTGGACAAAACGTATACGTGGAACTGCAAAGTGTATTGCCAAAATCTGTACCACGTGGTAGAAACGATTCTATTACGAAATTAGTCAACTTTTTCCCAACAAAATTTGGTATACGATATTTTATATTTATTGGGGTTTATTTTCATCAAGTTTGGCCAAAAATTGTCATATTTTATGTCAATTATTTCCCAACGCGATAGCACAAAAACTGCATGAAACGTATAGTTATTTCTGACCAACTTCGTTAGTAATGAGTTTGGTCGAAAATTGGCAAAGCGTTTGTAATGTTGATTGGTCTAAACGGCGCGTCGTAAGAAGTTAATCAATATTTCAAGACATTTTTCTCTACAAAAATTTGTCAAAAAGTGCTTGTGTGACAGTTATTTAAAAAAATTATAATCATCCGTTCACTAACTAAACGTGTGTCAAGTTTTAAACAGCTTTAAATTTTGAATAAGTAATTTTCAAGTTTTTTAATTATTGAAAAATTTATTACTTTTCGAAGAATTATATCATCGAAAGCACAACGATATAACAGATATTCCCTCGTTAATTTTGAAGTAATATAAATTTACATTGGTAGTTCTTTATTATGTACTTTTTTTTTGTTCATTGTTATAGATTTTCATCTCGTTATGCGTACAAGGCTTTTAGTAATTACTACAAGCAGGACAATTTAAAAATAAATTTTCCACCTATATGTCACAGAGGAAAAAAAATATTGGGTTTAAAGATCTAAAGTGCCTGAAGTGAGCAAAGTAATTGAGATATTTGCATTGAATTTTAATATTGATTTATTTTTTTATTTTAGAAGTTCTTCATAACATATAAAGTTACCAATTACAAACAATTTTACAATAAGTTCTTAATGTTTAATAAAGCATAATTCTATTTGTCTCATAATATTATAACAAGTATAAAGGTATTTTTTCTAGAGAGTTTACATGAACACGATATTTTCTTCTCCTAGGCCTTCTTAGAGGTCCTTTGATATTTTTTTTACAATTTTTATTATTTAAAACATTTTTTAATTATATATTTTTCTTTAAGAAATTTTTATTTTTTTAAATATTTTTTTATTACAATTAAAAAATTTGAATACAAATTTTTTTGTTTGTTTTCAAATACTCTCCAAAAAATGAATGTAAATGAAAAAAAGCTTTTTTAGTAATATTCTTTCAAATATAATTATAATATTTGTAAATACTTTGTTCCAATATTTCAAAAGCCTAATATTTTCTCAAATAAAGATTAAAAATTTGTCACCGTTTTTCCATGCCCAAACATTCCCAAAATTAAACCAAATAATAGGAAAAAGCAGTTTGGATTAAGTTAGGTAGGTTAACTTAATCCAAACTGCTTTTTCCTATTATTGGGCACAATTTGGTCATTTATTGTTGGCCATCGCGATTGCACAAACATCATATAATAATAATCATGTCATATATTGTACATTCTTGGCCAAGTTTTAACCTGCACCTACAACTATGCTAATATAATATAAACTGTATTTTAATACATTTAGTTATTTTAACGTAATTGCCACTCATTTGAAGTTGCGATATCAGTTTTTGTCACTGTAATGCTACTTGGGATTAAATTAAAACAAATGTAGGTACCTTTACAAAATGTGTTATTGGCAATGTTGATACCATGCTTGGCCATTTCGTCGCAAACCCTGTTCTTGCCATTCAGCATGGATATATCGAATATCCCCATACTAAGGGCGTAATGCGGCGCTATAATAAACACATTTTGCAAAATATCCGACGTCCTTTGAAAACCCAGTGCGGCGAAAATCTGCGTAATCAAGAAAGGCACGACACCGGTGAAGAGGCTTATGAAGGCCATTTTCGTGTAACCACTCGATGGAACTTCGAAGAAAAATCCGAACCAATACAGCACCGGCAATATGGCCACCCCGAAGCACAACATGACGGCCATCAGTCTTCCTGGAAAGGTAAAAATACACTCACAGGCAAAATAATCGATCCACACAAATTTTCGATGAATTTCAATCGCAAATAACTTTTTTATTTGATGTCGGATTTAAACGAATATTAAAGAATATTGTAAATAAATTATTGGAGAATCGCTCACATTTTAAAAATTACTAAAAAATACACGTACGTTTATAATATACAGGTTTAAACAAAAAGATGTTTTTTACCATAAGTTTAAGACACTCTGTAGAGTGGCTAAACCGTATATTGTTCTAAATTATGTTTTAATTATCAAGTCACATCTATTTTTAACAGTTTTGTTTTTGGTTCACCTTGATTTATTTATTTTTGTGGAAAATATGGATTTTTTTTAAAAAAAACATTGCAATTTTCAATATTTTCCTGTATGAAGAACTAAGGTTGCTATGGTCCATCCATAGCCTATGGAGGATGACAGTGATAGTTTTGTTGAATCATCCCATACTTGGACATGTCATATACAGCTTTCAAAAGGTATCAAATTGTTTTTTGTAAATTAATGTGTTAATTTTGAGGTGTCTTCTTACTTTTAAAAATGTCTCCGACTGATGTTGCCCTTCGTACTTTACTTCTTGTGAAGTTTAAAACACTTGCCACGTAATATTGTGACGGTCCATCCTGGATTAAATTAATGGCTCTGGCAACATCAGTCGGAGACATATCCATTTTTTTAAGTAAGAAGACACCTCAAAATTTAAACATTAATTTGCAAAAAACAATTTGATAGCTTTTAAAAGCCGTGTATGACATGTCCAAGTATGGGATGGTTCAACAAAACTGTCACTGTCATCCTCCATAGGCTATGGATGGACCATAGAAACCTTAGTTCTTCATACAGAAAAATATTGGAAATTGCAATGTTTTTTAAAAAAAATCCATATTTTCCACAAAAATAAATATATCGAGGTGAACCAAAAACAAAACTGTTAAGAATAGATGTGACTTGATAAATAAAACTTAATTTAGAACAATATACGGTTTTGCCACTCTACAGAGTGTCTTAAACTTATGGTAAAAAACAACTTTTTGTTTAAACCTGTATATTATAAACGTACGTCTATTTTTTAGTATTTTTTTAAAATGTGAGCGTTTGTCCATTAATTTATCTACAATATTCTTTAATATTCGTTTAAATCCGACATCAAATAAAAAAGTTATTTGCGATTTAAATTCATCGAAAATCTGTGTGGATCGATTATTTTTCCTGTTAGTGTAGTTGACAACCGAGACACATCGAAACACTTTACGAACCTAAATCCGCGGGCGTTGAAAATCCTTCTTGTTGGAATCCGCTCAGAACCGCCACGAACATCACCACCATGAAAAAGTATATCAGAAAATCGCAAACGAATGTCGTGACCCAAAATATCCAAACCTCAGCTCCAGATACCAGCTGGAGGTGTTTGGATTTGGAAATTCTCTCTCTTATCACGAACAAAATGAAGATCGGCGCGGAAAATGCCATGCTGAAGCCCACTTGAAACGCCAATTGAAATCCAAAGCTGGCTGTTACTATTCGCTCCATCTAAAACAGTTCCTCGTTTTTGCTTGTCGTTTCTGCAATTAAAACTTGCAACTTACCATGGACTTGGTGTTGTATGGTAGCGGGTGATTGGTGAACTTCAGATTGCAATGGGAACAATTTGAAAGAACTTTGTACACAGTCTCCCATGCTAAAGACGAAGCGATACCAGGGGAATGATAAGGATCGTTGTTAAAGTAAACATTTATTATAAATTGTCTATATAATAGAACATATTTTTTTTCAAACTGTGCCCCCACTATGTAATGGAACTTGAAGTTCTTGTTGTTTTCTTTCCTCTAAAATGTTTTTTGTTTGCCGGGAAAGTTTTAAATAATATACCTTAGACTGGGCCAAAAAAATCAACTATTTTTTTTTGAAAAGTATATCGAAAATATAGTTTGGGGTAACAAAAAAAATTATGGTGAAAGTTTGAGTCCATAATATTAATATTAAGAGGTCTATCATCGCAATTTTAATTTTTTTTTCCTCAGCAAATTTTAGGCTCAGAACTCCCAAACCATTGAGTTTAACAAAATTGACTTAATAATATTTTTTTAAGAAAATTAAATGCTCTACAAAAAAGGTTAAAGTGAAATTTTTCGTCAGATGAACAGTTTCACTAAAATCATGCCTTAAAAATTGGTATAGTATTTTGATCTTTTAAATTGGAATTTTGTAATTCATGTAAAAATCAGTACCCATAAAAAACCGATAAATATTTTTATGGAAAATCAAATGCTTTACAAAAAAGCCTCTTAACATTTGGCTAAATCAATCAAAAGTTATTCAAGGTTAAAATTTCGTTTTGACTTCAAATTAACCTTGAATAACTTTTGATGAAGTGAATTTAGCCAAAAATGATAAAAAACTTTTTTTGTAGAGAATTTGATTTCCCATAAGAATATTAATCGTTTTTTTTCAGGGCACTGATTTTTACTTGAATTACAAAATTCCAAAGTTAAAAGATCAAATTGTAAAACTATACCAATTTTTAAGGCATGATTGTAAGAAAACGGTTCATCTGACGGGAAATTCCAATCAAACCTTTTTTGTAGAGCATTCAATTTTCTTTAAAAAATATTCTTTAGTAAATTTTGTTAAACTTAATGATTTGGGAGTTCTGAGACAAAAACTCGCTCAGGAAAAAAATCTAAAATTGCGATGATATTATGATTGATATTACTTTTACCATAATTTTTTTTTGTCATCCCAAACTATATTTTCGATATACCTACTTAAAAAAAAATAGTCGATTTTTGTGTCCCAGTCTTATATACATACATACCAATTTGAGTGCAATATCAGTTATATTCTTGGTAGTCTCTATTTCAGATTCTCTGCCCACTATATCGATAAAAGTATTGGAGTATGGTGATTGGTCGTCGACTTGCACAATGGTTTTGGGCGAGTTAAACTTGTCCAAATTCAACTTTAAATCCGGCAAACCGCTTTGATATCTGCCGCTCATGTTAATAATAGCAATGGCAATCAACAGGAAAATAATCGGCAGTAGAATCTGAATCAATAGAATTATCCACGACCTTAGGGACGAAAGGGACTTTTTAATGAACATCGCGCGAATTTGGTTACAAGTTAATTCGATTCCTTTGCGTCGTTCCCTTGTGTATGATATTTGAACTAAAACGTATTTTTTGAGTACCCTATTTATTTATACCTATTAGGCTGGTTCAAAAAAATCAACTATTGTTTTTTCCTGAATTTTCGCACTGAAATATCTTCACGGTACCAAAAAAGACGCCTGTGAAAACCGGAGCTCTTAATTTTAATATTTAGAGGTCGCGCATCGAGAATTTCTATTTCCCATTTAAATAACATGGGAAATTTTGTTTTGTTTCTTAATAATTTTCTAGCTCACAAACTAATTAACAGATTTGTATGCGCGATATATATTCTTGTGGGAAATTGAACGCTCTACAAAAAATGTCTCCTATCATTATTTGATAAACCAACTAGTTCAAAAGTTGTTCAAAGTCGAAGTTAAATTTATGTTTTACTTAAATTTTAGGCAAATTCATTAAAGTTATTATCAAAAATCAAAATTACTATGTTCAATAAGCCTTTTAAATTAATTCCACAGAAACATGTACTATTACTGGAAAGAATTCATTAAAAAGGATTTAAATCAATAAAAAAGGATTTTAATCAATCAAAAAGAATTTTAATGAATTCTTTCCAAAAATAGTAGGTGTTTCAGTGGAATTGATTTAAAAGGCTTATTGAATATCGTAATTTTGATTTTTGAATGATTTTTTTTTATATTTGTGAATTTGCCTAAAATTGAAGTAAAAAATGCAATTATGAAATAAATTTAACTTCGACTTTGAATAATTTTTGAACTCGTTGGTTTATCGAAAAAATGATGAGACATTTTTTGTAGAGCGTTCAATTTTCCACAAGAATATATATCGCGCATACAAATCTGTTAATTAGTTTGTAAGCTAGAAAATTATAAAGAAACAAAACAAAATTTTCCATGTTATTTAATAATAATAATAAAAATAATAATGTCTTTATTGCAACAAAATATGTAAAAAATACAAATAATTCGTTACAAAAGGCGAAGTTCGGTTGAACACAAATAATGTGAGAATGGGAAATAAAAATTCTCGATGCGCGACCTCTAAATATTAAAATTAAGAGATGCGGTTTTCACAGGCGTCTTTTTTTGGTATTGTTAAGATATTTTAGTGCGAAAATTCAGGAAAAAACAATAGTTGATTTTTTTGAACCAGCCTAATACCTATATTGATTTATTTACCTGTGGCTTTGTGGTTTTCACCATTATTAGCCAAAACTTGATCAGATCCGACCCTGAAAAATAAATAAATAATTTAGCGAAATGATTCGGTGTATGTGTAGTGAGTACTTTAAGAAAACTTCCTCTAGAGTCGTTAATGATATACCATAACCATTAACACCTAGTTCTTCATAATTTTCCTCCAAACTCTTAAGCATTTTTTCAAATTTGGGCGCCTCATCTTCATCGAGCAAATACGTCAACTCCGAACCAACACTGCTATGCACCTAAAGAGAAAAACTGAAAAATAAAATGAAGCTTAGAATACCGATGTAATTACTTCGATACCCGGGATGTGGTTCCTCAACAAATGCGTTACTTTCTGAATATCGCAGTTTTCGGATTTTTCCAGAATCAGGTGATAACCGGCTCCGAATTTTTTCTTCAGAAAGAAACTTGAGCCGGTGCACTTTAAAACACCTCTGCTCATTATCGCTATCCTGTCTCCGAGGAGGTCTGCTTCGTCCATAAAATGAGTCGTTAGAAGAATCGTTCTGCCTGTAACAAATGTTGTTTTCCAAGTCTTTTTTGAGGCCTAATTTTTAATAGTAAGTCAAGAATTTACCATCTTTTTGCTTTTGAATTAGTTCCCATAACGATCTTCTAGCAGATGGGTCCATTCCAGCTGTGGGTTCATCCAACATCACTACTTTGGAGTTTCCACAAAATGCCATCCCAACGCACAACTTTCTTTTCATGCCTCCTGATAGAGTTTTAGCTTTCGCATTTTTCTAAACAGTAAAACAACGTGTTTTAGAAAAAATGTGATTTTTTGCAAAGATGATGCATTTTGCAACTGGGTCAGTATTGGTGAAATAAGTAGCAAAAGATAATGTGGAATATGGAAGAAACTCTTTAGTCACTTTTTAAATCATACATTGTTTCTCGGCAATTAATATATAGTATTTTCAACAAATCGATGAGACACGTATTTTTTCTTAAATTTGTTTTGTTCACCCGTAGGAAATTTTTGAAAAATAGACAGAAGCATCGATATTTTTTATTTACAAGTGACATTTTTCTTGAAAATGCGTAACTGGGCCAAAAATGTTTCAATAGTTACAATTTTTTTTTAAATTGTAGGTAATTTACTACAAAAACAAAAAAATTAGGTGAATTTACTCATTTTTTTTTAAATTGTTTTTAAAAAAAAGGCAAAAAACTAAGGTTAAAATTTTTACATTAATTGAAGATATTAACAACTTTCACTAAAATCTTTGTTTTGAAATAATTATTTTTTTAATGAAAATGCCATTTTCTAGTAAAATCGAGGTTTATCGTAAAAATTTGCGATTTTCATGAAACTGGGGGGACCTTTATAAAGTGTAATTTAGAACTTTTTGACATATTTAACATATTTTTGTCACTTCTGGTTTCACGGGAAATGCTCTTAAGTAAGTAAATTAAATTTTAGAGTTAAATGTAAATTCTTAATTTGCCTGTGTTAGATACTTTTAAAAGATGTAAAAAGTATACGTAAGTTAATTTTGGTTAAAATAATAAAAAGTAAGAATTACATACCTACCTAAAAGTAATTAATCGAATGCAGAAGAAACTTAAAAATAAAAACGCGATTTCGAAGAAATGTAGAACTTAAGCTATTCCGAAAATTTTTGATCGGTTAACAGATATAAGTGAGGCAGTCGCGAAATTCTTTTTTACCAAGGCTATATTAGGAATGAAAATTTAAGTATTAAGCCTAAGAGGTCTAGAAACTAATGCGCTATTTAATTATATTTAGAAATAACAAATTTTCATTTGATTGCATTTTTCGTTTTTTTATTTATTGCCAGAGATTCCCTACAATGGCCACACTATGGGGCGTTTAGATATAACTTTTTATAATCGTTTCAATATATTTGAATGATTTTATTTAGTAGTTTTAAAACCAAAAAATGTTGAGCAATTACTTACACCCTTTTAATTTAAAGTTTTAGGGTCATTCCACGTTACTCGGGAATTTTTGTCCCGCCCATCACAATTAAAAATTGTGAGTAAAAACTACACATTATAAAATTTATTTTATAATATTGTTTATTATGCTTTTAATAAGTTATAAGCACAATAAAAATAATATTAAAAAATATTAATTTGTGGTTTTTATTTGTGACGGGTGGGACAAAAATTACCGAGTAACGTGGAATGCCCCTTTAGCGTATTTTTTCATAGTAAAATAAAATGTTAATATTCACTTACCAGCAAAACAAACTAAAGAACTGTCAAATCTGATAATTATTTTAAACACAAAGGTTTCAAAGCCTTCTTAATTTATTTACTTCTGTACACACTTTAAAACCTAATAAATATTCAAATTTAATTAAGAGTTTGAAAGCAATATTATTAAAAAATCAAATGGTATCAAATTTAAAAAAGTGGATTTCTTTTATGACCAACGATTATTGAAAAAAATAGTTTTGGCATAGTTTTTCAATTTTTGAAAGCTCCTAAAAAAGAATAAAATTGTATTTTTTCCAGACTACTTGTCCCAACATAAAGCAGAAAAGCCAATTCAAGGCACTATACACTATAGTAATAAAATTTAATCAAAAAAATGATTTGACCTGTCAAAAATTAACCAAGGACTTATGTATGTATTCAGAATTTTATTTTGAATCGAAATATGTAAAAATGCATCGGGTGTTTCTTTAAAAAATAAAAACCGGAAGTGACAAAAATATGTTAAATATGTCAAAAAGTTCTAAATTATACTTTATAAAGGTCACCCAAGTTTCATGACCCTAGATAAAATACCAAATTTTTGCGATGAACCAGGAATTTGCTAGAAAATGGCATTTTTCATTAAAAAAATAATAATTTCAAAACGACGAATTTAACCAACCCGGGACTTTTGGTGAAAGTTGTTCATATTATCAACTTCAATCAAAAAAAAAATATGAAGCAAAGAAAAATGTGGCAATGTCAAAATAAAGACCTCATTTTTTTTCCTTTTTTAGAAAAAAACAATTTAAAAAAAAATTGAGTGAATTCACTTAATTTTTTTTGTATGTATTTACCTACAATAAAAAATATTGTAACGATCGAAACATTTTTGGCCAAGTTCGCATTTTCTATAAAAAAATGTCGATTTAAGATGGCACATAAAAACTTACCTTGTCCTTGAAATCCAGCATGCTAACATACTTCTCAATCTCATCGGGTATGTCTTTCTTCTCCATGCCTTTCAGCCTACTGTAAAAGTAAATATGCTCGCCCACAGTCAGCTCGTTGAAAATAATGTTGTGCTGAGGGCACAGCCCAAGCGAGTCCCTTACTCTTTTGGTTTGCGTTCTGACGTCGTAACCGTTGATAACGGCGGTGCCGCTGGTGCATGGTACCATGCCTGTCAACATGGACATCGTGGTGGTTTTACCGGCGCCGTTGTGGCCCAACAGCACCGTTATTTGGTTCTGGTACATGTCCAACGACAGATTCTCCACTGCTACGTTGTTCTTGTACACTTTCCTTAAGTTTCGTATCTCTATGCCGGTTTTTAGGTTATCAGGAGGTTTCTCGAAGAACTCGCCTTGCGTGTCCAGAGGCTCGTGATTGGTCGTGCCGGTGTTCCTCGGCTGCCCGAACCAATAGGACGACGTGAAGGGAAAATAGAACGGCTGCGCTAAACCGTACTCCCCCGGGAATATCGCCTCGAAGTACATCGCGATCAAAAAGTACAGCAAACTGTCCACCCCCAACATCACTATCGCGTGTATCAACGTCAAATTCTCGTCCGGCGTCGGAGGTAGGTGCATGTTCCTCCAGCCTATGCCTTCGTCGATCGCTTCGTATTTCAGCATTATCTGGAATCCGTATCCCATGGCGGTGTTGTGCCCCAAAGCGGCCACCATCTTTTGCGTCAGACTTAGCTGATCGTACGTTCGATCGAGGAATAGATAAGGCGTGAAGGAGAGGAACCAAAACAGACCCGCCATGGTTGCTGCAGTATCAGCTAAAATTTTTGAAATAGTACTAATGATGAAGGATGCATATCTACTAGAAAACGTAATATAAAACAGAGTGTCATCCTTTGGGGGATAATACACTCACAGGCAAAATAATCGATCCACACAAATTTCGGATTTAAACGAATATTAAAGAATATTGTAGATAAATTAATGGACAATCGCTCACATTTTAAAAAATGACTAAAAATAGACATACATTTATAATATACAGGTTTAAACAAAAAGATGTTTTTTACCATAAGTTTAAGACACTCTGTAGAGTGGCAAAACCGTATATTGTTCTAAATTAAGTTTTAATTATCAAGTCACATCTATTCTTAACAGTTTTGTTTTTGGTTCACCTCGATATATTTATTTTTGTGGAAAATATGGATTTTTTTAAAAAACATTGCAATTTCCAATATTTTTCCTGTATGAAGAACTAAGGTTGCTATGGTCCATCCATAGGATATGGAAAATGACAGTAACAGTTTTGTTGAATCATCCCATACTTGGACATGTCATACACGGCTTTCAAAAGCTATCAAATTGTTTTTTTGCAAATTAATGTTTAAATTTTGAGGTGTCTTCTTACTTTAAAAAATGGATATGTCTCCGACTGATGTTGCCAGAGCCATTAATTTAATCCAGGATGGACGTGGCAAGTGTTTTAAACGTCACAAAAAGTACAAAGGGCAACATCAGTCGGAGACATTTTTAAAAGTAAGAAGACACCTCAAAATTAACACATTAATTTACAAAAAACAATTTGATAGCTTTTGAAAGCTGTATATGACATGTCCAAGTATAGGATGATTCAACAAAACTGTCACTGTCATCCTCCATAGGCTATGGATGGACCATAGCAACCTTAGTTCTTCATACAGGAAAAGTATTGAAAATTGCAATGTTTTAAAAAAAAAATCCATATATTCCACAAAAATAAATATATCAAGGTGAACCAAAAACAAAACTGTTAGAAATAGATGTGACTTGATAATTAAAACTTAATTTAGAACAATATACGGTTTTGCCACTGTACAGAGTGTCTGAAACTTATGGTAAAAAACATATTTTTGTTTAAACCTGTATATTATAAACGTACGTGTATTTTTTAGTAATTTTTAAAATGTGAGCGATTCTCCATTAATGTATCTACAATATTCTTTAATATTTGTTTAAATCCAAAATCAAATAAAAAAGTTATTTGCGATTGAAATTCATCGAAAATTGTGTGGATCGATTATTTTGCCTGTGAGTGAAGTATACGCCAAATTATGAAATTTTTTTGACAAAACCAGGGAGCCACGGGATGTCACTGACCTATCCTATATATCATCATTGTTTTTACCTCTAAAGACAATGATATTATTCATCCAAGCAAAAAAGAATGTAATATCAAGCAAACCCCTGTGGAAATTTTTCTCTGAAAAAGTTTTAATAAGTAAAAGCAAGAGTTTTGAAAGTTTTAGTTTCTCTGAAAAACTCTGAATGACAAGATTTGGAAGTCTTCTGGAAGACTTTTACAAAAGAAATGGTAGGCCCTATAGCGATTAAAATAAATATCCGGAATTATTCAGAGATGTTGTATTTGGTTATTGCAAAAGAAAACACAATGAAAGGTATTTACTAGACTGGGCCAAAAAAATCGACAATTTTTTTTTTTGGAAAGTATATCGAAAATATTGTTTGGGGCGACAAAAAAAATTATGGTGAAAGTTTGGGTCCATAATATTAATATTAAGAGGTCTATCATTGCAATTTTAGATTTTTTTATTCCTGAGCGAATTTTTGTCTCAGAACTCCCAAATCATTGAGTTTAACAAAATTGACTTAAAAATATTTTTTGAAGAAAATTGAATGCTCTACAAAAAAGGTTTAATTGGAATTTCCCGTCGGATGAACCCTTTTCTTACAATCATGCCTTAAAAATTGGTATAGTTTTAAAATTTGATCTTTTAACTTTGGAATACTAATTTTTACATGAATTACAAAATTCCAAAGTTAAAAGATCAAAATGTAAAACTATACCAAT
Organism: Brassicogethes aeneus; assembly: GCA_921294245.1. Taxonomy (NCBI): domain Eukaryota; kingdom Metazoa; phylum Arthropoda; class Insecta; order Coleoptera; family Nitidulidae; genus Brassicogethes; species Brassicogethes aeneus. The sequence continues at coordinate 123,551 of OV121132.1, read as the reverse complement.
TTTTAAGGCATGATTTTAAGGAAACGGTTCATCTGGCGGAAAATTTCACTTTAACCTTTTTTGTAGAGCATTTAATTTTCTTAAAAAAAATTTTTTAAGTCAAACTCAATGGTTTGGGAGTTCTGAGCCTAAAACTTGCTGAGGAAAAAAAAATTAAAATTGCGATGATAGACCTCTTAATATTAATATTATGGACTCAAACTTTCACAATATTTTTTTTTTGTCACCCCAAACCATATTTTCGATATACTTTTCAAAAAAAAAAAATAATTTTGGCCCAGTCTAATAAACACTGTTTTTGTGTTGTTATAAGGCTTGTAAAACCCCGAAAGCAATGTTTACAATATAAGTGAGCAACTTTTACTTCAATTTATTAGAATAAAACAGTGACATACGATTGGTTTATGTACATACAGATCCCTTGTTGATTACATAAAGTATAATAATTATTCGCAACGCATAGAAACTTTTTAAATAAAACGTACAGTGGCAACAATGAAAGCAAGTCAAGTGCATCTTATGTAAAAAATTGTTAGAATTGTAGTCTTATCAGAGTTTTTAAGAGAAAATAAGACTTTCAAAACTTTCATTTTTACTTATTAAAACTTTTTCAGAGAATAATTTCCACAAGGGAACCTTTAAACTTATTGAAAATCGACAAAGTATTCAATGGTAACTGGTAACAAAAATGTAAATTTTTAATGAATGTAGAATATTGCCCACTGTGCAAGCATATTTCATAGGTCAGGAACAACCAGTGGCGGCCCAAAATTTATACTTTACTAAAAATTTGGTGACACGCTGTATTTTGTTCGTTTTATAGAAAATATGCGACTTTTCCTTTTGAAACAAAAAGTTTAAATTGAAATTTTATACCTTTTGAAAAAAATACGCTGACAGCAAAACTGAACATAATAATCGAAGATGTGTAGAACAAGAGGAATAGTAACATCACAGAGGGATCGGCGTGAACGAAAATATTTATTTTGAAAAGTATCACAATAATTATGCATGATATTAAAAGGAATATAAAAGACTTCACGAACCAGGCGGTCCAGTGCAGCCAATTTGGCAAACCCATTATTCTCATGGCTTCCTAAAAATATTTAAACATGTCTATCTGATAACAGAAGGTGGTAATACTTACTTTAAGTTGGTTTTCTTTCTCGTTTGTTATCATTTTCACCAAGTTAATGGACGAATAAACGAAACTGAGCATTATAATCAGCCCCAAAAAGGTTCTTAAACCTTCCAAGACTGGAGATTCATTCCAAGGTGGATACGGAAATCTTTGCATTTTTACCAAAGGAATTCCATTGTCGCCACTAATAGCCTGTATAAATTTAAATACCTCCCATTTATTTTGGTAGTCAATATCTACAGGTATGTTCTTCTTTAGAGCTATCAGTGAGATTGTTAACATTGATTGGACTCTGATAAATTGTTCTTTGAAGTAGCCTAAAAAATTGTTTTAGGTAATGCAAGATTGTTTTTAATATAGCTGGGCGATTCTCACGATTCTCAACTAACTTAATTTTCGTAAGAACCACCCACCTGTTATTTACTTGGCGTAGCTCCAGTATTTTCGTCGTAGTCCCTTGGTCCCTGTTTGGCGTACAAAGGATACGTCAAATATGTTTTCCAGTTATTATCGGAAGCAGTCAAATTAATTTTCACAAATTTGAGTTCGGCGGGAAACCGTATCGATAAAGAAATATCCTCATTCTCAAAGCTAAAATTTGAAGGAAAATCCACGCCGAATAAAATGTCGTTTTCCTGTTTTCTGTAATCGTTGTTTATGTCGTCTGAACCAGTCACGTTCCATATTTTGATGATGCGGAATATATCCATTACAGCGCTAGTGTCGTTATTGTCAGGGGAATATAATATTACTGTTGGGATTTTTATTTCGGAACTTTTAGATCTAAAAGTATATCAGTCTTGATCTATATCTATATCTATAAATATATTTACCTATTGTTAAGTAAAAATTGGGCAACTGCTGGAAAGCTAAGGGCATCAAATGGTTCAAAAACTTTGGTATCATGATTTTCCATTGTTACTAGGGTGCCAATGAAAACCAACAAAATTGAAAAAATGATTGGAATCAAAATTTCTATCACAGTCTGTAAAGGTTTTCGCCTTTGTAATTTCCAGTTTTTCCACATCAACAACGCAAATTTACCCCTATTACCTGTCATTATCTCTGTAAAAAATTGCAAAATTTCGGAAAAATACTTGTCTTTTTTAAAAATTATTTTCTTCTTTAAAAAAATATTGAAATATTAGACCAGTGCAGAAGCCTTTAAAAATGGAAAAAAGAGAAAAAAAATAACAATAAAAATTAAAGGAAAAATAAATTACGGGCGATCTGAGTTCGGGAAGTGGGAGGGGGGGGGTTTAAGGGTAAAAAATGGTTTATCTCGATTTCCAGCAAAACTACAAGTCCTATGGAAAAAAGTTAAATGGCATGGTAATAAAAAGATCTACAACTTTTGTATTTACAATTTTTTCACATAACCTCAAAATTTATGTGAAAAATTCAAAAAACCAAGTTTTTGGTTTTTTATTTTTATCTTTTTCAAAAAAAAATTTTTTCCACGAAATTTGGTGAAAACTTACTTTTTTATGTCCCAAATACACTGTAATTTATTTGATTTGAAATATTTATTATTTCGCCTTATTTTGACTTAATATCAAAAAAGCACCCTAATTTTCAATCGAAAATTCTCGCGTCAAAATATCAGCTTTTTTCAAAAAGTCGGTGTGCTTTTTGTTCTATGAACTCTCTACTTTCTGATGGTATAAAAAATTTACATTACTATGGTAAATGTTCTCAGAAAATACAAAACATATTATAATGAATAACGTAATCAGAATGAAGTATCTAAATTCAATAGTATGATTTACATGTATTTTTATATTTTATGAGATTTTCTGACATAAATGTTATTAGAATTTAATAAATAAACTTTTTAACTAAAAAAATTGCAACAATCACATTTTTTTGATGAAATTGTACATAATGATTAAAATAAATTTTCGAAATCGAGTTTTTTTCGTTATTCATTATAATATTTTTTGCATTTTCTGCGAACATTTACCATAGTAATGTATATTTTTTTACACCATCAAAAAGTAGAGATTTCAACGAACAAAAAGCACACCGACTTTTTGAAAAAAGCTGATATTTTGACGCGAGAATTTTCGATTGAAAATTAGGGTGCTTTTTTGATATTAAGTCAAAATAAGGCGAATTAATAAATATTTCAAATCAAATAAATTACAGTGTATTTGGGACATAAAAAGGTAAGTTTTCACCAAATTTCGTGGAAAAATTTTTTTTTTTGAAAAAGATAAAAATAAAAAACCAAAAACTTGGTTTTTTTAATTTTTCACATAAATTTTGAGGTTATGTAAAAAAAATTTAATTACAAAAGTTGTAGATCCTTTTATTACCTACAACTTTGCCGTTTAACTTTTTTCCATAGGACTTGTAGTTTTGCCGGAAATCGAGATAAACCATTTTTTACCCTTAACCCCCCCTCCCACTTCCCGAAGTCAGATCGCCCGTAATTTATTTTTCCTTTCATTTTTATTATATTCTTCTCCTTTTCCAATGGGTTTCATCCTACTGTTATTTTTTTTGGTTTCAAAAATTATCGACCCTGGTCTACATATATTCGGTTATAATGTTTTTAAAATTGTTTTTTTTATTTTGATGTTTTATGCTAATTGCACAGGTCTACAAAACTTAACCAACATTATATTGTTAAAATCTTATAAGCTCTAACAGAGTAATGCTATTATTGTATTATTGCTGTACTATAAAGGCACATCAATAATATTTTTAGTCAGCTTAAACCTTAAACTAAAAAAAAGTTACTATTGATCGACATCGATAAAATGTAGGTACTATTTACGAAAAAAAAATGTTTTTGTACAATAGGGTTTTTTGCATTTATTTTTATCTTTTTGCATATTTTTTTTTAAATTTAACGATTAAAATAATGATGTTAGTGTCAGTTGAAAATAGAGTTTTTTGAGAGAAAAAATTGTATAGGTACTTGTCATATTATTTTAATCCAGGAGATTGCCCACAAATTTTGGGACACCCTATATAATGGTAACCATTAAACGACTACGGGAATAATCGCGGGATACTATCGCGTTTTACAAAAAATAAAATCGTTGTTTTTATTCAAACATTTTTAACTTTGCCTTGTCAATTTTTTTAATATTAAGCAATTAAGCTTACACATAAAAATCCTTTTCTGATTATTTGTTTAACTTATTTTTTTTTAAATTAACTATTTAAGCTTACACATACAAAATACGTTTTCCTATTACTTTTTTAACTCAAAAGTTTTTTTATTGATCTGCCATAAAATCGATTATAGAAAATATAATAATAATAATTTGGTAGAGAATATTATTAAAAAAATAAATTAAAATGATTAATTTCGACATATTTCTAAATACGACCCTGTCGCGTATGACGTCACGAGGTATAAAATCAATGACACGAGAAAACGTCAGCTGTCAAAAGTTGGGTTAGGATAAACAAAAATAAATAATAAATTTTTCAAGGTCGCGCGTGCAATATGTAAAATTTTTATATTGTAGTTATGATTAAAACCGACCTGCAGGCTGTTTGAATGCAACAGAGCTAATCACTGTATTATCAGTGATTAGTCCGGTGGTCTCATCGTTTTTATTTGGGTCCTCCTCGTCCATAACTTCAATGTTTTCATTTGTAGATTGTTGTGGTTCTTGGAATGTTATTTGAGATTCTTGATTTTCATGTTCTTGTGCGTCCTCATTTTCGTTTGTTTCGTCTATTCGTTTATTTTGATCCATTTTTGGGACTTATTACTATTATTTTAATAATTGCAATTTAACTTTTTACACTGTCATGTTTTTTATACTAAATGACACTGACTCACAATTTTACCGTAAAATGTATACGAAATTTTTAATGTCTATGAATCAATCTATTTCTATGAACCACTGCTTTGGTTGGTTGCGACGTTGCCGGATTTCATTTCGACACAGGGTGATTTTTGTAAAAAAAAAAGCCGTTTGTCCCCAATAAAATCAAAAAAACTAACTGAATTTAAATTTAAAAAAACGAATGTTTCCCTTATTTGTTTTGAACAACCCCCAATAGCCGAAATAATGTTGCCGGTAAAGAAGACACCTTTAACATTTTTGCGTTAAAGTTGGCACTCGTTATAACTGCCAAACGTTTTTTTAAATATTAACGGTTTTACTTTGCCTCATATCAGAGAGAGTTGCCTCATATGAAAGTTAGCGTTAGAGCATAAATATCGCAATATTAGTGTTATTATAATGGACGTTCCTGAGTTTTTTAAAAGTGGTCTGGAATTTCATAAGTACGCTTTATCAAAAGACTTTAAACAAAAAACGTTAAAAGACAGATTGGACAATTTTAAGAATAACAGAAAACAAACAAGAAATAATACGATTTGCAACAACAGAAAAATAGACAAGAATATGACGCCGTACAAGACACCAGAACCGAAAATGGGGAAAGTTAATCAAAAGAATAGTTCAAATAAGGTTAATACTTCTTTATTTCAAAATAGTCATCCCAAAGGTAGCCGGTTTGAAATGCTACAAAAGTGGAAACTTGAAAAGGAAAAACGAATTGTACAGGTTAGTTTTATCTTTTACTCAAAATTATACAGTTATACAATTTAACTTGATGAAAAATTCAATTTGATGATTTATTTTAGGAACGATCTAAAATGAAGCCTATATTCAAAGTTTGCCATGTGCAAGATAAGATAGGTTTGCCCGATTTGGATAAAGTAAATAACGAAATTAAAGGAAAACCAATTAAAAAAAACCCTACACCACTAAAATCACGATTTGCGCCGGCAAATCACGAATTTCGACCCCCTACAAATATTAAACCGATTTACATAGACAAAAACAGACCGCCTTCTACAAGATTAACACGGCAAACTGTAATCAAAAAAGAGGAAGCCACTAAAAGAAAGCTAGACTTTAATAAAGATTTTGTTACAAATGCTTTGCCTGTAAAACATAACACTAGAAATAAAGTTGCTAGTATGGTGAATTTAAGGAAATCTGTTTCGGAAAACAATCTAGCTAAGACAAAAGTTACCCCAAAAAAGGGGAAAGGTGTACAACATACGAAAAAAGCTGAAATGCCGAAAAGCAATACTAAAGTAACAACACCTCCCAAAAAAGCCAGAGGTAGGCCGAAGAAAAACCCTGTTGAAATAAAAGTAGAAAAAGCACCTGAAATTAAAACTACAAACACAATAAAAACACCAAAAAGTGCCATAAAAACCCAACAAAAATTACCCAAAATTGAAACAACAAGAACGCCAAAAAGTGCCATAAAAACTCAACAAAAGATAGAAAAAACACCTAAAACTGAAACTGCAAACACAATAAAAACACCCAAAAGTGGCTCAAAAACAACAAAAAATTTCGAAAAAACTCCCAAAAACAGTACTAGAACACAGAAAAATATTAAAAAGGCTCCCTGTGGTAATAATTGGGATGTAGAATACAATGGGGAAAGTTCAGAGGAAAAATCTTCAATCCCATCAACATCAACCATTGATAGTAATAATCTTGAAAAGTTTACCACACCAGAGAAACAAGGTAAATAAAGTTAAAAAACTAAATTAAATAAAACAATTTTAAGAAATTTGATCAAAAATTTTATAGCCTTATAGGTACATTTTGCATGTCAAAGTTAATTTAACCCCAACGACATTTGTTTTTCCCGCGCTTTTTCTGTATAGTCACAGAAAATAGTAATGCAATTTTTTTCATAATTTATTGGACCTTATTTTTGCAAATATTTTAAATCTTTACTATGAAGATACGTTTTCAACAATACAAACTTTTACAAAATGTATTTTATGTTCTTCTATAAGTAGTCTCTATTTTGACATATAAAAAATTCCAAACTGGTGGTCTAAGACAAAAAATGTAGAGCTTGAAATTTTTAACATTAACAAATTTTGTTTTATGGCAAAACTTAATGTATTTAGTTTCTAAAAAGATACAGGTTGACAAACATTTTTTTTTATTAACACTTCATTTTTGTTGTTAATATTTTGGGGACCCAGAGAAAGTAAGAATGTTTTTTTTATAAAAAAAAGTCCTAAATATAAAATATATATAATAATATATACAAAAAAATTAAGTGTTGCATATATAGAAATGAAATTTTCTGAGAAAGGTAAAATATTGTTTTTGGTTAATCTGCAACCTTGATTTTTCTGAAAATTTTGTACCAAACATTTTTTGTTAAAACTTTAGAGCTTTTACTTTTTAATTTATTGCCACAAATACGTTTTCATAGCCGTTTTATGCGTTTATTATACTTTTTCATAAGTTAAAATAAATGACTAATTCTCGAGAGATTTCTACCGTGATAATAACATTCATTTGTTGGAAAGATAATGACAAACTTAAAGATTGAAAGATAATGACAAACTTAAAGATTGAAATGTTCCAAGTAATGTAAAAATATTTTTTCCTCTTTATAGCTCCACCTGAAAACATACTGTATATATTTTAAATTGCACAGTTTATTTTTTATGTTTGATTTTCCCGCGCTTTTTCAGTAGTCAATAAAGTAGTGAACTTTTTAGTGTTTTTCTAGTCCATTTTTATAATTTTTTCAACTTTTTTACAAAAAAACAAAAAGTTAATACGCCAAAAAGTAACACTAAAATTAAAGTTAAAAAATCTGTTAAAAAATAATTTAAAAATGTGATTTTTTTTTATTTAAAATTTGTTTAATTCGTTTGTTTAATCCTGCGCATTGTCTAAAAGACGACCGTAGCGCTATCTATTGTCACCGATTGTCACAATTGTATACTGGCCGCGAAATCGTCGTTTTATCGTGTTATAAATTATAACTTATAATTGTAGGGTTAAAAGTAATAAAAATAAAATGCAATAGAAAAAGATATGATGAACCTTTAATTAATATTTTTTTATATTAAAATTTTGTTGTTAAGAATTTATTTTTTGTGTTTTGTTTATTTTTCTAAATAAATTAAAAACATTTTTATTCTGTCTAATATTAATTAATTTTTAAAAACCTTAAAAGAAATAAATAAAAAAAATAAATATCAAGATATTGATTTATATCGGATATGTATATGTATATCCGATATTTTGATATTTATATAAATATCATGATATTTTTGAACCGTGGTCAAACCGTTTTTGTATTTTGTTACAGAAAATGATGCATTCCCTGTTTACGTGAGCCCGTTTGTGACCGTGTCGAGAGGCAAAAACAGCGCCAGAAAAGAATATCAAATACGAAATTCGATGAGTAAAAGCCTTAGCGAGTCGCCAACATTCGAAAATAAAGACGTCTCGAAACACACAAGTCCTAAGGCCGGGGCCGAATATTTCTCCAGAAAGTTGGAAAGAGAAATCAATCGCATTGAACGTGTATGCAACGAATGGGAATCGTACAAAGAAGAATCTGATATTCCCAGCGAAGCCCTGGATATGATAGACGTCGCGATAGGCCAGTCGCGGTTGCTTATAGCGAAGAAATTTCAGCAGTTTCGCGGTTTGGTGGAGCAGTGTCGTACTTGTGAATACGCGGAAAAACCGATCACCTGTAAAGATTTGCACGGGTTCTGGGATATGATTTACATGCAGGTGGAAGATCTGGACAAAAGATTCAGCAACTTGCGGATGTTAAGGGGCAACAATTGGGAGGAGTTGATGCCGGAGATTAAGGCGGCCGTGATACCCGTTGCCAAGAGAGGCAGACCTGCCAGCAAGAAGACTAAAGCGTCTTCGGGTTTGAGGGAGTTGATTAAGGCTCAGAGGAGCAAGAAGAGGGATGTGGAAAGTGGTGGTTCAGACGAAGGCAAAACTTTCGACGGCGGGTATTTCTGCGTGAAGTCGCCGGTGAGGGGTTGCCCCGGCTCTGCGAAGCGCATGAGTTTGCGGATGTCGGTGCTGGCTTCGGAGGCCAAGAAGCGCGGGAGTTCCCCGGGTTTGGCGATGATGAGGCTGTCGCAGGCCATCAAGTGCGGGGACGGGCTGACGCCGGGCAAGAGCATACTCAAGCCGGAAGGGGCCAAGTCGGCCAAAAAGTCCGTTCTCTTCAAGGAGGATCTGCCGAGGATCAGCGTTTCCAAGGCCGTTCTCTTTCGAGACGATTCCAGCGATGATTCCAACGACGAAAACGATGCGAATCGGAGCAATTTGAGTGGGCCGAGTGCAACGCGGAAATCCTCCAGACTGAATAAAGTTTAGTGTTTCATTTTATTGCGATGATTATTTATTTTTAAGATTAGATTTTAAATTTTGATGTTTTTGTATTTTTGCAGGTTTCGGAAGAATTTAAAAGTGATATAATTTTTTCTAATTCCATAGCAATTTTTTATCTTTTATTTTTGTAATGTTTGTTGAAAATTTATTAAATAATTATATGACTTTGGTTTACTTTATTATAATCCGTTTTGGGGGCGATTTTGATAAAATGTTTTTTGAATTGAAAAAAATGCTTCCAGAGAAAAAACATGCAGTGATACCAACCAAGAACACCAACCTGTAAGTACCAACACCAAACCTTTTTTATTTATTTGTATAGCATGGTAAGAGTTGTTAAAAAATTAATAAATAAAATATAAGGTTTCAATAAAACCTATAATTTTTAAAAAAAATTCGATTTATTAAACATTCAAGTTTAACACTCGCTTTAATAAGCCGATTTTGTTATAAAAAACTTTTCTGCTCTCAACTTTAAAACGTTCAATATATAACCTTTTAAATACACATTGAATACGACTTTGGTTTACTTTAATATCATCCATTATGGTGGTGGCGATTTTGATATTTCCAATTTAACAAATCTTACAATCAACATTGCAGATTTTTTGATTTGAGAAAAATGATCCCAGAGAAAAAACATGCAGTGATAAACCAAACTGTTTTATTATATTTATTTGTATAACATGTAAAATATTTCAGTTTCAATAAAAACTATAATTTTTATTGATTATTTACATCAAGCGTAACAACTTTTTTTTACAAATATTTTTCGATTTTTCACGCAATCAAGTTTTCCATGACGTTTTAGTCACGGACTGAAATGTCATACATTCGTAAAATAACGTGGCTTAAGCCAATTACTAAATAGTAAAATAATATGTGAAAATTATTTTAGGATTTAACTGGTCTATTTTTAAGGAATACATTTCGATTTGCACATAAAATTTTGACCGACGCGCCCAACTTACTAATGGTTACTCTATTGTTTTATTGATGTCGCTCTATACAAATTTCAATTTAAATTATGTAAGCTTAGTTAATTTTTCGTAGTAATTACTACGATATTAAGTAAGTATAGTATGCAATTCGTTTATGGACTTTTCAAGACACTCATTTAATTAAACAGTCGCTCGTGCCTAGTTAAAATTCGTGACTAAAATGGCGTTTATCAAACTCGATACACAATTAATATACCATTTATTTTTTTATCTTAGACAAGCTGTGATTTTATTTGGTTTTAGTCACGGACTGAAGTTGTCAACAGTGGCTTTAAGGTTTTTAGTCATTGGGAAAAAGTGAGGTTAAATCCGTCTTTTATAAATTTCCTAAACACTCGTTTTTATTAAACACTCGCTCGCAAGCTTTGTTTATAAAACTTAATACATAATGTACTATTAATCACTGACTGAATATTGCAACAGTGTATTTACATTTTTAATGCACGAGCTCCAAGTTGAAATTGTGTTACACTCATGAGGTTAAAAACGCTTGACAGTTTTCAGATTGCGAAAAAGTAAGGTTTAAACCGCTTGTTAGATGTCACATATATATACATGTTATAACATATGTTATAACATATGTTATAAGATGTAAAATAAAATTGCCTTTAAATTCTGAAAAAATATTACATTGAGTATTTGTTTTATAAACGTTCCTATAAATGTTAAAATAGTTTTAAAAACTTAAAATAGAATTTAATTTTAAAAACCTTGTAACTCGAAAATACTTAAAATATTTTCAGGAGACCCTGTATATGTATATATAAACTATAGTTTATGAAAACAGGGTCGTATTCAGAAATAAGTGTTTTATTTACATTGTACAATATACAATAATACGTATTATAACAAAATTTAAAAAATTAAATGTAGTAATAAAAAAATTATAAAAAAATATATTAATTATAATTAATTTTGTATGAAAACCTTTAAATTTAAAAAAATATCTGTTTTCACTTTAACCTTACAAACTTTTTTAAAATATCTACCTACACCAGACAATTTTTTATTTGACAATTAAATTTTCAATCAATCTAGAATTGTTATCGATTCTTCTTCATGTGTAATAATTTATTACAAATACCCATCATTTCACTGGTTAAATAAATAATGTACGTACCTTACAATTTCGATTACATTACATTTATAAATTTGAATGTGTTATGCCCGACGTAATAAACCATTGTAATTGTGTAAATTATATTTACTGATCTATTTATAATGATTTTTTTATCTTTGATCATAACCTTACATATTTAAATTATATAAATAAAAAATACAACTATTTTTGTTTATTTGCCGACACACGTGTATACTATAGTATTGACTTGACATTGTAAATCTTGAAGAATCATAATTTTAGTAATCAAATATATATTTTTGGTAGGTACCTATAAGCTTTGCGGGTAAGTATACTACTATAGTATACTATAGTAGTATACTTACCCGCAAAGCTTTTGCACCATATCAAATTAAAAACAATTGTAAAAACCTAAATGTTTACATTAGGTAAGGTAAGGTTATAAACTTAAAATAGAACACTACATTCGTTTTCAGCGACTGAAAGCTGAATAAATTCGATCGTTATTTTACAGTGCTACACTTTCAGGAATTTTGACGGCGCCGAATTATTCGATATTTTTATATTATTTATGATCTATTATTATCATTTTTAATGGAAAAACCTATTATCTACCAAATTCATTTTGAGGTCGAGTTGTTTTTAATATTTTTGTACGATAAGATAAACTTTTATCTTGATAACATAAAAAAATAAATATTGGTATAGTCTAATTAGATTAGGATTAATTCTAGATTATACTGTTTTAATTTTTTTATCTACTTCTTTATTGACAAGCTGTGACTTTGTGGCATGCCGTATTAGTCACGGGCTGAAGTAAACAATAGTGGCTTTTGGGCATTTTAGTCACGGGCTGAAGTTAGCTTTTCTAAATTAGTGGTTCTTCTTTGTGTTCGTCATAGATAAAGCATAGCAAGCAACTCGTTTCATAAACTTTTCTAGACACTCGTTTTTATTAAACACTCGCTCGCAAGCTTCGCCCGTGTCTAATAAAACTCGTACTATAACTTGTGCCTCATAAAAAAAATCATGATTTTTATTTAAGAATTAATTAGAACAATGAAGAAGAGAAATGGACTTACCAAAAAAAAAAATTAAATTTTCTTCGCATTTTGTTCTAATTTTACATATGAATATATTCTGCCACAGCAATATTGCACATATAATAACAAACAGCATAGTTTATTAAAATTATCTGATATTTCGTGTTACAATTTTTATGTAAAAGTTTTACATAAAACAATAATTATTTAAAATAAATACACAACATGCATTTTCCAGCTAATAATAACTTCAGTCATTATTCGTTTCAGTTATCTTACCATACGATTTAAATGTGTTTTTTATTCATACAGCTGTATTATTTAGTTAAATTTTTAATTTATTTAAGTACAGGACTTTTAGGCAATTAAAATCCAAAAATGGCAGGTAAAATACGTAAATTGTTTTTTGTACTCCCACCTTTAAAACGCCCTTTATCGTCTATTTTTCCATGACACTAAGTGACCTTTTAAATACACATTGACAAGTTATGGCTTTACGGCGCTTTAGTCACGGGCTGAAGTTAGCAACAGGTTTTTAGTCACGGGCTGAAGTTAGTTTTAAGTTAGTTGACAGCTGTCAAATGTCATACAATCGTTAAAATAAAGTGCCTGTCTTGTAAAATAATACTAAATGAGAAAATTATTTTATTTTCTCAATACAAAAATACAAAAGTATTAAATAGTTTCTCAACGCCAATATTTGAAAAGTTTATATGAACATTTTACTAACCTTTTAATTTCGACGGCAGTAAACTTTAACTTAAATTCGTGCACGGACTCTACTGTAAAGTCCTTATAAAACATTTTCTTTACTTTTACTGTGAAAAACTGTCAATTTTCAAGAAATACATTTCGTTTATAACCTTTATAATTGTGTTTATAAAATGTAAAAATGTGACATTTGACAGTTTCCCCTGTTGTTTCATAGATGGCGCTCTATACAAATTTTTGATTTAAATCATTTTAAGATAATAATAAGTATTTGTAGTAGAAAAAGTAGAGTATGCACCTCGTTTATAAACTTTTCTATACACTCATTAATTTAAGCACTCGCTCGTGCCTAAATTAAATTCGTGTATAAAATGGCGTTTATCAAACTTGATACATAATATACTATTAAAAGAAAAATGACCATTTTGCTCAAGCCTTAAGGCTATTGTGATACTGAGTTAAATTAATAGTACGAGTACAGTAATAAGTCATTGTAACAGTTCTTCATACTATTTTTTTTTGACGAGAGACATTTTGCTTGGAATCCGGTCTCTACCGATAAGGAACTGGGACAATTAGTTATACAATTTAGCTTAAAATATATTTTATTTGTGAAATTATAAATTAATATTTTTAAGTAGATGTAATTTAATTTACTCGACCTGTACATTTTAAAACAGAGATTTTTGGAATAAATATTATTTTAGCAGATTATCTTCCTTTTGTTGTTTAGTAAATGTCAGAAACACCTTAAAAATAACAGTTAAATTAAATTTAAAGAAAAAAAACAAAACTTACTTGTTCCAAACTGGATTGTCCTAAGGAATAATCCTCGATATTCAGCGATTTATCCCGCTTAGCTTTTTCTAGAATACCGAACATTTGCGACCAAGGTAAAACGGTGTCGGTCAAATAATACGTGAGCAATTCTTGATGTCGCTCCCTTACAGTGGCATTGGGGAAATTTTGTTTGATAAACCCTTCCACGGGAGCCGTATCGGAGTGGTTGTCCCCGTGGCTGCTAGCCAGCTTTTTCACCTTAATTGTTATCGTGTAGCCTTTAGCGAACTTGCTTTTGAGGTGCTGCGTCGAACCCAGGCATTTAAAATTGCCGTTCACCATTATGGCTATCCTCGTGCACAATGCCTCGCATTCCTCCATACTATGCGAGGTTAGCACTATAAGTTTACCGCTGTCTCTCACCTTGCACAACGAGTTCCACAAGAACCGTTTGGTGGCAGGATCCATACCAGCTGTGGGCTCATCCAGATACAATATCGGCGGGTCTCCTATCAACGCCACCGACGTACTCAACTTCCTTTTGTTCCCGCCGCTCAACTGTTTAACCTTCTTGTCGATGTGTTTCGTGAAGTCGAAATCTTCCGCCAGTTTGACGGCCAATAAGTCGCATTCTCGCTTGGGGATGCCTCTGAGTAACGCGAACATTTTGATGGTCTCCCTCGGGGTCAAATCGTCCAAAAGAGCGTCAAACTGAGGACAGTAGCCGATGTACTTTTGCACCTTCTTGATTTCGCTTTTTATGCTGTATCCGTTTATCCAGGCATCACCGTGAGACATTTTTATATCTCCAGTCATCATTTTGAATGTCGTGGTTTTACCTGCACCATTTATACCTAAAAAGAACCGTCAAATGTTGAACCTGTGACCTGTAGATACATTTACCTAGTAGTCCAAAACATTCATGGCTTTTAGCTCCCAAGCACAACCCGTTCACAGCAAGTAAATTATCGTAATACTTTGTGACATCCTTCATTACGAACGTGTACTCGTTTTTGAGTTGATCAATTGGTTTGTCACTAATAACCCTTTTTTCCTCCAATACATCGCTATCCATGTCATCTTCGATGGTTGGTAGGTGTTTGAAATATTTTAGCTTTAACTTGTATACCACGTTTGTCAGTATTTTGTACTCGTATATGATAAGTCCGAGCATCATCACAAACCCAGAAATCATGGAATAAGCAAGGTTCATTCCCATACCTGGGATGGTCCATTGGAAATATGTATCTGGTGGATCTAGAACTACACGTTTAGAAAAATATTTTGTTTTCATCCCTGATAGCAAAATTTGATTCTAAGAATCTTGTAAGAAGATATGACCCGGAATAATGGAATATTCTTAGAACCTTTCCTTATTGCTAAGAATGTTCTTAGGGACTTTTAAAACATTCAATAGATACCCTTTAATGATGCAATTAGATTCTTAAAAGCTTCTTAAAACCTTCCTAAAAAGCATTCTAAGAACATTTAAGGTTTCTTATGGAGCTTCTAGGAAGCTTTTGAGAATATTTCCTAATATGTTGGATTCTACATTCGTAAAATTCTTCAGGAGACGACAAATACGCCTCACTGTCATAATATGACAGTGAAATGTATTTGTCGTCCCCTTAAAAAATTTTGCGATATATTAATATATATATTTAAAAATATTAAATAAACAATTTGACCTTTAAACCATAAGTTATATGACATTATTTCATAAAAAGTAAAATTGGAAAATTTTGTGGGATAAGTCAGATTAGATTGAAGTTGAAGATAGTTAGGATTATTATACATAAAAATGTTAATTCAGATATAAAAAATCGGTATACAAATTAATAAATATTTATTTTTAACATAAAATAAAATAAAAAAAAACCAAATATTTCCTTATAAAATAATTCTTCATAAAAGAAAAAACCAAATAGTTCTTCATAAAAAAAAACATTTTTCATTGTATTTAAGTTGGATAGAAGATTTTATGTAAAAGCCGGATAATTTAGATACCTATAGTAAAAGTATTTTTGTTATCGAATATTGTTTAAATTTGACAAATAACTATAAAAAAATATTTTGGGTTGTGTTTTTTACTTGGTATTTAATACTAAGTATAGGTACCTTTATACGTAGATTATGGTATATTTTACTATTATATAGGTACCTATATAATAGTAAAATATACCATAATCTACGTATAAAGGTACCTATACTTAGTATAGCAATTTCTTTCTCAACATTCTAAGCATATGTTTAGAGTGTATTAATTTTTACCACTAAACTTTGCACCTTCTAAGAACCTGCCTATAGGCCTTAGGATTATGCTATATTTCTTTTAAGCATGTTCTTTAGAAGAAATATAGCATGATCCTAAGAATATTCTCACTGGAAGGTTTAAAAAACATTCTTAGAACATGACTAGAAGAAATATAGCATGATCCTAAGAATATTCCCACTGGAAGGTTTAAAAACATTCTTGGAATAAACTGTGCTATCAGGGATCGTGTTATTTACCTGGACAACTGCCAGCCGGCGAGCCAGCCCCTGCTTCAGTGTACATTGCACAAACCTTATTTGTTTTGTATATGGAGTAGCCATCTCCAATGGCGCACATCAAGGCATAATGCGGAATCAACAGGAACACGTAGCCCAAACCTTCACTCCAAGCTTCTTCATCCAAAAGCACCAACAGCACCTTTACAACCATGTATCCTATGCAACCCAGCAAAACCGAAAGCATGGTTATTTTGGTGTAACCGCTTTGCGGGGTCTTGAACATAAATCCGGCCCAGTACAAGAAAGGCAGCAAAGCGAACCCGAAGGGGATGAAAGGAATTATAAATCTCTGCAAATCTTCCGCACTGGTGAACCCGTCTTCTTGGAAACACAACAAGGTTAACATCAACATAACAACCATCAACAAAAATATGATGTAATCGCAAACGAATGTAACAATCCAAAAGATGAAAGCCTTCACGCCCGAAACCAGTTGTAGATGTTTGGAATTTGAGACCCGTTCTCTTATGATGAAGTTTATAAAGATTGAACATGCAAAGGACATGCTAAATCCTATGTTGAAGGGCAAACCAAATGATACAGCACTAAAAGCAGTTGCTTCTTTTATCTAAAAATAAGTCTGAACTTACTGAACCTTACTAAATACAAAGGAGAGCAAATGTCCAAGATTATTATTTACCTGTGTTTCGCTTGTGGGTGGCAGAGGAAAATTATTAAATGACAATGTTTTATTAGTTTTAGCAGAATAAACAGCATTTAAAATTAAACTATACGCAATACCAGGGGAATGATAGGCATCGTTGTTAAAGTATGCGGTCAAGTTTTCATTATCATTATCTTTAAAATATTTTAAACCAGTTATGTAATAATATCTGAAAGTGCTGGGAATATCCTTTCTCTAGAAAAAAACGTACGCATATACAGTATGTAGGTATAAATATACACACGACATACTTTTTGAAGGGCTTCAGCTTCGATATCCGCAACATTAATGAAATTCATATTGTTCCCAGACCATTTTTTGTACTGGGTTAAATAGGCGTTATCACTCGGACCTTCCGTTAGCACAGAAGATTTTTTCCATTTATCCATGTTTAATTTCAACATTGACAACTCAATTTTCGCTCCGGCCGTTCTAGCGCTTACCATTGTGATTATCAAGAAAATCACCGGTAATATTAACAGCAGAAAAAGCATAATCCAAGACCTTATAGCAGAGAGGAATTTTTTCATGAGCATGGCATAACTTTGGTTTACCATCAGGGAAAGACCTGTCAGTTTGGTGCTGGGGGAGCTTGGAATATCCACTGAAAAAATCTTTTAAGTTTGTTTGACCTCCTTTACAAATATGACTCATATTACATCTCATGTCCTTTGTAGACTCTGTGTCACTTTGATTTGATTCCTGGATATGATCGGCTCCTACCCTAAAATTTTGCAGAATAAATACTTTTAGATGTGTTAGTTCAATAAAAATACTTTAAAAACACTTCTTCCAAAGTGGTGAGAGAAATTCCATAACTCCTTACTCCTAGCTTTTCAAAATTATTTTCCAGTTCCTTCAACATAGATTCAAATACTTGCGACTGTTCTTCTTCCAATGAATATGTTAATTCGGATCCAACATCTCCTTCAACCTCAATGTTTGGAATGTATTTCTTCAACAATGCCGTCACTTCCCAAGATTTGCACTCCTTGGATTTCTCCATTATCAAGTGATACCCAGCGCCATATTTCTTTTTTAGGAAAAAACTCGAACCGCAACATTGCAGCTCCCCATTGGCCATAATTGCTATTCTGTCTCCTAGAAGATCAGCTTCGTCCATGTAGTGGGTGGTTAGAAGAATGGTTCTTCCTTGTTTTTGGCATTGCAAAAACTCCCACAGAGCTCTTCTAGCTGAAGGATCCATCCCGGCAGTGGGTTCGTCCAACATAATCACCTGGGAGTTCCCGCATAGGGCCATACCAACGCAAAGCTTCCTCTTCATACCCCCTGATAACGTTTTGGATCTGGAATTTTTCTTCGGTTGCAACTCCAAAAGTTCAATGTATTTATTTATCTCCTCCTCGACTTCCTTATCGTCGAGACCCTTAAGCTTGCTGAAGAAATATAAATGCTCGCTGACCGTGAGGTTATCGAAGATTATGTTGTGTTGCGGACATAACCCCAAACTATCGCGCACGCCCGTCATGTCGGTTCTTATATCATGACCGTTTATAACCGCTGTACCACTGGTTGGTGTTATCATACCAGTAAGCATCGACATTGTCGTGGTTTTACCCGCCCCGTTATGACCCAATAAAACTGTTATTTGGTCTTTATACATCTTCAGTGAGAGATTATTGACTGCTGTGTTTTGGGCGAAGACTTTCCTTAAATTTTTTAT
Organism: Brassicogethes aeneus; assembly: GCA_921294245.1. Lineage (NCBI taxonomy): Eukaryota > Metazoa > Arthropoda > Insecta > Coleoptera > Nitidulidae > Brassicogethes > Brassicogethes aeneus. The sequence continues at coordinate 104,716 of OV121132.1, read as the reverse complement.
CTCCAAACCTGCTTCCAAGTTGCTTGGCGGCTTCTCGAATAAGGTGTCATCGAGGACTTCGTCGGAGTAGCTCGAGTGGACTTTAACAGGATTTCCTGTCCAGTAGGACTTCGTGAAGGGGTAATACCATGGCAACGCCACGCCGAACTCCCCAGGGAATACGCTTTCAACGTACAACGCTATAAGGAGGTATATGATACTGTCCACTATGAGCATCCCAGTCAGAAAGCCCAGATTTAAATCGTCGTCGGGCGTGACACCTTTGAAAACATTCGACCACTGTATGCCTTCCTGCGTTCCTTCGTACATTAACATTATCTGAAATCCGTATGACATGCAAGTATTGGCGCCCAACGAGGCGAACAACTTCGCCGACAAGCTCAAAGTTGCGTAATTTTCCTGCAAGAACATGTACGGGGCATAAGAGAGAAACCATAGCAACCCAGATACGGTACCGGCCGTGTTGGCTTTGGAGAAAAACACGCTGATTGCGAAGCAAAAGGTTATAACTGCCATGATGTAGAAAATCAAAAACACTATCATCACGGATGGGTCCCCGTGAGGGAACAAGGACGTTTCTGCTACTCTTATTTTGAAGAGGAACACCATTATAATGCAGGAGATTAGAAGGAATATGAAGGTTTTAACGAACCATGCTGTCCAGTGAAGCCAGTTTGAAAGACCCATGATTTTCATTGCTTCCTATCGATAATAAAAGATTTACATGTTAACATTTAAAATAAATCTCAACGTACCTTAAGTTGTTTTTCTTTTTCCGTGGTGATTGCCTTAACAATATTGATGGCGGAATAAACAAAACTCAACATGATTATAACTCCACACATGCTCATCAGTGCAGTTAATAAAACATCGTCGATATATGCTGGGTAAGGAAATCGTTGCATTTGAATGTCAGGTTGTGCCAAATTTGTGTTGGCCAATATTTCACTTATATTTTCAAAATTATCAATATTGATGCCTTTATGGTTGAGGACCAACGAACTGTACAAAAGTTTTTGAATATGCAAAAAGAATTCAGTATGGTAATCTGTAAAAAAAAATAAGAAATTCAAAACAAATAACTAAAATAAATATTCCTACTTGGTGTTGCGCCATAATTGTTATTAGCTTCCCTAGGTCCAGGCATCTGATAGGGCGGATAAATTAAATTCGTAAGCCATGTCTGGCCATTAGCACTTTTTAACTCGGCAGTGGGTCTAAAAAATAAAACCAATTTAATTAACTAATTACTGGACTGTATAGTTATACCTTATAGTTATTTCGGTATGATCGCTGGTCTCACTGAATTCATCTGGAAATTGTATGGCCCCAAAAACCGTTGCCTCATTTTCTCTGTAATAACTCTCTATCTCAACTTGATTCTTTAATTGTATCACATTAAAATTGCCATGATCGGAACACTGTTTCTCAAAAATCTTCATTATTTTATCACTATAAGGCGATGAAGGCGCATACAACAAACTGATATTTGACCATGTGTATGGACAATTAAGAGGATCGTACGGGATGAATTTTATTTCCTTGACATGTTCAGGCTCGGTCAGAGTTCTAATAGCGACAATGTAAAGGGAAAACAGAATTGGGGCCACTATTTCGATTGCAGTCTGCACCAAATTTCGTTTTTGTAGAACGTAATTTTTCCACATCAACAGCTTGAACTTGTTCCAGTTTTTACCCATTTTGCCTGCAAAATTTAATCACTTTTAATAAATAATAATATGATGTGTATTTTTAATTTTTTAGATACGATCGAGTATTGATATTACTTACATATTATCCAGATGAATTAATTTTTATTTAAAAAAAATAGAATAATCTAATAAGTTTTATCGAGCCACTAACTGCGATGTTTTAATGAAAAATTGATTTAATGGCGTATTTATACTGCGCATGGTATTGTTTTTATATGGAACTATTGTAATAAATATTTTTTAGCCAAAGGGGTCCGTTTCCGATTTTACAAATTAGGCGAATGTTTGCCTATTACATGAAATCTGCAATTACGTAAATTCACATTTTTCCTAATCTAGCTGAATTTTTAGTGATTTTACCAATTCCTACTTAAATTTAGAAGCCCTCTCAAAAAAAAATTGGGATTAAATCATTACTAATATAGCCTTTACTAATCCTTTACGCAATTTTGTTGTAATTTGGATGTATTATTTTTAGTGTAAAGGGGCAAATTTACCTCTAACCACTGACTTTTGGTATTTTTTATATTTTTTTCGCATTAAGCAGCTAAAAATACAACTTGTTTGTCTCTTGAATTTTGTTTGCGAGAAAAAAAAATCCCCTGGACCACACAAGATATGCATTTAAGTGGATGATAATTTTTTCTCTCTAAAAATATTATAATAAATATAAAACTAAAAACCTTTTTAAACCAAAAAAGAAGTTTCACAAGTAATCATACAAATTTCTCTACTAGAATTTGAGTTATCACATGGTCAGATAGGAAAAAAATTAAGAAATCCAACGATTTTTAAAACTACATAAAATATGGCGATCATTAAAACAAAAGATGGTGATGGTAACTCAAAATATAGAAGTAAAGAAATTTTATGAAAATGTAGATTATTGCGTATGTTTACATGTAAAACTTATTTTTTTTCAAAATTCTCAGGAATTAAGAAGATGTAACGATTTTGGTTTTGGAAGGTTTTTAGTTTTTTTTCAAATATTTTGAAATTTTTCAATTAAAAAATTTCGTTTGATAGGCTTATAGTTACGCAATTTTTCTCTAATTTAACCGACCTTGTGGCTCTTCAAATACAAAAGATGCACTTAGAAATATACTTGGGGCAGTATAACATAACAATAAAAATAAATATTTTCAAGTTATCTTTTTATCTCAAATAAATATTTGAGTGGCTATAGTATAAACGCAGCTTAAAAATATATATTGATTTAATTTTTGCTGTTAAAGATCAATACCTATAATAATCTAAAATCATCAATTTCTAATAAATAAATAAATATAAATGACCTCGAAATAACAATTGATGCAAATAAAAAACCCTTTTATTTTCATTTCACTGGTTTTTATTTTTTGACAATAATTTTTATGAAAAAAAATTACTGGTAAGAATAGAACAAAAATATAAAAAATAGTTTTATTTACTTACCTATTATGTTTTTATTTGACGACTCTAACACATTTTAACAAAAAAAACTAAGAAATTCACTTGCAAAATTTATAAAGGTACACTAAGCAATGATAACTGAGTAACTGACGTTTACATATTTTTCAGGTTTAATATTATCTAAAATTTATCTAAAAAAGCACCTTATCGTTATGAATAATTTTCGATGATCACGTTTTTTGAAAATGCGCTTTTTTACAAAAACCATGAGTCACAATTTTAAGCGCCTATAAAGTACTGTCTTGTCTACATTTTTAGTTTTTTTAATCAAAAAAATTATCAAATGTAGTGACTAATAAAAAACCTGTTATGTTATGATAGTTCAGTGACGGCATCGACATTTTGTAAATTTCATTTAAATCTGACAAAAAAATTTCGTGTACTGTTATACAAAATAAAAATATATAAAAAATTCTAATTATTTTGTTTCAAATGTTTTTATATAGAAAAACTGATTTTTATATGAAACTTCTCTTTCAATATACAGTGCCCTAAAAAGGCATACTAATGCCATACCACGCGAAAGGGGGAGCCATTTTAATTTAAAAAAATTTTTTTACTATTCACGTAGGTATTTTGTTTTCTTAAAAGTGCATTTGTACTAGAAGTGCAAAGGTATATTAAAAATAAAAAAATAATATCGTGACAATCAAAACAACAACTTATTAAGTAATTTTCATTAGTTGATTGTATGTTATTTCTAGTTAAGATAAAAATTGATATCAATATTTTTATTTTTTGATTGCAGATGGTATTATTCGAACTCGATTGGCTTAGATATCACTAGTAAAGAAGTATGTACTCGAAATATAATACCTTAGTAAGGACTTAATTTAATATTATATTTTCTAAACTAATTTGCGACTTTAAATTCGTGGTTTACCAATCAGATCACTGCATTGTGTCTCAGTCTAGTGTGCGATAAAAAATGCCATGCTCTGATTGGTTAATAACTTTCGTTTGAAAGGTCTTCATTTGTAAACCTGTGTAATTAATAAAACACATCCAATAACGATACATACACTATTAGTATATTGTGAGACTAGTGGGAAAAAGAGGAGATTTCTTGAATGGAATATTTTATTATTCAAGAACCACAAGAAATTTTAAGCCAATTTTATTTGACATTTGACTATCAAGCAATTTTAACGTCACTTTTTTCAAATTTTAACTTAAAACCAACCAATCAGACTGTGGGCGAAGTAAAACTTTGCCCACCGGTTTAGATTAAGCAACAAAATGGGTGTTGAATAAATTTTTTTTTACTTTTTAGTTTAGTAAAACCTTGTTTTTTCTTATATTGTGTTTACCATCCAGCATGAAATATTAATCTAAAAAATCATTTAAAAGTGTTCTTCGTATTTCATCATTAATTTTTCCATTAAAAGATAAGATAATTTTTCTTAATTTAAAATTAATATCAAAATAAGTTTAAAAAAATTAGGTAAACACAATCAATAGGGTAACTTGTATAATAATTATCGTATTACACGGTATTTCGCACGATATAAGCATTGGAGATAATATAATTTTGACTATACTTTTACTATAATTTTATTGGCCAGTGGAACAAAATATGAAATTAAAGCTTGGCTCTAATGCCTCTTGGGCAATTCCATGATTACTAACGGGACCACCAGAAAGAAAACAAAATGTTTTATGAAAATTTTTAAAGATATCGTTCTTATAATAATAATTTTATGATAGTTCTCAGCAATAAAATTAAGTAATTCCTTTTATATCGGTTCTTATTTGTCTTAATAATATGTTGATTTTTATTTTTGATTCGTAAAACAAAAATATTCAAAATATCCTACGTTACTCTCCTGAGACTTAAGTAGTCTAGTGTAAAATTGTTCGCGCACTCTGTTTAAAACCTCCGGTGTTATGTTCTCAATTTCTGCAGTTAAATTGTTTCTTAATTTAACTAAATTGGCAGGTTGTATTTTAAACATCTTGTTTTTAGATGTCCCCATAGCAAAAAGTTTTAATATTTATTTAGGTTATACTTGATAAAATATTTTGAAAACGAATAAAAAAATTGTCCAATATCAATAATAAAATATTAACCCGGTGCATTCGCCATTTTTTGAAAAACAAACTATTTGGTGCTTTTGGTACTTTTATGTACTTTTTTCCTGTGAGTAAAATTCTTTGTCAATAAGAACATAAGCGGTTTTTATAATAAATGAGTATTCTTACGTTCTAAATTTTTTTTTTCAGAAATTGTTTTATAACAATGTAGTCTCTTTAATATAATATAGTTATAACTCTAATATAATATATAAGTAGTTTAGTTTTATTCATTTTTTAACACATGGTAACATACATAGTTACTCAATAAGAAGCCAAAATAAGTTAGTTTTGCCATTTTCTAGGCTCTCTGTATGTGAAACGTCTTTTATTTATATGGGAGTTAAATGTTATAATAAAGTTATGTCTATTGTATCTTGTTGTAAATGTTCAAAAATGTTAAAATGCAGATTGCAGACTTTGTTTTTAGAAAAAATATGTTATTCTGGGGAAGAGTTTCTTAGTGATAATTTTTACATAGGTAATGTCAATTTAAAAATTTGCATTGTTTTATTGTCATTTTTGCAATTAAGGTAAATTCTCACAAAGTGTACTTTACTTTTTTGACAGAATCTAGCAACACTAATTGTGACATTTCATGACAGTATTCAAAAAAGGTGACGGATTTGTATGACATGACGAAGTTGTATAAGTCTTAAGCATAGAAATTAAAAAAAATAATATTTGATGTTGCACGACAAATAATAAAGTAAAACATTTTTGTGACGGAGGTGTTTTGGGGAATCTACAAACTAATTCACAATATATTTCATAAAAAAAATAACTTTTTTATCAAATCTTAAAATTAGTCGCATTGCCGAAAAATAGAAGAACGACCCACATACAAATATTAATATGTTCAAGGATTTTATTATTCACATCTTAATTAAAAGATAATTAAATTACATTTTTTAGATTACTTTCAAAATACAAACAAACTTTGTTTAATAATATATTAGCATATTGGTTTACCAATATGCTAATATATTATCACTAAATAGCCATTACAGACTAATCTGAAATTTTGACAGCATGGTTTTTGTCAACCGTCCCAATAATTTATAATTGTGTGATTTTAACTAAATTATTAGACTCAGTTTCTTAGGAGTTTTGTATTGTCAAAAAATTAATTAATTTATTATCTAATATTAAATTTGTATTTCAGCGAGTTATAAGAATTATGTGGTAGATGGTTAGTAAATATTATACTTTTAGAGGCCTGTAATTTTTAGGAATGTTTTCCTAAGAAAATTGGCTGAATAAAATAAATGTAACAATGGTCAGGACATAGGTTCAGAATCGTGAAACACCCGAAACGCACACATTTCGACTTATAAAATCGTTATCGTACATATATGCTAAACTTTACTAATTTTACAATTTAAATAAAAAAACTAAAAACGTAGACAATAAGGCACTTTATTTGCTAAAATATAATTTTAAAATACAAATGTCACCACTGACAAAATAACGATACTTCCGAAGCAGGCTAACTTGATGTATTTCTATTCACTTTATATTTTTTGTGGGGAGATATTTTTAATAGCGTGTTTTTCGAAAACGCTTGGCTGGTCATTATTTATCCGATAAATAATGAACATGATTGTTTGAATTTTTTTATTCTATTTTATTTTTATTACTTTTTCGAAAAATTAATTTTAAAATAACAAGAATAATATAATACACAAGCGTAATAAATAACATTGTAACGAATAACAAAAATAATAAAACATCCAAACATGTAAACTCTAAGAAGGACATGTCACGGGATTTTAAATCATGGAAAGAAGTTCCATTGTGTTTGATGGCATATTCTATCCAAAACACTGAAGAATCCAAAGGTGTCATTGGTTGATCTTTAAATCTTTTTGAAACCTCCTGTACGTTTTCTTTATATCTGCAAATTATTATGTTATAATATTATTTTATACAATAAAATATACATACATTGGATTATTTAATACTTCTAAAATGGTGTTTAATACAGCTTCTTTAGATAAGTTATTTATATCGATTTTTAAACCTTGTTTTCGCTCAACTAATGATTTAACATTTACATGTTGGTCGAAGAAAAATGGTATTCCAATTACTGGTACTCCATGGTAAAATGCTTCTTGAGTACTTAGGGCACCACCATGACCCATAAAAACCTTTACATTTGAATGAGCTATAAAAAGGGATTATATTTATGATATAGATTTTTTTAAATGTGTAGGTACCTATTATGTCGTTCTGGGGCAACCATTTTTTAATGAATACATTCTTGGGTAGGTCTTTGAGGTCGCTTTCAAACTTCCATATAACGGTTTGTTTGAGTTGCTTAAAGGCTTCCAAAAATATTTGTATTTTCTTTGTGCCCAAGGCGCTTGATTTAACATTTGAACCCAATGAAAATACAATTACACCGTTTGAAGACCTATTTAACAAATCTTCCAAATCCTAAATAAATTTAAAAAACATTTAAAAATACAAGTGACATAAGAACAGAAGTTAGTCCACGCTTTATATTAAGTTATACATACCTTTTCTAACTTTCTTCCTGGCCTGGCATGTAGCCCTCCAACTGGAATAATATTCGGTGGTAAAGGTTGAGGATTATCGAAAACAGGATTAGTATTACTCAATAAAAGTGATACTCTTTTTACGTTTTCAGAAAAAGGTTTTAAATCGGACCCAAACATTATTCTACCCAGCTCCTCAAAATCTTTACTATAAGAATAATACCCAACCTCGCCGTAATATGTAAGTAAAAAGTTTTTCACTCTTTCCATGAAATTCATTTCGCTGGAAAACCCGCTGAAATAATGCGGCAAATAAGCGGGTTGCAAATTATTTCCGAATATATGGGACAATTCCGGTGGCAGCAAAAAAGGCACAGCCCCTATTATCGGAATTTCTGGAAATGCCTGGCTCATATATGCACTGCATGGTGCTGTTATATCCATAATCAAGGCATCAAATTTATTGCTTATTATAAGGTTTTTTAAATTTTCAGCTTCGAATAAGTTTTTGCATAAATCTTTTTGAGCTTGGTAAAAAAATTGAAATGAATCATATATTCCTAATTTTGATATATCTTGGAATTCCTCAACGAAGGAAGGACCTACAATAATTTATTTTTTAATTTACATAAACAATTTTTAGTATTATATTCGAGTAATATATTAAATCTCTTTAAATTAATTTTCAAACGCCATTTTAATGGACTTGCAATTTAGCAACCTTTCTTTGCTTAAACTGTAAAATGTAGCTTCAAATAAAAAGTATCTTGCTATGTTTGGGTATACATAGCAAGATACTTGGTGCACCCTGTTTATTATTATTAGAAAAATAATAATTCGCTGCTTGTTCTTTAAATGCATGTAATAAAAAAACTGAATATGTTGATAATTATTATTATTTATAGAAATATTGGTTAAATTTTTTAAAATTATTTAATCCCTATAGGGGCAGATTTTGGGAAAAGCCTGATGTTAATTTTAACCATGTCAGACCTAAATTTTTGATATTTAAATCCAAATAATAGTTTAAAAACTTACATTCGAAAAAAACCGGATGAAATAATTCCGTTTCCTTATTTTTCGAATCGTAGGGGTCAAAAAATGTAACATTATGCCCTTTTGCATTTAATCCAGATATAATAGCCATGTGCCACAAATGATGGCTTGGACTTGGAATATTACTAATGTAAAAAATATTGGAAGCACTAGCGAAAGACACAAAAAATAACACCAGAAACCGCATTTTGATGCGTTGTAATGCAATAAATAATTCTGGTTACATAATTTATCTAAGTCTATTTACTAGATAAAATTTAAAGACCTTGGTAAATCATTGCAACGATTTTATAGGTCAAATCATTTAAAAGTCAATACGTACACTGCAGTCCCTTGGGATGTGCTTCACTTGAAACTTTTATTGTTTAATAAAATTTGTACTTTAAAAAGGTTTTCGTATTTTAATGTAGGTACATATTAGAGTTATTTAAAAAACAAACATAATTCTGAAAATTGTTTTGGGTATCATGACGTTTTTTTATAATTTTTTTTTAGCAGGCATGGTTTTTTAATAAAAAAATATTTTTTATTTTACTATTTTTGACTAAAAAATAAACGATCAATAATTATTGAAAAAAAATTGAATAACAAATAAATTAGTAATTAAATTATTTATTTTTCAAAAAACGCCCATTCCTTGTACGAAAAAGTTTTAGATTTATTAAAACTGATTTAAAGTAATTGAAACATGCCCTTACATAAACAAATTCGAACAGAAGGATGAATTTAAAAAGTGGGAGGAAAATTTTGCAGTGGGATAAATTTAAAAAATGGTGGGAAAATTTCGCACACTGGGATGAAAAAAACAAAATCTGGTTCATTGCTTAAAAATATCATTATGATCAAGAAATTTATTATTTACTTCTTAATTAAAATGATCAGTTTTATCAAAATCAAAATATAAACAAACTTAGGTCAGTAATTTTTTCTACTTATATTACGAAATATGACCGTTCTAATATCACTTTTTAATGTGAAATTAGTAATTCCGAATTACTTATATTCCCTAAAGTGTTACATAATGAACTATTTTATAACCGGTTGACGGAACAATTATTCCGTAAACACTGTGATAATAAATTTAACAATGTTTAGACCAATACAACCTCACTTTCTCTTAATTAAATTATTTGCCTTACATTATGGACCTATTGATTTATAAAAGCAAATTATTAATTTCTTAAAAAAGAACAATCACTATGATTCCAAAAAGAACATTATATTATAAAATTGTGAACATAGACAATGCTTACAAAAATATGTTGTAGGTATACATATTGTTTAAACTCAAGAGTGTTTGATAGGAACATTTTCGGAGATGATAGAGGGTCATTCCACGTTACTCGGGGATTTTTGTCCCCCCCCCCCGTCACAATTAAAAATTGTGAGTAAAAACTCCACGTTATAAAATTTATTTTAAAATATTGTTTATTATGGTTTTACTAAATTATAAGCACAATAAAAATAATATTATAAAATATTAATTTAATAACTTGTGGTTTTAGTCACAATTTTTAATTGTGACGGGCGGGACAAAAATTACCGAGTAACGTGGAATGCCCCTAGAGTAAGTTTTGATTTATGAAACATTATTTTTTATGTTTAAGTGTTAATAAATATAAATTAACTTGAATATATTTGTAAACATATTTTCCTAAAAAAACTCTTAAAGTATAAAGGTAAGGGATTTTGACATTTTTTACTGGATTAAAACCAACTTAATTTTTGTTTATCGACTTTGCTAACAATTTAATATTTTTAGGAATTTCCCGGATAGTTAACAATTGTTATTTCTTCCATGTTTTTGTCTCTGTAGAATCTCGCTGAGAAGCTAGGTTATGCTGGTTCTAAAAAGTTAATTACGGTTTAATAACATCTTTACTATGGTTATCTAGTAAAATCATAGTGTACTTACTGTGTTTTGTACTTAATTGTATCTGCAAAGTTTGTTTATGTCGCCATGACAGAACGGTTGTCAAAATTCATGGTTGCCAACCGCGAATCTAAGGTATTTCGTACCTTCCGAAAAGTCCCCAGTAATATTTGAAAAATTCAAAGTTTTTATAATAGACAATTAATTCGGATTGGTTATCAATTGCGCATTGAGCGGTGACCGGAAGATGGTTCCGGCCATATTCATTCTTGTTAAATGCTCGATGATGAGTGCGTGTCTCCAAGAATTTCTAGAAGTGGTGTTTATTTTGACCATCCGCTACCGAAAGTGGGATCAATCTATAGAATAACCTGCGTTGGATTTGTTGGCTAATTGTTGGGCCTATTTTGGTGATTTGGAGCCTATAAATCCTTGGTAAGCATCAATTTCTCTTTATGGTGGGAATACTCATTTCTATTTTCCCTAGACTTCAATATTGTACAAAATCTTCAACCGCACCGTCGAGGCATTCATTTCGTTTCCATTGGTTTAAAAATACCTCAAGTAGGCATAAATTTTCTCTACGACTACTTAAGAATAGTAACATTCTAGTGTAATTTTTGATCATAGAAAGGATGTTTTTCTGCAATACTGTGCGAGAATATTCCTACTCTTGTTTAAGAATGGTCACAAGTAACGACATCTCCTGGCTGTACTACTAAACGTAAAAAATTTAAAAATATTTAAATATTACTGTATTATTTATTAATTAAAAAATAGTAGCAGTTGTATAATTAAGGTTTAGGCACAAAAAAATAGTTATATTTATTGTTTTTCAAATATACAAATCAAAATTATAATAAATTTGATTTTAAAATGATAAACCAGTTACCTACTATACCGGCTTTGAAGTTTTGACAGATTCAAAAAGTTTTAAAAAAGACCTTTAAAATGTAGAAAAAGAATAGATGTTGACAGATTACTTGTAAAATTAGTCTTGTATTTGTTACAATGTTATTTTTTTTATTAGTTAGTGTAAATAACCATTTGTTTAAATTTATTATAATTTACATTATAAAATTGTGACGGCACAAAATGGTTTGACAATACAAAAAACTTAAATGTCAAAAACTGCTTGGTTTCTTTTCTCTGTTTAAAATTATATAAGCGTTACTATTCTTACGTAGTCGTAGAGAAAATAATGTCTGAAACACGTTTGGAATAGCATATTCCACTCTCGTAAAACCGTCACACTCGCCTTCGGCTCGTGTGTCAAATTTTTCCTCGAGCGGAATATGCTGTATTCCAAACTTGTTACTATTCTTTGGCAGATTGTATTTTTTTTGTAGGGTTCCATTTTACCACATTTTCAGTTTACGATACGTTCATTTTACTATACGCTATATATTGCTAAAAGTGTACAACCTGTCATTTTGACAGGAGTGTTATCTCTTTCTTTTTTTTTTAACTCCTTAATTTCATTAGTGTTTTTAAGACAATATATCTTATTTGTATAAGGGATAATTTCTTCTTGGGTAGGTCAGTAGGGTTTTCTTGTTTTTTCCTATACTTATATAACATTATTTTTGGTCATTCCTACCCCCGGAGATATAGTTAATCAAGCCTACCTTGAAAGGTTCGTTTCTCCTGTATACTGGGTTGCCTAGCGGCCCTACACAAATTGTCTAATTAGAAATAATTTTTTCGGTTATTGTTATCAGCGTTGCCAACTGCAGGGAATTTTCCCTTTTTCGGGAATTTTTGTTGTCGAAAGGGAAGAAGGGTATCTTTTATGTAAAATGTGAGTCTACCTGACTCAAGATTAATTATTTTTCTTTCAAATTTTTGTTAATTTTTTATTTTTTTTGTACACTCTAAACATTTAAAATCTGCTTAAGATACACACAAAACAAGAAAAGGGCTAAGTCCCAAACAAACATAGTAATAAATGAATACAAATTCTATAAATTATAACATAAATATCCTAACTATACACCCATATAACATACACATGGGCCAAAAAATTCAACTATTTTTTTTTTTGAAAAGTTATCGAAAATATGGTTTGGGGTGACAACAAAAAATTATTGTGAAAGTTTGAGTCCATAATATTATTATTAAGAGGTCTATCATCGCAATTTTAATTTTTTTTTTCCTCAGAAAGTTTTAGGCTCAGAACTCCCAAACCATTGAGTTTAACAAAATTGACTTGAAAATATTTTTTTAAGAAATTAAATGCTCTACAAAAAAGGTTAAAGTGAAATTTTGCGTCAAATGAACCGTTACCTTAAAATCATGCCTTAAAAATTGGTATAGTGTTACATTTTGATCTTTTAAATTGGAATTTTGTAATTCATGTAAAAATCAGTACCCATAAAAAACCGATAAATATTCTTATGGGAAATCAAATGCTCAACAAAATTCACCCCATTAAAAGTTATTCATGGTTAAAATTTCGTTTTGACTTCAAATTTAACCTTGAATAACTTTTGATGGGGTGAATTTAGCAAAAAATGATAAAAAGACTTTTTTTGTAGAGCATTTGATTTCCCATAAGAATTTTTATCGTTTTTTTTTTCAGGGTACTGATTTTTACTTGAATTACAAAATTCCAAAGTTAAAAGATCAAATTGTAAAACTATACCAATTTTTAAGGCATGATTGTAAGAAAACGGTTCATCTGACGGAAAATTCCAATCAAACCTTTTTTGTAGAGCATTCAATTTTCTTCAAAAAATATTCTTAAGTCAATTTTGTTAAACTCAATGGTTTGGGAGTTCTGAGACAAAAACTTGCTGAGAAAAAAAATTAAAATTGCGATGATAGACTTCTTAATATTAATATTATGGACTCAAACTTTCACCATAATTTTTTTTTGTCACCCCAAACAATATTTTCGATATACTTTTGCAAATTTGTATTCTGCTGATGAACCAAATGTCTCACATGCCTTATAAGAACTATAATTCTGTTTCAGTTCCCTACTCCGGCCTGGAGACACTCATGAAGCTCCAAGCACGACTAAAGGTAATCACTCGCAGACGACGGGAGAGAGCGACTTATTATAGACACTGACACTCCCGTTCCCCTGCCATATAATATTTAGTCCGCTGGCGGCCCAAATACCTACCTACCTCTGTCTCATTACTCCAACTCCATATTGCCTACCTACCCATGCCTCACTATCCAAACAAAGAGAAAGGGAAACATGTCTTATGACCTACCCTTGCTCGGGTCAAATCTCGGCAGTAAGCCACTTTGCTCAGGATACATACATACCGAAGCATACATTCGCAGTCATGAATTCATCAACCAAGAGAAGTAGATGAGCCGTATGAAGGTGAAAATGAAGAAAGAAGCTCGACGAACAACTGGAGTTTTTCGACCGAGGCGACAACCGGGTCCGACGTCGGCTGGATTTCCAGCGACGACGAGGAAGAGGAGGAATCCAGCGGCGGCGAAGTATTCAACTTAAAAATTCGAAAAATAAATTGTTTATTGAATTGTCCGCACCCGGCGGAAGTGGAAGTTTTAGAGGAAATTGAAAAACAACAAAAAGGACCACGACAACCACAATCATCCGTGGCATTTAGAAGACTTAAATGCATGATCAATTGCCCCCCCCCCGAAGGGTATAATAAATTTTTTGTTTTAATTTTTTGTTTTTTTTTTAAATAAACCAACCAACCCTGAACAATATTTTAAGAGTTTTTGTTTTTAGTAGGTAACACGTGCACAATTTTTTGAATCTCGAGTTTTTAATTAAAGCATTTTTTCAGAAAAATGAATATTTAATTCAACTACATTTTATCAAGGATTTATTATAAAAACAATACATATATATTATTATAATTTATATATATTTTATAATAAATTCTAATTTTTAAGTCATTATGCAATAACAATTGCGGGGTTTTGTTGTACCTGATGTAAATTAGGTATTTGTTTTCCACTTTTTTGTTAAATTTTATGACACCGTATACGCAATTTTAAAACAACATATATATATATATATAACCTACTTATTTCATTTGTTACAGAATTCCATGTTTTTTTATCAGTGGAGAAAATATAGTTTATGAAAATCAGTCAGCATCTAAACTTTTGTTTGCCCTTTATTACTTATATATATATTTAAATTTAAAAACCATTAAAGAAAGTATATGTGTATGACAAAAATTTTTGTCAAAGAAATTATACAGTGTTTGTGCTGTTCTTTTTTGACGAACAGAATGAATGAAATAAAATAATTATGTAATACTACTAATATAAAACGCCTTTATAACATATTAGCAGTTTATTATCTATAGAATATATAATAATATATTACTTAAAATGCACCATCTATTGTTTATATTTGCATTGTTTGTATATTTGAATTAAACGCATAAACTATTACCTAACAAAGAAATAAAAGTAATTAATAATTACCTGAAAAATATTGCTACGTATCAAAAATAATTTCAATTTTAGATATCACTGAAAAAAGTTTATAGTCACATTATTTTTTTCCGAGATATCTACATGGTGTTAAAATTGAAATAATTTTTGATATATAGCAATATTTTTTTTGGTAATTATTAATTACTTTTATTTCTTTGTTAGGTAATAGTTTATGTGTTTACTTCAAATATACAAACAATGCAAATATAAACAATGGACGGTGCATTTTAAGTAATATATTATTATTTATTCCCACTTTACTGATGTGTTTTTTTCGTTTTTTGACCAAAACTTTTTTACCCCCTTTTTTTGTTTTAATCTTTTTCGTTTTTTGAGCCCTACAATTTTTGGGAACGTTTGGACTTCGAGTGGTACTTTTTTTTCAGTAATACCCCCATTTTTAGTAGGTACCAGTTTACATGATATAAAGACAATACAAAACATAAAATCTTTCATGTAGGTAATTGTCATAAAAGACTGCAAGCGATAAAATATTATTTAAAATTATTTATTATCTGGAAATAATACACTATAATTTGTTTCATATACAGTGTGTCCTCGGATGGACTTAAATACTTGTAAAAATATTTATTTTCAATTTTTCGAGGAAAAGTCATTTTTCATAAATTCTTTTCGATTCGCGTTAAGAAATATCCATTTTGCTGTACAGGGAGAGCAAAAATAAAGATTTTTAAAATTAAACATTTTTTTGAATTGCTAATATAAAGAGCTGGTAAGGAGAAATGAAAAAGTCAAATGAAGTTCTTTCATATGAGTTTTTGATACTAAGATATTTGATATTGAAAATTTAAGATATTAGTTTTCAAATTTTAGACATTGTAGACATGTCAGTTGAAAGCAACAACCTTGATTCATAATCACAAAAAGAGATAGTAGTCAATTTCTACAAAATAATAGGACCACTCGGTTAGGACCTAAATTGATTTGATTTTTAATAACAAATATCTTAGTAACAATTCACATGATAAAACTTTATTTCGCTTTTTGGTTTTTCCTTACAAGCTCTTCATAATAGACCAACAAAAAAAAATTTAACAATATTTAATTTTGCAAAATCTACAATTGTATTTTTTGCGCAACCTGTATAAAAAAATAGAAGTTTCTCATCGTGAATGGTATTTATATAACAAGCTTCAAAAAATTGTAAATAAATATTTTTACAAGTATAGTTAAGTCCATCCATGGACACTAGGGTGTTATTTAAAACGAAAATTTTTCTTGCTGACACATGAAAATTTTGTTTTTTAGGTTGAAAAAAATTCCCTGAAAATTTGAGCCCTTAACTTTTATTATTTATTATTAGTTTTTTCACTTTTTCTCACATATTTTTGAGAAAATCGAGCGAATGACTGGTTTTACCGAAAAAGTTCAAATAAAAAAGTTGTAGGAAATTTAATTTTTGACAAAAAAGGTTCTTACGTTCATATCACTTAAGTGCTTTGTTTAAGAGATATAAGCAATTCAATAACCAAAAACAAAGAAAAAATTGGTTTTATTGAAATTTATGTAATTTGATTCAATAACTATATATTGCTAATATCTCTTAAACAAAGCACTTTAGTGATATGAACGTGAAAACCTTTTTTGTCAAAAATTAAATTTTCTACAACTTTTTTATTTGAACTTTTTCGGTAAAACCAGTCATTCGCTCGATTTTCTTAAAAATATGTGAGAAAAAGTGAAAAAACTACTTTTGGAGCTACTACAATCAACGTAAATAAATCAAAAACAAAATTGATGCAGGGCCTTTCAAAAACCGTAAATACTATGCAGGAAATTATGGTGATAAAAATTATAATTCAAAACCCAGCCAAAATATAGAAATTTAAAGTAAAAATGATTAAAAATACATGCTTTTTATATGGAAATATTACAAAATTAAAAAGGAAGTACTTAGAATCAAAATTAAGGGCTCAAATTTTCAGGGAATTTTTTTTTCAACCTAAAAAACAAAATTTTCATGTGTCAGCAAGAAAAAAAAATGTTCGTTTTAAATGAAACACCCTAATGGACACACTGTATAAAGTTTGGACTCCTTGTGTAGGCTTCATGGTCACAAGTGATTAACAAAAAATGACAGTTGACACATGTCAAAAATTACATAAATAAGAAAGAAAGAAAGAAAGAAAGAAAGAAAGAAAATACGTTTATTTTGAAAAATCCAGAGAGTGCACGTTAACACTCTATACGGATTCATCCTCTCACAACAATACAACAAAAATATACAAACAATAAAAAATAAAAATATAAAAGTAGTAGTAGTAGATATTCATTTCACATTTCGTCATGTTTTAAAAGCTTAAGCTAGTTTCTATACTATAGATAGGTACATTACATGTTTGATAATGCAAGGACGGAAAAGAGAATAAAAATAAAAATAAAATGACAATACCCGTTGAAACACCCTAGCTTGGAAGTCTAACCCGAGGCGTCCCCCAAAGCCCGAACAACAACCATCAGTGCGGTCTGAGCATAGACCACACTGGTGACCATTACAGCTCAGACTCCAAAAGATATCTCAAGTCAGACTCCAGAAAACATCTCAAACCAGACGTAAAACCCCTAATGTGTTTGTTTCTGATTTCAATAGGCAACGCATTGTAAATTTTGACACCATTATGATATATGCAACCTTTACCTCTCATTGATAAAACCCTTTCTAGGTTTACATCAGACTTATGACGTGTGTTATGGTCATGGTAGTCGTTGCGAAATTTTAATGAAATATTGGAATGGCGAGTATTAAGATTAACTTGGTGTATATAAACAGATACCTGGTATTTATAGATGTTTTCAAGAGGCATAACATTATAGTTTACAAAAAGAGCTTTTGTGCTGTATCTAATTGGGAGGTTGTATATATTTTTTATCGCCCTATTTTGCAAGATTTGAATAGGCACAATAAGGCCTTTACGTGCAGGATACCACAGTGCAGTCAAATACTGAAGGTGACAATGGACAAGCGAAAAATACACAGACCGAAGTAGTTGTGCTGGCAACATAAAACTTAGTCGCTTCAACACTCCCACCGGCGCAAGTAGTCGTTGTCTTAATTTTAATAAGTGCTTTTCCCAGGAAAGGTTTTCATCAATGTAGAGGCCCAAGTATTTTATTACATTAGAATATTGTAGATTGTCATTTCCAAACAAAATAGGCAATTGATCAATGGGCTTATAGTGGCTATGAATAAACATATATGATGATTTTTTTACATTGAGTGATAATTTATGAGTTATAAGCCAGTTATGTATTATTTCCAAATCAGTTCTTATTTTTTGTCTAATGACATCTAAAGATTTATCATAATACACAAGCATGGTATCATCTGCATATAGTTTTATTTCACCTAGCAAATTAAGGTTAGAGACAGAATTAACATAAATAAGAAATAAGGTGGGGCCCAAGATGGAGCCCTGTGGCACGCCGCATTCAATGGAAAGGCCGGAGCTTTTCACGCCATTGATATTAACAAGTTGTTTCCTTTCTGACAAATAATCCGCAAACCAATTATTGCAAACACCGCGCATACCAATGAGCTCCAACTTTTTCAACAAAATCTCGTGATTCACCGTGTCAAACGCCTTCCGTAGGTCCAGCGACACTAGTGCAGAAGCGTTTCCCTGGTCCACCTGCATCTGGACATCTGATATAAGATCGATGGTTGCTGATGCAGTGTCGCTGGACTCACGGAAGCCGTATTGACCCTTGTAAAAGAAATCCCGTTGATTTAAATAGTTAATTAGCCTTTTGTTTACAATCATCTCAAATATTTTGGAAAATACTGAAAGAATGGATATGGGTCGATAATTATTAGCCTTGTCCTTATCACTGTCTTTATATAGAGGGGTTACTCTTGCTATTTTTAGTTTTTCGGGTACTTTACCAGAGCACAATGATTGATTAATAATTTTACAAAGAATTGGTACCAAATTATCTTTACACTGTTTAAGAGACCGCACATTCACTCCGTCACTTCCAGTTGCCTTAGACACATCTAGCTTCTTGATCAGATAGTCAATCTCCTTTTCTGTTGCTGGCACAAAGAACATGGTCTCATTGTAGCAGGTTTCACCTTGTACATTCAGGGGAATATTGGGTAGTTTACTAGAGAGTTCACTGCCAATACTCACGAAGTATGAATTCATATGTTGACATATGTTCTTCACATCTCTTAATATCTCACCATCATCTTTCTTTAACGAGCCAATTTCATTGCTTGTGCAATGTTTGTTTTGATTTGTTAAGATTTGATTTACAACCCTCCAAGTTTTTTTGGGGTTTCCATGAGCTTCATCAAACATCCTCTCAAAGTATGTCTTTTTGGCTTCTTTGGATAATTGTTTAACTTTTTTATCTGCCTGTTTGTATTTATCTCTATAGCTAGTACTTTCTGGAAAGCATTTATATTTTTTATAGTAAAAATCCCTAGTTTTCATTGTGATCTGTAGCTGACCGTTATTATCCACAAACCATGGTTTGCTTAGTATTTTAACAGTTTTAGTAGTGTACTTGGTGTTTCTTACAAAGCAGTTTAATAACTCATTGTAATTTTCATCAACACTATTGGTTTCAAGAAAATTTCTATTAAAGTGTTTTAGAGCATCATCAATGGCATCATAATCCACATATTTTTTTGTGTATGTTTTATACTTATTGAGTGGGACTGCAGAGCTTTTTATGGCTAGGATTTGGATGTCGTGGTCACTTAGTGAATTATCTATTATTGCTAAAGACATTATTAGGTTTGAATTGGTGACAACGTGGTCAATGAGGGTTTTATAGTTTCTTGTGGGAATATGTTCATTGTAGAAGGTTAGGCCATTTCCCATACAGACCTCCTTGTATGAGTGTGTCTCAGGACAGTCGGTCAGGAGATCTATGTTGAGATCCCCAATTAGAATTAACTGATTGGATCTTAATTGGGAGAGTTCTTCATCCAGAAGTTGAGTTGTGCGTGAAACCATGTCCCTTGTTCCCCTTGGATTGTAGATTGCAGCTATATATTGGTTAATTTGAGGCAACTGGACTAGTAAATATGATATTCCATCTCTTTCTAAGTTTTTTACTACTCTGTGTTTGATATGACTTTTCAAAAAAATAGCACAGCCTCCACCACGTTGAGTTCTACTGGCATACACTGATGTATAGTTAGGGATATTATAATACTGTTGTTCACCTTCAGAAATCCATGTCTCCGTTACCACAAGTACAGATACCTCCACACTAAGTTTGGATATAAGAACCTCTATTTCATCCATTTTATTACGAAGAGATCTTGCATTCAGGTATAAGACATGCATAAGGGGTTTACTTGATTCATTTGAGAGTGATATGCTTTCATTAAATTCTGTCATGTTATCATAATATTGCGCCATTTTGCTGAGGAAAACAATATCATATCTCAAATTATGTTATTCTTTACTACGTGGAGTAGTATTCATTGTCTTGTTTGCTTTCATTCTGCTTATCACTTTTATGTTTTAATTTATCAATTTGCTCATTGCTACAAATTCTTATTACTTGAGAAGTGGCATTCTTCCTACAAAAAACTTTATTATTATTACACCACACATAGTCGTAGCCACATTTTTTGAGTTCTCGTGCTTTGTAGAAAATGTCACGGGTGTCTTTAGGTATATCTTCATTAATGAAGATTTTTCTCTTCTCCCCAGTAAGTCCCAACGTGGTTGAATCAAGGATTCCTCTTTTTTTTTCTGGCCAGTAGAATCTCTTCTTTTTTTTCTTTGGATTTGAGACTAATGATGATTGGCTTGAGCGGATTTTTGCTTGGAATTCTTTTTGCCTTAAATTCACTTTCATCTACTTCCACATTCAAACCATTAAATATTTTTTTAATTTCACTTACTTCCGGAGCTTCAGGCCCTATGCCCATCACCACTAAATTCCTTTGTCTATAATCGTCACCTCCTTCATTTCTTTTGATTTTTGCCAACTCATCCTTTAAATATTTGATGTCTGACCTGACCTTTTCTTGTTCTTTTTTCATTTGTTTGCTCTCCTTGAGCATTATTTCAATAGATTTTTGGTATTCATCCATAGTATTGCTGTTAAATATCACTGATTTTTCCAACTCGTCAAACTTTTTAGTAAGGATCTGTAGTAGGTCGTTGTTTGTTAAAATTTGTGTGTTAGTTGATCGTTTTTTTTTGTTGCTTTTCCGTAGATGGCTAGAGTCATCCGACTCACTATTAGATGATGTTTCTCTCCTCTTTTCATGTACTAACAACGATTTTCTTACATCTTTCATGCATGATGGACAAATCCAGTGAATTTCTTCATCCTTTTTACTCTCTAAATACGATTCCGATAGATTGGTGCATTTTTGGTGCACCCATTTTTGACACTTTCCATTACATTGAATTCTGAGTTTTTTTCCCAGATTTTTTGTGCAAACATGGCAATTTACCATTTTGAGGTTATGGTTTAACTTACGACAAACTTTCATCTTTCAATTTTAACACCCTGTATCTTGGCTATTATTAACTTTTGTATATGAGGAAATTGAATTATATCGCATTATTTCGGTCTCAGGAATAGGTGGTATCATTTTGCACAGGCATTTCAGGAACACCTTGTGTAATAACACTGGCCTACGAAACAAATTTTGGTACAATGAATCCAAAAATGACATTTGTTCATTTTGCTATGTTATCTTTTAAAGGGGCTGAACATTATGTCCATTTTTTTTGTAGAGCAATAACAAGTTTTTTTAGTTAAATGGGAAATTTTTTAAGTTTTTTTTACTTAAGACATGTTTATTTTTAAATAATTTGATAAAACTATAAGAATTTTATGAGAGCAACATAATGCATAAAAATCTTAATGATGTTTATAGCACCTCTTCCATTTATTGGTAGTTTCGCAAAATCATGCAAATCAATGTTAGAACGTAATTAATTATACATAAATATGTGTATATCAACTATGGTATTGTTAGTTAAAGAATAAAAAAAGTTAACTATTAGAAGGCCTAACTAAAGATTAAGCATACAATTTTAAATTATAAGAATGGCTATTTGTAGACTGCTCTTTGACAAAGGATTTTAATTTTTTTTTAGACACCTGTCCAATTAGTTAATGAGTGAATGTTATTACGTAGCAAAAAGTCGGTGTTTTAAACATTTCAATAGATCTAGTTCAAATATTTTTATTTAATTTACTCCGCAATATTATGTGTAAATTTTAATTTTTTTTAAATATCTTTATTAATTTAATAATTTAAATGATAAATTTTTATTATATTCACGCATGTGACTGTTAACAAATGTATAAAATAATAATTAAATGTTTATATACATATGCGCATTTCTGTATATACTGTGATGTTTTATCCCTATAAGTTTTACGTATTTCAAGATACCATAAGCAATGATTTAAGTATCTGAGTATTATGATTTTTTTATTTTATTGCCAGACAACCTAAATTAATAACACTGGTCTACAGGGTGGTCAAGTTTTACCAGCCGATATCGAGAATTGATAATTTAAATTTGCTAATCATTATTTAGTATTTTTTGTATTTTTAATATTATACTGGATTTTTTACTCATAGACCATACAACTTTTTTTTGTGTACTGCTGGTTAAATTTAATAATACAATATGAATTATACCTTGCATCTCAAGGTGAAATCAAAATTCGACCATATTTTACTTGAAAATGATTTTTTTATAGTATAAATTGTCGACTGTTGAAATTCTGATGATATAAACTGGATCTCTATAAAGAATGGTTGCAATATCCGACAATCTTAGAATATCACAAATAACCTGAAATTTACCTTTCAATGTTGTGTGCTTCATCCAATATGACAACATTGTAGCTCAAAACAATGCCGAGACTTTTTCTGACCTTGGAGTCCAACAGGTAGTCGTAGGGCATAAAGATGATATCTGCCTCCTTTTGGATTTCCCAAGCCATGTAATGCAGACAGAATTTGTGCAGATTGCCAGGTTTTAGCAGGTCTTCTATGTCCATCACCGGATTCTCTGAGATGGCTGCATTTTCACTTCCAAACGACACATCTGGGTCTACAAAAAATATATAATTTGAATTTTGAATAATTTACTATTAAATAAATATTTACTCTGGCAGAATTGCTCTTTTCTTCATCACTTCTGCATGTATGCACATTTGCTTCCTTGATTCTATAACGCAAGCCTTCATGTGCTTGTATGCACTCCGCTTAAGTTCATTAATTGCCTGCGATAACTGAGTATGCGTTCTTGAAGTGTATATGATGGTTGGTAAGCCCATGAAGGCCCTTCCGCCATTATGTGCGTTATTTACCGCCCCTTTATCCACTTTTCCAGTCAGTTCTTTTAGCAGACTCCCCATGAAACCCTGCTGTTTATTCCCTGCACCTGAACTTGCGCTTTCTTCACTTGCAACCAGCCCAAAGTCGAGCACAGCAACGACAGGGTGTTGCCGGTCCCAGTGGGCGACTCCAGAACGCCATTTGTTTCGTTTTGCAGGCATTCAATCACCTTGTCCATGTATTCTCTCTGTAACTCGTACGGTTCGAAGGGGAATTCCACGGCAACGCCCCGTATATTTATCGTGCTCATCCCGAAAATTCTCTTGTTCACTAAGAAAAATTCTTTCGCTTTATCCGCCAAAAAATCTGTTTAATTATAGTACTCCTATAACATTGCGAAATGTGTTTGTTTTTCTTTGAGGTTATGTTTTTTTACCTGTATCTTAGGCAATGAAATACCACAGCCATAACAGGAGTTGCATACCTCACAGTATTGTGCTAGCTTTTATTGTATTTTATAACAATTTAAAGGGATAAATTTCTTTAAATATTGAAAAATCCCTCAAATGGACTTGCATTTTATAAATATAGACCATTTTTTGTTTTTAGCCCCACTCAAATTTGCGTTGTAACAGTGTTTACATAAAAAACGAACATTTGTTTTACAATAATAATTATTATTGTTTGTATACGTCAGTAACAGTGTAAAGACAATATAAAATATTTCGTGTGGGTAATTGTCGTATAAAACTGCAATCGATAAAATAATATTAAAATAATATAACACTATAAAGTTTCAGCAGCATTTTTTTGTAGGTATAATCGTGTCATCTTTGACAGCTACCGCGCATGCCCGGCGGGCGATTCGCTTTTGTCACTTTGGCAGCCATAATAGCAAAACGACCGGTAATTTGACATGCTAGCCGTCCTTTTGATAAAAATGAGTATATTATTGCAGTTTTTCGTGTTTCGGTGCGATATTTTAGTGCGTGAGTGACCTTTTTTTTGTCTGGAGATGCAATAACAACGATGGTGACAGGGAAAGGGCTTTAAAGGTAAAAATTGTGATTTTGCTTGTTTGAGTTGTTTTTTAATGTTTTTTATTTGTTACAGTGTGAAGACAATATAAAACAAAATATTTCGTGTACCTAGGTAATTGTTGTATAAAACTGCAATCGATAAAATAATATTAAAGTAATATAACATTATAAGGTCCAAGTTTCAGAAGCATTTGTTTCGTGTCATCTGTGAGTCACAGTCACAGACTGTGACAGAGCCACTGCGCTAGCCCGGGCGATTCGCTTTTGTCACTTTGGCAGCCATAATTGCAAAACGATCGGCAAAGTGCTTGGCTTGGCGTCCTTTTGATAAAAATGCAGATATTATTGACTTTTGCGAGTTTCGGTGCGATATTTTAGTGCGTGTGTGACCTTTTCTTTTGCCTGGAGATGCAATAACAACGATGGTGACAGGGAAAGGGCTTTAAAGGTAAAAATTGTGATTTTGCTTGTTTGAGTTGTTTTTGAATGTTTTTGTTCTTTGTTACAGGTAGGTCCAGTACGGGACTGATTAACTAGGCAATCAGCAACAAAGTAGTAAGTGATTTTTAAATATTTTTTGGTAATGATCATTTTTAAGTGATTTTATGTTTTAATACTTACATACACTGAGAAAAAAATGGGACAAATAAACTGTTTACCTAATACTTTTATTTGTAGTGAATATATTGTTTATTACCTCTAAATAGTCGAAATAATAACGATAAATATACTTTAGTAAAACTTTATATGTCAGTAATAAAAATATATTTAGGATAAAAAAACTGTACCCTTGTCCCATATTTAAATATTTTTTTTATTTGGGAGCAATAAACTTTTTTCTCCGTGTAGGTACACTCAGATAAAGAAAATCTTAATTTAAGTATTTACAGATTATCAACATAAAAATAATTGTTTAAAGCTTGATTGTAATAAGGGGACATCCATTCATTACGTGAGGCATTTTTCTGATAATTATAATTTGGACCCCCTCTCCCTTGGTGAGATGTGGTAGATCCCCCCATCCCTCACGTGAGATTTTAGCCATTTCTTTGCGGACAACAAATAAAAAAAATTATTTTTTTTTAAACAAATTTGAATTAGGTATAATACATATTGTCTAAACTCAAAAGTTGACGTGAGATTTATATTTTTCACAATTTTGCTTTAATCTTAATACAATTTTTAGGGTATACTTTTCAAAATACGGATGCTGAAAATTTTAAAAATGTTTTTTGAAAAAAATGGCGGGATTAATTTATAAAATCCTCGTAAAATTAAAAAAAAAGTACCTACGTTATTTTTTTTTAAGATAAAATTTTCAAAATTGTTGTTTTTGCAAAAAATGGCGAATGCGCCGGGATTAATTTATTAAAGCATCGGAACCTTTTAAAAAGTATTTTACGAAAAATCTGTTAACTTTACTTTAAAAAGAGCATTTTTTATATATCCCTCAACTTTTATAAAACTCTTAAAATTGAAGGGGTTAGAATAGAAAGGGTATAAGTGCAATTTCTTTAATTTAGGAGATAAGTTCGTTTTGTGAAAGATAAGGTTCCGACGTAATTTTAAACACAAACTTCAGAACTAAAATTCAGCTATTCATTGTTTATTTTAAATGATTTAAAACATTACTAAACAAAATTCTTCACTTTTTTATGGTAACATAACTTTAACTTCAAATATCTCCAAACAATGAAAATGTTACTTATACCCTTTTTATTCTAACCCCTTCAATTGTGGTTGATAAAATTTTTTATGTAAAAAATTAAAAATTAATTTTTTAAAAACGTATATTTTTGACAATTTTGCTTTAATCTTAATGAAATTTTCAGGGAATACTTTTCAATATACAAATATATATTTAATTGGTAAGCTAAAATTTTCAAAATTGTTGTTTTTGCAAAAAATGGCGAATGCGCCGGGATTAATTTATTAAAGCATCGGAACCTTTTAAAAAGTATTTTACGAAAAATCTGTTAACTTTACTTTAAAAAGAGCATTTTTTATATATCCCTCAACTTTTATAAAACTCTTAAAATTGTGGTTGATAAAATTTTTTATGTAAAAAATTAAAAATTAATTTTTTAAAAACGTATATTTTTGACAATTTTGCTTTAATCTTAATGAAATTTTCAGGGAATACTTTTCAATATACAAATATATATTTAATTGGTAAGCTAAAATTTTCAAAATTGTTGTTTTTGCAAAAAATGGCGAATGCGCCGGGATTAATTTATAAAAGCCTCGTAACCTTTTAAAAAGGATTTTACGAAAAGTCTTTTAACCTCACTTTAAAAAGAGCATTTTCCTTGATATATCCCTCAACTTTTATAAAACTCTTATTAAAATTGTGGTTGATAAAATTTTTTATGTAAAAAATTAAAAATTAATTTTTAAAAAACGTATATTTTTTACAATTTTGCTTTAATCCTAATGAAATTTTCAGGGAATACTTTTCAATATACAAATATGTATTTATTCGTTTTTAATTAAAGGATTTTAAGAAAAATCTTTTAACCTCATTTTAAAAGCATTTTTCTTGATATATCCCTCAACTTTTATAAAACTCTCATTAAAATTGTGAATGATACAATTTTTTATGTAATAAATAATTTTTTTAAAACGTATGTTTTTCACAATTTTGCTTTAATCCTAATGAAATTTTCAGTGTATCCTTTTTAAAATACAAATATTTTATTAATTTAATTGGTATGCTAAAGATTTTAAAAATGTTGTTTTCCCAAAAATGGCGGATGGGCCGGGATTAATTTATAAAAATCAAAAATTAGAAATTAATTTTTTACATAAAAAATTGTATTGATTTTAAGAAAAGTATTTTTTTTTATTAGGGGGTTTTTATAAATTAATCCCGGCGCATTCGCCTTTTTTTATTACAAAAAACAACATTTTTGAAAATTTTTGCATATATTTCTTACTTTTTTACTCTTATGAAGATACTTGGGTTTCAAATTTTTATATTAATTTTTAACCTAAGCCCCGATCACTTAAAAAAAATCCTACATTTTTTTTTAATTTTCTGATTTTTTCTGTTATTTTTAAGTGGTCGGGGCTCAGGTTAAAAATTAATTTAAAAATCTGAAACATTGGGAGTACCTTCAGAAGGGTAAAAAAGTTAAAAAAGTTGTATCTTACCTTTTTCTGATTTTTTCTGTTTTTTTTAAGTGGTCGGGGATCACGTTAAAAATTAATTTTTGGGTTGGGAAATAGTTTGGGTAGGTACAGGGGGGAGAGCTGAAACTTAATTGGGATGCGGGGTATGTTGGGGTCACCCGCACACTTATAGAAAAAAACATTATTTGTGTTTATTAACAAACCCTATTATTATTTAAAATATCAAATCAGTAAATAAAATTAAAACGCAAATTTTAAGAATATATTATTTTATTGTAATATTTAGTACATACGAAATAAATACAAACATTAGTTATTTAAAATTCACAGATTTAATGAAAAATATTCATAATAATTTCAATGTTACGATATTAAATTAACAGTTAACAAAACGAAAACAAAAAAATTCAACTTTTTATTAACATATATTTAAAAATATGAAAAGGCGAGTAAATGATTTGCTTTGTGTATACAAAACAATTTGTTTACATTTATGAGTATCTTAACAAATACGACTACAAAAATCAAATCAAATCAAAAATAGATTTACAGCACAAGAAAGGAAAAAAATGACTGTGATGATGATCCTTTTTGAGGCATATTTTTTAGTACATTAAGAAAAGAAGATTAAAAGAACAAATTAAACGTTAATAATGACTAGATATTCAGCTTGTCCTGTTTGGGCAAGGCAATTTTAGCATCGATCCTCTTGTAAGCAAGCATCCTATGTTTTCCACTTTCGTTCACAAAGTCCACAAAATTGTGAATTAAGTCAAGACTTTCCTAGAAATTGGAAAAAATCACTAAAAAAACAAAAAAATGCTAAACGGTAAAAAAGGACATTAATTAATTAACATTAATCAGCATGAAAATGAAAATTTTCATACTCCAACCGACATATTCTACAGAAACACCCATCCCCTTTAACAACCCAACAACAACCCAAAAATTAATTTTTAACCACTTAAAGAAAAAAATAAGAAAAAGGTAAGAAAAAACACATTTTTAAACAAGGTTTTTTCCAACTTTTTTACTTTTCTGAAGGTACTCCCAAAATTTCAGATTTTTTAATTAATTTTTAACCTGAGCCTCGATCACTAAAAAAAAACAGAATTAATCATAAAATTAAAAATCAGAAACTTTCTAAAGTCGGGGCTCAGGTAAAAAAATAATTTAAAAATCTAAAACTTAGGGAGTACCTTCAGGAGAGTCAAAAAGTAGGAAACCCCGGCGCATTTTTTGCGAAAACAATATTTTTGAAAGTTTTAGCACACCAACTAAATACATATCTGTATATCTGTGTGCCTGAACGAAGTTTAAGTCACATAAAAATGCCGCCAAAAACTGAGTGCAGTTTCTTGTTCGGGACCCTTTGGTGACTTAAAAATGATATTTACCAAAATCCTAGCTGCTCCTCTTTTCGAAATTTTTTGAAAATTCATGATTTTTTTCGGGCAGAATAGAGAGGCCACAATATGCATGAGCAGTGGCGCCGAATTTAAAATTTAAAAAAATATGTTTTTTTCTTTTTTGGCTGGGGTGCCTACATAATGTATATTTTTAAGAAAATATAATTAATTTATATTGGGTTTAATAAAATGACTGAAACTACATAGTTACGCATTTATAGCAGCGATAATATTGTTAAACAATAGCATTGAGTTTCGTCTACTACCCTGAATTTTTTTCAGATTTGTAGCACATCACAAACTTGATTTTTGCAGTATTTTTATTATTTTTTTGTTTACCAAGAAAAATATCGACAATTTTGAGATCCCTCCAAGATCTGAAACTTTGTATTACAAACAAACCCATTAAAAGTGTCTATAACCCTGAAAAATATATATTTGCATACCATGAAAAACATAGTTATTGAATATTTTGATAGTGCATACGTGTATATTTTTATTTCAGTGAAACGCATAAAGTAATCAAAATTGGACATGTCCAATTTCGATTATTTTATGCGTTTTACTGAAAAGAAAAACATACACTTATGCACTAGAAAACAATTTTTTGTCTCAAACATATTCAATGTTTTTTACTGTATGCTCCAATAGAAAACAGTTAAATACTATTCAAAATAAATTGTATAGAAATCACTTAATACACAGCAGAAAAAACAGCAAAATAACAATTAAGCTTACCTACCGATCTCTTCTAATATGTGCATTATTGCCAGTTTGCAATTTGTTAAGTGTATTAAAAATTTCCTATTTTTTGTAAGCAAGATATATCAAAAACAATTTAATTGATACACAGGATGCTGAGGATTTATAAAAAGGAAAACGTCGTTCCATAGGATTTGTGTTGTTAATTTTTTTAAATGTTAAATGTTGAAACAAAATATTAAAAATTTAAAATGCTATAAAATCGGTATAATTTGGATTTTTTTAAAGAAATTTAAAATTTGTCGATAAACTATGGTAAATAATAAATTCCACCAATTAAATTTCTATTATATTTATAGGGGGCGCCATGGGGCCGGTGCGGCTGAGCAAAAAGTTATCTTTTTTCGCAAACTTCAATTTAAATTCTGCTTGCGTAGAACTTGTTTATTTAATGTCATTATAAACTCATATAAATTTGGTGTTTGTCCCATTTCTAATAATTGAGATATCTGTATACCCAAAATCCATCAGCCGCCACTGTCATAAAGCCTAATTATATCTCAAGACCAACTAGCACAAAGTAGAGCTGCAATAAAATAAAAAGCATGTTTTCATGCATTTATAAAGCTAGTAAGTAAAATCCTCTATAGCGTTTGACCCAATGGTTTTAGTAGCAAGATGAAATACTAAACAATTTCACACTAAACCCAAATATTGCCAAGTTAGTTGATAAAAATGAGCTTAGTAAACAATTTTTTACGAGCTGTTGCTCCTTTTAGACAACTTTAAACTTCATTCTACTGAAATTATTTTTTTACAATTTATTAGGCTTTCAAACTATTTACAATAAAGCTGATTTTAACAAAAATGATGCATACCCCATAGGGTAATAATTTTTGTTAAATTTGTATAAAGTTCTAAATAATCTGCAATCCGCTGAGCCAAGAACAAAAATTCTGCCCAAATAGGCTTCTAAAATTAGAAGCCTATTTGGGCAGAATTTTTGTTCTTGGCTCAGCGGATTGCAGATTATTTAGAACTTTATACAAATTTAACAAAAATTATTACCCTATGGGGTATGCATCAATTTTGTAAAAAATGGCCATAAATAAAAAAAAATCTTACCCAGTATCATTCGACGTTGAGCTGAAAAAAATAGTGTGAATTTACATCAGTTTTTACGTATTATAAGATAAAATATTAATACATTAATTCAATTGAATATACACACACCGGCAAATTTAAAGGAACGTATAAAAATTTTGAATTTTCTAGTTGTGCTACAAAATTAGTTTTTTGTACTGTAATGTACGGCCTAGGCTCACATTTATTAGTACATTTTTTATATATTTTGCAAATTTTGATCAAGTTAGTCCACGTCAAAATCGAAATTAACGTCAAACATCCCTTGTTGTTGCATTAAGGTGTTCGTTAATTTCTGATAAAAGTTAGTTGTTTTTTCACAATCAATTGCTTACTGTTACTTGGTTGTGGCTTACTATAGTCACATTGACTGTGAAAAAGTCCACAATGAGTGATTTAGCACCGACTGATATCGCTAGGGCTGCAGCAATGATCGAAAATGGTCGATCTTACAGTGATGTTGCAGGGATGTTTGGAAAATCAAAATCGACGATCCATCGAAATGTTACACGTTGGAGGCAAACTCCAAAAATAAATACTTGAGCATTTTTCATTTCTTGGATTTCTTCTTCGGCCGAAACTGTGACGTCAGGATCAAAGTACGCATATTGTATTACATTTCTTTGCAACCAAAGTTATGGATTATTATTGCTTTTAAGGAGTATTTTTTACTAAGGCATTGGACAATGCATGAGTACATATTCTATCAAAATCAACAAAACAATACGTACTAAGTATTTTGTTTAAAACAAACTGTACAAAAAAATAATTCTGTAATTTTAAAATACCGATTGTTTGGGATTTGTGTATTTGAAATAAGTTTAGTCTAATTTTTATAATATGGAATATTAAATAATAATTTTGTTAAGCTGTATCAGGTCTTAAAAAGTTTTTCCTGTCGGAAGTCCTATCCGGGGACACACTGTATTTCCTTGTATATTATAATTTGTAAAATAATATAATTCACCTCTTGTGCCAATAGTTTTATGCTTTTTATTTTATTTAATATAATATCCACAATTATACTCAATAAAAAAAAATCAGCAAAAAAACATTTCAAATTTCCGAAATTATCTAAGAAAAACCCTTAGGGACACGTGTATCTTTTGATCAATTAACTTCAAAATTTGTTATTTTTTTAATTTGGAACTGATGTGTGGGTCCCACCAAATTTAATTTTAAAAAAATGTATACAGGGTGTTTAAATTTATACAGGGTGTTTCCAATATCTTTGAATTTTGACCTGATACAGCTAAACCAAGCTATTACTAACTAACCTAACTAAACTGCGCACCACTCAATGTGTCGCGACCAAAAAGTTCGTCCTTTTTCAAAACGACATAACTTTTTTGTTTCTTGAACGATTTTATTTTGGTCTGTGATGTCTGCTAACCCCATCCTCTGGCAATTCATAATAAAGTTAAATAAAAATATTTTTGTTTATTTTTGAAAATTGTATGCGTATACGCATACAATTTTCAATTTTCTATAGATATAATTATAATCAAAACTTCAACATTCAACAGAAAAATGTAACAAACAATAACAATAATACCTTTCAATATTTCGTTGGCCCTCCCCTAAGCCGTAATAATTCGTTAACCCTCCTGGGCATTCCCTCGACCAAGTTTCTTAGAAATTTCTGGGATACCCCATTCTTCCTGAATAGCATTTACCAATTCATCCAAATTTTCCATGCCTTCTTCCCTCTCTTTTATCTTCAATTTTATCCTGCTCCACACATGCTCAATAGGATTCATATCCGGAGACAAAGGTGGCCCATTCATTTTCTCAATATGGTGGTCTCTTAAATACTCATTTACGATATGTAAAAAAACATTAAAAAGCAGCAATCGGACAGCCGGGAATTGTTTTCGAATCTTGATTCGTAGTGATTTTGGTTTTTTCTGAAACTTAAATTTGACAACTGTTTGTTGCTTGTCGCTTGTTCAGAATTATTTAAGGAACAATCTTTCACCATCTTATCTTCTTGTTCCTAAAAAGACTGAGTGTATTGCCTAAAAAAAGCCTTAAATGTACTCTTTTGGAAAAAAAATCATATTTTCGTTGCTAAGATTCCAATTCGAAAAATTTGAAAAACGTTTCAAGGTAACAAATAATTCTTCATTATTTCAAAGTAAAAACGACAAAAAAAAATATTTTTTACAAACGGGGCTTGGATAAAATTATTGAAATTTTTCACCGTTTAACATATCACCCTGTAGGAAGTTTACTTGACCAACCGTGAGCTTCATATCTATAGCATAAATTGCCAGAGGATGAGGCTAGCAGACATCACAAACCAAAATTAAATCGTTTAAGAAACAAAAAAGTTATGTCGTTTTGAAAAAGAACGAACTTTTTGGTCGCGACACATTGAGTGGTGCGCAGTTTATTACTACATACTTCAATTAAATTTTTCTGTATTTAAATTTAGAAGTTATACTCTTTTAAATATTCAAGTTTACTTAAAATATATTAATATATTCATTTAAAAAAAAATTCAACAAAACATAGATTTTATTTAAAAATAAACACAAGTAAACTTATATTTAATTTGAATTAAGAGTATAATATTTTTGCGTATAAGTATATAGCCATAAAAATGTTGGTTATTTTATGTAAATGAATATGTGTATGCTTGTAAAATAGTTATTTATTTAAAACAAACAGAACTGTTATTAAAATAGTAATTTATTTAAAACAAACATAGAAGTGATATAAAAATAAAAAATACAATGGTAAGCTCCATCAAAGTTTTTAGTTTTCAGGGCGCATTAACATCTTGTTGATAAAAATGACGCTAGTTATTTTTGCAAGTGTGAACGAGGGTTGCCTTTTATATTTCGGGAATGGCCGAACCTGCTGATGCTATCGGACAACAGATGTCTGTATCGTTAAGTTCGACCTTTTAGACGGTGTTCTTACTTAAAACGTTTGGACGTACGGGCGCAATTAGTATTATTAACAGTCACTTGAAAAATTAATGTCGGCCAAAAAAATGGAATTGACCCGTGAACATTTTTGTGCTATAATTTTTAGAACTTTAAGGTGGATTATCCCAACAATAATGCATCGATGAACTTAATTTGACTTTTGGCGACAAAGTGCCATAAAAAACAAGTGAATATCGGTGGTGTTCCGAATTTAATCATGGCCGTGGTTCGCTCACCGACGAATTTCGTGAAGATCGTCCAAAATCACTCGTTCTTGCAAAAAACATTGATGCTATGCGTGAACTGGTAATGCAAGATCGTCATGTGACATATCGTGAGATTGGGTCATCCTTGGGCATTAGTGGGACCAGCATACATTTAATATTAAATGAACATTTGGCTGTCAGAAAAAATGGTTACCGTTGGATCCCACATAATTTGACAATCGATCAAAAAAAGTCTCGGGTCTAGTGGTCTAAAGAAATGCTTAAAAAATACGATGGCGGTGCTTCAAAACATGTTTATGACATTGTAACAGGTAACGAATCATGGATATATGCGTATGAACCTGAAAGTAAACAGCAGTCGACTGTGTTGGTCTTTAGAAGCGGTTGATGCGTTCAAAATGCATGTTTTGGAGGTGCCTCAATCGGAGTGAAAAAAATGCTTCAAAAATTGGTTCAAGTGCATGCAAAAGTGTGTCGATCTTCATGGAAAATATTTTGAAAAACAATAAAGCCATGAACGATGATTAATTGTTGTTTGTTTTCTCTATTCCCGAAATATAAAAGGCAACCCTCGTAGTATAACAGCTTATTACATATGCAAGTATCTTAAAACTGTTTTTATAAAAAAATATTGTAGGTAATTTTTATATAGTATTTTGGCATATAAATTGTTTAATATATTCTTGTTTTATTAGGATATATATTAAATAAAGGAAACATAAGGCAATAAAGCAATAAGTAGACATAATTTTAATAATTGACTGTTGGGGACTGGACAAGGAATTTTTTTTCTGCTGAATAAAAAAGGGGCAGCAAGTGTTTTTTGCCCAGAGAGGCAAAAAAACTTCGGGCCGGCTCTGACAATCGATAATTCATATGAAACCGTCTTGCATTACCGCGATAATATATTTATTTTCCTGTTGCCTCTTAGGAACGCAACATTTTCTTGATATTTTTTATTTATTAATAATGTTATAAAATCAGCAAATTAATGCAATATTTAAATCAACGTTAAATCGAGCGATATCAATAGTAAAGCAATAGATATCTATATATATATATATAGATAAATTATAATTTATATAAAACTGTCTTGTATTACCGCGATTATAAAATTATTACATTAATTTACTATTGCAGTCGGCCTCCTGACGTCACGCCTCCCACTACCACACTAGCGCCTGTATAGAGAACGCCGTGGTTGGGTACACTGTAAAAATCAGCGGTAAATTTACATATGTATATGTATAGATTATAATAAATAAAATTACAATAATAAATGTAATTTTCCGTATTAACTACATTATTGCTTTAAATTTAAAACGTTTTTACCATTTTATGTAAAGTTTGTGCTCAATTTGCGTTCTTCAAAAATAAATTCTCGAGCATTTTCCATCTCTAGTTACATACCTTGGATCTTCTTCCTCGGTTCTCCTGGTGGAGGAAGATGGCCCCGCTGCTGAAGGGTTCATTTCACTGTAAAAATAAAAAAAATATTAAAAATGACAATCATCGAGAAATTTTCGGTTTTTCCGAAAATTAAAAAAAAAACGTCCCAATAAGCCAACTTTTGAAAAAGCCATATATATTTGAAAATGAAATAGTCATTTTTTTAAGAACATTTTGAAAATGAAATATCTTTAGAGAATATTGAAAAAAAATCAGAATATTTTCGAGAATATTGAGAATAAACCAGAAAAATTGACAAAGAACGTTCAATGGCCTAATTCTGCTAGCTGTTAAAAAATTCTCGGTAATTTCTCGTTTATGCTCGTTTTTTTTGTCGTTTGTGCTCAATTTGTGTTCTTCAAAAATAAATTCTCGAACATTTTCCATCTCTAGTTACATACCTTGGATCTTCTTCTTCTTCTTCGGCCGAAGAAGCGGTGGGTTGGGTTGGGTATCGAACACTGTAAAAATTACCATTTGTTGGTTTTATTGCAAAAATAATATTCATTATATAAATATTTAGTCAAGAGCATGCATATTAGCCTTCTAGTAGGGCTGAGTCAGCTATTTCTTATGTGACGATCTTTGTATAAATTAATCAGCAAATATTATAAAGTTCGAATGTACCAATACCACCAAGCACTTTCAACAGTTGTATAAAAGTAGTCAGTCCATGACATACGAATTAGGCTCTTAAATAAAGTTAAAGATATTTACAATCACCGAGTTTTACTTAGTTCCACCATACCTACTAATATGTTATGGGCTCAGACACCGTACGTGATCGCGAGTGATTGTGTTAAATAAAATAAAAACAATGGCCAGTGGCGTGTCAACTGTGATGAAGCGAAACCTTAAACTGTTTAATGGTGAAAACTATTTAATGTGGAAATTTAGACTAACTGAAATAATTGAACAAGAAGGTGCTAGTAAAGTGCTAAATGAAGATCCACCAACACCACTTACTGATGAGTGGATAAAATGGGAGCGATTTGCAAGAGGGACATTAATTGAATATTTAGATGACATCACACTATTACAACTACCGCCAGGTCGTGCGGCAGCTCGAGAAATTCTGGAAAAGTTTGATGGTTTGTACGCATGTAAAAAGGTGTCCACACAGTTATGTGTCCAGGATCGTCTTTTTAATTCCAAATTAAAGCCCGGAACGTCAATAAAAAACACATGATGGAAATTGAAGAAATGGTACGAGATTTGACTGCCTGTGGTATGGAAGTAAGTGAGACAACAAAAGTTTGGTATATGCTAAACTCATTACCCTCAACTTATGCGCCAGTAAAAGAAGCAATTAAAACAATGACGGATGATAGGCTCACTTTAGCATTTGTGAAAGGAATGCTTATTGAACATGAAGAATATTTAGTGCGAGAAAATGCCGATACAAGTACGAAAGCTCTTCATTTTCGTGCTACAAATACTAAAGAAAAATATAAAAAGAAGGATAAATTTTCTCAACGTAAAACTTTTAAAAGTAAACAACTACAAAAATGTTTCCATTGTGGCAGGAAAAACAATCTTAAACGTGATTGTTATTTTTACAAACAAAGTGTAAAAATGCAAGAAAAATACAAGAAGAACAATCAGGAAGCTAGTGCTTCGACAGCAGTGGTAAACAAATCATTTGCTTTTATGATGAGCAATTACGAAAATGATGGGTCAGGACGATTTGTGTTGGATTCTGGCGCAACAGAACACATCATAAATGACATTGTACATATGAACAACTGGTGGAGCCAATTCGCATAACTGTGGCCAAAAAGGGAACGGTCATCGAGGCAACCCATATTGGAAAAATAAAAGTCAAAACCACCCTTGGCTACAGCGGAGAGTTAAAAGATGTCCTCTACAGTAGCAGTGTGCCGGCAAATCTTATCTCAGTGAGGCGTATCCAGGAGGCTAGGCTGGAATGTCAGTGGTATTCACGGAGACTGGCAATGTGGAGATCAAAAAGGGGAATACTACAGTAATTAAAGGTAAGCGCATAAATAACTTGTATATTATAGAACTAATAATACAAAATGCGTATAATACAGTACGGGCTGCAGGCCACGTGGCTGAAGTAAATATTAATAAAAATAAGATGTGGCATGAGCCATTAGGCCACATCAGTAAAGAAAATTTCTCTAAAATTAAAGTAAATGAACTAGCCGTTGAAAATGTCTGTTTAAAAGATATAAACCCTATTGATTCGTTATGTGAAGCGTGTATTAGCGGAAAACAAACACGTCTTCCTTTCGCAAAGATAAAAGATAAAAGGCATATACAAAGACCATTATTTGTTGTGCATTCTGACGTATGTGGGCCAATAACACCTTTTACAATAGATAATAAAAATTATTTCGTAAACTTTATTGATGATTATACTCATTATACCGTGACCTACCTAATGTCAAATAAATCAGAAGTGTTTATTTATTTTAAAGATTACGTTGTAAAAAGTGAAGCCCATTTTAATACAAAATTAGTTAACCTATATTGTGATAACGGTAGAGAATCTGGCGAAATGAAGGAATTCTGTAAACAAAACGGAATAACATATCATCTCACGGTGCCATACACATTAACCGAAAAAGCACGTGCGATGGTACACAGTGCGGGTCTAGACAAACGCTTCTGGGGCGAGGCAATTTTAACTGCAGCCTATTTGATAAATAGGTCACCAACAAAAGCGATAAAATTAAATAAGACACCGTTTGAGATGTGGCACAATAAAAAGCCAAAGTTAGGTAACTTAAAAATATTTGGCTGCACAGCCTATGTGCATAATAAAACAAAAAGAACTAAATTCGATAGTAAATCGTCTAAGGGAATTTTTGTGGGTTATGTGCCAAATGGATATAAAATTTTTGATGCGAGATCAGAAAAATTCATAGTTGCACGTGATGTGTAAGAAATAAAGTCTTTTTTGGTTTAAAAACAATTATATTAAAATCAAATAGTTCAACAATAACAACTTATGTCTTAATTTATCGAGTGCTTCTTAAAGAGTGCCGCTTATATTTTTAAGCAACTGTGTGCTCCTCTAAAATGCTGACGACCACCATAAAGCCTCCACGTGCCGACCTTGTGGTCCCTCGTCGCACACAAAGAATGTTGGTAGCGAAATCTGATTAGTTATCAAATAATTATTTACTTCAAAATTATCCTCTTTATAAGATAATATTGGTTTAGCTTTTAATCTTTCACTCCTTCTCATATCCTGTGTATTATTTAATTTCCTCATTTTATAATAATTATTATTATTTGAGGTACCCGTATTTTCATTATCACTGTTCGAGCTCGTACTTATTTGTTCAGGGACATCCTTTAAGCAAGATGTTTGACCTTGAGTGCAATTTTCAGGGACACCTCTTTCATTAAGTGTTTGTTTGTTTGTTTGTTTGTCTAATCAAATGTTTGAAAAAGAAATTCCAACTTGTTATCAAGACGTAGCTAAAAGTTCATGCAGAGTTGACTGGGAAAATGCCATTAAAGATGAGTTAAATTCATTAGAGCAAAATAAAACGTGGACATTTGTACAAAAGCCAAATAATGTAAATATTGTCGACTGTAAATGGGTGTTTACAATAAAAGGCGATAGTAACGGTAATTGGGTTAAATTTAAAGCTCGTTTAGTAGCGCGCGGTTTTAGTCAAAGAAAAACTTTAGATTACAACGAAACGTTCGCACCGGTTGCGCATATCAGTACATTTCGGTGTATGCTTGCGTTAGCAAATCAGTATGAGCTATTAATTCATCAAATGGATGTTAAGACTGCATTTCTAAATGGGACCTTAAGGGAAAATATTTATATGAGGGTACCTAAAGGTGTTGTAGTTAAATCAAATAATTTAGTATGTAAATTAAATAAATCTTTGTACGGTTTGAAGCAATCAGCTCGGTGCTGGTATGAATGCTTTAATACCGTATTAATTGAAAAAGGATTTATGAATTCATCAGCTGATAATTGTTTATATTTCCTAAACAGAGGCGATGTAAATAAAAATATTTATGTACTTTTATATGTGGATGATTTGGTTGTCGCAACTAAGGATAAAAATACAATGAATGATTTTAAAACATTTTTAATGAAACAATTTGACATGGTTGATTTAAAAGAAATTAATTATTTTTTAGGTATAAGAATAAATAGATCAAATTCTAAAATTTCACTTGATCAGACCACATATTTAAAATCAGTTTTACAAAAATTTAATATGAATGAATGTAACCCCGTCATGACGCGTCAGTACCCCATTGCCTGTAAAATTAAACTATACCGCATTAAATTTAGAGGATAGTTATGATGCACCTTGTCGAAATCTTATTGGCTGCTTAATGTACGCTATGTTACGTACACGTCCGGATTTATGTACAGCGGTAAATCTGTTAAGCAGATATCAAACAAAATGCAATAAAGAACTATGGTTATGTCTAAAGCGAGTATTAAGATATGTAAAAGGAACGATAAATATGAAATTGGTATATAAGCGTATTGAAAATTATGAACATGTATTAACAGGCTATGTTGATGCCGATTGGGCAAATAATGAAATAGATCGCCGAAGTACAACAGGTTGTTTATTTAAATTATTTAAAAATTGTATTGTAACTTGGATTACACGGCGACAAAATTCAGTTGCTACGTCATCAACTGAGGCTGAATACATGGCTGTATTTGAGGCTATAAAGGAAGCTTTAGGGCTTAGATATTTATTAGTTAGTATTAATATCGATATGTTTAAACCAATAATTTTATACCAAGATAACCAAAGTTGCATAGCAATGGCCAATAATCCAGTAAATTACAAACGTTCTAAACATATCGACATTAAATACCATTTTACAAGAGAGCAAGTAGAAAACCAGATTGTCTGTTTGAAATATTTGCCCACAGGTCATCAAGAAGCTGATCTATTGACAAAATCATTGCCACCACAACAGTTCAAGGGACTGAGAGAGAAGATGGGATTACAGGATAAATGAAAAGCAAGATTCCTTTTTGTTATAAGTTCAAATTATAAATTGAAATAAGTATTGTTAAACATTAATTTTAAATGTTCATGATCTGGTTAGGTTTTTGTGGGGGTTTTCCCTAACCCATGCAATAAATGTTGGATCATCAGTTAATTCCCCGTAAGCCGTAAATTAACAAAATAAGCCCATATATTTTTGAGGGGGTGTGTTGGTTTTATTGCAAAAATAATATTCATTATATAAATATTTAGTCAAGAGCATATTAGCCTTCTAGTAGGGCTGAGTCAGCTATTTCTTATGTGACGATCTTTGTATAAATTAATCAGCAAATATTATAAAGTTCGAATGTACCAAGCACTTTCAACAGTTGTATAAAAGTAGTCAGTCCATGACATACGAATTACGGCTCTTAAATAAAGTTAAAGATAAAGTTTTACAATCACCGAGTTTTACTTAGTTCCACCATACCTACTAATACCATTTTATGAAAAGCTTGCCATTAATTTGCGTTCTTTTATCTTCTTTCCTGGTTCTCCTGGTGGAGGAAGATGGCCCCGCTGCTGAAGAGATACTGTAAAAATAAAAAAAAATAAAAATGACATCGAGAAATTTTCGTTTTTCCGAAAATTAAAAAAAAAACGTTGGAGATTAGTCTAAATAATTTATTTCTATATTTTTTTTCTGAAAAGTACAATTAAAAATAAAAAGTTAAAAAAACGTCCGGATAAGTCAACTTTTGAAAATAAAAGAGTCATTTTTTTAAGAACATTGTGAAAATGAAAAATCTTTTGAGAATATTGAAAAAAATCAGAATATTTTCGAGAATATTGAGAATAAACCAGAAAAATTGACAAAGAACGTTCAATGGCCTAATTCTGCTAGCTGTTAAAAAATTCTAGTTATTTTCTCGTTTATGCTCGTTTTTTCTCGTTTGTGCTCAATTTGCGTTCTTCAAAAATAAATTCTCGAACATTTTCCATCTCTAGTTACATACCTTGGATCTTCTTCTTCTTTGGCCGAAGAAGTGGTGGGTTGGGTTGGGTATCGAACACTGTAAAAATTAGGGGTAAATTGACATAGAATATAATAAATAAAATTACAATAATAAATGCGATTTCCCGTATTAACTAAACATTATTGCTTTAAATTTAAAACGTTTTTACCATTTTATGTAAAGCTCGTGCTTAATTTGCTTTCTTGGATCTTCTTCCCTGGTTCTCCTGGTGGAGGAAGATGGCCCCGCTGCTGAAGAGCTCATTGCACTGTAAAAATTAAAAAAAATAAAAATGACATCGAGAAATTTTCGTTTTTCCGAAAATTAAAAAAAAAACGTTGGAGATTAGTCTAAATAATTTATTTCTATATTTTTTTCTGAAAAGTAAAATTAAAAATAAAAAGTTAAAAAAACCTCCGGATAAGTCAACTTTTGAAAATAAAAGAGTCATTTTTTTTTAAAAATTGTGAAAATTAAAAATCTTTTGAGAATAATAATAATAATATTCATTTATTTAGCAAAATGCTACATGGTTTACAAAAAAATAAAATTGATATAAAAGTTATACTTAAATAAACAATAAACAATTTATAAATAAACAACAAATAAATAACAAATTTAAAATTGGGACATTACATATTTTCTGAGCAATTTCTTAAAAGTGGTTAGTTTTGTACAAGTTTTTAAATGATTTGGCAATTGATTAAATTCGTGTAGACCTTTAAATAACATAGTGTTCCGTGATTGATTTGTTGAACATCTATTGGTCAATATAAAGTCATTTTGATTTCTTGTGCTGTAAATATGAACATCCTTAAATAGTTGAACTTTTGTACATATTATGTAATCAGGCACCATCTTATTTTTTATCTTAAATATAAAAACAAACACATCAAACATAACCTTTTGATTAACAGAAAACATATTTAACACTTTTAACATAATTTGAACAGTTGTGTATTTACTACATTTTAAGATTATTCTCATGGCCCTGTTTAGAATAATCTGTATTTGGTCTTTCTTAAATTTAGGCAATAGATAAAACAGTGTTGAACAAAATTGTAAATGTGGCGCAGCAATTGAATTGTATAACAAAATTTTTGTACATAATGACATGTTATTAGTTACTCTGCCTATAAAATTAACTTTTTGAGAATATTTTCTCATCACATAATCGGCTTGGGCATAAAAATTAATATTGAAAAAAATCAGAATATTTTCGAGAATATTGAGAATAAACCAGAAAAATTGACAAAGAACGTTCAATGGCCTAATTCTGCTAGCTGTTAAAAAATTCTAGTTATTTTCTCGTTTATGCTCGTTTTTTCTCGTTTGTGCTCAATTTGCGTTCTCCAAAAATAAATGCTCGAGCATTTTCCATCTCTAGTTACATACCTTGGATGATCTTCTTCTTCTTCTTCTTCTTCTTCTTCTTCTTCTTCTTCTTCTTCAGCCGAAGAAGCGGTGGGTTGGGTTGCGTTGTTTACACTGTAAAAATTAGCGGTAAATTTACATAGAATATAATAAATAAAATTACAATAATAAATGTGATTTCCTGTATTAACTAAACATTATTGCTTTAAATTTAAAACGTTTTTACTATTTTATGTAAAGTTTGTGCTCAATTTGCATTCTCCAAAAATA
Source organism: Brassicogethes aeneus (assembly GCA_921294245.1). NCBI lineage: Eukaryota > Metazoa > Arthropoda > Insecta > Coleoptera > Nitidulidae > Brassicogethes > Brassicogethes aeneus. The sequence goes on along the minus strand of OV121132.1, from coordinate 61,654 downwards.
AATTCTCGAACATTTTCCATCTCTAGTTACATACCTTGGATCTTCTTTCCCGGTTCTTCTGGTGGAAGAAGATGGCCCCGCTGCTGAAGGGCTCATTACACTGTAAAAATCAAAAAAATATTAAAAATGACAATCATCGAGAAATTTTTGTTTTTCCGAAAATTAAAAAAAAAACGTTGAAGATTAGTCTAAATAATTTATTTCTATATTTTTTTCTGAAAAGTTGTTGGTAAATTTAATCTCCCATAACTATTGTAGTTCCAGAGATAATCGCCATTTAATTTCAAAATTATAATTTTTATGACAAAACTCACTAGATTATAAGTAGAAAAACGCACTAATAATATGTTTGTCTATAAATAAAAATTTTGGAACTTAATGGTGATCATCTTAGTAACTACAATAATATTATGTATTCTATAATCCATGAGGACCGTTTTGTGGGAATTTAAATTTACTAATTAAATAAGTACCTATATTTTTAAAAATACAAATTTTAACGACTTTTGCTGTAGATAAAAAAGTTGTTCACTTTTTTTCTTACTTATGTATTTATTTATTTATTTATTTATTCGAGCTCTAGCAAAATAGTTCTTGAAAACTTTTAAATTTTTTTTTAAATGACAATTTTAAAATAAAATCGATATTAACTCTAAAACTGACAAATTTATGCCAAAATTGATAAGGACCCTTTTGTAGACAATTAAATTTCTTAACAGATAGTGTAACTTTTAATTTTACTAACCAAATACTAAATAAAATAGTTTTTCTAATAAAATAAGTAATTTTAGTCAAAAAAATTACAAATTATAAAGATTTTTCTTGTAGACATAAAAAATTTCTAACAAATTAGGTACCTATATCAAAAAACTTTTTACATTTAAATTTAAGTTTAAAAAAATTACAATTTTTAGATAAAAGAGAATTATTTCTGAAACTGCCATATTTATGAGAAAATTGATAAGGACATTTTTTTGTAGATTAAATTTCTTAACGGATAGCGTGACTAAAAAATATTTTTTTACTTTCAATTTTAAGTGCATGTCGCTAGCCTAGGATGTTGACCAACAATTTTTTTGCACATACTTTTTTTTTCACAAAGAATAATATTTGCTATTACCAAATTAATTTCGAAAAGAGCAGATATCAGAACGACTCTAATTAATAGCCATAGATTAAGTACAGGGTGTCCTGCTGCAAATTTTGCTTGTGATGAAGGTCATCCTCGCTGAGAATTTTTTCGGCTCATCATTAGAGATGGGATTTTAGGTTGCAAAATTCATAAAAATATAGGTACCTAAATAGGTATTTTCTTGTTTTAGGGACATACTGTACGAAAATAATTACTGGAAAGCAAATTTGAAAATTTGGTTAATTTCTGTTAAAAATAAGAATTTAAGTGCAATAGGGAAAATCAAATCGGACTCCAATGAAATTATTTTTATCAAAATGGATTTTATTCCAATACATACAAAGTTATGATGAGCGTGGACAAAATTTAATATAGTAATAATAATAAAATGTTATCTCTGCTCGTCACATTAATCAATTTAAACATTTCATTTGATTCGTTTTTAAATTTCTGAAAAAGCCCATTTTTTAACTAAACACAAACTTTAACAATAACAGTTTATAAATATAAAAAAAAGCTTACCTATCAAAACCAGGGTGGAGATGAGATGGTCCACTCATCGAATTCTCATGGAAGTCGAGTTCCGGGCTGTCGGTTTCGTCTTCTAATAAATAATAAAAAGGAAATACCTTTGAAATGAGAAAAATACAAGAATAAAACAGCATTTGTTACAAATCATGAATATATTGGACATATGGACAAAAAACCGTAGTTGTTTTTATCAAAAATAGCATTTAAACTTAATATAGGTACCTACCTGTATTTCTGTGAGCAACGCTCAGTATGGAGAAAAAAGGCAGGACGCCTGCCCCGGTAGCCATGCGCATGCTTTCCACCCTGCCCGGTTTGTAGGTTATGAGTGATGTGAGCTGAAACCTTTTTTTTACGATACTGCGGCGAGCCGCGTCCGGTCCGTGAAGATGCTGTTTTCATAATCGAGATTATTGCCGTTAAAGTTGCAAAAATGCATACAAATGCGTAAAAAGTTAAGGTACAAACTTCCAATCATAGACAAGGGATAAGGTGGGTTAGTTTGACGCGTATTTTTATGAGACAAAATACGTAGGCACAGACCCAATCTGATTAGCCAATGACATTCAAGCATGACGTAAGACGTTTTCCATGTCTTTGATTAATATATTAAATCGTCCATGGCGCACTTAGTCCAGGAAACAAAGGTTGTAAAAGAAAAACTCGATGGTAGTCGGGTTTTATTTTTGTTATGTAGAGTCAGGGGTGCTGATAATGAATCAAGAATATTCCCTAAAAATTTCTTTCCGCGACCCCTTATTTCATCCCCCGAAAGTGGAGTTTATTTTGCTTTTTAGCTCATAACTCGCTAACCGTGAATTTTTTCAGAATTTGACTAAAGATTATACAATTATATGAGACAAGTCAATTTAAAAACTATTAGGTTATTCAAGTATATATAAATTAAATACCTACAACAACAAAAAACTATGGTAAATCAAAACAAATTACAATAGAACTTCATTTAAAAATTCTTCGACTGAATAAAAAGCTTTTTCAAGAAGAATCAATTTTAAGTTATGTTTGAAAGAATTTAAAGTTTTAATTTTAAGACAAGTATCTAGCTTATTGTATAATAATGTGAAATGGATTCGACTTAAACAGCTCAAGCCGGTGTATACTTAATTGTAAATTAGAACCATGTATGTATGATGTTCATTGAGACTAGAAAATTTTGAAAGGTTCTTTTTAACATAAATAAGTGACGCTAGAATAAACAAACATGGGAGGGTTAGTATTTTTTAGAAATAAAGAAAGGCTTACATGACTCTTGAAAACCTAAATCTAACGGCTTGCAGAATAAAATCACGTTGGACAGAGGTTGAATAGCCCCAGCATATTATTCCATACCTAAGTCTTGACTTAATGTTGAGTTGAGTGATAAAAAGCTCTTATGGCTGATGTATTTGCAATATGACAAAGTCGCTTAAAGGCAAATAAATTAGGTTCTAAGGAATTACAAAGATGTTGAATGTGACAGCCCCAATTTAAACTAATATCAATATACAGTCCAAATAACTTTACTTTTATATATGGACTTTCTTTATAATTTAAGTATATTGGATAAAATTTGCATGGTATTTGTTTTTTCTAAATTCATAACCAATTTATTTTTTAAGAAGTAATTTGACAAGTTGGCAAGTGTTTCATTTACTTGTGATACTAATTCAAACTGATGCTTACTTGATGACACCGTTGTTATATCATGAGCAAATGCACAAAAAAATGAAAATCTATGTCATTAACGTAGATGAGAAACAACAACGGCCACAAAACACTACCCTGAGGAACTCCGATGTTATGTAAAAAGCTTTTTATCAGATTATTACATTTACCGCGCAGACCATACTATAATAATAATAATAATTAATAAATCCCATGATCTACACAGTCAAATGCTTTTGACAAATCTACGAATAAGGCCATTACCTTTTCATTTTTGTCTAGATGTTCATATACAAATTTTAAAAATGTTACCAAGGCATAGACTGTCGATGTCTTTGCCCTAAAACCGTACTGATGTGCCGATAATAAATTATTATTTTCTAAAAAATTTATAATTCGTGTAAAAATAATCTTTTCAATAATTTTGGAGAAACTGGAAATCAACGATATGGGTCGATAGTTTTTAATATTCTTTTTATCGCCTTTTTTGTGTAAACATATAATCTTTGATATTTTTAAACTGTCAGGAAACTCACCGTTTGTTAAAACAAGTATTTACTAACAAATTGGATAAAAAATTATGTAGCTTACTTTTTTTATAAGATTTGTAGAAAAACCGTCAGGTCCAGCAGCATTACTATTTTTTTAATTATTAATAATATTACATATTTCATTTTCAGTAGCCGGCCAAAGGTATATAGAATTATTTATTTTGATATTTACATTAAGACTGCAATTTTTTATATTGTTTACAAGGTTTTTTGGAACGTCTTTAAAATATTTGTTAAACGCAATTGCAATGTTTACATTTTTTTCTTCTTCATAACCGTTTATAAACCTACTACGTGATTCTGTTTGTGTTTATAATTTTCCAAATAGTTTTACTTTTATTTTTAGAGTTCTCTATAAGTATAATTGTTTGATAGTCTTATAATAATTTTCATCAACACGTCCAAACATTTGTTTTAACCGTACTGTTTGGTTACCTTTGGAAAGCTTAGTTCAAAATAGTAAGTAATAATATTAAGAAATACCTCAAACTTGTTGTTAACAGTTAATTCTTTAAATACATCTGTCCAATTTTCAGAAAAGAGAAAACCATAAAATTTGTCAATATTAGCATTACTAAAGAAACGTGATTTTAATTTAGTTTTATTGATTTTGCTAAGAAAATTGAATTTTTTGTGCTGTATGATTAGACAGGTTTAGACCTAAAATATCAGTGTTTGTTAATTCATCGTTAAAGTTGGTAAATATATAGTCAATGGCGGTATTTGAATTTCTTGTTATTCTAGTAGGTTCATTAAAAACAGATAATAGATTATAAGATTTTATTGGACGAAATTTATTGGATTCAGCAGATATACCAAATTTGATTATGTACTAAATAAGGCACACGTTAAACCCCATTGTGCACCTATATGATGTGCCCTTTTGCTATGCGCAGTGTGCAAAGTTGAGCGTTGCTTTTAAAATCGTTTTTTTGTTTTTTTAATTATAGCCCAATTTTAAAAGTAATCGATCCCAAACCTTACGGTAATCAAACATAACCTAATGGACGATTTGTTGAGTTACTAGACTTTTTTCAAAAGTTACTGCTTTTCAATGTACAGAGGGTTCTTTTTTCAAAAAATCCATTTTTTATTTCTCAAACGGCTTTAATGAGCCAGTTCGTTCTACCCTAGATTTTTAGGTACACTTTTCTTCGTAACGAATCCGTAGGTTTTTTTTAATTATTTTATCTACGCCAGTGAGATAAGAACTTCTTATCCCACTCATTTTGAGTGAGATAAGAAGTTCATTAACGCACGCGTTTTTCTCTGCTTTTAACCAATCAAATAAAAAAGTCAAAATGTCAAAATGTCAAAATAACCCTAAATTAAGTCTTAGACAAACATAATTACCGTTTATTTTTTCATTTAGAGGCGTAGATAAAAATTTACAAATTGTACAAGTACAATATACGTGTGATAACGCTTTCTTAACGTAATTTCGCATGCGTACGTTAATAAAGCTCTTATCCCACTTATATCGTAAATAACTATTATATTTTATATTGCAAGTGCCCCACAAAAATTAAAGTTTTGAAAAAAGAACCCCCTTTACATTGAAAAGCAGTAACTTTTGAAAAAAGTCTAGTACCTCAAAAAATCCTCCATTTGGTTATGTTTAATTACCGTAAGGTTTGGGATCGATTACTTTTAAAATTGGGCTATAATAAAAAAAAACAAAAAAGTAATTTTGAAAGCAACTCTCAACTTTGCACACTGCGCATAGCAAAAGGGCACATCATATAGGCGCGCAATGAGGTTTAACGTGTGACTTATTTAGTACATAAAAAGAATTAGAGGTCAAATTCTGAAAAAATGCACGGTTAGCGAGTTATGAGCCAAAAAGCAAAAAAACTCCCCTTTCGGGGGATGAAATTAGGGGACGCGGAAAGAAATTTTTGGGGAATAATCTTGATTCATTATCAGCACCCCTAACTGCATAAAAAAAACCGACTACCATCGAGTTTTCCTTCTACAATCTTTGTTTCCTGGACTAACTGAGAAACTTCATCATTGCAGACGCTTTTTACCTTAGCCCCTTCAAAAAAATTTTAACAGGGTACTGGGTGCTCAAAAATTAAAAATTACTATTATTTATTTATTTTATTACTTTATGTATTATTTTATAGAAACATTTTATAACAGAAAGTCGTTAACAGTTAAAATAAAAGTCTAAATACGAAATAAAAATTTGTATTTAACATTTACTTGCTCAAACAGAATATGAACTCATTTAAGTCCCCACACGTCTGATTTTTTCTACAGTGTGTTACCAATAGGAAAAAACTTTATATATATGTATATTAGGGTGGTCCTTATTTAGGGTGTGTTCGAATTTTTCTTCACGATAGTCCTAAATAGGTTCCAAATATATAAAAAAAAATGTGCCAAATTACAACTCTTAATTTTAAAATTAAGCCGCCCCCCCCCCCGACAGCCAAAGTTTTAAATGGAAATATCATGGGAAAAGTTCTGTTATTACTTTGGATTTTTTTAAGTCATGAACTAATAAACGGATTATATAGAAGGATAAATATTCTTATAACAAATTTAACGCTCTACAAAAAATGTTTCTTGTGATTTTTTGCTAACTTGACTGGTTCAAAAGTTATTCGAGGTCAAAATGGAAGTTCTAGTCAATTCTATGTTTTTTTTCTATGTTTTTTTTTCCATTTGTCGAGGGGGCCGGCTTAATTTTAAAATTAAGAGCTGCAATTTGGCACATTATTTTTTTTATTTATTTGGAACCTATTTAGGACTATCGTGAAGAAAAATTCGAACACACCCTAAATAAGGACCACCCTAATGTATATGTATACAGGGTGTTTCACGTTCATGGTCCATTAGAAGTTTCTGGGGAACGGAAAAAGATATCGATTTGAAATTTTAAAGAGGTTTATAATCCATTTAAGTCTATTTTTCTAAAATATATTAAACAAAATTCCACTTCCGGTTTAACCGGTTATGTAAAAATATACATTTAAAATAAAAAAGTTATTAACGTTTTAAGTTAGCCTAATTGGCCTGGTTTTTCTCAAGTAATTTGTTGAGAAATATTAAAGAATTAATATGAAATCTTTTAAACAATGTTTTTAGATTCAAAACATTTTAGCCCCATATCCGCAAACCTAACAACAAAAAAGTTATAGGCTACTTTTGATTGACGCGCATTGATCAAATTTTAACGAAAACCACAAGTGGAATTTTGTTTAAAACATTTCAAAAAATGGACTTGGATGAATTATAAACCCTTTAAAAATTTCAAATTGATATATTTTTCCGTTCCCCAGAAACTTCTAATGGACCACGAACGTGAAACAGCCTGTATATAAGTGGATACTAATAATACTAACTAATGTAATAAAGCCATAATAGAATTTGCACTTACATATTGTCCAACAGCCTTTAATATGTTTATATGTGCATCATCCAGTTGTTGGCTGTTTGGTTGTCCCATGACCCTTTTTCCCAGCTCTATTACATTTGTCGCGCCCACAAAGTCACCAGCCACTTCGTGGTAGTAGGCCCATGCTTTGTAAACATCGGCCCACCCGCGACACAAATTTCGAGCGTGCATAATATTATACAGCTCGATAGGATTTGTATGCAAGTCAATCTGTGAAAAAAGTATCTTAAGAAATATAAATACTGCAATTTTACCCCCTTAAAGATTATTTTGAAACCTATATTTTTGAAAACCAGGGTACTTTCCTTTTTGATTTTTTTTAATCGGATTTTTTTATTAAAACTTTGGACTTTAAATTGATTTGTTACATATTTTATATTGAAAAAACAATATAAAAATAAATTTTGCCTATGGACAGGGAAGACAAATTATAAAATTTACATACCTACATTTTCTGGGTTTTCAGCTAATTTAAAAAACAGGTTTTTTTCTTTAACACATCACCTCATCCTTTTAAACAATAGACAACTAGAGTGAACTCAATCAAAGAACTTAAAATTTAAAAAATGCCTGTACCTATCTGGTGTGATTAGAACTAAAACATCTTTGAATTTGTATTAGTGTGTTAGTATTTTTGCATAATGAAACTTTTATTTTGTTTATAGATACATTATTTTTAATAAAATTAAGTATTATTGTGTCTTATTGTAGCTTTATTAATGCAGTTTCACAATTGAATCGAGAAAAATTTACCAAATTTATCAAATTTGAGATAAAAAGATTGTACATGAATAAAATTCAAATTAAATAATTTGAGTTATGAAAGTTAGGAAAGTTTCACTGTATGTTTTATTTAATATTATAATTAACTAAAGCTGAATTATAATTTTTTACAACTTTTCCATTAATTTAAAGTTCCCTGACTTTTTTCTAAAGAGTTTAATTTTTTAGTGTCCATTTTTAAGGCGTTTTATTGTTTAATACATTGTATACCGAATTGTATCTTTATAACAAAATAGGTATTACATATAATTTTGATAAGTAATAGAAAAGCAATTTTGCCTGCTTACATAAAGCAATTATAAGAAGAGTATGTAAGCTAATAATTGTTCACTTACGAATTTGATCCATAGTTTACAAATCCGTCTATCATCAGAGTATCTGGCATCATTCTCAAATTTTCCCAAACAATGTTTCAAAAGTGCAACTAAATTTCCTGTGTGCCCATGTTTCGGATAGCTTTGTTCCACCCAGGAAATATAATGGTAGTAATTATGTAAGGGATCCTCTCCGTTGTAATTCCTTATAGCACTCTCAAACTCTCTAAAACACCAAAGTACTTACTTTTAGCACCATAAACCAAACACTGCAGTAAAAATGTAATTACTCTTTTTGTTTTTCTAACTCAATCTGGAGTTCAGGATTGGTTTGAGCCTGCATTGGATCCATCACTTAACGTTTTCTTCAGCTGTCCAAAGTACAACACGTATATATATTGTTAAACCTATGGCACAACAAATACGACTTTTATAAGTATACTTGAATTGAATTGCCACTGTTCCGAATAATGCGAAAAAACGACCCGTTTTTATTTAAATGACATACATTAATTTAGAGTTTTTTAAGATACTTTTTAAATATTTAAAACTGAAATTTATTTCATATTTAAACAAACTTAACAATTTGGTGTTGCTAAATTTGCAAAATTTAAATTTTATGACATTTTGGTTTTATCCCCATGCAGTTCTCTAAATAGACTATACTTTTTCTATGCCTTAAGTCGGTTTCATACACAGAAAAAACGCTATCATAGCACGAATGCATCCATGGGTGAGCCATTAAACCAATGGGAACTTGTAATCCGTATTCCTGAATAACAGTTCTTATAATACCAATAGGTAGTTAGCACTTGGTTTATAATCGTTTACTGTTTTTAAATTAACAACAAAAGTTATCGCTCCTCAATCTATTAATATTCATATTGATATTTCATTGGTATTGGTATTGGTATTTTCATTTTATGTTAAAATGTTATTGCATTAAATACTAATTTGATTTATTTAATACCGTTACTAATAGTAACTTACTATGGTATGTATACTATGTATAAATTTAACGCAATAAATTCTTTGACGTTTAGGCAAAATGTTTCCTTATTTTGGTTTAATAGTAATTAATTTAGCAAATAACAATTTAGATTGCTTCAATTTTAATGCATTCAATGACAGCGCTGTTCTTGGTACTATGTTAGATTTTTTTATGTGTACAGTTGCGAAATGCGAAAAATGTTTTTATTGGATTTTCTGTTTCAGTACCCTCAAAAAGATTTGAAAAAAGTTTGAGCAAAATACAAAATGAGCTGGCTTTACACATTAGATGATTTCATATGGAACGACTATAATATACAGGGTGTATCACGGTCGATGGAGAACGGCAAAATATATCGAATTGAAATTTTTAAAGCAATTATAATATCATTTAAACTATTTATCGAATAAAACTAAACAAAACAAACACTACGATGCAAACGAAATAAACATAAATAGCTTGGGTATAATAAGGACCATTCCACGCTTAACGGATAGGACAGTTGCCGTGTTTTTATTTACAAAATAATATTGTTCTATTATATTACCAATATCAAATTTGTATAAATAGTTCTAAACAAAAGCTGTTTAACAAGGTTTTTATTTGGCAAAATTAGGTATCGTGACTGTTTAATTCCTTAAAAATTAATAATTTAAAGCGTAACGGACGGGACTATTACAAAGTATCCGTATCCGTTACGCGTGGAATGGTCCATAAGCAATTGCAATAATTTGCTCATCATCGTGCACGCTAAATCAGTGCGATTTCGTAAAATATTGGATCAATCTCAAGATTCTCGCCCCCTGGATTTCTAATCTTGCAAATTCGTAGGATAATATTATGTCGAAACGCTTTTCCCTCCAAATCAAATGGACCAATAAAAACATTTTTCGCATTTTGCAACTGTATGAAACCGATTTAAGGCATAGAAAAAGTATGGTCTAAGGGAAAACCACATACCTATTTAGAGAACTGCATGGGGGTAAAACCAAAATATCATAAAATTTAAATTTCGCAAATTTAGCAACACTAAATTGTTAAGTTTAAATATCAAATAAATTTCAGATTTAAATGTTTAAAAAGTATCTTAAAAAAGTCTAAATTAATGTATGTCATTTAAATAAAATAAATAAATGTTGTACCATAGGTTTAACAATATATTTATACGTATTGTACTTTGGACAGCTGAAGAAAACGTTAAGTGATGGATTTTGATCTGAGTAAAGAAATTATACAGCCCCTTCGGGATTCTTACCCATTTTGTGACTAAAATTTCTATCGAATCGGGAAATTCTTCTATATAATAATTATATACCAAATTTTTGCATTGATAATCTCAAAATAAAACTTTAACTGAAGATCCACTTTGCAATTTAGTGCTAAAGTTGTCATCATAAAATTCCATCTGCTGGTATCGCACTGCTGAGGTTTGTTAAGCTTAAAATCTCGTAGTTTTATACAGGTAACCAATTCTTACCCATTTTGTATTGAATTCTTCAATATAATAATTATATACCAAATTATTATATACAAAATTTTTGCAAAATAAAACTTTAAGTGAAGATCCACTTTGCAATTCAGTTCTAAAGTTGTCATCATAAAATGCCATCTGCTGGTATCGCACTGCTTTTAGCAAAATTTTTAAAGTTACTCTCAGGAAAAACATCTAAAAATTACAAAAAAAACGATTTACTTATTATATACATTAAACTGAGCTATTGTAAGAACTGTACTTGAAATTTGTCTATACAATAAACAAAACGCGATTTTCACGCGATTTTAGACCTTATGAACTAACACAAAATGCAATTTTTTACATTATAAACTAAGATGGATAATAATAATCCTTTAAAATTGACTTACCTTTAGTAAATAATTATAAACCACAACTAAACAGCTTGGTGCATTCTTCCAACACAAATTCGGAGAGAACAATGAACGAAACAAGTTTGCGTTTTTGTCAACTGAACGCCCCCTGATTGCATATTTACACTAATGTGCACTGCCAGAGCTTCGCTAGTGTTAAATGTATATTTAAGTATGAAGTTAGAGTGATGTGGAACACTATTATCATTCATTGAAAATAGTGTGATGTTCTACACTAACTTTTTCACTCTACAACTTTCACCTGGGAGAACACTAAAATCTTTTTTTACTGTGTATTACCTGTCTTAAATAATTTTTCCTAAAGGTGGCAGCTGTGTTCCATGGCCTACATTGAATTTTTCTCTTGTGAATTCATTATGATCTTTTATGCTATGTAAGGTAATTTTTAAATTGATTTTAAGCGAAAACAGCGGATAATATCAAAGTTTAACAAGAGGACCTTTTTTGTAAGTAAAACTCCGAAATTTTATAATCTGTCATCAAATCCTAGCACGAGACACTGACAAGAAAGTTAGGGTGGTTTTAACCCCAACTTTAATCTTTCTGACCCACCCCTCATGGAAATTTTGAATTGTTATTATTCATATTCATTATTGGCCATAAAAAGTTTGATTAATTCCCAAAATTTTACTTTTCTATCTTGAACGGTTTTGGATATATTAAATAAAAACCATCTTCAGGGGCTCCTCTTTCGGGGGCTGTAGCTCCCTTGAAAAGCATTTCTCGACCTATGTTTATAGGAACTTTTTTCTTATTTTTGTACGTAGAATCTGCACGCTAATTATGGGACACCCTATATATATACAGGGTGTCCGGGAAAAGGGGGTCAATCCGTTAACCATATATTCCTTGAGTTAAAACAATAAGACTTTCATAATACCATTTTTCAATTAAGAGCTTCATGTTCGATATACAGGTCGACAAAGTTTGAAATTTAAAACTGATTTTTTTTAATAATTCGAGTAATTGATAAGATATTAAGTTTAAATTTGGTACACTACTTCAACATAAATAGTTACATTTTTTGAGAGCAACAAAACAAAAAACAATTGTCAAATAATCAAAATAGGGGGGTCCAGTACTCACTGACTCCCCCTATTTTTTAGTACGTGCGCCAATGACTTTCAAACGGTTTTTTTCAGGTAATCATTTATTGTTGAAATTTTTTTATCTCTTATAAAATTTTAATAAAATGATTTGTTTTAGAGATAATTTGTATAGTATGGGTCAGTCCATATCAAATCAACCAAAGGTTCTTCCCCCACCATCTCCAATTTTGATAATTTTTGGTAAATTTGTTTACCTCACTAAAAAACTCAAAAATCCCATATATGAATTTTTTTCAATAGGTGGTTCAAAAAATTCCGATAAATTTGGGTCTTGCAAGTACTTACAAAAATAGCGATATCTCGTAAACTATTAAAAGTAGAAAGGTGAGTGATGGCTTAATTTAAAGGCCTATTAGAGACCTTTTTTATGATATATCACATGACCTAAATTTTTTCAAAAATAAATAAATAAATTTCAAAAATTTGATATGGATTGACCCATACTTTACAAATTATCTCTAAAACAAATCATTTTATCAAAATTTTATAAGAGACAAAAAATTTTCAACAATAAATGATTACCTGAAAAAATACCGTTTAAAATTCATTGACACACGTACTAAAAAATAGGGGGAGTCAGTGAGTACTGGACCCCCCTATTTTGATTATTTGACAATTTTTTTTGTTTTGTTGCTCTCAAAAAATGTAACTATTTATGTTGAAGTAGTGTACCGAATTTAAACTTAATATCTTATTAATTACTCGAATTATTAAAAAAAATCAGTTTTAAATTTCAAACTTTGTCGCCCTGTATATCGAACATGAAGCTCTAAATTGAAAAATGGTATTATGAAAGTCTTATTGTTTTAACTCAAGGAATATATGGTTAACGGATGGACCCTCTTTTCCCGGACACCCTGTATATATATATATATATTATTATATTATTTCGTTAAACACAAAAGCCTTATTTAATATTTATGTTCACCTGTTATAACCGTTTGTTTTTTTTGGGTTCAATAAATACATTTAAAAAACAAAAAATGTTAGGCATTACGCAACCGATGCGAATGATTCAAAACATGTATGTATCTATTTATCAGTAATAATCCCGCTGTCGGTGTGTTTATACGTTGTTTTGGTTAAGAATATTGTTTCTTAAATTGTTAATAGGTTTAAGTGGTGTTTGAATAAAAGTGTTAATCCTGACAAAGTAACTTTTCTTTATATAAAATAATATAATATTATAACGTCCAAGTTTCGGCAGTATTTTTATGTATAATCCTGTCATCTTTGTCGTTTTTGTCACTTTGCAAATCGATCGATAGTTTGGAGCGTTTTGACAAAAATGCGAATATTATTGCAGTTTTTTGGGTTTCGTTGCGATATTTTAGTGCGTGAGTGACCTTTTTTTTGTCTGGAGATGCAATAACAACGATGGTGACAGGGAAAGGGCTTTAAAGGTAAAAATTGTGATTTTGCTTGTTTGAGTTGTTTTTTAATGTTTTTTTTCTTTGTTACAGGAGTTATGAACGTCCCATCTCGGTGTAACCTGAGAATATGCAGGCTAAGCATTAAAGATAATAAAACAAATGTAAAACATAATAAGATGGTCTTTATGTAATTCATACTTGAACAATAAAGTCCCTGTGTAGAAAATATTTGTTTTTAAAACCCTATTCTTGGAACCGCAAACAAAAGTGGCGCAGTCGGTAGGCTAGTGAAGGGTTGATTTTAGTGAACTATAATCGGCAACGAAAAGTTCGTGTGCAAATCCCGTTCGTCTTACGATTAATTCACTAGTTAAAATCGTGTTCCCATAGTGGTGAAAAAACAGACTACACAGCTCAGGGTGAGAACAAAAATCGTCAACCCCTGAAACCCTGGTGGAGGACACACATCGCCGATACCAGTTAGAATAAGATAGAAGTAAGAAGACCTGGGGAAAGAACAAATTCTTCGGAACCTATAGGCAACTAGATGAGGATGAAAACAATATTAATAATACTGTAAGTGCTCAATCCATTTTTATTCCTTTTTCCCATTGTTGTTCGACTTAAATGGTAGCTTTTAAGTAATTTAATTTTATTTTGATGAGCGATTCTGATATAGAAAACTTAATTAAAAGTATTGAAACTGTAAAATTAGATTCAGAATCCGACTCAGAAATATTAATATTAAACAATAGCAACATAATGACTACAAATAACACTAATTATCAGTTAATTCGTTTATACTTGGAATCTATTCCAAATTATGAGGGAAACCCTCGAACATTAGGTATTTTTATAAACACTTGCGATAAATTTATTAGTACTTTTGCAACAGACAATTTAACCGATGGTTTAAACGATTTTCTTTTAAGAGCTGTAATTGCCAAATTGACAGGTAGAGCGCTCGACTTAATTGGCTCTCGTACAGAACTAACCAAATGGTCTGATATAAAAACAGTGCTTCAATTAAGTTTTGGAGACCAACGCGATATTGATTGTTTGATTCAGGATTTAATAACTCTTAGACCTGCGAAAAATGAAACCCCTTATAATTTCGGAATGCGTTGTCAAGACGCTAGAAGTCTTTTAGTCGCTAAATTAAATTCATTATCCGATAAAACTAACGCAGAAAAAATAATTCAAATAAAACAATTTGATGACTTAGCATTAAAAACTTACATACGTGGCCTAAGCGGACAAATACAGACCAACGTCAGACTTCGAAACCCTGATAGTCTAGAAAAAGCTATGAGTTTAGTTGTCGAAGAAGAAAATTTTTTGTATTCTACCCAAAAAATAAACTCTATTAATACTCAAACATCTTTTAGACCTATTAATCGAATGGCACCTGTAAGACCAAATAATTACCCAAGGCCTCAACCAAGACATTACCCACCAAATTCTTACATACCACACCCACGACCTAGTTTTCAACCTTTATTTCAAAATCAGAACCCTAATTCTCATATTTTTAGACAAAACTGGCAGCCAACTAACATTTTTCCCAACAAACCACAGCAACCATTTTCACATCAAAATCAATTCAATAAACCCCATCAATTCCATAACCAACGTTCTACACGAACTCATTTTAATTCAAGTAATTCTAATAGAAATTTTAAACCTGAACCAATGGACACTTCGTCCGGAAATACCGTGTTACATCCCCAATCAATTCAATTTAATTACCAAGAATATTTTGCTGAAAACGAAATTATTCCAGATGATTACGAATATATGCCATCAACATCTCATGATAATTATGCTTACCCAATCAATTTTAATGAAAATCAAAATTTTAATGAATACAATTATGATAACTCTATTCAAAACCAATCGCAGCCAGGTCAGGAATCCCAAAATCCGGAAACAGATCAAGAAATCCAAAACCCAGAAACACCAAATTTTTGCGAAACTTCCAACCCCAACAACCTAACGTGATACAGTTAAATAATATAAAAAATAATCTACCTCATATCTTTATTCCGGAACTAAACGCAAATTTTTTAATTGACACCGGAAGTAGTAGAAGTTTAATGAACCCAGATCTTGCCTATAAATTATATAAACCTTATATTTTTAAAGAAAATTTTCATATTCAATCAGCCCATAACATAAGTTATCATGACGAAGTTATAATTATACCAATTTTTAAATTATATAATATAAACGAAACACATAAGTTTTATCTTTTTAAATTTAGTCAGAAATATGACGGCATCATCGGTGTAGATTTACTTAAACAGCTAAACGCGAATATTAACATGAAAACTAAGATGCTTACAACGCCTTATTCAATGATTCCCATAATATACGAGCTCGAACAAGAAACCAAAGAAAAACTACGATTAAATTACTATATTAATATCCCTGCACGTGTAGAACAAATAGTTAAAATTCCTGTAAATATGAATTATGATGGTATAGGAGTTTTAAATTATTTAAAATTTGGTAAAGGAACCGAAATGCCAAGCGCCTTAGTTAATGTAAAAAATAATTTTGCAACAACCACAATTATCAATAGTAACGAAAATTCAGTTAAAATAAATTTTGAAGAACCAATAGAAATTGAACCTTTAAATATCTTCGAATTAAACTTTTTTGAAAAAATAGAACAAAATGAAAATTTTAATACTTTTAATAATTTTAATGACCTTTTAAAACAAAATTTAGCAAATATAAGACTTGAACACTGTAATAAAGAAGAAAAAGAAATGCTTACTAAGCTTTGTTACGATTACCGCGACTTATTTTATTGTAAAGAAATACCATTAAGTTTTACGAACCAAATACAACATACAATTAATTTAAAAGATGAAACTCCCATTTTTACAAAATCATACAGATACCCAGAAGTACACAAAGCCGAAGTTAAAACTCAAATAGCTGACATGTTAAAACAGGGAATTATTCAACCTAGCACTTCTCCTTGGTCCAGTCCCATTTGGATTGTCCCAAAAAAAATGGATGCATCGGGATATAAAAAATGGAGACTTGTTATAGACTACCGAAAATTAAATAACCAGACAATTGACGATCGCTACCCACTTCCGAATATTACCGACATATTAGACAAACTAGGAAAAGCCAACTATTTTACCACTCTCGATTTGGCCAGTGGTTTTCACCAAATCGAAATCGACCCAAAAGACATTCAAAAAACAGCATTTTCAACTGAAGGTGGACATTACGAATTTCGTAGAATGCCATTTGGATTAAAAAATGCTCCGTCGACGTTCCAACGTGTGATGGACAACGTCCTTCGAGGCCTTCATAACGAAACGTGCCTTGTTTATCTTGATGATGTAATCATTTTTAGTTCATCGCTCCAAGAACACTTAGACAGACTTAAATCCGTATTTGACCGTTTTAGAAAAAGTAACTTTAAAATACAGTTGGATAAATCCGAATTTCTTCAAAAAACCGTTCAGTACCTTGGACATGTTATCACCCCTGAAGGTGTTAGACCTAATCCTGACAAAATTTCTGCAATAAAAAAATTTCCCATTCCCAAGACCCAAAAAGAAATCAAGAGTTTTCTTGGACTTTTAGGCTACTATAGGAGGTTTATACGTGACTTTGCCAAACTGACTAAACCATTAACAAAATGTTTAAAGAAAAACGCCTATGTAACTCATGACAATGACTTTATAAAATGTTTTAATACCTGCAAAAATATTTTAACCAATGACCCTGTATTACAATATCCTGATTTTACGAAACCTTTTGTACTAACAACCGACGCAAGTCAATATGCTATCGGCGCAGTTCTCTCTCAAGGAAAAATCCCCCGTGATAAGCCGGTGGCCTACGCATCTAGAACATTAAACGGCACCGAAATAAAATACTCTGTTACTGAAAAGGAACTTTTAGCAATAGTTTGGGCTTGTAAACATTTCCGACCGTATTTATTCGGCAGAAAGTTTGTAATTTACACCGACCATCGCCCACTCATGTGGCTTATCAATTCTAAAGAACAAAGTTCAAAACTTGTACGCTGGCGACTTAGGTTAGAAGAATTTGATTACGAGATAATTTATAAAAAAGGAAAGTACAATACAAACGCCGACGCATTATCACGCATAGCAGTTAACGCAATAGAAACCGAATCAGTCATAAATAATCCGGGAGAAGTAAATCAAGAAATTTTTGAATATTTTGAAGAATTTTCTGAAAATCTAGACGATAAAGATAGTAATCAAAACCAATTGGAAAAAGAAAATCAAAAAGTTAAAATTTTACAAAACATTAAACTAGTACCCTCACAAACAATTAATACCCCCCATTCAAGTAGTGTTGAAACTGCAAATAACGGTATTCCCATATTAGATGATATAATTAATAATAAAACGAATCAAATTTTAATTAAACCCAATGTTCATAATAAACTTGACGTAGTACAAAAAATTCAGTTTCAAAAATTTAAAATTTTAAATGTAAAAATTCCTAAATATAATGAAGATCTCGTTCTTAAATTTCTTAAAGAATTTACATCCTCCGGCCTTACATTTTATTTATACTTTTTTGATAACACACTTTATGAAACATTTAATAAAGTTTATATTCAAGAATTTCCAACTAATATATTAAAACTTATTAAATGTACAAAATTAGTAAATTCGGTAATTGAAAAACATGAACAAATTATGATGATAAGATTTCAACACGAAGGTAAATGTAATCATCGAGGAATACTCGAAACAACCGAACACCTCAAAAGAAATTATTATTGGCCAAGTATGAAATCCGATATAACAACTTTTATAAATAATTGCGAGGTATGTCAACTCGCTAAATATAACCGAAAACCACCCTATGTTCCACTTGTTCTCACTGAAACCCCATCCAAACCATTCGAAATAGTCCACATAGATACGTTTAAGTTTGATAATAAAATATACCTAACAATTCTTGATAAATTTTCAAAATTCGGTCAAGCAATAGAAATAAGGGGCACAACTGCCATCGAGAGTTGCAACGCACTTCTTGATTTCTTCTCGTACTACGGATTACCATTAAAAATTATTATGGATAATGGTAGTGAGTTTAATAACGGGACTCTTAAGGAAATGCTTGAGTTACACAAAATTACTATTCATTTTACAACACCTTTTCATCATGAATCAAATTCACCAGTAGAACGATTTCACTCAACTCTTATTGAACTCCTTAGACTTTTAAGAAATACACATAAAGACGACATAAATTTGATGAAGTATGCAATTATTGCTTACAACAGTTCAATTCACTCAGTAACAAATTTCACCCCCCACGAACTGGTTTTTGGCCATACCACCTTGCGTGATCCATCTGAATTAATAACAAAGGCGTTTTATTCGGACTACATATCCTCACATCATGATAAACTCAGAAATTTATATGAAAAAATTTCCCAAAAAAATGAAAAATATAAAAAACAAATAATCGATAAATTAAATATTCAAGGACCTGAACAAATTCATTTTAAAGAAAATGATATAGTTTATAAAAAAGTAGATAGGCGTAGTAAAAAGGAAAATAAACACAAAGGTCCTTATAAATTAATTAGGTTTTTAGAGAATAATAAAGTAAAAATAGAAAACTGTAAGACAAAAAAAGTGGAAACTGTACATATTAAGGAATTAAAAATACCTTCTGTTGTTGCAGATTCCTCTCCCACGTAAAGGCAGATGTAGAACCAATCAAATTTCATAAATTAACTTCAAACCCAGGGCTCTTACCCATAAAATTAGGCAAGGCACAATTACAAACCAACTCTTGGTCTTTTATTCAGATATATGATATTACAAATATAACTGACGAATTCAACTTCCTTTGCAACCACTATTTGTCAATAAAAAATATTTTTAATAATTCCACTCAAAATTCTAGTTTTCATCAAGACTATTTTAATTCATATCGCATTTTAGATTCAATTGAAACAAAAATTAAAAATCAGTTTATTCAAATTAATCCTTCAATAAATCCCAGAAATAGGAGAGGGCTTATAGATGGTCTAGGTTCAATCATTAAAGCAATTACCGGGAACCTTGATCAAAAAGATGCAGAAAAATATGATGAATCAATAGAAACACTTCTTAATAACCAACATCATTTTAAATCCTTAATCAACGATCAAATTAGCTTACTACAGATATCAATCAATAAATTTAAAAACAACTTTCAAATATTATCAAATAATCAAAATATATTAAAAAACAAAATAGAACAGCTCGAAACGCTTTTCAACGAAAACCGTTTAACGACTGCTGAAATCTTTCACTTTCATTTGCAAATAATATTTTCGCAATTGTCTATTATGTTTCAATTAATTTATGACATATTAGAAAAAATACAAATTGCAATTACATTTTCAAAATTAAATACATTACACAACTCAATTATAGATCCAAAGGACTTAATTAGTGAAATTTTAAATATAAATCAACATCTTTATAATCAAAAACTTCCATTTAAACCTGAATTAGAAAATATTCTTCTTTTCGAAAAAATTATAAAAATCAAAAGCTATGTAAAAAAAAGTAAGATCATTTTTATTTTGCAAGTGCCTTTAGTTGAACAACAAAATTTTAATATATTTCACCTATACCCATTTCCTGTATTTACAAATGATACCTATAAAATCATAATTCCTAAATCCAAATACCTTATTTTAAATGAGCACAACTTTGCATTACTGAACACAAACTGCGATATTGTAAAATCAGAAGAATACCTATGCCGAAATACTGATGTTCTAAACATTTCCGATAAGTCTCCATGTGAAGTTCAACTATTACAATATTTAAGTAATACCAGCAATTGCCAACAAGTTCCAGTAGCTGTATCCTCTCTTATGGTTCAAAATCTAGGAAACAACCAATGGATCATCATTAGCCCCACATCTTTAGTAGCTAGAATTAATTGTGCGGATAATAAGGACTTATTTCCAATAATCGGGAGTTACGTGTTAGAACTTAAAGACAAATGTGAAGTGCAAATAAACGATGTTGTTTTAAAAGGTTACTCCGATTCCAATGTAATTTTAAAAAATATTGATCTGCCCCATCTACAGTTTACAAAGACTTATAAAGAAAAAGACATTAAAGAAAATAAAATTCAACTTGAAAATTTAGATTTAGATGATATAAAAACTATTCATAGTGCATTAAATAAACAAAGACTTCAAATTAGTGATTTAGATAACGCTCCAATTCATTTCCATAGAGTTAGTGCATATACGGTTTTATTATATGTCCTAATCGCTATTTTTTGCATTTTTGCTTATATTTATATTAAAAAAAAGGGTATTCTACTCAGAGGATCATCGTCAACAATCCAAAGAAGTCGACCAACCACAGATGTAGAATTATCGAACTCTGGTATCAACCCCATAGTTCTCAAGTGAGGCCGAAGGAGTTATGAACGTCCCATCTCGGTGTAACCTGAGAATATGCAGGCTAAGCATTAAAGATAATAAAACAAATGTAAAACATAATAAGATGGTCTTTATGTAATTCATACTTGAACAATAAAGTCCCTGTGTAGAAAATATTTGTTTTTAAAACCCTATTCTTGGAACCGCAAACAAAAGTCAGGTAGGTTCAGTACGGGACTGATTAACTAGGCAATCGGCAACAAAGTAGTAAGTGCTTTTTAATTATTTTTAGTAATGAGCATTTTTAAGTGATTTTATGTTTAAACTATGGTTTCGCGTAAAAATCGAACAAATTTTGGACATTTGTTTGCAAGTGATGCCAGAATTTAATATATTTTTTTTAACCTTGTTTCTACATTTAAATGGTGCATTTTTTCAACAAAAAACTTTTATCCATTGACCGCTGTGGTTTTCAGGCCTTAAGTCACTCTACTGTGTTAAAAATAGATAAATTTCGATATTTTGTGATAACATTTTTATTTAAAAACATATCGATTTGAAATTAAGATAAAATGTAGACACTATTAATGGCAATTAATCCACGTATTATTTTTTTTAGATTTTAACATACAGGGGGTGCTGGGGACAATTTAATTTAAAATTTTACCATTTTTTTAGGGTTAAAAAGTCGAAGAAGCAACGTTGTTTTATAATTTTGAGTATATGACATTAAAGTATTGATAATTAACTATTATTTGATATATAAACTTCTACATGCAAATTATGTACGAGAGACATCATTTTTAAGTTAGGCCTTCAAAGGGCATAATACTAACGTGTTTTACAAATTATATCTTCTTTTATCTAGTTTTATAAGATAATGTTTTGTATATCACATATTACATATAATATATTATATATAACATACAATTTTTACAAATTTATTTTAAAAAATCGCCATAGATGGAGCTAAAATTACTTTTATTTATAAATTTAAAATTTTTTCAAGTTTACTAATTTTAATCATAGAAGGCATCATAGACTTTTTTCTATGGTAATCTACCATTGGAAGCATGAAAGATAATTTTACAGTTCAGTTTATAAGTTGCAAATGCCTGATTTCTATAAACTTAAAACATTAATTTATTAAAATGAATAAACTAAATAATAATTATAGACAGTGTCAACAAGTTAGAAATTATAACCTACTTTAATTTTATTTTATGCTCCACAAGCAAGCTTCAATTTAATTTTTCTCGATAAGCAAGCTTCAATTTTAATTCCAAACTGAGGAAAGTAATATTTACCCAATAAATAAATTAAAATAAACACTTATTATATGTTGCAATCGGCTATTTAGATATATCTATATTTTTTATTCAGTTGTTTTTCGATTTTTTGTAAATATTTATTTTGCATTTTTTTATATTTAATATATAGCTATACAGGGTGTTTCTGGAGAAACGAAATCGATATGGATTTGAAATTTTAATAGCGTATACAATTTGATTTAGACTATACCTAAAGTCAATAGTTTTCAAGATATTATTTTTTTTCGTTAATTAAAACATTGTTTAGATAATTTAAAGGTTTTTTAACAAATACCTTGACAAAAACCACTTGAAATTAGGCAAACGTTTTATTGTAAATGTAAAACCATGTATGTTTTAACATAATCAACTATAAAATATAATAAAAAATCTTCTCGATTGGTATTATAATAACTGTTTCCTAAAGTTAAAATTTCAGAGACATTTTATAATTTCTAATATTTTCAATACTATTTTGTATCAACAAACCTGTGAAATTCTACATGTTGGTTAATGTGACAGTATCCATGGTTATCCAATCTGTCATTGATTAAAATTAATTAAAATATTTGATTGAAAAATTAATAATTTGATAAATATTGACTTTAGGTATATGATATGGTATAGCCAAATGGCTACTTAAAATTCCTCAGAATTTTATGTAGAATTCAAAAATTTAAAAATATATGAGGTGTCCTGTATAAAATAACAAAGTTTAAGACATTTCCGGCAAAATAAGTATTTTGTTCAAAATAATTTATAAATAAAGTCTAAATAGAATAATTTACGCTATTAAAATTTTAAATCAATGTCTTTCGCGATTCCCTAGAAACTTCTAATAGACTACGTACTTGAAACAACCTGTATATTAAACGTCATTTGTTTGTTATACTATACTTAATAAGATCTACATTTTGTTCAAATTTCAAATCTATACGTTTTGAAATAAAAAAGTTATTAAAAAATGAAATCTTCTCATTTTTAACACAGTGAAGAAAACAATAAAAATAAAAACAAAGTTGTCAATGGACGAGCTTTTTTTTTAAAAGTACCTACTGCATTTAGATGTAAAAATTAGGTAAAAAAGTTTCAATCAATTTCTTTAACCCTTGCAAATCGACCGTTCGATCTTTTCGCGAAACCGTAGTTAATACTTACATAGGTACACTCAGATAACTAAAAACAAAGTGTAAAATAGGATTGTTTTGACATTTTTAATATTCTCATTAAAACTTTTTGAAATAATAAACAAAAATCCTTATATAACACTGTAAACTGTTAAATAAAAATAAAACATTTAAATTCTTGTTAAAGATTATAGTAACCAACGGTTTATTTTTAAACCAAGTAACAAAATGTTTAAATTTTAAGCCATTTAAAATGTTTTTTAGTCAGGTGATTACACCATGTTGCCCATATAAATTACTTACGTTTTTTTTTTAAATAAGGTATTAGTAAAATTTTTAAAATAAATTAAAATATTTAAAATTTAAAATAATTGTATATTATAATTATTTAAATTATTAACATAGATAAAAAAACAGTAAATATTAAGAAATTAAAGACTTATTTCTATATAAATTCACTGTCGCGACATGTCGTTACGGAAATATTAACCTTATCGGAGAGTCCGTGTGCTGCGCAATAAACATAAAGAATTTCATTTTATACGCGCTGCACGTGAATGGTCGATTATTGTAAATATATTTTCATATTTCAAATTGGATTTAGCATATTATGTTTTTCATTTTAATGTTTAATAAATTTTATATTTAAAAAATAAATTTTAAAATTTAGCTTTGTTGAATTAATTTTTTTAATAATAAAAATTAAAATAATTAGGTATTTAAATTATCTAATTTAAGTCTTAAAGCAAGTGTATATAATTAAGCAAAGAACATATTCATTTTAAGTAAAAAAACATTAAATGTATTTAAGTAAAGAAAAAATTTAATTTGACACAAAAAATGTTGAATTAAAACTTAATTTCTCTGAGTGTACCTCTATTAAACAATTTTTTTGACAGAATATGGGAACTCTATTCACATAGCATGTTAAAAAATCATAATTACTTTATTTACGTTATAATATACTTTGTATTAATTAGGTACTGTCAAAGGGTTGTTATTATTGTTTCACGTGAAGTTCGGGTATTTATAGATTAATATGATTGGGAAAGCAAAAGATTAAATAAATCAAAAGAATACTTAATTAGTGGTCGCTTTCTTTACTTATTATAAACCATAATCAAGATTATGGCACTACTAATTTAAGTGTTTTCATAGAATTAACTTTACGGCGTGTTTACTTTTTACAACGAATAAAAGCACTCGCCACATATATTTAACTGCCTAAATGACTAATTTAATAGTTATTAAAGGCTGCTTTTTCACTTGTACCATGGTTAACCATGGTATCTAAAATTTAACATCCAATTCAAAAATTATGAAAGTGGAGCAGTTTTAGAGATATAGTCAATTCCATATTAAATGAAAAATTGACTATATCTCAAAAACTGTTCTACTTTTTTTACTTTTGACAAAATTTTCGGATTCAGGGGACAATTTTTCATAAAAATTGGCTGTTAAATTTTGGGATACCATGGTATTTCATGGTTAACCATGGTACAAGTAAAAAAGCAGCCACTAATAAATATTAAATTAGTTAGTATGTATGTACCTAATTAATACATAATGCTCCAAAAATCAAAGTCCCACCACGTGAAAAATGTTACTTTTAAAGTGACGTTAACAGATTTTTCGTAAAATACTTTTTTAATAAGTTACGGCATTTTTATAAATTAATCCCGGCGCATCCGCCATTTTTGTTTGTTACAAAAACAACATTTTTGAAAATTTTCTGAAGATACTCCCAAAGTTTCAGATTTTTTTTTAACCTAAGCCCCGACCACTTTTAAAAAAAAATCATAAAAAAGATGTGTAAAACTAATATGTCTGTATTACTACTAAATGTAATGTTAAAAAGGTAATTTATGGTATACCTGTTCACTAAGGAACACTCTCTTGAAAGCCATTAATAGTATTTGAAAATTTTATACAGGGTGTCTGGTATTTACGTTGACTTTTTTGTCACTTTAAATACCAATAACTTTCTTAAATATTTCCAATGAAACTACCAAACAATTTTCACATTATTCGACACAAATTAATGTTTTCTATTAAAATGTTGCAGCATTTCCTACACCTAAAATATCAGTAGTGTGCGTTAGATTGTCTTTTATTTTGTATTTATAAAGTAATGTTAATGTCAACGTCTCCGACAATTGTGTTACAATGGGTGATAATAATTAGGTATACTAATCAAGATATTCCAAAGATCTATTATATGGCGAATGCAGAAAAGTTTTAGAAAGAACAATGAGAGGTATCCCAATTTCACCCCACTCAGAAAGTGAGGCAAGCGAAGAAATTGTACCATAAAGAAATTTTGAGAACAACTTCTGAAAGTGACTTGAGACGTAACAATATGTGTTGTGAACAACGCTGGCGATACATTGAACCATTGATTAATAAGTACCTACTTCTTCACTCAACGATTGAACAATTACTTTAGATTTGTTTTATTTGTTACATTTGTTCATTTTTTTTATTTAAATTAATAATTCTTTTAAAGTTGTTTAATACGAAATAAAAACAATCCAACGCACAATGCTGATATTACACATTAAAAGTTCCAATTGTTCTTTCTAAAACTTTTGATTAGTGTAATTACTACACAGATCAACACGATTTTTCTCCCATGAAAATTTTTAACAGATTTTAAAAATAAAGGTTTAAAAAAGCGTTTCACGAAATCACGTCATTTCAATTTTTTATAAAGCCATTCTTATTATTTTAACCTATACATATTTTTAATTCTCTTTTTTGTCATAAATCATTTTTTTTTCATTAAATACTGTTTGTGTTTACATAATACAAAAATTATAGGTACTTAAAGAAAATAATAATTTTATTTTTTTTTTAAATTAAAAAAAAATAATTTCTGTTTTTAATTTTTGATTTTTTTAATAAAACAACAGATTAATATTTATCTTATATTCAATATATGTTGTGCAAATTGGGCTAACTTGGAACGTTAATAACTTTTTTATTTTAAATGTAACACCTGGGGTATGCTTTTACCTAATCAAATAGCAAATTAAATACCTTTAGATTAATGTAACTATTCCCTATACCGAAAGTTAATAATTTCAGAGATATTTAACTTTTGAATGTTTTAAGATTCCAAACATTCCACCTCCATTTCCGCAAACCTAATAGCAAAAAGTTATAGGCTATTTTTAATTGCCGCGCATTTGTCAAATTTAACTATAATTTTATATAGAATTAAAAAATGTAAAAATATATGGGGCGTTTTATTTGCAATAACAAAGTTGATGTCACTTCCGGTCAAACTGGATGTGGAATTTTGTTCAAAATATTTTAGAAAATTGGGCTTAATTGGATTATAAACGCTTTAAACATTTCAAATCGATATCTTTTGCCGTTCCCCAGAAACTTTTAATGGACCTGGAACGTAAAACACCCTGTATTTTGTAAATGTGCAGCACCCTGTATATAATTAAAATAATTTTAAAATGTAACTTTAATGGTTGTCCATTTGTTCAGTAAATATTTTTTTTTAATAGGTATACAGTCTAGCTGTTATCGAAGCTGTTATACGAGCCCTAACCACATAATGTTCGGACACTTCATAATTTATACAGAAATTTTTTTCGTGAATACTATCTCAAAATTATTAGAAGTTATGAAAAATTCAGCTTATTTTGGCATATACCCCTCGAAGCGATTTTTATTTTTAAAAAGTTTACCTTTTATTTTTAGCTTTTAAAAAAAGGCTAACTTTTTAACTTTTTTTTGCATGAGTAAAAAAAGTTATAAATGGGCCCATTAAAAAGAACATAAAATATTATACAAACCCTGAAAATTTGGTAAAAATTGTATAAATAATAAGAAAGTTATAGCGATATATATATCTGCAAAATCTCCCGTTTCCTAAGAAAATTGCAAAAACTCTTTAAAAATAGCATTTTTAAATTACTTATACTTTTTTATAACTTATTTATTTTTTACCAAATTTTCAGGGTTTGTATAATATTTTATGCTCTTTTTAATGGGTCCATTTATAACTTTTTTTACTCATACAAAAAAAAGTTAAAAAGTTAGCCTTTTTTTAAAAGCTAAAAATAAAAGGTAAACTTTTTAAAAATAAAAATCGCTTCGAGGGGTATATGCCAAAATAAGCTGAATTTTTCATAACTTCTAATAATTTTGAGATAGTATTCACGAAAAAAATTTCTGTATAAATTATGAAGTGTCCGAACATTATGTGGTTAGGGCTCGTATTATGTGCCCAATACCGTGGATAACATTGTATTCAAATTATATATATATATAATCAGGGCCGTAGCGACGGACTCAGGGGCCCCGGTGCAAAACTTTTCAGGGGCCTTTGTGTTTAAAAGTAGAACTTGCCTTCGCGTTATTATTTTAGGGTAATGAAATAACATGAAATATAATGGGTTTTTCATAAAGAGTTTACATTTACATTCACGCTCGTAATTTACATTTCAGAATTATAATACTATATCTTATTTAGAGATGCGACTTGAAAAAAAACGGTTCGTTTTTTTTGTTTTTTTTTCAGGTTTTTTTTCATTGTTTTTTTTTTAAATGGTTTTTTTTCACATTTTAGGTTTTTTTTCAAGATTAGTCCTAATTGCCTAATTTTTAAGTTTCCAGTCCAGTTCATGGACTAAAATTAGTCACTAAATAACAATTAGTAAATGTAAATACAGTCTCGCGCTATGCACGCGCCACCACCACCGAATTGACTAATAAGGACCGCGCTTGTTTTGATTTGGTACTAAAAAAAGTAACTACAAATAATATTTTTGATTCAGCGATTGATTTTTCAAAAAGCTACCAAAAGCATGATTTTTCAAATTCATGTAGAGTATGGAATTTTTATTAAAAAGCAATAGCAAATTCTTGTAGAACATTTGTGGTTAAGTCAGAACATTCCGTGGACCAGAAAGCCAAAAAAAATCGTTTTTTTATTACTGTATTCGTTAGGATTGAGCGTTGCACATTTTTTATCAAAAAATCTCAAAACTAGAAACTTCAAGCTTCAAATTGCTTTTTTTACTGCTCCAATACGACCATTTTTAACAAAGATACAGCTATCCAAAGAATCGCAAAAAAAATTTTGTATCCTTTAATTTTTTGTATTAGTATAGAAGTTTTACATTGCTATTGGTTTTTAATGTGGAAACTACCAAATAATAAGAAATCAGATTTTTTAGTCTCGGTCAAAATTTTCAATAATGAAAAATGTAATATATTCTATATTTCACTTTATTATTAATATACATTTTACTAAAAATTTTATTTTGAAAAAAAACAAAAAAAAACGGTTTTTTTTCTAGTTTTTTTTTCATGTTTTTTTCACATCTGAAAAAAACCGGTTTTTTACATCTCTAATCTTATTACTCTACTACTAAACATATTTCACATATTTTGTGACAGTAGTACATTTATTCTGCAGGATATCGATATTTATCGATAGGATAGGATAGGATATCGAAAATTACGATTTTTTAGTAAAACTTTTTAGTTTTGGGGGCCCCTTTGAGGTCGGGGGCCCTGGTGCACCGCACCGCCTGCACCAGCCTCGCTACGGCCCTGTATATAATATTATATATTAGGGTGTGCAAAAAAAACTCGATATTTCTTTTTTCTTGCTCTCCACCCAAAATATCGTAGAATATGTCTAAACAAATATTCTGTTAAAAGCGGAGCTCATAATTTCAATTTTAAGAGGTCCCTCATCGAATCTGAAGTTTTGCCGCTTAAATAACACAGAAAACTGACTTTTTTACCTTATTTATTCTTGCAACCTAGGAAGAAATTTTTTTTTCATAAAATCCATGACCAAATCTTACAAAGCATTAAATTTGGACGAAAAAATCTTATTAAGCCGAATTTCTATTTTCATTATTTGATTTTTTACAGAGCTTTAAATTTAAAATTTTACGTTTTTTGCCTTTTTCAGCTAAACTATTGAAGTTAGACGAAAAAGTCAAATGGCAATTTTTTAGCTTGTCTGATGGAGCACAAAAAAGTTTTAGGCGAATTTTTTGTATCGTCAATATTCTAAAAGTTACAGGCGTATAAATTCATCATTTTTGTATTATTAACTTTAAATTTAAAGCTCTGTAAAAAATCAAATAATGAAAATAGAAATTCGGCTTAATAAGATTTTTTTGTCCAAATTTAATGCTTTGTAAGAATTAGTCATGCATTTTATGAAAAAAAAATTTCTTCCTAGGTTGCAAGAATAAATAAGGTAAAAAAGTCAGTTTTCTGTGTTATTTAAGCGGCAAAACTTCAGATTCGATGAGGGACCCCTTAAAATTGAAATTATGAGCTCCGCTTTTAATAGAATATTTGTTCGGACATATTCTACGATATTTTGGGTGGAGAGCAAGAAAAAAAAAATATTGAGTTTTTTTGGCACACCCTATTATATATATATATATATATATATATATATATATTATTAATATTTCGAAGCATAGATACAATACTTACATATATAATACATACTCACAAATTAGTATATACTAATACCAGGTATTAAATACCAATATACACATCAATATCCCGGGAAGTACCTAACCATAAATGGTTGTTTTGCATCTTCACAAGAAATAAAATGTGTATCATATAAAGAAAATAATATAAATACATATATCGAGTTTTTTTGGCACACCCTATTATATATATATATATATATATATTTTTTTAATGAAAGAGTTGGCGTGTATTATTAGACAGAATACAATCAAGTATATTAGAGTAAGTTAGAAGTTAAAAAGAAAAAAAAAGAAAAGAGTAAACAAAAAAAAGACATATCAATATAAAATCTGAGCAACATTCAAATAAAGCATTGCAGAAGTCTTTGTTTTGCAAGAAGAAGGCTTTTATATCTTTTTTAAATTTATCAAGACTTTTAATATTTTTAATTGCGGTGGGAACGGCGTTGTATAGTTTAGGACTAAAGTAGAAAATAGATCTTTGCAGATGTGACTTTTTATATAAAGGCATATCCACTTCATTATTTTCTACTCCTCTTGTGTGATATTTATTTGAAGTCTTAATTTGATTTGTTCCTTGCATCCATAGTAGGCATTGTAATTTATAGAGATTTCTAATATTCAACGTGTTTGCCTCGGTGTACAATTCACTTGTTGAGTACTGTTTATACTTTTTTAATATTACTTTTAGAATTGAGTTTTGAGTTGTTTGCAGAATTTTTAAAACATTGTTAAACGAACCTCCCCAAACAGTTATACAAAATCTTAAAATTGATTCACCAAGTGAATTGTAGACCGAAAACAAACATTTACGATTTAGTACATCTTACAAATTATAAAATTTGTTTATTAGAAGTCTTAAGTCTTAATTTGTTATTAATATATATAATATGGTAATTCCATCGCAAATGTTCGTCAATTACTACACCTAAGTATTTAATTTTAGGTACTTTACTTATTTTAGGACAATTACAATTTGTTATAGAACATAGAGCTTTATGAATATATAGTTCATTTGTACTAGGTTGGTCTGTGGTAATGGAGAACGTAATATATTTAGTTTTTTGGGCGTTTAGACTTAATAAACTGCCCGACAACAAATTTTTGATAAATCACTCTCTGCTTTACTGCAGACCTGTTCCCATGAGTCTCCCTCAACCAGTATGGCCGTATCATCAGCATATGAAATAAGGTGACCATATAGTTCTGGTATACTTGAAATATTGCTAATATAGACTAAAAAAAGTATTGGACCAAGCACTGTTCCCTGAGGCACACCCATACTGATTGTGGAAGACTCACTTAAGCACTCTGAAATTTTTACTCTTTGTGTTCGTTCATGTAGATAGTTTTCCAGCAGTTCTAAAGGTTTTCCTCTTATTCCGACCTTGTTTAAACGTTTTATCAATAATTTATGCGAAACAGTGTCAAAAGCCTTGGCCAAATCTAAGAAGACAGCTAAGCATTTTTTGTTTTTATTTAATTTTGATGTTAATTCATTAAATAAATCTAAAACCGCTGTTTCCGTGCTGATATTTTTTCTAAATCCAAACTGCCTTTTTAAGAGAATATTAAAATTATTTAAAAAAGAAATAAGCCTAGACTTAAGACACTGTTCGAATATTTTAGCAAAGTTGGAAATAACTGAGATTGGCCTATAATTATTAACCTCTCTAGCATCTCCAGACTTGTGTATAGGAGTGACAATAGAGTATTTCCATTGAATGGGCACAATACCTTGTTTAAATGACATGTTTACTATGTGTTTTAAGGGTGTAAGTAAATGTTTATGAATATTTTTTATTGTTTTGGAACTAATCTTATCTGGGCCATATGATGCGCTATTTTTTAGTTTATAAATGTGTAAAATAAGTTCTTTATCAGTAACATTACTCAGGTAAATTGATGCATTATTTGAATTATTTGTATGAACATTTTGAAAAATCTTTTTTGCCATTTCGTTTCCTATATTTATAAAAAATGTGTTAAAAGTATTTGATATAAGGTTATTATTTGTTGTTAAATTACCGCCATCAGTATATATTTCAGTTATTCCTATTTTTGTCTTTTAGGACTTGTATTTGTTAATTCATTTATGTGTTCCCAAACTTTTTTTAAATTACTTTTGTCTTGATTTATTTTCTCTATACAGGGTGTTTCATAATATATGCGCAGGACTTCAGGATGTGATAGCTCATCCAAAAAGATGAAAAAAGTCGCTATTAAGTTACGCTCTAAAATGCACAATTTTCGAGATACAGGGTGTTGAAATTTTAGAAAAAAATTCGTTTTTTTCGAATATCTCCGGAACCGTTTATCGTACAAAAAACAGCCTTTGTAAGCATTTTCTACTCAAAATAAGCTATGTTTTGTGCTAGAAAAAATTTTTTTTCCTCATAATTGGTGGAGATTTTGAAGGGGTAGCGGGTGTTTTTCTCCTCAACTTCTACGCCCCTGCAAAAAGTACGGTTTTGAGAAGCCCATTCGTACTATGCCTAAGAATAATTATGTCTATTTTAGCAATAATTTTAACAGAGAACTTTTTTTTTATCATGAACAATGCTTTATATATTTACGTGTTACTTTATTTATAATACAAAACCATGTTAAAGGTAACATTTATATTGGTTTTTTACATGGAATCTTAAATTTATCTATTAATCTATTAAGATAGTTGTTAATTTAAATTTAATAACATTCCCTATAATAAAGGGTGATTCATTTAGACCTTTTTTTTTAAATTCTAGATAAAACGCATAAAATAGAGTTGGATGGCGGAATCTTTATTATGACCTAAAAGAACGATCTTTGACATTTATTTTTTTTAAATAATTTCATTTAAATGCTGGCCGCGTACAGCGTGGTCCATTCGGAAGGTCCAATTTTCCATCACTCTTTCTAGCATTGCGACCGGTATCTGCCCAATTACCCGAGTAATGATTTCTCAATAAAGCTATTGTTTCGCGGGCTGTGTGTGCCGCAGCTCCGTCTTGTTAAATCAAAAGTCTTCGTCTATAATCCAGCTACGATTCAGGACTAAGAAGCCAACATTACTCGCCTCATTGGGCAGATACCGGTCGCAATGCTAGAAAGAGTGATCGAAAATTGGATCTTCCGAATGGACCACGTACGCCGTAGTCCCGGACAGCATTTAAATGAAATTATTTTCAAAAAATAAATGTCAAAGATTGTTCTTTCAGGCCATAATAAAGATTCCGCCATCCAATTCCATTTTATGCATTTTATTTAGAATTTAAAAAAAAGGTCTAAATGAATCACCCGTTATAACCCTAATAAAATTTAACATAATTAATAATTCATTATTGGTTTTTTAAAGCTCCAAATTTTGTTCTTTTTAATATTTTTTATTTATAAAATGGTTTAATTCCGATGTACTTCGAACCTGAATAATTTTTAAATTTTTAGGCACAAATGAATGAAATCTTCTAGTATTTTTATGTACTAATTAGCTTAAGCTTAAGTGCGTTTCCTTGAAGTACGTTTCAGAGTATTTTAAGAGAGGGAAATAGGTTTGGTTGGTACAGGGGCGACGTCTAAAAAATAGGAAACTAGGATATTTCGAGGACGGAGAATCGATTTTTGTGGTCGAGAGAGTTCCATCCCCCCCGCAAGACCCCCTTTACTGATGAATTTTTTTCGTTTTTTGGCCATAACTTTTTTATGAAGTTTGATATGGGTCTTTTTTTTTTTTTTAAAACCACTATTTTTTTACGCCCTTCAATTATATCCAAAAAAAAATTTTGTACATTTCGCCCCCCGGGGGGTCATTTTTTTTTTTCAGTAATATGCCCTTTTTTTATTTTGCCATTCGATTTAACTTTGGATTTAGATCAACAAGTTTTAATGAATTTACCCCCTCCAATTCGCCCCCCGCCGAGAAAATGACATTTTATGAGGAGGTTGGGTTGGCTTGGGTTGCGTTTTTTTTCTAAGTTTTTGTTTTTTTCTTTGAAATTTTCAAAAAAAAATTTTTGCTTTTTTGGACGTTTCAGAACATTTTAAGAGGGGGGTGTTAGGTTGGTATTTTTTTTTTTTTTTTTTATTTTTTACAAGATTTTTTTGAATGTTTTTACGTTTTTATTCTTTTTTAGAATTTTTACAAGCTTTTTTGTACAATTTTTGCATATAAAACGTTTAGAAAATTGTTAACTAAATCCACACTAATTGTGATCCCCATTAATATATTGCATTTGTTATACAGTTTTTACATTCTTTTATCTTGTTATTTTATTGTGTTTTTCACCATATATTATTCCGTGTTATATTTTTATGTTTTACTGTTTTATTTATATCTTTTTCTTTATGTAATGTTTTTATAGCGAATCTGCTAAATAAAGAATATTATTATATTATTATTTTTGTTGGAATTTTTTTACAACTTTTTTAATTGAATTTTTTTTATTTTTTTTTACAATTTTTTGAATTTTTTTTTGCATTTTTGGATAATTTAGGACATTTCCTGCAAGGGTTGGGATTTTTTTTTTTTTTTTGATTTTTTTTGTCCCTTTCAAATTTTATGTTGCATTTTGTTGATTTTTCGTTTTTTGGCCATAACTTTCTTATGAAGTTTGATATGGGTCTTTTTTTTTTTTTAAAACCACTATTTTTTTACGCCCTTCAATTATATCCAAAAAAAAATTTTGTACATTTCGCCCCCCGGGGGGTCATTTTTTTTTTCAGTAATATGCCCTTTTTTTATTTTGCCATCCGACATAACTTTGGATATAGATCAACAAGTTTTTATGAACTTACCCCCTCCAATTCGCCCCCCACCGAGAAAATGACATTTTATGAGGGGGTTGGGTTGCGTTTTTTTTCCAAGTTTTTGTTTTTTCTTTGAAATTTTTTAAAAATTTTTTTTGCTTTTTTCGACGTTTCAAGACATTTTAAGAGGGGGTTGGGTTGGGAATTTTTTTTTTTTTGTATTTTTACAAGTTTTTTTGAGAATTTTTTAACGTTTTTTTTTCTTTTTAGAATTTTTACAAGTTTTACTTGTACAATTTTTGCATTTTCGTGCATTTTTTGACATTTTGTTGATTTTTGCTTATTTTGGCGATTTTTGCTATTTTTTTTTTATTTTTGTTCATTTCGGGGATTTTTGAACTTAAAAATTTTTTGAATTTTTTTTTTTTTTTTGCATTTTTGGATAGTTTAGGACATTTCCTGCAAGGGTTGGGTTTTTTGTTTTTTTTTTTGGATTTTCTTTGTCCCTTTAAAATTTTATATTGCATTTTGTTGATTTTTCGTTTTTTGGCCATAACTTTCTTATGAAGTTTGATATGGGTCTTTTTTTTTTTTTCAAAACCACTATTTTTTTACGCCCTTCAATAATATCAAAAAAAAAATTTTGTACATTTCGCCCCCCGGGGGGTCATTTTTTTTTTCAGTAATATGCCCTTTTTTTATTTTGCCATCCGACATGACTTTGTATATAGATCAACAAGTTTTTATGAACTTACCCCCTCCAATTCGCCCCCCGCCGAGAAAATGACATTTTATGAGGGGGTTGGGTAGCGTTTTTTTCCAAGTTTTTGTTTTTTCTTTGAAATTTTTAAAAAATATTTTTGCTTTTTTCGACGTTTTAAGACATTTTAAGAGGGGGTTGGGTTCGAGTTGGGTTGGGTTGGGAAATAGGCTGGGGTGGTTCAGGTAAGGTATGTTGAAACTTGGAATCTAGAGTAATTTGAGGATGCTGAATCGATTTTTGTGGTCGAGGGGGTTCCATCCCCCCCCCAAGACCCCCTTTACTGATGAGTTTTTTTCGTTTTTTGGCCATAACTTCCTTATATGCCTGGATATGGGGTTTTTTTATTCTTTCAATCGTTTTTATTTCTTTAGCTCTTCAATTTGATCCCCACAAACCTTCTCTATCATTTGGGCATCGAGTGGTAATTTTTTTTTTCCCTGGATATGGGGTTTTTTTATTGCTTCATTCGATAGTACTTTTAAAAAGGATGAAAAAATGTTTTCACGACCTACCCTCTATCATTTGGCCCCGAGTGAAAAATTGATTTTTAATTTTTTTTTTGAAATTTTATCGACCTTGTTTTTTTACGGTCTGAGATCTAAAAGTTTTTATTGCACAAAGCTATAGCCTTGCCTGTCGTTTACAACTTTGTTCTCCTTGTAAAATATCGTATATGGTTGCATTTTTGACTTTTGCGGGATTTTATGAAAATCATTTTTTTCTTTTTAATTTTTTTTTGAAATTTCTTCCAAGTTGTTTTTTTACGGTCTGAGTTCTAAAACTTTTTATTGCACAAAGCTATAGCCTTGCCTGTCGTTTACAACTTTGTTCTCTTTGTAAAATATCGTATATAGTTGCATTTTTGACTTTTGCGGAATTTTATGAAAATGATTTTTCGTTTTTAATTTTTTTTTTGAAATTTCATCGACCTTGTTTTTTTACGGTCTGAAATCTAAAACTTTTTATTGCACAAAGCGATAGCCTTGCCTGTCGTTTACTACTTTGTTCTCTTTGTAAAATATCGTATATAGTTGCATTTTTGACTTTTGCGGAATTTGTTTTGAAAATAATTGTTTTTTTTAAATTTTTTTACAAGTTTTTTTTTCCTTGAATTTTTCACAATTTTTTTTTTGCATTTTTGGGCGTTTCAGGACATTTCCTGAGGGGGTTAGGTTAGGTTAGGTTGCAACCCAACCCTAACTTTTTTGTTTGTTGTCTAAACATAGCGATGTTGGTACTCATTTAACGTGATTTTTTGCGTAGATTAAGAAGGTATTAATAAAAATACGATTTACATTAAAATAAAAAAAATAATAATAACCTAACCCAACCCAACCCTAACTTTTTTGTTTGTTGTCTAAACATAGCGATGTTGGTACTCATTTTACGTGATTTTTTGCGTAGATTAAGAAGGTACTAATAAAAATACGATTTACATTAAAATAAAAAAAATAATTTTGAAATGCCAAATAATAACATTTTTTGTTGTGCATGTTGTAGAACGTGCCGAATCCATTTGTTTGATACCCCACAAGCCTATGTTCCTCATACGTTTAAGGGTAGTTTTGCACGTGTTTAAGTTTTGCGATGTTCATGTTCAACTTTTTTGTTTGTTCTCTAAACATAGCGTTGTTGGTACTCATTTTACGTGATTTTTTGCGTAGATTACGATTTTTACAAGTATTTTTTTTTACCATTTTTTTTTGCATATTTTGGCAATTTTTGCCTATTTTTTAGTTGGGTTTGCTCATATTTTAGTTGGGTTTTTTGCTCAATGGGGCGGGGGGGGGCCCAATGGGGCGGGGTCGGTCGGGTTGTGTTGTTGAGTTTGGGTTGATTTGGGTTGTTTTCGCTCATTTTTGCGGCATTTTTACAATTTTTGCATTTTTTACAATTTTTTTTTGTCTTTTTTTGAATTTTTGACAAGTTTTTTTTGCATTTTTTCATTTTTGGCCATTTTGTTGTTGATTTTTGCTAATTTCGGTGTATTTTTGTTGGGTTTGCTCATATTTTAGTTGGGTTTGCTCATATTTTAGTTGGGTTTTTTGCTCAATGGGGCGGGGGGGGGGCCAATGGGGCGGGGTCGGTCGGGTTGTGTTGTTGAGTTTGGGTTGATTTGGGTTGTTTTCGCTCATTTTTGCGGCATTTTTACAATTTTTGCATTTTTTACAATTTTTTTTTGTCTTTTTTTGAATTTTTGACAAGTTTTTTTGCATTTTTTCATTTTTGGCCATTTTGTTGTTGATTTTTGCTAATTTCGGTGATTTTTTGTTGATTTTGCTCAATTTAGATTTTCGTTGGGTTTTCCTTTAATTTTTGCTCATTTCAGTTGGGTTTTTGCTCATTTTGCTCATTTTAGTTGGTTCAATGGGGCGGGAGGGGGCCAATGGGGCGGGGTCGGTAGGGTTGTGTTGTTGAGTTTGGCTCATTTTTGCGGTATTTTATCAATATCCATTTTTTTACAATTTTTGCTTTATTTTTCTTTGAATTTTTTTCAACTTTTTTTTGTTGCTTTTTTGGACGTTTCAAAGCGTTTCCTGAGGGGGTTAGGTTGCGATTTTTTTAAAAATCTTTACAAGTTTTTTTGCATTTTTTTTGCATTTTTTTTTGCATTTTTTTTTGCATTTTTGGCCATTCTGTTGATTTTTGCTAATTTTGTTGATTTTTGCTCATTTTGTTGATTTTTGCTCATTTCGGGGATTTTTGTCATCATTTTTTGTTGATATTAGTTACGTTTCCCTCATTTATTTTATCCACATCACATTTTTTTCAAGTTTTGTTACAATTTGTTTTGTGATGGGTTGGGAAATAGGCTGGGGTGGTTCAGGTAAGGTATGTTGAAACTTGGAATCTAGAGTAATTTGAGGATGCTGAATCGATTTTTGTGGTCGAGGGGGTTCCATCCCCCCCCCCAAGACCCCCTTTACTGATGAGTTTTTTTCGTTTTTTGGCCATAACTTCCTTATATGCCTGGATATGGGGTTTTTTTATTCTTTCAATCGTTTTTATTTCTTTAGCTCTTCAATTTGATCCCCACAAACCTTCTCTATCATTTGGGCATCGAGTGGTAATTTTTTTTTTCCCTGGATATGGGGTTTTTTTATTGCTTCATTCGATAGTACTTTTAAAAAGGATGAAAAAATGTTTTCACGACCTACCCTCTATCATTTGGCCCCGAGTGAAAAATTGATTTTTAATTTTTTTTTTGAAATTTTATCGACCTTGTTTTTTTACGGTCTGAGATCTAAAAGTTTTTATTGCACAAAGCTATAGCCTTGCCTGTCGTTTACAACTTTGTTCTCCTTGTAAAATATCGTATATGGTTGCATTTTTGACTTTTGCGGGATTTTATGAAAATCATTTTTTTCTTTTTAATTTTTTTTTGAAATTTCTTCCAAGTTGTTTTTTTACGGTCTGAGTTCTAAAACTTTTTATTGCACAAAGCTATAGCCTTGCCTGTCGTTTACAACTTTGTTCTCTTTGTAAAATATCGTATATAGTTGCATTTTTGACTTTTGCGGAATTTTATGAAAATGATTTTTCGTTTTTAATTTTTTTTTTGAAATTTCATCGACCTTGTTTTTTTACGGTCTGAAATCTAAAACTTTTTATTGCACAAAGCGATAGCCTTGCCTGTCGTTTACTACTTTGTTCTCTTTGTAAAATATCGTATATAGTTGCATTTTTGACTTTTGCGGAATTTGTTTTGAAAATAATTGTTTTTTTTAAATTTTTTTACAAGTTTTTTTTTCCTTGAATTTTTCACAATTTTTTTTTTGCATTTTTGGGCGTTTCAGGACATTTCCTGAGGGGGTTAGGTTAGGTTAGGTTGCAACCCAACCCTAACTTTTTTGTTTGTTGTCTAAACATAGCGATGTTGGTACTCATTTAACGTGATTTTTTGCGTAGATTAAGAAGGTATTAATAAAAATACGATTTACATTAAAATAAAAAAAATAATAATAACCTAACCCAACCCAACCCTAACTTTTTTGTTTGTTGTCTAAACATAGCGATGTTGGTACTCATTTTACGTGATTTTTTGCGTAGATTAAGAAGGTACTAATAAAAATACGATTTACATTAAAATAAAAAAAATAATTTTGAAATGCCAAATAATAACATTTTTTGTTGTGCATGTTGTAGAACGTGCCGAATCCATTTGTTTGATACCCCACAAGCCTATGTTCCTCATACGTTTAAGGGTAGTTTTGCACGTGTTTAAGTTTTGCGATGTTCATGTTCAACTTTTTTGTTTGTTCTCTAAACATAGCGTTGTTGGTCTACTCATTTTACGTGATTTTTTGCGTAGATTACGATTTTTACAAGTATTTTTTTTTACCATTTTTTTTTGCATATTTTGGCAATTTTTGCCTATTTTTTAGTTGGGTTTGCTCATATTTTAGTTGGGTTTTTTGCTCAATGGGGCGGGGGGGGGCCCAATGGGGCGGGGTCGGTCGGGTTGTGTTGTTGAGTTTGGGTTGATTTGGGTTGGGTTGGGTTGGGTTGGGTTGGGAAATAGGCTGGGGTGGTTCAGGTA
The DNA here is from genome assembly GCA_921294245.1 of Brassicogethes aeneus. Classification (NCBI taxonomy): domain Eukaryota; kingdom Metazoa; phylum Arthropoda; class Insecta; order Coleoptera; family Nitidulidae; genus Brassicogethes; species Brassicogethes aeneus. Next base: position 21,539 of record OV121132.1, on the reverse strand, counting down.
AGGTATGTTGAAACTTGGAATCTAGAGTAATTTGAGGATGCTGAATCGATTTTTGTGGTCGAGGGGGTTCCATCCCCCCCCCAAGACCCCCTTTACTGATGAGTTTTTTTCGTTTTTTGGCCATAACTTCCTTATATGCCTGGATATGGGGTTTTTTTATTCTTTCAATCGTTTTTATTTCTTTAGCTCTTCAATTTGATCCCCACAAACCTTCTCTATCATTTGGGCATCGAGTGGTAATTTTTTTTTTCCCTGGATATGGGGTTTTTTTATTGCTTCATTCGATAGTACTTTTAAAAAGGATGAAAAAATGTTTTCACGACCTACCCTCTATCATTTGGCCCCGAGTGAAAAATTGATTTTTAATTTTTTTTTTGAAATTTTATCGACCTTGTTTTTTTACGGTCTGAGATCTAAAAGTTTTTATTGCACAAAGCTATAGCCTTGCCTGTCGTTTACAACTTTGTTCTCCTTGTAAAATATCGTATATGGTTGCATTTTTGACTTTTGCGGGATTTTATGAAAATCATTTTTTTCTTTTTAATTTTTTTTTGAAATTTCTTCCAAGTTGTTTTTTTACGGTCTGAGTTCTAAAACTTTTTATTGCACAAAGCTATAGCCTTGCCTGTCGTTTACAACTTTGTTCTCTTTGTAAAATATCGTATATAGTTGCATTTTTGACTTTTGCGGAATTTTATGAAAATGATTTTTCGTTTTTAATTTTTTTTTTGAAATTTCATCGACCTTGTTTTTTTACGGTCTGAAATCTAAAACTTTTTATTGCACAAAGCGATAGCCTTGCCTGTCGTTTACTACTTTGTTCTCTTTGTAAAATATCGTATATAGTTGCATTTTTGACTTTTGCGGAATTTTATGAAAATAATTGTTTTTTTTAAATTTTTTTACAAGTTTTTTTTTCCTTGAATTTTTCACAATTTTTTTTTTGCATTTTTGGGCGTTTCAGGACATTTCCTGAGGGGGTTAGGTTAGGTTAGGTTGCAACCCAACCCTAACTTTTTTGTTTGTTGTCTAAACATAGCGATGTTGGTACTCATTTAACGTGATTTTTTGCGTAGATTAAGAAGGTATTAATAAAAATACGATTTACATTAAAATAAAAAAAATAATAATAACCTAACCCAACCCAACCCTAACTTTTTTGTTTGTTGTCTAAACATAGCGATGTTGGTACTCATTTTACGTGATTTTTTGCGTAGATTAAGAAGGTACTAATAAAAATACGATTTACATTAAAATAAAAAAAATAATTTTGAAATGCCAAATAATAACATTTTTTGTTGTGCATGTTGTAGAACGTGCCGAATCCATTTGTTTGATACCCCACAAGCCTATGTTCCTCATACGTTTAAGGGTAGTTTTGCACGTGTTTAAGTTTTGCGATGTTCATGTTCAACTTTTTTGTTTGTTCTCTAAACATAGCGTTGTTGGTACTCATTTTACGTGATTTTTTGCGTAGATTACGATTTTTACAAGTATTTTTTTTTACCATTTTTTTTGCATATTTTGGCAATTTTTGCCTATTTTTTAGTTGGGTTTGCTCATATTTTAGTTGGGTTTTTTGCTCAATGGGGCGGGGGGGGCCCAATGGGGCGGGGGTCGGTCGGGTTGTGTTGTTGAGTTTGGGTTGATTTGGGTTGTTTTCGCTCATTTTTGCGGCATTTTTACAATTTTTGCATTTTTTACAATTTTTTTTGTCTTTTTTTGAATTTTTGACAAGTTTTTTTGCATTTTTTCATTTTTGGCCATTTTGTTGTTGATTTTTGCTAATTTCGGTGATTTTTTGTTGATTTTGCTCAATTTAGATTTTCGTTGGGTTTTCCTTTAATTTTTGCTCATTTCAGTTGGGTTTTTGCTCATTTTAGTTGGTTCAATGGGGCGGGAGGGGGCCAATGGGGCGGGGTCGGTAGGGTTGGGAAATAGGCTGGGGTGGTTCAGGTAAGGTATGTTGAAACTTGGAATCTAGAGTAATTTGAGGATGCTGAATCGATTTTTGTGGTCGAGGGGGTTCCATCCCCCCCCCAAGACCCCCTTTACTGATGAGTTTTTTTCGTTTTTTGGCCATAACTTCCTTATATGCCTGGATATGGGGTTTTTTTATTCTTTCAATCGTTTTTATTTCTTTAGCTCTTCAATTTGATCCCCACAAACCTTCTCTATCATTTGGGCATCGAGTGGTAATTTTTTTTTTCCCTGGATATGGGGTTTTTTTATTGCTTCATTCGATAGTACTTTTAAAAAGGATGAAAAAATGTTTTCACGACCTACCCTCTATCATTTGGCCCCGAGTGAAAAATTGATTTTTAATTTTTTTTTTGAAATTTTATCGACCTTGTTTTTTTACGGTCTGAGATCTAAAAGTTTTTATTGCACAAAGCTATAGCCTTGCCTGTCGTTTACAACTTTGTTCTCCTTGTAAAATATCGTATATGGTTGCATTTTTGACTTTTGCGGGATTTTATGAAAATCATTTTTTTCTTTTTAATTTTTTTTTGAAATTTCTTCCAAGTTGTTTTTTTACGGTCTGAGTTCTAAAACTTTTTATTGCACAAAGCTATAGCCTTGCCTGTCGTTTACAACTTTGTTCTCTTTGTAAAATATCGTATATAGTTGCATTTTTGACTTTTGCGGAATTTTATGAAAATGATTTTTCGTTTTTAATTTTTTTTTTGAAATTTCATCGACCTTGTTTTTTTACGGTCTGAAATCTAAAACTTTTTATTGCACAAAGCGATAGCCTTGCCTGTCGTTTACTACTTTGTTCTCTTTGTAAAATATCGTATATAGTTGCATTTTTGACTTTTGCGGAATTTGTTTTGAAAATAATTGTTTTTTTTAAATTTTTTTACAAGTTTTTTTTTCCTTGAATTTTTCACAATTTTTTTTTTGCATTTTTGGGCGTTTCAGGACATTTCCTGAGGGGGTTAGGTTAGGTTAGGTTGCAACCCAACCCTAACTTTTTTGTTTGTTGTCTAAACATAGCGATGTTGGTACTCATTTAACGTGATTTTTTGCGTAGATTAAGAAGGTATTAATAAAAATACGATTTACATTAAAATAAAAAAAATAATAATAACCTAACCCAACCCAACCCTAACTTTTTTGTTTGTTGTCTAAACATAGCGATGTTGGTACTCATTTTACGTGATTTTTTGCGTAGATTAAGAAGGTACTAATAAAAATACGATTTACATTAAAATAAAAAAAATAATTTTGAAATGCCAAATAATAACATTTTTTGTTGTGCATGTTGTAGAACGTGCCGAATCCATTTGTTTGATACCCCACAAGCCTATGTTCCTCATACGTTTAAGGGTAGTTTTGCACGTGTTTAAGTTTTGCGATGTTCATGTTCAACTTTTTTGTTTGTTCTCTAAACATAGCGTTGTTGGTACTCATTTTACGTGATTTTTTGCGTAGATTACGATTTTTACAAGTATTTTTTTTTACCATTTTTTTTTGCATATTTTGGCAATTTTTGCCTATTTTTTAGTTGGGTTTGCTCATATTTTAGTTGGGTTTTTTGCTCAATGGGGCGGGGGGGGGCCCAATGGGGCGGGGTCGGTCGGGTTGTGTTGTTGAGTTTGGGTTGATTTGGGTTGTTTTCGCTCATTTTTGCGGCATTTTTACAATTTTTGCATTTTTTACAATTTTTTTTGTCTTTTTTTGAATTTTTGACAAGTTTTTTTTGCATTTTTTCATTTTTGGCCATTTTGTTGTTGATTTTTGCTAATTTCGGTGTATTTTTGTTGGGTTTGCTCATATTTTAGTTGGGTTTGCTCATATTTTAGTTGGGTTTTTTGCTCAATGGGGCGGGGGGGGGGCCAATGGGGCGGGGTCGGTCGGGTTGTGTTGTTGAGTTTGGGTTGATTTGGGTTGTTTTCGCTCATTTTTGCGGCATTTTTACAATTTTTGCATTTTTTACAATTTTTTTTGTCTTTTTTTGAATTTTTGACAAGTTTTTTTGCATTTTTTCATTTTTGGCCATTTTGTTGTTGATTTTTGCTAATTTCGGTGATTTTTTGTTGATTTTGCTCAATTTAGATTTTCGTTGGGTTTTCCTTTAATTTTTGCTCATTTCAGTTGGGTTTTTGCTCATTTTGCTCATTTTAGTTGGTTCAATGGGGCGGGAGGGGGCCAATGGGGCGGGGTCGGTAGGGTTGTGTTGTTGAGTTTGGGTTGGGTTGGGTTGGGTTGGGTTGGGTTGGGTTGGGTTGGGTTGGGTTGGGTTGGGAAATAGGCTGGGGTGGTTCAGGTAAGGTATGTTGAAACTTGGAATCTAGAGTAATTTGAGGATGCTGAATCGATTTTTGTGGTCGAGGGGGTTCCATCCCCCCCCCAAGACCCCCTTTACTGATGAGTTTTTTTCGTTTTTTGGCCATAACTTCCTTATATGCCTGGATATGGGGTTTTTTTATTCTTTCAATCGTTTTTATTTCTTTAGCTCTTCAATTTGATCCCCACAAACCTTCTCTATCATTTGGGCATCGAGTGGTAATTTTTTTTTTCCCTGGATATGGGGTTTTTTTATTGCTTCATTCGATAGTACTTTTAAAAAGGATGAAAAAATGTTTTCACGACCTACCCTCTATCATTTGGCCCCGAGTGAAAAATTGATTTTTAATTTTTTTTTTGAAATTTTATCGACCTTGTTTTTTTACGGTCTGAGATCTAAAAGTTTTTATTGCACAAAGCTATAGCCTTGCCTGTCGTTTACAACTTTGTTCTCCTTGTAAAATATCGTATATGGTTGCATTTTTGACTTTTGCGGGATTTTATGAAAATCATTTTTTTCTTTTTAATTTTTTTTTGAAATTTCTTCCAAGTTGTTTTTTTACGGTCTGAGTTCTAAAACTTTTTATTGCACAAAGCTATAGCCTTGCCTGTCGTTTACAACTTTGTTCTCTTTGTAAAATATCGTATATAGTTGCATTTTTGACTTTTGCGGAATTTTATGAAAATGATTTTTCGTTTTTAATTTTTTTTTTGAAATTTCATCGACCTTGTTTTTTTACGGTCTGAAATCTAAAACTTTTTATTGCACAAAGCGATAGCCTTGCCTGTCGTTTACTACTTTGTTCTCTTTGTAAAATATCGTATATAGTTGCATTTTTGACTTTTGCGGAATTTGTTTTGAAAATAATTGTTTTTTTTAAATTTTTTTACAAGTTTTTTTTTCCTTGAATTTTTCACAATTTTTTTTTTGCATTTTTGGGCGTTTCAGGACATTTCCTGAGGGGGTTAGGTTAGGTTAGGTTGCAACCCAACCCTAACTTTTTTGTTTGTTGTCTAAACATAGCGATGTTGGTACTCATTTAACGTGATTTTTTGCGTAGATTAAGAAGGTATTAATAAAAATACGATTTACATTAAAATAAAAAAAATAATAATAACCTAACCCAACCCAACCCTAACTTTTTTGTTTGTTGTCTAAACATAGCGATGTTGGTACTCATTTTACGTGATTTTTTGCGTAGATTAAGAAGGTACTAATAAAAATACGATTTACATTAAAATAAAAAAAATAATTTTGAAATGCCAAATAATAACATTTTTTGTTGTGCATGTTGTAGAACGTGCCGAATCCATTTGTTTGATACCCCACAAGCCTATGTTCCTCATACGTTTAAGGGTAGTTTTGCACGTGTTTAAGTTTTGCGATGTTCATGTTCAACTTTTTTGTTTGTTCTCTAAACATAGCGTTGTTGGTACTCATTTTACGTGATTTTTTGCGTAGATTACGATTTTTACAAGTATTTTTTTTTACCATTTTTTTTTGCATATTTTGGCAATTTTTGCCTATTTTTTAGTTGGGTTTGCTCATATTTTAGTTGGGTTTTTTGCTCAATGGGGCGGGGGGGGCCCAATGGGGCGGGGGTCGGTCGGGTTGTGTTGTTGAGTTTGGGTTGATTTGGGTTGTTTTCGCTCATTTTTGCGGCATTTTTACAATTTTTGCATTTTTTACAATTTTTTTTGTCTTTTTTTGAATTTTTGACAAGTTTTTTTTTGCATTTTTTCATTTTTGGCCATTTTGTTGTTGATTTTTGCTAATTTCGGTGTATTTTTGTTGGGTTTGCTCATATTTTAGTTGGGTTTGCTCATATTTTAGTTGGGTTTTTTGCTCAATGGGGCGGGGGGGGGGCCAATGGGGCGGGGTCGGTCGGGTTGTGTTGTTGAGTTTGGGTTGATTTGGGTTGTTTTCGCTCATTTTTGCGGCATTTTTACAATTTTTGCATTTTTTACAATTTTTTTTGTCTTTTTTTGAATTTTTGACAAGTTTTTTTGCATTTTTTCATTTTTGGCCATTTTGTTGTTGATTTTTGCTAATTTCGGTGATTTTTTGTTGATTTTGCTCAATTTAGATTTTCGTTGGGTTTTCCTTTAATTTTTGCTCATTTCAGTTGGGTTTTTGCTCATTTTGCTCATTTTAGTTGGTTCAATGGGGCGGGAGGGGGCCAATGGGGCGGGGTCGGTAGGGTTGTGTTGTTGAGTTTGGGTTGGGTTGGGTTGGGTTGGGTTGGGTTGGGTTGGGTTGGGTTGGGTTGGGTTGGGAAATAGGCTGGGGTGGTTCAGGTAAGGTATGTTGAAACTTGGAATCTAGAGTAATTTGAGGATGCTGAATCGATTTTTGTGGTCGAGGGGGTTCCATCCCCCCCCCAAGACCCCCTTTACTGATGAGTTTTTTTCGTTTTTTGGCCATAACTTCCTTATATGCCTGGATATGGGGTTTTTTTATTCTTTCAATCGTTTTTATTTCTTTAGCTCTTCAATTTGATCCCCACAAACCTTCTCTATCATTTGGGCATCGAGTGGTAATTTTTTTTTTCCCTGGATATGGGGTTTTTTTATTGCTTCATTCGATAGTACTTTTAAAAAGGATGAAAAAATGTTTTCACGACCTACCCTCTATCATTTGGCCCCGAGTGAAAAATTGATTTTTAATTTTTTTTTTGAAATTTTATCGACCTTGTTTTTTTACGGTCTGAGATCTAAAAGTTTTTATTGCACAAAGCTATAGCCTTGCCTGTCGTTTACAACTTTGTTCTCCTTGTAAAATATCGTATATGGTTGCATTTTTGACTTTTGCGGGATTTTATGAAAATCATTTTTTTCTTTTTAATTTTTTTTTGAAATTTCTTCCAAGTTGTTTTTTTACGGTCTGAGTTCTAAAACTTTTTATTGCACAAAGCTATAGCCTTGCCTGTCGTTTACAACTTTGTTCTCTTTGTAAAATATCGTATATAGTTGCATTTTTGACTTTTGCGGAATTTTATGAAAATGATTTTTCGTTTTTAATTTTTTTTTTGAAATTTCATCGACCTTGTTTTTTTACGGTCTGAAATCTAAAACTTTTTATTGCACAAAGCGATAGCCTTGCCTGTCGTTTACTACTTTGTTCTCTTTGTAAAATATCGTATATAGTTGCATTTTTGACTTTTGCGGAATTTTATGAAAATAATTGTTTTTTTTAAATTTTTTTACAAGTTTTTTTTTCCTTGAATTTTTCACAATTTTTTTTTTGCATTTTTGGGCGTTTCAGGACATTTCCTGAGGGGGTTAGGTTAGGTTAGGTTGCAACCCAACCCTAACTTTTTTGTTTGTTGTCTAAACATAGCGATGTTGGTACTCATTTAACGTGATTTTTTGCGTAGATTAAGAAGGTATTAATAAAAATACGATTTACATTAAAATAAAAAAAATAATAATAACCTAACCCAACCCAACCCTAACTTTTTTGTTTGTTGTCTAAACATAGCGATGTTGGTACTCATTTTACGTGATTTTTTGCGTAGATTAAGAAGGTACTAATAAAAATACGATTTACATTAAAATAAAAAAAATAATTTTGAAATGCCAAATAATAACATTTTTTGTTGTGCATGTTGTAGAACGTGCCGAATCCATTTGTTTGATACCCCACAAGCCTATGTTCCTCATACGTTTAAGGGTAGTTTTGCACGTGTTTAAGTTTTGCGATGTTCATGTTCAACTTTTTTGTTTGTTCTCTAAACATAGCGTTGTTGGTACTCATTTTACGTGATTTTTTGCGTAGATTACGATTTTTACAAGTATTTTTTTTTACCATTTTTTTTGCATATTTTGGCAATTTTTGCCTATTTTTTAGTTGGGTTTGCTCATATTTTAGTTGGGTTTTTTGCTCAATGGGGCGGGGGGGGGCCCAATGGGGCGGGGGTCGGTCGGGTTGTGTTGTTGAGTTTGGGTTGATTTGGGTTGTTTTCGCTCATTTTTGCGGCATTTTTACAATTTTTGCATTTTTTACAATTTTTTTTGTCTTTTTTTGAATTTTTGACAAGTTTTTTTGCATTTTTTCATTTTTGGCCATTTTGTTGTTGATTTTTGCTAATTTCGGTGATTTTTTGTTGATTTTGCTCAATTTAGATTTTCGTTGGGTTTTCCTTTAATTTTTGCTCATTTCAGTTGGGTTTTTGCTCATTTTAGTTGGTTCAATGGGGCGGGAGGGGGCCAATGGGGCGGGGTCGGTAGGGTTGGGTTGGGTTGGGTTGGGTTGGGTTGGGTTGGGTTGGGTTGGGTTGGGTTGGGTTGGGTTGGGTTGGGTTGGGTTGGGTTGGGTTGGGTTGGGTTGGGAAATAGGCTGGGGTGGTTCAGGTAAGGTATGTTGAAACTTGGAATCTAGAGTAATTTGAGGATGCTGAATCGATTTTTGTGGTCGAGGGGGTTCCATCCCCCCCCCAAGACCCCCTTTACTGATGAGTTTTTTTCGTTTTTTGGCCATAACTTCCTTATATGCCTGGATATGGGGTTTTTTTATTCTTTCAATCGTTTTTATTTCTTTAGCTCTTCAATTTGATCCCCACAAACCTTCTCTATCATTTGGGCATCGAGTGGTAATTTTTTTTTTCCCTGGATATGGGGTTTTTTTATTGCTTCATTCGATAGTACTTTTAAAAAGGATGAAAAAATGTTTTCACGACCTACCCTCTATCATTTGGCCCCGAGTGAAAAATTGATTTTTAATTTTTTTTTTGAAATTTTATCGACCTTGTTTTTTTACGGTCTGAGATCTAAAAGTTTTTATTGCACAAAGCTATAGCCTTGCCTGTCGTTTACAACTTTGTTCTCCTTGTAAAATATCGTATATGGTTGCATTTTTGACTTTTGCGGGATTTTATGAAAATCATTTTTTTCTTTTTAATTTTTTTTTGAAATTTCTTCCAAGTTGTTTTTTTACGGTCTGAGTTCTAAAACTTTTTATTGCACAAAGCTATAGCCTTGCCTGTCGTTTACAACTTTGTTCTCTTTGTAAAATATCGTATATAGTTGCATTTTTGTTTTGACTTTTGCGGAATTTTATGAAAATGATTTTTCGTTTTTAATTTTTTTTTTGAAATTTCATCGACCTTGTTTTTTTACGGTCTGAAATCTAAAACTTTTTATTGCACAAAGCGATAGCCTTGCCTGTCGTTTACTACTTTGTTCTCTTTGTAAAATATCGTATATAGTTGCATTTTTGACTTTTGCGGAATTTGTTTTGAAAATAATTGTTTTTTTTAAATTTTTTTACAAGTTTTTTTTTCCTTGAATTTTTCACAATTTTTTTTTTTGCATTTTTGGGCGTTTCAGGACATTTCCTGAGGGGGTTAGGTTAGGTTAGGTTGCAACCCAACCCTAACTTTTTTGTTTGTTGTCTAAACATAGCGATGTTGGTACTCATTTAACGTGATTTTTTGCGTAGATTAAGAAGGTATTAATAAAAATACGATTTACATTAAAATAAAAAAAATAATAATAACCTAACCCAACCCAACCCTAACTTTTTTGTTTGTTGTCTAAACATAGCGATGTTGGTACTCATTTTACGTGATTTTTTTGCGTAGATTAAGAAGGTACTAATAAAAATACGATTTACATTAAAATAAAAAAAATAATTTTGAAATGCCAAATAATAACATTTTTTGTTGTGCATGTTGTAGAACGTGCCGAATCCATTTGTTTGATACCCCACAAGCCTATGTTCCTCATACGTTTAAGGGTAGTTTTGCACGTGTTTAAGTTTTGCGATGTTCATGTTCAACTTTTTTGTTTGTTCTCTAAACATAGCGTTGTTGGTACTCATTTTACGTGATTTTTTGCGTAGATTACGATTTTTACAAGTATTTTTTTTTACCATTTTTTTTTTGCATATTTTGGCAATTTTTGCCTATTTTTTAGTTGGGTTTGCTCATATTTTAGTTGGGTTTTTTGCTCAATGGGGCGGGGGGGGGCCCAATGGGGCGGGGGTCGGTCGGGTTGTGTTGTTGAGTTTGGGTTGATTTGGGTTGTTTTCGCTCATTTTTGCGGCATTTTTACAATTTTTGCATTTTTTACAATTTTTTTTGTCTTTTTTTGAATTTTTGACAAGTTTTTTTTGCATTTTTTCATTTTTGGCCATTTTGTTGTTGATTTTTGCTAATTTCGGTGTATTTTTGTTGGGTTTGCTCATATTTTAGTTGGGTTTGCTCATATTTTAGTTGGGTTTTTTGCTCAATGGGGCGGGGGGGGGGCCAATGGGGCGGGGTCGGTCGGGTTGTGTTGTTGAGTTTGGGTTGATTTGGGTTGTTTTCGCTCATTTTTGCGGCATTTTTACAATTTTTGCATTTTTTACAATTTTTTTTGTCTTTTTTTGAATTTTTGACAAGTTTTTTTGCATTTTTTCATTTTTGGCCATTTTGTTGTTGATTTTTGCTAATTTCGGTGATTTTTTTGTTGATTTTGCTCAATTTAGATTTTCGTTGGGTTTTCCTTTAATTTTTGCTCATTTCAGTTGGGTTTTTGCTCATTTTGCTCATTTTAGTTGGTTCAATGGGGCGGGAGGGGGCCAATGGGGCGGGGGTCGGTAGGGTTGTGTTGTTGAGTTTGGGTTGGGTTGGGTTGGGTTGGGTTGGGTTGGGTTGGGTTGGGTTGGGTTGGGTTGGGAAATAGGCTGGGGTGGTTCAGGTAAGGTATGTTGAAACTTGGAATCTAGAGTAATTTGAGGATGCTGAATCGATTTTTGTGGTCGAGGGGGTTCCATCCCCCCCCCCAAGACCCCCTTTACTGATGAGTTTTTTTCGTTTTTTGGCCATAACTTCCTTATATGCCTGGATATGGGGTTTTTTTATTCTTTCAATCGTTTTTATTTCTTTAGCTCTTCAATTTGATCCCCACAAACCTTCTCTATCATTTGGGCATCGAGTGGTAATTTTTTTTTTCCCTGGATATGGGGTTTTTTTATTGCTTCATTCGATAGTACTTTTAAAAAGGATGAAAAAATGTTTTCACGACCTACCCTCTATCATTTGGCCCCGAGTGAAAAATTGATTTTTAATTTTTTTTTTGAAATTTTATCGACCTTGTTTTTTTACGGTCTGAGATCTAAAAGTTTTTATTGCACAAAGCTATAGCCTTGCCTGTCGTTTACAACTTTGTTCTCCTTGTAAAATATCGTATATGGTTGCATTTTTGACTTTTGCGGGATTTTATGAAAATCATTTTTTTCTTTTTAATTTTTTTTTGAAATTTCTTCCAAGTTGTTTTTTTACGGTCTGAGTTCTAAAACTTTTTATTGCACAAAGCTATAGCCTTGCCTGTCGTTTACAACTTTGTTCTCTTTGTAAAATATCGTATATAGTTGCATTTTTGACTTTTGCGGAATTTTATGAAAATGATTTTTCGTTTTTAATTTTTTTTTTGAAATTTCATCGACCTTGTTTTTTTACGGTCTGAAATCTAAAACTTTTTATTGCACAAAGCGATAGCCTTGCCTGTCGTTTACTACTTTGTTCTCTTTGTAAAATATCGTATATAGTTGCATTTTTGACTTTTGCGGAATTTGTTTTGAAAATAATTGTTTTTTTTAAATTTTTTTACAAGTTTTTTTTTCCTTGAATTTTTCACAATTTTTTTTTTTGCATTTTTGGGCGTTTCAGGACATTTCCTGAGGGGGTTAGGTTAGGTTAGGTTGCAACCCAACCCTAACTTTTTTGTTTGTTGTCTAAACATAGCGATGTTGGTACTCATTTAACGTGATTTTTTGCGTAGATTAAGAAGGTATTAATAAAAATACGATTTACATTAAAATAAAAAAAATAATAATAACCTAACCCAACCCAACCCTAACTTTTTTGTTTGTTGTCTAAACATAGCGATGTTGGTACTCATTTTACGTGATTTTTTGCGTAGATTAAGAAGGTACTAATAAAAATACGATTTACATTAAAATAAAAAAAATAATTTTGAAATGCCAAATAATAACATTTTTTGTTGTGCATGTTGTAGAACGTGCCGAATCCATTTGTTTGATACCCCACAAGCCTATGTTCCTCATACGTTTAAGGGTAGTTTTGCACGTGTTTAAGTTTTGCGATGTTCATGTTCAACTTTTTTGTTTGTTCTCTAAACATAGCGTTGTTGGTACTCATTTTACGTGATTTTTTGCGTAGATTACGATTTTTACAAGTATTTTTTTTTACCATTTTTTTTTTGCATATTTTGGCAATTTTTGCCTATTTTTTAGTTGGGTTTGCTCATATTTTAGTTGGGTTTTTTGCTCAATGGGGCGGGGGGGGCCCAATGGGGCGGGGGTCGGTCGGGTTGTGTTGTTGAGTTTGGGTTGATTTGGGTTGTTTTCGCTCATTTTTTGCGGCATTTTTACAATTTTTGCATTTTTTACAATTTTTTTTGTCTTTTTTTGAATTTTTGACAAGTTTTTTTTTGCATTTTTTCATTTTTGGCCATTTTGTTGTTGATTTTTGCTAATTTCGGTGTATTTTTGTTGGGTTTGCTCATATTTTAGTTGGGTTTGCTCATATTTTAGTTGGGTTTTTTGCTCAATGGGGCGGGGGGGGGCCAATGGGGCGGGGTCGGTCGGGTTGTGTTGTTGAGTTTGGGTTGATTTGGGTTGTTTTCGCTCATTTTTGCGGCATTTTTACAATTTTTGCATTTTTTACAATTTTTTTTGTCTTTTTTTGAATTTTTGACAAGTTTTTTTGCATTTTTTCATTTTTGGCCATTTTGTTGTTGATTTTTGCTAATTTCGGTGATTTTTTGTTGATTTTGCTCAATTTAGATTTTCGTTGGGTTTTCCTTTAATTTTTGCTCATTTCAGTTGGGTTTTTGCTCATTTTGCTCATTTTAGTTGGTTCAATGGGGCGGGAGGGGGCCAATGGGGCGGGGTCGGTAGGGTTGTGTTGTTGAGTTTGGGTTGGGTTGGGTTGGGTTGGGTTGGGTTGGGTTGGGTTGGGTTGGGTTGGGTTGGGAAATAGGCTGGGGTGGTTCAGGTAAGGTATGTTGAAACTTGGAATCTAGAGTAATTTGAGGATGCTGAATCGATTTTTGTGGTCGAGGGGGTTCCATCCCCCCCCCAAGACCCCCTTTACTGATGAGTTTTTTTCGTTTTTTGGCCATAACTTCCTTATATGCCTGGATATGGGGTTTTTTTATTCTTTCAATCGTTTTTATTTCTTTAGCTCTTCAATTTGATCCCCACAAACCTTCTCTATCATTTGGGCATCGAGTGGTAATTTTTTTTTTCCCTGGATATGGGGTTTTTTTATTGCTTCATTCGATAGTACTTTTAAAAAGGATGAAAAAATGTTTTCACGACCTACCCTCTATCATTTGGCCCCGAGTGAAAAATTGATTTTTAATTTTTTTTTTGAAATTTTATCGACCTTGTTTTTTTACGGTCTGAGATCTAAAAGTTTTTATTGCACAAAGCTATAGCCTTGCCTGTCGTTTACAACTTTGTTCTCCTTGTAAAATATCGTATATGGTTGCATTTTTGACTTTTGCGGGATTTTATGAAAATCATTTTTTTCTTTTTAATTTTTTTTTGAAATTTCTTCCAAGTTGTTTTTTTACGGTCTGAGTTCTAAAACTTTTTATTGCACAAAGCTATAGCCTTGCCTGTCGTTTACAACTTTGTTCTCTTTGTAAAATATCGTATATAGTTGCATTTTTGACTTTTGCGGAATTTTATGAAAATGATTTTTCGTTTTTAATTTTTTTTTTGAAATTTCATCGACCTTGTTTTTTTACGGTCTGAAATCTAAAACTTTTTATTGCACAAAGCGATAGCCTTGCCTGTCGTTTACTACTTTGTTCTCTTTGTAAAATATCGTATATAGTTGCATTTTTGACTTTTGCGGAATTTTATGAAAATAATTGTTTTTTTTAAATTTTTTTACAAGTTTTTTTTTCCTTGAATTTTTCACAATTTTTTTTTTGCATTTTTGGGCGTTTCAGGACATTTCCTGAGGGGGTTAGGTTAGGTTAGGTTGCAACCCAACCCTAACTTTTTTGTTTGTTGTCTAAACATAGCGATGTTGGTACTCATTTAACGTGATTTTTTGCGTAGATTAAGAAGGTATTAATAAAAATACGATTTACATTAAAATAAAAAAAATAATAATAACCTAACCCAACCCAACCCTAACTTTTTTGTTTGTTGTCTAAACATAGCGATGTTGGTACTCATTTTACGTGATTTTTTGCGTAGATTAAGAAGGGTACTAATAAAAATACGATTTACATTAAAATAAAAAAAATAATTTTGAAATGCCAAATAATAACATTTTTTGTTGTGCATGTTAGTAGAACGTGCCGAATCCATTTGTTTGATACCCCACAAGCCTATGTTCCTCATACGTTTAAGGGTAGTTTTGCACGTGTTTAAGTTTTGCGATGTTCATGTTCAACTTTTTTGTTTGTTCTCTAAACATAGCGTTGTTGGTACTCATTTTACGTGATTTTTTGCGTAGATTACGATTTTTACAAGTATTTTTTTTTACCATTTTTTTTGCATATTTTGGCAATTTTTGCCTATTTTTTAGTTGGGTTTGCTCATATTTTAGTTGGGTTTTTTGCTCAATGGGGCGGGGGGGGCCCAATGGGGCGGGGGTCGGTCGGGTTGTGTTGTTGAGTTTGGGTTGATTTGGGTTGTTTTCGCTCATTTTTGCGGCATTTTTACAATTTTTGCATTTTTTACAATTTTTTTTTGTCTTTTTTTGAATTTTTGACAAGTTTTTTTGCATTTTTTTCATTTTTGGCCATTTTGTTGTTGATTTTTGCTAATTTCGGTGATTTTTTGTTGATTTTGCTCAATTTAGATTTTCGTTGGGTTTTCCTTTAATTTTTGCTCATTTCAGTTGGGTTTTTGCTCATTTTAGTTGGTTCAATGGGGCGGGAGGGGGCCAATGGGGCGGGGGTCGGTAGGGTTGGGTTGGGTTGGGTTGGGTTGGGTTGGGTTGGGTTGGGTTGGGTTGGGTTGGGTTGGGTTGGGTTGGGTTGGGTTGGGTTGGGAAATAGGCTGGGGTGGTTCAGGTAAGGTATGTTGAAACTTGGAATCTAGAGTAATTTGAGGATGCTGAATCGATTTTTGTGGTCGAGGGGGTTCCATCCCCCCCCCAAGACCCCCTTTACTGATGAGTTTTTTTCGTTTTTTGGCCATAACTTCCTTATATGCCTGGATATGGGGTTTTTTTTATTCTTTCAATCGTTTTTATTTCTTTAGCTCTTCAATTTGATCCCCACAAACCTTCTCTATCATTTGGGCATCGAGTGGTAATTTTTTTTTTCCCTGGATATGGGGTTTTTTTATTGCTTCATTCGATAGTACTTTTAAAAAGGATGAAAAAATGTTTTCACGACCTACCCTCTATCATTTGGCCCCGAGTGAAAAATTGATTTTTAATTTTTTTTTTGAAATTTTATCGACCTTGTTTTTTTACGGTCTGAGATCTAAAAGTTTTTATTGCACAAAGCTATAGCCTTGCCTGTCGTTTACAACTTTGTTCTCCTTGTAAAATATCGTATATGGTTGCATTTTTGACTTTTGCGGGATTTTATGAAAATCATTTTTTTCTTTTTAATTTTTTTTTGAAATTTCTTCCAAGTTGTTTTTTTACGGTCTGAGTTCTAAAACTTTTTATTGCACAAAGCTATAGCCTTGCCTGTCGTTTACAACTTTGTTCTCTTTGTAAAATATCGTATATAGTTGCATTTTTGACTTTTGCGGAATTTTATGAAAATGATTTTTCGTTTTTAATTTTTTTTTTGAAATTTCATCGACCTTGTTTTTTTACGGTCTGAAATCTAAAACTTTTTATTGCACAAAGCGATAGCCTTGCCTGTCGTTTACTACTTTGTTCTCTTTGTAAAATATCGTATATAGTTGCATTTTTGACTTTTGCGGAATTTGTTTTGAAAATAATTGTTTTTTTTAAATTTTTTTACAAGTTTTTTTTTCCTTGAATTTTTCACAATTTTTTTTTTGCATTTTTGGGCGTTTCAGGACATTTCCTGAGGGGGTTAGGTTAGGTTAGGTTGCAACCCAACCCTAACTTTTTTGTTTGTTGTCTAAACATAGCGATGTTGGTACTCATTTAACGTGATTTTTTGCGTAGATTAAGAAGGTATTAATAAAAATACGATTTACATTAAAATAAAAAAAATAATAATAACCTAACCCAACCCAACCCTAACTTTTTTGTTTGTTGTCTAAACATAGCGATGTTGGTACTCATTTTACGTGATTTTTTGCGTAGATTAAGAAGGTACTAATAAAAATACGATTTACATTAAAATAAAAAAAATAATTTTGAAATGCCAAATAATAACATTTTTTGTTGTGCATGTTGTAGAACGTGCCGAATCCATTTGTTTGATACCCCACAAGCCTATGTTCCTCATACGTTTAAGGGTAGTTTTGCACGTGTTTAAGTTTTGCGATGTTCATGTTCAACTTTTTTGTTTGTTCTCTAAACATAGCGTTGTTGGTACTCATTTTACGTGATTTTTTGCGTAGATTACGATTTTTACAAGTATTTTTTTTTACCATTTTTTTTTTGCATATTTTGGCAATTTTTGCCTATTTTTTAGTTGGGTTTGCTCATATTTTAGTTGGGTTTTTTGCTCAATGGGGCGGGGGGGGGCCCAATGGGGCGGGGTCGGTCGGGTTGTGTTGTTGAGTTTGGGTTGATTTGGGTTGTTTTCCGCTCATTTTTGCGGCATTTTTACAATTTTTGCATTTTTTACAATTTTTTTTGTCTTTTTTTGAATTTTTGACAAGTTTTTTTTTGCATTTTTTCATTTTTGGCCATTTTGTTGTTGATTTTTGCTAATTTCGGTGTATTTTTGTTGGGTTTGCTCATATTTTAGTTGGGTTTGCTCATATTTTAGTTGGGTTTTTTGCTCAATGGGGCGGGGGGGGGGGCCAATGGGGCGGGGGTCGGTCGGGTTGTGTTGTTGAGTTTGGGTTGATTTGGGTTGTTTTCGCTCATTTTTTGCGGCATTTTTACAATTTTTGCATTTTTTACAATTTTTTTTGTCTTTTTTTGAATTTTTGACAAGTTTTTTTTGCATTTTTTCATTTTTGGCCATTTTGTTGTTGATTTTTGCTAATTTCGGTGATTTTTTGTTGATTTTGCTCAATTTAGATTTCGTTGGGTTTTCCTTTAATTTTTGCTCATTTCAGTTGGGTTTTTGCTCATTTTGCTCATTTTAGTTGGTTCAATGGGGCGGGAGGGGGCCAATGGGGCGGGGTCGGTAGGGTTGTGTTGTTGAGTTTGGGTTGGGTTGTGGGTTGGGTTGGGTTGGGTTGGGTTGGGTTGGGTTGGGTTGGGTTGGGAAATAGGCTGGGGTGGTTCAGGTAAGGTATGTTGAAACTTGGAATCTAGAGTAATTTGAGGATGCTGAATCGATTTTTGTGGTCGAGGGGGGTTCCATCCCCCCCCCAAGACCCCCTTTACTGATGAGTTTTTTCGTTTTTTGGCCATAACTTCCTTATATGCCTGGATATGGGGTTTTTTTTTATTCTTTCAATCGTTTTTTATTTCTTTAGCTCTTCAATTTGATCCCCACAAACCTTCTCTATCATTTGGGCATCGAGTGGTAATTTTTTTTTTCCCTGGATATGGGGGTTTTTTTATTGCTTCATTCGATAGTACTTTTAAAAAGGATGAAAAAATGTTTTCACGACCTACCCTCTATCATTTGGCCCCGAGTGAAAAATTGATTTTTAATTTTTTTTTTGAAATTTTATCGACCTTGTTTTTTTACGGTCTGAGATCTAAAAGTTTTTATTGCACAAAGCTATAGCCTTGCCTGTCGTTTACAACTTTGTTCTCCTTGTAAAATATCGTATATGGTTGCATTTTTGACTTTTGCGGGATTTTATGAAAATCATTTTTTTCTTTTTAATTTTTTTTTGAAATTTCTTCCAAGTTGTTTTTTTACGGTCTGAGTTCTAAAACTTTTTATTGCACAAAGCTATAGCCTTGCCTGTCGTTTACAACTTTGTTCTCTTTGTAAAATATCGTATATAGTTGCATTTTTGACTTTTGCGGAATTTTATGAAAATGATTTTTCGTTTTTAATTTTTTTTTTGAAATTTCATCGACCTTGTTTTTTTACGGTCTGAAATCTAAAACTTTTTATTGCACAAAGCGATAGCCTTGCCTGTCGTTTACTACTTTGTTCTCTTTGTAAAATATCGTATATAGTTGCATTTTTGACTTTTGCGGAATTTGTTTTGAAAATAATTGTTTTTTTTTAAATTTTTTTACAAGTTTTTTTTTCCTTGAATTTTTCACAATTTTTTTTTTGCATTTTTGGGCGTTTCAGGACATTTCCTGAGGGGGTTAGGTTAGGTTAGGTTGCAACCCAACCCTAACTTTTTTGTTTGTTGTCTAAACATAGCGATGTTGGTACTCATTTAACGTGATTTTTTGCGTAGATTAAGAAGGTATTAATAAAAATACGATTTACATTAAAATAAAAAAAATAATAATAACCTAACCCAACCCAACCCTAACTTTTTTGTTTGTTGTCTAAACATAGCGATGTTGGTACTCATTTTACGTGATTTTTTGCGTAGATTAAGAAGGTACTAATAAAAATACGATTTACATTAAAATAAAAAAAATAATTTTGAAATGCCAAATAATAACATTTTTTGTTGTGCATGTTGTAGAACGTGCCGAATCCATTTGTTTGATACCCCACAAGCCTATGTTCCTCATACGTTTAAGGGTAGTTTTGCACGTGTTTAAGTTTTGCGATGTTCATGTTCAACTTTTTTGTTTGTTCTCTAAACATAGCGTTGTTGGGTACTCATTTTACGTGATTTTTTGACGCACTCTGATATGTGTTTTACCATTTTTTTTTGCATATTTTGGCAATTTTTGCCTATTTTTTAGTTGGGTTTGCTCATATTTTAGTTGGGTTTTTTGCTCAATGGGGCGGGGGGGGCCCAATGGGGCGGGGTCGGTCGGGTTGTGTTGTTGAGTTTGGGTTGATTTGGGTTGTTTTCGCTCATTTTTGCGGCATTTTTACAATTTTTGCATTTTTTACAATTTTTTTTGTCTTTTTTTGAATTTTTGACAAGTTTTTTTTGCATTTTTTCATTTTTGGCCATTTTGTTGTTGATTTTTGCTAATTTCGGTGTATTTTTGTTGGGTTTGCTCATATTTTAGTTGGGTTTGCTCATATTTTAGTTGGGGTTTTTTGCTCAATGGGGCGGGGGGGGGGCCAATGGGGCGGGGTCGGTCGGGTTGTGTTGTTGAGTTTGGGTTGATTTGGGTTGTTTTCGCTCATTTTTGCGGCATTTTTACAATTTTTGCATTTTTTACAATTTTTTTTGTCTTTTTTTGAATTTTTGACAAGTTTTTTTGCATTTTTTCATTTTTGGCCATTTTGTTGTTGATTTTTGCTAATTTCGGGTGATTTTTTGTTGATTTTGCTCAATTTAGATTTTCGTTGGGTTTTCCTTTAATTTTTGCTCATTTCAGTTGGGTTTTTTGCTCATTTTGCTCATTTTAGTTGGTTCAATGGGGCGGGAGGGGGCCAATGGGGCGGGGTCGGTAGGGTTGTGTTGTTGAGTTTGGGTTGGGTTGGGTTGGGTTGGGTTGGGTTGGGTTGGGTTGGGTTGGGTTGGGTTGGGAAATAGGCTGGGGTGGTTCAGGTAAGGTATGTTGAAACTTGGAATCTAGAGTAATTTGAGGATGCTGAATCGATTTTTGTGGTCGAGGGGGTTCCATCCCCCCCCAAGACCCCCTTTACTGATGAGTTTTTTTCGTTTTTTGGCCATAACTTCCTTATATGCCTGGATATGGGGTTTTTTTATTCTTTCAATCGTTTTTATTTCTTTAGCTCTTCAATTTGATCCCCACAAACCTTCTCTATCATTTGGGCATCGAGTGGTAATTTTTTTTTTCCCCTGGATATGGGGTTTTTTATTGCTTCATTCGATAGTACTTTTAAAAAGGATGAAAAAATGTTTTCACGACCTACCCTCTATCATTTGGCCCCGAGTGAAAAAATTGATTTTTAATTTTTTTTTTGAAATTTTATCGACCTTGTTTTTTTACGGTCTGAGATCTAAAAGTTTTTATTGCACAAAGCTATAGCCTTGCCTGTCGTTTACAACTTTGTTCTCCTTGTAAAATATCGTATATGGTTGCATTTTTGACTTTTGCGGGATTTTATGAAAATCATTTTTTTCTTTTTAATTTTTTTTTGAAATTTCTTCCAAGTTGTTTTTTTACGGTCTGAGTTCTAAAACTTTTTATTGCACAAAGCTATAGCCTTGCCTGTCGTTTACAACTTTGTTCTCTTTGTAAAATATCGTATATAGTTGCATTTTTGACTTTTGCGGAATTTTATGAAAATGATTTTTCGTTTTTAATTTTTTTTTTGAAATTTCATCGACCTTGTTTTTTTACGGTCTGAAATCTAAAACTTTTTATTGCACAAAGCGATAGCCTTGCCTGTCGTTTACTACTTTGTTCTCTTTGTAAAATATCGTATATAGTTGCATTTTTGACTTTTGCGGAATTTTATGAAAATAATTGTTTTTTTTAAATTTTTTTACAAGTTTTTTTTTCCTTGAATTTTTCACAATTTTTTTTTTGCATTTTTGGGCGTTTCAGGACATTTCCTGAGGGGGTTAGGTTAGGTTAGGTTGCAACCCAACCCTAACTTTTTTGTTTGTTGTCTAAACATAGGCGATGTTGGTACTCATTTAACGTGATTTTTTGCGTAGATTAAGAAGGTATTAATAAAAATACGATTTACATTAAAATAAAAAAAATAATAATAACCTAACCCAACCCAACCCTAACTTTTTTGTTTGTTGTCTAAACATAGCGATGTTGGTACTCATTTTACGTGATTTTTTGCGTAGATTAAGAAGGTACTAATAAAAATACGATTTACATTAAAATAAAAAAAATAATTTTGAAATGCCAAATAATAACATTTTTTGTTGTGCATGTTGTAGAACGTGCCGAATCCATTTGTTTGATACCCCACAAGCCTATGTTCCTCATACGTTTAAGGGTAGTTTTGCACGTGTTTAAGTTTTGCGATGTTCATGTTCAACTTTTTTGTTTGTTCTCTAAACATAGCGTTGTTGGTACTCATTTTACGTGATTTTTTGCGTAGATTACGATTTTTACAAGTATTTTTTTTTACCATTTTTTTTGCATATTTTGGCAATTTTTGCCTACGCACTCTGATATGTG